>CM077027.1:164148016-166601681 GCA_039090855.1 Macrothele yani | reverse complement strand
GAAACTGATTGCGCGAAAAGCTGACTCAGGGAACGCATAAGAAGCGATTTGGTCTATAATACTTGCTCTCTACACTGCTTCACAGCCCGCTGCAGGAGCCAAATAATTTATACCCGATACTTACCTATACACAGTTTATGGCCGCACAAATTCACAGTTTTCAGATCTTGTCATATTTATTTTATTTATTTTTCTTTCCAATCTCTTTGCAGAGCACTTGGAGATGCTTCGCAGTTTGGGAACCTCTGCTCTATTATATGGAGAAGTTTTCGCTCTGTCTACGGATATAGCTTTAATAACATCAACCACTGAATCATGACATCTGTCGAGATTTTTACAAAGGCAATACAATAGCGGCTAGTTTGCAACTGGTCAGCTCCTATACTGCTAAACAAAATTATTCGCATTAACATTCACATTTGGGAAAAAATGGAAAACACAAAAGTTCGACGAACATCACATCTTAGTAACAGATCAGACAGTTCGGAGAATACAAATCAGCAAAGAAATGGGAATAAAAATACTTGGGCGAATTTCACATCCTAGTAACAGATCAGACAGTTCGAGAATACAAATCAGCAAAGAAATGGGCATAAAAATACTTGGGCGAATTTCACATCCTGGTAGCGGATAATCCTGTTCAGAAAAGACAAATCTTCAAAGAGATGTGGTGTTTACTTTTCTAAATCTATCTGATGAAGCTGTCAATATTTCATTCGGTAGGTAACACACATGAACCGCTGTTTATATGAACAGTGATTCATGTGTTCAGTTCTGTTCATATGAACAATGATGCCACATGACGTTACAGTTTTTGTACTTTTGCTCACTTTTTACTTGTTTTCGACGGAGGTCCATGCACATTAGTTTTATTCGAATAGATTTCAGACTTTACAAAGTATTTTTGTGTTCCTTTTCTACAGATCTTTTCAAAAGCGTTTCCGTGGTAAAGCAAGCAGAGGGTTAAATTTTTTGAAGTGCTTAGGCCCGAAACGTTTTGCATTTCTTTATTCAATATAGCTTTCACCTTATATATGAGATGGGATGGTGGAAATGTGTTGGCTCGCGTCCAGTAGATTTGCATTATTTCTCAAAGGTAGATTTGCTCCTGATTTGGTCATTCACTTGGGATTTGTTAAACGATTTCTTTTATTATTGCATAGCACAGCTTTGGGAGCAGGTGAAATACACTAATATTTTTCCTTAAGCTTCCACCCGGACCTTTGCACCCATTTACTAAAAATCATTTCGATGGCAGGGCGAATGTGATTTAACTTGTTTTTTGTTTTGTTTTTTTTGTTTTTGTCGTGTGAAAATACAGCTTGGAAACAACTAAAGTAATAAGACATTTAAAAGGGAAACCGAAAATGCTGCACTAAATTGAATTTTTATTCCGTGCCTGCAACAAGAAGTAGAAACGAGGAACTAAGGTGCTTACATTACACAGCTTTCTGCAAAATAAAAAAAATACTGAATCACTTAGGGTACCCAAGTCGGTGAATCATGGATTTAGTTTACAGAACTCGCTAAGCAAACAAAACATTCCTTGTTTTATGTATTTCGTAATGAATCTCTTACTGCTGAATAAGCGCTTCATTTCAACCATAAAACTTCAGTAATCCTTTAGAAGGAAACGATCATTATCAGCTGAATAAAAGTAACCATCGAAACAATCAAAAACAATAGAAATTGTATTTTCAGGTAAAACATTGTTTATAATCCAAGCCTCTCACAAACTTAATAGCAATTACTGAAAATAACCGCTGCTTTTTCATATTACAGGTTATCAGATTTTGAATAGAGATTGGTACCTTCATCAAGCTCTTGAAGAGTCTGAAAAGCCTTCATGCGTATTGCACAATTACTTAAAATAGAAGGTTTTTGTCAGTTGATTAATATACCTCAAAACAAAGAAGAACAAACATAATATGAGCCCTTTCTGCATGAAATGATAAAATGCCTATTCTTTAGTTGTGTAAACTGCAAAGATTTTTCCAACGTTTAGGAGGTTTTGCATTGATGAATTATGTGAACAAAATTTAGTTGTTAGTGGAGTAAAAGTGAACCAGAAAAGTATATAGATGGTGTGATAATTTTCACAAAAGCAATAATTGCATTACAAAAATTCCCGACCAGCTACAGATGATGTTAATTTGTAAGTTTCAATTTTTTCTTCTGCCATTCAAGGAAACTTATTTATCGGTGGGCGTAAAAAATACAACCTACGTGCTTTCATTATTCTGAAAAAGTGCAATTTTTCTGATTTTGTGCTACGACAAGAATTTATAGTTGCATTTCAGAAAACTGCACGTAAGTGAAATTTCAAGCATGAGGAAGTAAGAATTAAATATTTTAACTCTTTGTTTTAGACAAATCATTGTTGTCATTAAGTATTATAAAATAACAGCGACATGGCTTGTATTTATATAGTACACTGGCGGAAAGTGAAAAAAGAACACCAAGACGGAGACGTCTGATACCAACGAAATTTATACAGCATAATAACGAAATACAGAGGATAACGTGATCAAAACATTATGGCAAAATACAACTGTATTTGCTGGTAAACTGAAAAATAACATTTCCATGTAACATGGTTAGTACGAGGTTGAACCGCCATGAACTGCGTCACACTGTGCAATTCTGGCATGGAGTCTGTCGTACAGATGTTGGATGTAAGTTTGGGGTATTGAGTTCCAAGCATCCTCAACCTGGACGCGTAAATCGGAGATGGTCGTGGCTGGCCGTGGAGACCAGATAAGTCGTTGTCCCATAAAATCCCACACGTGCTCAATGGGGGACAAATCCGGTGAACGTGCAGGCCATGGAAGTTGTCTCACACCCTGAAGTGCATGTTGCGTTGCACGTGCCGTGTGTAGGCGTTCGTTATCTTGCTGGAAAACACCACGATGGACCGACCTTACAAATGGCACAACAACGGGCTAAATGATGTTGTTGACGAAGGAGGTGCTGTTTAACGTACCCGGTACAAACACTAGTTGTGTACGGAAGTGATAGCTGATCGCTCCCCACACCAGGAGACCATGTGTAGGCCCTGTGTGTCGCTGGCGGATGCAAGAAGGGCGGAGACGCTCTCCTGTGCGTCTGCGAACACGCATATGGCCATCGGAGGCTCCCAAGCAGAATCTGCTTTCATCGTTGAACACGACAGATCGCCATTGCGTTCTCCACTGCAGACGTTGGCGACACCACTGCAGCCGTTCCTGACCGTGGGCTGGAGTCAGGGGTACACATGCCAGAGTCGCACGTGCACGTAGTCCTGCATCCAGTAGACGGTTGCGGATTGTTCACACAGTCACCTCAGGTGCAACGGCAGCTCGGATTTGCGTCGCAGCGGATGTTCTGCTTGATGATCAATTTGTCATTTTCTTGTAGGACTTCCGTCCACAGTGAGTAGAGTTTAGGTCCCAGCCACCTACAGCGAGATCGCCTTTTGGGCAGGACACAGAAACGGAAGGAATAAGAGCAAGTCTAGCGACTTTGACAGAACAGTTTGTAGTGAGATTAGAGTACAGTAGATGGCGCCACCGTACAAGTACGATATTGCACATAGAGGGTGAGAAAATTTCAGGGGGGCCATAGGAAAGGATACCCATTTAGCCAGTGGGCCGTCACTTAACGTGCTCGTCCAATGCACGGCGGATATTCAGCGATTGTTAGTAAATTACATCATCTCCGAAAGATCAGCCCAGGCTTGAACCTGGGGACCTTGCATCGATAGTCTGAACTGCTAACCACTAAGCCATCCGCTGCTCGGATGTTCTGCTTGACAATGCCGCTCTTCTTATGCGTCGATCGGTCCGCTCATCATCAGTCCGTCTGTGACTCCCGGTTCCACGTCTTCTCGTGTGGGAATGTTCCTCGGACCATCTACGCCACCATCGTACCACCACCGATACTTCCCGTCCCTATTCGCTCCGCAATACGACGATACGACCACCCGGCCTCGCGGAGTCCGACTAGACGACCTCGCTCAAAGTCCGATAACTGCTGAAATCATACACGTCTTCCATGTCCAGGCATTGCAGCTTCTTCAGGGTCTTCGCACGTGTCCGTACGCCGACGACTGATTACATTCACTTCGCCGTACTCCTTAAATACCACAGACGATAATTTGCATATTATGCCGCGCTGTGGCGTAAGCGCTCACTGGTTGGTCCCGAAATTAACATCACACCTACGTAAACTCGACCCCATTAACGTATGTAAATTTCATGAACGTCCGCCAATTCCTTCTTGGTGTTCATTTTTCACTTTCCGCCAGTGTATATATTTCGGCCGCCCCGGTGGCGCAGTGGTCTAAGGCGTTGGCCTCTGATCATTCGTCCGTAAGGGGTCGGGTTCGAATCCCGGTCAGGCATGGATGTTGTGTTTGTCTTACGGCACTGGCTCTCTCCCTTCACTGGAACCAGTGACCCTAAATTAGGGACGGGCGACTGCTTATAGCCCATTGAGTTGCTCACGGTGGTCGTTAAACCTCCAATAAAATAAAATAAATAAATATATTTCGTCTGGACTTAAATGCCAACTGAGCATATTTGTAGTATTTCTAAATCGAAAATCGTAATTAGTCAAACATAAATGAGATTTCGTTTCAACGTTTCTCACATTTAAAGTTTATAGATTTCAATTCTTGAAAAACGTTAAAGAGGATTTCACTCTATTGCCACTCAGAAGAGAAATAAGTTACTGTCTTCATATGCTGATTAGTAAGCTAACAGTCGTAGATGACCAGTTTTCAGGCTGATAACTTCTTGCGGCAACGGCATGGGTTTGAATTCCGAATAGAAAAATATCTTTTTCTTATTTCTCATATTTAACGCATTCCAAATCCTTCATAATCTTAAATTGCAGCTATTCAATTGATTTCTGTTAAATTACTAAACAGAAGCTGTGCTTTTCGGTTTGAAACTTGTGCTTGGTTACTTTTATTGGGATTATTACCTAAAAATGAAATAATGTTGTTGTACCCGAACGCTGCCTGTGAAATCATATTTCCATTCGCTAGTGGTGCATCGAATATGAGTACATGGAATCGATTTTAGAGTTCCAAAACTGACATAAAGTTCCTTTCCATAAAGCTTGAAATCACTGGAAAACATTGGCGTCTTCGCGATGTGCTTTTAGTTTTAAAAAAAGAAAAAAATGCCATCTACAGCAAATATATGCATTATGAAGTTTATTTGAGAAGTGTTTTAGCTGTTAGGAAGCACGCTCTAAGCGATTTTTTCATGCAAATGAGGACATTTGGTGATCATGGTTTTTGACAGACATCGAAAGAAGTTAAGTGGTATAAAGCAAAATGCCAAAATAAAATGCACTTCACACCTCAGAGACGGTGACTACGAGCAGCCCTTGAATATCACGCCTACTTAAAAAATGCATTCAATGAGAACCACAATTTTGTATCCGCTTCGGGTCGATCGAGTTCAAAAGATGCATTTAGGCAAGAAAATTAACAGAACCAATATTGTAAGAAAAATTCCACCTTACTGGAACTATAGGAATAATGAAGAACACTTAATGAGATTATAGGTGCATACTCCAATAAATTATCACTGACAAGTACCGCGTGTACCCCATCGAAGTTAGAACGTCTCCTAATTTCTCACAAAAAAAAATTTAGCTTTGGAGAATGAAAAGAGATCATTTTCCACCAAGACAATCATGTCTGACAAACTTCTAGGCGAATTACGCTGGTGTCTAAGAGAAGAGTTAAAGTTAGCGACAGTATTTTCGAAAAAGTGCAGCTGAACGTTCCTCCGGCTTCGTATCCGAGTAATTAACTTCCAAAGAATTGAATCTCCATCACCGATTAACCTTTTAAGCGGCCGATGTAACTGAACCAAAAGATACCCAATTCGAGTAAAATAATAAACAGACATGTTCACATAGCGGCCAGGTTATGCAAAAGCTATACAGCAAAACAATTGCTTTCCCGCTTTCATCTCTGCAGTATCGACTATAAATCTTTGGCTGGTGGTAGGTGCTCTCTAAAAGTTCTTAGTCTTATAGTCAACAGTTTGATTCCCGTATAATTTATTCGCTGCTCCATGACCCAAGGAATGATTGAGAACGTCTAGTTCCCCTGACAGAGACATCATGAAACTAGGCGCAAACAAGTTTCTCCAACATCTTTTGTCTCCTTTTCTAGCTTAGTCACTATTTTTATAGCATTTTTAGCGGAACAGATAGTTAGACAGAAAGCACTGACTGCAATCAATCAGCTTAAATTACCACTTTCAATGAAAAGCCTAAAGGCAAAGCAACGATTTCTGATGCGCAGGCTCACTTATTTCAGCCGTGTTCCACCTACTTATTAGACAACGAATATATTTGTTCGAGTTGATTTCCGCCCATTTTGCTAACCTCGAGGTAATTCGTTCCAGCCGGTCAAAGAGTTAAAAACAGATTGACATACACGAACGTTTAGGACCTTCGTCAGTGACTGAGTGCGAAAATGAAGTTTATCGACAGTTGCCTTCGTTTCTTTTTCTTTCGGTCTTTATATTTTGTATTAGGATGAATGGGCGTTAACTTCACCCTGGATCATTCCTAGGAAAAAACGAGACTGGGTGGAAGGGATAATTTCTATTAAAATTAAAACAGTAATGACAATGAAAGATCAGAAAGTAGCCAATGACGTCTTCCATGGTATAAATAAAAACAATAATGTTAATCACAGATAGAAATTAGCCAATGACGTCTTCTATGGTAATTAAAACAGCAATGATAATGAAAGATCAGAAAGTAGCAAATGACGTCTTCCATGGTAAGCTGACACAGAGTAGGGCTGAGGACAAGTAAGGGGCGCAACTTTAGCCATAGGGTGCTCAAGTCATAATGCTCAACTGGAAAATACCAAACTTTGGGACGTATGCTCTGATTTAACGTTTTATTTCAGTTCCTGTATTCCTATATAAATTTAGTTTCTTCCTGTTAAAGATTTTCTAAACTTAACACCCAAAATTTCTGCTCCGCGTATTTGAGTTTGACAGAAGGTTAAGGTGCGAACTGTGTAATCAGAATCAAAAGATCAGATCTGTAGTGTTCAGCGATTTTGAGGCAAACTTCATGTTATGTTATCGAACGCTATGTTATAAGACAATGTTATGAGGGAGACTATGTTTTGATGCAATGTTACTAAGGCACTCTTTTGAGAGAACTTTGAAAGATCGTTTTATGCTGTATAAATTGGTACGTATTTTTTACTTGCATTTCTTGATGAATTATTGCAACGTATCTTATTTGTGCTATGATGTCTTGTTGACCACCGACGTGCATTGGAGATAATAAAGACGTGGATATTATTTGTAAGTGCAGTTTTTTTTTCCATATTTCGAAATCTACTAGAGCGTTTTAAGTGAAATTTTACCTCTTATACAACATTTCAAGTTGTTTATCCATCCGTTCTAGACTTATTGAACGCCTAAATTTTATGTATAACATCACTCGTCCTCTACTAATGGGCACAATTGCGGCCATTTATACTTCCAGCATTAGAAGAGTAGAGATATCATGTATACACATGGGCAGACGGAGGGATATATTGACGTAAGAAGAAATAACTAAATCACGCCATATTTTACATGTGTGTACGCGTCTAATGAGGTGCTAACATGCCTGACAAGTACGCTTCTAGTGATGGAAACAACCATTATGACGCTAAGAATCCAAGTCTTTCAACAGATCAAACATTTTATCTTGCAGGTACATTTCTTACTCACAGTCCCTCTGAATCCAATTCCATGTAGACGCAATTTACTTTTCTTGGTCTACATATTTCTATTGAACAAGAATGATTTGACTACTAAAACAAATTGTCTGATGTGAAAGTGTTCTGAAATGCAGTCGTTTCCATTTTTATTTCGTGTTTTAAAGACCACCATGTGAAACTCATAGGACTACATGTATACGCAGTCGCCCATCCCTTATTTAGGATCACTGTTTCCAAGGAAGGGACAGAGCCAGCATAATAAAACACGCCCAATATCCACGCTTTACTCGAGTCTCGAACCTGGGCTCATGTCAAACGAATAAATGGTCATAAGCCAACGGCTCAAACCACTCGGCGACCAGGGCGGTGGAACGCAGTCATTTGGATTCGTTTATCTGCAGTTAGTATTTATCCCGAATTTTTTCCTACTTCGTCAGAACACGTGCGATAAGGTTTTAGAAGGTAGACTCAGCACTAAAACTTTATTAAAACTGAATAAAAATGCCATCAACGCTTATAAACTTACTAGCCTATAGCCCGTCCTAGGACGGTTGTTTTTAAGCGTTAAATAAATATTAATACATACGGGGTGTTTCCCGTCCTAAGACGGTGATATTCTTTAGTGAAGCAGATTTAAAACGAATCAAATAGACGCCGGCTTTTTTGTGAGGAAATATAGTAAAACTTATATAGTAAGAACTCATTCATGTTAGAACTTAAAATCATATGCTATATGTTTCCGTTTTTCAAAAGACCTCGCGATAAATAAACATTGTGTGCGAAATATTTGCTGACGTTTAACAATTTTCCTTGTAGTCCACTTGTTTTCGTGTAAACTTTCCTAAATAACATTTGCTTCGATTTTTCGCGTTAAATTACTTTTTCTCCGGCACACATGTTATTCCGTTCACGGCTTGTTTTAGACTGTCCTATTCGAAGTTTAGTTTGAAACTTCATACCGAAGCTTTTTCTACAAAATAATGCGACATCTGGCATTACAAATCGGAACTATATAAATTATCGACAATATGCTGTTGGGGCGACATCTGTTTTTAGATATAATCTTGCTCACTTCGACATCACAAGATTTCAATTTTAATTGTAGGTCAGAACGTTTAGGTAGACCGATATTTTTAAAAATGTACAATATAATCAGCACTAAACTTGGGGAGTTAGTTAAATTAAAAAAGTAAAAAATAAATAATTTTGCTAACTTCGAGGTAATTCGAATACAAACTCAGCTTCCTGTGATATTAAGATTTTAATTCGAATTTTGTAGATCGGAAAAATAAAACTCGAGTTATTGATAATCCGATGTTTTTAAATTAGCACGCGATCACCTTGGCATCTCAATGTGATCGCGTGCTATTATATGGCAGGCAATCATTTTGACATTGCGAGAGCATACACGAATTAATCGATAAGTGATGACGCAACAATGCAGGCGTTGCTGTGGCGTCAGGCGTTCCAGAGAGACAGAGGGTTCTGGGCGCTCATTATAGTAATACGAATGTATGTTTACAAAGAGATTATTTAGCAAGATTTAGTAGTCGCGTATTGAAGGTATTTTTCTCTTTCGAAGGTTTTAATACAGGTTTTTGGGTGAATTTAGAGACTTGAAGGAGAAAAGGTAAAAGTGGGAATTTTTCTCCTTTCAAATCTTCATCGTAAGCAACTAATTGAAACAATTAAAAATATCGCAGATAGGAAAAGACAATCATGGGCTGAGTTTGGAAGTTGAAAAAACTCTCATGGAAAAACACAGTCATGGACTGAGTTTGGAAGTTGAAAAAGCTCTCGTGGGCGAAGAAACTGTTAAACTGATTCTGACCTAAGATCCGAACATGATGAAAGTCTGTATCACCAAATTAAAAAAATAAACAAAATACTCAGATGAGCCAAAGTGTTTTCGAACAGTTTCATACGCGCCAAGATGCTGACAAAATATCCTGACAATGCGGAATTGCTTACAATTTCTTCGCTATCCCACTTCTTTGCCCAAAAAGAAATTAGTGATGGATGAATCGCCATTCTCAAGTCCTGTGGTTTTTCTTTCTAAGACCCACAAAACTTAAACTTGAAAGGACAGGACTTTGATGCAACTGCATATATGTATGGGAAAGGAACAGCACCGTGACGACCTGAAAAAACAAGTGAAGCCGCCTCATGTGACGTGTCTCGTTTTTCTCTAATGGTCATTTTTTTATTCGACAAATATGTATGGATTCTCTCAGAGTTATTACTTTCTCTTCCTTTTCTTGGAGGTAAGAGAAAGTGAAATTAATAGTTTCCAACAATCTTCATGACCGAAAACGTTTGTTCGGTGTTTTATCCAAACGTCACATATTTTGATTACTTATGTCAGAAATTTTAAAGTACGTTACTTCGTTCTCTCACAGAAAAAAATTTAATTAATTTTTTTCCGTCCTTATTAATAAGGAATTCGCAGCATGTTTTAAACCTAGAAAAAGTGCCACGAACATATTTCGTTTCTGTGACCAAAAATAACCTCCTTTGGAAACCGCCAATACAAGCTTAAGCTTTGTTTTTAAAGAGATGGGTTAAATGTTCATTTTTTTAGCGCATTACTTATAAATGCGATTTTATGAAGGTCATGCATTCCAATAGCAATGGAAAAACAGAAAAACACGAGAAATACGTAGTATATACTTAGATTGTGACACATGAGTTTTGACAATAGCTGTCTTCAGGAATGCAATTGAGGAAAACCAAAATCACGATTCCGTTGATGTTTTATCAGAATGATGAATGAAAACTTCTGAGCTATCTGTTTCTTCAACATCCCGTTTAGATTATTTTCTGTTTTACAAATTATTCGGAATTCTTCAAACGCATTTTTGTCACAGAATCTTCATGGTTTTTTAAAGGAGAAATCAAAAGAAGAAGAAGCAACAGTGAAGAGAGAAACGGAATAAGTGACTGGGCTAAATGTAATTTCGTCGTTATGTTTTTTTTTACTTCAGAGCAGTTCATTGAGTCCCCAGAAATACTATTCTTGTCAAGCGAGGGAGCTAAAGAGCTGATTATATACTTCAGTGAATGTAAAATATAGATTATGTGGCGATAACGGCACTGCGCGCTCTATTTTCTCGTAGGGAATCCTTTTAAGGATAGATTTAGACTTCACTTCCTTAGTCTGAAGTGACCTTGGTGTTAGTTATAAGAGCCGAAGTGTCGGGGACGCTGGCGTAACCTTTGTTTGCAGACAGCGGGATTTGGAAACACATCTTCCTACTCCGGAGTGGCTGTTATCCCATTGATCTTCGCCCGACGACTTATCGCTTATAACGTAACCCTTTTTCGTGTGCGAGATTGGTGTTACGCTATGCCTAAAACCATAGCTAAGGAAATGTTGAACTAAATGAGAATACGATGCAATAATTACACGGGATTAAAGTTTTACGGCCAGACGACACATATACAAAGTCAAACTTACGATAACAGTAGATGAAATCCAAAATATAGCACTGAGCGTTTGACAATTATCTGTCGTATAATTTATCTTAACAGCGATCGAACATCTCCACACACACACACACACACACACACACACACACAAAGCAACTGCTGTATCGTCATTTTTATTATCACATTCATACGTCACTCTCTCTGACCTCAAAAGTGTTGCCAACCTCATTCATGTGAGAGAGTTAAGTTTGGAAAGTGCAAAAGAGAGCACGTTAAGTTTGGAAAGTGCAAAAGAGAGCAAACTCAAATTTACATAGGAAAAGAAACAAAAAATGAAAGTTACATTAGAATATACGTCACACGTTGCTTCACTGTTAATTTGACGCATGCGTCACGCGAGTTAGAGTATCCTAAGAAGGGGTAGCGAGAACGCTGAAGCGTGGAACCAATTGCCTAGTTTCTAAGGGAACAGCGTATTTGTTATGGTTACCGACGGCTTATCGCCCTCTCCGAGACGCAGTGGGTATTCCGTGCTAGTTATAGCAGCAGTCGACTTTCCACCACGTTTTAGGGCTGAGTCGTCTAGTGGTTAGAAATCCGATTGCTAATAACTCGCAACCAACAGGTTAGCGATCGGATTTCTAACCACTAGACGACTCATAGCTCCAAAACGCGGCGGTAAGTCGACGACTGAATTCTATATTTCTCCGCATTTTCTTGGCCTGAAAAATGTTCTACAGACAGTACAATACTTCGTTGTTCAAGCTTTCCCCACTTGCTTATTTTTCATAAACAAGAACTACATCCTCTAACATATGTGGAAATCAAGTAAGAAATGTTTTTCACTAATACATGTGATATTTATATAATTATTCACACAGCATTCAGAAAATAACTGAATTGCTCGGTTTACTGTTAACTATGTGACATCATATTAGAAAACTTGATATTTTCATCGCTTTAGAGAGAAAATTGAACCCGCATCTATACCGATTATCGTTCTAAGATGCTACCTCTTATGCTGTGAAAATAATTTTCAGTATAGGTCTTCACGGACAGACCTGTAAATGCAATCATACTGCATTTTCACTCACCGTGTAGTTAATAAAATGTAATAAAAACGAATAGTAATAACAGATAATAATAATAGCAATAGATTTTGTCAAGCAAAATCACTAACGTAACCTAATCGTGACTCACATCAAAACTTTAAGTCTCAAAACCTTTTCGCTATCAGTTTAGCTTTTAGACTAATTACATCTACGTAATTTTAACAATAGTGGCAATATTTTAAAATTTCTTCCCGTTTTTCTTTTATATTTTTAAATTCAAGTTTATGCTTCAGTGTTCCTTCAAATTTTCCAGAGTTGTCCTAAAATTAATGCCTCATTTCAAGTAACTCCTCTATGACTTGAGATATCTTAATGAAATTTGGTATAAAACTGCACTACTGTTTATGAAAATTGCAACACCAAGAAAGAATCGCGCTATTCAAATGAAATTTGTACCACATGTTACTCATGTTACAGAAAATAACAAATTACATTTGTAGGGCAATACAAGAGTTTTTTCGCTTAAAAACTCAGTATCATGTGGAGCCACCTCCAGCAACAATAACAATCTCTATATGGCGAGGCACTGAATGGAAGAGGTTTTCGATATCGTCCTGGGGAATAGCCTGCCAAGATATTTCTGTGTCCATCTCGTTCTCCAGATATAATTACCATGGACTTCTTCGTACGGGGCTATGTGAAAGATATCGTGTATCAAACCCAGGTACGGAACATCAACGACCTGAAACAAAGAATCGGTTACCCCATTGCCATCACTGACGAAGCTATGTGACGGCAAACATGGAGAGAAATCGATTACTGTCTTGATGTGATTCAGGCAACAACTGGTGCCGATGTAGAAGTATTTTAAATAAGGCTTAAAAATCTTTTACATTTACTCGTCATTATGTAAGCAAGTTTACAGGTTTATCTATTCACTTGTATTTGTAATAATGTTTAAAGTTGTAAAAAGACTTTGTGAATACCCTTTTTTTTTTTTTTTACAGAAAACAAAATCTAATCTACTGTAATTTGAAACCAACTTCAAATATTAAGGTAGAAAAAGAGTAATCCGTACATAAAATTAAAAACTGCTGCGTAGGGGAAGATATTTTTATGTGAAGACCAACTGAGTTAAAAGAAACATACGCTGTATAAATGCAAGCAATTGAGACGAATTCAATAGGGCTACTGTAAGACGCAGTCAATGTCGCTAACGATGATCTCATTTGCAGAAACTCAACGTGTTACGAATATCGCAGAAAATCTGCTTTAGCATATTTTACGCTTCAGTTGGTTCTTTCAAATGCATAAGTTTTAAGCATAGAAAAACAAAATGGTTGCAAGCAGTTATTCTTCACATTTCTCAGTAGCTGAATCTGCTAAATGCGCCGCATGATGAGGCGGACTTGGCAAAGTCAGCATCTGGGAAATGTAAAGTACAATTGCGTGCAACCATTTTGTGTATAAGGATGAAAATCTGCGCAATTCGAGGGACTGAATGGAGTGTAAAAAATGCTGAAGCAGAATTTTTGTAACATTCGTAACATGTTTACGTTGTGCAAATGTCATGTTCTGCTGGACAGATGCGGGAGAGGTACACTACAAGATAGATTTGAGATCTCGTTAAATTAATGAATCAAGCTTAACACTCGTGCAATTCAACGTAAGCACTCAACTCTTGTTTTCCACTATTTAAAATCTGTAGCAAATGGCTTTAGTTAGAAAAACGCATTTCTCACATTTTCATTCGCACACGGATTTGAAACGCACACATCATTCTGCTGTAATTTTGAAAAAATGATAACAGTCATTTTCCAGTCTTCACAAAGGATTGCAGTGTTCGTGACTGGCTGCGACGTACAAATTAAAACCTTTGACATTCATGGTATTTCACTCTCCTCCTCTGCACCGCCTTTTCCTTCAAATGCCGAGGAATTCATTTGATGATAATTAAAGTGCACTGGTCTCATTATTTTTTCTCTGATTTCATTACTTCTCGAAGAAGTGCAGTTTTTTCCTCATAATTCTACGAAATCTTCTGATTTTAATGATCTAATCTTAACGTCGTTGCAAAAGAAATATCTGAGGCCTTCCCTTACACTTTTTACCCAAATCGATCAAAAAACTCCATCTTTTTGGTTTCCAGTGTTGGAGAGAATTTAATAAGCATAATACATGTCTAGGCTTTGATGTGAATTCACATATCGGCATTATAAACAGTCTTATAGCTTTTGGCCGAAATGCAGTTTACATTGGAGTAGGATTACGTACACGGCACACTTTCTCTGCCGTCATTTATCCAAAAATAATGTTGTCTACATATCTCTTTCGTTCCGAATTACAAATAAAAAAAGAAAGATATACAGTTCCTCTCCAAAAGGTTCTGGATCGGTCTCCCTAAGTAATGAATGAAAAACTCTATCTTAAATAGGGAACTTTCTAAAACGTTCCACATAAAAAATACCGGTGTAATCAAACACCATTCGTAATATACGTACTTCTTGGAGGACAGCCTGCACGGATTGTTTTTACTGTTGAACAATATCGCACCAGCGTCCTAAGGCAAAGTATTTGAACCTTCCAAAATGAGGAAAACACAGTGCAGCTCATAGAGTGAGAAGATAGAATTGTTCGAAAAGCATATGGAGTACCACCAAACAAAAGGCTCGACAATGTCGAACGAGTAACACAGAAACAGAATCTCGATGGGGCGACTGATCCTTCAGACTAATAGGCTTCTTGTTTTTGGTGTAATTTTCAAGAAAACGTTTCTTTTTCTTTCTTTTTTTTTTTTTTTTTTTTGGCATAGGTGTCGTGACTACTGTAATTAGATCTCATTCTATGAATTTCGCGCCCTGTGAAGAGTTCTTAAATGTCTAACTATTGAAAAAATCGGTTTCTTTATTAAACACAAGCCAATGTGTGGCTTTATCTCAGCCTTTCAACCAGAACCGTACTGGTATTTCTTTCCGCAATAAAATGTTTATATTACTTAATTTAACACTTTAGTTCTCACTAGAGTTGATGCGGAAGATTGTACATTGAACCCAGTAGAATGTAAAATTACAACTTTATTCCTGAAATCGTTACACATTGGAAATTCTGATGAGAGCTTTGCAAAAACATTATCGTGACATGGTAAAGCGTCAGATAAAATGCCCATAAAGACGATACTTGGGTTTGATGCTTGGCTGGCTCGTGTTGTGACAAAGAGTCTAATGCCTAATTGTGTTTGTCATTTGGGGGTGCAGTGAACAGAGGCGAGAATGCTGCCTAATCAAAGCTGCCTTGATTTGAGTCCCAGTGAGACGTAGTTGGTCTCACCGGCGGCGTTAGCTGTGCGCGTTTCGTGGAACCATTGGCCCTGCGTTAGAAACAGGCGAGTCTGTCACGTCTTAATTGGGTTTCGGACGTATCTTTTCTTTACACAAGACAAGGAAGAATTAATTACAAAATGATCACTCACAATTTTTGTCATTGCCAAATCCAAGGTTCCAACGTACATTTGAAGAAACAAACAGCTAAGCTCTTTGAATGCTACTTGAAGAACTATGAACAATTAATTAGGCCAAAAAAAAAATAGTAACAAATGCTTTTGTTAACACCGATAACTCAGCTTCGAGGAAATTACAGTATGTTGACAAAACAGCGACAAGTAACGAACTTGACACCTGGGCTGAGCACGCTACACCCATTGCTCACTGCATTAGAATTTTATCTACGCCTTTCTACTTAACTGCATGCATAGAGTTTCCGAAGAAGTCAGATCTCTTTGGAAATATGACGTTAAGTAAGACGAGATAAAGAGAAGTAACTTAACTTAAATAAGAACTGTGATGTTTATTTCTAATTTAATCTCCTCTTTGAGTTTCAATTCTTATGTAAATTTACTTACTTTTCAATTTGATTTTCCTTCTGAACAACTCATTACTTCCCCGAATTTCCTTATACTGAAAGTCTTCCAAATACGTGGAGACAATGTGAATGACAAAGTCATCGCTCTTTCCACGTTTTCTTTAATTAACACACAGCAACCGGAAAATTATTATCCGGACACCGCTGGGACGGTACCCCAGATTTCTCGATAACTAGCCGAGTGTGTTCGCCTTACACTACGGTGGACAACAATCCACGGCGTTATGTGTGTTTATCTGTCAGCATCTGACTTCACAAAACTTTAGAGATGGACTCAGCTCCTGAGACGGCTTCATCTGGTGGGCCTTAACGACAAAAGCTATTATATTATAGCTAATAAATCTAAAGGGCGAGAGTGATAGTGAAAATCTTCCAAATACGTGAAGGCAATGTGAATAGACAAAGTCATCGCTCTTTCCACTTTTCTTTAATTAACACACAGCAAACCGAAATTTTTTTATTCTGATGTTTTAGCAACACTGACAGTCATTTAAAGTGTACAAAGGACTACAAAAAGCGCTGAGAGTATAGATATTGTTAAGACTGTAAAGCGCGTGTTGATATTATTGTCAACAGCCCTGGTGTCGCAGTGGTCTAAGCGCTGACTTCTAACTACTCGTTTGAAATGGATCTGGGTTCGAATCCTAGATAAGGTATGGCTGGTGCATTTGTCTTACGGCAGTGGCTCTCTCCCTTTCCTGGAACCAGTGGATCTAAATTACGAATGGGCGACTGTTCATAGCTCACTGAGTTGCTCACTGTAATCATTGAACCTCCAGTTCTAACAAAAAAGATATTATCGTCATCAGATGATTTATTGATTTCCATTGTTAACTGGATACTACGCAAGTGTAAACTATTAACATATATTATTGCAGCTGCGCATTGTTTAGTCATGATTGTTAAAAGGAAGTAAACCGATAATAACGGGTTCCACAATGCCGTGACTTCTACATTTGGAAAGAATAAATCATTTGGACATTAAATAAGTTGTTCTTATTCATACGAACCTTGGCCGTTCTTTATGTTGTTAGACCCATTGCATCACTTGATTTCTTATTTCGGAAAGGGGCCGAAAGATAATGTGTTGTGTGAATTACAAATATATTTCGGACTGCTCATTTGTTAGTACAAATATAACATGAAATAACGGGTTGGCAAACCGTGTTGCAGGCTTTGTAATTCATTGCCGTACTGTTTTCAACGTGTGACTTGGCGTCTAAATGATTTTGTGCCACAAAATACTAACTAACCATCGAGATTACTTCAATATGGGTAAAATACTGTTCACGTTGTTATAATACTTATCGCTTTCTCCCGGTGGCTGTCGGTACATCCGCAGAAATCGCTGGAAGACACAAATCACGCTGCAGTTTCTCAGCTCTGATCGTTAAGCCTCAGTTCGAGAAATTCTCAGCTGCAACAGTCATATGTGGAGTTACGTTTGGTTCTGAACTGCACTCGTTAATTATACACCGATGGGCCACTACATTATAACCACCCCCAGACTAGAGAAATGAGCTCGACTGGAGACCGAACGGTGGCACAGGTGAAGTTCACAGAGCAATAGATATACAACCCGAGGACAGGCTTTCGGTTAGTACAGTGTTCGGAGTTAGAATAGGAAAAGCTGCCGATTTATCTGAGTTTGACAAAGGTCAAATTGTGATGGCACGGCACCTTGGAACAACGATCTCGGAAACAACGCGGATGTTCACGTGCCGCTGTAGTGAGTACGTATCAAAAGTGGTGTACAGATGGCCAAACGACGAACTCTCTCCAGCCGTGTGTCATCCGCAGCTCATTAATGCCAGAGGGTAGCTGAGACTGTTGCGCATTTTTCACAGCGACCTCAGGAACACAGTGCGACAAATCACCAGCAGCTACAACAGTGGCGATCAGAGCAATGTGTCATAGCACACAGTTCATCGCAGCCCTCTGCTCATGGGCAAGCGTAGCCGAAGACCCAGCCGCGTGCCCATGCTCACTGCACGTCATCTCCAACAACGCATGAAATCTGCCCAAGATAGTCAAGATTGGACCGTGGATGATTGGAAGAAAGTGGCCTGGTCTGACAAATCAAGATTCCTTGTGCATCACGCAGACGGCCGAGCGCGGATATGCCGATTAACAACAGAGGCTATGGCATCTTGATGCGCTGTTGGGCGGAAAACAGGCAGGCAGCGGAGGTGTTATGCTGTGGGAGATGTTTTCTTGGGACACTTTAAGTCACATTATCCCAATAGCACAATCCCTGACGGTTGTCAAGTATCTGAACATCGTTGCGGGCCACGTTCACCCATTCAGTGCAACTGCGTTACCTGCTGGTAATAGCCATTACCAACAGGATAATGCGCCATGCCACACTGCCAGAATCGTCAAGGAGTGGTTCGAGGAGCATGCTGGTGACTTTCTGTTAATGCCCTAGCTTCCAAATTCACCTGACATGAATTCAATTGAACATTTGTTGTTCGACTTGGGAAAGCGGGTTCGCGCTAAATCACCACAACTCCAAAATGTACGGGAATTGGAGGACCTGCTGTTGGTATTATGGTACCAGATACCCCAGGATATCTATCACCACCTCATCGAATTGATCCCGTGTCGAGTGGCCACTATTTTGCGAACTAAAGGAGGTCCTACAGCTTATTAAGTAGGTGGTCATAATGTAATGGCCCATCGGTATATTGCCATAGAACTTACATATGGAGTGATACGTTGAGGGTTTAGATAACTTCACTTTGAAAGGTATGTGGAAATTTTTGACGTGTCTTGCTCAAGTGATTGAAAGTGTGCTGTGATTTGTGTACACTCTTAAAAATCAGAAGCGGAATTTAAAGACAAGAATTAGTGAACATGTGTATAATGTAAAGACAGCCTTCATGTCTACTGCTCTGTCAAGACTCACCATTGATGGATCATACCTACCCCTATGGAAAGATTCATCTGTGCTTGCAACACTTCAAAATAAAGCTCTCTTACAACTCACCGAAAGTCTATATATCTATCATTATGGTTCATTGTCTTGCAATGACAATATTCCTTCATACATTCCAACCCCTTGGAAATCCCTACCTTTCAAGTTTTCTCAAGATAACATGAGAATTACTCTCAACTGAAGTTATAGACTTACGTCATATATGACGACGTATGTTATCTCCTAAGTCGTCACCAGTAAATATAAGCTCCTTACTGTCCACCTGTAATACAAGTAAACATCTGAAGATGAACCCACTGTGGGTTTGAAAGGTCTCGTGTTCATATGTATTTTAAACTTTTTAGCATTAAACTAATTTTTAACTTGTGTAAGCTTTAGGAATGTTCCTCAAGTTTTTAAATTGTGTAAAGACGGTGCGTGTTCTATTCATTAAACACCTGTTGTTTTCCCTGAACGGTTTTTCCACAATGAACATAAACAAAAATAACGACAGCAGTCTACATGCCTGTCTCACTTCAGAGTTTATTTGAAGCCATTTGCTTCTATTTACTTCTATCCTGACGGTTACAAGGCTTTTGATGTGTAGGTTTGTGATTGATTTCAGTAGTTCATCTTTCACTCCATAACATTTCAGCAAACTGAACAATTTGTTCACGGGACCAGCGATTGGACTATTTTTCTAGGTAATCGGCAAGGGTGACTGGACAGTTTGCTTCTAAGTACTCTGCACAGACGACTGGGTAATCTGCTCCAAGGAACTCGGCACGGACAAGTGGACAATTTGCTTCTAAGTACTCTGCACAGACGACTGGGAAATTTTTTCAAAGGTACTGGGCATGGGTGACTGGACAATTTGCTCCTAGGTACCCGTCCCGAGTGTCTAGGAAGTAATCGTACCTAGGAGCTAAGATTGCACTATTTTTCCTACTTACTCGGCATGAATGACTGAGCAATTTGTTCCTTGGTACTTGGAACGAGCGACTAGACATTTTTCCTAGGTGCTTGGCTTGAGCGACTGCTTATAACCCTAGATACTCGTAATAGACTTTCGACTCCGAAAACAGAAAAGTTCGTTCCGTTTTCGACACATTGTCTCCATAAATTATAAGTTAAACAAAGTCATTTAATATTGGACCATGAGATATTCAGTAATATGTTTTCGTGAATAGGTATAATTTAATAAATTAGCTGTTATATCCCTGTTATTTCAATAACTCCTTATCAAGAAAAATCGATTAACGTACACGGAAACTGTATCAAACAACATCTTGTAATACAATTAAAACGTATTAAACTATAAGAGACATACACTCATCGTCAAAAAAATAGTTGCAACCAGAAGGACTTGTCGGATTGCAATGCTATTCGGGAGGGAAGATGAACGTTACCAGGAACAATAAATGATTAAACATTGAGACTGACATGAGCAATATTTATTTAGCTACACGCCAATAAGTAGTGTCCCTCAGTATGGCGTCGGGCCGCCATGTTTGCTGACACACCATGCCAGACGTCTCGGCATGGAGTTGCACAGGTTGCTAATGGTCTCCTGGGATAAGCCATCCCATGCAGCTTGAATCCGCTCACGCAGTTCTTGCAGATTGTGCGGTAGGGGTGGAGTGTTGATAGCGCGTCCAATAACATTCCACACATTTTCAATCCACGATAGGTCTGGCGATGCGGCTGGTCATGGCAGAGTGTCTGTGCCTTGAAAGCAAGCTCTCGAGACAGAAGAAGTATGCGAACGAGCGTTGTCGAGTTGAAAAATCGCAACGGAGTAAGCGTTCAGAAAAGGTAGGACCACGGGTTACAGGACCTCATTAACGTAACGTTCGGCTGTCAAAGTGCCTGTAATGCACACCAAAGGTGATCTGGCATCGTAGGCAATCACACCCCACACCATGACACCAAGCCTTCTAGATGTGTGACGCTTGAGAACAAACTGTTCATCTTGGCGCTGACCACGGTGCCTCCACACAGGGATTCGTTGGTCATCTCCTCCAAAACAAAAGCGGGACTCGTCACCGACGATCACCCGCTGCCATTCTGAGTGGCTCCATGATAGTCTGGCACGACACCATTGCAGTCTGGTGCGATGCAATTGTGTTAAACACGGTCGTCGTAACGGTCTGCGTGCGTGTAGTCCTACGTTGTGCAGCCGTCTACCAATGGCGCTGGCACAATACGATGCATGGAGGACACCACTGCTCGCTGAATATCTGCAATCGTGGCTATTGGGTCACTCCGCGCATGTCGGACAACCCTCGGTCCTCTCTCTCGGTGGTCCGTCTAGGTCTCCCAGACCCTTCCTGTCACTGCTGCGTGTCTTGTTCTATCCACTGCCGACGACAGCGTGCTATGGTGATTCCTTACGACCGGTATGGCGCGCAATACGGCGATAATACCATCCCGCTTCCAGGATCCTGACGATGCAGCCCCTCTGGAACTCCTCCAATTACTCGAATTTCTTCTGAACTTTTACCGGAAGCGTACTTCACTTGCAAAGGATGCAACCAAGACAACAGCACGTGTCATAATGGCAAGCGCGCGGAACGCCACGGCCTTATATAGCCGGTCAGGTACAGTGCTACGAATTCTCCTTGCTTGCATCACTTGCGCTGCCGAGCGTGATACTTGAATCATTTGCATAGCATCTCACGATGTCAAACCTACCCACCAAGTTTCATTCTTGTCGGTTGCTTCCTTCTGGGTGCAACTATGTTTTTGACGATGAGTGTACAGTTACATCCTAGACCTCATTTTATATAAATACAGCCATCGGTGATCGTTATTCACAAAGATGTCTGTTTGAGAAATACCATGTTTAACTGTTCGGTAATCAGCGACAAAGAAACAAGCCACACAGCTTTTGTCTAGTAAATAAGAAATTGTTGCTAACAGGCGTCGTGTTTCACTGCTAATCACTCTTTCAGGGAAAAAAGGCAGAGTAAGAAGGAACAAATAAAACCAACGGCTTAATGAAAAGTGAACACCTACTGTGTTTATTTGTTGTTGTAATTAATTCTTGTTAATGACTGTTTCCGTTGTGCATAACGGCGTTTTTTTGTTTTGTTTTTTCTGTAACACTAAGATCTGTCAGCGTGTCATTAATTTTGCAAATGTGCCATAGATGTATCACTCATTTACTTCTTCCACTATATTCCGTTGTTTATTATTCCTCGTTGAGACTTGTGTTTCATTAAAGTCATTTCAGTTCGAACTTCTTTGATTTTCTACAGAATCATGTAATAGGAATGAGCGATTAATATCGAATATTTCGAAAACTAATGAAGATAAAGTAGTGGAAGGAACAATAAAGTGACAGAAAAAGTAATTAAAATAATTGCAGAGGAAACGAAATTAAAAGCTCATTTTCTGCTTTTATGTGTAATTGTTGCAATCCGTCATTTATTTTCAGAAAGAATTTGAACCCAAATAATCATCCACATATTTTGGACTTTCTTAAATTTATACCATCTTTGTAAAATTTCAGCAAAACCTCTTAATAGTTTTCATGTAATTGTCCTCTTGTTTTGCTTTTAGGCTAAAAACCGATTGAACCCCGACGAAGGCCTAGCACCCTTCATTATTTATTTATTTATTTATTTATTTATTTTGTCATTAAGATCATTCACTATTTTCCTTACGGGTTTCCTAACAAAAGTTCTACACACTGTCGATTTTTGAGTAAAGTGTGAAGTAACGGAAAAAACTTACCTTATTGCCGATCCATGTACTCCTTTCCGTTACTAGTAAAAGCTTACCAACGGTGAGGTGGGTCCTAGATGCCCCGTAGTACGCCATCTTTATTCAGCTGTCGTATTACTGGGGTCACGTCCAATGTCAGTTCGTCCAGAGATTCGTAGTGGATGCCATGGAGTCAATTTTTTAACTTTGAGAAAAGATCAAAGTCGGGTGGACTGAGATCAGGGCTGTATGGTGGGTGGAATAAAGTTTCCCCAGCCATATTTGGACAAAAGTCCCAGTACCGACGCTGCATCATGACACAATGCGTTGTCATGATGCAAGATCGGCGATTTTGACGAATTTTCGGAGTCATCTTTGTCCTCAGAAAGTCACGATAATATTGTGCGTTGACAATTTGCCCTGCCGGCACTCGATCAGAGACCACAACACCATGGGCATCGTACGCAAAAATCACCATTTGCTTCACTTTGGATTGTTGCCGACGGCACTTTGAGGGGCGTGGAGACTTGGATGCCTTCATTCCGCTGATTGTGACTTCAGTTCCGGTCCGAAATTACGGGTGCAAGTCTCATCAATTGCGACGATTCTGTTCAGGAAGGTGTCGTCCTACCTTTCGAACCTGTGGAGGGGATCCCGTACGATGTTCACGCTGGCTGCCTCCTGCTCGGGGGAGTTGACAGGGTACCCAGCGCGCGTCAATTATTTTTTCTTTTTCCCAGTGAATCGGTCAAAATCCGGTGAACAGACATGGTGGACAAATTTGCCTGATGAGCAATCTCCTCGACTGTCAAAAGGCGATTCTCTTCGAGAAGCATTGCAACAATGGTAGAAGATGTTTTGTCGGTCGCCCTTTGAGGTCGCCCTGAGCGATAATCATCTTCTATGCTGCTTCGGCCCTCCCGAAAGCGCGATGTCCAGCGAGAAATTGTTCTTCGATCAAGAGTTCCTTCCCCACAAACTTCTCGCAAGGCATTGTGGATCTGTGTCGGAGTTTTCCCCCGTAGAGTTTCTATTTTCACGTACGAGCGCTGGTCTAACGCCTTGACTCGACCTGCACGCCCACACAGCAAATGATAGCACGTCGTTCTGACACCACTGCGCTGCTGAGTCTGACCTTGAAATGATGCAATCATTTTCCGGATTGCATCAACCGCTTCTGTTTTAGATTAAAGTGTGCAGAACTTTTGTTATCACCCTCGTATTTACGTTCTCACTTCTATTCTTTCAATTTTAATATAGGATAACTGCTTGGCAGCTGTACTCTTAAAGAATTTACATATTGCTGATTAATGTACTTTTACTGAACGCAATCGATATCCTCATGAGCTTTAACCAGACGTATCCTGTTGATATTACAGTGAGTTAACAAATCAATTCGTACATCAAAGCTGAATGGAATGCGTCTGAATAAAAACCAACGTAATTTTCAAGAGATAATTATTTTTGCCTCTCGAAGGAAAATAGTCCTGTCAATTTGTACGTATTCCATTCAGCTTGTTCTTCATATTATTCTTCCATGGTACGATATCCTGGCAGAATAATATCTCCTTCAGAGACAGGGCAGCAACTTTCTCTAAAAGTTGAGTTCCTTTCTTCCATATTTCACTGTTCATCTCTTCGAACGACCTTGACAGGTATTGTTTATGAGCTGAGCATATACACTGGCGGGAAGTGAAATAAGAACACCAAGAAGGAATTGGCGGACGATCATGAAATTTACATATGTTAATGAGGTCGTATTTACGTAGGTGTTATGTTAATTTCGGGACCAACCGGTGAGCGCTTACGCCACAGCACGGCATAATATGCAAATTATCGTCGGTGGTATTTAAGGAGTACGGCGAAGTGAATGTAATCAGTCGTCGGCGTACGGACACGTGCGAAGACCCTGAAGAAGCTGCAATGCCTGGACATGGAAGACGTGTACGATTTCAGCAGTTATCGGACTTTGAGCGAGGTCGTCTAGTCGGACTCCGCGAGGCCGGGTGGTCGTATCGTCGTATTGCGGAGCGAATTGGACGGGAAGTATCGGTGGTGGTACGATGGTGGCGTAGATGGTCCGAGGAACATTCCCACACGAGAAGACGTGGAACCGGGAGTCACAGACGGACTGATGAGCGGACCGATCGACGCATAAGAAGAGCGGCGTTGTCAAGCAGAACATCCACTGCGACGCAAATCCGAGCTGCCGTTGCACCTGAGGTGACTGTGCGAACAATCCGCAACCGTCTACTGGATGCAGTACTACGTGCACGTGTGCCTCTGGCATGTGTACCTCTGAATCCAGCCCACCGTCAGGAACGGCTGCAGTGGTGTCGCCAACGTCTGCACTGGAGAACACAATGGCGATCTGTCGTGTTGAACGATGGAAGCAGATTCTGCTTGGGAGCCTCCGATGGCCGTATGCGTGTTCGCAGACGAACAGGAGAGCGTCTCCACCCTTCTTGCATCCGCCAGCAACACACAGGGCCTACACCTGGTCTCCTGGTGTGGGGAGCGATCAGCTATCACTCCCGCACACAACTAGTGTTTGTACTGGGTACGTTAAACAGCACCTCCTTCGTCAACAACATCATTCATCCCGTTGTGGTGCCATTTGTAAGGTCGGTCCATCGTGGTGTTTTTCAGCAAGATAACGCGCGCCTACACACGGAACGTGCAACACAACATGCACTTCAGGGTGTGAGACAACTTCCATGGCCTTCACGTTCACCGGATTTGTCCCCCATTGAGCACGTGTGGTATTTTATGGGACTACGACTCATTCGGTCTCCACGGCCAGCCACGACCATCCCCGATTTACGCGTCCAGGTTGAGGATGCTCGGAACTCAATACCCCAAACTTACATCCAACATCTGTACGATAGACTCCATGCCAGAATTGCTCAGTGTGACGCAGTTCATGGCGGTTCAACCTCGTACTAACCATATAACATGGAAATGTTATTTTTCAGTTTACCAGCAAATACAGCTGTATTTTGCCATAATATTTTGATCACGTTATCCTCTGTATTCCGTTATTATGCTGTACAAATTTCGTTGGTATCAGACGTCTCCTTCTTGGTGTTCTTTTTTCACTTTCCGCCAGTGTATTTCAATCACATCCACAATAACAAATGTGGCATATATTCTAAATTAATCTTCCTTTTTAGTTAATTTGGTTTGTTCTCATTAAACGTTTTTCAGTCTAAATGCTATTTTTAATCTCTCGATGAATTTGTGTTCAGCAATCCTGCTAACAGGTCAAAATGCAATTCCGTGGTCTAAAGCGAGAGATAAGAACGAATGTATTGAGTCTTCAAGAGGAAATGTGAGTATCAGTCTTCAAGAAGCAGTTACTTTAGTTATCGGAAAGTAATCTTAACTCAGGTAATTTGCTATCAGTGTATTAGGTTATTTTCTTTACGCAATGTTCCTGAAGTCATGTTGATGATATGTTAAAAAGAGCTTCCGTGTATAACCAGTGTTTGTCAGCCTTGAATGTTGATATACGATTAATCAGCGAGCGACGTGCTTATGTTAAAATATTCAGAGGATAGGAGTTCATAAATGTGAATTAAGCCACTTGAAGTTGAACTGTGTGCTCTGTAACGTAGGCCCTTGATGACCTGCCATTCAAATAAAAGATTGGAATTTTAAAGAAAGTCATCTATTTCCTTGATGAATTTTCGTCATTTATTGAAGTTGCCTACTTAAGGATCCTGGGGAACAAAAGTTGCAATACGATAAGCTTAACGAGTTATAATCCTGTTGTGTTTTACAGTCAGGTTAACGTAACACTAACTTAGCGTTGAAATTAACGTTTCAACACTTAGTTATTGTTCAAGAAAATAGCGTGAAGTTCAAGTTAACATAATTGTTGAAGCGACTTTTATTAATTTAACATAAAAACATTATACAAACCACTAATCTCGTCCACACTCGTTCGGGTTCAGTAATAACTCCTTGCCCACATTCAAATACATCTTTATTTGAAGCAACATTAGAGTAAAAGTCACACGCGAAATACAAATCGTTCGTTCAGACCGTAGTACATGTTACAATTACTCAGAATTCACTTCAGCTGTTCCAAATGTCAATTATTTCTTAACTGAGCCGATTCAGAAATTATGGAAGTATTTTAATGACCATGAAAGATTTCAGTCGATCTTTGTTATTTTTGAGGGAAAATAGTTCAATGAATATTAATTAAGAACACACTAAATTATGCAATTTAAAAACCGTTTATATCGTAGGAGAAATCCGTTTGCTTATTGGCGTAATACAGTATACATTGGGTTGGTGCGAATGATATGTCCGGCGCGAACGAGCAGTGGAGACAAGCCCCCCATCACAGTGGAATGGAACCATCCACAGGTGTTGCACATGATACGTCAGAGGGTTACTATAAATACCTAGCACGTGTGTGAAGAACAAGGTTCAGGCCGCGGGTGGCCGAGTGGGCAACGTTCGTGACTGCCGCGGAAAGGACCTTAGGTTCGATCCCAGGCAGGTACGAACGCTCGATCCACTAAACATCCGCCGTGCATCGGATGGGCGCGTTAAGCCGTCGTACCCCGGGTACTGGCCCCCGGTAATAAATAAGGGCGTCTTCCTCCCCCTTTCTACTTCGCTTCCGTGTCACCTATCGGACACTCTAGCCCAAATCTCCTAGCTTCCTATTTCTAAGGGTTGTTTAAGACCTGAGGTCAGACACTCCCTTCCTAAAATCCTCTACATATGATCATCATGATCATCAAGAACAAGGTTTAGGCGTGGTTTGTTTGGGCGTAACGTGGCTTGCAAAGGAAACATGCAGACGACGGATTTAAGAGTCATCTTTCTGTATGAATTTAAACTGGGCCATTCTGCGGGAATTACTGCTCGAAACGTTAACAAAGTGTTTGGAGAGAATACAGCCCAACGAAGAAATCATTCGGCGATGGTTTGTGAAGTTTCGAACCTGAGATACGGAACTGCAAAACGAAGCGCGTGGCCACCGCCTTGTTGCTGTTTCTGACGATGTTCTGTTACGTGTGGTTGCAGCGGACCGCCGAAAAACGTGTCGTGAGATAGCGGCAGAGGTAGGTGTCCACCACACAACAGTTGTTCGGCGTCTGGTTGCGCTGGGTAAGGTCAAAAAGCTGGACATGTGGCTGCCGTATGAGTTGACAACTGCCAACAAAACTAGGCCTTTGGAAGTCTGCACGTCGCTGCTTGCCAGGAATAAACAGACACCTCTACTGGATCGAATCGTCACCTGCAACGAGAAGTGAGTCCTTTATAATAATCGGAAACTATCTGCACAATGATTAAGGAAGGCGCAGCCTGCTGGACGGCATCCTAAACCACCCTTACACACCAAGATGATGCTCCTTGTCTGGTTGTCCACAGCCAGGATAATTCATCGGAGTTTAGAGGTCAAACCATCACTGTAAAACGTTATAATTACACCAGATGCACTGGCAATTGCTGCAGAAACAACCGGTTCTGGTCAACAGACATGGTGTTCTTCTTCTACAGGACAGCGTCCGCTCTCATGTGGCTCAACGAACGATGCTGACACAGAGTGCCTTAGGCTATGATGCACCGGCTCATCCTGCTTAATTTCCCGGACTTGTCTCTGAAAGACTATCATCTGTTTCGTCGCCTGGATCACTTTCTGCCCGGAAAACAGTTCACGACCGACAACGAGGTTCAACGCGCAGTTGATGACTTCTCCGGGTCCCAACCACAAGGCTTTTTTATGTTTTGGGATCATAGCCTTGCCGGACAGATGGCAAATATGTGTCGATGCCGAGGGGGATTATTTTGCCTAAGTAAGTTGTCCTACTTTTCCGTTCTCGCCGTCCACGTGTGCTGGTCCTTTGCCGCACATTTCATTCGCACCAACCCTATAGAAGTCGCATTGACTTTGCTTTCCACTGTCAGGCTTTTCCAAGGCAGTGGTTAGACATACCTTATGCCTAATCCCTTGTAACGTGTACCTCTATTTCGCATTCTTTTGAGTTTTTGTCTTATGTAAATTCACATTACTTCTTGGTTAAACGTTTTTTCACTGAGTGACACATTACTTCCCTGAACAACTTTTACAGTTTGGCAGTAATATCCACGGCATTAGTTCAGCAGTGGAATAGTGTCACAGGTCAGGCTTCGACCTCCAGTACAGTTCTACGTCGTCTGCTTAACAGAAGACTGGTCGCTAGCTGCCCATTGCTGCGCCTTCCTTTGACCCTCAACCACAGACGCCTCAGGCTGCAATAGCGTCTGGAACACAGACACTGGGGCGTCGATTGGCAACAAGTTGTGATTTCTGACGAGTGACGATTCAACATGATGCACCATGATGGTCGCACAGGAGTTCGAAGACATCGTGGTGAACGGCACCTTACATTGTCATGCCGGGCCCAAGCCAAACGTCATGCTTTGGGACTCCATTGGGTTCAATTCACGATCTATCCTGATACGAATTGAGGGAACACTCAACAGCCAATGATACATCAGGGATGTTTTAGACGCAGAAGTGATATCCTTCCTTCAAAGTTGTCCTGGCGCTATATTTCAGCAGGGCAATACTCGACCACATGTGGCCCGGAATGTCCAAAACCTCTTCTACGCACAGCAAATACCACTTCTTCCCTGGCCTGCACGATCGCCGGATATTTCCCCGATGGAACATGTCTGGGACAGAAGATAACTGATACTTATGGATGCACTCGGTTATCTCCTGTAACATAAGGAATCTGTTATATAAATTGCATCTGAATAACGCGATTTTTTCTTGGTGTTGCAATTTTCACAAACAGTAGTGTTTAAGTGATCGATTAAATTATTGCTGTAATACGATTTAATTCTGTGTGTACCCAAGGGTCACATTATAAATCAGTGGATCATGTTCATCCCTTTGACCTTACGAGACTAAAAGAATAAGGTCGTTAGAATTATTACGTAGGTTTTATGCTGATTTTTTTCTCTGTCTGTTAATGGTTACTTATTTACTCAAGAAGTTTGTTTAAATGCTCTACAAAATTCTCTAAGAATACTTAACTAGGAACTGACAAGGAAGTCTTTCAACTGTCACTCTCCAAAATTGAAGAAACGTGGCCAGGAGATAGTACTAAGGACAAAATCAAATGAGTGTATTTCCGTTTTGGTCCAAATGAACTGACAAAGGTGAACGAGTGGTCTCAAAATGGCCTTAGAGCACAAGTGGGGAAAATCATCTAATATGTGTTGTGGTGCGTGATATGTAACCCCAAATATCAGTTATGTCCTCATGATTCAAAATAAGCTCATGTCATACAAAAAGCAACAAAACCCTTTATTACAGGTGTAAATGAACATTTGTGGCATTGAACACATGACGGAAGCAAAGTAATTTGGAGCAATGAGAACAACGCAAGATCCCAAAGTTATCACAGTACTGACAATTGTCATTGATATCTGATAAACAAATATGTTGAACATTACCGAAAGAAGCGTCATCACTTTCACAGTATCCAATTTTTTTTCATGGATATAACATGTTGTTGAATTTTTCTGACTGCAATTGATTGTGTATGGATGAAGGCAGGAATATGATGTTATTTCGGTGATGGAGTACAAAATTATGGACATTGTGAAATGTTACATAATCAGATATTTTATGTGCATATATTTTATACTGGCGGAAAAAATAAACATCGAGAGGTTTAATGAAACCTGTTGACTTTGGTGGTATGGTGATTTTCTCCACTTGTGTTCTAAAGCCATTTTCGGACCACTCGTTCACCTTTGTCGGTTCATTTGGGCCAAAACGGAAATACACCTACTGGTTTTTGCCCTTAGTATAATCTCCTGACCATGTTTATTCAATTTTGGTGAGTGGCAGTCAAAGACTTCCCTTAAATTAGCTTCCCTTAAATTTAGCACAGTAAATAATGATCAAAAAAAAAGTAAATAATGATCAACAAAATCTATTGACATAACCAACCTTAAAAAACACCATAATACCTTCAAGTTAGAACTGAAGAACAGGTTCTCTGCTTTAGAAGGCCTAACATCGGAAGAAGTGGACATCTCTGAAGTTAACAGAAACGTAACCAAAGCTCTTATGGAAACAGCAACAAAATTAGCTGGGTCTAAGAACAAGTTGCATGTGAACAAATTATCAGGAAAAACCAAAATGTTGATGCAAAAAAGAAGAGAGATGAGAACAACTAAAGAAGATGTGACTTCCAAAGTGGAATATATAGAGCTATGCAAGACAGTAAGAAAAAGTATCACTGAAGACGTAAGGAAATTCAACTGTGAACTAGTGAGGAAAGCAATTGAAAACAACCAAAGCCTAAAGATAGCAAAGGGACATCTCAGTAAGGGAAGAAAACAGATTATGGCACTGAGAAAAGAAGATGGTTCTGTAACAAGAAATAGAGGCGAAATTTTGACAAGAGTGAAAGATTTCTACTCCAAATTATATGAAAGGGATGATATATGCACTCCAGACATCATGAAAGATACCAGTACCAGAGTTCCTCCAGTCCTTCCAGCAGAAGTTGCACATGCAATCAAGAACATGAAGCGAGGAAAAGCTCCAGGAGAAGATGGAATTACTGTAGACATCATACAAGAAGCAAGTGGAGAAATCGAAACAGTACTCGCCCAAATTTTCACTCGATGCCTTAATGAAGGAAAGATTCCTGAGGATTGGAACACCGCTACAATGATCCTGCTACATAAGAAAGGTGACATTGAGGATCTCGGAAACTACAGACCTATCAGCCTCCTATCAGTAGTTTATAAAATCTTCACTAAAGTTCTTTCACACCGCTTGAAGGTAGCACTAGACATGGCTCAACCGAGAGAACAAGCTGGATTCAGGAGTGGCTACAGCACAATAGATCATATCCACGTGCTGAGAGAACTAATTGAAAGAGCGAGGGAATATGAACTTCCATTGTGCATGGCTTTTATCGATTATGAAAAAGCCTTTGATTCGGTGAAACCATCAGCAGTTACAATGGCTCTGAAAACCTGCGGTATTGAAGATGCATACATTAATATTATTAATAACATCTATGAAAATGCAAGTGCAAAAATTAGGCTGTTTGAAAATACAACACACGTAAAAATTGGAAAGGAGTGAGACAAGGTGACACCATATCTCCGAAGCTCTTTAATGCCACATTGGAGGGTGTTTTTCAGTCGCTGAGCTGGGAAAACAAGGGGATAAAGATTAATGGAGATTATCTAACCCACCTTCGTTTTGCTGATGACGTAACCATTTTTGCAACTACCCCATCAGAGCTGCAGAGTATGATCCAGGAACTTGATGACAAGAGTAAAGAAGTGGGATTAAAAATGAACTTTCAGAAGACAAAAGTGATGTTCAATGCTTTTACAAGAAATGAAGATTTATCGATTGATGGAGAAAAGCTGGAGATAACGAACACGTACGTTTATCTTGGACAGCAGATATCAAGTGAGGGTCACATTGATGAAGAAATTAATCGGCGTACAAAACTTGCCTGGAGAGCTTTTGGAAGAAACAGCATAATTTTCAAGAGCAATATGCCATTATGTCTTAAAAGAAAAGTGTTTGATCAATGCATCCTTCCAGTGCTTACGTATGGTGCAGAGACGTGGACCTTAACTAAAAGAGACATACAAAGGCTGCAGACAACTCAAAGCAGCATGGAGAGGTGCATGCTTGGTGTAACCAGGAGAGATAAGAGAAGAGGAACACGTGGATTCGAAAAATGACAAGAGTGGAAGACATCATGATCAGAGTTAAATCCCTGAAATGGCAATGGGCTGGACATACTGCCAGAAGGACAGATCATCGATGGACAGCCGAAATTTTAGATTGGATTCCAAGGGACAGGAAAAGACCCAGAAGAAGACCACATAGGAGATGGGTGGATGAAATTCGAAAGTATGCAGGGGCGACATGGAGGAGACTGGCACAAGACAGACCGTTGTGGAGGAAACTTGGGGAGACCTTCGTCCAGCAGTGGATTGATAATGGTTGACAATGATGATGATGATGATGAAATAATGATCAGAAGCGTTAGAATGCAACAGCCAATCGAAAGCTAGAACGCTATTCACTGTTTTGACATTTTATGTCTAACAACCCCTAGGCATATTTCATTTCTAACCACTGCCTTGAAAAATGTTGCCAGCTGATAGCGAAAACGTTGTTACTTACATATTGTGTTATATGCCACAGAATAAACAGATTTATACTACGCAACAGGCGTTTTTGAGAGCTTAATGAAAGTGATCATGGCGTTAATTCCCTTTTTATTGCACAAGTGTTGAACAATCGTCTACCTTGGGAATGGGTTGTATTGTTTTCACTGAATTTAAATTCGGACTTCAGAGGGATAGGCGGGAACAATGATTTCGTACGGGGCAATCCTTCTAATAAATCGATCGTTGTATTTAATGTCACCCGTCACATAACACCTTTGAGAAATCAGAGTCGTGAGAGGAATGTTTCAGCCCTTCGTTTTTCCTTTTACTGCATTGCAGTGAGCATAGTGTTTCCTTCATCAAATACGTTCGACAGAGTGGTATCTCAATTTTCGGAATTTCACGTGAAGCACACTGATTGAAGTTAGCCCAGGACTTCGAACTAAGACAGCTATCTGTGTCGGTTAAGAAGCTTGACACGTTAACTAAATGTCCCTCAGCCCCATTTTACGCTTTTGTGTTCCCCAAGGCGATAAAATGAGAGCTTGCAGAGACGTGCGTAATATGGAGTGCGATTTAAGTACGTGGAGGAAGTTGTCTTGAGTGAGAATTGCCTAAGAGACATGCATTTAAAAAAATACTCAGATATTTCTCTTATAATTAATGGTCCCTGATAAAATCATTTTTCCTGTCATTGCGTCTCTCCCAATGGATGCCTGTTGAGCCTACACTCAGAATGTTTACGTCGGGTCAGAGTAAAAATAAAAAAGAAGCCTTCATCTCATTACCATGAGCTCGTAGAGCCGAAGGAATCTTTATGGATCGGAAATAATTTATGGGCGGTCTTGGAAATTTTATTCCGTCCAGCACGGGTATTAAATAAAGCTGTGAGATTAACCTCCCAAGAAAATGAAATGCGAAATAAGTTTGGGAATTGGGACCATGTTGATGAGTTTCATTTTAATGGAATGAATTTTCAGGCATTCCTGCTCAAAGTTGGCTACACGCAAAAGGAAAATTTAAATACAGAACCGCCCTTAAAATGCTTAGGTCGTTATTTTCCTTTTTACTTAACTCATGCTAGGGAGTAGCAACCTATCCCGATGGCATGAAGTAAGAAATTTTACAGATGGTTGTATGACATACAACGAAGTTGTGCAAATCATTTTTCAAGTCATTTGATAGTTACAGACAAAGTGTACGGTCCTCGGCACCATTACCAATGTTTCAATATGAAAAAGTTCAGAAGTACCTGGTAAAAAGCACGTAACACAAATTAAAATATTTATTGATAGTTGTGGTTAAATACACAGTCGAGTCACATTATTGTGACCATCTCCTGCTTTTGACGTCAACAGCGCGTAGCCAATGAAAGAAGGCACGTGTCGTGAGCTGGCTTGGAGGGTATATAAGGTGTGTTACAGGCATTCTGAAAACATATCACTCGTTGCTGTCATGGATAAACGGAGCGATTTATCAGATTTTCAAAAAGGGATGATTATCGGCTTTCGAACCAAGGGTGGCAGTATTTCCGAAACAGCGCAGTTTGTAAACTGTTCGCATGCATCTGTGGTTAAAGTGCATCGCGATTGGAGAAATGACACCATTACGAAAAAGCAACATGGAAACGGAGCACCACGTGCCATTAACGTGAGAGGTGAACGTCGGTTGGTGGAGCCGGGGAATGTTTTCATGGCATTCCCTGGGTCCACTCATACCTGTGGAAGGCACTATGGATCGAATTCGTTATGAATCCATGCATGCAGACCACGTGCACCCATACATGCTGATTGTCTTCCTTGAGGCAGATGGCATCTTCCGGCACGACAATGCGACGTGTCACACAGCTAGAAATGTCCGAGAGGGGTTGGAAGAGCACGATGAAGACTTCAAAGTACTTTCCTGGTCCCCTAATTCCCCAGACTTAAACCCAATTGAGCATCTGTGGGACCACCTCGATCGTGTTGTCCGCTCTATGGATCCACCACCACACACCCTCCAGCAGGTGTTAAATGCATTGCAGTCAGCATGGCTCCACATACCTGCGAACACCTTCCAGCACCTTATTGAGTCACTCTCAGCCCGTCTAGCAACTGACCGCGCTGTACACGGCGGTTGCTCTGGATATTAGCTGATGATCACAATAATGTAACTCGACCTTGTATATGTCAACTACGACAATATCTGCACATATGGCGTCGTAGTTGTGATCTGTTTAACGTAACTTGAACCTCAGTTTCGATTATAAAACGTTACATTTATAACGTAATATTTTATTTTGCTCAATGTTTTACTTTACTTTTCTTCTGAACGATTTTGAAACGTTCGATTTGCAGATTTATTATCTTCAGTTTTGCAACATTAGAAGTTCCTGAAAACATACCTACACACATTAGAACTGAAATCGATAATTGAGTTATGCATTTAAATTACAGTACAGGAAAATCCCAACTGTATGTGTCAAGTATGAAGAAAATTTGATTACCCTCTTGGTTGCTTGTCGTTCTCTTTTAAAGATGAAGTTTGTATTATTCGTAATAAAATATACACATATGATAATCATTGTACTACAATAGATTTCAGTTTACTGTGTTTCTCGTGGTGCTACAGAGAATTACATGTGTTGGAAGAAATGAAATGAGCATACTTGTTGGTGCCTGTCTGCGTAAAAAAGACCGCAGATGATCAGTGCGAGTAATATTGTTAATCAAACGATCTTCAGGACTGAAGACCAAGCGTCGCAGTTTCTGAATAAATGGCATTTTTTCTGTGGGAAAATTGTAGTCATGCCTTGACAAGTCGTGCAAATATTCATGGCAAGAATTGGCAGGAAACCATTACTTGCGAAGAATTAACGAGAAGTGGTCACGAAGTGTGGAATCTTGGTTTTGTTGCGCCATGACTGGAAGTAAGAATTTAAAGACGCTGAACAGTCCGAAAAATAAACAAAGTTTAAAGCGAAGGTGTTGTGTTCACTCGTACATCATAAATCTGGTTTAGGAAGTTTGCGCCTGGCGACATCAGCTTGGGAAAAAAGGAATGTTTGGCTTTGCGGTTCATTTGTATGGCCTGCCTAGGGCTGTCGAAGTATATCCACTAATCAGCACCGCCATATTATCGGATGTGCTGAGAGTTTGAGAAATCCTCTATCGGTGATCTCCTGCACAAGCTCGGAAAGTTCTACAGACTATGACATGAGATTCATTATGAATTAACCCCAGTTCAGGCTCAACGACATATACAGGTTATAATGAATATAGCTTTTAACTACTAAGCTAATTATAATGAATATCAGCTTCTTCTAATGCTTTATAATGAATATAATGCTTCTGCTACTAGTTTCTTCCAGTAATGGTTGTTGTTTGTTAATTATATCATGAATAAACTTTCCTGCTAGTAGTGTAGTAATAATAATGAACAAGCTTTTAACTGCTAGTAATGTTGTAGTAGTAATTAAGATGAATAAAGTCTTATGCTGGTTGTTAATAATAATCACCTAATGAAATAAACCTAACAGCCAGACAGAGATCTGACAAAACTATGAACTGAGAAAAACGTACTTACAACAAATTCTTTATTAGTGAAACTTCTGGCTCTCACATAAACGAAGATCTCTTTATACAACAACAGCTTTCTGACACATAAACCACAGCTCACTCTACGCACATCAACAAAAAGCTCTCTCACATAAACAAACGCTCTCTCTATACAACAACAAACGCTCTCTCTATACAACAACAAACGCTCTCTCTATACAACAACAAACGCTCTCTCTATACAACAACAAACGCTCTCTCTCTCTACAACAACAAACGCTCTCCTTCGGTATCGTTGAACACGCCTATTTATACTGGCTACCACCACGTCATGACTTACACTCATTGCCAGATCTCATTCAGCGGATGAAATAACATCTCGTTCAGTAAGAAGATAATTTACATAGTAAAATAAAATAACCAGAGATAGTAAAAATCAAAAGGAAAGTGAATCGAGAGTATACGTTACAAGGTCTATAAGGAACTACTCCAGACTCTACGTGACTATTGGCTCATCAAACAGGTAGCTACTAGGAATGAGAAGTGGATCTACTTGTTTACTACAGACATCTCCAAGTAGTGGTTGGATTCAGGTAAACCATCTTTCTTCTTATTAGCCCGTTGGCACCCACTGCAAGGTATAGGCTTCCCTCAGTCTTTTCCAACTTAATGAAAGAAAAACTGAGCGAGTGCTATGTGCCCATGCTTTTGTAGAAATGCACAAAATAATAATTATAGGGGGAAAGTTACATATTGTTTTGCGCGTTCCTTTAGAAAAGTAGTTTATTTTCAGAAACATTCCAGTTGAATAATTATGTATTTCATAGCAGGTGATTTTTAAGTTGCTGAATTCGTAACAGTGCATTGAAGACATATAGGAAGAAAATAAGATAAGGAGACAAATTGCAGAAAGACTTCTTCCAAAATTCCAACTAGCACATATACCTACGCTCACCATTATATCAAGAACAATTCAAAACAAGTAGGTTTGATAAATTTTCGGGAGTAATACTTCCGAGAAGAATTATTGTTCCAAAACCGTATTTTAACAAGCCTAAAGGTGGTAAAAAGCGAAAGTAAATTTTCGAAAACATTTAAATCGATTAACGTCAACTTTCTGAGGATACTGCAAGAAAAGGAAAACTGCCATGGAAAAAAAGCCCTGAAATTTAAGAATTTAATGATCAAAAGGTTGCTCATACCTCGGGCACGAAATGACAGGAGGTACCACTTACAGAAAAACACCGTTAAGCTGCAAACACTACCATCGAAAAATCTGATTTTCAGGAATGGTGACACTAATACTAAATCAAATATTTTGGTGGTAACTTCAAAGTTCCAGGAAGGAAGGAGATTATAAGAAAGCAGTTTTACTTCTTTTGCAAAAATTCCACGTGGAACCATTACGGCATGTTTATTTAAATCACATAACTATGCCTGTATACAATAGTTACTTTTGAGTCTAATTTGAAGTAGAGCCTTAGCTTAAGGAACAGTTTTGTTCCTTAAATGATTATCTACAATTTGCTCATGCTAAAGTGAGGTTAAAATGCTATTCAAAAGATATACAAACGTATACACGACCCATTTACAGAGCTAATTTGCACAAGAAATAAAAGAAATATGCAACTAAACTCGGTTGAAAAGCAAGACGTTGGACATATATGTGTGTCAGGAAGTATTATATTCGAGGATATAAAAATCACCAATATACGTGTATTATGCAGATGTAGCCCCAGACTAACGGTATCACACAATGTTAAAATGCATCAGAAAAACTCTTTGTTTGTATATGCCCCTGTCCAAAACTTTGTTTAAAATTAATTCCATGGGATTTACCATTTTACTGACACAGTTTGTTTTTCATAGTTAATGAAATGGGAGCAGAAATTTCGGACTTATGGCGCGAACGCGAGTCTTCTGTCCTTCTGCTTAAAGTTAGACATGACGATATGGCGGAACCCATAGATCAAAAGTCTGCATGGCAGGTGAAAATTTAAAAAAATCAATTTCTGTGAAGCAATTGTTTTGAAAACGCAGCGTTTGTTACTCAGAAGTTTGAGATTCACGATTGAACCCGTCGTCACAAAATTGCTAAACCCACTGGATGAGCTTTGCAATGCCATGTTGGTACAATATTAAACATATTATATACACGATACAAACAACAATCAAACGACATCCCTCGTACTGGATATATGAAGATATCACTAATAACATCCCTACGTAGCGTACTCTGATAATGATGTTATAACGTCAGTTGGTTATTGTATCTGTGCTAAAACAGTGTAGGTATGCCAAGACAACCGAGGCAACACTGATATCCACAGATAAGACCAATTGAACGGGACCGTAGTTATTTGTGTGCTGGAGCAGCGTACATATGCAAAGACAACTCAGGTAAGACTGATATCGACAGTTGGGACATTTGAACGGGACCGTAGAGTTATCTCTGTGCCAGTGCGGTGTAAGTATGCCAAGAGAGCTCATGTAACACCAATATCAACAACTAAGTTCAATTGAAAGGGAATGTATAGTTGTTTGTGTTTCAGTACTGTGTGGGTATTTAAAGACAACTCTGAGTGCATAGATGTCGACAGTACAGGCCATTTGAACGGGGTCATAGAGTCATTCGTACGCCAGTGCGGTATATTCTGTATATCCCAAGACCACTCAGGCCACATTGGTATAGATAGCTAGGGTCATATGAGTGGGACAGTTTACAATAGTGGGAATGCACAGCTGGAAAGAACATTGAATAACGAACCAAATTGGTTGTGTACGGTTACAGGCCTTTTACAACAGTGGGTTAGGGAGAGTGATTCTACATGTTATCCTGGATCCGTGGAAATGATGCAGGTGTATCACAGAATGGGAGGATTGCCCGAAAAGAAACAACTCCAAAATCCTTTGCAACATTTACTGCTATCCGACAAAATGTAGCTCCTGCATTACGCACTCCGGTATCTACAAAACCCATACAACGACGTTTGGAGAAAAATCCCTTTCGCGCATGATGCCTAGTGTCGTCGGTGCCTCTGCCAACCTGGCAACAGCAGGAATGTGCGCTTTGGTGTCAATAGTAGAAGGATGATGCAGAGAAATTCGATCACCCACTTTTCCCTGTTGAGGCCCTCTTCTGTTCGGATGCAGATGTTAGCTGTGCAAAGAAACGGCATCCGGAAGAGTAACGGATCGATCCAGCGTATTTTCAGGTACACTATACTGCCCGTATTATTGGCATTATGATGTTAGAATGCCATAAGTTTGACACCCGATTGCCTAAGGAATTTATCACAAAAAAGTTGACAACATAGTGTAGGTAAATGATGCTCTGGACCTCCACTGTCTGCAAGCCCAGTTTCACAATTTCATTTTTCAACAAGATAGAGCACAATGCTATGTGGATCGTGTCGCCCAACAATATTTACATTATGTCAACACCATTTCTTTTCCAGCCATGTTCCCAGATTTTCCCCCTATTGAACACTTCTGGGAGGTGTTCAGATCGAGCACAGAAACTCGACACCTTGCATATCCTATTATTGGAACATGATGAATGACGGAATGTGTCACAGAATATTATTCGGGACGTATATGCATCGATGCCATGACGTGTTTCTGTCCATACGCAAACAATGGAGTCCCGTGGGAGTCCTGTGGGAGTCCTAAAAGAGTATTTCATCATCCTTGTGAACGTTGGATAATGTTTAGTAGTTAGTTGTACCATAAATATATTACTTTGCAAATAATCTGCGTAGACTTCATCATGGTGTTGCAATGTTTGTGTCCATGAGTGTATAAAATAACACTAAGTTTTTTAACTGTCGATAAGTGAAAAAAAGTTTCCATGTTCGTGCAATTTAATATCTGATATCACATTTCGGTTTTTTAAATATTTTACGTAGAATTCAAACTGTCTTCAGAGTTTTCTTTCAGACGGAACTGTTATTTGAAATGTTCCACTACCTGTGACAGATACGAGGGTGCTCCTGATATGGTTGGCAAATACACAGTACACGCTGACAGAGCGCAAGTGAAGTGCTACGCCACACTGAGTACTAGTATCCGGAACGGTGTCGGAATATTTCATTGTTCCTAACGAAATCGTATAATTGCCTTTAACAATAATATAATCAGAAAGTCTTAGATGACATGTTTTTGCAAGGTGGTTTAAGAAATCTGAAAAGTAAAACTAAGAGTATGATTTAAGAGAAAACAATATGAAATAGTGCATATATGCCTTGCTGAACCCCGAAATAATATTTCGCTTCGCAAACAAATAGTATTGTATGGAAAACTTACACTACGGGAAACTAACATAAGTTGATACTTTTCATTTAAATTTTGTTTGCGGATGGTACATAGTTTACACAAAATACTAATACAAAGATAAAAAAGAGTTTTTTTAGATATAGTTGCTTTATGAAATTCAAGAAAAAAATTCTATACCAATTCTGGAGCCTTTGGCTGAAGTCCATGTTCATGAAAGATTAAAACAGGATAAGAAAGATTTTCTACTTTTATTTTTACGAAATTCCAATGCAAGGAAAACTGAATATTATTTGGTTCCATTCTGTTCAGCAAACAGTAGAGCCAAATGCACTTTCGTATGTTTCTACTGATTTTAATTCAGACTTTCTTTTTATCGATTGGTTTGATGAAATTAAACTGCTTCTTGTGCCTTCTGTTTCTAGCAATCGATCTGAAGAGGATGGATCTGTGCAAATATACATTCTACGAAAGGGAACCCTGAAGTCGTAGATCATGTTTCTTTAAATCTCAATAACGCGTTGCCTTTCGGCAAGAAAAACATTACCTTTGAGGGTTATTTAATGTTTAATTTTTGAAACATAGTTAATTTTTGAATCGCTAAAAATTTGAAATGGGAAAATGGTCGCATGCGAGTGATGTGCGATATAACGTTCTGTCGCGCTAACTCACCAGGATGAAAAATGTAAAAAAATGAGCTTCCGCGACTGTTAATTTAAATAAATAAGACGCTTTTCCTCCCTAGATTGTCGAGTAGTTTCTAGTTCAAGATCCTGATCATTTGTACTTTTTGCTTGGGTTCGAATCGCGACTCAGATATGGATCGCGTAATGGCTCTCCTTTCTGGAAGACTGGTAAATCCAGCTACATGCATCTTTAGTACATTCCCGCCCTCCTTAACCCGTATCACCAGAGGGTTATGTCTTGATGTCCTACGTCCGCAGACCAACAAGTTTGCGGGTCCATGAGACCTAGAAGACATCCTTTTTAATTGAGAGGCCAAAATTCAAAACCTTATTGCCTAATCATTTAATATAGTTTGGTTTGAAGCAAACAATTCACCACTAAAGAACCATTCTCTGTTTAGGTAAAGGAAAAGATTTCCTCACTTTAGAAGTTTTCATAACCAAGTCGCTGTCCTCCGGTGAGCGTTTGCCTGTGTAGAGATGATTTTATTCCCCGAAATATATTTAAGCAAAATTAGGAAAATGCGGCCCCCTCAAGCGGTTTTCTTAAGTTTCGGAAAATAAAATTCCAAACTGAGAAGATGAAAATTATTTGTTGTTTAATTATTAGAGTATTGTTGCAACGCTCCTGCAACAATACCATTAAAGTATAGGGCGCCGCAAACAACAGAGATGAATCTTTAATCAACCAAAATAAGTGGGGGTTATTGACACCTGCAGAGGCTTTAGTAATTGAGCATGCATCTACTTAAACCTAATTTACCATAATTAGACCAAAAGGATCAGCATCCGGGCATCAGCCATGAGTATTTCTGGCACAAACAAATACAGTTTAATATTGGAGAGAACTATTTGTACAATTTATTATACCGAATTATGGCTTCAGACAGGTCACTACGACCAACATTATTACACCCATGAGCCACTGCATTATGACCAACCCTAGCTTAGAGAAATGAGCGCGTCTGAAGATCGAACGGTGGCGCAGGTGAAGTTCACAGTGCAGTAAATATTCAACCCGTGGACCGGCTTTCGGTTAGTAGAGTGTTAGGAGTCAGAACAGGAAAAGCTGCCGATTTATCGGAGTTTGATAAAGGGCAAATTGTGATGGCACGGCACCTTGGAACTACGATCTCGGAAACGGCGCTGTATATGGGTTGTTCACGTGCAGCTGTAGTGAGTACGTATCAAAAGTGGTGCACTGATGGCCAAAAGACGAGCCATCGTCCAGCCGTGTGTCGTCCGCAGATTACTGATGCCAGAGGGGGGCGGAGACTGTCGCGCATTTTTCATAGCGACCGCAGGGCCAAAGTGCGGAAAATCACCCGCAGCTGCAACAGTGGTGATCAGGGCAATGTGCTACAGCACACAGTTCATTGCAGCCCTTGCCTCCACATTTACCTAACCGAACATTTGTGGTTCGACTTGGAGCAGCGGGTTCGTGCTAAATCACCACCACCACCCCGAAATGTACGGGAACTGGAGGAGTTCAACAATTTATTCAGAAAATGATAATACAATCGCACCTCGGGCGATAAAAACATAAAAAAGAACAATGAATGACAATATCTACAGATGAATGCATGTAACAAGATAAAAACACTGATGCAGATATAGAACAGAAAATGACATACGTACAAAAATGGCCCGGAGACGATCTGGGATCAATTACATACAATGACGTACTATAAAGTCCGATAAGGAAGGAAATGAAAGTCCAGAGAAGCTGTAAAAACGCAGGACTAGTCCAGGAGCAAGTAATAAGTCAGGAAAAGTCCTACTCATCAGCAGGGGAATGACGAAGAAATGAAGCAGAAAATTGAGCGGTGTCCTCCATTTCACAGAGCCGTTGATAACAAGAAAGGAACGTACAGTCAGTCTTGCAAAGAGCCTCAAGGTCAGCTCTTATACATGTCAGCCGACGATGAACATCATCTGGAGGAAATGTGGAGTGAGAAAGGTAAGAGACCATATCAAACGATGGATCCCGGAAGAGCGAAAATAGGCAAAACAGTTCTCTATGGGTAAAGGGTAGAGTGAGCACAACGGTATCTTGGCAAAACTGTTCAAATCGCGCTTGGAGCGCAACTTCTGCGAGTTCCTCTGGATTTTCCGTAAGGCTACACCCCCTGGGGGACGCTGGAGGAGAACGAGTTGCTAGAAGATGAGCGAGAGCGATACACTCGTGGACGTCCACGTTTAGCTGGAGCACTAGGAGCTTTGAAGATGGTACGTTTTGCGTATCGGCCACTGGAATCAACAACAGCCTCATCAGTAATGGCCAAGTCATCCACACTGGTGGGATATGCAGTAGGAGTAATAGGAAGGTGAAACAGTCCAGGAGTGTCCGGAGCAGTCATTAAAGCATCGCGGTAATCATCAAGATCAGTTGCCGATGAATCAATGGTAACCTTGGCCACCTTCGTAGAGGGAGCCTCACCAGGAGAAGTAGAAAACACCACCTGAGCAGAAGCGTCCTGCTCCGAAATCGAGCAAGGAGGTGAAAACGGTTCAGGTGAAGTTGAAGAACCAAGGAGAGGAGGAGAGTGAGCTTCAGTAAAATCAGGAGCACGTAAGTCAGGCTCTGCACGAGAACCAGATGGGGGCGTATCAACAGGCACTGATGTACACATTAAGCCAGAAGAGGGTCCAGAAGAAGAGGAAGGTCCAGGACACTCTTTATAAAAATGCCCTAGGCCTTTACACTTGCTGCAGTGGAACTCAGTTAAGAGATCGATATGTCTCAGTTGACCGTGACAATGGACAATAAGTTGTGTAGGTAAAGTTGCAATATCTTCCTGAGAAGAAAAAATGACAGGCACCATGCGACGAGCACCGTAAATATGGCGATCTGCGAAGTCGTTGGGCGCTGCCGAGTAGGTTACGACGTCCCCGGCAACGCGACCAAGAGACGAGATAACTAAAAGGAGCATGACATTTGTGACTTCAGGTGGCACCGGATAAAACGACACGTTAACCAGGCGCTGTATCACAGGTTTGGGCATCAAGAGGTTATTATTAATAGTAATACCTTTCTGCAAAAGAGAGGTCACATGGTCAGGTTGAGAAAGATAAACAACAATAGTCCGAGTCCGACGATAGAGATGAGTAATAGCAGACGGAGATAAAAGCTGCTTAACTGCTGTAGCATAAACTTTCAACTTGGTATCGGGAAGGGCTTTAAAAAAATCTCCTAAAGCCATATGCGAGGAACTTTTGAGCTTGAACAGATGACACCGGAATATGAAGATGAATGGAGTTGGCGGTGCGACGAACATGAGTTTTCAAAGCATCGACTTGCTGTAACACAATCGAGGATTGGCGATCAGATGCAGAGGTCGCTGCAGCAGAATAAGACGATGGCAATCGAGCTGCTGTGGAAGGTGGAGGAGTGACGTCATCGTGAGTATGCATTGCATCAGTAAAAGTCACAGTAGAAGCTGAAGCAGAGGAGCTGTCTGACTGGGCAGCAGCAGAAGAGGTGCGAATGACGCACCGGAAGAGGGCAGTTGAACAGCGCCATGAGGAAAATTCAGCGTAGCGGCGCCAGCAGCAGCGTCGCCGGTTACACAAGAGTGGAAGTAGGGCTACCGAACATGACACCTCCACCGGAAGCCGTCATTACTAATGGCGGCGCCCAGCAGTTCTTCTGGCCAGCTCGACCATAAGGTAAATAAAAATTGGAATGAAGAAAATATCGTACTTACGAGTCGGAAAGTAGAACAAAACGATGCACTAGACCTTTAGATACACGAAAAACACAAAATTAGAACTGGGAGGACACTATAAACGGAACTTTAGACTCGAAAATATCGGATCTGATGCCGAGCACGGGAGGACCTGCTGTTGACATTATGGTACCAGATACCCCAGGATACCTATCGTCACCTCATCGAGTCCATGCCTTGCCGAGTGTCCGCTGTTTTGCAAGGCTAAAGGGGGTCCTACAGCTTATTAGGTAGGTAGTCAGAATGTAATGGCTTATCGGTGTATTTTTAACAGGTTTCATCCCTATCCAATTCATAATTTTGTGGCCGTTAATTAAATGTCCTGTCCTAGGTAGGTTTTAATTTCAGTCTCTGCTCTGACTGGTCGTAGTTCCGCGCAACAGATATCCGCTAATTAAGAATCAAATTGATTGATATTCTCACAGCTTTTGATGCGAGGTAATCTAACCACATATGCACTTTTCTTTTGCTTACTTCCACGATAATTACGAAACCTGTTGCCGGCTCTTTCAATGGCCAACCCTACAAAACTCGCTCATGTTTTGAACAGATGACGACTGCATTCAGTCTTCACACCGCAAACGCTTTTGAAAGCAGCAGCTGAAAGGGGTAGCACTTACGTCCTCCAAAAGATGTTCTTCTCCAAAGAAATTAGCAGACGGGCAACGGAGGTGCGACTCGAACTGGCGATTGTCACTACTTTTTCTCCACGACAGGGAGAACGCTCAAACCGAGAAGATTCCAACTTGCTCCTTGGCTGTTTGGATCACATCGATTCAAAGGGGAATGACCCTGACCCCTCGGACACTTGAGGTTAAACTGAGTCATTTGGCAAGTAGATTGTACGTGCAAACCGAGCGCTTCTGGAGTTGGCAGATTCCACCAGAATTCGCCGCCGATTCCACCAGAATTATTCCTCGTTTCGATTTTTTTCTGAGAACAACGTTCATCTGGACTTTCTTTTCGTTATCAGTCCCGAGAAGCAACTGATTCCTTCTCTTTTGCTCATTCCGGCACACAAGTAGAGAAGGATAAAAAGATTCCCTTCTTTCGTTCCTTTAAGTGTTCAATTTTGTGAGCCTCTTTTTTCTCACGCTGCCCTCTTCCTATAACTTTTTCTGTCAACAGTATTGCCTTGAAACATCTGTTTAGTCTACGGCTTGTCATCTGCTGATTTAGGATAATGTTGTTGCATTCGACCCACACAGCGAACAAAGCTTTTTCCAGTTCGCCACTTGCTTCACTTTGGGAGCATCTCTTTCCTATTTCAAAACCCACGAATTATTAAACAATTAATTAATCGACCTGATTGGTCACGCCCATTAGACATAAAAATAATGAGGTAAAATTCATAACAGTGTGGTAACCAACTTTGACCTAGCTGTTTCTCCAGTTGCAAAATCGGCACTATTGCTAAATGTAGAATAAGTTTTTCGTACTGTTTAAAGGAAATAATTATTATCACGAAAGATTTACAAAGGAGGGGATCACTTTTTTTTTCCAAATCTCAACCCTTTTGTGACATTGACAGTTCTGTGGGCTCCATTACTTCATAACAGATCCAGTAATGCCTGTTCTGTACGGTGCTTGATTCAAATGTATTGTTTCACGTAAAACTATTTTGGAAAGGATCTAAAGTCCTTAGAATTTATTAAATGCAACTAAACTCAAATTTAAGAAACTATTTTCGGTGCTAAAAAAAGCTTGTACCTTTATCAGTGCTACAAAATGTAGTAATGGCAAAATAAAAGAAATTGTGGTAATGCAATTTAACTCTATGACACTCTCTGAAAAAGTACTGCATTCAATAAATCACGAATGTCATCAAACAGAAGGCATCACTCTTTCCACGTTTATGAGTGAGTCACGGAAAAATTCTCATCGGCCGCCACTGGAATCAAACCCAGGGTCTACCCTGGGTTCAATTCCCGGTGGCTGCCGATGAGAATTTTTCCGATTCCCGGAGGCGGCCGATGAGAATTTTTCCGTCCCTCACTAATAAACGTGGAAAGCGCGATGACTTCTGTTTGATTTTCTAATCCACGTCAATTGTGTGTATCAAGAATGTCGTTTTCATTTGCACTTTGTATATTATCTGTGCGCTGTACAGGACAATAACATGATGGATTCACTCGTTGATCGCGTAATCTAGGACACAGGCTAAGTTCTTTTACTGCAGAGTGCAGGTTAGAATCCCAGATAAAACGTGGATGTTGTCATCGGTTTTTCGGTGCTGGTTCTCATTTTCCCTCGAGCTAGCGCCACTGAATTAGGGATGGATGAATTCACCTGTATCGGGTGCTCAATTTATTATTTAAATTAAAATAGAGGAGATACGTTAGAGGAACTGCTGGATGTGCTACAAAATACAAGTGCAACTGTTTCCGCATACAGTGTGCAGCCACTGAATTTCAAACTGAAACTGAAGTTGGAAAAAGGCTAGACAATTAATTTTCCTCAGAGAGCGTGAATTTAAATTTCAAAAAGATCAAAATGTTTCTGAAGCATGAGGGGTTTGTCATTGGAAAATAGTGTTTGGCGTCAATGAATCAAGACTTCGAGTCCCAATGAGCGTTAAAGATTTTGCCGAGAACCAAATGTTTATTGTGCAACGTAAATTGCATTTTAGGGAGGAACGGATAAAAACAAAAAAAAAGTGTACGTGAGTAAACGAGTCAGCCATTACTTTGCTCCCACATGCGAAAACATATATTGTGTGTATTGTGTGTGTGCAATCTGTGCATATACAGTATCATCATCATCATCATCATTGTCAACCATTATCAATCCACTGCTGGACGAAGGTCTCCCCAAGCCTCCTCCACAACGGTCTGTCTTGTGCCAGTCTCCTCCATGTCACTCCCGCATACTTTCGAATTTCATCCACCCATCTTCCATGTGGTCTTCTTCTGGGTCTTTTCCTGTCCCTTGGAATCGAATCTAAAATTTCTGCTGTCCATCGATGGTCTGTCCTTCTGGCAGTATGTCCAGCCCATTGCCATTTCAGGGATTTAACTCTGATCATGATGTCTGCCACTCTTGTCATTTTTCGGATCCACGAGTTCCTCTTCTTACCTCTCCTGGTTACACCAAGCATGCACCTCTCCATGCTGCTTTGAGTTGTCTGCAGCCTTTGTATGTCTCTTTTAGTTAAGGTCCACGTCTCTGCACCATACGTAAGCACTGGAAGGGTGCATTGATCAAACACTTTTCTTTTAAGACATAATGGCATATTGCTCTTGAAAATTATGCTGTTTCTTCAAAAAGCTCTCCAGGCAAGTTTTGTACGCCGATTAATTTCTTCATCAATGTGACCCTCACTTGATATCTGCTGTCCAAGATAAACGTACGTGTCTGTTATCTCCAGCTTTTCTCCATCAATTGATAAATCTTCATTTCTTGTAAAAAGCATTGTACGTCACTTTTGCCTTCTGAAAGTTCATTTTTAATCCCACTGCTTTACTCTTGTCAGCAAGTTCCTGGATCATACTCTGCAGCTCTGATGGGGTAGTTGCAAAAATGACTACGTCATCAGCAAAACGAAGGTGGGTTAGATAATCTTCATTAATCTTTATCCCTTTGTTTTCCCAGTTCAGTGATTGAAAGACATTTTCCAATGTGGTATTAAAGAGCTTCGGAGATATGGTGTCACCTTGTCTCACTCCCTTTCCAATTTTTATGTGTGTTGTATATTCAAACAGCCGAATCTTTGCAGTTGCATTTTCATAGATGTTATTAATAATATTAATGTATGCATCTTCAATACCGCAGGATTTCAGAGCCATTGTAACTGCTGATGGTTTCACCGAATCAAAGGCTTTTTCATAATCGATAAAAGCCATGCACAATGGAACTTCATATTCCCTCGCTCTTTCAATTAGTTCTCTCAGTACGTGGATATGATCTATGGTGCTATAACCACTCCTGAATCCAGCTTTTTCTCTCGGTTGAGCCATGTCCAGTGTCACCTTCAAGCGGTGTGAAAGAACTTTAGTGAATATTTTATAAACCACTGATAGGAGGCTGATAGGTCTGTAGTTCCTGAGATCCTCAATGTCACCTTTTTATGTAGAAGGATCATTGTAGCGTTGTTCCAATCCTCAGGAATCTTCCCTTCATTAAGACATCGAGTGAAAATTTGGGCGAGTATTGTTTCGATTTCTCCACTTGCTTCTTGTATGATGTCTACAGTAATTCCATCTTCTCCTGGAGCTTTTCCCCTCTTCAAGTTCTTAATTGCATGTGCAACTTCTGCTGGGAGGACTGCAAGAACTCTGGTACTGGTACCTTTCATGATGTCTGGAGTACATGCATCATCCCTTTCATATAATTTGGAGTAGAAATCTTTCACTCTTGTCAAAATTTCACCTCTATTTCTTGTTACAGAACCATCTTCTTTTCTCAGTGCCATAATATGTTTACTTCCCTTACTGAGATGTCCCTTTGCTGTCTTTAGGCTTTGGTTGTTTTCAATTGCTTTCCTTACTAGTTCACAGTTGAATTTCCTTACGTCTTCAGTGATACTTTTTGTACTGTCTTGCATAGCTCTATATATTCCACTTTGGAAGTCACATCTTCTTTAGTTGTCCTCATCTCTCTTCTTTTTTGCATCAACATTTTGGTTTTTCCTGATAATTTGTTCACATGCAACTTGTTCTTAGACCCAGCTAATTTTGTTGCTGTTTCCATAAGAGCTTTGGTTAGTTTTCTGTTAACTTCAGAAATATCCACTTCTTCCGATGTTAGGCTTTCTAAAGCAGAGAATCTGTTCTTTAGTTCCAACTTGAAGGTATTATGGTGTTTTTTAAGGTTGTTTATGTCAATAGATTTTGTTTGTCTTATGACCTAGCCACGTTCGAGTTTAGTGTTGAGGTGCATCTTACATCTCACCAATCTATGGTCACTACCTGTGTTGAACTTGTTTAGCACACTGCAGTCTTCCATGACGAATTTTTTGTTACACATAATAAAGTCAATTTCACTTGTCGTCCCATTTGGATGTCTCCATGCCCATTTCCTGTGTGGCTTTTTCTTGAAAAAGAAGTTCAAGATGAAAAGCCCTTCTGCTTCTGCAAACCTAACGAGAGTATTTCCACGCTGGTTTCTGCTGCCGTGACCGAATTTACCTACTAAAGTTTCATTCTGTTGCCGTTGCCCTATTTTTGCATTGAAATCTCCCATAATTATCTTTAAGTGCTGCTTACCTTTATTATTTAGATGACGAATTTCCTCATAATATTCTTCAATTTCTTCTTCAGAATGACTTGTGGTGGATACATAAGTTTGAATAATCTGAGCCTTGTATCTTCTCGAGAGTTGGATAACGAGTCGTGCAGCTCTGTCAGAGGAACTTTCAACTTCTACAACTTTATCCTTCAGTTTCTTGTTTATTATAAGTCCAACACCACTAGTTCTGCCAGTATCAGTCCCTCGATAGTAGAAGAGATGTCCACTTTTCAGTTCCATGAGGTCTTCTCCTTTTCTCCTTACTTCACTTAGCCCGACGATGTCCCACTCGATCCTTTGCAGTTCCTCTTCCAATTCAAGAAGCCTTGAATCAGAAGATAGGGAGCGTCCATTATACGTAGCCAAGGTCAGCATCAGATGGGAGCCTAGTCCGGCCCTCCGGGGCTTCTTAGCACTCTCTGCCTTCATGTCGCACTGGCCGCTGCCTTGGCCAGGTACATTCCAGCTGCCGGAGACTGAGGGCCAAGATTTAAGTTGTGGAGTCATTTTGGAGGGGTTTGGCCATAACTCACCACGCTGGCCAAGCGGGTTGGTGAGTGTGGGATAGCATTTCCTCTAATACCGATGGTATAGTTATACCGCTATTGGCGGTCGTGCCTTTAGTGGGAACAGGATGTACCACGAGAAGGCGGGGTTGACATTTGTCAAGGAGAGGCTGTGATGTTACGCATCACCTGACCTTACATCCCTATACAGTATATACGTAAGTATATATGTAGCACTTACCAACTCGCTTGGACAGCAAGGTGAGTTATGCCCCCCCCCCTCCCAAGGTGATACATGCTTGGTATAACAAAGAAAGATAAGAAAAGAGGAACTCGTGGATAAGGAAAATGACAAGGGTGGGAAGCATCATCATCAAAGTAAAATCCCTGAAATTGTAATGGTCTGAGTATGTTGCTAGAAGCACGGGCAACCGAAATTTTGGAATGTATTATAAGGGACAGGAAAAGACCTGGAAGAAGACCACGAAAGAGATCGGTGGGTGAAATTCTAAAGCATGCCGGAATAACATGGAGGAGACTGGCTCAAGACAGACAGTTGGGGGAGAAACATGGGGATACCTTCACCCACCAGTGGATGCAGTGAATTCATAATAGTTGATGATGATGATATACACTATATTCACAAAAGTCACCGGCCACCCCTTTAAAAGCAAATAAATGGATCCGCTGCTTTTTTAAGATGCGCGGTACAGCTGCAAACGGGTTAAAAATAAACCTGCAGCTGACCGCAATCATATCGCACTGTGAGGTTGAGTGAAAATGTCGTGGTGGGAGAGAACTGACTTTGAGAAGGGAAAGATTGTTGGGTGTTATATTAGTGAGTTGTCCATAAGAGAAACCGAGAAGCGTTTAAACATACCCAAGTCAAATATTTTGGATGTACTGAATAAGTGGAAGACACATGGTGTGCCTGAAGGAGCAAAACGTACCGGCAGACCAAAGGGAATCAGTGATAAAGGACGTCGAAGCCTCAGGAGGATCGTTACAGCTAATCGACGGAGTACTGCAAAAGACCTCAGTGTACAGATGAGTAAAAATGCTGTAACCTCGGTATGTACACATACCATTAACAGAGAACTTCATCCCATGGGTTACCATAGTCGTGCGGCTACTCATAATCTTTTCATCTCCACTCGGAATGCTACTCGATAATGTTCTTTACACCATGCTAAACTCGTCGTTTAGTACGGTGTAAAGGACATTTATCGTGGAAAGTAGATCAATGGAAACGGGTCCTATGGACTGATGGATCCAAATACACGATCCATCAGTTTGATGGCCGTGTGTGGATATGGCGGCAGCCGGGAGAACGCTATTTACCACAGTGTACTGTTCCTACGGTCAAGTTTGGAGCTGGCAGTGTACTCGTGTGGGGGTGTTTTTCGTGCTTTGGTCCCGGCCCATTGGTTATCGTGGAAAAACCTGTTAAGCAGCAAGTCTACCTCGATATTGTGGACAATTATGGCCTACCAACTCTGTGGCAATACTATGGAGCCGAACCTTGTTGGTACCAGCAGGATAATGCACCGAGCCATAAAGCAATGACTGTTACGGCGTGGTTTGATGATAATTCCGCGTCGTGTGTGGATTGGCCAGCACAGAGCCCTGACCATAATCTCATAGAGCACCTATGGGATGAATTAGAGCGCCGCATAAGAAGTTTGGAACCAATTCCTACTACTAAGCAACAGTTAGCGGCAGCATTATGTACTGAATGGAAGCGCATACCTATAGCTGTGTTCCAAAACCTTGTCTAAAGCATGTCTCGAAGTTTAAGGGTCAGGGCATGCATTAAGGCCAAAGGTGGACCGACAGCTTACAAATGTATGTCAACAAATGCTATGTTGTGCTTCTCTTCTAAGTGTCCGGTGACTTTTGTCAATATAGTGTATATATACTATCAGTCACAAGCATCTGCTCGAGTGCTTATATGAATTCCAATCAGAGCCAGCAAGAAAACGTTTACAGTTAAAAAACACGCAGTAATTTAAATAAATGCATCGCTCTTTCCACGTTCCAGAAACACATGGCAACCGAAAAATTGTTTTCAGCCGCCGCCGTGGAATTGAATCACGGATCTCTCGATATCTAGCCGAATGCGTTAGCTTTACACCACGGTGGCCAACAATCCACGGTGCTATGTGTATTTTTAAGTCAGCTTCTGACATCATAAATTCGTAGGATGAGCTCAGCTACTGAGACGTCTCCATCTGGTGGGCATTAACGGCACTGGCTATACATATATTATAGCAGTTAAATCCAAAGGGCGAGATCTAAGGTGAAAATCCTCCAAATACGTGGCGTCTGTAAATAAATTTATGATGTCAGAAGCTGACTTAAAAATACACATAGCACCGTGGATTGTTGGCCACCGTGGTGTAAAGCTAACGCGCTCGGCTAGATATCGAGACATCCGTGGTTGAATTGCACGGCGGCGGCTGAAAACAATTTTTCGGTTGCTATGTGTTTCTGGAACGTGGAAAGAACGATGTATTTATTTATTTACTGACGCCACGTATTTGGAGGATTTTCACGCAGTAATTTCTATTTTTTGTTTTGCAGTATCAGAAAGGTAAAACATAACGTAATAATTATAGGCTTATAATGAACGTTTGCTGTGATGCCCAACTAGGCTTGCAGCCTACTACTATTGGGAATAACGTAAGTCTAATAAATGACGTATTGTAGGTGTTTAACAAAAAGTAGAAACAGTGCACATTGGAACTGTGCGAGCAGTTTTGTTCTAGGCTCGTAAGTTCCTCGTCATCATTTTCGTTTTCTTCTCTTCTCGTCCTTCTTTTTTCCCTTCTCTTTTCTTTCTCCTTCAGCTCCTCCACCTTTTTTTATGTGTTGTTCTCCTTCTCATTCCTTCTCCTTTTCTCCTTTTGCTTCATTTTCTATTTCTTTTCTTTATTTCTTCCCATTCCCTTCTTCATTCGTGGCGTCTGTAACTAATCTCACCCAAACATCCATATACGATTACCGGGAGAACAATATGCTCCTAGAAATATTTTACGGCCGGAATTGACTTTCATCCATATATGCCTGCCTTTTCAGAAAATTTTCTCGGTCGTTTGCTGGAGGAAAATTTATTATTTAAGATTTCCTGAAGGGTTAGCCACATGTGCATGAAAATGTATTCTAACTTCGCAATGACATTAAACAACGACTTTATTTGTTTATCATAATAACTGAAGGTAATTTCTCCGTAATATCCTACTATCATATTTATGCTTGATGTGTTTTTACATGTTCCGATATTAAGCTTCTCAATGGTTGTTGAACTTTGTTGACATGTAATCCCATTTAGCTGACAGTGAATGACATGAAGGTCAGTGGGAAGCTGAAAATAAACGCACAGTAGTAGCACAACGGCAGCACTGAACAAAAACAATTCGCAATATGCAAATACACGTCAGCCATCAGTTCCCATATTCCGAAACTCTTAACTGATCAATTTCATTGCACTGCCCTCTTTGCAGGCGTCGAGTGCTAATATCGTGCAGGGAAACAGGCCACGTGGTCAACAGGATTCGCCGTAATTAAACTCTAAGGTCATTCTAAGGGGACCTCAAACAATAAAATGAGGAAAGACATCAAGCTTATCTTCGTTCCGATGGAGACTCGCGTGCTGTTGGTAATGTGATATTACTCATGGACCCTCATGTAACACCGTTTTCGTGTGCGCCGCCTCAATAAGCGCTCAGTCGATCTCCCAAATTCAAGAGTTGGTGCTTTTTGTTTTCGTTCTATTGTTCTAGTTGGCGATTTCATCCATTCACAGCATGTCAGTACCCAAATGAAGGTACCGTCGTTCAGTACATGTGGCTGGGAACTCCAGAAAAAACTCTTTCTTATCTTTTATTCCCATGTGATTTTTGTAATTTCAAAAATCTAAAATAATGGCACTTCACAACCCATGATTTCTCTCTTGTTTGGAAGGACAAATTATTGCCATTTTGCAAATCTCAATTTAAGTTCTTCTTTCATAATATTTGATTGTGTGATTCACAGACCCTGAAAGTTCCCATTTACGTAGTCTACATACACAGTCGAGTCACATTATTGTTACCACCTCCTACTTTTGACGTCAACAGCGTGTAGCCAATGAAAGAGGGAACGTGTCGAGAGTTGGCTTGGAGGGCGTATAAGGTGTGATGTAGGCATTCTGAAAACATATCACTCGTTGCAGTCATGGGTAAAGGGACCTATTTATCAGACTTGTAAAAAAGGATGATTATCGGATTTCGGACCAACGATGGCAGTACTTCTGAAACAGCGCAGTTTGAGAACTGTTCGCGTGCTGCTGTGGTTAAGGTGTACAGTGATTAGAGAAATGGCACCACTACGAATAAGCGACGTGTAAACTGCGGAGCACCACGCGCCATTGATGTGAGAGGTGAACGTCGGCTGCGAAGGTGCGTGAGGGCCGATCGACACGCTACAGTAGAGCTACTCACTGGCCGAATGAACCAGGGGGCTACCGAAAGTGTGTCTAAAACGACAGTTCAGCTAACCCTGCTGCGTATGGGGCTCCGATGCAGACGGATGGTCACTGCACCTATGCTAACGAAGGTGAATCGGCAGAAAAGGCTTACATTTGCACGGTAGTATCGGAATTAGAATTCCGCTGATTGGCAAAGGATTGCCTTCTCCGATGAGTTACGTTTTCTGCTTCATCGAACAGATGGGCGTTGGCGTATGAGACGAAAAGCATCGGAGAACAAACATTCTTCAAGCATTTCTGGAAGAACACAAGCTAGTGGGGGCAGCATTATGGTCTGGGGAATGTTTTCGTGGTATTCCCTGGGTCCACTCATGCCTGTGGAAGGCTCTATGGTCCGAATTCGTTATGAATCCATCCTTGCAGACCACGTACACCCATACATGCTGATTGTCTTCCCTGGGACGGATGGGATCTTCAGCACGACAATGCGATGTGTCACACAGCTAGAAATGTCCGAGAGTGGTTGGAAGAGCACGATGAAGACTTCAAAGTACTTCTCTGGCCCGCTAATTCTCTAGACGTAAACCACGTTGAGCATCTGTGGACCACCTCCATCGTGTTGTTCGCTCTATGGATCCTCCACCACGCACCCTCCAGCAGCTGTCAGACGCACTGCAGTCAGCATGGCTCCACATACCTGTGAACACCTTCCAGCATCTTATTGAGTCACTCCCAGCCCGTCTAACTGTTGTCCGCGCTGCACACGGCGGTTACTCTGAATATTAGCTAGTGGTCAGAATAATGTGACTCAACCGTGTATAACAAACACTGCAGTTTCTTGACAAAGACGTCAAGAAATAGGTAAATTCTCTACACCCGCACATTTTTTTTACCAGGCTTTGCACTCAAGTAAACAGGATATTCGTGGAAAAGTTTCTGAAGACGGTAAATAAAGGTCTTTTACTGATTTTTACTTTTGAAAATCGTGCTGATGTTACTGACTACCAATGCGAAACTCAAAAGTGAAATTCGTGTGCTTATTCATTTCTTTTTGTTATCGCTTGGTTTCTCTTTCAGGTTTTGTATGTTTAACAACAGACTCGCCGAATGATGCGTAGTTTGGCTGACAGGATATTTGCCTCAATAAATTTTAATTGCAATTAATTACGTGCAACCGCCATTTATAAAAACAATTATAAATTTTAATTTTATCTCTGCAGCCCAGTAACAAGGATGAAGTAAAATATTTTTACTGCTATGTTGTATACTGTATGCTTCACAATTAAATTCTAATGAACGCAAATACTTTTTTTTTAATATCTCAAATTGTCGTCCTTTTTTTTCAGAAGACTGAAAAAAGAAGAAAAAATCACTTGCGTTTAAAGTAATCAGACGTGGTTTGTGCTTACTCTGATTTCTTATATCCCATTTCGTGTCACTTGAATAAGAGAAAAGTCTCCTTTTGAGACAGGATGATCGCAGTGACATCTTAAACATTATTAAAGGTAAGCTTTCCCCAAAGAAAAAGCTTTTCAAAAATTCTGAAATGCGGTAATGAACATCCCAACCACATGCTGTACTAAATCTAAGTGGGTATTACAAGCACTCGAGTAAATGAGACGAGTAGAAAATATTAATCACCGCTGTGAATCATTAATTAATGTGTTGGAGCGTTGAACGTGTTTGGAGAAATGGCCTTATCCTAAAAAGACGAGGTTCAAGGGACACTTGTTTCGTGGAGTGGAGGAGTCTAAAGGAACCATGTGAGCACTGATGAATGTGGTTTTTGTCGACACATCTTCTCGTCCCTAAAGGACGAAAGCAATAACTTCCGTGATTAAAATTTCACGAAATTCTTGAATGACTCCCATATGCCTTTTGTTTACTACATGTAAGCATTATAGTACAGCAGTTTTGCGAGCGCTTTAAACTGGGTCATTTTACGAAGAATGGTCAAAAAGGCTGAAATGTCTTTTACTTTATTTTCCTCAATCTGAGTGAGAAAAATACTTAGTCATATCCTTCTTGGTGTGATTAGTGGAGAGCCATTAATTTGCTGTAATTATCTGCTTAGTAATTTATACATGTGGGAAAATTCCGTTGTGCTACCTGTAAAACGACCCTGCTGCTCCAGTGGTCAGGTGGACAGACGCGCGGGCTTCTTGTTAATCATTTTAGCTAGGCGCGGGTTAGATTCCTGGATGAGACATGAACAGTGTGTTCTTGCAACGCGGCCTCAGTCCCTCCCCAGAACCAGTGACCCAAAATAAGAAAAGATAAACCCTTCTATCTAGCCTTAGATTATCATGAGCCCAAGCCATCGGGAGAAAACTTAACCACCCCTTTTAACTGCTTTCAGTTAGCGCTGTTTTAAACCTCAAGATTTTACGACAACAAGAAAAGGCAGTTAATTTCTCTCTGGCCGTTCTGAATGATGCAGTACTCTAAGCTCTAGCGCTATTTTAATACACCACAATATGAATACTCAAGAAACGCATATAGCGTATTAAATTCGTTTCTTTTTATGGTATAATAATCACAGAGATTCGACAAGCTTTCGCACTCCACTGTGAGGCTTTTTTAAGCCAATGGTAGACATAAAATTGCAGGGAATTGGAACACATAAGGAAGAAAGATGATTTTCGAAAATAACGCGGGTGATATCACGAGCATATTTCGTGAAACTTTTTACCAGGTATTTACGCGACGCATCGCGATGTGTTCCCGTCTTTTAATAACGCATGTCAAACCATTGGTAGTTCAGTAGAGATCATGTCATTCCATGCTACTTTGCTGGAGAGGATTTCGACAGTTTCCCTGATGGCAGTCTCTTTAAAGTTCGTGTGCGGAGCAATTCTTTTAATATTGTTCCATACTGGAGTGGCCGATGAATGCATGACTTCTCTGGCGAGGGCTCTGTTCTGCATGTCCTGGTTGACACTTCGCACGTGCTCTTTACATCTAGTGTCCAAGGACCGCTTTGTCACGCCGATATATATATTTTCCGTGTTGCCAGGATTTACCAACGGAATAGCGTATACACCTGCCTTTTCTTTTTCACACTGTCTCTCCTTGCAGCTTGATACTATATGTGATAATGGGATCTGGGACGTCATTGCCATTAATATCTTGTATTTACGTAAGAAATTCTTCAACCAATATGCAAAGCCTGGGATATATGAGATGGATCCTGCGTACCTCATTGTCTTACTAGGTGATTTTGCTGTTGCTGACATTATACGATTTCTTACAGTTCTTTGTATTCTGTCTATTTCATCCCTCTTATATCCAGCCAGGTGATGCGTAACATCACAGCCTCTCCTTGACAAATGTCAACCCCGCCTTCTCGTGGTGCATCCTGTTCCCACTAAAGGGGCTCTGACGACCGCCAATAGCGGTATAACTATACCATCGGGATTAGAGGAAATTCTATCCCACACTCACCAACCCGCTTGGCCAGCGTGGTGAGTTATGGCCAAACCCCCCAAAATGATTCCACAACTTAAATCTTGGCCCTCAGTCTCCGGCAGCTGGAATGTACCTGGCCAAGGCAGCGGCCAGTGCGACATGAAGGCAGAGGGTGCTAAGAATCCCCGGAGGACCGGACTAGGCTGCCATCTGATGCTGACCTTGGCTACTTACAATGGACGCTCCCTATCTTCTGATTCAAGGCTTCTTGAATTGGAAGAGGAACTACAAAGGTTCAGGTGGGACATCGTGGGGCTAAGTGAGGTAAGGAGAAAAGGAGAAGATCTCATCGAACTGAAAAGTGGACATCTCTTCTACTATCGTGGGACAGATACTGGCAGAACTAGTGGTGTTGGATTTATAATAAACAAGAAACTGAAGGATAAAGTTGTAGAAGTTGAAAGTTCCTCTGACAGAGCTGCACGACTTGTTATCCAACTCTCGAACAGATACCAGGCTCAGATTATTCAAACTTATGCACCCACCACAAGTCATCCTGAAGAAGAAATTGAAGAATTTTATGAGGAAATTTGTCATCTAAATAATAAAGGTAAGCAGCACTTGAAGATAATTATGGGAGATTTCAATGCAAAAATAGGGCAACAGCAACAGAATGAAACTTAATTAGGTAAATTCGGTCACGGCAACAGAAACCAGCGTGGAAATACTCTCGTTGAGTTTGCAGAGGCAGAAGGGTTTTTCATCTTGAACTCCTTCTTCAAGAAAAAGCCACACAGGAAATGGACATGGAGACATCCAAATGGGACGACAAGTGAAATTGATTTTATTATGTGTAACAAAAAATTCGTCATAGAAGACTGCAGTGTGCTAAACAAGTTCAACACAGGTAGTGACCATAGGTTGGTGAGATGTAAGATGCACCTCAACACTAAACTTGAACGTGGCAAGCTCATAAGACAAACAAAATCTATTGACATAACCAACCTTAAAAAAACACCATAATACCTTCAAGTTAGAACTGAAGAACAGGTTTTCTGCTTTAGAAGGCCTAACATCGGAAGAAGTGGACATCTCTGAAGTTAACAGAAAAGTAACCAAAGCTCTTATGGAAACAGCAACAAAATTAGCTGGGTCTAAGAACAAGTTGCATATGAACAAATTATCAGGAAAAACCAAAATGTTGATGCAAAAAAGAAGAGAGATGAGGACAACTAAAGAAGATGTGACTTCCAAAGTGGAATATATAGAGCTATGCAAGACAGTAAGAAAAAGTATCACTGAAGACGTAAGAAAATTCAACTGTGAACTAGTGAGGAAAGCAATTGAAAACAACCAAAGCCTAAAGATAGCAAAGGGACATCTCAGTAAGGGAAGAAAACAGATTATGGCACTGAGAAAAGAAGATGGTTCTGTAACAAGAAATAGAGGCGAAATTTTGACAAGAGTGAAAGATTTCTACTCCAAATTATATGAAAGCGATGATATATGCACTCCAGACATCATGAAAGATACCAGTACCAGAGTTCCTCCAGTCCTTCCAGCAGAAGTTGCACATGCAGTCAAGAACATGAAGCGAGGAAAAGCTCCAGGAGAAGATGGAATTACTGTAGACATCATACAAGAAGCAAGTGGAGAAATCGAAACAGTACTCGCCCAAATTTTCACTCGATGCCTTAATGAAGGAAAGATTCCTGAGGATTGGAACAGCGCTACAATGATCCTGCTACATAAGAAAGGTGACATTGAGGATCTCGGAAACTACAGACCTATCAGCCTCCTATCAGTAGTTTATAAAATCTTCACTAAAGTTCTTTCACACCGCTTGAAGGTAACACTGGACATGGCTCAACCGAGAGAACAAGCTGGATTCAGGAGTGGCTACAGCACAATAGATCATATCCACGTGCTGAGAGAACTAATTGAAAGAGCGAGGGAATATGAACTTCCATTGTGCATGGCTTTTATCGATTATGAAAAAGCCTTTGATTCGGTGAAACCATCAGCAGTTACAATGGCTCTGAAAACCTGCGGTATTGAAGATGCATACATTAATATTATTAATAACATCTATGAAAATGCAAGTGCAAAGATTAGGCTGTTTGAAAATACAACACAAGTAAAAATTGGAAAGGGAGTGAGACAAGGTGACACCATATCTCCGAAGCTCTTTAATGCCACATTGGAGGGTGTTTTTCAGTCGCTGAGCTGGGAAAACAAGGGGATAAAGATTAATGGAGATTATCTAACCCACCTTCGTTTTGCTGATGACGTAGTCATTTTTGCAACTACCCCATCAGAGCTGCAGAGTATGATCCAGGAACTTGCTGACAAGAGTAAAGAAGTGGGATTAAAAATGAACTTTCAGAAGACAAAAGTGATGTTCAATGCTTTTACAAGAAATGAAGATTTATCGATTGATGGAGAAAAGCTGGAGATAACAGACACGTACGTTTATCTTGGACAGCAGATATCAAGTGAGGGTCACATTGATGAAGAAATTAATCGGCGTACAAAACTTGCCTGGAGAGCTTTTGGAAGAAACAGCATAATTTTCAAGAGCAATATGCCATTATGTCTTAAAAGAAAAGTGTTTAATCAATGCATCCTTCCAGTGCTTACGTATGGTGCAGAGACGTGGACCTTAACTAAAAGAGACATACAAAGGCTGCAGACAACTCAAAGAAGCATGGAGAGGTGCATACTTGGTGTAACCAGGAGAGATAAGAAGAGGAACTCGTGGATCCGAAAAATGACAAGAGTGGAAGACATCATGATCAGAGTTAAATCCCTGAAATGGCAATGGGCTGGACATACTGCCAGAAGGACAGATCATCGATGGACAGCCGAAATTTTAGATTGGATTCCAAGGGACAGGAAAAGACCCAGAAGAAGACCACATGGGAGATGGGTGGATGAAATTCGAAAGTATGCAGGGGTGACATGGAGGAGACTGGCACAAGACAGACCGTTGTGGAGGAAACTTGGGGAGACCTTCGTCCAGCAGTGGATTGATAATGGTTGACGATGATGATGATGATGATATCCAGCCTTTAGACCTTTGTTATAAATATTATCAATTTCCTTGTTATTTAGGTAGTCGGGTTGACATACGTTATGTGCTCTATAGAACCATGCTCTAAAAGCGGAAAGTTTGTACTCTTTTCGGCAGTGCGAATCAGGAGGGACAAGGTTCTGTACTGCGGTCGGTTTATAATAAAAGTTAAAATCGAAGCTGGATGTTCTATTTCTTCTGATCGGGACGTCAAGATAATTCAACGTTCCATCCACTTCAAGCTCCATGGTGAAATTTATCGTAATATGTAGACTGTTTATCTTATGAATGGAACCTTTTAATTCGTCTACTCCATGTTCCCATATGAAGAATATATCGTCAGCGTAGCGGATCCACACTCGGGGTTTCTTGATACACTTTAGAAAGATAAAATCTTCTAGTTGTCTAAGTACTGCTGATAGAGGGGAACCCATCGGTGCTCCTTCTGTTTGTTAGAGAGGAAGAGATTCTGAGTAAAAGCATAGTAAAAAGCTGGAAATTCTTCGATCAACTCTGATCCGAACCAGCTTGCACAGTGCCTTGTTGATAGCTTGGAACCATGGCCTCACAGGGTCTGTGCCACATTCCAACCCTACCAGATTGTAACAACTGGTAGCGTGATTCATTGGGCAACACCACATGTTGCCAGTCTTCCAGTGTCTAATTGCCGCGTTTACGAGACCAGGTGAAGCGCTGTGTCCGATGTCGTGGTGTTAACAAAAGCACTCTGGTTGGTCTTCTACTTCCATACTCTATGGGCGCTAAATTACGCTGCACTGACCTGATGGATATCTCTCTGGTACTTCCTGCACTGAATGTGGATGTTATTTGAGCCAGTGTCGCTTGTCTGTCAGCATGGACACTCCTAGTCAGACGCCGCTGGTCACGGTCTTTCAGCACCCGTGATCTGCTACTGCGCTGTCCACGGTGGGTGGTAATACCTTGTATTAGGTATTCTCAGTACACACGTGACACCGTGGATCGAGGAATGTTGAATATTCGCACAACTTCGGAAATTGAATGTCTCATTCGTCTGGCTCCCTCTACTGTGCCTCGTTCTAACTCCGATAATTGACGTCGGCTTGCCATAATTCTACTGGCGGTTGTTCAACCTCACTCACGAGATTACACCTCGCAACTTATAAAAATCGTGGCGTGTGTCGAAGCCTTTATAAGAAGGCTGTGCCAGTTGAAATTTTGCATACTGCTATCCCATGACTTTTGGCACTTCAGAGTGTACAATATTTTTATAAACTTCTTTTCTCACATGTATTTCTTTTCGATGCCAAACCGACTCTAACGGTGGAATATTGCTACCTGCTATTTGCGTATTTTTCGTCTCATTCATTTCGTTATTTGCGTATTTTTCGCCTCATTCATTTCGCTATTTGCGTATTTTTCGCCTCATTCATTTTGCTATTTGCGTATTTTTCGTCTCATTCATTTCGCTATTTGCGTATTTTTCGTCTCATTCATTTCGCTATTTGCGTATTTTTCGTCTCATTCATTTCGCTATTTGCGTATTTTTCGCCTCATTCATTTCGCTATTTGCGTATTTTTCGTCTCATTCATTTCGCGACAAGAAGTTGGCATGGGGGACTAGGAGATTTATACAGTATATGCTTCATACAGATAAACAAGCTGATTTATACAGTATATGCTTCATACAGATAAACAAGCTGATTTATACAGTAAATGCTTCATACAGATAAACAAGCTAATTTATACAGTATATGCTTCATACAGATAAACAAGCTAATTTATACAGTATATGCTCCATACAGATAAACAAGCTGCTTTTTATAGGGGAAAATAATAATGACAATTATCTTCTGCTGAGCGTAATCACTTTCAACATATATTGGACTTAATACATATATGCCAGAAATCTGAAATATCTCAAGCCGAAAATTACTGCAAAACCGTTTTCTAGTCCTTTCCGAACCATCGCATCATTACTTAGAATATTTTTGGTGAAGCGAAAATCTTTCACAGAGCTGTTCAATGCGTCGTGAAGTATTTATATTTAGTATGTTCATGCATGTACGGCGAATTATCAACAATTATTTTACTTTATTTATTTCATTGTAGGCGATATCTTTACCAAAACGTTCGGCAGTCACAAACATCTTAATTTGTAATATTACACCTGAATTAATCTGCAATTTTCAAAAGACAATCATATTTCATAAGCTGATTCACCTATTCAACAACACAATCGCTTCTCGCAAATTTTTTATGTCAGCCGACTTACATGTATGTTCTTAAAATATTTTCGCAGACACAAAAATTCCCCTTTTCAGTGACGTGGAGTTCTGTTAACATTCAAGGCACTTTCCACAGTTTTACTTATTCATTTATATTTATATTGTATTCAAGCAATTTATCACTAATTTATTGAAAAAGGACCAATATATTGCTCCAGTAAATCGTTACTGTTACAGCAAACCGCCCGAACAATTTCTCACTGAAAAAGTCTTCTATTCTACACTGCTGGCCTTCCAAAATGCAACACCAAGAAGGACACGAGATAGCAAAGCCAGATTTACTGGACACATAACAACAGATACAAAGATGAAAAGATTGAGCTTACAGGCCCGTGCGACTTGCGGAACACGCAGACATCAATAGTTCGTGTGGCCTCCATGGCTGGCAATAACGGCCGCTACACGCCGCGGCATCGAATGAAAGAGGCTTTGGATGTGGGCTTGGGGTATGTCGGTCCAGGCTGCTTCCACACGTTGCCACAGTTCATCAGGCGTAGCCGCGGGTGGTGCTTGCCAGGCCATTCGGTTGCCGATTAGCGACCAGACGTGTTCGATGGGCGACATATCGGGAGAATAGGCTAGCTACGGCAGCAGTGACACCCGGTGGGCCGTGAAGAATTTTTGCACGATGCGTGCCACGTGCGGGCGCGCATTGTCCTGTTGAAACGTGGCCGCTGGCAGGTCCTGCAGGTAAGGGAGGACTACAGGCTCCAAAACGTAGGAGATGGTGCGGTGGCTGTTGAGTGTACCGGCGATGCGTACCAGAGGGGTGCGGGTGTAATATCCAATTGCACCCCAAACCATAACGACAGGCGATGGACCGGTATGGCGATGCATAATGCAGGCGTCATACAGTCTCTCACCGCGGTGCCGCCACACGCTGATCCGACCATCGTGGTGTTGCAAACAGAAGCTGGATTCCTCGGAGACAACGTCGTACCATTCCGTAGTCCAGGTGCGGCGCTTAACGGCCCGCTGCCGCCGCACTCGCCGGTGGTGTAACGTCAATGGTAATCGGAGCAATAGGCGCCGTGCGAAAAGTCCCCGCTACTGCAGACGACGTCGAACGGTACGTGCTGACACAGGTTGTTGCGCAAAACACCCTAATTCCTGCGCTAACGTTCGTGATGTGGCGGTGCGAGCCGTCAATGCCCGCCGCACAACATGCCGGTTCTCTCGTTCGGTGGTGTGCCGCGGCTGCGGCAATCGCTAACGTCGGTCCGTCCGTCTCCCCTGCACCCACCGAATCCATACTCGCCTCACTGTGGCTGGATGTCGTCCCACACGGGCGCCGATGTCTCGGTACGATAAACCGCTGTCGCGATAAGCCACTATTCGTCCTCTGTCGAACTCCGAAACGTGCTGGAATGACTGCCGTATTCTGAGACGAGGCATCAGGAAGCTTCCCACGCACAGGTCCAGCAGCACAACACACTTCCACTACTTACACCCCGCCTTCTGTGCACCCTTCTTATAGTGCTTCTCGGTGGCGTGCCGGGAGCACATGATTCGCATATGCCCTGCAATGCTGATCGTTTGCATGTCCTCTCGCGGGCGACACATGCTACGAATTTCATGCCAATCAGATGCTTCCTTCTTGGTGTTGCATTTTGGGTGGCCAGCAGTGTAACATGCATAGACTCGTCAGTGATACCGGATATCTCATAAAAAATCATCCTGACTACCTAATTGTCAGACTTTGTGTATTCACTTCAGACATTTTTCAAACTGATTCTGATAAATACGCTACAACTTAAACACTTTCAGAAATATGTGAATTGTAAATTTATTGAGGTAGTTTTAACTCCGCGGAAGCATTTAGCAGTCATGATCATTCCAAAACATTTAGTGTGGCATTCTGACTCCTCTACATATAGTTGAGCCGTTTTCCCAAGAAGTTACGAAGTTTTTTATTAATTGATCTAATACAATATAGGTATCACTATAGAGGAATAATTTTAGTTCCAGAGATTCATGGAATCTTATAACAAACAAACGATCCTGTTTTGATTGTTGTTTGAGCCCTGCAGCCTTCATAAAAGCAGCTGGTAGAGCAGATACGCAAGCAACAGATTGTCATTTTTCCGCAGAAAATCCAAAATTAATATTACAGTGGTTAACTAGATTACTACACTAAATGGACAAAACATTACAGGTACCTACCTAACAGCATGTTGGTCCTCCTCTAGCGCGAATAACAGATTGTACACGCCAAGACGTAGACTCCACTAGATGCTGAAGTGTTTCTGCAGCCATGCCTGCTGCTCCATTATCGTCAACTCTGCCCGAGACGTCAATCCAGCCATGGATCTGATGTTCAACTACCGAGAGAGCTTCCACAAGTTTTAAATCCGGGACTTTGGGGGCCACTGTATGCGGCCACAAACTCAGATGAGTGTTGCTAGGGCCATGCCTGTGTGGTTGCGGCACGGGAGAGCGGCGCATTGTCTTGTAGGGACAGGAAATGGGCCACAAGATGCGCGAAGGCCATGAAAGCGTGTAGGTGATCATCCAGCACAAGCTGGTAGCGCGCAGCGGTTAAAAACCTCTCCAGACACACTAAAGGACCTAATGTGTCTCATGAGAAGGCTCCCCAAACCATCACAGAGACATCATCACCTTGAACAAAATCAAAGCCACACGCGCATTTTCCTGTCAGTTCGGTACAGCTAAAAACGGGATTCTTCTGCCCACACGACGTGGTGCCACTCTTCAAAGGTCCAGTTTTGATGTTTCCTGCACCAGCTGAGGCGTAATTTCCGATCAGGAGCTGTCAATGGTGGCGCGTGACTAGGGCGTCGGCTCCCCAGGGTATGCAGCGTGCACCGTGCCGTTCCCTAGCTGACGCTGCTTGGGCTTCCGACATTTAACCTGGATGTGATTTGCGCCGCCGTTGCCAAGCGGTGGGTCTATACCAGCCTAGATAGTCTACATCGACTCAGGTCATCAATGGCGTGTGATCGGCCATTGCTGGCTCTCTAGGCGTTGGTACGTTAATCAATGGTATACTCGCAGTGCACCCTTGATACGGTTTCCCTCTGGAACTCTAGGGTTCTTTTCACTTGGGTGATAGAATAACACATGTCTTGCGCCGACAATGCGTCCACGATCGAAGTCGCTCGTATCACCACATTTACCCATATTCATCAATTGCGTTACATTTTTAGAAAGCCCTGCTTTCCCCTATTTATCGAATGCGTTCGGTTCGGGACTGTCCACTCCGCGAGGGAGATGCCCATGTCAACTGCTCATCACCCCTATCTCTAACGTTTTGTCTACTGAGTGTATTTTTGTCCGGTAGGTTTTTCCCTCGTAAGTCCATCTAAGGTCATGAAATCTCCGCCCTCGTTTAAATGTTCCTGCTTCCGAAGATAATAGCACAAAAAAATACAACACTCACTTCTCACTCGTCATATGATCAATAATATTTGCTGTAAATTTATCTTCCAAAACCCTATAGATTATTTTTGCACAAAGGCAAGAAACCCTATACAGCTGTACGGTAAGGAACTTCGATAGCTGTAATAAATCTCGTGATAAGATTCCCCTGAAAATGAAACGGACTTTTTGAATCTGTTGAAGCACTGAGGTTCATTATCAGTAGTTTATCACATCTAGTACACTCATAGACAAAAATTTGCGCACTGAGAAAGAAGCATCGGACTGAACTGAAATTTTATGGACGTAATGATACACATGATGGCAAAAATAGAGCAGCAGGACAATGGCAGAGGCATCTGTGGCACGCAGTCCGGTTATCTTCAATAGCGCGTAGCACCGCCTTGTGCGATGATACATGCTGCAATACGGTCCGGCATGGAGGCGAACAGACGCCTGACACGTGTTGGATGATGTGCTCTAAATCCCGGATAGTGCGGCACGGCGGCAGCTGGCGTTTCAACCTTTCCCACGCATGTTCGATAGGGGACATGTCCGGGGAGCTGGCAGGCCATGGAAGTGTCTAGACATGACGTATGCAGTCCTGGGCAAGCCGAGTCGTGTGCGGGCGGGCATTATTTTGATGGTATAGCGCACCTGGAATCCCGGCCAGGAATGGGAGCACATGCGGCCATAGGATCTCATCCACATACCGCTGTCCCCGTCAATGATTCACGTACCACTACTAGAGCTGATCGACTATCGTAGGCAATGGCTCTCTAGACCATAATGCCTACAGTGAGGGCGGTGTGGAGCTCGATAACAAGGTTGGGATTGTGCCGTTGACCCGGGGACTTCCACACCCAGGTACGATTATCATCTGTCCCCAAAATGAAGCGGCACTCATCGCTAAACACCACACGTCGCCAGTCTATGGCGTTTTACGTCGCTCTGGTCTGGCACCACCGCACACGGAGCCGGTGATATTCTGGTGTTGATGGCAAAACATGTAAGGAGCGCTGGGATCGCAGATTCTCTTCCGCGAGGCGTCGGGAAATGCCGTCGGGAAATTTTTTTTTTCATTTATTTATTTTAATTTTTCTTTGCCACACTACACCATTTACCACACAATGAAATCACAAATACAACTTCTGTGCAAAAAAAACAAAAAAACATGCAAGTACAAATATTATGCAATAATATTATACATATATTGAAAAGTATAAATGAAGTAATAGGAACTACAAAAACACGTATGATAACATGAATAAATTTGTTTTTAGTTTTAGGTAAAGTAAATTGAAGCACCACTACAGGTTCTTAAACAAATCAGTGGGCACACAGGCGCCGCTACATCTACCTGTATAGTGGACCGGGTCCACTTGGGATCCGTTAGTGCCTGGCGCACGATCCGTCGATCTTCTCTATCGGTCGTCCTCCTGGTCCGTCCGGAGTCGCTCCGCCGTGTGGCAGTGCCGTCACGTGTCCACTGCTCCTAACACAGTCGGACGGTATGGTCAGAACTATCTACATGGCGGGCTATACGGCGCGCGGACCACCTGCTGTTTTCAGCCTGATGATGAGACCTTTCTGAAAGTCCGTAAGTTGCGTAAATCGGCGTCTCTGTCGTCTACCCGGCATTCTTGTCACTCTGTACTCTTGCTTGCGTCGGCCGGTGCTTTTTGCTTTCATGAGGCATCGACTACACGCCGGTTTATAAGGTTGCCGGTTCGTGCTTGTAGCGCCACTACAGGGTGTGAGGCCATGCGCACTCGCACCAAACGTGGATTTTTTGCATACAGTATGCACTCTAGCTATTTGCAAAGTTCCGCGGTTATAGCATGTTTTCTTGTAGGTGCGCAAATTTCATTGTCAGTGAGTATATACATGTATATGCAGTTGATATCGTGGGAGATTTTTATTTACAGAATGTGTGTCCTGTCTAAACTGTATTGAAGGGGGAAGTAATGACGTGATTTTCTCGTGCTCAAAGTGAAACCCCCTCTTCTGGAAAAAAAACATAAACCTTACATATTTCTTGTTCTCACAATTTGATAAAACACACTTGATGAAGAATTTGCAAAATTGTATACGCACTGGAAGTCCATTTTATTAGGAACGCCCTATTTTGGGACCCTCGTAGGTGGTGTAGAAATTGAAATAATTGTTATACGTGGGCAAAAGTTATGTAAATCGCCAGAATTATCAATACTTCTTCAACATACTGCAAGAACATCGGAATTTCAATTTACTATTTCAGTTCTCTGCTTCACCGATTGCGATTCTAGCAAACGGAAAACACAGCAAAGCCACTTTATGAATTCAATGGAAGTAAAAGCATAGAAGTATGATATTTCAGGAAAGAACGCCCATCTTAAAGAAATCAGTTTCAGAAGCTCGAATCTCCACATTTTTGGAGTTTAATGAATACCTGATGCGATATTTCAACACTTCACAAAAAAATATATACATACAGATCAAGTTCAACTTGGCTTCAGTGCATTTTTTCTGAAGAAATTATTATTCGAAACGTTACATTCACTACGAGTGATACTCAGTATAGACATAAGATAAAGATGACCCTAGTAAAGTGGCTAGACAACGCATAGAATTTATTTATCGAAGCTAGTTTCCAGTAAAAACTAGATTTCGGGTGCCTTTAAAGTCAGAAATATAATTCAGATAGAATGCTCGCAAATCCAGTTATGGTTTTTGTTACACGTGCTCTGACTCAAAATCCTTTATGGAGAGGAATAACAGCGTGTTCACTCAAAAGCGTTTATTTGAAACAGAACTTTGTTTTTAAAGCTACGTTTCTTAGAAACTTCACCTGCTTGAAGTTTAAGGTTTCATAATTTCGAATATTTTGGATTTCTAATTCGTGTTCATACGATAATTTTCAAAATTTGTTCTAATGGGTTCAGTAGTTCGAAAGAAATAAAGAACTCGAAATAAATATTGCTCTTACTGGACAAGAAAAAGCTCATTGAATTTCTCTTCGAAACCTCTCAGCAAATTACTCCAGTGTTTAAAGACATATGTAACTAGAGAAATCATTCTTAAATTAATAGCTTCCTTTCCAAATCTAATACAAGGAATGCTTAACGCACTATTACACCTCATCACCAAAGAATTCGCCAAGCTGTTTAGAATGTCATCATCATCATCAACTCAATTCACCGTTGGGCATATGTTTCCCTAATCTCTGCTACAACTCTCTGTCTTGAGCATCATCTATATCACTTTGGCGTGCTTTCGAATATCATCCAAGCAACTTCCACGTGGTTTTCTTCTGGGTCTTTTTCTGACCCTTGGTGTCCAGTCTCGTATGTTAGTTGTCCAACGGTGGTAAGTACTTCTAGCAATATGTTTAGCCCATTGCCACTTGAGGGACTTTACTTTATGATATCATCCACATTTTGTGATCTTCCTGATCTGTTTCTTCTGGTTACACGAACTTTTCGACGCTTACCTGAGTTACCCGTAGCTTCTACATGAATTTTTTGAAGTCCATGTCTCTGATCAATAAGTAAAAACTGAAACGATGCATTAAAGACATTATTCTGATGATTCTTAGTAGCCTCTTCCTTCATTACACGCTGGCAGCATGCCTTGGCTAGGTAAATTCCAGACACTGGAGACCGGGCGCTAAGTTCTGAGTTGTGAAGTCATTTGGGGAGGGGGAGGACTATAACTCACCACCCTGGCCTTGAGGATTTGTGGTTGTGCTATAGCAGTTTTTAAATCCCGGTATTATAGACATGCTGCTATTGGTCGGTCGTCAGAGCTTATTCCGGGAAAACAGGATGAACTACAAGAAGGCGACGTTCTGATCTGTCTACCAGAGTCTACATATATATAGCGCATCAATAGGCCTTACATACTCTTTAGCATGTAAAATTACCTGTTTTTTACTCCCATTTAATGAACTCGGTTTCGTTTTTTGACTTTACAAAAAGGCAAAATCTGTGAGGCAGGCGTCTTCGTCGAATGATGTGTGAATTTCATTTATTGATAAGAGTTCCATAGTTCCTTCAAGATAGCCGAAAATAATCAGAAATATTTTCCCTCGAACCAATCCAACAAAAAGGCACTATAGAATCTTCTATCTCTGTTATACATAATTTGTAGTCACGACGTTCAAACCATAACAAATGAAACCAGTACAGGCACCACCTTGATCTTCTGCAGTACATAAACAGTTTAGCTACTACCATTCTCAGGAGATCTTCAAAGGTTTAAAAGATTTAATGAAATAGGTGAAATATTCGTTTTATGACGCTGTTGTGTGATTGGGCGGTAATAAACATTCAGTTGAAACTTATAGATTTTCCGCTAGGGGCATAAAGGTTTTGACCTTTATGCCCCTAGCGGAAAATCTGTGCATTATTTAAAGATAATAATGCTCCACGTCTAATATTGTAGCAAATGGCATGCAGTACAAAATAAATTTCTCAATATAATTTTTAGAAGCGTAGATACAGCTACTAACAGAAGTACACAAACATCCCCTAACGACAGAACTATGAACTATAAAACTCCTCAAATACAAATCTAAAGTGTTCCACAAGGTAAATGGCATCCGGTGCTGAAAGAATTTTTTTTAATCGCACACGTAGAAGCAGATATATTGAGAAAAGCAGATTAGACATTGGCGCTCCCTAGCGGCAAAATTCTGCATTCTTTTGGGTAGAAAATACACGTGAAATAGCTTAGCAGTATCTTACGGAAAAAGAATTTTTTCAATCGGGTTTTTAGTCCCGCAGATATTGCTCAAAACGGAAACGTCAACTCACGCATTTTAGTGGCGCACTTGTGCGTTAAGAAAAATTTGAAATGATATGAAAAACATTTCGCACAAGAAATTCTGTCCAACAAGGAAATAATTTTTCAAATTTTCGTACTCTCAAAAGCACAGATATCGCAAAAATGTGATGTACATCTACGCCCCGGACTATACATTCTTTTAAGAAGAAAGTATTCTGAAAAGGTTTTCCGAGGTGAGTGGTATCGGTCTACGAAAGAATTTTTTTAATCGAGTTTTCAGAAGGTTAGATTTTGCTGCAAATACATCAGAAGCAGAAGTTAATACGCTTCTTGGTGGATAGCCATTCTTCGTAAAAAATTAAAAATTATATGCAAAACATTTTCCATCGAGAGCTGTGTCCAATGCAGGAAGAATTTTTCAAATCGGAGTTTTAGAAGCAGCGATATAGGGGAAAATCGCAAGTTACCTTTACGCCCCTAGCGGAAAATCTATACATTACTTGAAAATTTTGAAATTATATGAGGAACATTTCGCACCGGTAACAAAAAAAGAATTTTTCAAATTGCGCTCTTAGAAGCAAAAATATCGACAAGAATAAGATATACATCTACGCTCCCTGGCGAAAAAACTATGAATTATTTTAAGAGGCAAATATTCGGAAAAGGTTTTCCAACGTGATCGGTATCGGTCCACCAAAGAAATTTTTTAATTGAGTTCTCAAAAGCTCAGATTTTGCTACAAATGCATCAGAATCAGAAGAAAACTCTCACGCCCCCTGGTGGCCAAACCATTCCTTAAAAAAAATTAGAAATTATATCCAAAACATTTTTCAGCAGAAGTTCTATTCTATGCAGGAATTTCAAAATGGAGTTTTAAAAGCAGAGGTATCGAGGAAAACGTAATTTACCTTTACGCACCTTAGCGGAAATGCATTACTTAAAAAAGAGACTGAACCTAAAATAGCCTTCGATATAAATGGCATCGAAACGAAAAAGAATTTTTTCAATTGGATATTTAGAAACAAATACATAGAATAAATTGTATTTTGAATTTGATAGCATCTGCATTTACGCCCTCTAGTGGCGAAGTTGTACGTCGGAAAAAGAACCGGAGTGGAAGAATCGTCATTTTTACATTCGAAGTTTCCCAATGCAAAAATATTTCTAATTGGACAAATAGTTGCGGTGTCCACAAACAGACGGACAAACAGTTATGGTGTCCACAAACAGACGGACAAACCTATAACATAAGCATGATCTTCTCTTACAAAAACGTGCTAAAAACCTAGTCATCACACCGCAGAATTCGGTGTGATCTCTCTTGTTTTCATTGAAAAGCTAGAAAAGACTAAACGCTGTCAATGACAAAGACTTGGGAACTTCTGTAATTGTAATGACAGGTAATCGCTCTCACTTTTGAAGGTGGATCCCTTTTATATTCTGACCCTTTTTGCTTAAATACTTTTAACATTAATTATTGATGCTAAGGCGAAATTTTCCTTTGATGGAGAAACTCCAGTTTTGCTATTAAAATGGTAAGAAACAGTAACTCCTTGGCATGTATTCTGCCACCTACAAAGAAAGGTTTATACGCTCAGTCAGAAAACGTGACATCTTGTGATTAGTTAGAAAGTATAAAGTTTTTTCTTTGAAATCTACCAATTGCGAGATTAAAATAAAAATCTCACTTACTTTTCCTTACAGCTTTATTAATGAAAGCTGCAGAGTGACCACGTTTCTGAATTCATTGATGATGTGCTGACTTAGAGCACTGCCGATCATGAATGACATAAATGCGTCATGTATACATAATGTCAATTCAGAGAGATCATTTAATTGGAATGACAAAGGAATATGTAAATTCTTCTCTGATCCACTATCACTATCTCCGCTGGCTGAAAAGGCTCATATTCACAGAATATCGTGAAAACAATACGCTCTAGTGGTTTTTCTCCTTAACAGAAACTTCCTCACCTTGTGCGAGGGACATTTTGGAGCACCGATGAGATGTCCACAAAACAATTTCTGGACGAGTGGTGGACTTCAAATATCACTCGTGAAAGCCAAGAAAATGGAGATAAGACTAAACGCTGTTATCTGTGACCATTTCGAAGTTTTCTTAGCTCATGCTCACGATAACTCCTCCCCACTTTGTTTTTAAAGTTTATTAACTAATGGACTATTACAACTTTTACCACCTTGACTCTCTTAATGAAAGCAAAATTCAGATATCCGAAGCCATAGATCCTATTCTGTCATCCATTAACATCACCTGCAATGCGGTTGATCAGGCTGTACGGAAATGTACTATGAAATTCACTTCTCTAAATGTTCCCTTAATGCTTTAAAAAACTCTTTTGTTTGGCGCTAAATGCAGATGTTTTGGAGTTACAGGTAATTTTTCTATTTTCCAGAAACGTCTGAAGTAATAACGTGGATAACTTTCTTAACACACATCCGCCCTAGCGACTCTCCCAGTAACCGCGCGGATGTTATTTCATAAACATAAAGTCAAGGTTCAGGGTCGAGTCCTAGTGCATGTTTCGATCATTTGGTCTGTGGTTCTGGTTTTATCCCTTTCTTGGAAGCGTTAACCTAAAATCACAGAAGACGATTTTTCTTAACCATAGTGCAAAGTGCAAAAAAGTGTTCAGTCCTAATATTTTAAAACCTTCTGTGCCGCTCCGGTGGAGCAGTAGTTTAAACGCTGGCTTATGACAATTCGTCCGAGAAGGGCCCGCGTTCGAATCCCGGTGAGGCATGGATGTTGTGTTTGTCTTTCGGCTGGCTCTCTCCTTTCCCTGGAAGCAGTGGCCCTAAATTATGGCGGGCGTCTGCTTATAGCTCATTGAGTTGCTCACGGTGGTCGTTAAACCTTCAATCAAACAAGTTAGTAAAATCGTGCAATGCATTGATTATGATACGCTTTCCAACATACTAGAAATCATTACTCAAGTTATTACTCAAGTTATGAGGAATATGTGGAATAAATCTCACTCCTGTGCCCTGACCTTTGATTCCATTTCGATAATATTCAACTGAACTGGTTCCGTGTACCTCCGAAATAACATGATAAAGTTTTGCCGCAATCGAAGCAATTTTACGTAAGTTATGATGCATAAGGGCTATGGAATAGATCCCACTTCTGTGTCCTAACCTTTGACCCATTTCGCTCATTTTCGATAGGATTCGTCCCCGGGCAGGTCCTTACAACATACTAAAATTTCATCCAAATCGAAACATTTTTACGCACGTTATGACGCATATGGCGATGGAAGTGATTCCGCTCCGAAGTCCTGACCTTTGACCCCCATTTCGCCAATTTTAATAGGGTTTGTCCCCAGGTGGTACTCTACCACATCCTAAAATTTAATCGAAATCGAACCTTTATTACGTTAGTTATGACGCATAAGAGCAGTGGAATCGATCCCGCTCCTATGTCCTGACCTTTGACCCCATTTCGTTCACTTTCAATAAAGGTTTCTTCCCAGGTGTTCCCCTACCACATACTAAAATTTCATTGAAATCGAACGATTTTTACGCGAGTTATCGTGCGGACGAACATACGCACACAATGCGTGACGTAATGAGGCAGATGGGAATCGCGACCATCTGCTCGCAAGAGTGTGAAGTCATAAAACTTTAATGGGATACACACAACGCGTGACGTAATGAGACAGATGGCGTGACACACGCGCACCAACATCTAATGGGATGACGCCATGACACTACACTAAAAACTTGGTAATTCGGGGTGGTTATTTAACCCACTAAACAAATTTTCCTAAAGTCGAGATCAAGCTAAATCGATTTATAGTACCAGAAAACGGCAGGTTAACGACTTTCATCAAAATCCTTTGAGCCGGTTTCAAAATAAAATTTACATACATACAAGAATTGCTCATTTAAGGTGAACGTCAAGTAATTTTGCTTCCTGTACTTCGAATGGAAAAATTTCTGTACACATTTTCTTCCCAATTAATGCATTCCCAAGGATGAAAATTTGAACATCGATTCAAATATCTTCAATTTATAACTTGCAATACTTCATATTTTCTAAAACATAACCATAATTATGCAATCCAACATTTGTTTGTCTACTGACGTCATCAAAGTACAGATCGCGCCATCCTTTTTCTGGTTTCAACACCACCAAAGGAAAAGTTATTGATTTTTAATATAATTATGGTTATGTTTTAGAAAGTATTAAGTATTCCAAGTTATAATATGAAGTTATTTTAATCGATATTCAAATTTTCATCCTTAGGAACACATCAATTGTGAAGGAAATGTGTACAAAAGTTTTTGCATTGGAAGTATAAGGAAGCAAAATTACTTGACGTCCACCTAAATAATATGGGATAAGGGCGATGGAATGGATCGCAATCCTATGACCTGACACCCCATTTCGTCCATTTTCAATAGAGTTCGTCCACAGGTGGTCCCCTACCACATACTGAAATTTCATCGAAATCGAACCATTTTTACGCACGTTATGACGCATAAAGGCAATGGAATGCATCCCGCACTTATATCCTGACCTTTGACCCCAATTCACCCATTTTGAATGGGGTTCGTCCCCAGGCGGTCCCCTACCACATAGTAAAATTTCATTGAAATCGAACCATATTTACGCAAGTTATGACGCATAAGTGCAATGGAATGGATCCCGCTCCTACGTCGTGACCTTTGACCCCATTTTCAATAGGGTTTGTCCCCAGGTGGTCCCCACCACATACTAAAATTTCATAGAAATCGAACCATTTTTACACCAGTTATCGTGCTGACGGACGGACGGACGGACAGTCAGACGGACGGACAAAGCTGGAGCATATACGCTTCTTCAACCTACGGCTGGAAAGCGTAAAAAAGAATAAACGATATTGGTGTTTTAACTTAGATAGTATAATGCTTTTCTTTTCATTTCCGTCTGTAATTTTATGGCGAGAAAATGTTTCCTCCCGATCCTATCACTGAATGGTACGAGGCTCTGGTGGTTTCTACCCATTCGTCTGAGATGGGATCGAATCCCGGGAGAGACATGAATGGTGTATCTTTGTTACGGCACTTGCTCTTTTTCCCCTGGAACCAGTGGCCCTAAATTTGGGACAAGTGACTGCCTATAGCACGTTCAGCTTCTCATGGTGGTCGTTGAGCCCCCAAACAAAACAAACAAAAATGTTTCCGACGCTAGACTGGCTAGTATTTTTCTCGTTCGCATATATCTTTAATTTTCTGTGAAAAACACAATCTATATTCTCAATGTTCTGATAAGTATGTTTTGTTTTCGTCTGTGTGACTTAATTGTCCCTTTCAAGGTTATTACAAATGAAATAGACAGTTTCAACATTTTATAAAACCAAAACTACCTAAGATATTGAAACTCACGATGTACTGCTCTATCACCAATAGTGACGATTTGATTGCATAGACGACGTCACTAAAAGAGTGTACGTTTTCACCGTCACGTGACCAGTCAGACAAGATTGATGCAAAAGCTGTGGAGAAGGCGTTCTGTGTGCTTGAATTAAGCAAATCGAATTCTGTTACTGTTGTGCAACGGCGTTTTAGAACGCGTTTAAAGAAATCATCGGCAAATAGACAATCAATCTACGACTGGCACAACAAATTCTGAAACAACAGGATGTGTTTGTGTAAAGGTAAAAGCCCAGGGAGACCATGATGAACAAGTGGAGCGTGTTCGTGCTATTTACCACTGTATCTTAAGCTAATCCATAACTATGGCGGGTCGGGAGTTAAAGATTCCTCAACAACAGACTGTTTGGAAAATTTTGAGGAAGCGGCTGAAAATGACTCCCTACAAAATGCAGTTGTTGCAAAGTCTAAGTGACAATGACAGAACCGCACGTCGCAATTTCTGTGCAGAAATTCAGGAGCATTTTGAAGAAGATGGATTTAGTGAGCGTCTAATTTGTAGCGACGAATCGACATTCCACAGAAGTAGCAAAGTTAACAAGCATAACATCCTCATATGGAGGACTGAAATTCCTAGAGCAACAGTGGAGCATGTGCTAGATTCCCCAATGGTTAATATGTTCTGTGCTATATCCCGTAAAACAGTGTATGGCACCATCTTATCCCAAGAAAACACTGTAACGAGAAGTTCTTATCTCTATATGCTAATTACAGAGAAGCCCCGATCTTACGTCCCTGCATTATACGTTTTTCTGCTTCGAAGGACGTTTTTCTGAAGTCCCGATAATTCTCCTACATTTTCCACATGTTATACGTTTTTTCAATCACACGATTTCTAGCACCGAACGACGTTTAAAATTTTTGATGCCAAACTTGATTTTCCTCTAATTTCGTATCTTTCTAGGTTTCCGTACATGTAAGATTGCTTTAAACAGATTCTTCTCCCTCCTGCCGCATTTCTCAGCAGAATCTGACGACCAGGTTGCCTTAAACCAGTTGTTTCTCCCCAGAATTTGTCGTAAGCACTTGACGACTAGTTGCGGCAGTGCCGCATTCCTCAGACTGTACGTGTCTTATCTTAGTAACTTTGCTGGAGCGCCTCGTGTAGGGCCATAAATCCTCGTGTTGAACGGGCCTACGTCTCAGTTTAGCAAGGACGGTGTGCGGTTCTGAGAGCAATTCAGTCAGTTTGCTGTCTGTTTAAATATCGCTTTTTAGACGTGAGAGTGAAGAGGGCGAGTAAGAAGCGCAAATGTCTTTCCTTAGCTGAAAAAGCATCCATTGTACAAAAAGATAGCGAATTTCATGGAACTAAAGTTGAATTAGCCACGTCTCTTGGATTACCAGTTTCAATACTAAAAACAATTTTAAAACAGAACGAGTAAATCCAAATTATTTCGGAAACGTTAGATCATTGTGCTACTACGAGAAGGGCTTTGAAAAGTTCGCCTTAGGTTAACTGGAAACAATTTCAACGACGTGGTTCAGGCAAGCTCGAGCCGCAAACGTACGTCTAAATGACAAGCTGGAGCCGCAAACGTTGAAATAATCTCCGATGTAATGAACTGTTGTCGGAAGAAGAAAATGAAAACGACAATGTAGCCGAAATTTCGGAACCTATTCTTTCTTTCAAAATAGCATTAAATGGATTAAAACTTGTGAAAACAATTTCCTTGGTTACAATTCTCACGAAAAACACTTGCAAAGCATTTCAATTATTGAGAAAGCTTTGCTTGAGCTAAACACTACAAACAGAAAGCAAAAGGAAATCGCCGATGTTTTCCAAACCAACATCCCATAACGTAAGTACGTACGTAGTTATACTGCATTTTTTGTTTTTTGCATAAATGTGTCTACAATACATACTATATACTACACTGGCGTGCAAAAATTAAGGACGAGACGTTTTTTCAAATGTAACGTCGTACAGAAGTGCTCCACATTGACTCAAATCATATCATAAGATCCCCAAGATGTAAGAATATGGGACAAGTGAGCAAAACCGTCCAACCAAAGAATCCAAAGGATACAAAGACACTTTATCGAAAAGATAGCTTCGAGTACAACTGGACAGAAGACAGAAACGTCCATGTGACAGGCGGCTGCCAAGAAAAATCCAGTCTTTGGTACGGGATATGATAACCCCTGACTGCGTCGCAGGATTTACAACGTCTGTCCATGCTGAGGACGAGGTTGTCAAGGAGCTGTTGAGGCATCGCGGCCCATTCCTCTTGTAGCGCCAATCGCAGCGGTGGAATCGTTGCTGGTGGCTGGTGACGTGCTGCCAAGCATCTCACGAGAAGGTCCCACATGTGTTCGATTGGATTTATGTCCGGGGACCTTGCGGGACAATCTATGCGTTGAATATCTTCACTCTCCAACAGCTCTGCGACAGCCACTGTACGATGAGGTGTAGCGTTGTCGTCCATGGAGAAGAACTCAGGACCCACAGCAACTCTAAACAGACGCACGTGAGGCAGGAGAACCTCGGTACAATAGCGGACACCAGTGACTGAACCTCCTTGGAAGATGTGGAGGTCAGTACGGCTACCAAGCATGATACCGCCCCAAACGAGAACTCCGCCACCTCCAAACCAGTCCCTTTCGATGATGTTGGAGGTGTGATTGCGTGTTCCCAGCTCTCTCCAGATGTGCATACGTCCAGAATCGCTCGTCAGACTAAATCGGCTCTCATCCGTAAAGAGAACTCGCCCCATTGCTGATGTGTCCAATTCTTGTGTTCCTGGCACCACAGAAACCGCCGTCTCCAATGAGAAGGCGTTAATGGCACACACCGTACTGGTCGTCGTGCAAATAGACCACTTTGTGCAGCCTCCTGGCCACTGTAAAACGCAATAACGGACCTCCAGTTGTCTGTTGCATGTGCCTTGCAATTTCTCCCGCTGTCTGCCGTCTGTTTCTTCTCACCTGTAGGACAATATACCGGTCGTCCGCCGCCGTGGTTGCTCGTGGACGACCACTGCTAAATTCTCGGACAGCTGTTGCTGTCGTTTGAAATGCTCTCCCAGCTCGTGAAACGATGCTGTAAGCGATCCCGAACTCCTCGGCCACACTAGTCACACTTAGACGTTCTTCCAACTTCCCAATGACGCGGTCTCGGGTAAAGTCATCCAGATGTCGTCCACTGGATTGCCTGTTGGCCATATCACACGGTGGCAGCAACTCGACGTCGTTCAAACCGATGTACACCGTGCAATAGCTTTCACCGAATTGCTGAGCGTACACCGCCCGTGTGCTTTATACCCTTCCGACACTCCTCACCCTACGTCATGCTGCATATATGCGCATGCCCTACCGTACCGGACCCTAGTCTATCTCCTTAGTGGTCTTTCGGTCCGTCAGCCTGCTCGTTCCGCTGTTATGCTAATTTCTCCTCTTTGTCCTTAATTTTTGCACACCAGTGAAGTATAGCACTGTACTACTAGTGCACATTGGTTCCTATTTTTGTGCACATTATGTATGCCTGTAAAGCTTAGTTTGCCTCGACCACGGTTTTTCGTTTTCCCGCATCGTACGACTTTTTATTCTGGTCCGCTTAAAAGCGTAAAACCGGGGTTTCATTGTATTTGGTTGATTTCTCAACCACGAAGACTTCGTGCAGTTAAGCAATCAACCAAATACAGAGTGACATCGTTTCCTGACAGGATGAAGCACCATCCCACTGGCATCGGGAAGTTAGAAATTACCTGTATGAAAGTGTTCCACAGCGCTGGATTGGCCGCGCGACAGACAACAACATCTCACTCACATGTTGGCCACCATGAAGTCCAGATCTAACTCCCTGTGACTTTTTATGGGGTAATGTCAAAGATAAGATCGTCTTCCCTTTTCTTCCTCTTAATTCTGCTGATCTGAAACAATATATCATAACAGCTATTGCTGGAGTTGATGAAGAAGTGTTGGCGCCTGTTTGGCAGGAATTCAACTACCACACTGACACATGGCGAGTGACTATGGGGCATACATCGAACTTCTGCGAGTTGCTGTAACAAACTTCAGGAGTTTCCCTACAAAATGGGACAGGGTGAGTGTCAATATCTTAAATAGTTTTGGTTTGATAAAATGTTGAAACAATTTCATTTGTAATAACCCTGCATATTAAAAAGAAATTTTAATTTTATAAGTAATGAAGAAGTATCATTTTCTTAGGAAAATAAAGGCAAATTTTCTGATAAAAATATGTCGTCTGGATGAAAGGGAAAGAATAAGTACTCGTGAAACGATAAATGCGAATTCCTGAGACACTGTTTGCATCCATGGAAAATATTAGAGCAAGAAAAACTATCCGCATCCTAACCGTTGAATAGGAAATGCCTACTACAGAATGTTACGTTCCCAAGGTGAATGTCTCTGAGTTCCCACGATTCTACTGTGTGCTAAGCTAGCACCATTTTTCGTATCTTTGACATGATGGGAAAGATAAGGTGGATCTTTTTCATGTTTGCGAGATGTACATTACCACAAAGGAACCTTCTGAGCCAGGGGAAACGTGAATTACAACTTCCGCTACTAAATGGATGCTTGCTTCGTGCGAGAGATGTTGCTATGTTTGCAGAATCGATAGGAATATCAGCCAGGGTGACAGCGAACAGATTATGAGGTGATAAACGAGGGTTGATGACAGTAAATTAAGAAAGATTGGCACTTCTGCGTACAGCTCAGTCGATGTGATGGAAACTAAAAAAACTCTTAATAAAACACTAAAGATCAGGAACAACCCAGACATAGTGCTAACAGCGAGTGAGTGTTTTGGGATGAAAACACCTTCTGCTCTTAGTATTATCCATACAGGACAGGACGTTGCATTTCTGCAACTGTGTTGACTTGAAAATGTTGCAGGGAAATAGAAATAGCAAAAGCACAAAATTGCTTGGCCGAATGTCAGGATGCCTCAATAAAAATGACAGTCTTTACACTGTCCTGTAAAATTTAGAATGAAATCTTCACTCGCTAATATTGATGAAGAATTTTATAAAGTCCGAATCTTCAAGGACAGTTTGAAAATGCATTGATCACAAAAGGCTAGGGATATTGCATGAAATGAACAACGTATATACACTATTTTGACAACAGTCACCACACACCTAGAAGAGAAAAACAACATAGCATTTATTGACATACATTAGTACGGTGTCGGTCCACCTTTGGCCTTAATGCATGCGCTGACCCTTCGAGACATGCTTTCGACAAGGTTTTGGAACACAGCGAAAGGTATGCGCTTCCATTCAGTACATAATGCTGCCGCTAACTGTTGCTTAGTAGTAGGCCTTAGTTCCAAACTTCTTATGCGGCGCTCTAATTCATCCCATAGGTGCTCTATGGGATTAAGATCAGGGCTCTGTGCTGGCCAGTCCACACATGATACGGAATTATCGTCAAACCACGCCGTAACCGTCCTTGCTTTATGGCTCGGTGCATTATCTTGCTGGTGCCAACAAGGCTTGGTTCGATAGTATTGCCACAGAGTTGGTAGGGCATAATTGTCCAGAATATCGAGGTAAATGTGCTGGTTTACAGGTTTGTCCAAGATAACCAATGGGCGGGGACCATACCACGAAAAACATCATTACACGAGTAAACTTCCAGCTCCACACCTGACCGTAGAAACAGTACACTGTGGTAAATAGCGTGCCCCCGGCTACCGCCATACCCACACACAGTCATCAGACTGATGGATCGTGTACTTGGAGTCATAAGTCCATAGGACCCTTTTCCATTGATCTACGGTCCACGCTAAATATTCTTTACACCATACTAAACGACGAGTAGCATTCGGAGTGGAGATGAAAGGCTTATAAGCAGCCACACGACCACGGTAACCCATGGAATAAATTTCTATGCGAACAGTACGTGTACATACCGAGGTTCCAATATTTTTACTCACCTTTACACTGCGGTCTTGTGCAGTACTCAGTCGATTAGCTGTAACGACTCTCCTGAGGCTTCGACGTACTCAATCACTGATTTTCTTTGGTCTGCTGGTACATTTTACTGCTTCAGGCACGACATGTGTCTTCCATTTATTCAGTATATCCAAAACAGTTGACTGGGGTATGTTTAATAGCCTCTCGGTTTCTCTTATGGACAATCTACTAATATAACACCCAACAGTCTTTCCTTTCTCAAAGTCAGTTCTCTCCCACCGCGACATTTTGGCTCAACCTCACAGTTCGATATGATCGCGGTCAGCTGCAGGCTTGTTTTTCTACCGTTTGCAGTTGTACCGCGCATCTTAACAACGCAGCGGCGGATCCGTACATTTTCTTTTGAAGGGGTTTCCGGTGACTTTGTCGATGTAGTGTATATCTGACTCAAGTAACATGCATTAAAATATCATCATTGAGGCTACGTAACGCAAACGATTAAGATTGCGTTTACGAAAACAATTTATTGTACAATTTCTGCACGCAACAAAGTAGCACTACAATATAGACGAAACGGTAAATTCAGAGAATGGCCATACCTCTGGACTTCTGTACACGGTAACACCTCCTCTGGGTCGAATAACGTCTGGACACCTACGCGGCATACTTGCAATCACATTATTGATGAGTGATTCGGGCAGCTCCTCCCATATTACACAGGCAATACGTTAAAGACGTCTGCCAGTGTACTGTGGTATAGAACGTGGTTATCCAGACGTCTCTGTACAGCATCCCAAATGTTCTCCATAGGATTAAGGTCAGGAGACCTGACCTCGGAGGGAGCGGTAACGATTCAGTAAAATAATTTTCCAGCTCCTGAAGCACGCTCCAGGCACGGTGACCGGTTGCATCGTCATCGAGCAAACGGAATGCATGTCCAATAGCTTCATGAAACAGTGTCACAATGGGAACAATGACCTCAGTTCGGCACACTGAAGCAATATGTTGCCTTGACAAACATTCAAGGAGTACGGCCATTAAAACACACTTCTGCCCAGACTAGAACTGACTGCCGCTGGTAAGGGTAAACGGATTGCACATAGTGTGCTTGCATTCGTGTGCCGGATCTCTTCCACACATATCCTCGTCGAGTATCAGGATAAAGAGAGATATGGAATTCGTCTGCGAAAAGTACATGGTGCCACTCTGCATTCTATAACACGTCCTGTTGGACCCAGGTATTTCTTTGACGACGGTAAGCTGATGTCAATTATATACATCTCAGCGTCCTACTTGCTTTGAGTTCGTACTCGTGGAGACAGTTTCGTAACTTTTGAGAACGTACTATGACAATAGAAGCAGCTCGAAGCGATTCCCGGTGTTGGCTACTGGTGATACTAAGCCATCTCCGGGCATTTACTATCAAGTAGCAATCTTGCCTCCTAGCTCTTACCCGATCTGCAACATTTCCATGCCGTAGAAGTCTTTTGTATATCCGACTTTCAACACTTTGTAAAACTCCTAAAGAAACAGCCACATCGATCTGCTATACACCTGCCTGTAACCTGACAAGAGCCTTATTTATTTTGTCAGTGCTTAAACGTCGTCTCGACATCATTTCATGTCAATCCCACACTGAAGACTACAAAATCAACAAACTTCTAGACCAAGCGGTGAAACGACCCGTTTTCCATTTCTCGACAACACACCACGTGTGTGTTGTCAATTAGCATCTTGACAACACACCACGTGCTGTGTTGTCAAGATGGTTTTTTACATAGGGCGTAGCTACCCATGCTGATAACCGATCGCCAGTAGTCTCTAAATTTGCATATCACCACGTTTTCCCCTCGAAACAGCAATATCCCTAACTTTTTGTGACAAGTGTATAAGAACTTCATCGACAGACTTCGGTAATATAAGAACCTTCATCGATAAACTTGAATAATATTTCGATCAAGGAACTTGGTGAAGACCCAAACCTTCATCGATGATTTCGATGAGAATCTCAATTTCGAAATTTCCATGATTCGAGCTACTTTAGTTAAGAGAGTTTTAATCGGTTCTAGTTTCCCTGGTTGCAATTCTCCGCGGAAGGAAATAACCAACAGTTAATGAATCACTTTACAAAAAGACACATACGAGAAACTCCCATGCAACAAGATTTTATTGGCTTGCTTGACATGCTGAATGAGTGATACAAAACTGGAAGGGATGGGAGGTGTCCTATTTTCCAGAGTTCAATGCAACCAAACAAAAAACACTCTTGTTTTTCTCCATTATTATTACTCACTAAGACTCATGGATGTGACAGGAAGGTCACCCCTGTGGTCTAGGAGAGATAGGTGCTGGCTTCTTGCCAATTATCCCCACTAGTTCCGGGTTCGAGCCCCGATGAAGCATCAGTGGTGCGCCTGCGTACGGCACTGGACCTTTTCCTTCCCAAGACCCAGCGGCCCTAAATTAGAAAAGTACGACTACTTATTACCTTAGATGCTCACCGAAGTCGCTAAACTCTGAGTTATAAAAACAGAAACATAAATAAAGCGTACTTGATTACCGCCATGTACTTTAGGGCATTACATCAACTGGATGAAGTGACTGAAACTGGATTCTTTTGCATCTAATTCAGAACAAAATACAACCGAATAGTTTATCGATCAAATTACGACATGGTAATTTTCCTAATTGAAAGTGTCAAAATTTATCCCATCCGTTTATCTTAAAAACTGGATACTGCACACAAATAGGAAAGCTATTCCGGAGCGGGAAAATGTTCAAAATTACTCAAGTTTTTAATCATCTGTAGTCGCGGTGATTACAGAAAGCTATCATAGCCGCACCAGAAGAACGTATCTTCTTATGAAAGAAATGCATAAAACTGTTTTCAATTAGTATTTTGATAAAATAGCCAAAGCATGCACATTCACCAATTAGGAAACTATCCTCTCTAACCTCTGGTCATCTTTTCAATCGTCCCTAGTTATTTGTACAGCACATGAACCTGAGTGAGTTGTAGCCATTTGTTTTCGCACTCCGCCGTGTAGATGTAGATTTACCAGGGTGTGTCAAAAGTTCATCCCGTTTGCAGCTAAAAGGTTTAACGATGCAAGACAGTCATACTCGCTCACCTCATTCTGAGAAGTCCAGGCCGTTTTTTGCTATAGTCCTTTGCCAAAGTTTCACCAGAAACACAGTCCCACGGTTGTGCCGCACATGAACCTGAGTGAGTTGTAACCATTTCGACAGGTTTCTAGAATAGAAACTGTCCGATGCCAGATTCCACATCCACCATTGAAGCGAAGTGCCGTCCTTATTGGAAATGGGCCATGGAGTGAAACACATGGCGGTCGGATGTGGCAAGGTCTAAACTGTATTGAGGATGAAGTAGGACTCCAACGACTTCCAATTCCACTAGTTTTCGACAGACCACTCTGGAGGTGTGACTTGGATCATTATAGACTTGCAGCAACGGTTTTCTATTGACCAGCGCTGGGTAGCTTTAGAGAAGAGCATTACGGACCGGCTGCAGATGTTCGGCATAGAAGTTTCCGTCCACGGCCTGATCATCTTCCACGAGTTTCCAATGCACAGGGCCCTGACGATTCCACTAAATTAATAGCATGACTTTCATTTCGAACCGCTCTGTTTGCACCACTGGCTGTTGTGCTTGCTGTCGAGACCTCAGCAACTGATTCCCAAAGAGGCGTTGCTCCTTTTTGTATGACCTCCCTGTATAGGCCAGTTGTCGTTTTCCCATTTTTTGTGTTTATTTTATGCTCTTTGCTCCTTACCAAAAGAGATCTTTTCATCAACCCTATGTACAATTTTGTGCTGCATGTCAGGATATACAGAGGGTGAGTCGAAAGTTTTGCAATATTTGTATAAACGCATGTGCTGCGGCAAGTATGTCACATGTTCAAACTAGTTCAAGTCGCGCACTGCAGTCAGTCGAAAGGGATATAAATGTGGTAGTCGTTGCTGTGAACTGCATTGCATGTCGTCGTTCTGTCTGTGGTTGGGATGCCTAAAAGATGAACAGCCACAACCAGCTAATTAGGCAACTTTTGCATTACGAGTTTGAACTCGGCCTTAACGCTGCTCAAGCAACACGAAACATTTGTCAATGCTAAAGGGGCAGGTTCCGTGGACCACAGCACCGCAACCTGATGGTTCAAGAAATTTCGTTAAGGTGACAGAAACCTCGACGATCAGCCAAGGTCAAGTAGGCCCCGAACCGTGGATTCGGAAGCCATGCGCTAGGCCGTAGAGGTAAATCCGACAACCAGCACTCAGACATCTTGAGCTGGGCATATCACAGAACACCGTGGTTCGTCACCTTCCGGACCTCGGTAAGGAGCTGCGGCATTGTCTCTCACGAACTGACGCCAGCTGAAGCAAACAGCTGAGTGGAAGTGTACACGAAACTCCTAAACATCCTGCGCGATGTACGTTTTATCAAGAGAATTGTTACGTGAGATGAAAAGCGGGTCTATTTCTGTAATCCTAGCACACAACGGCAGTGGTTGAGCCTGGGCCAGTTTCTTGAACCTGTTGGCAAACGTGGGCGCTTCGAGCACAAGGTGATGCTCTGCGTCTGGTGGAATTTCGAGGGAATAATCCATTACGAATTCGTTCCGGACGGAAGGACCATCAAAGCCAACCTTGACTCTGAACAACTGGAGTGGATGTATGCCGTTTTGAAGGATAAGTACCGGGCACTGGTGAACAGAATGCGCGCTCTCCTACAGCACGACTATGCTCGGCCTCATGCCACGCGAACGACCCGGGCAAAACTCCAGGAACTTGAGGGCATCGAACTGATGCCACACCCAGCATGTAGTTCGGAGCTTGACTCATCGGATTACTACTTGTTCTGGATCATGGCCTATTTCCTTCACGGGCGGCGCTTCAACATCCAGGAGGAGGTGGCAGCTGGGGTGAAGGACTTCTTCGCCTTGAAGGACAAGAACTGGTACCGCCGTGGAATCAAAGGAATGGCATACAGATGGCTAAAGACGGTGCAACATGACGGTCTATACTTTAAATGCTAGTCAGTTTTCATCGTAAAGGTACGTATGAAGACATAAAGCGATCCAAATATTGCAAAACTTTCGACTCACCCTCTGTATTAGGGTTATGTCGTAAATTCCCGCTGAGATTTCTTTTAAATCATTTGCGTTTTTGCTAATGACGAACGTATTTTTAAGAAAGAATACGAAACGCTGTATCCAGAAGCAGCTCAGATTTCGGGTTTGTGGCGTAATTCACAACATGAGCACTTTGATGGCGACGATTTCCTTAAAGCTAGTGACAATGTTTAAATCACAATTTAAGCCTGGCTTATTTACTGTAAGATCTCGTATGTTTGCCACTTCCGAATGACAAACATAAATGATAAAGGAAAAGGGGTGTAATTTAACCACATAACTTTTTTTCATCTGTCTTTTGCCCTCAATTCTTGACACTGAACTTGATTTGTTGCGTTCTACAAATGTTTGTTCACACAGATTTAAAAGCAAGCTCTCTATGCGGTGTTTGTGTTTTCAACTTTCCAGATTTTCATTGATTTTGATAACGGCGATGTTCATGCGTGTACACTGGCAAACTTTTGACAGTAAACTCAGAATTAAAGAAGCGATATACAGTTCTGTAAATCATGAAACGTGTTTCCCTGCGGATATTTAGGGAACGAAGGAGGAAATTCATTAGTAATCTTTGGTGGTATAAAAGAACATTGTTTCCTGATGACCAATTAGTTACAACTGAGAACTAATATTAGCTAAAGTAGAGGCAAAAAATAGTTCTTATTATTCTTAAACGAAACGAGGAGAATAGCAATCAGTAAGAACAGATTTTTCATTTAAAGTGTTTTTATTTGTCAGACACGAATGAAAGTTTTCTAGAAAGATTTCCTTATAAAAGTTTGAAAACATCCGAAAATGGTTGCTTTTGTAACACAGAAATGAATTTAAGCAATTACGCGTTTAAGTGAGTTCATCCGGCATAAAAACTTTTTTTATTGTTCTTTTCCATTTTATAAAAAGAATGAGAGACGCATCAGGAGAGTTGCGACTTTGTCTCTCTTTTTTCCTCCTGTGAGTATTTCGCAAAAGTGCGGAAAGAATTCCATAATGCATGCAGGCTGTGCAACACCATTCGCTGTGGCACAAAAAAGCGCCAATTTTTTTCTTCATGGAAACCTATCCTTAACTGTTGTTATTTTTATAAAGGAATGCAGGAGAAACTAGAATAGATATTTTTAACTTTGAAGCAAATGTTCTAGCGTCGTTCAGATTCAACCCTAGCACTAACAGGTAAGTGCTTTGCCATGTTTGCATGCACGCCTATCATCGGTACAGAAACGGCACAAAAATCCCCAAATGGGTAAGTGCAATGTTTCGAAAAAAAACTTGAAAATAAAATTTTCTTGGAGAAATTAGGTATTGCGCTATAAACAAAGTAATTTTGTTTTTTTATCTTGTTCTAAATCTCTTCCAATGATGAAATAATTGTAGGACACGACTGCTCCTGTGAATATGCGAACCGTTTACGATATCCATAACAAGTATTGTACGCACATAAGCAACTTCATTAAAATGGATTCAGTAATAAATATACTCCTTTTTTTCTTTTTCTTTTTTTTTTTTTTTTTTTTTTTACGTAAGACTACGTCTAACTTCATATATAGTATGAAGCGACTTACGGCAGACCACCTGTGACAAAAATAGGTCCAAATTGAAATTATTATAGCGTTAAAAATACGCGTCACACTAATGCTATTGGCATATTTGTAAACAGCATGGACTCCGATTCGCGTTCTGCGCAATACATCGTGCGCGCGACGCTCCCTTCGCTCCCTGTGCACGGGGGAAGTGATGCAATATTTCTGAGGGTGCCGTCCGTTTGACTCACAAGGGGACCTTACAGCTGACCACCCGTGGATTTCGGTAAAAAAAATTAATGAAAGTAGAGGCAAAATGAGGATATATGTGTCCCGGCATTTGATCTAATGCCTCTTATTTTCGGAATAAAAAATCATAACGATCCGGAGGATATCATTACAAAATTCCTGATTTCCTGTAAATGATGCTTTACTGTAATGTCACGAGGTCCTACAGCAGTGCATTATAGCATACATTTACTGTTGTGGTGGCTAATGTCGAAAACCGGGGAATGAACAGTGAACTATCAGTAGCAGCAAAGAACGGAATGCCTGCATTTTCCCATCCTCCCTTAGAGTTCTCTCGTTCTCATTTTCAGAATTCTGTAAGAAGTTACAACAACATTGTCTGATATAGGTAGATATTAAACGAAACATATGTATTTCTGTGCAATATTTGCATGAGCTAGCTATGTCGTGAGCTGTAGGCTTTGTAGTGATGTGGACCTTACACTTAACATTGTATTGTGTCATTGTCAATGGCAATTCGGTGTAGTTTCACTAACAAACAATAAAGAACTTGTAGAAGTAATCGTTGAGTAATGGAGCTTAATAATGAATAGCACATATGGGGACAGAGGAATTGTTAGGAGAATCGAATTATCACATTTTAGCTTATAAAGTATAATTACGTACTTTTATTTGAAGACCTAACATATATGTTGTTAGGTATCATTATCGGAGGTTTTGGTATCGTTTATTGGTGCACAAGGTTACGGATGATAACTATCATAAAAAACAATGAAAACATAACACTTCTCTACAACGCGAGCATTTGATAAAAGAACTGTTTGAGCATTTACATTTCGTTTGTCGAACGTCGTCCGGAAAATACATTTTGTTCACATTTCCAAGCAAACTAAGCGTACTGCAACATATTCTTGAAAATCGGCGCAGGAAGTTGATGACGTATAAGTGAATGGATCTTCGCTACATTTTCTCGCTTGTTTAAACGCCTATTTTTTTTAAAAGTTCGACAGAGTTTTGTAATTTTTTAACAAATGTTTTTACTTGACGGAAAAGATAAACATCACAAGGTTGACAGTATAGGGTACAATGAGGGGGAATGATTACATCAGTAGAAGAACAAGTGTCGTTGTCCTTTTTGAAGACACTATTAAAGAGTGCTGGACATGTTTGACCTCCCATGAATCCAAGATGAATAGAAACTTCTCTTTTTCACAAAATGGTCAGATAATGTTTTTCACGAAACTGCTGAAATGCTCTTTCGTTAATTTCCTGATTTCGACAGTGTCACGAAAACATTTCCATATTCCGCAGTTAGTCCTTTGACAATCTTGGAAACGAGAGGTCCAAATTGTCCCTGAGGCTCTTGCATACATAGAAAAACTTTTGGAAGTAATGCTCTAGAAGCGGTCAATGAATACTGCGCAGTGTAACTATGCGTTACTTTGTTAAAATTCTCAAGAATACCTCTGTTGTTTTTTCTCCACGCACATAAAGTGTCCTGTTCACATTTATTCTATACTCACATCTTGTTATCTTGTTTGATCAGTTTTAAGGACGTAAGCCAATGGAAACTCTTTGATCAGTCATGAAAGGCGTTTTTGAATTTCTCTGCTTCCGCGATAATAGTTGACAAATACAATTCATTTTGTGACTTGATGTAGCGCGTCACTTTTCGCTGGTGGGTGTCATGAACCAGTTTGAATTTTTCAACCAACCTTGTGTTGCCATAAAACGCAAATCGTCCGATTGATGTTGCACTTCTGCAGCAGAAGCCACACGAAAATCAAAATCGTACAGCTTGCTAAACAGCATCCAAAATGGAGTTTAAAAGCAAGCTCTACATCGACGACGATGTACTGCTTTACAACAGAAGGCACACTTCAAAACATGAGAGCAAGAAATTGAACGGGAAGGTGGATTAAAGGAAAAATATGACATAATCAACAAATGAACCTGGGATCGATTTTGTGAAGCTCGAGAGAAAAAGCAGCCGGTAACAACCCGAATAATATAACAATGGGCTTCTTCTGCAGCGGTGCGACATCAATTAGCGATTTTTATTTTATGGCATCGCAAGGGTGGTTGAAAAAATTCAAACTGGGTCGTGACACCCGCCAGCGAAAAGTGATGCGCTACATCAGGTCACAAAATGAATTGTATTTGTCAAATATTATCGCGGAAGCAGGGAAATTCCAAAAACGACTTTCACGACTGATCAAAGAGTTTCCATTGGCTTACGTCCTTAATACTGATCAAAGAATATGTGAGTACAGAATCGATTTGAACAGGAGATTTTCTGTGAGTGGAGAAAAAACAACAGAGGTATTCTTGGGAGAATTTTAACAAAGTAACGCATAGTTACACTGCGCAGTATGATTTGACTTCTTCTAGAGCATTACTTCCAAAAGATTTTCTATGTATGCAAGAGCCTCAGGGACAATTTGGACCTCTCGTTTCCAAGATTGTGGAAGGACTAACTACGGCATATTGAAATGTATTCGTGACACTGTCGAAATCAGGGAAATTAACGAAAGAGCATTTCATCAGTTTCGTGAAAAACATTATCTGACCATTTTGTGAAAAAGAGAAGTTTCTATTCATCTTGGATTCATGGGGAGGTCAAACAGGTCCAGCAATCTTTAATAGTGTCTTCACAAAGGACAACGGCACTTGTTCTTCTACTGATGTAATCATTCCCCCTCATTGTACCCTATACTGTCAACCTTGTGATGTGTATCATTTCCGTCAAGTAAAAAAATTTGTTAAAAAATTACAAAACTCTGTCGAACTTTTAAAAAAAAAGGCGTTTAAACAAGCGAGAAAATGTAGCGAAGATCCATTCACTTATACGTCATCAACTTCCTGCGCCGATTTTCAAGAATATGTTGCAGTACGCTTAGTTTGCTTGGAAATGTGAACAAAATGTGTTTTCCGGACGACGTTCGACAAACGAAATGTAAATGCTCAAACAGTTCTTTTATCAAATGCTCGCGTTGTAGAGAAGTGTCATGTTTTCATTGTTTTTTATGATAGTTATCATCCGTAACCTTTGTGTACCAATAAACGATACCAAAACCTCCGATAATGATACCTAACAACATATATGTTAGGTCTTCAAATAAAAGTACGTAATTATACTTTATAAGCTAAAATGTGATAATTCGATTCTCCTAACAATTCCTCTGTCCCCATATGTGCTATTCATTATTAAGCTCCATTACTCAACGATTACTTCTACAAGTTCTTTATTGTTTGTTAGTGAAACTACACCGAATTGCCATTGACAATGACACAATACAATGTTAAAGTGTAAGGTCCACATCACTACAAAGCCTACAGCTCACGACATAGCTAGCTCATGCAAATATTGCACAGAAATACATATGTTTCGTTTAATATCTACCTATATCAGACAATGTTGTTGTAACTTCTTACAGAATTCTGAAAAGTGAGAACGAGAGAACTTTAAGGAAGGATGGGAAAATGCAGGCATTCCGTTCTTTGCTGCTACTGATAGTTCACTGTTCATTCCCCGCTTTTCGACATTAGCCACCACAACAGTAAAAGTATGCTATAATGCACTGCTGTAGGACCTCGTGACATTACAGTAAAGAATCAATTACAGGAAATCAGGAATTTTGTTATGATATCCTCCGGATCGTTGTGATTTTTTATTCCGAAAATAAGAGGCATTAGATCAAATGCCGGGACATATATATCCTCATTTTGCCTCTACTTTCATTAAAACAAAATTTACCGAAATCCGCGGGTGGTCAGCTGTAAGGTCCCCTTGTCAGTCTATCGCGGCAACTGTGTGCGCAACACGTCTGTGTGTAGTATAGTTTTAAGGTTGTCGACGATATCTATGCAAATATACAAAGAACATTTCGCAGTGGTTTGAACTAAAATTTTTAAGAACTGTTTTCATATGAACGAGATAACATTTTCGATAATGCCGCGGAATTCGCAGAATGAACGCACGCAAAAATGGAGAAAATCAAAACGAGAGTCAAGAGCAAGTGATGAGGAATGTAAAAAGCCCAAGAAGACAGGGCACCACGTTGGGTAATTCGTGTATCGATCTGTTTTGTGTTCGCAACGTATCTAGCATTATTTGTAAACATTATGTAAGCTACTTTTCACATCATGGACCTGTGTTGGCTATAACAAATTAAATAAACGCTTTGAAACCGTACTCAACTAACTCATTTAAACTCTCCGATCAGCAAGTCGTAGTCGTACGTTCCAAACTGACTGCTCAATCAGAACTGAGCCTACCCGTATTTTGTTTTGTTCTGTTGTGCGAATACAAAGGCGACGTCTTAGAAGTCAATTTAAGTGTTTTACTGGCGTTTCAGAAAAGTCTGATGACGCAAGAAAGTCATATACACTCATCTCATTCTGCAAAGTACAGGCCGCTTTGGGCAGTATCCACTTGCAGCAGTGACTGCTACCTATTGATGAGGGTTTGGTAGCATTGGCGAAGAGCATCATTAACCCGCTGCTGTAGTTCTGTATAGAGGTCCGCTTCCATAGCCTGGCCATCTGGTAAGAGTTGACAAGACCCTCATGTTTCCACCAAATATAATACACATCCTGACTTTTCCCTGGAACCGCTCTCTTAGCATTATCGGCGGTGATTTCTGCTCTCTTGGCATTATCGGCGGTGATTTCTGCTCTCTTGGCATTATCGGTGGTGATTTCTGCTCTCTTGGCATTATCGGCGGTGATTTCTGCTCTCTTGGCATTATCGGCACTGTTTCCCAGTGGAAGTATATTAGGAACATCTATTTCTAATCACTTGTGATGATACGACGCAAAAACCAACCGTTCTGTGAATTTGACAGCAAGCTGCGACAGAGAACTGTACGTTGTTCTGCTTGCTGGATGCCATTTCATCGGGAACCATTTGATAGCGCGTGGAGGAGAAACCAAGCTGGTGCAGGATACAAACGTGACGGATTGGGGAAATCCCATCTCAGCTGACAATGGACCTTATTCACCTCGCATTGCATCATGGGAAAGCTTTTCCATGGCCGCGGACTAAGAATAGTTTGTTTACATGTGTTTCCCCGTTGCTTAACATTGCGTTACGTTGCAGGGGTTCAGGAAAATCGCGATTTTAGTAAATTTATTAACAATATGTCTAACTTTTTGCTCATCATATGGTTGTGCTAATAAATGCCACCTAAACTGTATAGAGGAAGGAATAACTTTCCATAATTTTCCTCTGAAAAGGACGAAATTGTTAAAGGAATGGCTGTGTAAAGTGAAACGCGATGAGTTTCATCCCAGCGTGCATTTTCCAATATGATCTGCTTTAGCGAAAACGATTTTCGATATTATGACACTACGAATCGAAGGCAGTTGAAACATCGTAGTGTTCCTTTCAATTTCAATTTCAAAAAAAAAGTAGAAAGAGAAAAATGATGGCATATTTGGATCGGTACCTTACGAATTAAGTTCTACTTTCTTTCCCCAAAGAAGGAAACAAATATATCTATAATTATTTTATTTTACGCATTCATTTAATTTTTAAACAGATTGCCTGGATTTCTTATCGTGCGAACATTAGTTTGTATCCATATTATGTATTTGTCTGGGTTTCTAAATGTTTTGTTTTACAAAAAAAGGTTCCAAAGTTTATGTTTCAGATATTTCGCCAATATCTGACAATAATAAGGACATGAAAATTTTTATATACCGTGTATGAGAAACTATGAACTTTATGATGATCAATAGCGATGTTCTCCTGTGTCATGCGAAATTAACATCGAACAGAGTATAGTTTTGCAACATTAATTTATTCTTCTAAAAAATTAATTTCTTTGTTTTCGCTTTGTAGCTCTATTAATTCGTTGGCAGACACCATGACGTTAAGATTGTAAAAATGGGCTTACAGAAAGGGATAATCAAATAGCGGCAGCCCCGGTGGTGCAGTGGTCTTAGCGATGGCCTCTGATCATTCGTCAAAAAAGGGTCCGGGTTCGAATCCCGGTGAGGCATGGATGTTGTGTTTGTCTTACGGCACTGGTTCTGTCCCTTCCCTGGAACCAGTGACCCTAAATTAGGGACGGACGACTGCTTATAGCCCATTGAGTTGCTCACGGCTGTCGTTAAACCTCCAATCAAAAAAAAAAAAATCAAATAGCGACAACACTGAATCAGCAGCCATGTTGGTCCGCAGAAATGCCCTTCTGACGTCACATGAATAAGTTCCATTGTCGTGTACAGTTCGCTGTCACAACTTCGATCAGGATGCCAGTGTTTGTGGCCGTTGGAAGACCTGACATCGTCTCGTCTTCGAAACTGGTGCCCCCCCCCGACATTTAAACGCCAGAACTATTTTCCTGCAATGCTGCTGTCCAGTGTTTCCTCGCCTTCAACTGCAAATATTTCACTGCTGAATCTGCCGCCGCGTTTAACCCTTTTTTCGAATAATGGTGTAGCAGCACTCAAACACACTGTAAAAAAATAAGTGTTGTGAATTCACAGAACATTTCTGAAAATAACGTGCAGCAAAGTTGCCGGTAGGTATCCGTGTTTTTCAGAAATTTCCGTTTTTAAAAATGCCCTTTTATTTTAACTTCCGAAATTCACAGATTTTTCCGCAGTCAGAAATTCCATTTATTTCAGAAAAAAAATTTTCACATTTTTCCGTGTTTAAACTCAAATTCCGCTAAACCAACGACCTTGCATTTTTCAGGAAGGACTTCTTACAGATAACCCTTCCGCTCCAGTCAGGAGTGAACTCGGGGCGCATGAACAGGAAACGCACGTCTTTAACCATTGAGCCACAAACATACGGAAATTCGTGTCACGTACAAGGTAAAACAAATTACGCGACAATGAAATTTCTTTTTATTATGATAACGAGTGATTTGGTCATTTTATTTTCTGTTGGAGCTTATTATTCTTTTGATAAGGTTTGTAATATTTTTTTTCTCTAGAAGGACTTTTCACAAATCAAGCATTTTTCATCGTAATTTTTCAAAACAACAAAATGCTTTGCAACTTTATTTTTTTTAACTGACAATGACTTTCAGTTATCTTTAAAAAAGATGAAATGTACTTTTTTATGGTATCATTTCGCCAAAAGAAAAACTCTTCTTAAATATAAAATTTACTTTTGATATCTATTGTTACACGGCACTAGCAGTGTTCCTGCCGAGTCTGCCGGTAACGGTGCTTGAGACCTGAAGTACAATTTAGTTGGCCGCGGCACCAGGTGAGAATCTCAGGTGCACTGCTGCACTCAAAGATTCACACCAGAACATAAAAAATGAAAAGTTGAAGAATGACCCGAAGCATAAGGCTTGGGTGAATCCACCGTGTGAACAAAATAACAACAACAAATAAAAAATAAAATAAACTAAAAAAAATGATACTTTGGGATCAGAGTTGTGATGAGGTTCACCCGCAATCACCAATTCGTGACTGAGTGTAGTGGTCCGGATCTTACTCCGGTACATTCAATCCCCAACCAGCCAGTACAACACTCACTTTCGCAAATAACACATGATTCTCAAATACACAACACAACATTTAATAACGTTCTGCGAGATTTAACCAGATACGGCGCTCTCTGGGTGTATAGACAATTGCCCCTCTTATGTGGGCAGCATACGGTGTCACACATTACTGTCGGAAGACACAAGCCGACTGAGTCTCCACCGGACTATCTGAATAAGAGATACTACTCGTTTACACACTAAATAGAGCTGCAGGTGATATTCATATACAATTGCTTAGAGAATGAAAAAAAAATTATATGCAAACGATCACATTAAAAATACTCGCGACACAAAATACACAAGCACGTTAATTTGCGGTATAAGATTATAGGTGCGAAATACTGCCAAAGTTAATTAACTAAATCTAATAAGCATTCACATGCAGATCCCTTCCCCGCTCGCTTTGGCCCTGAACCAAAGTTAAAAGAAACTGTCCCGCCCAGCGGAATTTGTGGCCACACCTTCTCCCTTATTCATGTAAAAAAAGTAATCAGGAAATGGGCCCTGTAAGAAATTGAAATCTGTATGTGCAGATATTTCCTCTGAGGTTCAGTCACTCAGCATTACTGCATCTATGTCCATGCAGCTTTGGGTGTCGGGATGGCACAAGTTCGCAGATGTGCGAAGAAAGAAAAAGGAAATATTCATCTACTTACAGTTTCGTGACTTTGCTGTGCAAATCCATTGTGCATCACATAATATCACACGACAAAAAAAAAACACACACAGACACTTGCACCATGTGGCAGCACCGATGATTCAACACTTCACTTTGACGCTTGATGTAAATGAAGCACACAATTAAAATGGTAATATCACGCCGTACTTTGTTGCGCTGATGCGAGTATACACGGATCCACTCTTGTGAAGATTTAAAGGTAGCCGTTAAACAAAATAGCCTCACTCACATCTGCTGTTGCAGTTTCCGAGACTGATTTTCTGTGTTCCTGGGAAATGTTTTTTGTTGTCGTGAAGAAATAATTGTGAACGTCGACTGCTGGGAGAGCGGGACCCCCTCACTTCCGCTGCTGCTATAGTAGATTCCGTCCGTCGCTACCTTCCGTCCTTTTTGACCGTTCATTCCCAATTCGGTCAGTTCCTTTCCGTTAGCATAACATCTACCCTGCCTGAGTACGCAGTTCAAATATGCCACTCGCAGGTTTTGTTTCCATTTTTTTATCGAGTTGCGACCGCCAGCCCTGAGATTAATTTTCTCGGCCGAGCGAAATCAGACGTGCTTTTACCTTAAGCGTATATCAGCAACTCAACATTTCACCTGTATATTTGTTAGGTATCGAAGCCACAGCTCTTACGCTCATATTTTTCTTTCGCCATGTTTTTATCCCGTCGCACTTACACGTAGTGGCTTCACTGCTTACGTGACCACACACACGCACACATGGGGCCTCGCTTCGCCCCGTAAGACGAGCGCGTCTCTTCACTTCCTCCACAGTAGGGGATGAATGGGGGTGACGATTCCACACTGCAGTGGTTGGCATCCGAACCCGACTTTGCTTGGCTTCTGCTTCTCATTGGAATGACCACTGTCCACTCGCAGACCTCTTAATTCCCCTGTAACTTGGCTTTCATTAGGCCAAACAGTCGCTGATTTCCATTACGCTCCAGCCTAGAAATTTCTGCTTTATCCCGCGGATTCAGGCATTCTGCTGTCTTTATGGCAAACTGGCATCTCCATCAGCCGCCTCGAGTTGTCTCCATTTCTTACCAAATGCGGGGAGGTTTGCTGCTTCATTTTTCCCAATTCATTTTTTGCAGATTCAAGGCATCCAGCCTTTCACATCGGAGAGCATACAGACAACTAAACTTTCTTCCTTATTTTCACGCTAAGTGCGAAATCTTATTTTTCTGCACGGACCACACAGAGAGCAATTGTTCTCGAAAAAGCCCCAAACAATCGACGAATTTACGATTATTCGCTAAACCTTTTGTCCCCATCTTCATTCATTTACTCAAGTGGACCCCTCTTCGAAAGGTACCATTCCGTGTTGCTTAGTTTCCCGTCAGCTGCGCCCTGATATTTATGACCTAACAGAGCTATTCTGAGACCACCCAGCCAGAGAGAGAATTCTTCGCCTCTTTTCTTTCCAAACCCCCAGATAAAACTTTATCTGCTGTTTACACTTTTAAACTCCAATCAAGCCTCGAACATAATTGATACTTAATTAATTTCACACATCAACCACGCCCATTAATTACTAAATTAATGGCGGGGGTGGGTCGTAACATCGGCCCCTCCTCAAGAAATCCAGAAGTCCTCTTCAGGGCCTATCGCTTTGCTCTTATCAATTTCCAGAGCAACCATTGAGTGCTGCTACCTTTTCCCACAGGTAGAAACAATTCAAAATGGCAAAAATATTGCGTTTCTTGCCTTCAAGAGCATTGGAGCGACTTCCTAATTATCCCGCAATTTTGTTAATTAATTTTAGAGAACATCCGAAAGAAAAAACAACGTAAATGAGAAATAAATAAAAAACTGAACTGTAAAAGAACATGTGAGCCTGCCGAACTGTGATTCCTAGCTGCCTCATACCATACGCGACATGGCGGACAAATTTTAAAGTTTTCTTCAGGTTTTAGGATGGGGGGTGTCCACTGTAACACTATAATAGCTTTTGTCTTAAGTTGTTCAAAGACTTGATACATAGACATCGTATAACCATCTCTACAATAAGCTAAGTACCCCGTTTCTTACAGTAACATGATAAATACACGGTCGAGTCACATTTGTGTGACCACCAGCTAATATCCAGAGTAACCGCCGTGTGCAGCGCGGACAACAGTCAGACGGGGTGGGAGTGAATCAATAAGATGCTGGAAGGTGTTCACAGGTATGTGGAACCATGCTGACTGCAGTGAATCTGACAGCTGCTGGAGGGTGCGTGGTGGAGAATCCATAGAGCGAACGATCGAGGTGGTCCCACATATGCTCAACTTGGATTAAGTCTGGGGAATTAGGGGGCCAGGGATGTACTTCGAAGTCTTCATCGTGCTCTTCCAACCACTCTCACACATTTCTAGCTGTGTGACACGTCGCATTGTCGTGCTGGAAGATCTCATCCGCTCCAGGGAAGACAATCAGCATGTATGGGTGTACGTGGTCTGCAAGGATAGATTCGTAACGAATTCGGTTCATAGTGCCTTCCACAGGTATGAGTGGACCAGGGAATACCACGAAAACATTCCCCAGATTATAAAGCTGCCACCACCAGCTTGTGTTCTTCCAGCAGTGGTTGAAGAGTGTTTGTTCTCCGATGTTTATCGCCTTATACGCCAACGTCCATCCGTTCGATGAAGCAGAAAACGTGACTCATCGGAGAAGGCAATCCTTTGCCGATTCCGATACTGCCGTGCAAATGTAAGCCTTTTCTGCCGATGCACCTTCGTTAGCATAGATGCAGTGACCATACGTCTGCATCGGAGCCCCATAGGCAGCAGGGTTCGCTGAACTGTCGTTTCAGACACACTTCCGGTAGCCCTCCTGTTCATTCGACCAGTGAGTTGCTCCACTGTAGCGTGTCGATCGGCCCTCACGCACCTTCGCAGCCGACGTTCGCTTCTCATATAAATGGCACGTGGTGCTCCGCAGTTTCCACATCGGTTATTCGCAATGGTGCCATTTCTCCAATCACGATACACCTTAACCACAGTAGCACGCGAACAGTTCTCAAACTGCGCTGTTTCAGAAACACTGCCACCCTTGGCTCGAAAGTCGATAGTCATCCCTTTTTGCAAATCTGATAAATCGCTTCTTTTATGCATGACAGCAACGAGTGATATCTTTTCAGAATGCCTACAGCACACCTTATATACCCTCCAAGTCAGCTTACGACACGTGATTTCTTTCCTTGGCTACGCGCTGTTGACGTCAAAGGTAGGAGGTTGTCACAATAACGTGACTGGACTGTGTATATTAAATAGCTAGTGCCCAAAATAGGGGAGAGGAGAAGAAATATCCTGTGCCACAATAAACAAAATTCATGCGATATGCTATCCACAGTATCCGATCCCGCTACGAAACTTCAAAATTGGACAGCTGATTGAAATTTAAAAATGAATCAAACCTCAAGTAATTTTACCAATCGCTCGTTTACCGGTAATTTCTCGTCATACGGATACGGAAAAAGTGAGAACGGGTTTTTTTTTTTTTTTCGTTAATATAGGAAAAGAATTGCGAAAAGGTTTCTGAAAGTTCAGAATTTTTCGTTAACACAAAAAAAAATCTCTAAAACGGTAATTTACCGTCAATATAAGAAAGAAATAGCGGAAAAGTTTCTGAAAATTCAGAATTTTCCCGTGGCACGAAAAATCCGTGAAATCCAGGTTTCTTTATTTCAATTCATGGAAAGATTTGTATCAGAAATATGCTTCTTTAATTCACGAAAGAAATAACAGAAAGTGGCTCGTGAATTTCAGAATTTTTTTTACAGTGCAGCACGTTTATCGACCTCCATCTTCTGCTCACTTGATAACTCAATGTGGCTCTGTGCCAAACGTGCGCCATGTTCAATGTCGTCGCTTTACCCAGTAGACACTGGCGCATGTTTCGTACAGCATTAGAAACCCAACACTATGTTTAACTGAAAACGTGACGAACTTTGGGCTCACCCTGGCATGTAAGTTAGTTACCTCTTATTGAAGCGAGTGACATCTCTCTCGGGAATTCCGTATACTCTTCAAGCTGGGTCACGAAAAGAAATCTTAACACGGTCGGTAATCACGACTGTTCCATTTAAGAGACTGCGCTCGACACAAGCAAAAAAAGTTCACGAAATATTTGTAATATTCTGTAAGCATACAAATGTTAAATATAATAAAATTAACTAGCAAATTAACATTTTCGTCTTATTAAGGTATAATTTGTAGTACTGAAGCGCAGAAATAACTCTCTGATCATTAAATTTCCTGCAAACCACTTCCATTGAAATAAAGATATTGGAGAAAGAGAACGGTCCATTTTTTTGTTTTATCCGAAAAAGTGAAGAAAAGGGGTATTTTTTTTCATTTAGTTGAAATTATAGAAAAAATGGATTTTGTGATTTTTATGTAAGCAATTAGAAATCTGTTAAGAAGTTCTTTTATATGCACTACTCTTCTTTTTCAGTTTGAGAGAGATCATTTGTTCGAAGAAGAAAATGGGAATAATGAAGCCAAGATGTCGAAACATAAGTTTTAAAGATGTGGAACGCAAAAGTTTAACACTTATGGCTGGATTTCCTCTGAAGTAAGTACTTTTGTAGTCCACGATTCTCATGTAAAATCAGTTTTCCCTAATGTACCAAGTTCCGCAATTAAATAATTGAAATCCCTCGAAAAATGAAAGCGGTAAATACCCACAGAGAAATAATGAAACTCAGAAAATAAAACACCTTTTGCTGCTGTTACAGCCATTTTCATGTCCAAAAAATCAGCATATTTTTTAAATAATCGCATCAATAGCAATCAACTGAAACGGTGTTTATGTTAGCAATCATAATTTGATTATTTATAACAATTTTTAGAAAACTAAAAGATGAAGGAAAAACTTCATAAATCATTTTTTTATTGATTGGAAGTTTAACGACCACCGTGAGCAACTCAATGTGCTATAAGCAGTGGCCCGTCCCTAATTCAGGGCTACTGGTTCCAGGGAAGGGAAAGAGCCAGTGCCGTAAGACAAACACAACATGCATGCCTCACCGGGATTCAGACCTGGACCCCTTTCGGATGAATGATCAGAGGCCATGGCTTAGACCACTGCGCCACCGGGGCGGCCATAAATCATTCTCTCAACAGAAAAAATGTAAAAATACGCACTACCCGGAAATTATTTTAACATAAAGAAAAAATCCTTAACCTGAAATTACGGTTAGCTCCATAAATTTACGTTGCCCCAAAAGTTCTCCCTAAATGGAGAAATATTACTGCTTGATAATAAATGTAAATGCATACTTGCTCTCACATCAGAACTGACTACGGTAGCCTCCGGTTAAAAATTTGATATCATAATTCTCCAAAGTTTCTCACCGCTTTTTTCATTGCGTAACAAAACCGTAGAGTTGTCTTTCTTAATATTTATTCGGAAATATGTTTATTTTTTCGGAAATATATCTGAAACAGCAAAAAGCCTACACTCATAGTGCAGAGTTCGCGTTAACGCCTGGACAGGCGTATTTCGCTCATCAAAAACGAAAAATTACTTCCTTAAAAAATGTCGGAAAGTATTTTAGTTCTCCAAAAATTATCCAGCCTGATTTAGAAATCGAAATGTGGAATTTTTTTAAAATTTTCGTTACTATATTTTTTTCTTCGACTGCTCAACCCAGCAGTTGCGTCATCGATAATGTAATTCCTCCCTCGTTTCCCACCGGCGCTCTGCCTCTCCCCTGGGTTTCGCATATCTCAGGCTGCGGGGAAACATAACGCTAAAGAACCAAGGCATGTGTGGAAAAAATTCGTTATCTATGTCACAACTTGGGAGGAGAAATTCCAGTGATCATGAGCTCTGCTTTCGTGCTCGGCAAACGACAGAGCTACAAAGGGCTGTAGAATGCGTGTAAGCCCGAACGAAAATGGGGGTTCAGAAGTTTCGTAAACAAACTGCAAGAAAATGTTAATGAAAGATAACTTAGCATGAATGAACTTTCTCACTGATTTTTATCAAAATGATTGTTATCATTATTTTAAATACCTCTTCATTTCCCTCTCCTCTATCAAAACAAGATTCACTAAACAACATACCGCTGCACACAAACTTCAGTTTTGAAGGAAGAAAATTTAAGAAAATAATTTTAAGAAATTTTGCCGTTGCTAACAAAGTATAAAATAATGAAAATGAGAGACTTTTGTCACCGGATCGTTTTCTGGGCTGTTGATGGATCTCTTGTTTATGAAAGCTTTGCAGTATTAGCTCAGATTGTTTTGACCATTCCACTGACCACAGGACCTTGTGAAAGAGATTTTTTTACTCAAGACCGCATTATGGATGAAAACAGAATCGAATTAATGGCGTTTATCTGCAAGATTTAGCAAGAATCTCTGAGACAGGACTTCCATTTTTAATAAAAGATGGAGCGGTTGTATTTGATCTGGACTTCTCCGCTCTTCTTACTCACTGGAAAAGCAGCAAGAACGCTACATTTATAATAATTACAGCACTAAAAGTGAAACCTGCTGATGACACTGTCATATCCACTAAAAGAACAATGTGAATATGTCATGAATTTTAATTCTCAATGTGTCACTTCTTCCAGCAAATAAACAGAACTCCACTTGACAAAACAGATTGTATTTTTATCAAAAATATGAGAGACAGATTATTTGCCATTACAACTTATCACAATACTAAATTACGTGTGTAGGAAGAATTGTATATACATATAACACAGAATTTTCATCTTTGTCGCAGTGATAAGGATGCATGTTTCTAAGAATTATTACTCTATTTTAAATTTTGCTGTACTTATCAAAGTAGTTAAAATAACTTCATGTCCCAAGAACATATTTTTTTTATTGTAATACATATATTTTTAATAGAATTAAAAAGCCCGGATTTTTAGAAGTTAGAATTTTTATGGCAGCCATTTGCAAACTTGGGAGGTGGGGCTGGGGGGGGGGTGCTACTTCTAGAAATCACAAAATACTTCTTCAAAATCATGTGAGAAGTATTTTTACTCCCTGTCCAAAAACTTACCGCGACCACTGCTCATAGGAATGGATATGAAGCAGAAACTGTTCTTTCACATTTCTTGTAAGCCTTCTGTTCATGTTGTTCTACACACTCTAATTTACCAATAGAGTTAGTAATAAAATTACTAGTGTTTGCAAATATTATTGCATTTTTAATGAATGAAAGCTTTTCTGACAAAGCTTTAGAAGAGTTTTAATGGCCATCTCAATGGCCGAGTGGTCAGATGCGTAGACTTCAGGCTAGTCGTCCGATCTCGATTCGAGTCCCACATGAGGTGGTGTGGTCTTTCCCTCTCCGTGGAACCAGCATCCCCAAATTAGGGACAGGTGACTTCAGTGAGAGTTTCTCACGGTGGGAATTAAACCCCAAAACAAACAAAAAACATTATAATAAAATGATTCGTTCAGCGTGTGTGTGTGTAGCAGTACTCGGTACTGAATTGTGCAGAAAATCTGCTAAAATTGATTGTACCCTGCTATTGTGTAGCTGAGAAAGAATAGCACAGTTGCTAGAACAATGGGCACGTTTTTCTTCAGATGTTTATTGATTAGTTGCTTCATTTATTTATTTATTTAATATTTAAGACTCATGTGTTCTAATATTTTAATATTGAAGACTCGTGTATTCTTCCTTGTTTCTCGATTGCTGATGTAGGAAGAATAAATCTGATAAATTTACAAACACCATTTCCTTATACGACTAAGTTTTCTTCTAAAACTCTGGCAAAGATTTCACTTCTCTATAAAGGTTTTTTTTTTTATTTTAGTTTAGAAACGTACCCAATTCTTATATGACCACAGAGACTGAATGAACTAAGGAGCACACCTTTGCCATATGTAACATTTTTTCTTTTGCTCTTACTGTGGAAATGCAAATGTGTACTTTCCAAATACGGCATTTTCGTTTCATTAAAATGAATGTCATGTAGGAAAAAGAAGTAACAGATTCTGTATGAAGCACATGCTATGCCTAAACGTAAACTCAAAGAAATATATCGCAAACAGGCCGTTGTCTATGGCAAAAATAATCATTTTAATGCTTCTGAAGATTTCACGAAATCACATCAAAATGACTAAAGAAAACAGTGAAAGCACTTTTCTGAACAAAATGAAACTATTTGCATTTTTATGGATGTTTTAGGTATCGAACTTCGGATGACGCTTAGAAACTAGACGCAATCTTTTAATAGAAGATGCGAAAAAGAATCAGCGCCATATAGAGTCGTTTACAGGCGACTGGTCGTCTTTAATCGGCTTTTGATGTTGCATATCAAAACAAGCGAGAAATTGTGTTTTATTTCTTGCCCGTTGTAACCTTTTTTTTCTATTTAATAAAAAAACATACAAAGATGAGTTATGGATTAAACAACAGCCCCTTCGTGCAAAATTCCTTTCAATTACAGAATACTTTAAGGCAAATATTTGCCACAGAAGTACTTTGCCGAAAAACGTGCTACGCTTGCAAATTGTTTTCGGAGATAAATAATTGTCCTTCAAATGCAATAAAAAGGTATTCCGAGTCCCGAGTCGGAGACTTTAGGGCTCATTAAAAGTAGCAGATGAAAATGTCATAAAAAAAGTTCTTAAAATTTTATTTTCTCCAGCATACATGTAGATAAGAATGAGCGACCATTGGGAACGTCGGAACGAATCAAAAGTAACGCACAAATGATTATACAAACGCATTCTTAATTTGTACATATCAGACACATTCAAAAGAAACTTTCCAAGAGAGTAACAACAGCGTAAAGCTAGAAAACGAAATCTGCGTATAAACAGAATTTTAAAATTGTACAACTAATTTTTACCAAAAGTTCTTTGTATCCAAGCTCTAATTTTCCTGTATTTTCGCGAATATCAGAGGTCTAATGTTTTGCTCAATAGTAGGAGTGACATGACATCATACAGTGTGACGTACACGGTGTGCAAATAAAGTTCGGTGAATTCACGATGAAAATAAACAGGTAATATGTAAGAAAACTTACTTTGCTGGAATTTAAAATAATCACTCTCGTATACAGTACACTACGGAAAAATTTCGTGTAACTGCTGGAAGCTATGGGACACCCGTAATTCAAAACTGCTGGAAGTATGGGACACCCGTAATTCAAAACTGCTGGAAGTATGGGAACCCGTAATTCAAAACTGCTGGAAGTATGGGACACCCGTAATTCAAAACTGCTGGAAGCTATGGGACACCCGTAATTCAAAATTTCTGCTCGAAGCTATGGGACACCCGTAATTCAAAACTGCTGGAAGCTATGGGACACCCGTAATTCAAAATTTCTGCTCGAAGCTATGGGACGCCCGTAATTCAAAAACTGCTGGAAGCTATGGGACACCCGTAATTCAAAATTTCTGCTCGAAGCTATGGGACACCCGTAATTCAAAACTGCTGGAAGCTATGGGACACCCGTAATTCAAAATTTATCTTTTGTCATCGTCTTCACATGGTGTGGTCACGTTTGCTTGAATGTCCGCAAATCTCTTCTCTTTCAGCGCTAATTTTAGGTGGGGAAACGAAAACTATACATCCGGCGCAGGATGAGGCGAGTACCGCTGGTGATTCAACGCACCAAAGGCCCAATTCGAAGCAGAATTTCGTATTGGTCCTTTGTTCCATTTCCCTCGTTAACAACGTGCACCTACATTAAGTGCCGCGACACGCTCTCTGTACCACACCCTGTCTCACAATTCCCTGACGGTTACGGATATGTTTGCTCACGTACTTGACTGAATCCTGCATGTTACCGCACTTTTCACAACCTTTACTTTTGCGCATGACGACAGAACTGTCTTGACATACCTTGAATACCTCCAACTTAACCTTCCTTTTTGAGTTTCTGTTCTGACACATATTATGTTATTTTTGCATTATGTTTTCTTTCTAAACGGCACGTCAGTTCCTCCGAATGTCCTTATCTTTTCTGGCAACGATTGATAGTGAGACAAAGGTAAATGAAAAGCCACGTCGAGTGTGTGATGTGGTGGTACGACGGAAAACAATTTACTGATTGAATTTGGACTGCATGTGATCTTGAAGATTTGTAGACTGCATAAGTTTAAACTACGGAATTCATCATGTTACTCAGTCTACAAGTTCATGTAGTTGTTTAAAGAGAAATTGTGTTAATACTTCGTGAAGCCGTATTTCGACTGGTGACAAGAAAATAAAGGAATTATTGAATTGTTACGCAAGTGTATTTTTTCAAACGACTGAAGTGGTAATCCGTTTAATCGGCGTAAGAAAAAATATTATTTTCCAAGCTTTCGTTCGTCTACGAATGGCTTTTCAAGGCTAACGATTACAATTTAAATATGAGAATGGTTACACGAGATACATATATTGTAAAATGATTAAATACGCAGTGCAGCGTGTTTTGAATATGAAGTCACGAGATGTGTTAATTTGGGACACGGCTGTTTTGAGGGGGAGGGGGGAACATTAAGGCACTGTATCCAGATTTTTGGCAACTCCAGGGAGACGGTGTCTTTGCAGGTTATAACGAAGTAAATTTCTCCGTCATTTTTATCCGCGCCAGGATTCGAACCCGGGCCCCTCATTCCGGAATAAGTTGCTCTACCAATTGAGCTACGCGGACGTTTTATTCTGATTCCTATCTGCCTTTATGTCGTGTGCGTCCTTCTGGCAGGTACGTCACATCTCCTGGTACGTTACATCATCTCACCCTTATTTTTTTTTTCTGAAGTGCTGGAGAAGGGATTCTCTTATTTTTCCTATCTCGCGGTGTGGAAATAACATCTCACCATTGCGAGATTTTGAACGGTCGGGTCATCCGGATAGTTCGGGCGCCATTATAACGAAGTAAATTTCTCCGTCATTTCTGTCCACGCCAGGATTCGAACCCGGATCCCCTCATTCCGGAATAAGTCACTCTACCAATTGAGCTACGCGGACGTTTTATTCTGATTCCTATCTGTTTTTATGTCGTGTGCGTCCTTCTGGAAGGTACGTCACATCTCCTGGTACGTTACAAGGTTTCACGGCTGGTGATAATTTCCAGAGATTCTCTGAATGCTGTTGCTATTCTTTATGTGTCTCCTGTAACCATTCTCATATTTAAAAGTAATCACTTTAATATTTCAGTTTGTCTACACTATTACCCTTGAAAAAGCCATCTGTAGATAAGCGAAAGCTTGGAATTTGTTCTCTTACGCCGATTAAACGGATTACCACTTCAGTCTTATATACATGGTGTATTAATCAGTTGTGCTACCCAAACGACTCTTGGCCGTATTAATTAAGTGTTGTTGTTTATTGCTGTTCAACAGACAATCTGGATATCTAACAAACTGTTATAAAAATTTTGTGCTGTGTGGTGAGAAACTGACTCCTCTACAAAATGCGAATCGCAAAAAAACAATAAGCAGCAGAGATACAAAAATTCCCAAGAAAATTATGTCACTCATCACAATCACTGCCATATATTACAGGAATTCATTTAATTAGTGCAACTATACCAAACAATTACAATCGAATTGCGATCAAACGTTTTTGGAAGGAGCGCCAGAAATTATCCTTAAACACGGAAAGTTCGTTTTCAGTTTTATTGTTTAAAATGTCGATTTAAAATGCCATGTGATGGCAGTAATCGGATTACTTTGCGTTGCTTGTTATCACGCGAACAAGTAAAAAAGAGAGAAACAAACAAAAATTAAGTCGCAGATATCCACAGGAAAACACATGTAGTAATGTTACAGTGGACACCCCCCTCCCAACCTAAAACCTGAAGAAAACTTTAAAATTTGTCCGCCTTGTCGCGTATGGTATGAGGCAGCTAGGAATCACAGTTCGGCAGACTCACATGTTCTTTTACAGTTCAGTTTTTTTTTACTTATTTCTCATTTACGTTGTTTTTTCTTTCGGATGTTCTCTAAAATTAATTAACAAAATTGCGGGATAATTGGGAAGTCGCTCCAATGCTTTTGAAGGCAAGAAACGCAATATTTTTGCCATTTTGAATTATTTCTACCTGTGGGAAAAGGTAGCACTCAATGGTTGCTCTGGAAATTGATAAGAGCAAAGCGATAGGCCCAGAAGAGGACTTCTAGATTTCTTGAGGAGGGGCCGATGTTACGACCCACCCCCGCCATTAATTTAGTAATTAATGGGCGTGGTTAATGTGTGAAATTAATTAAGTATTAATTATGTTCGAGGATTGATTGGAGTTTAAAAGTGTAAACAGCAGATAAAGTTTTATCTGGGGGTTTGGAAAAGAAAAGAGGCGAAGAATTCTCTCTCTGGCTGGGTGGTCTCAGAATAGCTCTGTTAGGTCATAAATATCAGGGCGCAGCTGACGGGAAACTAAGCAACACGGAATGGTACCTTTCGAAGAGGGGTCCACTTGAGTAAATGAATGAAGATGGGGACAAAAGGTTTAGCGAATAATCGTAAATTCGTCGATTGTTTGGGGCATTTTCGAGAACAATTGCTCTCTGTGTGGTCCGTGCAGAAAAATAAGATTTCGCACTTGGCATGAACATAAGGAAGAAAGTTCAGTTGTCTGTGCGCTCTCCGATGTGAAAGGCTGGATGCCTTGGATCTGCAAAAAAAAATGAATTGGGAAAAATGAAGCAGCAAACCTCCCCGCATTTGGTAAGAAATGGAGACAACTCGAGGCGGCAGCTGGAGATGCCAGTTTGCCATAAAGACAGCAGAATGCCTAAATCCGCGTGATAACGAAGAAATTTCTAGGCTGGAGCGTAATGGAACTCAGCGACTGTTTGGCCTAATGAAAGCCAAGTTACAGGGGAATTAAGAAGTCTGCGAGTGGACAGTGGTCATTCCAATGAGAAGCGAAGCCAAGCAAAGTCGGGTTCGGATGCCAACCACTGCAGTGTGGAATCGTCACCCCCATTCATCCCCTACTGTGGAGGAAGTGAAGAGATGCGCTTGTCTTACGGAGAGAAGCGAGGCCCCATGTGTGCGTGTGTGTGGTCACGTAAGCAGCGAAGCCACTACGTGTAAGTGCGACGGGATAAAAACATGAGCGTAAGAGCGGTGGCTTCGATACCTAACAAATATACAGGTGAAATGTTGAGTTGCCGATATACGCTTAAGGTAAAAGCACGTCTGATTTCGCTCGGCCGAGAAAATTAATCTCAGGGCTGGCGGTCGCAACTCGATAAAAAAAATGGAAACGAAACCTGCGAGTGGCATATTTGAACTGCGTACTCAGGCAGGGTAGATAGATGGTTTGCGAACGGAAAGGAACTGACTGAATTGGGAATGAACGGTCAAAAAGGACGGAAGGTAGCGACGGACGGAATCAACTATAGCAGCAGCGGAATTGAATGTGTCCCACTCTCCCAGCAGTCGACGTTCACAATTATTTCTTCACGACAACAAAAATCATTTCCCAGGAACACAGAAAATCAATCTTGGAAACCGCAACATCAGATGTGAGAGGGCCTATTTTGCTTAACGGCCACCTTCAAATCGTCACGAGAATAGATCAGTGTGCACTCTAATCATTGCAACAAAGTGCGGCGTGATATTATTATTTTTAAGTGTGTGCTTCATTTACATCAAGCGTCAAAGTGAAGTGTTGAATCATCGGTGCTGCCACATGGTGCAAGTGTCTGTGTGTGTGTTTTTTGTTTTGTCGTGTGATATTATGTGATACACAACGGATTTGCACAGCAAAGTCACGTAACTGTAAGTAGATGAATATTTCCTTTTTCTTTCTTCGCACATCTGCGAACTTGTGCCATCCCGACACCCAAAGCTGCAGGGACATAGATGCAGTAATGCTGAGTGACTGAACTTCAGAGGAAATACCTGCACATACAGATTTATTTCTTACAGGGCCCATTTCCTGATTATTTTTTTTTACATGAATAAGGGAGAGGGTGTGGCCACAAATTCCGCTGGGCGGGACAGTTTCTTTTAACTTTGGTTCAGGGCCAAAGCGAGCGGGGAAGGGATCTGCATGTGCATGCTTATTAGATTTAGTTAATTAACTTTGGCAGTATTTCGCACCTATAATCTTATACCGCAAATTAACGTGCTTGTGTATTTTGTGTCGCGAGTATTTTTAATGTGATCGTTTGCATATAATTTTTTTTTCATTCTCTAAGCAATTGTATATGAATATCACCTGCAGCTCTATTTAGTGTGTAAACGAGTAGTATCTCTTGTTCAGATAGTCCGGTGGAGACTCAGTCGGCTTGTGTCTTCCGACAGTAATGTGTGACACCGTATGCTGCCCTCATAAGAGGGGCAATTGTCTATGCGCCTAGAGAGCGCCGTATCTGTTTAAATCTCGCAGAACGTTATTAAATGTTGTGTTGTGTATTTGAGAATCATGTGTTATTTGCGAAAGTGAGTGTTGTACTGGCTGGTTGGGGATTGAATGTACCGGAGTAAGATCCGGACCACTACACTCAGTCACGAATTGGTGATTGCGGGTGAACCTCATCACAACTCTGATCCCAAAGTATCATTTTTTTTTTAGATTATTTTATATTTTATTTGTTGTTGTTATTTTGTTCACAAGGTGGATTCACCCAAGCCTTATGCTTCGGGTCATTCTTCAACTTTTCATTTTTTATGTTCTGGTGTGAATCTTTGAGTGCAGCAGTGCACCTGAGATTCTCACCTGGTGCCGTGGCCAACTAAATTGTACTTCAGGTCTCAAGCACCGTTACCGGCAGACTCGGCAGGAACACTGCTAGTGCCGTGTAACAGTAATAAGAATATTACAAAAATGTGTAATTTTCATATTACGTACCGTACTACCTTACTAAAAAAGCTGTGCTGCACTAATGCTAGAAAATGTCGGTGATGATTGTTTGCTGGCATTTAACTTAAAGGAGATTATTTTTCAATTTCACTGCAATCTGGCATCTCTCTCTCTCTCTCTCTCTCTCTCTCTCACACACACACACACACCAAATGAAGTGAAATATCTTTTTAATTTTTCTAAACCTCGGATTGTTTCACTGGAAACATATACTCATTCTCCTTCCTTGTCTTTATCGTCTGATGATGACAAGGAAGGAAAATCATCATCTGTTTTTCATCATCATCTGCTATCTTATCATCACTAATTTCGCCTAAGCTTTCTACGCCGCTCGTTTGAAAAAATGCAACATTCCGGATGTAAAAAGTTCTGGGGCTGATAAATAGGAACGCCAGATGCGGGGAAACATTAACATCCAAACGTAAGATGCGGGTTTTTTAACATCATGTACATAGGAAACAATCTAGAGATTTCAAAATGTAGGGTTAAATGCGGAGAATCGTTAAATATGAGAAACGTTATATCGCGTTTCGACTGCATTCTGAAGTTCTCAGTATTTCGGGGAAAACCTTCAATGGCTGATGCGCAAATCGGTTAAAAAATCATGTGAAACTGCGCCACCGATTTTGAAAAATGTAAGTGAAATTAATATTCTTCTAAAAAGGGCTATACAGTGGTATTTTTTTCGAACTTGTGCTTTCGCAGTGCCCTCATTTGTAAAACCCTATTAACTTTGGATCTCTTCCTTCGAAGCTTGACCTACCCGTTTACGGATCATTATCACAATATTTAGTAACGAGAAATAGAAGGTGTTTTACAAAATATGCTTTCGTTGATTACTATAATATTAACAGTAAAGACGAACTTTAAACATGAACGACTTATCTGAATGGATATACCGTACATTATTCCATACGCTGCAAACTGTAAACGAAAGGAAATTCTGAAGATCTTCATTACTTTCTTTTTTTCTCTCTGTCTTAGGCAAAACGCAAAGCTGTGATTTAGTATTTATTTATCTTAGTTAAACTGTTGCTATAAAAAATTATAAAATCAAAGAATGATATTAATTTTCTGTATTAAGAATAGTACAGTTTGATAAAAATTATTCCAGCAATTTTTTTTTAAATTAAACTTTGTCTCGATATCTACTAACCGATATGTATATATACAGTATACACTATATTGACAAAAGTCACCGGACACCTAGAAGAGAAACACAACATAGCATTTATTGACATATTTTAGTACGGTGACGGTCCACCTTTGGCCTTAATGCATCCCCATAGGTGCTCTATGAGATTAAAATCAGAGCTCTGTGCTGGCCAGTCCACACACAATACGGAAATATCATCAAACCACGCCGTAACAGTCCTTGCTTGCTGGTACCAACAAGGCTCGGTTCCCTAGTATTGCCACAGAGTTGGTAAGGCATAATTGTTCACAATATCGAGGTAGACTTGCTGATTAACAAGTTTGTTCACGATAACCAATGGGCCGGGACCATACCACGAAAAACACTACCCACATGAATACACTGCCGGCTCCAAACTTGACCATAGGAACAGTACACTGTGGTAAATAGCGTTCCCTCGGCTGCCGCCATACACACACATGGCCATCAGACTGATGGATCGTGTATCTGGATTCATCAGTCCATAGGACCCGTTTCCATTTATCTACGGTCCACGATGAATATTCTTTACACCATGCTAAACGACGAGTAGTATTCCGAGTGGAGATGAGAGGCTTATGAACAATTGCACGACTACGGTAACCCATGGAATGAAGTTCTCTGCGAATGGTACGTGTACATACCGAAGTTCCAGCATTTTTACTCACTTCTACACTGAGGTTTTGTGCAATACTCAGTCGATTAGCTGTAACGACTCTCCTGAGGCTTCGACGTCATCTATCACTGATTATCTTTGGTCTGCCGGTACGTTTTGCTGTTTCAAGCACCCCTGTGTCTTCCACTTATTCAGTACATCCAAAACAGTTGACTTGGGTATGTTTAAACGGTTCTCGGTTTCTCTTATGGACAACCACTAATATAACACCCAATAATTTTTCCTTTCTCAAAGTCAGTTCTCTCCCGCCGCGACATTTTCACTCAACCTCACAGTGCGATATGATCACGGTCAGCTACAGGCTTTTTTGTATACCGTTTCATCAGTACCGCGCATCTTAAACAACGCAGCGGATCCGTTGATTTGCTTTTGAAGGGGTGTCCGGTGACTTATATATGTATATAAACACAAGTGGGGATCATATCATGTACAGATGAAAAATTACTTCGAAACATTCTTCCTGTTACTTATATGAATGAAGAAAGCTTATTTTAGCGATACGTTTTGAGTGAAAAAAAACCCTGTTTTCATGAAAAAAGAAATTGGTAAAGTCAAGTGCGATGGAGGAATTGTTAGTCTGAAATCCAAAGCTTGATTTGAACACATTTCTGCTGGGTACTGAATAAGTAAATGGGTGGCAGATTTACTTGATGTATTTCTACTCAGATGTTGCACTTGACATAGTGTCCATCTCGTCCACAACCAAAGTAAGAAGAATGGATTTCGCATTTTTGACAGTGTGAAGAGAAAATATCTTCAAGATGAAGAAAAATGTGACAGCCGCGTAATTCAAGTGAAGATATCTCACCACTTCCGGAAAATATGGATGGTTCACAAGAGGACTTATATAGAAACTTATCGATAGATCTGAACGTATCTCGATCCCAAAATAACATAAACACTCCTTTTTCAAAGAAAAATGGAAAGTATTTGCTTTCGTGTCTCAAAATAGAGCCTATTTTCATGGGAAAGAAATCGCAGTAGATTTATTACGTTTTCAAGATATCATAACTTCTTCCTCTCTCTCTCTCTCTCTCTCTCTCTCTCTCTCTGTGTGTGTAACTGATTCTGTCCTTCTCTCTCGGTCTCTCCCTTTGTTTTTCACTCAATTCGTATCTGCCTGCCTCTCTCGTTCCTTTATTCTCTCTACTAGTGTATTTACGCACAAGCACACTAGGCACGTTTCAAGGAGGCACATTTATAGGGGGGCGACAGAAACGTGTAGCAAGATATTAAATTTGTAAAAAAAATCATCGCGTTTTTTTTCCTCTTTCTTTCTTTTTTCTTTTTTGTGCTGCCTTATGCCTAAGATGGTGTGACGTAAATAATAAAGAAACCTGAAGGTCGATATGATAACTAATTCTTTTCATTTATATTGCCACAAAGGGCACATGTTCTCTGTGGCGTACTACAGAGATGACTAACATGTCAAAACGGCAACGTTGCAGCCACACTCCGTCGGTGTAGATTAATTGCGAAATAATTCGGCTCCAGAGCAGAAGGATGCCGGTTTAAATTCCTCCACCGGCAAATGGCTTTTACGCTATGTCTCAAAAAGCCATTAGGCATAAAAAAATTGATTTAATATCTCCCATCTTAAGTGCAGTTGAAACAAAAGCTTCTCGGACTGTCATCCGCTAATTTTCTTTGATAGAAGAGCCGCACTTCTGCCTCTAGAAGTAGTAGATTAAGACTAGATGTGGTGATTTTGCTGCAACAAAACGATTTTTTTTTTTTTTTTTTTTGCGATGCCTTAGGTCTCCGGTCAAGACATACCCTTTCCTAAGACCCAGTGGTGAAAGTGTTTGGGAACGGTGGGGAAACTGCGTTCCCTTGACGACTTGATAAGGGGAACGGTGTTTTCCAAAATAATGATCAACTAAAGTAAACGATATCTGAAAAAATAAATTGTGCTGCAGAACTATACCGAGGAAATTTTGGCTCTCACTTTATTTATATCTATGAATTCTATTCGTAATTTATCTCTTCATTCGTATTTTTAAGATTTTTACATTTGAAAATTTTGTCTCTGATTTTGCAGTTTTAAGAGCTTTTGACCCAAAACAATAAAGTTTGTCCTCCGGGCTCTTAGCAAAAGGCCCGTAGCCAGATGGGATGCTCGCATTCAACTGTTTTGCTTTCGTATTATTTAGTACGTTATCAAGCAGGACCGAATGTTAAACTGGTACCAATGATGCAGGCTTGATTTAGAAAAAGTTAGTAACAATTCGGTTCATTGCAGCTGACCAAGAACGCACTGGCTTCAGAAAGAGACAGCGTCCTCTAATTGTTTAAAGAGGGAGGCGTCTAACAGCAGAGAGGTTTCTTTGGTAACTTAAATTTAGAAATGAACACTCTCTGAGTGTTCCTTTCTAAGTTTAAATTACTAGGGTGCGTAGTTTTTGTCGTTTTGATGCTGCATAAAATGGATGAACTGAATATGTTCATTTATTACGATCATTACTATGTACAATTAGGTAGAAAAACCATTAGTGAATTCCGAATGTTTTCACTATTTTTCAGCATCGCAATTAAGAAAGACGCAACTCCTTTAGCTGGCACGTAACTTGCTCTCTGTGATATAGACATTTTTAGCTGAATTGTGAATTTATTAGGGTTTAGTTTTTATTCATTTTAAAAAAAAAATTATGTGTATGTAAAAAAAAACACAGATGTATAAAATGTGCGTGCGCGCGTGCGTGCGTGTGTGTGTGTGAGAGAGAGAGAGAGAGAGAATCTGCTCAGACTTGAAACAACCTTTCCCCAAACAAACCGTTTACGCTCGGCTCCGCTGAGACCCGAGATGGCCGAAAAGAAAATGGCAGGTTGATGTACAAAGTGTCTCTTCTTGTTGCGACCGCCAGCTACCTATTAGTAATGTCCCATATCAGGAGGCAAACTGAAACTTCTACCCAGTGAATATTCTTTGCGAATGGCATCAGCTATTCTTCTAATGGTCAATGTGAAGCTTAAACGCAGAGACTTATATTATCTTCATTGTCTCATTTCTGTTTGCCGCATCTTCCTTTCATCCACCATACCAATGTGGTTGTGTTTTAATTGTTTCCGGTCCTTTTTTGCACTTCTGTGTTGTTAAACAGAACTAAGGAAAATGTTCGCGTTTTGCTTGATAGGTTAGGAAGTTTAATCTGCCATTGTGCAATGTCGATGACCGGAAATCTGTTGTTTTAAAATATTTTTCACTCTACTTTTCGACTGCCTCCATGCTAATTTTGTAAGTAACAGCAGCAGTAATATTTGCTGAAGGACAACAAATTCAGTTTTTGTTCGTGTTGTGCATCTGATGAGCTGCATAATAACGGAAAAGAGGCGACCTCTCAAAATATAAGTATTATCAGGATGATTTTCAATAGCTCAAGCAATGTAGAGAGCATGTTTTGTAATTGAAAAGTGTTATAACTGTTAAGTTCCGCACTGTCAAATTTTTATTATGAATTACATTGAATTTGTGTTTCGAAGTATTTATATAACTGCACTTACGTTCACAACGTAAAATGTAAACAAAATCAGGACTTGTATGAATGTAATCTACATAAATAACTGAAGACTGTTCACTTTAAAAGAAAACGTCTGCGACATTAGAGCGTCCTGAGGGAAATTTGAATGTAAATGCAAACTGAATAAACGTAGGAAATAATGGATTCTGAAACTCCATTCTGCGAAACAAGAATTTATACTCAAATAGAAGGGATTCTTTCAAATCCTCTGTTCTAAAATTCGCACGATTACTCATCACTATGTGGAAACTTCTGAAGTAATGAGAAATAAAGAAATTAAGAAGATGTTAACATCTAGTGAGTACCAAATGAATGTTTGTACTGTTTGTAGAAGTTTCTAACTGTGTCGTTTTTGAGTATAGCAGTTTATCTTCTGCAGTGTACACTACGGCAAATTCCCAACATAAACACACAATCAGTGTTTTTGGAAACATTTAGTCATTATTTAAGTTGGGGGTGATTTCAAGTGCTGCTTTGGAGAAATTTTGGGACTCTATGTTTCTCTCAATTTCTCCACGGAAGCAGTTGAAATCACTCTCAATGTAAATAACGACTAAATGTTTCCGGAAACACCGATCTTTTGTTCATGTTGCGAATTTCCAGTCATCGATGAATGGAAATATGCAAAATTCGGTGTTTTGAAAGACCTGTAGACCACTAAAAAATTTTGAGCTGCAACTGGAGTAGCCTCTACACAATAATGTTTCCTCAAAATTTGAAAATAATCTGATTTTGAGACATCCCAGAGAGAAATTTATGAACCACATTACAAAATTTCAAATGCTTGGCGCATTTAAGGTATGATTCTGTTATGTTCTATCAGCTACAAAAAGAATGTACAAATATCAGAAAATCAAAAATGTTCGACGTGTCCGGATAAATAGAACAGACATTAGCAGCTGTTTTCGCAAAACTTGCTGAGAATATATTAATCAAATGGCAAATAGGCAACATACTTAATAAGTCTCCTAGGTGGCTTTTATTGCTTTTCGATGGTAGCAAATTTTAGAATAAAAATTCACTAAGGTTATGAGGGCGGCATCTGAAGGGACAACAAAACATAAATTTTTTTTTTGGAAGGGTGCACCAAAACATTTAGCTACACCAGCTGCACCACTTTCGGGTCAAAGGTAAACCATTGTATGGTGCATGGAGCACATAAACATATGATGTAATTATATACCATGCTATAGCATCCAACCTGAAAGGTGCTACGTTGCACCTATTGCACTATGTTTTTGTACGTTTCAAGCATCACACAAGGGTTTTCCTTTTCCTTAAAAGTGGTGCAGCTGGTGCAGCAGCACTTTTTGGTGCAACCTACTACAACATTTTTTACAGTTAAGTACAAATTTGTCCCTGTGTGTCTCTCCTTACCGCTCTGCTTTCTAAATAGGACGAAAATGCAAAGGAGGGGCATTTTTAGGTTAAATTAGCATAATCGGTTAAATGGATAAGAAAAATTCAGAATTGTTGCCGAAGACCCATGTCTTCCCGAAAATTCAAAATCTATAGTGTGAATTTAATAAATCTTCAGTCGTAAAATTTCTAAAATTTTAAATCTATACTATGAATCAAAGAATTTTTTTAGTCGTAAAAATTTTGTTTAACATAAAAAGATATTGTCGAACAGTATGAACTACTGTTGTCTCTTACGAATGAAACACAGTTTCTGAAATTCCGCATTTCGTGAAATTCCATTTTTGGGAAACGGCGTACCGTGTTATTCCCGAAGTCTCGAGCAACACAATCAAATTTTCTGTCTCCTTCAAACACTTCAAGATCGCAGCAGCATTATGTAAACACTGTCTCTGCAGATTTAAACCTTTGTTTCGATAGGTTTTGGCAGTCATATTATGGGGAATACCTTCCTTGAACATATATGGAAATATTTTGACATCTGGTTCCGACGCATTGCGTGAACTCCATTAGATTCGCAATTTTAGCGTGTTAAAGATGATGTTCACTTTATATGCACGTCCTAAGGGTGTGATATATAATGGAAATCTCTAAGGTCTTGACTCAAATCCGAAAGGAGCAAAGTAAATCAATAACCTCGAGACGTCGATGTACAACGTGGAAAATAGAGAGGCTGTCAAATCCATTTCAGTCGCGTATCTTTCAGTGAAATAGACGTCATCCGATTGCACGAATAAACCGCATGTCTCGGAATGGCCGAAAATAGGATTCGTCGCAAAGCTACTTATAAAATATTCATAGTCGAAATTTCGTTTAAACTTGGTTTTTAATAACAGATTCTTAGCATTGAGAAGTAAAGCAAATATCGGCACTTTTTAAGATAAATAAAAACATGTTTGAAATTTGTATTCAATGAAATTCATATCCCGGCTTGGTGGTCAGTTGGGATTTCCAAAATTCCCAGATTGCAAGCTAATCAGTTGTTACTTTTCCATGCTCTAAAAGTTCTTATTTCTGGCCTAATAGCACTAGCGAAATGTCCTGTAGATATTCAGTTTATTCATTTATTTATTTATTTATTTATTATCGCGAGGTGTTGTGTCGCAAGGCGCAGGTTTGGACACAGGTCTCGCAAAACAAAACTCGGAAAACTGACTCATCAGATCACGGGGATTCAAATTCTCTGCAGTGATTAAATCGCGTCTCTCTTTGTTCGTCTGTTAAGGAACGTGGGACAAACCGCGAACGAACTTGCGAGTTCTTCAAATCCTTGGTTCTCATTTGCCGAATGGTTTCCTCATGAACGTACAGATAGTCTGAGATAATTCCTTTTCGACAGTGGCGTCGTTAGACCAATTTTTCGAGCTCAACCCCCCACAGCAGCGCAAAGCCCTCCCAATAAAAATAAACATTTTCTTTCATTAACTTACCTTTACTTTTGTAATGTTTTTTCACTTAAAAAAAAGGCAGATGGGAATTGTCTTAATTATTTTGTTATCAAAGCAATAAAAACTCTTCCTTCGATTTCCTTTATTTTTTCGATGAGGGGATCAGGTGTCACAGCAACAACATTAAAATAACATTACTCTAGTTGGGGTAATCTCGTCGCCTAGTCTCTGCAGGGGTTAGGCAATTAAAGAGCAATACGTCAAACAACTTATTGATTTAGGTGGGGATGAGAGTATCGCGGGGGCATGTACCATCAGTCCCAAGCTAACAAAAGCCCAAACCCTAAGAATCAGCCGTAGGCCAAAAGACTGAAGGAACGCTGTACGACAGCAAATGCAACAGCTTGTCGGAAACGGTAATATTCATGTGAAAAGGTGGCATCTTTACTAGGGTAATAAAAAACAGCATGAAAGGGAGCAGAAGTTTCCACTAAGTGAAGGCGTTTGTTTCACGGGGTGCAGGAATTTCGGTGGTATATTAGCGCCTTTCTCGTTACGGTAGTTTATTGGTGGATGTATTTGGCCATCTGCCGGGAAATAGAATAAGAGCGTTGAGAGTGGAGAATTATCGTATGATAGATCCTGTTTTACAGAATAATGTTGCTACGTATTCTTCTCAATTAAGTGCAGTAGATTTTTTTTTTGTCCACTGCAAGCTATACTTTCACAGCTACTAGGATGGAATTTTTTTTAAAAAAATAGCACCACGAAATACTTCTCTTGCAAAACAGCGTCAAACAACTGTCTTTAACCCCAAGTAGTCACTGTGTGCACGAGCTCTCTAACCCACAAGAAATGCATTCCAAACAAACATTCTCTATTTATTGTCGATTTTATTCAAATTCAGTTTCAGAGACAATTGTCCTGTGATACAGAGGGAAAATCTGGTATGTATAAGGTTCGACATTTTTCCAGTTTTATAAATACCTGGGGTAAATCAGGGTACTTTGGATAGCTTTTGTCGAGTTGCACATCTTTGCTTCTGAGTGTTTTTTAAAGAAAATCTTATTTCAAAAGCTATATACACTGGTGTGCAAAAACTAAAGACGAAGAGGAGAAATTAGCATAACAGCGGAACGAGCAGGCAGAACGGACCGAAAGACCACTCAGGTGATAGACTAGGGTCCGGTACAGTAGGGCATACGCATATATGCAGCATGACGTGGGAAAGGGGAGTGTCAGAAGGGTATATAGCACGCGGGCGGTGTACTCTCAGCAATTCGGTGAAAGCTATTGCACGGTGTACATCGGTTTGAACGACGTCGAGTTGCTGCCACCGTGTTATATGGCCAACTGGAAATCCAGTAGACGACATCTGGATGACTTTACTTGAGGTCGCGTCATTGGGAAGTTGGAAGAAGGTCGAAGTGTGACTAGTGTGGCCGAGGAGTTCGGGAACGCTCACGGCATCGTTTCACGAGCTTGGAGAGTATTTCAAACGGCAGGAACAGCTGTCCGAGAGTTTAGCAGTGGTCGTCCACGAGCAACCACGGCGGCGAATGACCGGTATATTGTCCTACAGGTGAGAAAAGACAGACGGCAGACAGCGGGAGAAATCGCAAGGCACATGCAACAGACAACTTGACGTCCGTTATCGTTTTACCGTGGCCAGGAGGCTGCACAAAGGTGGTCTATTTGCACGACGACAAGTACGGTGAGTGCCATTAACGCCTGCTCATCGGAAACGGCGGTTTCTGTGGTGCCAGGAACAAAACAACTGGACACATCAGCAATATGGTCGAGTTCTCTTTACGAATGAGAGCCGATTTAGTCTGACGAGCGATTCTGGACGTATACACATCTGGAGAAAGCAGGGAACACGCAATCGCACCTCCAACTTCATCGAAAGGGACCGGTTTGGAGGTGGCGGAGTTCTCGTTTGTGGCGGTATCATGCTTGGTAGCCGCACTGACCTCCACATCTTCCAAGGAGGTTCAGTCACTGGTGTCCGCTATAGTACCGAAGTTCTCCTGCCTCACGTGCGTCTGTTTAGAGGTGCTGTGGGTCCTGAGTTCCTCTCCATGGACGACAACGCTACACCTCATCGTACAGTGGCTGTCGCAGAGCTGTTGGAGAGTGAAGATATCCAACGCATGGATTGGCCCGCAAGGTCCCCGGACCTAAATCCAATCGAACACGTGTGGGACTTCTCGGGAGACGCTTGGCAGCACGTCACCAGCCGCCAGCAACGATTCCGCAGCTGCGATTGGCGCTACAAGAGAAATGGGCAGCGATGCCTCAACAGTTCCTTGACAACCTCGTCCTCAGCATGGACAGACGTTGTAAATCCTGCAACGCAGTCAGGGGTGATAACATCCCCTACTAAAGACTGGATTTTTCTTGGCAGCAGCCTGTCACATGGACGTTTCTGTCTTCTGTCCAGTTGTGCTCGAGGCTACCTTTTCAATAAAGTGCCTTTGAATCCTTTGGATTCCTTGTTTCGACGGTTTTGCTCACTTGTCCCATATTCTTACATTTGGGGATCTTATGTTATGATTTGAGTCGATGTGGAGCACTTCTGCACGACATTACATTCGAAAAACCATCTCGTCCTTAATTTTTGCACGCCAGTGTATTGTATACACTGAAGAGCAATTGAATTAAGAGACAGCTGACGTTATGCAAATGTGGTGCTGTGGGCGGCCCTGTAAACGGAAACGACATGACGTATGCAGCGATCCGACAATATAAGGAGTGATGCCACGGGAATCAGTAAGAGTCGGCCGCAGTATGGGTAAGACGAAGGTTCTAAGCGCATTTGATCGTGGGAAAATTGTCGGGCCCCGACGAATGGGTCACTCCATCTCGAAAGTCGTGCAGGCACTGGGATTTTTACGAGCCACTGTGTTACGGGTGCACCGTGAGTACATCGAATCCGGTAAAACAATCCCTGAAAGAGCCAACTGCCGCGGACAACAGCGTGTGGATGAGCGGGTTAATCGTCGGCTAGCTCGCATTGTAATAGCGGATAGACGGGCCACAGTACAAGAAATCACTCGGCAATTTAACGCTGGAGCACAAAAACGTGTAAGCAACCACACCATCCAGAACCTTCTCCTTGCTATGGGGTACAGAAGCCATCGTCCCACGAGGGTACCGCTGCTGACCGCACATCACATGGTGCAAAGATTAGCATGGGCGCGGGAACATCGCCACTGGACGCTAGACATGTGGAACAATGTTGCCTGGACTGATGAGTCGAGATTCACGTTGGTACATGCGGATGGCAGGATACGAGTACGGCGCAAACCACATGAAGCGATGGATCCTTCTTTCCAACAGGGTACTCTTCAAGCTGGTGGGGATGGCATTCTCGTCTGGGGACTGTTTACGTGGACTGAAATGGGATCCCTGGCACGTGCGACATCGTCCCTCACAGGTCAACGTTACCGAGATATCCTGGACGACCATTTGCTCCCGTTTGTGCGTTTTCAACATCCCACTGGAGACCTCATCCTGCAACAAGACAATGCACCGTGCCATCGCTCCCGAATTGTATCCGAATGGTTGGATGAACACTCCACCGACGTGACCTCGCTTCCTTGGCCAGCTAGGTCATCTGACCTCAATCCCATCGAGCACATCTGGGATGCCATCGAGAGAGATGTTCGAAGCTCTGACCCCCTCCATCAAATCTTCGTGAACTGTGGGAGCTTGTTCAGGGGTCATGGATCCGTATGGCTTCAAAACGCTTCCGGTGTCTTGTCGAGTCCATGCCGAGACGAATCGTCGCCGTCATCAGAGCGAAGGGTGGTGCTACACGTTACTAGACAGGTATCTCTAATTCAATTGCTCTTCAGTTTATATATATATATATATATATATATATATATATATATATATATATATATATATATATTTATATATTTATATATATATATATATATATATATATATATATATATATATATATATATATATCTCCGAAGCTCTTTAATGCCACATTGGAGGGTGTTTTTCAGTCACTGAGCTGGGAAAACAAGGGGATAAAGATTAATGGAGATTATCTAACCCACCTTCGTTTTGCTGATGACGTAGTAATTTTTGCAACTACCCCATCAGAGCTGCAGAGTATGATCCAGGAACTTGCTGACAAGAGTAAAGAAGTGGGATTAAAAATGAACTTTCAGAAGACAAAAGTGATGTTCAATGCTTTTACAAGAAATGAAGATTTATCGATTGATGGAGAAAAGCTGGAGATAACAGACACGTACGTTTATCTTGGACAGCAGATATCAAGTGAGGGTCACATTGATGAAGAAATTAATCGGCGTACAAAACTTGCCTGGAGAGCTTTTGGAAGAAACAGCATAATTTTCAAGAGCAATATGCCATTATGTCTTAAAAGAAAAGTGTTTGATCAATGCATCCTTCCAGTGCTTACGTATGGTGCGGAGACGTGGACCTTAACTAAAAGAGACATACAAAGGCTGCAGACAACTCAAAGAAGCATGGAGAGGTGTACTTCGTGTAGCCAGGAGAGATAAGAAGAGGAACTCGTGGATCCGAAAAATGACAAGAGTGGAAGACATCATGATCAGAGTTAAATCCCTGAAATGGCAATGGGCTGGGCATACTGCCAGAAGGACAGACCATCCATGGACAGCCGAAATTTCGGATTGGATTCCAAGGGACAGGAAAAGACCCAGAAGAAGACCACATGGGAGATGGGTGGATGAAATTCGAAAGTATGCAGGGGTGACATGGAGGAGACTGGCACAAGACAGACCGTTGTGGAGGAAACTTGGGGAGACCTTCGTCCAGCAGTGGATTGATAATGGTTGACAATGATGATGATGATGATGATATATATATATATATATATATATATGTAACGGATGGGCTTAGGGACATAGCTCCCGCAATCCATCATTCCTAGCGACGCCTCTGCTTTTCGATCAGGTCTAGCGTTCGAACCGTTTTTGCTAGACCCTGATGATCGCCGTCTTCAGCTAATTCTCTTCCATATTATAAACGTTTATACCGCCCGAAAACATTTATAAAAGACCAGCAGTTCTCTACATATACTTACTTCATCATTTGAAGGCTTCCGTGGCGTTTTTTTCCAGTCGAACACAAAATAATATTTGCTCTTCGTTCCACTGACCCTTCACAATACCGTCACGAGAAAGAAGTGGAGTTAAACTCACATGTATTATCAGTCCACCCGAACTTGGAGGGAGCGGAATTTAACATTTACATAATTAGGGGCGATAGCAGGCATGAATGTACCGTTTTTTCCCGAACTCCCTTAAATGACATCGTGATACAAGGTGTTAAATTGCCTAAGGATATGTGCTCTGTTTTCGATTACTTCAGTTTGTCGTGTTGTAGGGTGGGAGCGAACAAAGAAAGAATTATCCCTGTGTGTCGTTAAAGAACAATTCTTCTAGGGGCTGTTTGTCCTGTTTAACACTAATATTAAATATTCTGATATTTAGGAATATTTAAAATGTCTTCGATTTTTAACCGAAATTTTATTAATAAACGTAAGAGACTTCAAATTATCTGGATATTCTAACCTAGCCAAGTATTCTGTCGAAGGATTTGGCATTCAGTCGAATACTAAAGAAAACTACCGACATATCACACAAAGTCTCTGACTGTTAACCAAACGGTGGTGAGGATTAAGAAGCTTTTTCCTTCCCTACAGATTCCCTTCGAGTTTGTTTCAGCGCCAGTTGCATTCAAGACTTATTTAGAGCCTCAAAACGTTCTTTCCTGAAACACAGGGAGACCTCATTTGTTCACCCCAAATTGCTTCACGATCGACTGCAGTAATCCTAATAGAGCAGAACCCTTAGGCAATTAAACACCTTATACGGCGATGCCATTCAAGGTAGTTTCACGGGAGATCGGAATATTCATGCCTGCTATCACCCTTAATTGTGAGAGAATTCAATTCCTCCGACTGCCAAGTCTGAATGGACAGAGTATATATACATTCACAAATCGCAGCAATTTCTACTGTCCTTGATTTCGATTCTTGAAGAACAATCGCGCTTTCGTTTCGCGTTTACTGATAGCAGATGGTAACATCAGCATACATCTCCTAACATCAACTGTGTTTTATAATTGCGTATAATCAAGGACGTCGCCAAGTGGTGGAAGCAGCCCACCCTGAATTTTTTTTTTTTCTGCACACCGGAGCCCACCCATTTCAAGATGTGCCATTTTTTTTATTTTTATTTACTTTAAAATATAATCTGGACTTTGCCATGTAATAATGAGTTTTGTGAATTTCATCCTGTATACCTACGTATTCCCCCTTAGGTTGTGGGTTGTTCACTTCTCCGCAGGATGGTTATTAAAAGAGCATCCGAGGGTCTATGAAAATTAAATTGTTGTCCACTCTTTCAAATTCTTGGATTAAGGTGTTTTTTTAATGTTAGTATGCCCAGAAGAGAATGAATTGGGTGAATAGGAATTCACTGAGGGAGGCTGTATAACGAAGTAAATTTATCCGTTATTTTTTTGCACGCCTGGGCTCGAACCCGGGTCCCCTCATTCCGGAATAAATCACTCTACCAATTGAACTACGCGAACGGTCGTTCTGACTTCTATATGCCTTTATGTCGTGTGTGTCCTGCTGGCAGGTACGTCACATCTCCCCCCGAAAGAGGGCCGGGGGCATGGTCCACGGGTCAGCCGTGACCATGAATCGTTGCAGGCAGCCATGCACTGTAGAACGTGCACTTGAGAACTCCCAGTCAATCTGGTGTGTGGAATGCAACGTCACACTTATTTTTCGAAGTGCTGGAGAAGGGATTCTCTTATTTTTCCTATCTCGCGGTGTGGAAATAACATCACACCATTGCGAGATTTTGAACGGCCGGGTCATCCGGAAAGTTTGGGCGCCATTATAACGAAGTAAATTTCTCCGTCATTTCTGTCCACGCCGGGACTCGAACCCGGGTCCCCTCATTCCGGAATAAGTCACTCTACCAATTGAGCTACGCGGAAGTTCGTTCTGACTGCTATCTGCCTTTATGTCGTGTTCGTCCTGCTGGCAAGTACGTCACAGCCGTTACTACCTGCTCTTCTGTTTGTTTGTTTGTGCTGCTAAATAGGGCATTCTAACATGGAAAGTAGGGCCTAAAACTGTACCAGCGCGTTAAACCTGCTTCAGGGCAATGAGGAGGGCGGAACGTGGCTTACGACTACATCGGAGGAGATGAGTGAAGGACAAGGTCCTTGGCTTGAAGGAAGGGAGTTAAAGGGAGGGAGGTATTGTGTCTGCATGTTGCAACGTTAAGATTAGATTTGGGTAAACAGAATGAAAATTTTTCTTCAAAGAAATTTTTCAAGTATAGTAATATTTTTATAAACAAAAATGCGAAATGTTGAAAAGCAATTAAGAGAGTGCATTCACAGCAAGAAAGAGAATGCCATTTACCAGAACTTATATCTTACACCACTAAACCATTAGTTATTGTCATGTTATCTTGTTGGTTTACCAGTGGCATTAACTGGTAGATCCAGGTGTGTGTGTGTGTGTGTGTGCGTGTGTGTGTGTGTGTGTGTGTGTGTCTGTGTAAGTCCAGGGGATGGGATTGCACGAATTCCTTTGTAGCCTGTAAGAAAAAGCATAAAGATCTTTTTCTCTCAGTGTTTCTTAAATAAAGTTACTAGCAAACTTTCCCCATAAAAAATAACACTCACCTCAGTAGAAATAATACTCGCCCACGCATGTTTCGATGTCTAGAGACGTCCCCTGAGTATAATGCATTTCGACGAAACATTACCTGAAATCCTAAAGTTAATGCGTCATGGAATCACTAAGCAAAGCTAACCGCTTGAATGCAGATAAGTTACGAGCAATTATGTATAATGAAACTTACGATATTCATAGTTCGAATAGGTTGGTCAAGACTTTCTCGGCTCTTGTGTGCACCGCATCAAGAGATGTATGCGTTCGAACAGCAAACTTCTGACTTATGTTCATCTATATTTGAAAGACGAAGGTGTTCCTCCGTGCCATGTGACCTTCCATGGTGAGTCTTAAGTAAAATCCGACATGACATTATAGACATCCAGTTGTTTTAGTGCAAAAATTTGGTGGACTATATAGATTCTTCAACAGTGTTATGAGTGCGATCAGCTTGAATTCAGAAATATGGAAAGGCATCAGGATGGCTTTTGTTAGATGTATGTAAAGTTCGGGTCAGAAGTAGCATCCGTCGATTTATAGAACGAAATGTCGACTGCAAATCCTAGGGTAAATTTTATGTGGTGAAATTTTTAGGATCATTAGCGGATGTCATTACAGCCGTCTGACAAACCTAGTCAAAGAAATTGAACTCTACATGAAATTAGACCTTCTACCATAACTCAGCAACCATGACACCTATTTTTGTCTTTGAAATGTTATTTGGATCAGCCGCCGGATTTTCTGATTCAAGATAATTTTTTAGAAACCCTTTAATTTCATTGAACTAGGAAAGCACGTCCTCGTGTTCGGGAAAAGACATCATCTTTGAACATCAAAGAAGGTTCCTTCGAGCCCTATAAATCATAAGCTGAAGGCTCTGTTGCCTGGCGCAGTTTTCTGAAGAAAGTTCCGAACTCGCTCTCAGTTCATTATTCTAATATGAAGGTGAACTTCTGGAGAAAACAAAGCGCGATTTCAATTGACTGGAACGCTCATTGATGAAAAGAATATGTCTATTTTTGGTGACTCATCGACCGCTTGAAACAGTTGGTTTCATTTGCCAAGAAGCTTCACATTAAGGAAGAGCTTGTTGTCCTCTCCCATAAATATCAAGATGTTGTCATTTGACTATATATATACCGAGTTGAAGCCTCTTAGTTGGATGGTTTTTGAGAAATGTGAGCTCCCAAACACACGGCTATTTATTAGTATACGTTTCTCTCGCAAAGTAAAAACTGTTAAATATAAAGGATGTGCTTAAATGCAAGGATACTTTATTTCTCTGAAAGAAATATTTTTTATTATTACTCAAAAGTTGAGATGAAAACTAATCCCTTTCCAAAATAATGGCACAGGCTTTTTGTTATCAGCATTGCTTTAAATTTCAGATAAAACATGAAAGAAGAGACGTCCTTTGGCTAAAAAGGGTGTATGATAACAAGAAAAATACAATAATCATGGAACTTTCACTGACATTTGAAAATTTGTAATCAAGGTTTATGATAACTATCAAAGCGTTCGTCATATATAATGCTGCCCGGTTCACAACAGAAATTTTTTAATGTCTCTTAAAAGATCAGAAACGGTTGAAAATAGAAACTGAACTACGGTAGTGGAAAATTCACGTAAAATGTTCTGTACAAAGAAATCCATTTGAAGCAAAAACAATTTTGGTTGCACCTGCGAAGACAGAGATATTGAAAATAGAAATAAGTGGTTTTGTCCAGAAAAGTGTACATTGTGCATTACTACATGAAAGAAATGTACGTAACACTTTGCCCTTGTGGTTTCTATCCTATGCAGAAGAAATATTTTTTATGCACACATTGAAAGCAAAGCTGCGGCTTCAGATTTTACTATGATTTCGCACATTAAAGAAAACAGAAAAATGTGTTCCTTAATGTACAGAAACAAAACATTTCTGTACATTAAGGAAAATAGAAAAATCTTGCCTGAAACTTTACTCATAATAAATGCTTTTCGACATAGAAAGAATTTTTAATAGGATTTTCAGAAACAAAGATAAAAAGGAAAGTGAACATACACAACCTCCCACCCCAGGATAAAGCTGCACATCATTTAAAAGGCACAAAATGTGCAGCTTTCTTCATTGCAAATAGTATCTGGCACAAAAAGATTTTTTCAACATGATTTTTACAAGAACTTACGATTAACGTTATGAAAAATTAGAAAACTAAACAAAATATTCTAAACAACGGAATATATCTACGCAAAATATTCTAAACAGCGGAAGATATCTACGCAAAATATTCTAAACAGCGGAAGATATCTACGCAAAAAAAAAGAAATTCAAATTGGACTTTCAGAATCGAAGATATCAAGAAAAAGATAATAGGCATAAGTAGCGTGGTCAATTTTTCCATGACTCACTTATTAACGTGAAAAGAGCGATGACTTCTGTTTGGTGTTTTCAATCATTTTGAAAAATGCACTTGCTCCTCTAAAAGCAGATACCTATGAGTGGAAAAGGAGCGAAATTATGAGCAAAATGTTCCCATAATGGAAGCGATGCGACTGAGTTTTCTTTAAAAGCTCAGCAGCGAAGATAGAAAAGGAAACTAAAATGTACAAATACGCCTCCTAGCTAGAAAAATTGCGTAGTATTTGAAGAGGGTAATGTGTGCGTTTTCATCATATCAAATAGCATCCAGTGCAAAAATTATTTTTTTAAATCTGATTTTCACAAGCAATTTTATGGAACAAAATATATATTGAGGTCAACAGCAGCTGCATTTATGTCCGTGACAGACGAAGGCCGGAAGGTACGGATCTTCGTTCAACAGTTAAAGCTTTCCAATGCACAAAGAATTTTTCCAATTGAACTAATAGGTACACGGATATCGTTCAGAATACTGGCCCAAAAATTGACGGATACTAAATCATACGTTCTTCCAAAAGGCATGCTGAAAACGCATTTTTTATATTTAATTCAAGGAATTCTAGAATGAGTGTGAAAATCCATTTATTTTTCAACATAGTTCCTCCTTCAATCAACACACTTTCTGGCACGGTCTGCTGGCTTTCGTAATGTGCTAAAATAAAATTTAGAAGATTTTGACTCAAACTATATTGGATCCATCACAGCATTTTCACTGTCGACTTTCTGCCCTTTCCAGTTCGTCTTGATATTCGAAAATAGGAAATAGTCAGATAAGGTAAACCCGGTGAGCAAGACGGGTGACGTAATAGCTTGAAACCACAGCGGAATTTCCTTAAATGAAGTCGCTTAATAACTGCACGGTTTGATTCTTACGAGTAGTTTGCGATCATCAGTAAAAAGTTCAAAAAAAAAGTAGTAAAAAGTAGTTTGCGATTGTCAACAGTTCCAATCTTGAAACTTTCTGCAAAAACGCATGAAGAGTCACAGCACAGATTGGCAACATTACCTTTCACGAAAATCTTCGCAGTTTTCATTGGGCAAAAAACTATTCAGCACCCTTCATGCAATTTTCCATTTTCTTTCGTAGATTCTAGATGCACTTAGTATGATCAACAAATATGGTGTGGCACCAGCGAAATTTGAGTTTCGGTTAGGCGCAAGACCATGGTGAAACAGTCAGGATTTTGACACTCCTTAGTGAAGCCATTTACGCCGAATTTTCCCTTAGTCTTTTCAAAATCCCCTTGTCAGAAATCTGGTTAACAGCCTGCCCAGTCAGAGCAAATTCAGGATCACCATCCATTTAAAATTCAAGAAAACAGTCAGCATGAACTTTACATTTGATTTCACTTACCGGGCTATGTAGGGGTTCGAGGATAGATTTTTCTCTTTTCGTTCGTAGAACCAGGATTTTATTTCAGGGTCAGCCATGGAATTATTGCCTATGATGATATTTTCCACAAAGTATAGGTTTACTGTAGCACACTTTTTAAGGTTCTGACAAATTGCAACTTGGTGCTTCTTTTGATTATGTGCGAGAAGTTCAAGCACAAACTTTGCAGTCACTCTTCTCATTCCCAAATCCTACTTCGCAATCGCATGACATGGCCCAATTAAAATGCGAGTTTCGCTAAACATCTCCCTAGTAGTTAACTGTCTGTTTCCACTGATTACTTAATAATAATTTCTTGAAGTTGATGGGTGTCCTAAGTAAGGGTCTTCTTTAATCAATGTTCCACCTTTTTTAAATTTCTTAAACCACACACATGTCTTTGCTCTATGTGCAGCGTATTCTGAAAATGCCGTTTGCAATATTTCAAATGTTTCCAAGGGAGATTTTTAGTTTTACACAAACCTTGTTGCATATTCGCTGCTCGTTCACATCGGTTACTGTACAATCTGCCGAACCACTTAAACACAGCAGCACTTAACAGAGGAATTGGCTAGAATAACAGAAAGTACAGCACATAAAAGTATCGCTGAAGATGTATGAAAATTCAACTCTGAACGAGTGAGAAAAGCAGTTGAAAACAGGCAAAGCTTGAAGAGAGCAAGGGGGCATCCCAGTAAGGGAACAAAAGCCATTGTGGTACTAAGAAAAGAAGATGGCATTGTAACGAGAAATAGATGCGAAATTTCGACAAGAGTGAAAGATTTCTACTCAAAACTCTATGAAACAGATGATACATCTACTCTAGACATTACAAAAGGTAACAGTACCAAAGTCCGACCAGTCTTCCAGGCAGAAGTTACAAAAGCAATTAAGAACATAAAAAACGGAGCAAAGCTCATGAAGAAGATGGAATTGCTGTGGACATTATACAAGAAGAAAGTGGAGAAATTGAAACTACACTCGCCCAAGTTTTCACTAGATGTCTCAATGAAGGTAATATTCCTCAGGAGTGGAACAATGCTACAATGATCCTGCTACACAAAAAAGTGACCCTGAGGATCTCAGTAACTACAGGCCCATTAGCCTCCTATAAGTGGTTTATAAAACCTTCACTAAGGTTCTTTCACATTACTTGAAAGTAACACTGGACACGGCTCAACAGAGAGAACAAGCTGAATTCAGGAGTGGCTACAGCAATGTACACTACATTAACAAAAGTCAACGGACACCTAGAAGAGAAACATATCATTTATTGACGTATGTTAGTACGGTGTCGGTCCATCTTTGACCGTAATGCATGCACTGACCCTTCGAGACATGCTTTCGACAAGGTTTTGGAACACAGCGATCGATATGCGCTTCCATTCAGTACATAATACTGCCGCAAACTGTTGCTTAGTAGTAGGCCTTGGTTCCAAACTTCTTATGCGGCGCTCTAATTCATCCTACAGGTGCTCTATGGGATTAAGATCAGGGCTCTGTGCTGGCCAGTCCCATACGATACGGAGTTATCGTCAAACTACGTCGTAACAGTTCTTGCTTTATGGCTCGGTGCACTATCCTGCTGGTATCAACAAGGCTCAGTTCCATAGCATTGCCACAGAGTTGGTAGGGCATAATTGTTCAGAATATCTAGGTAGACGTGCTGGTTAACAGGTTTGTCCACGATAACAAATGGGCCGGAACCATACCACGAAAAACACCCACACACGAGTACACTGCCAGCTCGAAACTTGACCGTAGGAACAGTACACTATGGTAAATAGCCCCGGCTACCGCCATACCCACACACGGCCATAAGACTGATGGATCGTGTATCTGCATTCATCAGTCCATAGGACCCGTTTCCATTGATCTATGGTCCCCAATAAATGTTCTTTACACCATGCTAAACGACGAGTAGCATTCCGAATGGAGATGAAAGGCCTATGGGCAGCCGCACGACCACGGTAACCCATGAAATGAAGTTCTCTGCCAAGGGAGCGAGTACATACAGAAATTCCAGCATTTTTACTCACCTGTGCACAGAGGTCTTGTGCAGGACTCCGTCAATTAGCTGTAACGACTCTCCTGAGGCATCGACGTCCTCTATCACTGATTTTCTTTGGTCTGCCGGTACGTTTTGCTGCTTCAGGCACGACATGTGTCTTCCACTTATTCAGTACATCTAAAACAGTTGACTTGGGTATGTTTAAACGCCTCTCGGTTTCTCTTATGGACAACCCACTAATATAACACCCAGCAATCTTTCCTTTCTCAAAGTCAGTTTACTCCCGCCACGACATTTTCACTCAACCTCACAATGCGATATGATCGCGGTCAACTTCAGGCTTGTTCTTATACCGTTTACAGCTGTTCCGCGCATCTTAACAAAGCAGCTGATCCGTTCATTTGCTTTTGAAGGTGTGTCCGGTGACTTTTGTCAATATAGTGTAGATCCCATCCATGTGCTGAGAGAACTAATTGAAAGAACGGGTGAATATGAACTCCCATTATGTAGGGCTTTTATCGATCATGAAAAGGCCTTTGATTCCGTGAAGCCATCAGCAGTTACAATGGCTTTGAAATCCTGCGGTATTGAAGATGCATACATTACTATTATTAGTAAGATCTACGAAAATGCCAGTGCAAAGGTTCGGTTATTTGAGCGTGCAGCACCAATAAAAGTTGGAAAGCAGTGAGACAAGGTGACACTATACCTTCCAAACTCTTTAATGCCACATTGCAAAATGTCTTTTAATCACTGAACTGGGAAAACAAAGGGATAAAGATTAATTGAGATAATTCAACTCACCTTCGTTTTGCTGATGACGTAGTCAGTTTTGCAACAGGCCTTTCATAGCTGCAGAGTATGATCCACGAACTTGCTGACAAGAATAAAGATGTGGGATTAAAAATTAAATTTCAGAAAACAAAACTAGTGTACAATGCTTTTACAAGAAATTAAGATTTATCGATTGATGGGGAAAGCTGGAGATAACCGATACCTGCATTTACTTTGGACAGAAAATATCAAGCAAAGGTCACATTGATGAAGAAATTAATCGACGTATAAAACTTGGTTGGAGAGCTTTCGGAAGAAGCAGTACAATTTTTAAGAGCAATATGCCATTATGTCTTAAAAGAAAAATGTTTAATCAGTGCATCCTTTCAGTGCTTACGTTCGGAGCAGAGACGTGGACCTTAACTATAAAAGACAACAAAGATTACAGATAACTGAAAGAAGCGTGGAGATATGCATGCTTGGTGTAACCAGGAGAGATAAGAAGAGGATCTCATGCATAAGTAAAATGACAAGAGTGGAAGACATCATGATGAGAATGAAATCTCTGGAGTGGCAATGGGGTGGACATGTTGCCAGAACGGACCACCGATGGACAACCGAAATTTCTAGACTGGATTCCAAGGGACAGGAAAAGACCCAGAAGAAGACCACATGGGAGATGGGTGGGGTTTTTTTGTAATTGTCTTCGAGAAAATGTTTACGCAGAAGTGATATGGAAGAGAAACTGGCGCAAGGTAGACCGTTGTGGAAGAAACTTGAAAGAAACTTTCATCTAGCAGTGGTGATGCTAGATGAAAGTTTCTTTGATGATGGTGATGAACAGCAAGTACAGATCTGAAACTGTGCATAATCTTGATCTTTAGTGTCACATACTTGGCACAACTACTAGCCTCTGTGCTTTCGAACTCATGCGCCGTTTAGTACAGTTCACATGTATTAAATCAATTGCCTTTTTGGATAAGGAATTTAAAATAATAAGGATGCGATCACTGAACTTGTGAAGTGTATTTATTCAAGAAAATAGGTAAATTACAGAATATCTCAAAGCTTCGCGTTAAATGGGACTATTTAATTCATATATATGAGTGACTTGTTAAGTACCATAATGCACATATTTTATTTAACTATTATTACACAAAGAAATAGCCATTCATGAATCTTGCGCGTATAGCGTTGTATTGGGGGGGGGGAACTACTGCTCTTCACACACAACTCCACCAGGGAGTGAGGATCAACAGAAGGAAGGACACGGAATAACAATCTGCAAGAAATTATACGCAGATTTCTATCTCTTATTCCCTTACGAAATTCATTTAGAAAGCAAGGGGTTCACGCTATTCACGTTTGCGATTTGTTATCTGTTTCTTAGTTTCGACGGCTGATTTCCAAATTGATGCTAAAATATTTTATTCAAGAACAGATTTTCCACCCTAGGAAATTTTAAAATCATCGGGTTAAGCAAAAAATAAAAGTTTTCTAAGTTACTGATTCTGTCCGATGGCCTACAGAATTATATTAATTTTTTTAAATTAATATAATTCTGTAGAAAAAAATTTCAAATTTTAAATCAAAAAATTTAAATTTGTGTGTAATGGGTTTTAGCATGAATCTTCAAACATTTGGGAAGGGGAAATACTCAGAGAAGGCAAGTAACAGAGCAGAATAACTTGTGGAAACAGGGTCGAAACGTCTGGACTTGTACTTAACGTCACCTGCACTTTTGTATAATGTTGAAAGCTGCTCTTTGGAGTTTTGTATCTGCACTGAATAATTATTTATTAGTTGTCGACTGCATTTGTGTTTGCTTTTAAGTAAGTGAATGGTAGCTTTTGGAACAAAGTCTATGAAAGGGTATGTTAATTTTCTATTTGTTGTCTATTGTATTTGTTTTTGGTTTTAATGTAGTAAATGGTAGGTTTTTTTTTTTTTTTTTGTGGCAATGGCTAGCAAGTGTATGTTAACTATCTATTAGTTGTCTATTGTATTTGTTTTTGGTTTTGATTTAGTGAATGGTAGTTTTTGTGACAATGGCTACACTAGGGTGTGTTAACTTCCAATTAGTTGTCTATTGTATTTGTGTTTGATTTAGTGAATGGGTTTTTCGTGAAAATGGCTAAACGACAATGTGTTAACTTTCTACAATTTGTCTATTCAATTTATGTTTGTTTTAATGTAGTGAATGGTAATTTTCTATGGCAATTGCTACAGGAGGGTGTGTTAACTTTTTATTAAATGTCTTTGTATTTGTGTTAGGTTTTAATGTAGTCAATGGTAGTTTTTCTGTGTGTAACAATTGCTACACAAGGGTGTGTGAATTTTATACTAGTTATCTATCGTATTTGTGTTTGGTGTTAATTTAGTAAATGGTAGGTTTTTCATGACAATGGCTACACGTCGATACGTTAACTATCCGGACAGTTTCTATTATATTTGTGAGGAATTTGTCATCGGAACACGGGAGACCATCATGCAGATTTAGTAAATTAAGAAGTACTACGCATACAAGGAGTAAACCTTGTGAACCAGGATAAATCATAGGCTCCGTATAATCTCTGTGCTGTTTGTTCTCAATGACTTGAGGCAGAAGAAAAAAAGTAAGGAAAAATCCACTCCCTTTTGGTGTGCTAATGATTTGGAGGGAACCAAAAAATCCCACTGATGACTGCTATTTTTGCTCTTGTAATGTATAAGGGTACAATTCTAAAAACAATGATGGGCTACTACAGAGAGACACCCCAAAGAAAATATAAGAGAAAGTGTAAAAAGTTTTGAAGGAAAAAGACGAATTTTCCAAGGAGTCTGAAACTCATTAGCCATGTATAAATGTTTTAAATGTAATGAGCTGTCCTAAATTAATTAAAATTATTTTTTCTACATTTTTCCTATTTGATAGCCTACTATTTAACTAATATATTTTTCTTATTTGATAGCTTACTATACTCTGCTTAAAGTGCTGCATTATTTTGTGAAAAAAGCTTACGTGATAGAGTAAAGCTAAATTCGTATTTTCAATCAACTATACAAAAATGTACAACATCTGCATGGTATCTACATTTTGAACTTCTCACTATATCTACATACAGTACTTGCCGAAATCTACAATACTGCTCAGTAGCAGTTGTTTGGACTGGAATCGTCGAAGCTGGTGATTATGTATATTGACTATATTATTAAAGGTATTTGAGCACTACAATGTTTTGGGACAAATGGCTTTATTATCGCAATTAGTAGTTAGTCGGTCCACCTTTTGCTTGTATGACAGCTGCAGCACATTGAGGCATACTATCAACTAATTTCTGGTAGGTCATTAGTTGACAGTATGGATAGGAATGGCTCACCATTCGTTCTGCAAAGCTGCTGCCAGAGTGGAGAACGAAGGCGGTCGTTGCGGTCAATTTCGTATACGTCGCTCCAGTGCATCCCAAAGGTGTTCTATGGGATTAAGACCAGGACTTTGAGCAGGTCAGTCTAACAACTTCACCTCATTTTCAAGAAACCAGTCCTGCACACCTCGTGCTGTGTGGCAGGGAGCTCGATCGCATTGGAAGAGGCAACGGTCATTTCCATAATACTGCCACATTGTTGGTAAAGCACAATTATCCAGAACGTCGAGGTACACTTCAGAGTTCATGATTTGTAGTATAATAACCGACGGACCGAGTCCCATCCACGAAAAACAACTCCTTACCATGCTGGAGCCTCCACCGAACTTAACAGTTGGAAGAACACAGTCCGACGAAACTGGTTCGCAGGGTTGTCGTCAAATCCAAACACGCCCATCAGATTGGAAGAGTCAAAAGCGTGATTCATCACTCCAACGAACAGCTCTCCACTCGCTCACAGTCCAGGAACGGCGGAAGATACACCACTGCAAAAGGGGCTTCGCATTCACGGTAGTGATGTGCGGCTTGTGTACCACTGCTCTACCATGATGATACACACTGCGCAACCCTCTGCGGATAGTTATGGTACTAACCGGGCCATTACAAGCATTTCCTAGTCCAGCAGCGATGAAAACTGCAGAGGAAGAACGGGATTTCTTAACAGTTCTTACCATGGCTTTTCTGTCACGTTCCATCAGTTTCCTGACTAACTACTAATTGCGATAATAAAGCCAGTTTTTTTGCTGTAATTGCACAGTGCTGCTTCCATCTCTTCACGACATCACTTACAGTCCATTTTGGTACGTTTAATTTAGCTGCAATACTCCGTATGGAAACTTTACTCAAATGACATCGTATGACCAGCCCATGCTGCAACTCGGGAAGTTCAACTCCACGCGGATGTCCGCTTCAAAGTTACTGATAACACGATAGAACATCTCAGGTTTGTAATCGTACTTCCTCATTGACAGCGAACCTTCCTGAGCACTCGTGCAAATATTTGGTAGTGTCCGAATACTTTTGATAACATAATGTATTTTATCACGTTGTGCGTTGCGTTTGTCTCTGCATCGCTTTTATGTATATTTTTCTTAGCAATAAAACCTTTTGAATCTCTACTAAAATATCTCAAACAACTTTCACCTTGTAACATTCTGTACAGCTGAGATTATCAACAAGAATGGTTGGAAACCAACTCAGGAAGCTTTGTATCTGAGCAGTTTTGCCCTAAAACTAACTTTTATCCAGTGACTTGTGACCCGTTATCATGCCTGACTGCATTCCTGTGGAATGTAATATTGGCAGGAGGAAGACATGGCAAATCCCAGCTTGATACCAAATCGCATGTAGCCCTGCAATGCAGCTTCCTCCAAGTTGCGAAGCTGCTGTGTCATCACCGTTGCTTTGGTAATCCTCGCACACCGATTAATTTCCACTGACCTGGTGACTCCATATTCCGAACACATTGTACGGGCTCTCAGACCATTGCTATGACGCCCTTCCGGTGTTAGTTTCCATCTAACAATATCTTCGCACGAGTGCTTTCTATCAGGAGTTTATTTCCACGCGAACCTCATTTGATGTTCCCTGCAAATCTGCAGTCTACATCTTAAAATAATCTTAAATTGATGTGAAACACAGACCTTAAACTGTGTTTTTGTTATTTAGAAAATGCAAAATAAGTATTGAAAAATAAATGTAGAAGCATTTAAATCCTAAACATGGCAAACAAAACACAACTTCTACAATTTCCAAACCAAATCATTTGTTGTTGGAGATGGTTCTTTAATAATCTATATTTCCCATTATTCAGTACTTTAACATCTTACCTACACTAATTAGTAATAGCAGAATGGAAAAACGTTGCCATCATCCTGTCAGCGACGAAAAAAAGAAATTATTTTTTTCATAATCAGTCGGAAATGAGTGGTCATGTTTTAGAGTTTTTATATGCTGCGATATTTTTTCTGACTAACCGATAGAGGGAGACACATTCCCATTTCTACTCTGTTTTCAGGTAGTGACTACGCACGTGCCATGTATTGCACTCCTTTAATTGGCTTAGAAACAAGCTCGAAACAAAATTATATCGTATCCAGGTTGGGTTTTTTTTTTTTTTTGCTTTTCCAGTACTTTTTGTTATTTTTTTTCACTACTTTAATCTCTTTTCCTGCTGCTGCATAATTTCCTTTCTGGCCCTTGCTTTTACAACAGATTGAATATTTCTCTCTTTTAATCCTCCGCCTCTTGTACGATTCGGATTTAGTTTCCAATTTTGTTGTTTGCTACTAGTGACGTTTCAAATTTTAAACTTGAATATTTTCTTTCAATTTTTCGCTATGTTAGGTTTTATATTTTAATAATTCAATATAACTGATAATTTGTTTTCTAAAACAGAAACTTTTCTTGCGTTATAGGAACTATGTCAGTTACCAAGCAAACCGGTCGCCAACAGAGGTGTAACTAGGTATTTCTTTTTCGCCAACAGAGGTGTAACTAAGCATTTCTTCGTCCTGGGCAAGCCACAAAATATTGCGCCTCCTTTTGTCTTTCTATCTCATCGACACCCACATATATATGCATCATCATCATCATTGTCAACCATTATCAATCCACTGCTGGACGAAGGTCTCCCCAAGTTTCCTCCACAACGGTCTGTCTTGTGCCAGTCTCCTCCATGTCACCCCTGCATACTTTCGAATTTCATCCACCCATCTCCCATGTGGTCTTCTTCTGGGTCTTTTCCTGTCCCTTGGAATCCAATCTAAAATTTCGGCTGTCCATCGATGATCTGTCCTTCTGGCAGTATGTCCAGCCCATTGCCATTTCAGGGATTTAACTCTGATCATGATGTCTTCCACTCTTGTCATTTTTCGGATCCACGAGTTCCTCTTCTTATCTCTCCTGGTTACACCAAGCATGCACCTCTCCATGCTTGTTTGAGTTGTCTGCAGCCTTTGTATGTCTCTTTTAGTTAAGGTCCACGTCTCTGCACCATACGTAAGCACTGGAAGGATGCATTGATCAAACACTTTTCTTTTAAGACATAATGGCATATTGCTCTTGAAAATTATGCTGTTTCTTCCAAAAGCTCTTCAGGCAAGTTTTGTACGCCGATTAATTTCTTCATCAATGTGACCCTCACTTGATATCTGCTGTCCAAGATAAACGTACGTGTCTGTTATCTCCAGCTTTTCTCCATCAATCGATAAATCTTCATTTCTTGTAAAAGCATTGAACATCACTTTTGTCTTCTGAAAGTTCATTTTTAATCCCACTTCTTTACTCTTGTCAGCAAGTTCCTGGATCATACTCTGCAGCCCTGATGGGCTAGTTGCAAAAATGACTACGTCATCAGCAAAACGAAGGTGGGTTAGATAATCTCCATTAATCTTTATCCCCTTGTTTTCCCAGCTCAGTGACTGAAAAACACCCTCCAATGTGGCATTAAAGAGCTTCGGAGATATGGTGTCACCTTGTCTCACTCCCTTTCCAATTTTTATGTGTGTTGTATTTTCAAACAGCCTAATCTTTGCACTTGCATTTTCATAGATGTTATTAATAATATTAATGTATGTATCTTCAATACCGCAGGTTTTCAGAGCCATTGTAACTGCTGATGGTTTCACCAAATCAAAGGCTTTTTCATGATCGATAAAAGCCATGCAAAATGGAAGTTCATATTCCCTCGCTCTTTCAATTAGTTCTCTCAGCACATGGATATGATCTATTGTGCTGTAGCCACTTCTGAATCCAGCTTGTTCTCTCGGTTGAGCCATGTCCAGTGTTACCTTCAAGCGGTGTGAAAGAACTTTAGTGAAGATTTTATAAACTACTGATAGGAGGCTGATAGGTCTGTAGTTTCCGAGATCCTCAATGTCACCTTTCTTATGTAGCAGGATCATTGTAGCGGTGTTCCAATCCTCAGGAATCTTTCCTTCATTAAGGCATCGAGTGAAAATTTGGGCGAGTACTGTTTCGATTTCTCCACTTGCTTCTTGTATGATGTCTACAGTAATTCCATCTTCTCCTGGAGCTTTTCCCAGCTTCATGTTCTTGATTGCATGTGCAACTTCTGCTGGAAGGACTGGAGGAACTCTGGTACTGGTGGAACTCTGGTACTGGTGAAACTCTGGTACTGGTATCTTTCATGATGTCTGGAGTGCATGTATCATCCCTTTCATATAATTTGGAGTAGAAATCTTTCACTCTTGTCAAAATTTCGCCTCTATTTCTTGTTACAGAACCATCTTCTTTTCTCAGTGCCATAATCTGTTTTCTTCCCTTACTGAGATGTCCCTTTGCTATCTTTAGGCTTTGGTTGTTTTCAGTTGCTTTCCTCACTAGTTCACAGTTGAATTTTCTTACGTCTTCAGTGATACTTTTTCGTACTGTCTTGCATAGCTCTATATATTCCACTTTGGAAGTCACATCTTCTTTAGTTGTCCTCATCTCTCTTCTTTTTTGCATCAACATTTTCGTTTTTCCTGATAATTTATTTACATGCAACTTGTTCTTAGACCCAGCTAATTTTGTTGCTGTTTCCATAAGAGCTTTGGTTACTTTTCTGTTAACTTCAGAGATGTCCACTTCTTCCGATGTTAGGCCTTCTAAAGCAGAGAACCTGTTCTTCAGTTCCAACTTGAAGGTATTATGGTGTTTCTTAAGGTTGGTTATGTCAATAGATTTTGTTTGTCTTATGAGCTTGCCACGTTCAAGTTTAGTGTTGAGGTGCATCTTACATCTCACCAATCTATGGTCACTACCTGTGTTGAACTTGTTTAGCACACTGCAGTCTTCTATGACGAATTTTTTGTTACACATAATAAAATCAATTTCACTTGTCGTCCCATTTGGATGTCTCCATGTCCATTTCCTGTGTGGCTTTTTCTTGAAGATGGAGTTCAAGATGAAAAACCCTTCTGCCTCTGCAAACTCAACGAGAGTATTTCCACGCTGGTTTCTGTTGCCGTGACCGAATTTACCTACTGAGGTTTCATTCTGTTGCCGTTGCCCTATTTTTGCATTGAAATCTCCCATAATTATTTTCAAGTGCTGCTTACCTTTATTATTTAGATGACAAATTTCCTCATAAAATTCTTCAATTTCTTCTTCAGGATGACTTGTGGTGGGTGCATAAGTTTGAATAATCTGAGCCTGGTATCTTTTCGAGAGTTGGATAACAAGCCGTGCAGCTCTGTCAGAGGAACTTTCAACTTCTACAACTTTATCCTTCAGTTTCTTGTTTATTATAAATCCAACACCACTAGTTCTGCCAGTATCTGTCCCACGATAGTAGAAGAGATGTCCACTTTTCAGTTCGATGAGATCTTCTCCTTTTCTCCTTACCTCACTTAGCCCCACGATGTCCCACTTGATCCTTTATAGTTCCTCTTCCAATTCAAGAAGCCTTGAATCAGAAGATAGGGAGCGTCCATTGTACGTTGCCAAGGTCAGCATCAGATGGCAGTCTAGTCCGGTCCTCCGGGGATTCTTAGCACCCTCTGCCTTCATGTCGCACTGGCCGCTGCCTTGGCCAAGTACATTCCAGCTGCCGGAGACTGAGGGCCAAGATTTAAGTTGTGGAGTCATTTTGCATATATGTATGTACATATATGCATATGTACATACATATTGCTGGACAAATCAATATTTACAGCCCAATTTTATCTTTACGGGGGAGGCACAATAAAACTGTAACTGTTTATACTATAGCTTTTCCCAGATACTTCTGAGTTCGGATCTTCGGTACCATATCAAATGAACAGAATGCAATTGGCAGTCGTGACTTGCAGAAATAGTCGAATAGCAGACATTGAACCTTCTACAAAGTGAATAGCATCCTTATATTACACCGTACATACGGACGCGCTTTTATTTCTGAATGTCAGCAACTAACATCCCCTCAGGGGCGGATCCAGAAGTTTACTCTAGAGGGGCGGTTTTTCGGGTACAAAAAGAGGGGCAGAAACCATTATTAAATGTTTTTTTTATATAGCGTTAGTATATATATATATATAGAGAGAGAGAGAGAGAGAGAGAGAGAGAGAGATAACAGATACGTACGTTTATCTTGAACAGCAAATATCAAGTGAGGGTCACATTGAGGAAGAAATTAATCGGCGTATGAAATTTGCCTGGAGAGCTTTTGGAAGATATAGCATAATTTTCAAGAGCAATATGCCATTATGTCTTAAAAGAAAAGTGTCTGGTCAATGCATCCTTCCAGTGCTTACGTATGGTGCAGAGACGTGGACCTTAACTAAAAGAGACATACAAAGACTACAGACAACTCAAAGAAGCATGGAGAGGTGCATGCTTGGTCTAACCAGGAGAGATAAGAAGAGGAACTCGTGGATCAGAAAAATGACAAGAGTGGAAGACATCATGATCAGAGTTAAATCCCTGAAATGGCAATGGGCTGGACATACTGCCAGAAGGACAGACCACCGATGGACAGCCGAAATTTTAGATTGGATTCCAAGGGACAGGAAAAGACCCAGAAGAAGACCACATGGGAGATGGGTGGATGAAATTCGAAAGTATGCGGGAGTGACATGGAGGAGACTGGCACAAGACAGACCGTTGTGGAGGAAACTTGGGGAGACCTTCGTTCAGCAGTGGATTGATAATGGTTGACAATGATGATGATGATATCATCGTTGTCAACCATTACCAATCCAATGCTGAACGAAGGTCTCCCCAAGTTTCCTCCACAACGGTCTGTCTTGTGCCAGTCTCCTCCATGTCACCCCTGCATACTTTCGAATTTCATCCACCCATCTCCCATGTGGTCTTCTTCTGGGTCTTTTCCTGTCCCTTGGAATCCAATCTAAAATTTCGGCTGTCCATCGATGATCTGTCCTTCTGGCAGTATGTCCAGCCCATTGCCATTTCAGGGATTTAACTCTGATCATGATGTCTTCCACTCTTGTCATTTTTCGGATCCACGAGTTCCTCTTCTTATCTCTCCTGGTTACACCAAGCATGCACCTCTCCATGCTTGTTTGAGTTGTCTGCAGCCTTTGTATGTCTCTTTTAGTTAAGGTCCACGTCTCTGCACCATACGTAAGCACTGGAAGGATGCATTGATCAAACACTTTTCTTTTAAGACATAATGGCATATTGCTCTTGAAAATTATGCTGTTTCTTCCAAAAGCTCTTCAGGCAAGTTTTGTACGCCGATTAATTTCTTCATCAATGTGACCCTCACTTGATATCTGCTGTCCAAGATAAACGTACGTGTCTGTTATCTCCAGCTTTTCTCCATCAATCGATAAATCTTCATTTCTTGTAAAAGCATTGAACATCACTTTTGTCTTCTGAAAGTTCATTTTTAATCCCACTTCTTTACTCTTGTCAGCAAGTTCCTGGATCATACTCTGCAGCCCTGATGGGCTAGTTGCAAAAATGACTACGTCATCAGCAAAACGAAGGTGGGTTAGATAATCTCCATTAATCTTTATCCCCTTGTTTTCCCAGCTCAGTGACTGAAAAACACCCTCCAATGTGGCATTAAAGAGCTTCGGAGATATGGTGTCACCTTGTCTCACTCCCTTTCCAATTTTTATGTGTGTTGTATTTTCAAACAGCCTAATCTTTGCACTTGCATTTTCATAGATGTTATTAATAATATTAATGTATGTATCTTCAATACCGCAGGTTTTTCAGAGCCATTGTAACTGCTGATGGTTTCACCAAATCAAAGGCTTTTTCATGATCGATAAAAGCCATGCAAAATGGAAGTTCATATTCCCTCGCTCTTTCAATTAGTTCTCTCAGCACATGGAGATGATGTATTGTGCTGTAGCCATTTCTGAATCCAGCTTGTTCTCTCGGTTGAGCCATGTCCAGTGTTACCTTCAAGCGGTGTGAAAGAACTTTAGTGAAGATTTTATAAACTACTGATAGGAGGCTGATAGGTCTGTAGTTTCCGAGATCCTCAATGTCACCTTTCTTATGTAGCAGGATCATTGTAGCGGTGTTCCAATCCTCAGGAATCTTTCCTTCATTAAGGCATCGAGTGAAAATTTGGGCGAGTACTGTTTCGATTTCTCCACTTGCTTCTTGTATGATGTCTACAGTAATTCCATCTTCTCCTGGAGCTTTTCCCCGCTTCATGTTCTTGATTGCATGTGCAACTTCTGCTGGAAGGACTGGAGGAACTCTGGTACTGGTGGAACTCTGGTACTGGTGAAACTCTGGTACTGGTATCTTTCATGATGTCTGGAGTGCATGTATCATCCCTTTCATATAATTTGGAGTAGAAATCTTTCACTCTTGTCAAAATTTCGCCTCTATTTCTTGTTACAGAACCATCTTCTTTTCTCAGTGCCATAATCTGTTTTCTTCCCTTACTGAGATGTCCCTTTGCTATCTTTAGGCTTTGGTTGTTTTCAGTTGCTTTCCTCACTAGTTCACAGTTGAATTTTCTTACGTCTTCAGTGATACTTTTTCGTACTGTCTTGCATAGCTCTATATATTCCACTTTGGAAGTCACATCTTCTTTAGTTGTCCTCATCTCTCTTCTTTTTTGCATCAACATTTTCGTTTTTCCTGATAATTTATTTACATGCAACTTGTTCTTAGACCCAGCTAATTTTGTTGCTGTTTCCATAAGAGCTTTGGTTACTTTTCTGTTAACTTCAGAGATGTCCACTTCTTCCGATGTTAGGCCTTCTAAAGCAGAGAACCTGTTCTTCAGTTCCAACTTGAAGGTATTATGGTGTTTCTTAAGGTTGGTTATGTCAATAGATTTTGTTTGTCTTATGAGCTTGCCACGTTCAAGTTTAGTGTTGAGGTGCATCTTACATCTCACCAATCTATGGTCACTACCTGTGTTGAACTTGTTTAGCACACTGCAGTCTTCTATGACGAATTTTTTGTTACACATAATAAAATCAATTTCACTTGTCGTCCCATTTGGATGTCTCCATGTCCATTTCCTGTGTGGCTTTTTCTTGAAGATGGAGTTCAAGATGAAAAACCCTTCTGCCTCTGCAAACTCAACGAGAGTATTTCCACGCTGGTTTCTGTTGCCGTGACCGAATTTACCTACTGAGGTTTCATTCTGTTGCCGTTGCCCTATTTTTGCATTGAAATCTCCCATAATTATTTTCAAGTGCTGCTTACCTTTATTATTTAGATGACAAATTTCCTCATAAAATTCTTCAATTTCTTCTTCAGGATGACTTGTGGTGGGTGCATAAGTTTGAATAATCTGAGCCTGGTATCTTTTCGAGAGTTGGATAACAAGCCGTGCAGCTCTGTCAGAGGAACTTTCAACTTCTACAACTTTATCCTTCAGTTTCTTGTTTATTATAAATCCAACACCACTAGTTCTGCCAGTATCTGTCCCACGATAGTAGAAGAGATGTCCACTTTTCAGTTCGATGAGATCTTCTCCTTTTCTCCTTACCTCACTTAGCCCCACGATGTCCCACTTGATCCTTTATAGTTCCTCTTCCAATTCAAGAAGCCTTGAATCAGAAGATAGGGAGCGTCCATTGTACGTTGCCAAGGTCAGCATCAGATGGCAGTCTAGTCCGGTCCTCCGGGGATTCTTAGCACCCTCTGCCTTCATGTCGCACTGGCCGCTGCCTTGGCCAAGTACATTCCAGCTGCCGGAGACTGAGGGCCAAGATTTAAGTTGTGGAGTCATTTTGCATATATGTATGTACATATATGCATATGTACATACATATTGCTGGACAAATCAATATTTACAGCCCAATTTTATCTTTACGGGGGAGGCACAATAAAACTGTAACTGTTTATACTATAGCTTTTCCCAGATACTTCTGAGTTCGGATCTTCGGTACCATATCAAATGAACAGAATGCAATTGGCAGTCGTGACTTGCAGAAATAGTCGAATAGCAGACATTGAACCTTCTACAAAGTGAATAGCATCCTTATATTACACCGTACATACGGACGCGCTTTTATTTCTGAATGTCAGCAACTAACATCCCCTCAGGGGCGGATCCAGAAGTTTACTCTAGAGGGGCGGTTTTTCGGGTACAAAAAGAGGGGCAGAAACCATTATTAAATGTTTTTTATATAGCGTTAGTATATATATATATATATAGAGAGAGAGAGAGAGAGAGAGAGAGAGATAACAGATACGTACGTTTATCTTGAACAGCAAATATCAAGTGAGGGTCACATTGAGGAAGAAATTAATCGGCGTATGAAATTTGCCTGGAGAGCTTTTGGAAGATATAGCATAATTTTCAAGAGCAATATGCCATTATGTCTTAAAAGAAAAGTGTCTGGTCAATGCATCCTTCCAGTGCTTACGTATGGTGCAGAGACGTGGACCTTAACTAAAAGAGACATACAAAGACTACAGACAACTCAAAGAAGCATGGAGAGGTGCATGCTTGGTCTAACCAGGAGAGATAAGAAGAGGAACTCGTGGATCAGAAAAATGACAAGAGTGGAAGACATCATGATCAGAGTTAAATCCCTGAAATGGCAATGGGCTGGACATACTGCCAGAAGGACAGACCACCGATGGACAGCCGAAATTTTAGATTGGATTCCAAGGGACAGGAAAAGACCCAGAAGAAGACCACATGGGAGATGGGTGGATGAAATTCGAAAGTATGCGGGAGTGACATGGAGGAGACTGGCACAAGACAGACCGTTGTGGAGGAAACTTGGGGAGACCTTCGTTCAGCAGTGGATTGATAATGGTTGACAATGATGATGATGATATCATCGTTGTCAACCATTACCAATCCAATGCTGAACGAAGGTCTCCCCAAGTTTCCTCCCACAACGGTCTGTCTTGTGCCAGTCTCATCCATGTTACTCCCGCATATATAAATATATAATGTTAGTAGCAGGAGATGCCGAAAATTACCGCTTATTAGCCACCCTGCCTCCCTCCCAGCCCACCCCACCTAAGCAGGGATTGACTTCGGAGTTGGTGGTACAACGGAAAGCGCCCGTGAGGCGTGACGGAGCAGGAAAAATAAGAAAAAGTCCTAAAAAAGACCATCTGGGAGGAAGTGGTGGGGACATTTTTACGAATATTCTTTATGACCCAATTAAGATACGCACGTAGATCAGATTGTTATTCACAGTTTCTCCCACCTACTCTGATTTCATTACCAAGCTCTGCCTTACCCTGTTTCGAGACGTTACAGATGCTAGACAATATGACAATAGCAAAGAACTTGCAAAGAATAGCCCCATGATTTTTACCCCCGCTGTTCCTGTTTTCACTTTACCTTTTGCGCTCTCTCTCTCTCTCTCTCTCTTTTATTCTATTCCCTTCTCTTTCTTTTTTTACTGAACCTAAAACAATGAAATAAATATAATCCACCGTACAAAGTTTAATTGTTAATTTTTTTAGAAAAACTGAAAACAAAATATGCAAAGTAAATCATTTACGATCTTCGCTACTTTAAACGTAAAAATTTCGTTAGGGTATGGGGGGAAGTGCGATCGTCCCAGTCGCCTACCGCTGAATGCGCCACTGCATCCACTGAAGATTTTGAAGAAGAAATCCAAATATAGGCTGCGGGAGGAGGGGCTGCTCAAACCGGCAACTACCGACTCACACTAACCAACTTATTACAAGTATGATCTAATGGAGGAACATAATGCTGTCACTCCATCGACCCTCTAGCATAATATCCGCTTCTTACCCCAAACTTCACCACCAAAGACTCCCACACCAATATCACCAAGTATAAAGCAGCTAACAAGGATATAATCGACCCTTAAGAAGACACTACGTTATTATCAACGTAATTCTTGTTAAATCTTACTCCTTTTTTCTCTATCTTCTTTTCAAATCCTTCTCCCCTTTATTATTCCTCTCTCGCTCACCCCATGCATCTGGTTAGTGGCCTGCTTAGCAGAAATCAATCGCTCACCATTTGATTTCGCAGAAGGAGAATCTGAACTCGTTTCGGGTTTCAATGTAGAATATATGGGAGGCTGATTCACCCTAATTTTTCTCGCTGAATATTTAAGTATATTTACCCTCAGAATCATCACCGTTACTGAGGCCACCTTAACCTTTATACTTTGAATAGTAATTTGTTTAACATCATCAACCTTCTTATGAATCCAGTGCGAATTTATTGTGCCAATGTGAATTTAGGCTGCCAAGGGTAGCTGCTAATGTGAATTTAGGTTGTCAAGGGGAGCAGGGGAGCTGCCAATGCGAATTTAGACTGCCAAGTTGGTAGTGGTCTGCCAGTGCGAATTTAGTCTGCCAGTGCGAATTTAGGTTGTAAAGGGGAGCTGCCAATGCGAATTTAGACTGCCAAGTTGGTAGTGGTCTGCCAGTGCGAATTTAGACTGCCAAGTTGGTAGTGGTCTGCCAGTGCGAATTTAGTCTGCCAGTGCGAATTTAGTCTGCCAGTGTGAGTTTAGGCTGCCAAGGGGGTTGCCAAGGGGAGCTGCCAATGTGAATTTAGGCTACCAAGAGGAGCTGCCAATGCGAATTTAGGCTTCCGAGGGGAGCTGCGAATTTAGGCTGCCAAAGGGGAGCTGCCAATGTGAATTTAGGCTGCCAAGAGGAGCTGCCAATGTGAATTTAGGCTGCCAAGAGGAGCTGCCAATGTGAATTTAGGCTACCAAGGAGAGCTGCCAATGCGAATTTAGGCTGCCAAGGGGAGCTGCCAATGTGAATTTAAGCTGCCAATGGGGAGCTGCCAATATGAATTTAGGCTGCCAAGGAGAGCTACCAATGTGAATTTAGGCTGCCAAGGGGGCTGCCAATGTGAATTTAGGCTGCCAAGGGGAGCTGCCAATGCGAATTTAGGCTGCCAAGGGGAGCTGCCAATGCGAATTTAGGGTGCCAAGTGGAGCTGCCAATGTGAATTTAGGCTGCCAATGTGAATTTAGGCTGCCAAGGAGAGCTGCCAATGTGAATTTAGGCTGCCAAGGGGAGCTGCCAATGTGAATTTAGGCTGTCAAGGGAAGCTGCCAATGTGAATTTAGGCTGCCAAGAGGAGCTGCCAATGTGAATTTAGGCTGCCAAGGGGAGCTGCCAATGTGAATTTAGGCTGCCGAGGAGGAAACAGGTGAACCATAAGCGAATTCTGTTAATGAACAAATGACAAAGTAAGGGATGAAAAAACTGTACCTGAAACTAATGGAAAAGTTTCAATTCCACTTTTAATCAGATTGTAAGCAGTGGTTTTTGCGCCCTCTTTTGAGCTGTGCCCGGGACAGCAGCCCCGCTTGCCTCGCCCTGGTTACACCTGTAATCGCCAGTATATCAAAATCGCCATAAAAATTTTAATCGTGAAAAGGAGAACGAGACCTCAGTGAAAGAAGAAGTAATAATAATTATTGAAGGAGCATGTTCATATACAGATAAATGACAACTTTTCACTCTCTCAATCATGGGTGCCGACTTTCCAGAAATCCAGTGGGTCCTCCAGCTTTGCACATGAAGTTAAATGGGTGTACGAGTTTTGAACGGGAAGTTCAATGGGTGCCCGAGCTTTTTCCATTCTCACACGGGCATACATAAACTAGAGTAGGACGTCAATTATACGCCAATTAGTCATATCATTTAATCGGTGATAGATTTTTAAAATTGGAACGGACATATGTAATTGTACGAGTATATGAACTTAATTTTGCTTATGCATATTTTGTATTTACGCACTTTTGTAATTTTGTTTAGTTTTTTGGAGAGGAAACTTTTATTGTTATATCAATGACTTAATGGGGGCCTGAGCCCTGTAGCTTCCACGTAATCGGCATCTGAGATCAGGTGAGCAGCATTTTTCATATTGGATGGGTTATTTCAGCGAAAATTCTGATATCGGAAAACTTCATGCTAATCTTCAAATCTTCAAATGGAGAATTAAAAGAGTTTTTTTTTTTTTTTTTTCTAAACTGTTATTTTTTTACCCTTTTCCAATGGGTGCACCCACGTAGTGGGCGTCTATGCTCTCAATCACATCAAAAGCTTCAGTGTTTATAGTGAGTGGTCATCAGAAAAGGAACCTGTGATTTTCACGTGTCACGCGATTGAACGGCCTGAGTGCGAGAGGAGTGGAAAATGAGAATGATTTCAAAACTTCCGATACGTTGGCACCTAATGTGTCTTCTTATTTGGGTCAGAGTAAGAAGAAGAATTCAGAGATTATGCTACCAAATTTTGAACTGAAAGCAGTTCCATTATCTCAATGCCGTTCTTTGACGTTTGTGTTACGATAACACGTTTGAACTAATTTTTCTGTGCATGTGTATCTGCACTTTTTAGAATAAAAGCATGGATCTTTCGATTTCATTTCGGGTTTTAAAGACACCCGTGAGAATTTAAAATTATTTAAGGAGTTGCCCGTCAGCACTTTGAGCCACTGTTTCTAGGCTAGAAGCAGTAGATAGAATTAATGCCAGAAGGATTTTCCCCGATATTCGAGCCCTGATCCAAGAAGTTAGGAGACCAGCCTCTTGACGACTTGGCGACAAAATCGTATGGGGTGCAGAAATCTGCTTTAAATTGATGCCTTGCTAAACGGAAAACAAGAATGGAAATATTCAATAAATACCCTAAGGCAATTTTGTTCCACAACAGAAACAAATAAAAACGCCTTCAGTACCCATGGTTCACTCCGTTTACATGAAGAATATTTCCAACAAAATGCTCCACATATTAAGTGACATTAAACGCAGAGAACAAGTTTAGAAATAATACGGTGATTTCAATTATACTATTCTTCTGTTTTGATTGCAAGATTAGTTCAGGAAACATTCCTGTTTATTACAATCATGTAACTTACACCTTAGTATTATACAACTTGAAATATTTATTCCGTATTGAGTGGTGTAACAATTTATAAAACATACAACGACTAAGTGCCAAGCTTTCACACTCCGAACGGGAGACTTTTTCAAGGCCAGTGAACACAAGAATAATTTCGGGAACGACGATAATTTGAAATCTTGGAGCGCGTATCTACTACGTGTCTAGGTGATATTGCGTCTCGCGGAAGGGGTGTCTCGTGACCTTCCTTTCAAACATTCTGTCTCATTTTCCCCTTAAAATTCTAAGTCAGTAGAATCTTCCACGCAGTCGAGAGTTCGAGGGAAGGGCTCTCGTTGCAAGTGTTGGGATGCATGGATATTTCGATGCTTTCTCTAGTCAGTGTTCCTTTGTAGTCTGTGTATGGAGTGATCCTCTTCATGTTTTTCCATACCTGTACGGCGTCATATTGGGCTACTTCTTTGCAAAGCGCTGTTGGTGTTTTTCCTGCTTTAATGTCCCTTATGTGTTCTTTCCCTCTAATTGTAAGGGATCTTTTGGTCATTCCGATGTATGATCGAGACAAGCCATCTGGATATTCTAATGGTATCTCATACACCCCATCTCCAGAATGAACGTCAGGGTCCTTATGTGTATTTGTTGTTGCTGTGGCAATGGACATTGGGGATTTAATTCCAATGCGTAATCCATGACGCTTCATAAGGTTCTTAAACACAAACGAAAATTTCGGGATGTATGAAATGGATCCAGCAGACTGCAAGCTGTCGACTCCTGGGCGTGGTGTCTTGTGGCACGTGGTTATCATCTTGTGTGATATGGATTGCAGACTTCGTTCCAAGAATCCAGCAGTGACCCCTTTGTTGATGATATTTGTTATTTTTCTGTCCCTCGTTTCTTTGGTGTAGCAAATTGTGATTGCTCTATTAAAGTGGGTACGGAATGCCGCCATTTTATATGAGCTAGGGGATACGGATTTAGGAGGGATGAAATCGTCACTGTTGTTGGTTTGTAATATACGATGGAGCATAAGCGGCCATCTTGGGATCTGCTTAACTCAGCGTCAAGAAACGGAAGCTTCCCGTCTTTTTCCTTTTCATAAGTGAATTTAATGGAGGGGTGGATGGTGTTGATTCGCTGCTGGAATTCCTCGAGGTCTCTGTCGTCATGCTGCCAAATTAAGAACACATCGTCCACATATCTAAGCCATAATTTTGGTTTCTTGTCACTGCTTGAGTAGATATTTTCCTCTAGCGGGCGTAGGACAGCTTCCGCGAGCACTCCTGATATTGAAGGCCCCATGGGGGCACTTTTTGTCTGCTTGTAGTGTGTTCCAAGGAACTGGAAGTAGTTATTGTTTACAACCAGGTCCAGCACCCTTTGTATGTCTTGCACTGCATCCGGGGTTTGTTCACCATCTGTGGTAAGAAAGTTCTCTAGGTTGTCACACGCTTCTTTGACCGGGATTGACGGGTACAATGATGTCACGTCGAAACTAACCATAATCTCTTTTTTTATCTAAACTTATGTATTTTATTCTGCTTATAAAATCCGCAGTCGAGCGTAGGGCGTGTTGGGAGGCAGGTAGGTAAGTTTTTAGGAAGCCAGCCAGCTCTTTCTCTACGTAATACGTTGGCGCTCTTATTTTGCTAACAATGAAAAACACAAACAGCGCTTTGCAAAGAAGTAGCCCAATATGACGCCGTACCGATATGGAAAAACATGAAGAGGATCGCTCCATACACAGACTACAAAGGGACACTGACTAGAGAAAGCATCGAAATATCCATGCATCCCAACACTTGCAGCGAGAGCCCTTCCCTCGAACTCTCGACTGCGTGGAAAATCCTACTGACATAGGTTATTAAGGGGAAAATGAGAGAGAATGTCTGAAAGGCAGGTCGCGAGACACCATCTTCCGCGAGACGAAATATCATATAGACACGTAGTAGATACGCGCTCCAAGATTTCAAATTATCGTCGTTCCCGAAATTATTCTTGTGTTCACTGGCCTTGAAAAAGTCTCCCGTTCGGAGTGTGAAAGCTTGGCACTTAGTCGTTGTATGTTTTATAAATTGTTACACCACTCAATACGGAATAAATATTTCAAGTTGTATTCCTGCTTATTTTGCTAATGAGATAATCTCTGAGGAGAACAACGTTGTGTAACGAAGGACTGACCTTCGCTTTTGGGAAAAACAAAACTGAAAAGAACAATTTAATTTCAAAGAAACACATTTTTAAATGCATGATATTAGTAAACTCTGCGTTGACGCCTCATCTTTTATTGCAGATAAATCTCGTAAAAGTATTTAATTAGCATTGAGGTGTTGCTTATGGTTGGCTCTTAAATCATTTAGCTTTTAATCTTAATATCTCTGACGCCGGAAAAGTTTCTGTACAATCTACTAAAATTTTAAATTAATCATGTCACCTATTTACCAATCATAGTAAAGTCACGAGCGATTTGAGGATACTTTTACACAGCTTTCTCTACTTATAATGCATTGAAACTGGAACTAAGAAAGAATTCTGTAAAGGAATTGAGAAAATGCTAATGGATTTATCAGATTAAAGAGAATGTTTTCGAAGGCAACTCAGAACTCAAAAAAATCGTAAACAATTCGTTTCTTGTGTTCTAATCACGACTTCTTACACACAACGTAGATGCTACTTAGCGGAAAATCAAATGAAATTTTTGACAGTATGTAGTATAAAACCAACCGCATCAGGGAAAATGGGCAAAGAGATCTTTTAATCATGGATGTCCTATAGTTTTAGGACATCCATGATAGCGTGTTTTTAGGTATTGCCCTTTACAGAGTGCTTTGAGGTATTTGTCAAGAATTATGAGAGATCGTGGTATTTTATTAGGGGAATACAGCCTTAGTTTCACTTGGAAAACATATTTCAAATAACATAATAGATTATTTTGAAATTATGTATTTTGAATTCAAATAAAATTCGAAGATGTAATAGGAAAATAATGCGTGTTAAAAATGTTTGACCTTTAGTTTCATCATGATCAGCTCACTCGACATAGCTTGTTTAAAACAAGACTTTTATCCTCGTGTAATAGCCAAAAGTTACGACTTACTTTACATTAAACCCAGTTTGAGAAAACATATTTGATGTATGTATTCGTTTTTTCCGTCGCAGTTTCCCATTTTAGAACAAAGTTTCGGAGCGCTCAGAAATCAGCTGAGTAAACCGAGGACAACTAAAACTAAATCTCGCTGTTATCAATATTAATAACTCCTGAACAACCCATTTTATTCCCCCTCAACTTCATTCTACTTGCAATCTGAGCATGAAATAATAAAAAAGCTACAATAATATTCTTGAGAAAATTGCAAAAAGTTCGAAAGAAAAAAACGCGAAGTATCGATTAAAAAAAATAATTTCCTGTAATGAGAAAAAAAAAGTAGCTGAAGGAAAAAAAGTTTTTGCTTTTGAAATTATTCTTTTTTTCACCAGCAATATTAGTGTACTTACCGTAATTTTTATCCCTGGTTTCTTGTCTGAAAAATGATAAAACACAAGTTTAAGCCGAGCCTAGCCTCGCAGAAACACTTCACTAGTTTGTGAGATTAAAATCTTTCTCATTATTTCATCTTCATTCTCTTTACGGTTCCTTTTATTTTTTCTTTTATTTTATGCTGGGTGAGGGAAGGAAGTATAAAAAGTCCTCACCAGGGATGGAGCGAGCTTTACTTATATTTGAAGGCGAGACTTGAAATTACGCGCCTTCGAGTTCAAAAGTTTCCCCTACTTAAAGAGCAAGCAGTTTTTATTTTTTCATATCTCCATTATCGGAAAGCATTATGAACGTTAAAAAATCGCACTTCCGGTTTTTAACATAATTTCAATAATAATGTAAAAACTAGGAAAATATCCAATATAACGAAGTGAATTTCTCCGTCATTTTTGGTCTACGCCGGGATTCGAACCCGAGGCCGCTTATTCCGGAACAAGTCGCTCTACCAACTGAGCTACGCAGACATTTTATTCTGCTTCCTATCTGCCTTTATGTCGTGTGCGTCCTTCTGGCAGGTACGTCACATCTCCTGGTACGTTACATCATCTCCCTTTTACTTTTTTTTTTTTTTTTTTCGAAGTGCTGCTCTTATTTTTCCTATCTCGCGGTGTGGAAATAACATCACACCATTTGCGAGATTGTGAACGGTCGGGTCATCCAGATAGTTCGGGCGCCATTATAACGAAGTGAATTTCTCCGTCATTTTTGGTCTACGCCGGGATTCGAACCCGAGGCCGCTTATTCCGGAACAAGTCGCTCTACCAACTGAGCTACGCAGACATTTTATTCTGCTTCCTATCTGCCTTTATGTCGTGTGCGTCCTTCTGGCAGGTACGTCACATCTCCTGGTACGTTACACCAACGACTGCAAATACCAAGTAAAACGTAAAAGTTATAGGAATACCGACATTACAGCACTATGCAGAAATGAACGAAGAAAGACATTTTCTAGGTAGTGTTTGGAAAAATTCTGTTCAAGATTAATGCTCAGATGGACTTTCTGCGAAGGAACGCAGATGATTTCATCCCTATGGCATACTCGCAGGTCACGAAGACTAGGCATATCTGCATATTGTTCGGTATGTATCTCTCAACTGTTTTGGACAATTCTTTTCGCATATATGAGGAGTTCACGCCTCACAGATTAGGTTAATCTGCACCCGGGTTAGCTGTTCGGAATACTATTTTTTCGTTGAAAAAGGGAAATACTAGACGCTCACGACGCTACAATCTTCAGTAAACTTATTGTCACTTTGTACATCTCTGTTTTGTTGTTGTTGTTGTTTGTTTGTTTGTTTTTTCGCTTATCGCACCATCAACTTATACCCCGAGTATGGCCATTCTGAGAGGTAAACCACCCCACTTCATCCCCGGTACCAACGGCCTTGATCCCTAGATCTACCGGCTTTGCATTAAGTACGTGGCATCACCTCCTCCGCTTCCATGGGTCGCTGATGGCCTAGTAGTCAACGTTCGTGACTGCCACGGAAAAGTTTCAGGATTGATCCCAGGCAGGTACAAACGCTTGAGCAACTAAATATCTGCTATGTGTAGGATGGGCACGTTTAGCCGTCGGACCCCGAGTACTGGCCCCCAGATTATAAATAAGAGTGTCTGCCTCCCATTTTCTAATTCGCTTCGGTGTAGCTTATCTGTCGGGCACTTTAGCTTTAGTCTAAATCTGCTAGCTTCCTACTTCTAAGGGCGTTTAAGACCTGGGGGGGAGTTAAACACCCCTTTCCAAAAATCCTCTACATAAATCTCTCTTCTGCTTCCATCTCCGACGAAAGGTGCGGCTGCTGAAATATTGCAAAGCCGTAGTACTCACAATATGGCTGACAAGGTGCGAAAAGGGCAAACGCGCTATCGGTTTTCTTCCGGAGAATCAAATACGAGCACAACAGCCAGTGGCGGATTTAGAATTACCGAGACTCTGCGCCGAGCCAGCATCAGTTTAGCCCCTCCCCCCTCCCACACTTTGCCAGCCATACTTGAAAAACACCCCCCCCCCCGCTTATTTTCATTGTCTTCGAATTCGTGATTTCAACAAAAATACACGTGTTTGGGGGTTTCTCTTCTCTCCGAATATGATTTAACAACTTTCAGGGTGGTGTGTTGTGTGTGTGGTTTGTTGCCATCATAACTGAAAAACTACTATAGCTATTAAGACAATATTTCGATATTATAATATTCTTATGGGGGCGGAAGTGGAAGTTACAACTGCGAAAGTCTTTGTTGAGGTGGAAAAGTCGGAGCTTTTATGAGGACGGTGACTGTAGTACAGTACTCGCATTAACGTGTTACTGTTAGTTTATGGCACTGTTTTAAATGGCATTTGTGCTACATGTGGTGGGGGATCTGCTGTCGCATTTCATCAGATTCCACCCCAGTGTTAGTTCCCCTAAAGAGCCCGAACATGGATGAAATCAATAGTGTGCGTGTCGTAGAACCAGCTTTTTCAATGCCAATTAATTCGTATGGTAATGATCTTGTGGTTGCCTCTTAAACTTGACTGAATGAGGAAAAGGAAATTTTAAGGGAAAGATGAACGGTTATGTTAAATACCGAATTAACACGTTCGCTGCGTTACGACCCACCCGTGGGTCGTAACGCCTTAACTTCTACATTTTTCAGAGGAGGAAAAAAAGTTTATATACATAAACTTTTTTATATAAACTTTTTTTTATATAAAAAAAGTTTATGTATATAAACTTAAAAAAGTTTATATACATAAGGGATGTAAGGTCAGGTGATGCGTAACACCACAGCCTCTCCTTGACAAATGTCAACCCCGCCTTCTCGTGGTACATCCTGTTCCCACTAAAGGGGCTCTGACGACCGCCAATAGCGGTATAACTATACCATCGGGATTAGAGGAAATTCTATCCCACACTCACCAACCCGCTTGGCCAGCGTGGTGAGTTATGGCCAAACCCCTCCAAAATGATTCCACAACTTAAATCTTGGCCCTCAGTCTCCGGCAGCTGGAATGTACCTGGCCAAGGCAGCGGCCAGTGCGACATGAAGGCAGAGGGTGCTAAGAATCCCCGGAGGACAGGACTAGGCTGCCATCTGATGCTGACCTTGGCTACGTACAACGGACGTTCCCTATCTTCTGATTCAAGGCTTCTTGAATTGGAAGAGTAACTACAAAGGATCAAGTGGGACATCGTGGGGCTAAGTGAGGTAAGGAGAAAAGGAGAAGATCTCATCGAACTGAAAAGTGGACATCTCTTCTACTATCGTGGGACAGATACTGGCAGAACTAGTGGTGTTGGATTTACAATAAACAAGAAACTGAAGGATAAAGTTGTAGAAGTTGAAAGTTCCTCTGACAGAGCTGCACGACTTGTTATCCAACTCTCGAAAAGATACCAGGCTCAGATTATTCAAACTTATGCACCCACCACAAGTCATCCTGAAGAAGAAATTGAAGAATTTTATGAGGAAATTTGTCATCTAAATAATAAAGGTAAGCAGCACTTGAAAATAATTATGGGAGATTTCAATGCAAAAATAGGGCAACGGCAACAGAATGAAACTTCAGTAGGTAAATTCGGTCACGGCAACAGAAACCAGCGTGGAAATACTCTCGTTGAGTTTGCAGAGGCAGAAGGGTTTTTCATCTTGAACTCCTTCTTCAAGAAAAAGCCACACAGGAAATGGACATGGAGACATCCAAATGGGACGACAAGTGAAATTGATTTTATTATGTGTAACAAAAAATTCGTCATAGAGGACTGCAGTGTGCTAAACAAGTTCAACACAGGTAGTGACCATAGATTGGTGAGATGTAAGATGCACCTCAACACCAAACTTGAACGTGGCAAGCTCATAAGACAAACAAAATCTATTGACATAACCAACCTTAAAAAACACCATAATACCTTCAAGTTGGAACTGAAGAACAGGTTCTCTGCTTTAGAAGGCCTAACATCGGAAGAAGTGGACATCTCTGAAGTTAACAGAAAAGTAACCAAAGCTCTTATGGAAACAGCAACAAAATTAGCTGGGTCTAAGAACAAGTTGCATGTAAACAAATTATCAGGAAAAACGAAAATGTTGATGCCAAAAAGAAGAGAGATGAGGACAACTAAAGAAGATGTGACTTCCAAAGTGGAATATATAGAGCTATGCAAGACAGTAAGAAAAGGTATCACTGAAGACGTAAGAAAATTCAACTGTGAACTAGTGAGGAAAGCAATTGAAAACAACCAAAGCCTAAAGATAGCAAAGGGACATCTCAGTAAGGGAAGAAAACGGATTATGGCGCTGAGAAAAGAAGATGGTTCTGTAACAAGAAATAGAGGCGAAATTTTGACAAGAGTGAAAGATTTCTACTCCAAATTATATGAAAGAGATGATACATGCACTCCAGACATCATGAAAGATACCAGTACCAGAGTTCCTCCAGTCCTTCCAGCAGAAGTTGCACATGCAATCAAGAACATGAAGCGGGAAAAAGCTCCAGGAGAAGATGGAATTACTGTAGACATCATACAAGAAGCAAGTGGAGAAATTGAAACAGTACTCGCCCAAATTTTCACTCGATGCCTTAATGAAGGAAAGATTCCTGATAATTGGAACACCGCTACAATGATCCTGCTACATAAAAAAGGTGACATTGAGGATCTCGGAAACTACAGACCTATCAGCCTCCTATCAGTAGTTTATAAAATCTTCACTAAAGTTCTTTCACACCGCTTGAAGGTAACACTGGACATGGCTCAACCGAGAGAACAAGCTGGATTCAGGAGTGGCTACAGCACAATAGATCATATCCACGTACTGAGAGAACTAATTGAAAGAGCGAGGGAATATGAACTTCCATTGTGCATGGCTTTTATCGATTATGAAAAAGCCTTTGATTCGGTGAAACCATCAGCAGTTACAATGGCTCTGAAAACCTGCGGTATTGAAGATGCATACATTAATATTATTAATAACATCTATGAAAATGCAAGTGCAAAGATTCGGCTGTTTGAAAATACAACACACATAAAAATTGGAAAGGGAGTGAGACAAGGTGACACCATATCTCCGAAGCTCTTTAATGCCACATTGGAGGGTGTTTTTCAGTCGCTGAGCTGGGAAAACAAAGGGATAAAGATTAATGGAGATTATCTAACCCACCTTCGTTTTGCTGATGACGTAGTCATTTTTGCAACTACCCCATCAGAGCTGCAGAGTATGATCCAGGAACTTGCTGACAAGAGTAAAGAAGTGGGATTAAAAATGAACTTTCAGAAGACAAAAGTGATGTTCAATGCTTTTACAAGAAATGAAGATTTATTGATTGATGGAGAAAAGCTGGAGATAACAGACACGTACGTTTATCTTGGACAGCAGATATCAAGTGAGGGTCACATTGATGAAGAAATTAATCGGCGTACAAAACTTGCCTGGAGAGCTTTTGGAAGAAACAGCGTAATTTTCAAGAGCAATATGCCATTATGTCTTAAAAGAAAAGTGTTTGATCAATGCATCCTTCCAGTGCTTACGTATGGTGCAGAGACATGGACCTTAACTAAAAGAGATATACAAAGACTGCAGACAACTCAAACAAGCATGGAGAGGTGCATGCTTCGTGTAACCAGGAGAGATAAGAAGAGGAACACATGGATCCGAAAAATGACAAGAGTGGAAGACATCATGATCAGAGTTAAATCCCTGAAATGGCAATGGGCTGGACATACTGCCAGAAGGACAGACCATAGATGGACAGCCGAAATTTTTGATTGGATTCCAAGGGACAGGAAAAGACCCAGAAGAAGACCACATGGGAGATGGGTGGATGAAATTCGAAAGTATGCAGGGGTGACATGGAGGAGACTGGCACAAGACAGACCGTTGTGGAGGAAACTTGGGGAGACCTTCGTCCAGCAGTGGATTGATAATGGTTGGCAATGATGATGATGATGATATACATAAATTTGTAGTGGATATCAGTCACTTTGTGTATATATCTTTAAACGACCCACTGGTGTGTCGTACAGCACTGTATTGAAACAGTTAGGACCCCACCGGTGAGTCGTAATGTACTACAAAAAAAAACGCCGAAAACGTCGCCGCGGCGAACGTGTTAAAGGGCAAAATTTACATGGCAGCCTGAGAAAATCCGCCAGAAATAACAGCCCAATCTCTGATATCAATTGTATGGTAATATTAAGTAATGTTACTCTCAAAATGATAAATGACCTAGTTCGAGGGGAATCAAACTCATAACAGCGAATTTATCCCTCACTTTATACGTTTTTAGAAGCAAAATGAAAACAAAATAAAAATCTTTATTTTTGTCGCCCTCTAGAAGCACGGGACCCCGCACCTGGGCTTCATGGGCTTCCCTGTAAATCCGCCTCTGACAGCAGCGCGAAATGTCCGCACCTCATAGCACTGGGCCACTGGATTTCTTTTTATAGTGTTCTTTTACAGCTATTCTTGGAAAGAAATTCTCCTTTTATTCTCTCAAACCTATACATCAATGATTTCGGCAAACACTAAAACTCCAGGTGAGGCATTAACCCCTGCCCTGTCCCGTCTGCTTCTTTTCATCATTTCACAGCTAGACATAGGACAGCGTGGGGACAAGAACAGGGACTATTCAGAAGCCCCCCCCTCCCCCACCTCCCACAGGAAAGCAAAAAGAAGCATTTGCCTAGAAATCTCTGTCATTTTAATTTCACGGAGGTGTAAGTGTTTGGCGTTAACGTTAGTTCTGAATCAGGGACCAACGAAAGACATTGGGGGCTCAGGTCCTGGATGATGGTGAAGTCCCCATTGAAACAACATCTCTCACCAGTATATGTCACTGGAGATACACACGATATAATGTATGTGTATATGATTCATAATCTACGAATATATAAATCAAATGAGAGAGCTGATTTGTATTTCATCTAATATAGAAAATCTGATTGTGTAATAGTTGAAAAGTAGCACAATTCGATTAATAATCTGAAGGGTTTTGAAAATAATAATTAATAATAATAAGCTCAATCACGATTAGCTCATTTCTAGGAATAATTTAAAAAAAAAGAGCCCAGGGCCAGGCCCATATTCTGAGTGCCAATTTTTCTGTTCAACTTCTGTGTGTGTGGGTGGGTGCAGTAAAGATAGTAAAAACATCGGGAATTTACAGCAGTGAGAGTGAAAATTTACGGTAGAAAGTTGTAATTTGCTATTGCATACTGGCGCATAGCGCACATACAGTATACAAAAAATATGAAAAGCAAAGAAATTAAAAATATATCATCTTATTGAAGCAGAACCCATCCGTTTTAAAACATTCATATGTATCTCTTTCCTTACATGTAATGAGTTTGAGACTCCTTGTAAAAATTCTGTCTTTTCCGTTCAAAACTGAGCTTCTAACATTTCCAGCGTCTCTTTGTGCAACGTCAAGCAGTAATCGCCCATCATTTCTTCAGTGTTGTAATCTTGTACATAACGAGACAAAAGTAGCAATCATAACTTTTGTTTTTTAGCTACCTCCAGATCATTGACGCATCAAAATGCATGGAGTTTTTCTTACCTTTTGTGACGGTCTCATTTCTTCAACGCAGACAGCACATACCTTATGTCGAGCCCATGTTTTGTCCTGATATTCAAGTTAAACTCCAAAGTATGCGTAGTAACCCTTTTTTTACAAAGTCTGTTCACTGATGCTTTTTAATGGCAAATTTCCCACAAATATAATAAAAGCTGTAAACTTACACAACCTCGTGTAGCCATTGACACAAATACTCTCATCCATTACATTAAAATCAAATGCAATAAATAACTACTCATCCGGAGATACAACTACAACCTTTTCAGCCTTATAAAAAGGTGGGGATCAGCTCAAATGCAAGTCCAGACACGTTTGTGTCCTGTTTCCACAAGTTTCGCTGTCATGTTACACCGTCCTTCTCCAGTACTTCTTACAGTCTCCTAGTGTTACCACATTATGTACAAACCTGTCACACAACCAGTTTGAGTGGTACCAACATTATTCTATACGCGATTGGATGGAATCATTAACTTATAAAAGCCTTTATTTTTTGCTTGACCGTATGATTTAAAAATTTCATTTTGCGAAAAACCTGAATGTGTTACACAAATTTGTGCATCAGTTTTGAAATTAGAACATCGAAACTAAACAGAAACAGGCAGCAAATCTCAGTCAGTACAGCTGTTTAGGACCTGGGTAATTTTAGGAATTTCTACGAACTTGAGAAATGAGCGTTTAATGTTCCAAGTTTAAAAATGATATTTTTTTAAAGTCATGCAACTTTGACGTAGTGAGGGAAATCTGATCTTCTCTTCTCTTTTAGGTAAACTGATTTTCATGACATGAAAAGTAAATAAATCGACTAGTTTTCAAGCCCGTGCACTTATAAAATCTCTAAAAACACGGACACATAACTATTGTTTATCCTAGTGTTACGTTATTCGCGTATGAACCTGCAAAGTGTGTAAAACTCTTAATTTATATATAGAACTAGTGGAGGTACTTGGGGATACTCGGGTTTAACAAAAAATACATGAATCATCTTCTGGGTCAGAGCTTTCCGGATATTTTCCTTCGATTTTGGATTGATTTGTCTAATGGGTTTTCGCTATTTTGATTTAATATAAAATTACATAAAAAGCATAGAAGTTTACAATAATTAACTGAAATTCATTTAGTTGTTAGACAGATCCCGTTTGTTCCCTTATTGCAGAAATTATATCAAAATATAATATTTTAAAATTAACTGGCGCTTTCATGCCCTAAACGTAAATTATCACAAAGTGTCAAAGCGATGAAATCAGGAGGAGAATGCCCAGGTTTCATGGTAAGCAATATTTGTTGCAGGGTTCAACAGAGTAACTATGCAAAATTTGGTCCAGATCGGCTAAAGGATTTAAGCACAAAGTGTCAAGGAGGTGAAATCACTGTGACGGATGAAATCAGAGGAAGGAAGTGGGATGTCCAGGTTTCGTGGAAGTCTATATTTTCCTCGGTGTCCTAGAGCAGTGGTCTTCAAAGTGTGGTGCGTGGCACGATTCTTAGGTGTGCACGAAAATTTTCTAAACTCATGGATTCAAACGAACATTCGAGTGAGAAGGTTGTCTATCTCTATTTTATTTATTTCCCTTTTCTTTTTCAACGACATCCAATCATTGCAGTCACGTGATTAGCAGCGCGTTTTAGGCTCGGTTTCCACCCCTCGAATCCACAGACTTTTTTCTCATGTTATGTTGCAACACCTGTAACGTGTTGCAACATAACATGAGAAAAAAAGGTCCAACTCACCATGCTCGGGTACCCCGGAAGGCTTATCACGAAAATCCTCAGCGGCATAATAGGCCTAATGACTTTCAACACGAGCGTACACAGGTGCAAGTCCAAGCATCATACGTCCCACCGCATAGAAGAGTGGTACACCAACCGCTAGTTTCTAATAAATTTTCTGGGTACAGTACAAATGCACAGTATGCTCGACCCCGTTCCAATCCGCTGAATTCGGAGCGTTTTTTTATGTTCAGGGCAATGATGATTTTTCTGCCCGTGCTGAGGGAAGAAGTAATAGCAGTGGAAATTTCAACAGACATGCGGAGTTCCCGCAGCAGTTTTCACGAAGTTTTCCTAAGCGTGAAAACTTTCCCGATACCCGGCAGGGCCGAGGTTTCAGACCGCATGATAATACAACCAGGAATCCTTTAAACTTCCAAAGGAAGTAGACCAAGGGTCGGTACTGCTTCCTGATACCAAGCATTCTGACCCTAAAATAGTATTAGTGACTGTCCAAACTCCTCAGTTGCCTGATGTGTTATTGACAATTGAAGATATTATGGTCGAGACAAAGTTCGACACTGGTTCTGAAATATCAGCCCTAAATACGAGGTTTTGCATTGAAAGTTTTCCTGCAATCCACGTCCAGCCTGCGACGCAGTATTTGCGAGGTGCAAATAACGAAATATTCAGTATCACAGGAACTGTCACATTATCTCTAGGGCTGGGAAAGGCTCGTTTCACGCATTCTTTCCTGCTCATAGACGACCTACCTGTTAAATGTCTAATGGGCATGGATTTTATCAACACTTTTCAAGTTACCCTGAATTTCGTACAACATGTTATTTCCTTTCCGGAACCTGTCGAAGTGATTCCTACAGATTCTATAGACATAACGAGTTTGTTACTGAGTAACCAACTGAATGAGAGGCAACAAAACCAGCTTTCTCTACTTTTGCATGAAAGACCTGGTTTATTTTCCGATCAACCTGGTTTCACACAGGTGGTTTATCACGTCATTGACACTGATGGTTCGAAACCGATAGCGACGAAACCTTACCCTTGTGCTCCCCATAAGAAACAGGAAATGCAACGTCAAATTTCCGAGATGATTAAACAGGGCATAATAAGGGAATCAACAAGCGCCTGGGCCGCACCTGCTTTTCTTGTTCCAAAGAAACAACCCAACGAATTTCGTTTCGTGACAGATTTCAGCAAGTTAAACCAAGTCACGAAAGCGATAAATTATCCACTACCTGTCATGCCGCATATTTTGCATGACCTATCGTCAACTAAATGGATGTCAACTTTGGATTTGGCGAGTGGATATTGGCAGGTGGCGGTACATCCAGACTCCGTCGATAAAACAGGCTTTGTGACTCCTTTTGGGGCTTATGAATACCTGCGTATGCCCTTTGGACTAGCCTCTGGACCTGCTACTTTCCAAAAGCTTATGGATACGGTTCTCAGACCTGTTCTAGGTCCCCATGTGTATGTATATTTGGATGACATTATTATTACATCCGAGACTTTTCACGAGCACCTTTCTCTGCTCAAACAGGTGTTCCAACTCATCTACAATGCTGGCTTGACGTTAAAACCTAGTAAATGCCAGATAGCGAGGGACGAGATTGTATATCTGGGGTTGAAAATCACTCCCCACGGCTTATTTACGGATGATGAAAAAATCAGGCCTATTGTTGACTTTCCACGGCCTAAAACAGCCAAAGAACTATCACGCTTTCTGGGAATGACCAGATGGTATCAGCAGTTCGTCTCCGCTTATGCTACAATATGTGAGCCATTGTATGCTTTGAAACGTAAATACAAGAAGTTTGTTTGGACACCTGAGGCTAACGCTGCGTTTGAAGCACTAAAGTCTGCGTTGACTCAGCCTCCTGTATTAGCTTTCCCAGATCATACTAAGGAATTTGATATTTACACTGACGCGTCCGGAGTTGGTCTTGGTTGCGTTTTGTCACAAGCTGGGCATCCAATAGCTTTTGCGTCCCGTACTTTAGCCAAAGCTGAACGCAATCATTCAGCTACGGAACGCGAATGTCTTGCTGTAGTGTATGCTCTTGATAAATTTCAATGTTATCTCAACGAATTGACAGTTAATATAATTACGGATCATTCTGCCCTTCAGTATTTGAATTCTGCTAAGCACCTCTCTCAAAGACTTATGAAGTGGGCTCTTAAGTTACAGGAGAGCAATATCAAAATTTCGTACCAACCAGGTCATAAGAATCAATTACCGGATGCATTGTCTCGCGTCCCGATTAGTGGGGTTCCCACAGAAACTACTCCTGGATGTCAGCCTTTACTTTTAATAGCTGATATAACATCCAGAGAGCAGATAATGGTAGAATTAGTAAATGATCCAGATTTTGGGGATATCTATAATTTTTTGCTTGCGGGTTCACCACAACAAAGTGACCCTTCTCTGGCTGGGAGGTCACAGCATTTTGAAGTCATAGAGGGCTTTCTTTACTATACGAAATCTAGGACTACTAGGGCAGAGTTTCGCCCATGTATTCCACGAACCCTTAGAATGGCCCTTTTAAACGAATTTCATGGCAAACCTATTGCAGGCCATTTAGGTATTCGCAAGACCCGTTGTAAATTGCGGGATGTTGCCTATTGGCTTGGCATGTACCAAAGTGTGCTCGCATACGTTCAATCATGTCACTTGTGTCAGATTTATAATTACCGTAATGTAAGACCTGCCGCTCACTTGAAATCTAGTTCAAGTTCTCATGTTTTTTACATTATTTCAATTGATTTATTGGGACCTTATCCTTTATCTATTAAAAACAAACCTCGTTACGTTTTAGTATTAACTGATAATTTCTCTAAATGGGTTGAAGTTTTTCCCATTAAAGCCGCTACGGCGGAAGTTATTTGTAATGTATTAATTAATGAAGTATTCTCTAGATATGGTGCACCTAATAAAGTAGTTTCGGATAATGGTCCCCAATTTATTTCTGACATTTTTGAAAGAATGTGTGCGAGACTACACATAAAGCATAAATTCATTTCCCCATATCATCCCCAGAGTAATCCCGCGGAACGAGTAAACCGCACGCTAGTTAAAATGATTGCTACATTTGTCATGGATCATCACGAGCGGTGGGATGACCATCTTGAGCTTTTTCGTTCGCCCTCCGCTCGTCTGTTCACGAATCTACTAAATTTACTCCTGCAGAACTTTTTTGGGTCGAAAAATTAAGACCCGTTTTGAAAATTTAACGGGGATTATCGACGAACTAAACCAGCGACCAACTCCGCAATCAGTACGAATCATGGCAGAAAAAGCTCGTGTTGCAATGATAGGAGCACAAGCGGCTCAAGCAAGATACTATAATACTAGGCGTAGGGAACCAGATCTTGTCGTTGGAGATCTCACTCTCGTGGAAACGCACTTCCAGTCTTCTATTTCTCATACTTTAGTAAAGAAATTTGCACCCAGCTACGAAGGTCCATATCGGGTGGCAAATGTGTTTGAAAATAACATTATCCTTGAAAAACCTGACAATCAATTTCAATACGTACACGTTGCTCAGTGTCGCAAGTATCATGAACGAAATATAGATTTTATAATCAACCCTACTCAACCTTCTGTTCCACAGACTCACGAGTCTATATAACACGATCAACCTCCAGAAATTTTGGACGAACCGACAAACCTTTTTGAAGAATCTCCAGTGATTTTTTCTTCACCCTCCCCTCCACAAGACGGGCTTCCAAGAACGCAACCTGATTCTACCATAAGACGAAGGCTCGAATCAAGTTCTTCAAATTCTAGTATCGTTCCTTTCACTCCAACCATTGCCGAGACTATTGCTGCACCATTCCCTAATAACTCTGCACCAACACAAGCTCCTACTTCCTTGAATACCTCGTCAGAAAGTATTCCTATAGGCAGAAATAAACATCGCCCTGCACGACCACTAACTTACAGCAGCGACTCAGAGTCATCAAATATTTCTGATTTATCAGATATAGACAATAGTTTGACGATTCCTAAACGTCAGACACAAATTACAAACCGTCCAGCAACACCAAAAGCTGGTCGAAAACGCAACTTGTCTCCCCAATCTGCTTCGCCGCAACAGCGACGAAGGCAGAGATCCTTGCATCCGCCCGGGTTTCGCCCCTGGAACTTACGCTCAGGGCAAACAGGTCCGATGCCTGCTTCTACTGTCATGCCAAGAGGTAGAAAGCGAAAACAAGCGATGTGGCCGGAGCCACGTCCCTTCAAAATAATGCTGGAAGGACAACACGGGACCCAGCACAAAGGGACAACATATCAAAAGCCTGGGGGAGCCCGTTCCTGTCAGCCGCAGGGATTTCCTGACCGACAGACTTCAGCCGTTCCTGACCGTTCCTGTCAGCCGCAGGGATTTCCTGACCGACAGACTTCAGCCGTTCCTGACCGACGGACTTCAGCCGTTCCTGACCGTTCCTGTCAGCCGCAGGGATTTCCTGACCGACAGACTTCAGCCGTTCCTGACCGTTCCTGTCAGCCGCAGGGATTTCTTGACCGACAGACTACAGATGTTCCAGATCCATTCAAGTCTCTGAAAAGATCGACGCCACCTGAATTTACCAGTCCGATTAGGCCTGGAAAACGTTATCGTACTAGAGTTTTTTATGCGTCCTCGAGATAAGTAACTTTTCGTGGACAGGTTCTTTTCCCTTTCTGTTGTTTTTCCTGCACGACCAGTTGGCGTGGCAGAATTATTTTTTTTTCGTGTGGGCCTATGCATTCTTTTTGTGTATATATGTGGTTTTTTTTATATATCTTCTATTTCCGTCTACTAATCCAAAATTATATATATATATATATATGTGTTAGGGGTAAAATAATGAAAATTGTTACTGTTAGGCAGCTACAGGCAATCTTCGCTGCTGATACAGTTGGTTTGTAATCAACGATAATATGAGGAAGTAATTTGAAATCAAAAAAGTGATTCCTGCTAGGCAGAATAAAAATAAGGTATGCCGATGCAGGTTCGTTCTGTTCAAGTATAAAAAGTGTTTCCTGCTTCACAGACGACAATTGCTGCTGACACAGGTTTCCTGAATTTGTCATGCCAAGTTTGATGTTGTACATACTGCTGCCACCAAAAAAAAAAAAAAAAGAGGACGATAAACGTCAGTCAGCGAAATGTAAGACTACACTCAAAATTTGATAGGTTTTTCGACAAAAAAAAAAAATTAAGGGGGAGATGATGTAACGTATACTCTAGATTCAGTTTCCTTTTGATTTTACTATCTCTTGTTATTTTATTTTCCTATGCAAATTATCTTCTCACTTAACGAGATGTTATTTCTCCCGCTGAATGATATGTGGCAATGAGTGTAAGTCATGACGTGGTGGTATGCAGTATATATAGGCGCGTTCAACTATACCAAGAGAGCTTTGTTTTATGTGCGAGGAGCTTTTGTTTTATGTGCGAGGAGCTTTTGTTTTATGTGCGGAGAGCTTCGTTTTATGTGATTAGGTTCTTCTTCATTATTGTGATGCGATTCTACGAAAGTTCGGATATTCAGTAGTAGTGTGATTAGTAGAGTGTGTGTTGGATGATGCCAGGAGTTTTCCAATAAAAGGTTTTAAAGTGAGTGCATTTTTCTCAGTTCATATTATTCTCAGACCTCTGTCTGGCCGTTAGGTCTCTTTCATTAAGTGTCTCCATTACGTCCAGGCATAAAACTTTATTCATTATAATTACCACACAACCAACCAGTAAACCTTATTCATTATACACCCATCAACACCGAGCGGATCTGAGAATAAAGTGGCCGGCGGCGACAGCTGATTGCCCATCTGGCGAAAACGGCGACACTGAGGAGGGCTGGTGTGATAGCGCTTCCACCGCCATGTCGTCAGCTCGTCGTACTCGCTGACGAACTGTGAAAGGAAAGAGGTTTTTCGCTCACATGAAATGCCTCATCTTTCAGGAATTCAATACAAAAGCGACTTTGACAAGTGTACTTCCAGTTTGGACTCTGACGAACATTGCTTGTGTTTATGTGCGCTGTTTTACGTGATTTTCGCTTCTGGAATGTTTGTCTTCTGATGCGATTGTCCATTTATTTTGTACGATATTTCATGTGTACCGTTGTACAATGTACACAATGGAATAATGTCTTAAAGGTAATGCCACAAGGCTCGACAAGGAAGGAGGTATGTCTTGGACAAGTGACTCTGGCACATTTGAGTGTGAAAAAACGTTAGCAAGTGTTCATACTTCTTAAGACTGTGAAAGCAGAAAAACTAATAAGGAACTCCGAAATTACCAAGACGTATATCTGAAATTCGGTTTCATATCGTCAACGCGGAGCCTCGCCCTAAAAGTGTAGTTTGTCATGAAACCATCACGGTTAATTCGCCATTTGAAAACAAAACACCCAGAACTTCAGCAAAAGCTTCTGCAGTATATGTGTATGTATTAGTCCCTTGTCTGGTAACAGAGCTACCAAACAAGGGACTAATGTAGTTCTGTAGCTCTGTTTAGAACTACCAGACAAGGGGTGCGCGATAAGTGGTTTTCGCCAATGCAGGGGTGCGTCATGAAAAAAGTATGAAGACCATTATCCTAGAGAGTAACTATGCAAAATTTGGTCCAGATCGGTCAAAGTATTTAGGCACAAAGTGTCAAGGAGATGAACGCAGCGTGAGGGATGAAATCAGGGGGAGGAAGTGGGATGTCCAGGTTTCCTGGAAGTCTATATTTTCCTTAGGATCCTAAAAGGATGACTATGCAAAATTTGGTCCAGATGGGTCAAAAAGTTTAGTTCATGCGAAACATACAGACAGACATTACATTTTAGATCTATAGATTCTTATGATTTTATTTTTTTCACTTCGAAGAGAGTTTTTAATCATATTTTGACATGGTTATTGGCTTCCTTATTCTACAAATGAAAAGTTTCATTCCAAATATTTGTTAAGATATGGATTATTTTGCGAGAAAAAAAAATCTGCGCAAAAGCAATCCCGAAGCAGTGTTTCATGAGAAACTTTAATTCCCATTTTTTTCTTAGTTTTTCATAACAGGTACCTGACGGCTTTCGTATTAAATAATGGTCCCACATAAACTGCTTGATTACATTTTCCAGAGCCCTCTTTGTTTGATTCTGGACTTCGCAATAAAATATGAGGAAATCCAAAGCCAATTACTAAACAAACTGAAGATGGGGGAAAAAACGCGGAGCAGAGCTTTAAGGGAATTAAGTTGCATTCTTAATCATCTAGTAATCTTGTTTAAGACGAAAGACCTCGACACTTCAACCTAATTGCATTCCAGTTAAAGACCACTTTTTATGCTTAAAGCTTAAGAAAAGCGTTTCGTCTTTCACACAGCTATTATTTCAAAAGCAGTAAAAGTCAGATTTTGTTTTTGAAGATACTTTCGGCAACCGCCATGAGAGTGGGGAGACCTGTGCGCGTTCATCCTCTTGCGTTCAGGAACTTTTCCACTTTTATGCTTCATCTACAGCACAGGAAGAAAAACTGTTGCGTTAAGAATCAACTTCTGAAACTTTAGAACACTCCGCGCAAAAGGCATTTCATCGCTGCATCCCATCTACGGTGCAAGAAAAGTCCCCATTCTCGTAATTATATTTGCCAAACCGAAAGGAAAAAGGATTCTTTTCAGAAGGTACTGCCCATCTAACCCCAAGCGTTTGATTAACTCACTAAATAAAGGTCTTAATGTGATTCATCTGTTATTTTTACTTTTCTATCTGAAGCGCTCTCTCGCACAAGCACGGACACACACACATGTAAAATGTAAAAAAATTGAAAAGCTTCGAGGTAAAAACAAAAAATTCTGTAAACACGGGGATATAGTTTTTATTATTTACGCTAACGGGAAAATTATCGTAGTGCAGGTGCATTTAAAGAGGTGACATTTCTTCTCTTCCTTCTGAGTGAATTTTGCTTGTTATGGATATAGAAATGTCCGCACAGGTGTCTCTATGGAAGATGCAACAATTGCAGAAGACCTGCACATGGTATGCACGCATACAAAAAAGAAATAAGAACTTTCGGAAACTTTGATGAGAAGTCTTTTTCGTATAAAGTCGTCTGTTAATGACGTCCCACACGTTTTCCATTGATGAGAAGTCTTTTTCGTATAAAGTCGTCTGCTAATGACGTCCCACACGTTTTCCATTGATGAGAAGTCTTTTTCGTATAAAGTCGTCTGCTAATGACGTCCCACACGTTCTCCATTGATGAGAAGTCTGGGGATCGCGCTAGCCAAATTAGCACCTGTACACTTTGTAGACACTCTGCTGATATTGGTAGCGGGCGGGCGGGCGTTATCTTGTTGAAACTGGGCGTCAGGAGTACCACGGAAATCCGACAACAAAACTGGCTGAAGCAACTCATCGCCTTATCGTCATGCTGTCAATGTATTGGATGTGTGCATAAGTTCTACTCGTTTTTGTAGGCTACAAAAAAAGGAGAACACAACAAATAACGTACCTAGGATTTCACATAACTGCCATCATTCTGTATGACCTCTTGCCATTTATCTACGAGTAAGTGAATCCTCCGCCGGAAAAACTCCTTTGTTTTAGAGTCAAAAAAGTCATGTTATGCCGTTTTCACATTGTCCACATCATCGAAGGTATGGAGAGCGAAGGCGTTCTGTAATGATCGAAAAAGGTGGTAGTCCGTAGGTGCCAGGTCAAGGGAATACGCTGGGTGAGGTAACACTTCCCAACCAAAATCCAGTAATTTTTGCCGAGTTATTAAAGCAGCATGAGATCTGGCGTTCTCATGATGAAGGATCACGCCTTTGCGATTGACGAGTGCTGGCCTCTTCGATGTCAGTTGTTCTCGCAATCTGTCCAACTGTTGTCAGTAGAGATCAGCATTTATCGTTCGGTTAGGTGCCAACACCTCCCAGTGGATTATTCCCTGGACATCCTACCAAACACTCAACAAAACCTTTTTGGGTTTCAGTCCTCCTTTTGAGGTCGGTAGAGCACAGTTCGTCCGCGCTTACCTTGGAACACAGTTCGTCGACGCTTTACATTACGGTACAGTACCCATTTATCATCACCCGTTACAATTCGTCCCAAAAACGGTTTATTTCTGTGACGAGAAAGCAAAGAAACACAGGTACGGATTTTCTCCTTCCGTTGCTTTCCAAAAAGCTGATGCGGAACCCAGTTATCGAACTTGGTGATGAACCCAAGCTCATGCATCCATCTTTCGACTGTTCTTCTGTGTACCGACAACGTTTCCGCTAATTCTTGAACGGGTGGGTGGGGGTCATTTGTTATGGCTTGGTCCACATCCTCGTCAGAAACCACGGATGGACGTCCAGGACGTTATTGATTTTTACAGCTTCTGCCTCCGCCCGGAATTTCAGAAACCAACGGCGAGATGTACTATCATGAACTGCATTCTCCCAATACACTTGACAGATGTTGCGACAAGCCACGGCTGCAGTACTGCTTTTATCGAACTCGTACAGTAAACAATGTCTAATGTGTTCCTCATCGCATGTCATGTTATACCGTCCGTGATTTCCGTTATGAATGACTTACTAGGATAAACCTAGTGCCTCTATATGCTCTACTGCTCCACGCTTTATTGGCCGAAAATTCGGCATCGCAGCGTCATGTGTGACGTAATTACTCCGATTGCAATTTATATCTATTACAAAACGTATAAAATTTTTGCACACACCTAATACATACTATGTGTATGAGCGGTGAACGGCTGTTCAAACTGATACCCTCCGGAAACCATGAAACCAATATGAGGAGCTGTATGATGCTCATGGATGGCAGTAAGATCATCCGAGTGACTACGTCGCCTTCCAACTCTCAATCAGCGATCGTCGGCGCTGACACAGAATCGAGACTCGAATACATAGTTCCATCGTATGCCTGGTACGGTACCACTGCATCCTTGCGTGACGATACGCTGCAATGAGTGTCAGTGGTCTCAAAAGCAGAGCGCAAATCTGCCTTAGCCAACCTGACATTCGCAGTCTGTAACTACCTTTGCAACTCGTCGAGCGGCGTCCGTTGTGAATTGTGGATCTGCTACGGCTTGCCGTCAAATGCAGCGAATGAATCTTACGGATGTTCGCCTACGTTCATTAATCCCGCTACGGCGGCGACATACATTACCTTCGTCCAACCACTGGCAAACATTCGACCGGCAGTTGTTGCATTCCGATATATTTCTACCACTATCAGACGAAGAAAACAACTAGCCGAACGTAGTCCTATGATGAAATCTCTGGTAAAGGTTTGCGTGTGATGGTAGGATTGGATTTCCGATAACGTAGCACAGGCATCTCACTCCTTACACGTGTTTTTTCCACCGAGAACACTCTGATGTAGTTGTTCATACGCCCAGTTAGATACAACCAAATTTAGCTACGCCGAGCCTTTTTATCTCCCTCACCTCTCACGTGATTATTTCGCAACTGTGATCATTTACGTAACGGAATTGTGGCACATACCTTCCAATTTGCATGACAATGCGACGAATGCTTCATGGTATGACATTTTCTATGTCAAGCAGTGTATATAAGTTGAAATGATAGCTCAGTTTAAATCAAGGTAAGAAAAGTAAAACGTTTCGCTTTGGCAATTTTATATCACTGCGATACCTGAAAGCATTTCTGTGAGTGGATTTCAGAGGCTGGTAGTGTTGTTGGTCCATTTTGGGCTTTGGAAATTAATCTTCAGGATATCATACTGATTGCAATTTGTCTATGGAGCTGATCGCTCTTTGCTTTAGGTGGATACACGGAGGCCAATCGTATTCTCAATACAGCTCGTACCTCGATCGCGAAGAGAATCGATTACGTCCAATTCACAAGAAATGTGGGGGAACAATTCGAATTACGTTTCGGTGTTTTCTATTTGTTCTGTTCGAGTGAGAACCGCTGCAACTGCTACTGCTGGCAAAGAGTTATAGGCAGACATACTGAACAAGAACCAATGAAATTCATCAAAAAAATGGCAGGAAAGCCGAAAATAAAAAACTCTGTCGTACAGAAGTTGAAAACAATTTTATGAAGCTGTGAGTCTAGTGGTCGTTTGAATTCCTCTGTTATTTACTGACAAACAAAACACGCTCACAATTTAATATTTCATATATATATACCTATCTTTTGACTAGGCACACATATTTCATATTACACACCATATAATAATTTAAAATATACATTGCCATTCAGTAATGGCCCATTTTGATACGTAATTACGTATTTGAAAAACCACTTGACATTTTCACATTTTTGGTGTGACAGTTTCTTTATTATTTGGCATTTTCGCTTTGAATTCAGCAAAAAAACATGTCTTCCCCTTATAAAACTTTAATATAAAATTATGTTCTACATATGCACATTGCAAATAAAATTCTGTCATATTACACAATCATTATGCATAATGATTGTATAATATGACAGAATTTTATTTCATAATAATAATAATCATTATGGTATAATGATTGTGTAATATGACAGAATTTTATTTAATAATTATAATAAGTATGCATAATGATTGTGTAATATGACAGAATTTTATTTAATAATTATAATAAGTATGCATAATGATTGTGTAATATGACAGAATTTTATTTGCAATCTACATATGTAGAACAGAATTTTATATTAAAGTTTTATAAGGGGAAGATATGTTTTTTTGCTGAATTCAAAGCAAAAATGCCAAATAACAAAGAAAATAATGTCACACCAAAAATGTGAAAATGACAAGTGGTTATTCAAATACGTAATTACGTATCAAAATGGGCCATTACTGAATGACAATGTATATTTTAAACGCTCACAATTATATCACCATAGTTGTTATAATAATACGCCAGGAAGGCACATAATTTCCTCTCTATATCGTCGTTACGGAAGATGAACGCTGCTCCCACTATTTTTACACAAAAGCCCTACCACGTTTTGCGGGATAATATCGCAACATATTCCCCACAAAGGAGCTGAGGGCAGCACCCTCGGCCAGCAATGCTATGAGAACTACATACATGAAAAACTACCGAAATGACACGATGACTATTTTAACTCCAATGTTAAAAAATTTAATATATACATTTAAAAAGATGATATAATAAAATATGTACACACATGAGATCTTTCGGTGCCCAAAGTGGGTACCATCTTCAGATGCTGTTAAAATTCACCAAACGAACGTGACAAACACTGTGTTATTTATATGAGACTACAGTCGTAATAACGTAACTATTATAAAATGGGCTTAACCAATGAGAGTCTGGGATAACATTTGTTGCTGATCAAACATAAAATTAATGGGTATAATTTATTAATTTATTAATACCTAACCCGACAAACCCAAGTATGTTTTCCACGGCATAAGTATAAATTCTGGTAAATTATCATTACATGCTGTATTCGCATATTTCATAATATGCAAACTCTCAACAATCTTAAAGTTGGTCTAGATTTTGGTGTGTTGAGAATTTTAATCTCGTTCCAGGCAGGATGGTAATTACCTTGGTTTGCAAGTCGTGCTAAAGCTGTGGTTGTATCTCTATTTTTAACATCATATTTATGCTCTTTTAATCTAGCTGATATTGAACGAAAAGTGGAGCCTATGCACACTATTTGTTGTTCATTTTCTTCTATACTGTTAAGAGGGATAATATACACATCATGTTTCACATCAAAAGGCACAGGATTTCTGTCTTTTAAAAGTAAGGACTTAATGTTGGTTGTGTTTATTCCGACATCAAAATCGTATTTATGACATATCGTTTTCATGGAATAGCACAATACGATTTTGATATTGGGATAAGCACAACCAACATTAAGTCCTTACTTTTGAAAGACAGAAATCCTGTGCCTTTTGATGTGAAACATGATGTGTATATTATCCCTCTTAACAGTATAGAAGAAAATGAACAACAAATAGTGTGCATAGGCTCCACTTTTCGTTCAATATCAGCTAGATTAAAAGAGCATAAATATGATGTTAAAAATAGAGATACAACCACAGCTTTAGCACGACTTGCAAACCAAGGTAATTACCATCCTGCCTGGAACGAGATTAAAATTCTCAACACACCAAAATCTAGATCAACTTTAAGATTGTTGAGAGTTTGCATATTATGAAATATGCGAATACAGCATGTAATGATAATTTACCAGAATTTATACTTATGCCGTGGAAAACATACTTGGGTTTGTCGGGTTAGGTATTAATAAATTAATAAATTATACCCATTAATTTTATGTTTGATCAGCAACAAATGTTATCCCAGACTCTCATTGGTTAAGCCCATTTTATAATAGTTACGTTATTACGACTGTAGTCTCATATAAATAACACAGTGTTTGTCACGTTCGTTTGGTGAATTTTAACAGCATCTGAAGATGGTACCCACTTTGGGCACCGAAAGATCTCATGTGTGTACATATTTTATTATATAATCTTTTTAAATGTATATATTAAATGTTTTAACATTGGAGTTAAAATAGTTATCGTGTCATTTCGGTAGTTTTTCATGTATGTAGTTATCGGCACGAGTTAAATTCACAGTATATATAGCTATGCGAACTATATGTTCAGGCATTGATAACGGTTGGACTTCTGCCGAAAATGGTAAACTATCTGTGCAATTCGCTCGGCATCTCGACGCATGAAGCCTTGTCTTTTGCTTCACGTGACAAAGGTCCGTTGAAAATAAAACCTTCGTCTTCCAGCACGTATTGAAAACCTCTTGGAATGCTTCTGTACTCCTTGCTCTCATAACACACACAGATTAGTTCCCACTTTCCTTCTCAGAATACCTCTTGTACGGGACCTTGAAAGACCAAATAAAAGTTCAGCACAAGACTGTCCGCATATAGTTGATTGCGTGGATACAGAATGGACTCCTAACGCACCGAGATTAAATTTTTGATGAACTGACAAAATGCTTTGTAAACTGAAGAAACATACCCACGTGTCACTCACACTAGTTATCAGCAGTTTCTTTTTTTTTTCCTTTTTTTTTTTTTAGTAAGTATGGTCGTTTCCATTCGTAATAAGGAAAACGCTTTTAAAATTTGCTCAATAGGAAATGAATGCAAAAGATAATGACGCCAGTGAGATCTATGCTCAAACAGCTATGTAGTCGTACCAGTGGCGCAGTGGTCTAAGCGCTAGCTTCTGACCATTCGTCTGAAAAGGGTCCGGGTTCGAATCTCGGTGATGCATGGATGTTGTGTTTGTCTTACAGTACTGGCTCTCTCCCTTCCCTGGTGTCGGTGTCCCTAAATTAGGAACGGGCGACTGCTTATAGCCCATTGAGTTGCTCACGGTGGTCGTTGAACCTTCCCCCCCCCCCAAAAAAAACAGCTGTGAGTACGTCAGATAAACAAAAATTAAAATTCCTGTAATACTTCAGATTTTTGTTCATTTTCCAAAGTCAAACAGGGGTAGAACTCTCAGATTTCCAAATTTAAACAGAGGAAATCACCATTTACGCACAGCATATATCAAGATACAAAAAGCAGCCACAAGCTGAATTCAACAGTAGAGGGACATTTTTTAGGACTACTAATTCAAGGGAAGGGACAAAACCTGTGCATTAGGACAAACACCTCCATCGTCCAGGAAGGACGATTAGCCAGAAGCTTGCGCCTCTGACCATTCGGCCACAATTATACTTTTTTATCTCAATGACCAATTTTAATGATCGAAGAATAAAATTAATACTAGGGTCATTCTCCAGTTGACTGACAACAGAGATCACGACCGCAGATCAAAAAACAAATCAGTGCAAAGCAAACTTTTGTAGCTTCGTGTTAATTAAAAAATAACCTTAGATAAAGATAAAAATACTCCGTTTGTCATCGTCATGACTCATGACGAAAAGATAAAGTAATGATCTAATGTTAAAATCAGTACAAAGAGATTTCTTTTGCAGCTCAATGACAGTTAAAACAAAAATGCAGGATTAAAAAAAACTAAACCAGTTTTACAGATTAGTGATGACAGAGATCATAAATTAAGATCATATTTTATTCGTGACAGTTAAGACAGTGAACTAAGATCGAAGTCAAAATCTGAGTCACTTGTACACGTTAACGACTGTAAGGATAAATAGCGCATGTATAAAATAAACACGAATAAGATTTCGCAACTTTATGGCATATAAGACAGATTGCTAAATTTAAAGTCAAAGCAAAGACAGGTTTTGTATCTTCACGACAGTTATGACCATGACCTAAGGCAAAACAAAAATAAAAACATTATTGCAGATAAATGTACATAATAGTCAGAGGTCACACAATAAATGCGAGAGCAATTTTCACATCGTAAAGACGATAGTGACTGTCAAAAATGTAATAGCAGCATGCATGTTGCTTTTGGAGATCTGAAAAAGTTATAATGTTAGAATGAGAATTTCATAATTATCAAATAGTCTATGATGTTCGAGTAACAGGGTGCGACAGAAGTTCGTCCCGTTTTGAGCTATACATAATGTTAGGCCTTCTGCGCCAAAAGCGCGCCAGTGTCGACTGGATACTGCGACAACATCGAACACATCCGGCTCATTACGTGTATTTGGCACGGAGCCACATTGCTTTTACAGGTTACCAGAAGATGAATGTCCATAAACGTGATGTTCGAGTGTTCCTGCTCCATTATGGGGGAAATGATAAACGCGGCAACAGTGAGAGGAATTTGCGCAGTTGAAGGCTAGGAAACAGCGGACTGAAGCGCGGCACGAAAACGGTCGGTTCCGGCGTTTCAAAACTGGGAACATCGGTCTCGAATACAAGCCGAGGGCAGGACGTCTAACTACCACCAACACTGACACCCTGGTCGAAACAATGACAGCAAATCCCGGTATCAGTGCAAGACAAATTGGCAGCTGAGATGGAGTCCTACCAATCCACCATCGTTCGTCACCTGAACCAGCTTGATTTCCACTCCAGGCGCCATCAAATACGTAGTTTCCAGTGGATTTAACCGCAACAGGCGAAACAGCGTGTAGCTGTCTGTCGTAGATTGCTATCAAAACCATTGGACGATAGCTTTTGGCGTCATACCGTCACAGATGATAAAAAATGAATATTCCTACGTTATCGTACCACTAGAAAGCAGTGGCTAAAGCCACTCCTCGAAGGCCAGCCAGTGGTGAAAAGATAGCGGTCCAAGAAGAAAATCACGCTGTGCATTTAGTGTAATTGTGAGGGTCCTGTGCACTGGGCACTCGTGTCAGATGGTCGGACTATGGACGGGAACCTCTATGACGAACAACTGCAAAGGGTCCATGATACTCTGCGCCAACACTCTCCAGGAAAAGAAGAAGAAGCGGTCAATAAGAAGCGGTCGTTGTTGAAAGCGATTAATGCCTCAAGTCACACTTCCAGAGTAGTCCACCTAAAACTACAGGAATCTGAATGGGTTATCCTCCATACAGTCCGGATCTTGCTTCATCTGACTATCACCTGTTTTGTTCCACAGCCTGTTTCCTACAAGGACGACACTTCGCTTCAGTGGTGAACGTTGAATACGGTATTAGAGAGTTTCTGTCCTCAAAACCTGTTATGTGGAACCGCCGTAGGATCGTGGCTCTGGGGGAACTTTAGTGAAGAACAAAAGAAAACAAAGGCCGGTGCTTTACAGAATGAGGTGAGCGTTTATGGCTCTCTTGCATCATTAAACCTTTTAGCTGCAAACTCGACGAACTTGTTTGACTCTCCTATGTATAGTGACTAAAACTTCAGTTTCTCAAATATGAAAATAAAAAACGTTTATGCAGTTGTAACTGCTAATTGGAATATTAAAACGATGCACAAGAATGCGGTATTTCTTATGTTTTGTTTTTCATGAAGCCAGCATACTAACCGCTATTACTGTTGTATTGTCTGAACCTGGGTTTTGCCCCCTATCAGGGAAATTACATATAGAACAGTGGCGGCTTTTCAGGTGAAGTAGGTGAAGTGCCTCTTCACCTATTTTACTCAAAATAAAGTTTTATTCAGTATTTTTTTATAATATATTCTTTTTTGCCTTTATTCAGTTCCAAAATACCCAAAATTTTGAACAGTTATTAATTCACATGGTGCGCTCAATACGGAAAACAAATCCTTATACGCAAAACACTGCAAGTGAAGAGCCGAAATGAGAATGCTTGGAAGTCTGCAGTTTTCCGCCGAGTTGCCATGGTAACCGTGACGTCACCCTTCCCCAATCTGCTCGCTCAAGTGAAGTGTTTCAGCTTCACGCGCCTTACCTCTGCATCTTTCAGTTTTTGAGTGTAAAGTCGTGAGAGATTACGGTGGAGTGGGCGGACTACCATTCAATCTGCTAGGGCTTTTTTTCCTTGTAATGCTGTGGTACATTATTTTCCGAAAGGAATTTGTTCTTTCGTGCTTTGTGATTATTTGTTGAAAGCTTTAACTGATATTTTAGGTTTGTATACAATTTAACTAATAGTGATAGTTTTTAGTATGCATCCTGTGGACGACATTGTTTGTAATTTATTGCAAACTCCATTTACTCTGTGGAAAGATGAAGATGAAAGAGACATTTTGCTTCAAGGACGACCAACGGATTTCCTGACAATTGTTGCCAAGAACGAAATCAAGAAGAGCGTTAAATCTAACAATATTAATTTTAAAAATTGTTAGTTTACTGAATATAAATGGATTTGCAGCACTTCTGTGTTAATTTTTTTTTTGGTAGGGGGGGGGGCAGCTTACTTTTTAGTAATAAACATTCGGCGTGGAATAAAGACGGATTCTCAGATTTATTAAGCGTAACACGGTCACTTCATAAACATCGTGATTCTAGCGAGCACCTGAAATGCCGATTAATGTTAAGGAATTTCGAAAAAATTCAAAACACCATTGCCGATGCCCTGAGGAAGAATGCTAGGCTTTTGAAAACGCATTTGAACGAAAACGTTCGTTTAAATAGACTTTTCCTGCAGACAGTGATTGATGCAGTATTAGTCTATACTGTATTTGAGCAAACAAGGAAGTAGCATTCCATGGCCATGACGAAAGCATGGGCTCGATAAATCGTGGAAATTTCATTGAATTACTTTCATTGTTGATATGAAGAAGTTCTTTAGAAATTGAAAATCAATACGAAAGGATAAAAAACTATTCAAAATGAATTAATTGAATGTATTTCTGAATATATAAACGATCACGTCAAAAATTAAATAATTTTTATTGTTGATTCGGAAGGTGTATTGGTTGAGGGATTTTGGGTTTCCATTATGTGAATGAAGATAGAACGTCAGGAGCTTTATACAAAATGCTAGACAAAATTTTGGAACAGTTTGATTACCAACACAAATAAATAGGACATGGGGCAAGTATAATGTCTGGACACTTAAATGGGCTACAGAAAAAAAAAGTCAAGGATAAAGCTTCTCAAGCTGTTTTTGTTCAATGCTTAGTTCATCGTTTGAATCTTGTATTACACCAGAGTTTTTCTAAAATTTCTAAGTGTCGAATACTTTTTGCAAGCCTCAGTGGAATTGCTTCGTTTGTTCACCATTCTGCGAAGCGGTCTTATACACTTATATCATCAACCGCAAGATGCAGACCAGCCATAACATAAACTCGATAGTCCTCCACTTCGAAATTAGTGAGTGTAGTTGTTGAAGATTGGGATAAATTGAAGGAAGTGTTCGGATTTCTGACGAATAGCGAATAATCAGACAAAAATTCAATTCATCTTGCCAAGGGGTTTTTGAATATGAACACTTTTGAATTTACATTTTTGGCTCCACCGATCTATATTCGAACTTTTGAAGAAAAAAGAACTAAACATAAACTACTGTGTAACTCAAATTAAAAAAAAAAAAACCAACCTCGTGAAATTTTGAGCCATAAAAGGAACGATGAGTTATTTGAAACACAGTTTGGAAAAGCTAGCAAAATCACAGAAATAAGCATGGGAATATGCTGCTCTTACACAGGAAACAATTTTTCAAAATTATAAACAATTGTATTTTGAAATTTTGGACCACATTCTTATGGAAATGGATATAAGATTTCAAGACTGTAAGAAACTTTAATTTGTCTGACTTGCTGATACAACCAAATTCGAATAATTTAATGCATGCTTTCCCACTCGCGCTCTTGAAAATCTACATTTTTACGGAAACATATTTACTAAACACCAGCGCCTTAAAAATGAACTGAGTCTTGTATAAGCCGATGAAAAATTAAGGAATATATTGACTCAAGAACTCCTTCGAGTGTTTCACGGAGACAAAGACATTTTTACAGAAGATTATAAATTGGTTTACCTCAGTTTAACAATTACATCTACAAGTGTGCCAGTGGAAAGAAGTTTTCTTAAAAGAATACAAACTTGCTCAAGAAACACTAGTTCCCAAGATAGACCTCTGGCAAATATTTCTATTCAGGAAGGCATTTTATTGATGCTCAAGAAGAAACAATCGTCTAACCATCTTATGACGACATAATCGACAAATTTGCAGCTTTAAGAGGAAGAAAAATTGATTTAATATAAAAAAAATAAGTAAGTCCTCATTAAGGTATTTCCATTGTAGACAGTATATATCTTTTCATACTGCTCTTGTACCTCTTCACCTATTTTTCCAACCACGAGCCGCCACTAATATAGAATACTGTTTGATATTTCTGAACTTGCTTATAGGTAATTTTATTGGAATAATGTGTGTACAATTATTGAAGGAATAGTGCAATACAATAAAAAACGTGCAGGATGAAAAACTGTTTGCAACTGATTCCATTCAAAACCGAAACAAAGTGGCATTCAGAAAATTCTTATTCTTTTTTCAAAAGGTTTGCATCTATTTCTTGCAAATGAGGTTAAGTGAAATGAATAATTCCTGGAGAAAAAAGGACAGGTTTTGAGACTATCAAAATATATCTTGACGACAGCTGAAATGCTTTAATCCATTTTCTAGAATAAGAAATGCCTTCTACAAGATAAAAGGATCATGGAAGCGTATTTCAGAATGAAGACTGCGTTCCGTAAAATTGATCATGGTCTTACCATGCACTCCTGCCAAGCCACGTCCCTTTTCCTTCCTTCACACAAAAACTAATAAAAAAAGAACTCTGTGGCCATTTTAACTGCCTAATCAATTTACAAACGATCGTAATGTCTCGTGGAAGCATCACTCAAGTCATATTTTCCGTTGCAAACAAATATTTTATGCATCTTGACGAATGTTTAAACCCTTAATCTGTTTTCTAGTCAAGGAATGGATCTTAACAAGCTCCGCATAAATTGTAAGGAGATTTGAATCTGTGAACCTTAATTATACTCAGTTATTATCTAATAACTGAAACGATGATAGTTTTCCGTCTTTAGCACAATTTAATGAAACACGATTTAATACATCTGAAGAAGAGGTGCCTCGAAAGTGCTCATGGTTTTAATTGTATATATTTCTCATCTTTTATCATCAAATCGTGCTAAAGACGGAAAACTATCATCGTTACAGTGATTAATGTCGCACGAGTCTTCAATATTTGTTGATTATTATCTAATAAATTGTCTTCTTTTAGGGAAGTTTTTTCCGACGAAGAAACTTCTCATTTTCTGTTTCATAAATGTTTAGGCACATAACGTGTGAGAAAAGAATATAAAATTCTTGTTCGTGGGAAATTTTTAATTAAAAATTCCGTAAGAAACGACTTCCGTGACTTATACTGCATATCAAGATATTGAAACTTCAACCCAACTAAATGTTTCAAGTAATGTAAAAAAAAGCATGCTTCGCGAAAGGATTTCACCTCTGCCTTTGTCTTTTCTCCAATTCCTGTAAAAGGAATTGAAACCTGCGGCACTTGTACAAAATCATTATCTGTGTAATTTCGCCTACGTCTGTCCTGGACTGCTTTGCGTCAGTTTACCATGCGACTCTATGCGTAAAGTGTTCATGTTGCGACTGTCCTTTTGCGGCTTTGTTTTTTATTGGAGGTTTAACGACCACCGTGAGCAACTCAATGGGCTATAAGCAGTCGCCCGTCCCTAATTTAGGGTCACTGGTTCCAGTGAAGGGAGAGAACCAGTGCCGTAAGACAATCACAACATCCATGCCTGACCGGGATTCGAACCCAGACCCCTTACGGACGAATGATCAGAGGCCAGCGCCTTAGACCACTGCGCCACCGGGGCGGCTTTGCGGCTTTGAATCATGTCTATTTAGTGTGTTTAACGTTTTTATTGTATTTTACATGATCTATTGTGTTCTACGCTTGTTTCCTTTGCGACTTTGCTGAGTTTTGCTATGATGTACTGTGTATGCGCGCTTGACAACTCTGTCATTTCTTCTATATCGCTATGTTGTACCTGCCGTCGTAGATCTGGTGATGATTCCATATGTGGTCTTGCGACCGTCACAAATTGAGACTTTGTCCTACATCATGTTTACGTGTTTTGCTACGAGTATCTCTCTATCTTCTGTAACTTTTTTTCATGTTTTTCACCTGTATTGTGTGTGATTTCTACGTGGTTCGCTGATACCCGTATCGTTCATGTTATTGGTAGAGGTTCTGCTTCGTTTGTACACGTGTCATCATCTTCGGTGTTTTCAATAGACGGGATGATGGGCTTTTCCCCACCCTCGGTATTTTAATCTCCCTTGAGAAATGACGGTGTCAACCCCGAGGATTCAAGGATGTGTCGTTTCTTTCCTTCTGCCTGAGAGTGTGTTACCCAAATTTCCATAGATTCGCCCTAAACACCGGACATAAAAATAAATCACTAAGTAAAGCCACCAAGGTCGAACGTTGTTCCAGAATTTAGTGCATCTTAATTGTTATTTGAAAAACTGTATATTCAGATCGCAAAAATGAAACTTATTTCTTAGAGAAGGATTTTCCTCTAGCCTGCGATATCCGCCTACGCGTAAGTCGAACTTATGTTATTGGGCAACACAGAAACTGGTTTTTTTTTTCTTTAAAGAATCGGTATTTCGAATGCCTATGTTTAAAGGTGAGCGGCCTCCGTGGGCATCTAAGGCTATGCGGAGTCGCCTGTTGGGGCCACTGGTTCCGAGAGATTGTAGCGGACAGCGTTATATGCCAGTTTCAGTACCACACTCAAGCAAGGCCGTCTGGAAAACACACGGCGACTACATGAGAGATGAGTTACCTCTTTTAGTGACGTCACGCGGAAAGCAGGGCTTTCGATTGATTTCCAACGCTGTCGCGTATGACGTCAAATACGCCACCGACGTATCAGGCAGGGTGACATGATAGTGGCGTCAAAAACGGATGAAACCTAATGAGATTAGGTACTTTCCACTGCATCAGCACCTACTTTCATCACTTGCTCTTATGATTCCTTCCAGCAAAACGTATATTCTCAAAAGTGCTAGCTGAGCTATTGTCTCTGGAAACAAGAGTTGTTGGAAAAACACTTATTTTCAAAATCAGTTATAGATTTGGCTGGGGTGGATTTAGAGACGCTTGGTCTTGCCACTTTTGGATTGTTAAAGGCTTCAATACATACACTGATGAGCCGTTATTTATCATGACCGCCTACCTAATAAGCTGTAGGACACCCTAATAATATTAGGACACCCTAATAAGCTGTAGGACACCCGCAAGACAGCGGACACTCGGCAATGCATCAATTCGATGAGGTGGCGATAGGTATCCTGAAGTATATGGTACCATAATGTCAACAGCAGGTCCTCCAGTTCCCGTACATTTCGGGGTGGTGGTGATTTAGTGCGAACCGATTTTTCCAAGTCCAACCACAAATGTCAAATTGGGTTCATGTCAGGAGAACTTGGAGGTCAGGGCATTAACAGAAAGCCACCAGCATGTCCCTCGAACACTCCTTGACGATTATGGCAGTGTGGCATGGCGCATTATCCTGTTGGCAATGGCCATCACCTACAGGAAACACAGTTGCCGTGAATAAGTGAACTTGGTTAGCAACTATGTTCAGATACCTGAAAGCTGTAAGGGAGTGTGTTATTGGGATGATGGAGCCTAAAGTGTCCCAAGAAAACATCGCCCACAGCATAACACCGCCGCCGCCGGCCTGTTTCCGCCCAACAGTGCATCCAGGTTCCATACCCTCCATTGGTAATCAGAGTATCCGCCCTCGGCCGTCTACGTGATGCACCAGGAATCTTGATTCTTCAGACCAAACCACTTTCTTCCAATCATCCACGGTTCAGAATCGATGATCTTCGGCCCATATCATGCGTTGTTGGCGATGACGTGCAGTGAGCATGGGGACCCGGCAGGGTCTTCGGCTACGGGGACCCATTCGCAGAAGGCTGTGATGAACTGTGTGCTGTGACACATTACCCTGATCTCCACTGTTGTAGCTGCGGGGGATTTGTCGCACTGTGGTCCTGCGGTCGCTGTGATGTGCTACAGTCTACGCTCCCCTATGGCATCAATGAGTTGCGGACAACACAGGGCTATGTAACGGATCGTCGTTTGGCCATCTGCGAACCACTTTTGATACGTGCTCAGTACAGCGGCACATGAACAACACGCAAGCCGCGCCGTTTCCGAGATAATAGTTCCGAGGCGCCGTGCTATCACAATTTGTCCTTTATCAAACTCCGAAAAATCGGCAGCTTTTCCTATTCTGACTCCGAACACTCTACTAACCGAAAGCCGGTCCTTGGGTTGTATATACTGCTCTGTGAACTTTACCTGCGTCACCGTCCGATCTCCAGGCGGGCTCATTTCTCTAGGCTAGGGGTGGTCATAATGTAATGAATCATCGGTGTGTGTGTGTGTGTGTGTGTGTGTGTGTGTGTGTGTGTGTGTGTGTGTGTGTGTGTGTGAAATGTAAAACATAAAAAGTCAAAAAATTAGAATCAGAGATTTGAAGGAAAACGAAATGTAACTTTAGGTCTCCTAGCGGGAAAACTGCGAGTTCTTTAAAGAAGGAAATGAGCGCAAAATGCTACCTAACCACGTAATACCTAACCGCGTAAAGGAGATTTTTAGTTTTTGCTTTTTTCCAGTCTCATTTTTAGAATCAGAGATATGTTTACAAATAAAAATATGTACTAACACCTCCAGCGGCAGAACTCTGCATTACGAAAAAGTTTGCCATGTGAGCAAAATATTTTATTTGTGAGTGGTATCTGACCGAAAAAGAATTTGTTCAATAGTAATTTTAAAATCATAGGTACAGCAGCAAATACGTTTTAAGCAGATGTTTACATTTACACTCCCTGAGGCAAATTTTCAATTATGAAAAATCAGAAATCATGTGCAAAAAACTGGTCACCATAAACGTTATTGGATGCAAAAAGTATTTTCCTGATCAGACTTTTAGAAGCAGAGATATTGATGTGCATTACATCCCTAGAGGGAACACTGCGGCTTATTTTCAAGAAATATGCACATAATCTTTTGTGCATATCTGATCTCCACTGTTGTAGCCAATAACGTTTATGGTGAACAGTATTTTGCACATGATTTCTGATTTTTCATAACTCAAAATTTGCCCCAGGGAGTGTAAGTGTAAACACTCTACGGAGCGTATTTTGCGCTCCGTAATGAGTGCCATGTGACCGAAACATAATTTTTTCAGTTGGAGTTTTAGAAGCGTCGAAGCGGTTGCAAATATACTGAAAGCAGAAATATGCGTTTACGCCCCATATAAGCAAAGGCGTGCATTATGAAAAATTAGGAATTGTATGCAATAAATTCATCACCATAAACGTTATCACATGCAGAAAGAATTTTTCACTGCTGACTCTTAGAAGCAGGAATATCAGAGGAAATACAATGCACATTTACGCCCTCTACCGGAACTTCTGTACATTAACTGATGAAGAAACTGAACGCAAATAGTCTTCTTGACAATAAGTACCGATGAAAGGCAAAATTAAATTGGATTTTTAAAAGCAGTGATGGAATAAAACTGTTTTGAATTCAATAGCATCTACATTTAAGCCACCTAGCGGCGAAATTAGGCATCAGAAGAGGATAAAATGTATGTGCTTATAATATCAGCATGTCCGTACATCTGTATGTCTACAAACGGACGGACGGCCGAACAACATAGTGATACTATAAACATGTATTTTTTTTAAAGACGAGTTGAAACGCGCAATTAAATCCTTAACCCTTTAATTGGCTGGACCGATTTAACTCGGGGATGCCAAAATGGGCTGAAATCAGCTCGAACGAATATTTTCGCTGTTTAAGAAGTGGACCGAACGCAGCTTGTAGGAGTGAACTGGTGCATCAAAAAGCGTTGCTTTACTCTTAGCTTTGTTTTTCAAAGCAGTCATTTAATTGGGATGATTGACACTAGTCTGTTCACACTGATTACCTGCTGATAGAGCTGCAGCAGTGTCGAGAAAATTAAGAAAGGAGAGAGAATATGTTCCAGTCACTTGTTTCTGCCCAGTGGCATGGTATCCGTGTCAGGGGGACTAGCCCTTCTCCATCATTCATTGGGTCGTGGAGCAGAGAATAGAGGACTAGAAGGGAGTTTTTATCGCAAGTGATAGGTTTATGGTAGGTACTGCGGAAATGAGAGGGAGAAAGGAATTGCTTTGCCGTAGCTTCAGTAAAACCCGGTCGCTATGTGAACATTTCTGTTTGGGAAGCGCAGAAAATTTTGGGCACCGCTTGGTTCAGGTACATCGACCCGACAAAGGGTGAAGGAAGATCACGCATCACAATATTTGCTACACTGCGGTTAATTCTCTCTTGCAACCAAAAAAAGGGAAAAACAGAAAAAAGAGCTGGTACCAATGTTCTCCAATCAACACCTATCATGTACCTTTCCCACACAGACTTACAATACAAATTAAATTATCGCACTCAAACCAGTTCTCTGAAAAAAATCTTCCGGCGGCTAGCTCCTCCTGGGTGTACCTCCTCTTCTTTCCTTATTTTCTCTTCTTATCTTTCTGAGGATACATCTACAATCCTTAATATGTACTTTCGATTCATTATAATCTGTACTATCAAATCACCTGTGATTTCCTAAACGCTCGCCAATTTGTAACATGGAATTACTTGTTCAAAAGCCCGGATCTGTGTTAAAAACACGGATTCAAAACCGGAATGATAACTACCGTCGGTAGCTGCCATTTATACCAACTCCACTGCATTCTTTAATAAATTCGGAAGGGCAGTGATATTCAGTTTAACTTTGATCACCATTCGCTTCATACACCGTCAAACTTCATCACCATTTGTATCCAGCAACAAATATTGCTAGCCGTAAGACGTAGAAGAATTTATTTGACTATGAGCTAACGTTAGGCGGAGCTACATTATAAACAGTTGGGGTTTTTTGTTTTCGTTGTAATGATCTATGTAACTATAGTTTGTTAGAAAAAACTGATAATTTCCCTCATGTTAAAATATATTATGTTTCAAAGCTGTGATTGCTAACAATTAGTTAATTATTAGTTTTTAATCTCCTTGCAGGGGTCTAACCTCTAACATAGACTCCGACTGCATAGGTAATGGGGCGTAGGCACCCATTGAAATTCTCTAATTGGCGCGCAGCACCCTTAAGTCATTAGTAACAATATATGCTCAAAACAAATCCACAAATTCGGCCTTGTTTTGACGTTTTAGAGAGTTAATGTTTCAATTTTCTTCTCGTTAGTATTTTTTATAAAATTACTTCTTACAACATGAATACATGCCACAAAAGCTGATAATGTATTATCAGCTTTTGTAGAAGTTTATAGGTATGTTTAACGCAAATGTACTTATAAAGTGAAATCTGCACATCTTGCATGCCAATGAGAAATATTTTTTTGGATAGTTAACGAAATTTAAGATTGCAAAAATTCATTTGAAATACTGATTCCGCCTCAGTCGAGATAACAAAAAAAAGTTGAACCGTTCAAATGTAATTCATAAAATTCTTCAAAAATTAAGGAAGTTTTGTAAAACGTTCACAGAACAGGTAATTTAATATTTGTTTTTAGCTGCCGTAAGCATTTTCTTTCCTGTCGCAATAGCCCGATGAATTTTGAATCCGTGACAATTCTGATGAATGTCTTCTTTGTCTATTTGAAATATCAACTTTTAGCAAACATGCGCTGTTAGGCCACTATTTGAAAAAATTAGGAAAGAAAGGAGAAAAATAAGTCGGAAAATGGCCAAGTAAATGAATGAAAACTTTCTTTTCGTATCTTCATTCGGTGGCGCGATTGGGAAGCCCAAAATATTACTTAAAACCTCCAATCTAAAAGTTTAAATCATATGTTCAGGATACGAAAAGAGAAAAAAAAAAGGGGGGGGGGGATATTTAAAATTTTAGCTCTTAACTTTCTCTTCGTGTAGCTAATATGACTACCTTTTCTGGATTTTACGTTGTGAGCTGCAGTGTCCATGATCTTTTGGAAAGCCGGCGCCTAACGATCTCTGGTTTTGTTTAGGAGAACCTCAGGTCAACTATGAAGTCTTGTGTAATGCAGTGTATTTTTGTGTGTTTTGTCACGCGGTTTGGAGTTCTTCAGAGTTGTCCGATTCTCTCTTTTCCTATTTTCTAAAGAAAGTTCGTTTTTTGTATCACTATGGTTGAACATTAACCTCCGAGTCTATAATCTAAGCTTTTCCCCAGTTTCTAACTTTGGTCCAAGTGCTGCATTTTTAAGTCTTGGCTGACGTTTTTGTTTGTGTGTGTGTCTAAATAAACACTCCTAAAATTATAGCTAATTCCTAATTCCACCCTTTAAAATCTAAGATTTGCTCTTCTATACCTCCCTCCCTCCTTTTTTTTTTTTTTTTATTTGCATTTTCTTTCTTTTTTTTTTTTTTTTTTTTTTGCTGCTTCGTAGTGCGAGTATGTGAAATGATGTGTACGCATTATGTTCCCCTTTATCGTCGAAGCGGTCACGACTAGTTCGTGTGTGCTTCGCTGAGTTTTATGTCCTCTCTGTCGTTATTTCTGGCGTGAGGTATCGGAATCACATTATCTTCTGTCGTGTGGTTTTCTATGAACGCTGTGATGGATACAGAAAGACTTTCTTAGGGGAGATGGCCCTGTTCTTCCTTTTTCCTCTTAAGCTAACAATAAGAGATGGCCAGTGTCTATTCAGAGAAACGGAAGAAGAACATAAAAACGCATAAAAAAAGAAACAAACGCCCCGTTAGATTTCCAGATATAATCCTTTTCTTACTTATGTGGCCAAGTGATATATGGAATCATCGTCTGACTATTCTTACAGACGAACCTGTATTCCAATCATTTTGCCAGATGGCGTGTGTGTGTGTGTGTGTGTGTATTTGTTCCTGTGGATTATACCTTTTCACTGGAACCAGCTGGTTTAAATTTGAGACGAGCAACTCCTCCTAGCAACAGATGCTCGCGGCGGTCGTTAAGGTCCCTCCATCAGATTTGCTTTTCAATTATTATTTGATCTTGAAGGGTAGAGCTTATAAAGCGCAGCATCGTGATCGATTCTGCTTTCCTAGTTTAAAATATAGAACAGTTTATCATCCGTTGTTGTAAGGCGCAATTTTTAGACGATTTTCAGCTGTCGATGCAGAAGACAGAATGAGATGGAAAAACGATTGGTAAAGCACTCATTCAAAAAAAAGATTGGAAGGAAAATATGATACACATCGCGGCAATTCAGTAATGAGACTGTTTTTTTTTTTTAAATCCCGGTGAAACACACGGGTCGGGAAGGTATGGGCTTTTGATAAGTCATTTGTCAGCTATGCGGTGGCAACAGCGTTTGCGTGAGAAGCGCAGATGATTATTTACGCTGTACATGACGTCATTCGGTGCAAGAACATTGTCACTGTTCTGTCATGGAGAAGAGAGGAAATATCCGGTTCTGTCTGAAAGTCGGTAAAACTGCATCTGAGACAGGTGAATTGTTGCGTGATAGGTATGGGGCTCATTGACTATCTCGTGCACAAATATTCAGGTGGTATGCACGTTTCAATATTGGGCGGGAAGATTTAGAAAACGACGGAAGTGCCGGACGCCCGATTTCAGTGTGCACGTCTGACCACACTGAGAAATTTCGCGAAAGGATAAAAAGTGATCGTTGTATGAAATTGAGGATGCTGGAGTGTGAGCTAGGTGTTAATAAGGAGACGTTTCGCCAAATTGTAATGCAAGACTTTGGGAGGAAAAACGTTTGTGCTCGTTTGTTCCGCGTGCTTTGTCAGACGACCAGAAACATGCGCGAGTGGAGTAAATATAAGACATCCTGGAGACTGCAGAAACAATGCAAAATTTTCCCCAAAGCATTGTAGCAGGTAACGAGACATGGTGTTTTTGTTATGATCCTGAAACAAAAGGATCAGAATGCTCAGTGGAAGTCGCCATAGTCACCCAAAGGAAAGAAGATCAGCTTAGATAAGTCCAAAATCAAGACAATTGCTACGTTACGATAGGAGGAGAATTCTGCATCAAGAGTTCATTCCTGAAGGTAGAACTGTAACTGGCATTGCTTACACATTCATTTTGGAATGATTGTGGAACAGGATTGTTCCTGTCAGGCCTAAGTACAAAAACGAACAAGAGTTCCTTCACGATAACTAACCCACACACACACACAACAGTCATTGTACAGCAATTTCTGGCACGAAAGCGAGTGTGTGTACTCAACCATCCCCTCCTACTCTCCAGATCTGTAACCGTGTGACTACTTTCTCTTCATTAAATTAAAGCTGCCTTTAAAAGGAAAAGTTTTTCAAGACATTGAAGACATTCAAAGAACTATGACATCGGCTCTTCATTCCATACCAAAATTTGACCTCTTCATGTCCTTCCTTTCGTTGGCTGATCGTGCCACTTCTTGTATTAACGCAGGAGGAATGTATTTCGAATAAATATGAAGACATACAAAGAACTGCGACGTCAGCTCTTCATTTCATACCAAAAGATGACCTCTTCAAGTTCTTCCTTTCGTTGTCTGATCGTGCCACTTCTTGTATTAACGCAGGAGGAATGTACTTCAAATAAATATGAAGACATACAAAGAACTGTGACGTCAGCTCTTCATTCCATACCAAAAGTTGACCTCTTCATGTCCTTCCTTTCGTTGGATGATCGTGCCACTTCTTGTATTAACGCAGGAGGAATGTACTTCAAATAAATATGAAGACATACAAGGAACTGTGACGTCAGCTCTTCATTCCGTACCAAAAGTTGACCTCTTCACGTCCTTCCTTTCGTTGGATGATCGTGCCACTTCTTGTATTAACGCAGGAGGAATGTTCTTCGAGTAAAATATATTCACGTAAGTTTTCCTGCTTTTTTTTTAAACTCGGTCTCATTACTTCATTGCCACCTTGTGTATAATTTTACGCCTCTAGAGGGAATACTATGCATTATTTGAAGAAAAAACTATGTAAAATAGTCCCCTTTGTAAGAGGTATCGAAGAAAAAAACATTTTAATCAAATATTTAGAAGCAATGATGTGGAATAAAATATATTTTGAATTAGATGGTATCTACATTTATGCCCGCTAAATGTGATATTATGCATAAAAAAAGGCCAAAACGCAGCAGCGCTCATGGTTCTCACAGTTCACTTCTTAAATCTAGTGGGAGCCTTCCCCGAGGAAGAGTGGAGGCTGTGATGGCAGCAAAGGGCGGATATTAATTCCTTTCCTAATACAGGGAGTCAGTGGATAGGGGATGTTCGGATGCGCAGGAAAAAAGGAAGAAAGCCCAAAAACTCAATTCTAAAAGTAATGGAAATATTGGTTCCAGAAAATAAGGAAGAAATAAGACTTGGTAACAGAAGGGGAGCAAAACAGTAGAGGACATGAAAAGAATCAAGGCGAAACCGAAAGATGCCCGAAACAGAAGAAAATGGAGCAAATTCGTTCGAACCGAAGACCCTGGGATTTCTCGAACTAAACCTGCAGAATGAAAAAAGAAAAGCATTGTGAAAAAATGTGCTATCAGTCAAATCAGTACTTGATAAAATAACTGATAATTCTTCCCGATATTAAAAATGTGTACAAGGAAATAACGAAAATAAGTAAAAATAGAAAAATAATTAAATAAAACAAAACAAAATTCGCTATTCTTCGACGTGCCTCAAGCAGTGTATACATTAATTGATAAATATTGTGTTCTTAAATCTTCAGATTGCGATGTCACGTACAAGTCACATGATCTTCGCTACAGTGCGGATCCCTCCTTTTTTTACTTTGTTGCTTGGCTTAAAGATTCCTATAAGCATTGAAAGCTTGAATGAGGCAATCGTACCAAGTGTAGGAACACTGCCTGCAAAGAAAAACACATTTCCAAGTTTTACTCTGGTTTCGAACGCAGACCCTGAAATATGAGAGGACAGCAATCTTTCCCGAGTTTCGTCGATGGGTTTACGTTAGATGGGACTCTATCGTTGTAAAAGTTCTGACGTTTGAAATTCTAGAAACCCATGCAAACACTATTTTTCGAGGACGAATTGTCGGATGTTTTGTCACATGTTTGTTCGACTTCTATTGCATGTTGTCCGTATTGTAAAAATATAGGGCACCTACAACATACTGTTCATTTTTAAGTGGCGGAGGAATAACCAAGATTTGTTTTCAAGAGGTTAATTTCTCTTTGATAAAGTATTTGGAACATTCAGAGTGCCTAAAAGCATTCTTTTCCCTTACATCAGCCGTTCTCAAAGCAATGAAAAGATTGTGAACGCACACTCTCCTGAAAACTATTGAACTTTCGACTTTCCTTGGGAAATCCTTTTGTGTTTGCCGACCCTCGGAGATATTACTTAAACGTCAAGTATCTCAGAGAAGCATCTCGCTCAAAGGTCGCCCAGGAGAAATCATATCACCGTGTTGATAACTTTCCCGGTGAGTTTACTAAATGCGGAAGCACTGCGGAATCAGATTAATAGCGTTCAAAATTTCCTCAGTTAAACACAAAAGACAGAATCTTAAAGTTTCGGCAATAACATTAAAAAAATAACAAACTGCATTTGCATTGGAGCTGTTATAAAATAATTAAAATTACAAATTTTGCGTTAAACTTGGAATATTACTCTCTTTAACAAAGCAAAGAGAAAAAAGCTATTCCTAGGTAAGTAATAGATTCTGTAACATAATAAAGCGCATGAAACTCACCAGGGGCGCAGACTTCGAAATAGTGTGCCCTATATTCTAGAAACCCGTACCTTCATGAATCACTAAGGTATTTCTTTTAAAGATTATGAGGATCTTTCTCTCTCTCTTTTCGATTTTTCGAAGAACAGTAAAGTACAACTGACAATTCTCGGAAAAATTCAACAACTACATCAGTTTGGCTTTCGTATGAAAAATAATCGTGGCGTGTTTTTCTTTCTCTAGCACAAGCAAATTCTTTCTTCACTCAACTAACTATAGCCACATCACAGCTGGAGATCAAATCACAGAAAGCAATTTTATATTTTCTGGTGATCCTAAACTTTTTACATTATTCATCGCTTCACCTCAGCAATTATCTACAAAAATCGCTCTACTCTGACAAGCTTCCTTACACGTTGCGCAGATCTGGTCATCAGCAGATTTTAAGTCGTCAGCTGATAGGATGCACACACAAGTTCAAGACCATGATTTCACTCCACTGAATCCTAGTACAGACGTTCCTGATTTCCTAACTTATATTTGTTTTTGTTTTTTTTAAAAGCTTACATTTTTTTTTATTGAAGTGTCATTCCGGTTTTCTGCATCGGTTTTATGCATATTTTTCTGCATATTCTGTTCATACCATGGTCTTGAACTTGTGTGTGTGCATTAGATCTTTGGGGAACAACGCAAACGCCTTCATTGGCGTACATTTCGGAAATCTGACGAAGCAACACAGACGATGTCTGGCGGTTGCGTAGTACATACGTACCTTGGGCCCTGTTCATGCCTGTTTTGTGTCTCACTGCAGTATTCAGAGGGTCGGGCACAAAGACTCCTGAGGACAGCAGTATGTCAAAATGTTCTTAAAAATACGGTGGTGCACAGTTGGATAAAAGGATATAAGGAAGGCAGGGCATCACCCAAAGATGCTGCAAAATTCGTTCGACCGATTTCGACTTGCAGAAAAGAAATGTAATGTTTTTCGTTTAAAATGCCACTACTTAACACATTACTTACCTATTATCTGTCAGTTGAACTCATAGCACTGTAACTTCGAAGTCTTAAGCACCGGATAGCCAGCATCCAAAAAGCATTAATTACGCACTGAGCTAAATTAGACGACCCACGGCCAGAAAAGAGTCGATTTCAACTTACGAAAATCACTGTCCCTTATTATCCAAATACTTTAGTTCAGTAAGGCACCTACGATAATCATTGATCAGCCACACAGTAATGAGTAGCTTTACTTTTCAATGAAAAATATAAATTCTTTACATATAGAAAGTCGTGAAAGTACAACGTAACGCAACATTAATCTATATACAACATCGCCCACACCACCACATTGTTTCTGCTTCCTTCAACATTATATCTCTCGTTCTTATCTTCCAGAATGAAGACTGGGCTTCACTACCCCAATATTTTTAGTTATTGGCATATTTTCACTGTATTCCATATAACCCCTTCCTTCAGAAAACTTGAAAATTTCCATCGTCCTGGAGCGGGAATTGAACCCGCACTTCCAGATTTCCGGTTAAGTATTCTACATATTTTCATACTTTTCCAAAAAGTAGCATTACAACGCTTACCATGTGTTTATGAAGAATTATTTCTTCGGGGAAATTCGTTTCCCAATTGTATATGTTGCTCTTATCTGTCAGCACGCACACGTCACGCACTCTGACCTCTAGACTGTTGTCACAAAACATTCAGCGAGTGAGAAAATATAACTTAAGGTTTAAAACGCTTAAGGAGAATGAACTCAAAATTTACGTGGAGAAAGAAATTAAAAATGAAAGTTAGAGTATGTACGTCATAGAAGCCAAAAGATGCATCCAAAAAGTCTTATAGCAGTCTTGTACGGTGGATATTAATGACCTTTCCACACAACTGGGTATCGCTCACACAGAGGTTTATACCCTGATAATGAAAGATTTAGGCCAAATGAACAAACTAGTGACATGGGTACTGCACACACTAACCACTGCACAGAAGGAATTTCCCGACGAAATTGGTACATTTTTTCTCTGAGGACGGAACGTTCAATGACAAAAATAATGTTGACACCGCTTTATCATATCAAAGATAAAACAATAATGTTGACGCCCTTTTACTTTAATGCTTCCAAATAAGAATTTCTTATATACGGTTGTGCTTAGATTGCGATACGATAGTGTTCTTATCGACCCCCCCCCTCCCCGCTCTTCTCGAAAAGTCTCACATGGGCCACTAAAGTAAGAGACTAAGTAGAAATCTAAAGCATAAGCCATCACCAGTCTATTACCTAAAAGAGTTAGCGTCACAGGCATATAAATTTTCATAGCTGCCACCCCCCAACCCCCACTAAACAAACATAATTAAAATTCAATCAAAAACACCTAGCCCTACTCTTCATCCAAAGATCTCAAAAGCCAATAGAACTACCGTATTTTTCGGTGTATAAGACGCCCCCATGTATAAGACGACCCCTACTTTTTTTGAACCGAAAATCAAGAAAACAATATTTTTATGACAAAAAAGAACACATTTGATATTTTTTAGAAATTCGGTAATATTGAAGTACATTTAAAATTTAGGTAATATCACAGACAAAGTCTGTGGTAATATATAAAAAAAGAAGTTTGGAAATTTATATTATCTAGGTAATATTTTTAAGATACAAACTATGAAATTATTCATAACTTTTTTCAGCACTATTAGTTCCAGACATATCATTTTTTTCACCTTCAACTGCATCACTGCTGTCGTCTGAGACAAGGGCGCCCATAAGGACGGAGCCCACCCCCCCCCCTCCTCCCCAGCCATTGGTATAGCCAAATTTTTGATAAATTTAAAACACTAAAATAGAAGAAACCTTTTTTAAATAATAAGGTATTAATGATTGATTGTATCAATTATTTTTGTTGTATTTTAGTATCGTGTACATTTATCATTCGTCCGTAAGAGGTCCGGGTTCGAATCCCGGTCAGGCATGAATGTTGGGTTTGTCTTACGCCACTGGCTCTCTCCTTCCCTGGAACCAGTGACCCTAAATTAGGGACGGGCGACTGCTTATAAACTCCAATCAAAAAAAAAAAAAAATCTTGTACATTTACTAAAATGTTTGACAGCCTTGAAGGGGGTAATGATTTTTCTTACCCCCCCCCCTCTAAAAGTACTCATATGGGCGCCACTGGTCTGATTCACTGTCTATATATATTAAATCATCTTCAGTTCCCCATCCATGGGGTCGCGGGTGGCCTAGTGGGCAACGTTCGTGACTGTCACGGAAAGGGCTTCAGGTTCGATCCCAGCCAGGTACGAACGCTCGATCCACTAAATATCCGCCGTGCGTCGAATGGGCACGTTAAGTCGTCGGACCCCGGGTACTGGCCCCCCGGTAATAAATAAGGGCGTCTTCCTCCCCCTTTCTACTTCGTTTCCGTATCACTTTACTATCGGGCGTTCTAGCCCAAATCTCCTAGTTTCTTATTTCTAAGGGTTGTTTAAGACCTGGGGTCAGACACTCCCTTCTTAAAATATCTCATCTGATCTCTCTTCCCATCCATGGCATTGCTGATTTCACATTTCTTGAAGGACTTCGCAACCACCTCTTGCTTGACTCCATTTCATGAGTTTAGGACCCAGTTGCAGACCTCAGTAATGGTTGGTTTTTTCACTCCCCCTGTCGGTGTCAAGTTATTACCGGTTTTTTGGATCGATTTATTCCATTCTTCTTTCATCAGGGCTTTGAAAGGCTTGCTGATGGAAACATCTAGAGGCTGTAATTGACCTGTAAGTGAACCAGGAATAACTGCTTGTAAGTCGTAGTGGGGAGAGGGGTTAAGAGGTACTGGCAGTTTCGCTGCGGTAACCGGTAACCGCAGGGTTCTCTCAACCGGTTACCCCCCCCCCCCGTGTTTAAGACGATCCCCAAGTTTTGGTCTAAAGTTTTTGGAAAAAATTTTGTCTTATAAACGGAAAAATACGGTATATCTACCTGACATCTTTAAGCGGGTGAAAACCCTTAAGATGACAATTTTCTTGACTATTTGAATTCAAGAAAAATATTTTCCGCTGTTGTTTTTTTCTTCAATGATTATGCGAAAAGACAAGACTTTCTGACAGAAGTGTTTCCTCCCCCTGAACACGACGCAAAACAGGCATTATCCAGGGAGATGGACCTGGTGGGGTCCGAATCACCCCGCCCCCCCAAAAAAAATGTTGAAGAATGCGTCTAATAGATAAATAGTTTTTTTGCAGTAGCATAAACATTTTCTCCTGAATAATCGCAAAACCAATGCATTTAAACATGAGCTTTTACAAATTATTAAATTGATATGTGGTTTGATGTAGTCTGTCTGCACTAATCGACTTTTCTTCGGGGACGAAGAAAGTGAAGCGTAATAAACCGGAGGGGAATATCACACATGCATATATATATATATATATATATATGGCTTTTATCGATTATGAAAAAGCCTTTGATTCGGTGAAACCATCAGCAGTTACAATGGCTCTGAAAACCTGCGGTATTGAAGATGCATACATTAATATTATTAATAACATCTATGAAAATGCAAGTGCAAAGATTAGGCTGTTTGAAAATACAACATACGTAAAAATTGGAAAGGGAGTGAGACAAGGTGACACCATATCTCCGAAGCTCTTTAATGCCACATTGGAGGGTGTTTTTCAGTCACTGAGCTGGGAAAACAAGGGGATAAAGATTAATGGAGATTATCTAACCCACCTTCGTTTTGCTGATGACGTAGTCATTTTTGCAACTACCCCATCAGAGCTGCAGAGTATGATCCAGGAACTTGCTGACAAGAGTAAAGAAGTGGGATTAAAAATGAACTTTCAGAAGACAAAAGTGATTCTCAATGCTTTTACAAGAAATGAAGATTTATCGATTGATGGAGAAAAGCTGGAGATAACAGACACGTACGTTTATCTTGGACAGCAGATATCAAGTGAGGGTCACATTGATGAAGAAATTAATCGGCGTACAAAACTTGCCTGGAGAGCTTTTGGAAGAAACAGCATAATTTTCAAGAGCAATATGCCATTATGTCTTAAAAGAAAAGTGTTTGATCAATGCATCCTTCTAGTGCTACGTATGGTGCGGAGACGTGGACCTTAACTAAAAGAGACATACAAAGGCTGCAGACAACTCAAAGAAGCATGGAGAGGTGCATGCTTGGTGTAACCAGGAGAGATAAGAAGAGGAACTCGTGGATCCGAAAAATGACAAGAGTGGAAGACATCATGATCAGAGTTAAATCCCTTAAATGGCAATGGGCTGGACATACTGCCAGAAGGACAGATCATCGATGGACAGCTGAAATTTTAGATTGGATTCCAAGGGACAGGAAAAGACCCAGAAGAAGACCACATGGGAGATGGGTGGATGAAATTCGAAAGTATGCAGGGGTGACATGGAGGAGACTGGCACAAGACAGACCGTTGTGGAGGAAACTTGGGGAGACCTTCGTCCAGCAGTGGATTGATAATGGTTGACAATGATGATGATGATGATATCATCATCATGAACCATTATCAATCCATGCTAGATGAAGGTCTCCCCAAATTTCTTCCACAATTGTCTGTCTTGGGCCTGTCTCCTCCATGTCACTCCAGCATACTTTCGAATTTCATCCTTTTATATATATCATCATCATCATCATCATCATTGTCAACCATTATCAATCCACTGCTGGACGAAGGTCTCCCCAAGTTTCCTCCACAACGGTCTGTCTTGTGCCAGTCTCCTCCATGTCACTCCTGCATACTTTCGAATTTCATCCACCCATCTTCCATGTGGTCTTCTTCTGGGTCTTTTCCTATCCCTTGGAATCCAATCTAAAATTTCGGCTGTCCATCGATGGTCTGTCCTTCTGGCAGTATGTCCAGCCCATTGCCATTTCAGGGATTTAGCTCTGATCATGATGTCTTCCACTCTTGTCATTTTTCGGATCCACGAGTTCCTCTTCTTATCTCTCCTGGTTACACCAAGCATGCACCTCTCCATGCTTCTTTGGGTTGTCTGCAGCCTTTGTATGTCTCTTTTAGTTAAGGTCCACGTCTCTGCACCATACGTAAGCACTGGAAGGATGCATTGATCAAACACTTTTCTTTTAAGACATAATGGCATATTGCTCTTGAAAATTATGCTGTTTCTTCCAAAAGCTCTCCAGGCAAGTTTTGTACGCCGATTAATTTCTTCATCAATGTGACCCTCACTTGATATCTGCTGTCCAAGATAAACGTACGTGTCTGTTATCTCCAGCTTTTCTCCATCAATCGTTAAATCTTCATTTCTTGTAAAAGCATTGAACATCACTTTTGTCTTCTGAAAGTTCATTTTTAATCCCACTTCTTTACTCTTGTCAGCAAGTTCCTGGATCATACTCTGCAGCTCTGATGGGGTAGTTGCAAAAATGACTACGGCATCAGCAAAACGAAGGTTAGTTAGATAATCTCCATTAATCTTTATCCCCTTGTTTTCCCAGCTCAGCGACTGAAAGACACCCTCCAATGTAGCATTAAAGAGCTTCGGAGATATGGTGTCACCTTGTCTCACTCCCTTTCCAACTTTTATGTGTGCTGTATTCTCAAACAGCCGAATCTTTGCACTTCCATTTTCATAGATGTTATTTATAATATTAATGTATGAATCTTCAATACCGCAGGATTTCAGAGCCATTGTAACTGCTGATTGTAACTGCCCATTGTAACTGCATATTTATATGGAGGAGACTGGCACAAGACAGACCGTTGTGAGGGAAACTTGGGGAGACCTTCGTCCAGCAGTGGATTGATAATGGTTGACGATGATATGATGATGATGATATATACGTGCAATCTTTCTGCTCCCACATCCACTCTACCCCCAAACAGAAATCCTTGATAAGTGCCTGGCGCAGGGGTACCAAAAATTAAGCGCCACCTGCCTCGGCACTTACATACACTGCGTTGTGGGCACCGTGGGGAGATGGTTAAACTACCAAACATTAATACTCGTGAATAAATAAAAACAAGAATCGTTTCCGCGAAAAAGAATTTAAATTTATAAAATATATTAACACGCGTCCTTTGTAATTTATGCAAAAGCACTGATGATTTATTTGCATAAAATGGTCAACCAAAATCAGCCTTTCATACAATAGTAAAACGTACAGTTTCACCGGTGTACTGTTCTGCGACTCCCATGAATTTCATTTCGCTGAATTTTTGTAAACAAATGAGGAAGGATGTCTACATACGCTGGAAATATTGAATCTTTATGCCTTTTCCTTCAATGCGCAAACAATTAATGTTCGTGTCACAGCAAATAAAATAATTTAAAGCTGATAATATAGAGATGCACTTAACACTATTTTAACATTGTCAGTGTAATAATCTTTACGGTACTTCACACGCACTGTTCTTCAATGTGATGCACCTTTTACATTTACTTAACTGATGAAGTAAATTAAGCAAGTGAACTCGGTACAATTCAGTCCCAATGAAAAGATACCACATATATTATTTAATCTATTAAATTGCCCTTTTCGAAATTACACTCTAAAAACGAAAGTGATATGCTAAACAGAATTAAAAAAACGGACAAAGAAAAACTACGAAAGCAAAAACTGTTGCGATGCACAAACTGTAAATCAATTACGATTCCAAATAAGAACGATTTCAGTGCTATAATTTTCACTGCCAAAGCTCGCAACAAACACATCGGAAGTTAAATAATAAAAAAAAAAGACTATTCTTCATACACTTCCTAATCCAAAGAAAAAAAAATAAGTCACATAAAAACAAATTTAAGTTGCAAAACACAATCTCGCAATCGTTTCCTGAATTATTTTCTGCTAATATTTGCTTTCAAAACCTGTATATAACTTCTGTATACATTACCTACAAAAATAAAACAAACGAACAAAGAACGAATGCGGTTCAGAAACAGATTATATAAATGCATACTACAAGAAATATCCAGCTTTACATTAACTAAACAAACATTCCTGTAATGCGTAATTAAAAGCAAAGCAAAAAGTAGGCCAAAACAACTCACTTCTCTTCGAGGTGACATGACGAAACCTCAACAATGGAGGCGCGAAATACCGAACTTTATAAAGAAATCAGTTCCTTAAGAAATAATTCGACCGGCTGTGAATTCACAATTCTCTTCTGGATGGACTCTAGATTTCATTTATTATTCGTGCTTTTATCGGAATGCATTCCATAAGTGAAAATGCAGCACTAACTAAATGGAGGTATATTTCACAAGGGCTCAGCCATTTTACTTTTACTATTTCCGCAGGTGTTCATGTTACGCAACAGAAGCTGTTGTTCGAACCCCTTCTGTTGCGATGGTGACAGAGTATTCCATTTTGTTACAGGGGGCGTCTTGTCGGGTGGCTTTAATGATGGGGTCGAAAGGATGAATTCTAAGCATGACAATCTGATTTGAAGGTTATTGACAGAACTTACCCAGTACAAAAAAAATGCCTTTATTTACAACGAAGCATGTTGAGTTCACCGTCTTTACGTCTAAAACATCTTTAATTTGCTTTAAGATGTTTCAAGGGCAAATAAAGGATGCTGCACCTCTAAAAAGTTTATTTTCGTGTTTTTCTTCCAGAATTGTAGTATGTATGCAGTGCGATCGCCGTAATGCTTATTAAGAAATTTATTTTCTCACCAGTTTAGGTAATGTTTGTTCTCGACGCGCGAATAATTTCAGAAATTGCAGACCTATGTCCGTAAACATGTTTGCGTATTGTATTATTGCTACCAACTCTTAACTGAAACAGGTTTTCTTTTTCTCTTTTTCTTCTTTTCTTTTTCCCACGTTGCTAACTTTTCTTTCATAAATTCTTCATCGTACATTTCAAATTTCATTCTATTTACCCATTCTTTGTGAGCTTGCAGCAAGGGTTAAGTAGTTTGTCTGATTGTAAAGATCAGAAGGGTGAGTCGCCGTTTTTAGACACTTGTACCAGAAAGTTAAAGAGCCAAAACTGTCAGATCAAAGTAACTCTCATGTCTGACCAAAGTCTAAGTCACTTGAAACAAATCCCGATGAGCCGGACACCAAAAGTTCGATTCAGCATAAACATTCAACGTTCATTATACAGTCATACATCGGAAGTTCGATTATGCATTAACATTGACATTACACAGTCACATAACTTTGTAAATCAGGTTGTGGACAGAATTTTTTCTTGTTATGTATATCATCATCATCATCATTGTCAACCATTATCAATCCACTGCTGGACGAAGGTCTCCCCAAGTTTCCTCCACAACGGTCTGTCTTGTGCCAGTCTCCTCCATGTCACTCCCGCATACTTTCGAATTTCATCCACCCATCTCCCATGTGGACTTCTTCTGGGTCTTTTCCTGTCCCTTGGAATCCAATCTAAAATTTCGGCTGTCCATCGATGATCTGTTCTTCTGGCAGTATGTCCAGCCCATTGCCATTTCAGGGATTTAACTCTGATCATGATGTCTTCCACTCTTGTCATTTTTCGGATCCACGTGTTCCTCTTCTTATCTCTCCTGGTTACACCAAGCATGCACCTCTCCATGCTTCTCCTTTGAGTTGTCTGCAGCCTTTGTATGTCTCTTTTAGCTAAGGTCCACGTCTCTGCACCATACGTAAGCACTGGAAGGATGCATTGATCAAACACTTTTCTTTTAAGACATAATGGCATATTGCTCTTGAAAACTATGCTTTTTCTTCCAAAAGCTCTCCAGGCAAGTTTTGTACGCCGATTAATTTCTTCACCAATGTGACCCTCACTTGATATCTGCTGTCCAAGATAAACGTACGTGTCTGTTATCTCCAGCTGTTCTCCATCAATCGATAAATCTTCATTTCTTGTAAAAGCATTGAACATCACTTTTGTCTTCTGAAAGTTCATTTTTAATCCCACTTCTTTACTCTTGTCAGCAAGTTCCTGCATCATACTCTGTAGCTCTGATGGGGTAGTTGCAAAAATGACTATGTCATCAGCAAAACGAAGGTGGGTTAGATAATCTCCATTAATCTTTATGCCTTTGTTTTCCCAGTTCAGTGATTGAAAGACATTTTCCAATGTGGCATTAAAGAGCTTCGGAGATATGGTGTCACCTTGTCTCACTCCTTTTCCAATTTTTATGTGTGTTGTATTTTCAAACAGCCGAATCTTTGCACTTGCATTTTCATAGATGTTATTAATAATATTAATGTATGCATCTTCAATACCGCAGGATTTCAGAGCCATTGCAACTGCTGATGGTTTCACCGAATCAAAGGCTTTTTCATAATCGATAAAAGCCATGCACAATGGAAGTTCATATTCCCTCGCTCTTTCAATTAGTTCTCTCAGTACGTGGATATGATCTATTGTGCTGTAGCCACTCCTGAATCCAGCTTGTTCTCTCGGTTGAGCCATGTCCAGTGTCACCTTCAAGCGGTGTGAAAGAACTTTAGTGAAGATTTTATAAACCACTGATAGGAGGCCGATAGGTCTGTAGTTCCTGAGATCCTCAATGTCACCTTTTTTATGTAGCAAGATCATTGTAGCGTTGCACAAGGTTACAAGATTCTTACAGTATTCTTCAGTAATCTTTAATTTTGCGGCATTGTCCTTGAACATGAGGTTGCAGATATTAACAAGATCGACAAGGTCAATGGAGGTGAAGAGGTTAGCAAAATCATAAGTGTTGACACATAGAATATCTGAAGGTTTATGACTGTTTTGAAAATCAAGTACGGGTTTGTTGTTATTGATGGTCCATGTAGATTCTTTTTCCGGTAGCATATCCCTGAGTAAAAAATTTCTTTCCAGCAGTTCGCCCATAACTTTGTCGGGCAGAAGTTTAGTGATATTTTGTATTCCTTACCATATATTCTTTTCAACGTATGTTACGCGTACATTGTCCTTCACCTTTTTATGTGTGCATATATATACACTGAGTGGCCACTTTATTATGACCACCTGACAATTTTAAGCAAATGAGCTATGGCTGCACGTTGTTGCCACCAAAGGGCAAGGCTAGTATAAAAAGGGAAAGCTTAGTGCTTGCGACAGTAGTAGAAATGATTTTTGGGTGACGAGATGGGTTAAAAATGCGATTTGACTAACTTTCTGCGTGGGTTAATTGTAGGAGCTCGGAGCCATGGAGCCATGGAGCGAGTATCGCCGAAACCACCGCATTCGTGAAATGTTCCAGAGCAGCTGTTGTTAAAGTGTTTAAAGACTGGACTGCCAGCCAAAAAAATGTGTCTCTACGTGTAACGTGTGGTCGTCATCAACTAGTGACTGCTCGGGCAGAACGGAGAGTGTCCAGACTGCTAACAGACAACAGAAGGGCAACAGTGCAGCAAATTACAGGCCATCTTAATCCAGGATCCCCTCAAATGATCTCTGCACACACTGTTCGCCGTAGACTGCATCGGATGAGATATGGCAGCCGAAGGCCTGTTCTAACACCTTTGCTGTCTGAAGTTAACAAGAGAAAACGTCTCCAGTTCGCACAGGAGCACAAGGATTGGACAGTCGATAATTGGGAGCAAATTATGTGGTCCGATGAATCACGTTTTCAGTTGCACCATGCCGCTGGTGGAGGCAACGCTATGGTTTGGGGAATGTTTTCCTGGCATGCTTTGGGCCCTTTAATTCGTGTTGATCAACGTCTGACTGGCACATCATATCTAAACATCGTTGCGGACCAATTGCATCCTGTCATGTGGATGGTTTATCCCAATGGCGATGGCTACTTTCAACAAGATAATGCGTCCTGCCATAGTGCTCGTATTGTACATGATTGGTTTCAGGGACATGCCGGTGTGTTTAATTCGCTTAGGTGGCCCCTACAATCCCCAGATTTCAACCCCATTGAGAATTTGTGGGATGAAGTTGAACGAGCCATCACACAGCTGGATCCATAACCCTATAATCTCACAATCCTAGAAAGTGCTATTCATCAAGCATGGTCTCAGATTCCACAAACCACCTATCAACATCTCGTGGAGTACATGCCACGAAGAATCGACGCAGTATTAAAGGCAAAAGGTGGCCCAACGAAGTACTGAGGGGGTGGTCATAATAAAGTGCCTACTCAGTATATATATATATATATGTGTGTGTGTGTGTGTGTGTGTGTGTCTGTACTTCCCATCGGTATCCCTGAGTATGTCGACAACATTACTAATATATACTTCCCATCGGTATCCTTTAGTACAACATTACTAATATATATATATATATGTCATAAGTTGTAGAGTAGGGGGTTTTAGACTCAAGTTTTCTTTCAAAAATCTGTTCGTTATAAATTAACATTTCCTTTTTTTTTAATTGCAATGTAAAATTTGGATTTCTTTTGCATTGTTTTTCAGGTTTAAATTCTCTCTCAAACGAACTTGGAATTTCGTTATAGCTGAAAATCATTTCCATTTATTATGTCACTCTCACAGCTTGAGTTCTCTTTAATCTTCTTCTCTCTGTTTAACAGTAACAGATGAAGAGCATGGGTCGGGCCATGAAGGTTAATGGATGCAAGCGAAATTGTTAACTAGTGCTAGGTCATGATACTCTACGGAGGACATGACTTATATATATATATATTTTTTAACTATTTTAGGTGGGAATGTTACTTGCATCTATGGCCTTGCAGAAACCCATTTCCAACTAGGTCTTTGTGGAAGTGAGAAAATGCAGAGTTTTTGCTGGTCCTTGATAAAGCCAAGGCTCAGTATTCTCGACACCTTCTACATTCAGTTGTTTTATTTTATTTTTTATCTTTTCTCCTTTTACTCACACAGGTAGATACATAACCTTTTCTATGTTGTATTAGGTGTGAGTCAAAATTATATATGTATTTTTTTGCTTAGGTATCTTCTTTATAGAATATATATATATATATATATATATATATATATATATATATATATCATCATCATCATCATCATAATTGTCAACCATTATCAATCCACTGCTGGGCGAAGGTCTCCCCAAGTTTCCTCCACAACGGTCTGTCTTGTGCCAGTCTCCTCCATGTCACTCCCTCATACTTTCGAATTTCATCCACCCATCTTCCATGTGGTCTTCTTCTGGGTCTTTTCCTATCCCTTGGAATCCAATCTAAAATTTCGGCTGTCCATCGATGGTCTGTCCTTCTGGCAGTATGTCCAGCCCATTGCCATTTCAGGGATTTAATTCTGATCATGATGTCTACCACTCTTGTTATTTTTGTGATCCACGAGTTCCTCTTCTTATCTCTCCTGGTTACACCAAGCATGCACCTCTCCATGCTTGTTTGAGTAGTCTGCAGCCTTTGTATGTCTCTTTTAGTCAAGGTCCACGTCTCTGCACCATGCGTAAGCACTGGAAGGATGCATTGATCAAACACTTTTCTTTTAAGACATAATGGCATATTGCTCTTGAAAATTATGCTGTTTCTTCCAAAAGCTCTCCAGGCAAGTTTTGTACGCCGATTAATTTCTTCATTAATGTGACCCTCACTTGATATCTGCTGTCCAAGATAAACGTACGTGTCTGTTATCTCCAGCTTTTCCCCATCAATCGATAAATCTTCATTTCTTGTAAGAGCATTGAACATCACTTTTGTCTTCTGAAAGTTCATTTTTAATCCCACTTCTTTACTCTTGTCAGCAAGTTCCTGGATCATACTCTGCAGCTCTGATGGGGTAGTTGCAAAAATGACTACGTCATCAGCAAAACGAAGGTGGGTTAAATAATCTCCATTAATCTTTATCCCTTTGTTTTCCCAGTTCAGTGATTGAAAGACATTTTCCAAAGTGGCGTTAAAGAGCTTCGGAGATATGGTGTCACCTTGTCTCACTCCTTTTCCAATTTTTAAGTGTGTTGTATTTTCAAATAGCAGAATCTTTGCACTTGCATTTTCATAGATGTTATTAATAATATTAATGTATGCATCTTCAATACCGCAGGATTTCAGAGCTATTGTAACTGCTGATGATTTCACCGAATCAAAGGCTTTTTCGTAATCGATAAAAGCCATGCACAATGGAAGTTCATATTCCCTCGCTCTTTCAATTAGTTCTCGCAGTACGTGGATATGATCTATTGTGCTGTAGCTACTCCTGAATCCAGCTTGTTCTCTCGGTTGAGCCATGTCCAGTGTCACCTTCAAGCGGTGTGAAGGAACTTTAGTGAAGATTTTATAAACCACTGATAGGAGGCTGATAGGTCTGTAGTTCCTGAGATCCTCAATGTCACCTTTTTTATGTAGCAAGATCATTGTAGCGCTGTTCCAATCCTCAGGAATTTTCCCTTCATTAAGGCATCGAGTGAAAATTTGGGTGAGTACTGTTTCGATTTCTCCACTTGGTTCTTGTATGATGTCTACAGTAATTCCGTCTTCTCCTGGAGCTTTTCCCCGCTTCATGTTCTTGATTGCATGTGCAACCTCTGCTGCGAGGGCTGGAAGAACTCTGGTACTGGTACCTTTGATGATGTCTGGAGTACATGTATCATCCCTTTCATATAATTTGGAGTAGAAATCTTTCACTCTTGTCAAAATTTCGCCTCTATTTCTTGTTACAGAACCATCTTCTTTTCTCAGTGCCATAATCTGTTTTCTTCAGTTACTGAGATGTCCCTTTGCTATCTTTAGGCTTTGGTTGTTTTCAATTGCTTTCCTTACTAGTTCACAGTTGAATTTCCTTACGTCTTCAGTGATACTTTTTCGTACTGTCTTGCATAGCTCTATATATTCCACTTTGGAAGTCACATCTTCTTTAGTTGTCCTCATCTCTCTTCTTTTTTGCATCAACATTTTGGTTTTTCCTGATAATTTGTTCACATGCAACTTGTTCTTAGACCCAGCTAATTTTGTTGCTGTTTCCATAAGAGCTTTGGTTACTTTTCTGTTAACTTCAGAAATATCCACTTCTTCCGATGTTAGGCCTTCTAAAGCAGAGAATCTGTTCTTCAGTTCCAACTTGAAGGTATTATGGTGTTTTTTAAGGTTGGTTATGTCAATACATTTTGTAACGTACCAGGAGATGTGACGTACCTGCCAGAAGGACGCACACGACATAAAGGCAGATAGGAATCAGAATAAAACGTCCGCGTAGCTCAATTGGTTGAGCAACTTATTCCGGAATGAGGGGATCCGGGATCGAATCCTGGCGTGTACAGAAATGACGGATAAATTTACTTCGTTATAATGGCGCCCGAGCTATCCGGATGACCCGACCGTTCAAAATCTGGCTTTGTTGTGATGTTATTTCCACACCGCGAGATAGGAAAAATAAAAGAATCCCTTCTCCAGCACTTCGAAAAAAAAAATAGTAATAAGGGGGAGATGATGTAACGTACCAGGAGATGTGACGTACCTGCCAGAAGGACGCACACGACATAAAGGCAGATAGGAATCAGAATAAAACGTCCGCGTAGCTCAATTGGTAGAGCAACTTATTCCGGAATGAGGGGACCCTGGTTCGAATCCTGGCGCGGATAAAAATGACGGAGAAATTTACTTCGTTATAACTTTGTTTGTCTTATGAGCTTGCTACGTTCGAGTTTAGTGTTGAGGTGCGTCTTACATCTCACCAATCTATGGTCACTACTTGTGTTGAACTTGTTTAGCACACTGCAGTCTTCTATGACGAATTTTTTGTTACACATAATAAAATCAATTTCACTTGTCGTCCCATTTGGATGTCTCCATGTCCATTTCCTGTGTGGCTTTTTCTTGAAAAAGGAGTTCAAGATGAAAAACCCTTCTGCGTCTGTAAACTCTACGAGAGTATTTCCACGCTGGTTTCTGTTGCCGTGAACGAATTTACCTACTGAAGTTTCATTCTGTTGCTGTTGCCCTATTTTTGCATTGAAATCCCCCATAATTATCTTTAAGTGCTGCTTTGCTTTATTATTTAGATCACGAATTTCTTCATAAAATTCTTCAATTTCTTCTTCAGGATGACTTGTGGTGTGTGCAGAAGTTTGAATAATCTGAGCCTGGTATCTTCTCGAGAGTTGGATAACGAGTCGTGCAGCTCTGTCAGAAGAACTTTCAACTTCTGCAACTTTATTCTTCAGTTTCTTGTTTATTATAAATCCAACACCACTAGTTCTGCCAGTATCAGTCCCACGATAGTAGAAGAGATGTCCACATTTCAGTTCAATGAGATCTTCTCCTTTTCTCCTTACCTAACGTAGCCCGACGATGTCCCACTTGATCCTTTGTAGTTCCTCTTCCAATTCAAGAAGCCTTGAATCAGAAGATAGGGAGCGTCCGTTATATGTAGCCAAGGTCAGCATCAGATGGCAGCCTAGTCCGGTCCTCCGGGGATTCTTAGCACCCTCTGCCTTCATGTCGCACTGGCCGCTGCCTTGGCCAGGTACATTCCAGCTGCCGGAGACTGAGGGCCAAGATTTAAGTTGTGGAGTCATTTTGGAGGGGTTTGGCCATAACTCACCACGCTGGCCAAGCGGGTTGGTGAGTGTGGGATAGCATTTCCTCTAATCCCGATGGTATAGTTATACCGCTATTGGCGGTCGTCAGAGCCCCTTTAGTGGGAACAGGATGTATCACGAGAAGGCGGGGTTGGCATTTGTCAAGGAGAGGCTGTGATGTTACGCATCACCTGACCTTACATCCCATATATATATGTATATATTTATACGTATATATACACAGTCGAGTCAAATTTTACTTTTGAGGTCAACAGCCCGTAGCCAATGAAAGAAGACACTTTTCGTGAGCTGGCTTGGAGGGTATATAAGATGTGCTGTAGGCATTCTGAAAACATACCACTCGTTGCTGTCATGGATAAAAGGAGCGATTTATCATATTTGCAAAAAGGGATGACTATTGTCGGCTTTCGAGCCAAGGATGGCAATATTTCTGAAACAGCGCATATTGTGAACTGTTCGCGTGCTGCTGTGGTTAAAGTGTATCGTGATTGGAGAAATGGCACCATTGCGAATAAGCGATGTGGAAACTGCCGAGCACAAGGTGCCTTTGATGTGAGAGGCGAATGTCGGCTGCGAAGGTGCGTGAGGGCTGATCGAAACGCTACAGTGGAGCGACTCACTGGCTTAATGAACCAGGGGGATACCGGAAGTGTGTCTAAAATGACAGTTCAGCGAACGTTGCTGCGTATGTGGCTCCGATGCAGACGGATGGTCACTGCACTTATGCTAACGAATGTGCATCGGCAGAAAAGGCTTACATTTGGACGGCAGTATCGGAATCGGACCTCCGCTGATTGGCAAAGGATTGCCTTCTTCGATGAGTCACGTTTTCTGCTTCATCGAACGGATGGACGTTGGCGTATAAGGCGAGAAACATCGGAGAACAAACACTGTTCAACCATTCCTGCAAGAACACAAGCTGATGGGGGCAGCGTTATGGTCTGTGGAATGTTTTCGTGACATTCCCTGGGTCCACTCATTCCTGTGAAAGGCACTATGGATCGAATTCGTAATGAATCCATCCTTGCAGACCACGTACACCAGGAATGGATCGTGCTCTTCCAACCACTCTGGGACATTTCATACTGATTGTCTTCCCTGCGGTGGACGGGATCTTCCAGAACGACAATGCGACGTGTCACACAGCTAGAAATGTCCGAGAGTGGTTGGAAGAGCACGATGAAGACTTCAAAGTACTTCCCTATCCCCCTAATTCCCCGACTTAAACCCAATTTAGTATCTGTGGGACTACTTCGAGAGTGTTGTTCGCTCTATGGATCCTCTACCACGCACCCCTCAGCAGCTGTCAGATGCACTGCAGTCAGCATGGCTCCGCATACCTGTGAACACCTTCCAGCACCTTATTGAGTCACTCCCAGCCCGACTAGCTGCTGTCCGCGCTGCACAAGGCGGTTACTCTGGGTATTAGCTGATGGTCACAATAATGTGACTCGACCGTGTGTGTGTGAGAGAGAGACAGAGAGAGACAGAGAGAGGGGAATTTCAGGCTATTTCTGTAGCGAAATGCTGCATGTGGAAACCGTATTTAATGAGGTAAGTAAATTTAAATATGAGGTTTAGCGAAAGAGGGGGGGGTGCAGAAGAGAATTATGGGAAAGACAATAACAGTTTAAAAATAAGTGTATTTATTGACTTACTTACTATTTAATAAAAACAATAAAATTATTATAAGTACCATTTTAATTAATATTAATTATATTAAGTAATATTACACATTGAGTGATAATAAAATTTATTATTTTATAAAAAAAACTTGTCTTATTTTGGATTTAAACGAAATGCAAAATTAATCTTCATTTTATGTCCTTGAACTAAATTACAGAAGATGCTTTCTGCCGCTTCTGCCTCCGAGTAGTCAGAGTCGAAAATATCTAGCCAGCCGTCCTGCCTGGGTTCCAGTCCCGGAGGAAGCAGGAGTGGCGACTTTGTCTGATGGCACTGGATCTCTCTCCTCTCTGCAACAAAGTGACTCCAAATTAAGGACGGAAGACTGCTTATAGCCTTCAGAGCTGTTCTATATAATCGTTAAAAAAAAATAAGAGTTCTGGTTCCGCATGAATCTTGATAATCCATATATGCTGTTAAAAAAACACACTGAATCTTAGGGTGGCGCCTTTAACTTTGTGGGGCTCCCACCACCCCATGCCTACCCTTTCGTGACGTCGCTGACAGAATCTCTATACTTTTCAGTTCGATTTAAAACATTTTTCTTTCCCTGAATAGCTTGAACTAAGAACGACTATGTCATTTCGTTTTTTTTCTGATGGACAGTCTTGCCCGTACGGAGTATAAATTCTCAAGTTATGTGCCGAAAGACTTATTTTATTCCATATCACTGCTAAAATTCCGATTGAATAAAATTCTTTCTCTGTCGTCGGCCGTTTCCCTGCAAAGACTTCTGCGTACATTTTCAACTTCTGTAACAGATTCGTTTTCCCTCTGGATCTTATTTCCCTGCGAATCTGATCTTCTGATAGTCCGGTTTGAAAAAATATTTTTGGCACCTGATATTTCCCCTTATAAGGAATTAACAGTCTAGGCGTCTTTCAAAGATTTTCCATGGCACATAGCTATGCTGCTAGGAGGCAGGTATATTTCTGTTAGCATCGTACCACCGTTTCTAACAGTCCGACTGAAAAAACTTTTATGATCAGATGTGTTTCGATACGAAGGACATCTTGAACATATTTTCCTACTTCAAATGATGCATGCACTGTTTTCTCGATAGAGAACGTTCATGTATATCCCCTTTATCTCGTTATTACTGCATTTAAAAGTCCGATTTTTTTTTTCATCGTGCTCTTCTAATTTGAAGAATATTTTGCTTACATTTTCTAATTTTTTATAATGCACGATTTGACCACAATGGGACGTAAATACACTATCTACCAACAAGTAATTGGACACCCCTGCAATCGACGATATCTGCGGTCCTGATACACGTCACGGCCGCCACCGTTAAATATCGTGTGGGAAACAACAACGCAAGCAGTCGCATTCAAGATGCCACGCAGTTCGGAGCTCTTTGATTTCGAGAAAGGTGTAATCGTCGGGTATCACAGAAATGGCCAATCCATACGTGACATATCCAGCGAGTTGAAGTACCCAAAATCGACAGTGTCCTACGTGATTGGCAAATGGAAGAGGAGAGGTGACTGTCGGAATGTGCCCCGACCCGGCAGACCCACAAAACTGTGAGTTAGAGACCGACGGGTGCTGGCCAGAGAAATTCGGAAAAACCGCACCAAATCGATGGGCCACATCCGCGAGGAGTTTCAACAGGCATCCGGGAGTGTTCTTTCGATGAATACCATCCGTAAAGAAGCCCATCTGCTCGGTTATCATGGACGTGCTGCCGCCCACAAGCCTTTGATCAACAAGTCCAATAGCGCTGCTCGGTTAACGTGGTGCAAAGAACGTCGACAGTGGACCGTTGAACAGTGGAAACAGGTTCTCTGGAGCGACGAATCAAGGTTCATCCTCTACCGTTCGGATGGCAGGGTCTGGGTTTGGCGTCTGCATGGAGAACGCCTCCTGCCGGAATGTATTGTGCTAACTGTGAAGTTCAGCGGCGGTGGAGTTATGCTATGGGGGTGTTTCTCCTATTATGGCACGGGACTCTTGGTCGCAACTCCTGGTAGACTCAACGCCGAGACCTACTGCACCATTTTGGATGACCATGCGCTTCCTACGTTGTGGCAGTTTTACGGAGTGGACCCATGTTACTTTCAGGATGACAATGCCACCTGTCATGTTGCGAGGTCCACCATGGCTTGATATGGTGACAATGGGGTTAATCGAAAGGAATGGCCTGCGCAGAGCCCGGACCTTAACCCTATCGAGCACTTTTGGGACGAGTTGGAGCGTCGACTTAAGGGGTGCCCTCACCGTCCGAAATCGGTGAAGGACCTGACCTGTCTTCTCCAAGCCGAGTGGAAGAAAATACCGCTAGCCGTCGTACAACTCCTGGTTGAGAGTATGCCCCAGAGGGTTGCAGCTGTAATCGCCGCTCGTGGAGGCCTTACCAACTATTGAAGGTGAATAAACTTCGTTTTCCTTTGCTATCACAGGCGTCCAATTACTTGTTGGTAGATAGTGTATGTATTTCCGTTTGCAGTCGTATTTCCGCTGCTAGAAATTTGTTAGAAAGCTTTTAATGAGCACGATACTATTCGCCACAAACATTGAACACTTTTAAAAAAATGCTTAGTTTTCTAGCTACGGTATGCAGATGTACAATCATGAGCCATAACATTATGACCATCTACCTAATAAAATGTTAGGCCACCTTTCGCTGTGATAACTAATTTCCTACTCCAATGAACAACGCAAAGAGCTTCCGGGTGTCCTAGACCAACCATCTGGAGAGAATGACATTTCGGAGGTTGACGAAGGAGCGAGGCACTGGCATGGACAGGAGAATGCTGCGCTCCGCTGCTTCCCACAAAATGCTCGATGGGATTCAAATAAGAGAAATTTGGCTACCAGGGGAACTCACGACATGCAACATGATTCTCGAACAATTCTTGCCCAATGCGGACTTTGTGGCACGGAAAATTTCTGAAAGAAACCCACAACATTCTTGACCAATCCGAGCTTTGTGACATTGGGAATTTCTGAAAGAGTCCCGTACCATTCTTGCGGAGTGTGGAGTTTGTTACACGGGGCGGTGACTTCTGGAAAAGTCACGTGCCATGCAGATACATGATTCAATACCCAGGTAGAATCAGATTGAGTAGGTGTTATCGATAAGAGTGTGTGTTTTTTGTCATTATTTTGAGGTTTAATTACCACTGTGAGCTTCATAACGACCACCCGTTCCCAATTTGGAGCCACTGGTTCCAGGGAAGGAGAAAATATACTTCCAATGCCTCACCTAGGACTCGAACGCGGGCACAGCGGCGACTCCAGCAGTTCAGAGCTCAAATGGGAACTGTTAAGTGATTGAGTATCGAATGGGGGAGCACAGTATCTTGAAGTGCTTAGCACAAATTTGCCAAAAAATAAATTGCTTCATATAGATTTAACCCTAATACTGCTGATGTTATCTCCAGGGGGGGGGGGGTTCAGGCACTACTGTATTTAGTACTGATACAAAATTTGGGGTCTAGAATAATTATATTAAAATTGTGATAATGATTTAATTAAATATTTGGCCCATTACAGAGTTAATTAGGAAATTAGTGCGCCTAACGGGCGAGGTCAGTTAATGCGCTTTAGCTCGGCTGAGAACATAGGGAAGATAATTGTTAGGTGAAGAGCCCACCCAGAAGCGAGGAGACCCCAAACGTTGCGACAGTGGGACGCTTGGGGCCCTCATAAATAGGTGGGCCATTAATGCTAAAAGTCCGTAGGCAACGCCGAAAGTTATGGCTATCGGGGGTCGAAGGCCAGGCAATGGGCGCCCTGTGTGAAGAAAGAGAAATCTCCAGAGATTGATAAAAAAGCAGACGGTTAGCAACAGGGACGAGGGAGAAGTGCAGGATGCGAAAAAGGGCAGTTGCATCTCGAAGTCGGCAGGTGTAAGACGGAAGGAAGGGTTTGTCGCCCAAGGAAAAAGAAGTGGTAGTCTCCGAACGCAGATGTAAGTTGCTCAGCCTACTGGTTACGGAACAAAAGAAATATCCGAAAGTACCCGATTCGCAGTTATCAGTCGATTGGGAAGCGGTTAAGGAAAGTATAGCCGTATCTGAGGAGTGAACAGCAGTCTGCTTTCAATCCCCGTTTTAGAAAAGCCTAAATGTTTTCAGAAAAGCAGATGCAAGTCCGATGCTGAACGGAGTTTCCCCGGAGGAAATAAGAGAATAACCGCTAAGACCTGGTAACTGGTGTAAAACTACGGAGGGAAGAATTCCATTAAGAGAAATTTTTGAAGCAAGTAAGTGGCGGGGACGGAGAGAAGCATTGCTATGGAAGTTCATCCAGTGGTCTTCGCGCACGGCCAGCGGATTTAGAAAGCGAACACAGAAGAGAATCCTCGGATGGGTGATCTGAAGCCCGAGACACATAGCTCATCATGTCCGCGGAAGCCCCCTTCTTTGCACCAACTCGGAGCCAACCTGCTTACTTGTGTGTGTGTGTGTGTGTGTGTCAAAGCACTGATACAGGAGCGCAAATAGTGACAATGTGTTATCAGCAAGATCTAACGGATATTTAAAAAATCTACGAAAACTGCAAATACCTTGTTTTTATGGGCATGCCGATCCATATACTTCGAGGTGAACTTTTACGCTACGGCCCGAGTTACGAAAGACTGAACTTTCCCTTACTGGTGAACTGAACTGTGACGATAGAACTTTACCTGTTCAGGTGCCATTTAACACAGCTATCCGACGGGCCCTAACAATATTCCGGCCCGGAAACTAAATTTAAGGGAGGAGATTAGAACAGAGACTCCCCCTTTTCTTTTTAAGTGCAGTCTACCAGCCTATTGTTTCTCAGGTTTAAAGTTAAATAAAAGTTTTTATGCATGTTGAGAACCTGAATGCTCTCTGTTCTTTAGGCTCCGGTATTAAATTCCTGTGTTTCAGCTTACCAAGATTCGTTCTCGCCTAACTACACCAGCTCCCGAATATTTAAAGAACGTCACACCCCAGGTAACGGGTCAAACCGCTCGGACGCATCATTTGGTTTCAAGCGGAGGAATTTCTAGCCTCGCTTGGCAACGTTGTATCAGTATTTATTCAATATATGTAGCACTGGGGACCATGAATGAGAACCTCCGCACTATTATTATTTTGCGAATTAGCTTACTTACGTCATTTTTTGTCTTGTTCTTTTAATTTTTACTGTTATAAGGCAGTTTATGAAGTTTGTTTGTAACCTAATAAAGAGCTCTCTCTCTCTCTCAATTGTTTCTATAATAACGAAAATGGTGTCTTTCTACTACCCTCCAACACATTCACATTGAGGAAACTCCATTTCACAGAATATTACAACACTAAATTTAACAAAAAGTTATTTTATATAAAATAATTTCTGTTAATCTGAAAAATCTGCATTCGTTTATCTAAGTCCCCTAAAATCTTATATGGCTGCACTCTCCATGTTTTCTCACAGCTTTAAAATTTTGCGGGGGAAGAGGTTTCTATGTTCAACTACAAGCTGCATTTTCCATCGAATACAGACACAAGTTTTGCTTTGTTTTTAATCTCCTTTGGTTAATTTCCTTCATTAGCAAATACTTACGTCAAAAAAGTAAAAACAATTAGATGAAATGCAAAATATGAAATAAAAAGGGGGAGAGAGAGAACAGAACTCTCCTGAAATATAAAAAAATATCACATTCTTTGCATTTGCTTGATGGTGGTTGTGATCCTTATCGCTGGAGTCAAAATAACTCCCAGCTAGCGTGATTTTTTTTTTTTTAGTTTACTGTTCTGACCTCTTTTCCTAGGAGCCACGCAATGACATCGGGATTTACTGATGTTATACTTCAACTTTTTCTACTCCTCTTCTTCGGTTCCACTTTTTCTCTATCTTTAGCCGGGTATTGTCCTTCGCTGGTGTTCGGTGGTAGCCACTTCTTACCGTGGTCAATAGCCATACCCCTTTCCTTCTCAAAAAGCCAAGAGCACCAGAATCCCTCTAAAATGACTCTTTTCTCCAGCACACGCATCGCAAAACCACTCCTACTGTACCAAAAACTATAAACCAGAAGACGTTGAAAACTCTTTCTCTCTAGCGCGCGGGCAAGGATTTCCCTTTAGCACTATTTGCCAACGTGTAGAGGGATACATTTAGCTAAAATGTCCCCACGACAGCACTTCTTTGTATGCAACGAACTACCTACATGTTTTTAAACAGCAGCTTAGCGTCTCATACTCACTTACTAAATGACGGACAGGGGCTTAGCTTCCTCCCCAACTACGCCTGCACTTCTCTAACACTTCTTTCTTTTTCTTTCTTTCTTTCTTTTTTTTTCTTTCTTTCTTTCTTTTTTGTTTTGTTTTGCAATGTTCTTTGAAATTTTACGTTTCTCCAGAAAGGGATTAAAAAGAAAAACGGCATTTCTCTCTTTCCTGGCCCAAAAACACCAACAAGCTCTGTCACCATGTGGCAGCGAATCATTGGCGCAGCTGCTCCTATTGATTCACCTTTAATGGTAATTTTTCTATAGTTATTCATCGTTTGTGCGGTATCACTTCAATTTCTCTCGTTTGTTTTTAAGAAATTTAATGCAGGACAAAATAAGGAAAAGCATTTATACTTACAATGAAATGCAAAAATCATTTTCATAAACAAACGAAAATAAAAGTTCAAAGAATTTACAACAACCTCTATTTTCCAGGGGGGCTTGGTCCTCTTGAAAAGGGGGCTAAGCAAAAAAAAAAAAAAAAAACCCTGAAGAGAAAGCCCCAGCGCGCGAAATGCGAAGGGGTGTTACGTCACCGTCAGAGGGCCATCGCAATCCCCCTCTCCAGAGGGGTCAAAGGGCAAACGTAAGGGGAGTGCCGATATTAGCTTCGCGTTCATGCGGCATTGGTCAGCGTTGAGTTTTCGGTAGTCGTGCACGTGAATTAGCGTTTTTATACAACATGCGTGGAAAATATCGGGTGCCTTTATACAGATCTAATTACAAAGCACGTCCGAAAGCCAATGTTTTCAGCTTTCCTAAAGATGAGAGCCTTCAAAGAAGATGGATTTCTTCCATACCAATAAAGGATTTTGAACCCGCCGTGAATTCAAAGGTTAGTTAAGCCTAATTGTTCTCACGATGGAATGTTCTGCGTACAATTTAAGTTAAATTAAGTTTGACTTGAGGTTCCGATTAGAGGAACCTCAAGTCAAATAGAGGTTAATTGTCTACATTGAACTCTTCTACAAAGTAGCACTTTAATTCCTAGTTGAATTCATAGTCACATCATTCACATGTATAAGGATAGCTTCAAGAATATTAGCAGTGAGACGTTTCTCTCTGCAAGAAGCACATCGTGCAAAAAAGAAAGTACTTATGCATAATGAAGGAACACATTTGTTGACGCTTGTGTTTTCCATTTGGGGGGGGGGGGTCTGTTAATGTGTTAATTGATATTTTCAATATCTGTTTCAGTTGAAAAATGAAAAAAAGTTTGCCTTACAAAGAATTTACTGCTGGAGAAAATTAATACCTTTTGTGTAATATGTTTTTACAAAGTTGGGGGGGGGAAAAGGATGTGACATTCTGATTTCCCAGCATAAAATTTGCAATGTTATGTACATATATTCGAAGATATCCAAATTAATACCTTCCGTATTCATCTAACAAAGACCTTTTTCCTGAGGGATTTTAATTTATAATGTTTTTTTTTTTACTTTCTAGAAGTACTTGCAAGATCTGAGCACACGTCTTACCGTATTTTCAGGAAGTATACCCACTAAATCAGAAATTTTGCTTTCGCGTTCGTTACGTAATTAGAGAACAGTCTTTTTTTTTTTTAATAAATCGAACGCGAAGGGAATTTATAAAAGTTTTAAGTGAAATGATTATGTTCATAAAGTCCTACAAATTTGCCATTCACGCACTTAAAAAAAATCATAGTTGCAAAAATGCTTCACGTAAAATGTTGGGGTTTTCATGTTATGCGTGAAAAAACTATTATGTTTGTGTTCCTTTAGCCAAATAGAAGACTAAAGAAAAATTTCCCTGAAATATTTATTTTTAAAACCCGCACATGAAATCGTTTCCTAGCACAAGAGCAAAATTTTGGAATTCCCGATTCACAGATATCATTGCAGGAAACTGAGAAAATAAATGAAAGCTAAGGATCTAATCTTTTAATGTTATCTAAGGATAAAAAATATATAGAAAAAAACGGTCAATTTATTGCTGTGTGCTCGATTTGTCTAGTATCGCACTCGAGAAACTCGAGAACTATTTCTCTGCGTAAACACCGCGGTACTTCGTCGGCGTTTTCAGGAGCGGAGAGCTCGAGTCATTTTTATCCGCGCCAGGATTCGAACCCGGGTCCCCTTATTCCGGAATAAGTTGTTCTACCAATTGAGCTACGCGGACATTTTATTCTGATTCCTATCTGCCTTTATGTCGTGTGCGTCCTTCTGGCAGGTACGTCACATCTCCTGGTACGTTACATCATCTCCCCTTATTTTTTTTAATTTTTTTTTTCGAAGTGCTGCTTTTATTTTTCCTATCTCGCGGTGTGGAAACAACATCACACCATTGCGAGATTGTGAACGGTCGGGTCATCCGGATAGTTCGGGCGCCATTATAACGAAGTGAATTTTCCGTCATTTTTATCCGCGCCAGGATTCGAACCCGGGTCCCCTCATTCCGGAATAAGTTGCTCTACCAATTGAGCTACGCGGACATTTTATTCTGATTCCTATCTGCCTTTATGTCGTGTGCGTCCTTCTGGCAGGTACGTCACATCTCCTGGTACGTTACATCATCTCCCCTTATTTTTTTTTTTTTCGAAGTGCTGCTCTTATTTTTCCTATCTCGCGGTGTGGAAATAACATCACACCATTGCGAGATTGTGAACGGTCGGGTCATCCGGATAGTTCGGGCGCCATTATAACGAAGTGAATTTCTCCGTCATTTTTATCCGCGCCAGGATTCGAACCCGGGTCCACTCATTCCGGAATAAGTTGCTCTACCAATTGAGCTACGCGGACATTTTATTCTGATTCCTATCTGCCTTTATGTCGTGTGCGTCCTTCTGGCAGGTACGTCACATCTCCTGGTACGTTACACTCTGACTTACAGACCAGTTCGGAGGCTTTCTTAATCTTCAGGGTTTTTTGGCTAAGCCCTCTCTAGTCTCTCTGCTAGCTGCGGCCCTCAGTATCCTTAGTCCTCTGTCGCTGGGCCTGGTTGGAATGCGACAGAAAACCAGAAAATACGATTGAGATTGGGAAGTCTGATGACAAATGACCGTCAAAGTGTTGGGTTGGCTACAGCAAGTCCATAGCTAACTAACATTTAGAATAACTATATCCCGTGTAAACGTGTCTTCGTACTAACCTTGAATTAACATGATTAGCATCCGGATACGAACCCAAACCCGTTGTGTGGAATCTAGGGGCCCACTTTGGCTCTGGTTTGTCTTGACAGATTATGAGGCCACGTTTTCCCTGCGTTGGGCCGACGTAGTCTCAACCTTTGAAGACGGGCGTTGTGATTCATATGTGGTTATCTACGGGAGTCGTAGGGCCTACATATGCCGCAATGTTTTATGATCGTCATGAAGACTTAAGGAATTTTGTATCTAAATAAAATTGAAGAAAGAAAAACAATTATTTCTTTTTCCTTCCGTTCTGATGGATAATACTGAAGATGTCACTCCAACAAAACTTAAACTTGATTGTAGTTGTACTGTAATACTCATGGAATATCTATTGAATCTACATCGTAAAAGAATCGTAAGTTGCATGAACACCTTGTTGCACTATCAGACATATGCTAAACCTGTACTCCAGAAAAATACATACACTTAAACAACACACTGATTCAACTTTTTTGGAAAATTAACATAAGAAACATTTATTGTAATATTTCGCCTCTTACTGTTAATACACTTTTCCTGGACATTCTAAGTTACTCAAATCAAGCTTAATTCACACAATAAAGGAACAAATATTATATTTGTTTATTTCGTAGAACAATTTTGATTATTAATTTGCATGGCATATTTCACTGCCTCTCTTATTGTGCTTGTCTGCTGTTTGGGAGTCTAGTTCTCCCTTACGATCCCTTTCCATTCTTTCCACTAATTTCATCCTACAGCTAGTTATGCACCTGAATTATGTTTAATAATTACTGTTCAGTTACTACCATTGTTAAATTACAAATTAAACATCTTATCCTACTCTAACCGCTCGCTACCTCTCTTAACTTCCTATTCGACTATTAAGAAAGACCCTTCGCTAGTGACTTAAAAAAAACTTGGAATTAAACATTTTCTTTCGCAACTTCGAGGAAAATTAAAGTGGCAAAATCAGCTTTTACCTTAATTTCCTTACACGTCCGGGATCGTCATCCTTAACGTCACCGTCTGGCTATCGTAGGTCGCTCAAGAAAAGTCTCTGCGCATTCAAAAAAGTTCATGTGCATATAGTTTCTCAATTTCTGCCTCTTGTATTCCGTTGGCTGGTATATTAGCATGTCAGGTACTCCCCGCAATGGTTCCGCAACGCAGGGATCTGAAAAACTCTATTACTCCATGTGGCTTCTGAGTCGGGTGTCGCTGTTTCTAGCGAATACCTTACCTCCTGCTTTCGTTATACGCCTATAGATTACGGACGGGGCCCAAAGGAACCTCTCCTTGAGGAAGACTCGAAATTAATTCCGTAAAAATATGAGAGAGGTCATAGCGACCTATTCCCTCGATAACAATTCTATTAGTGCTAAAGATTTATGGTTGTCATTCCCGACCTCAATTTGCTTATGCGAAATTGTCCAATGTCTAAGTCTTCCTTTCTTTACCCCTGCGAACCAATCTGCGGTCACCCTTGAACATTATTCAATAAGTCTGTCCTCTGGTTCCCAGGGTGGTTACCCGTTATTTACATAATTTCCATTCGTTAGATGGGACTGAGGCTCTCACTCTTATTCGCACATCTCTAACATAGCTTTAAACAACGGGTACAGCTTTCCTGCTTTATAATACCTGGCCATCTGTATTTGTTACCACATTAATTTTTCCCTTCAGATCAGATCATATGTAGAGGATTTTAGGAACGGAGTGTCTTACCTCAGGTCTTAAACAACCCTTAGAAATAGGAAGCTAGGAGATTTGGGCTACAGTGCCCGATAGGAAAGTGACACGGAAGTGATGTAGAAAGGGGGGACACCCTTATTTATAGCCGGGGGGGGGGGCAGTACCCGGGGTCCGAAGGCTTAACGTGGCCATCCGACGCACGGCGGATATTTAGTAGTTCGAGCGTTCGTACCTGCCTGGGATCGAACCTGAGATTACTCCGTGGCAGTCACGAGCGTTGATTACTAGGCCATCCGCGGCCCTTTTCCCCTTCAATTGGCCCATTTCGATTGTCAACGTAACTTCGGTGCATTGTTAAGGAATTGCTGCGTCCGGCAATAAAACCTATTCAGTATTACTTTATGTCTCTCCTCTGACAAAACTCTACCCGTGTAATGTCTTGCCTCTTTTCGCTCCCTTCATCCAAAAATTCATTTCTGAATTTTTATGCAATTGCCTAACCTTGCGTCAGGTTCCATTTAATGCCTTCCTGCCTATCTGCACCGCCATGCCGTCGTCTTTTCTATACTTCCTCTTTACGTGGGGCTACGGAGGGGGGGTCGCTGTACTGACATCCGTGAGCGCCTTTGCCCCTCCCCCTTCCCTCTCTCTCTCTTTTTCCTTAGTCTCAGTTCTCCGATGGGTGAAGGAACTGTAGATCTGTAGTCCAGTTTTGGCCTTTCTCCCCTCCCCTTTTCTGAAAGGCGCTGAACGTTTCTTCTGAGCAGCAATACGGAGTACCTGCTGACTCGAATTTTACCACCTGAAGCTACAATTCCCTTTACTGGTGGGGAAGCCTCCGATGCCTTGTTACTCGCGCACTTCCACGCTCTTTAGAATAAAAAGAAATCCGGAAGAAAAAATTTATTTTTAAAGGTTACCCTTAAATCGTTGCAACTCTTTCCCTCTATCTTGAGCTCTCCGTTATTAATCTAGGGCGTTGCTTCCCGCATACTATCTCTACTATTAATTCTATTAATCCTCTCTCTGAACCCTTAAAATATTGCAATGGGACAACCTCATGCACATGAGCGTTGTAACAAAAGCCCCTGCAAAAGGCAAAATTGCTACAGAATGTCTCAAATTGTTGAGATCATTAAATGCCAGATTGATATTATTTTATGCATCGAGTTAAGGATGTCTTTGAATGAGTGTTAGGATTCATCTTCTGCGATAGATGGCCCAGAAAATCACTCCTTGGGCGTGGATTTTGCATATTGAGTGACTATCTCAGAAGTTGGCGTCAGCGAATCACTGCAGAACTCACCCTATTCAGAATGACAGCGGTCTCTCTTCGGATCTACCATGAAAAGACAAAATACGCGCTGTTACGTTTTAACCAATGATGGGTGTGAAGCTCAGTGAGTAGGCGGAGTTTCTGTAGCTTCAATTCAGGGGTTCTCTGCTAAAGTACACATTTTCTCTTCAAAAAATGAACGTACAGTTGGATTTAAGGTGATTTATGGAAGAAAAGATTCCAATCTCACTTTTGGTCCCATTCAATGATTTCTATTTGGCCTAGATAATTAAAAAACTCTGACAGAAATGAAAGATTTCGTTTCTTTCAGACAGAAACACTGCTAAGCTAACTTTTCGCGCCATCTAGCACCAAATTGGAATACTTTGGAGTCAGATAAAATGAATTTAAAAAAAAAAAAAAAAATCAACAGAGTTTTCGGAATAATAACTGTGGCATATATTAACTATGGGTCGGGTGCTCAAAATTTCAATCACTACAAAGTAATAGCCTTCGAGAAGATATGTACAAAAGAATTTACATTGCAGATATAGGATAGAATTTCTCTAACACTCAAAGACAGCCTTAAGAAGTTTTGGAGTTGGTTTGCATGAACTAACACAAACTGCTAGAACAAATTTGGAAAAATTCGACTTATATGTATATATATTTTCATCATCATCATCATCATCATCATTGTCAACCATTATCAATCCACTGCTGGACGAAGGTCTCCCCAAGCCTCCTCCACAACGGTCTGTCTTGTGCCAGTCTCCTCCATGTCACTCCCGCATACTTTCGAATTTCATCCACCCATTTTCCACGTGGTCTTCTTCTGGGTCTTTTCCTGTCCCTTGGAATCCAATCTAAAATTTCGGCTGTCCATCGATGGTCTGTTCTTCTGGCAGTATGTCCAGCCCATTGCCATTTCAGGGATTTAACTCTGATCATGACGTCTTCCACTCTTGTCATTTTTCGGATCCACGTGTTCCTCTTCTTATCTCTCCTGGTTACACCAAGCATGCACCTCTCCATGCTTGTTTGAGTTGTCTGCAGCCTTTGTATGTCTCTTTTAGCTAAGGTCCACGTCTCTGCACCATACGTAAGCACTGGAAGGATGCATTGATCAAACACTTTTCTTTTAAGACATAATGGCATATTGCTCTTGAAAATTATGCTGTTTCTTCCAAAAGCTCTCCAGGCAAGTTTTGTACGCCGATTAATTTCTTCACCAATGTGACCCTCACTTGATATCTGCTGTCCAAGATAAACGTACGTGTCTGTTATCTCCAGCTTTTCTCCATCAATCGATAAATCTTCATTTCTTGTAAAAGCATTGAACATCACTTTTGTCTTCTGAAAGTTCATTTTTAATCCCACTTCTTTACTCTTGTCAGCAAGTTCCTGCACCATACTCTGTAGCTCTGATGGGGTAGTTGCAAAATTGACTATGTCATCAGCAAAACGAAGGTGGGTTAGATAATCTCCATTAATCTTTATGCCTTTGTTTTCCCAGTTCAGTGATTGAAAGACATTTTCCAATGTGGCATTAAAGAGCTTCGGAGATATGGTGTCACCTTGTCTCACTCCTTTTCCAATTTTTATGTGTGTTGTATTTTCAAATAGCAGAATCTTTGCACTTGCATTTTCATAGATGTTATTAATAATATTAATGTATGCATCTTCAATACCGCAGGATTTCAGAGCCATTGCAACTGCTGATGGTTTCACCGAATCAAAGGCTTTTTCATAATCGATAAAAGCCATGCACAATGGAAGTTCATATTCCCTCGCTCTTTCAATTAGTTCTCTCAGTACGTGGATATGATCTATTGTGCTGTAGACACTCCTGAATCCAGCTTGTTCTCTCGGTTGAGCCATGTCCAGTGTCACCTTCAAGCGGTGTGAAAGAACTTTAGTGAAGATTTTATAAACCACTGATAGGAGGCTGATAGGTCTGTAGTTCCTGAGATCCTCAATGTCACATTGAGGATATATAATTTATATATATATATATATATATATATATATATATATACTTAAGAGCAAAACTGAAGACTAAGGAAAAAATTTTTAGAATTTTAAAACGAAGGGTGCAAAATAACCTGAAAATCAAAACGCGCAACGCAGCAGTTTTGAAAATTCAGAATTCACATTCTATAAAGATATCTAAGCAAAAAAATACATATATAATTTTGACTCACACCTAGTACAACATAGAAAAGGTTATGTATCTACCTGTGTGAGTAAAAGGAGAAAATAAAAAAATTAAAAAAAATAAAATTAAAAAAAAAAAAAAAAAAACAACTGAATGTAGAAGGTGTCGAGAATACTGAGCCTTGGCTTTATCAGGACCAGCAAAACTCTGCATTTTCTCACTTCCACAAAGACCTAGTTGGAAATGGGTTTTGCAAGGCCATAGATGCAAAGTAACATTCCACCTAAAATAGTTTAAAAAATATATATATAAGTCATGTCCTCCGTAGAGCATGACCTAGCACTAGTTAATAATTTCGCTTGCATCCATTAATTTTCATGGCCCGACCCATGCTCTTCATCTGTTACTATTAAACAGAGAGAAGAAGATTAAAGAGAACTCAAGCTGTGAGAGTGACATAATAAATAGAAATGATTTTCAGCTATAACGAAATTCCAAGTTCGTTTGAGAGAGAATTTAAACCTGAAAAACAAATTTTACATTGCAATTAAAAAGGAAATGTTAATTTATAACGAACAGATTTTTGAAAGAAAGCTTGAGTCTAAACTCCCTACTCTACAACTTATGACAGCATACGAAAACGAGAATAAGTTAAAGATAATAATTAACTAAAGAAAACTTTGTGAAAGTTATATACCTTAAACAGTTAGTTGCAATATGTACAAAGTATTTCAGCAGTGCTTTACATAATTAATTAGTTATTAAGAACTTAACTACTTTGAAAAAACAGCGCATAAACAGCGCATAGAAAAGGAACAAGTTTAGCCATCTTCTGTTCCTAGGTACCACAAAGACGCTCAAAGTTACAAAGAAAGTAAGAGTTAAAACCCGCATAAATGTTAACAGACAAACCAATGCTTAAAAGGAAAAGCTAAAAAACGACAGAGAAAAGGTGAAGTACAAACATTGAACTTATAAAACCTAGAACCTGTAAAAACAAGGAAGAGAGCTTACCTCTGTGTTACAAAAACTTTTCTCCTCACAAGAGGAGAACATGGCTGACCTCTTCCGCCACTCCCTAGACGCTGGGGGGGCAGTGAGGGTGGGCTGATGGCCTCCTCATACAGCAAGAAACCAACAGCGGGAGATTTTAACCAGAGAAAAATATATAAACTTAAGACTGTGGATCTGTATGATCAGAATGAGCAGAATTAACTCTCCAGAATACATGAGAAATATTATAAAATACACGAGCAGTTTATTTAATAATCTTGCATGTATTAAATCACCTTAGTGAGCTTCTATAGATTAATCAGAATCTTATTAATTTTAATGTTGGTTTTACTATTTTAGTATAGCTATCCTAGTGATGAATAACTAGTTTTCTTTTTATTTGTTTTTATTTTCTTTTTATAAACAGATTTTTAAGCTTTTTTGTGATTTTGTTTATATTATTTAATTTTTTTGTTTTAATAGACCGTCATATCCATAGCACTAAGGTTCCTTTAGGTAGTTAATAGGCATCCTCTAGCCAACTTCCTTACGGCTTTGATTGGTCAGAATCATATTATTAACTGCGTAGAAAATTAAAGCAGATCTGCCAACCTTACTCTATTATTCAGAATAATTTTTCTTAAAGTTCTTTTAATGAAAGAAGAAGGAATTTCGTTCTTCTAGAAAACTTTCTAATAGTATATTAATGTGGTAATTGAAGTCCAAATTGTTGCTGCAAATTCTTGAAATTCTTAGGACCTGAGAAATTAGTACATTCTCAATTACTTTGGTTGAAATGTTATTATTCCAGTGTAGATATTTAATTACTTTGAAAGGAAAATTAACTCTTTTATCAAAGAGGCTAATAGATGGGTTACCTCTGTTGAGCTTAATGCTTAAGTCTAGAACTCAAGTTCCTGATTACTGTGGTTGGTTTTACATAAGTTAAGAGAGCTAGGATAGATATTATTATCAAAATCACTCTCTATAACTTCGGAATTATTGATACACAGCAGATCATCAATATATCTAAAAGTGTAAAGGTAGTTATCTGAGCAGGTGGGGTGATTTTTAATGAATTTATATTCCTTAAAGAACAGGAATAGATTAGCGATATTCGTGGACGTTGATGTTCCCATTGGAATACCGTTCACTTGCTTATAGAGAGTATTATTATATAAGATATGGTTATTTTTTATGCAGCAATAATAATACTCTCTATAAGCAAGTGAACGGTATTCCAATGGGAACATCAACGTCCACGAATATCGCTAATCTATTCCTGTTCTTTAAGGAATATAAATTCATTAAAAATCACCCCACCTGCTCAGATAACTACCTTTACACTTTTAGATATATTGATGATCTGCTGTGTATCAATAATTCCGAAGTTATAGAGAGGATTTTGATAATATCTATCCTAGCTCTCTTAACTTATGTAAAACCAACCACAGTAATCAGGAACTTGAGTTCCTAGACTTAAGCATTAAGCTCAACAGAGGTAACCCATCTATTAGCCTCTTTGATAAAAGAGTTAATTTTCCTTTCAAAGTAATTAAATATCTACACTGGAATAATAACATTTCAACCAAAGTAATTGAGAATGTACTAATTTCTCAGGTCCTAAGAATTTCAAGAATTTGCAGCAACAATTTGGACTTCAATTACCACATTAATATACTATTAGAAAGTTTTCTAGAGAACGAAATTCCTTCTTCTTTCATTAAAAGAACTTTAAGAAAAATTATTCTGAATAATAGAGTAAGGTTGGCAGATCTGCTTTAATTTTCTACACAGTTAATAATATGATTCTGACCAATCAAAGCCGTAAGGAAGTTGGCTAGAGGATGCCTATTAACTACCTAAAGGAACCTTAGTGCTATGGATATGACGGTCCTATTAAAACAAAAAAATTAAATAATATAAACAAAATCACAAAAAAAGCTTAAAAATCTGTTTATAAAAGAAAATAAAAACAAATAAAAAGAAAACTAGTTATTCATCACTAGGATAGCTATACTAAAAATAGTAAAACCAACATTAAAATTAATAAGATTCTGATTAATCTATAGAAGCTCACTAAGGTGATTTAATACATGCAAAGATTATTAAATAAACTGCTCGTGTATTTTATAATATTTCTCATGTATTCTGGAGAGTTAATTCTGCTCATTCTGATCATACAGATCCACAGTCTTAAGTTTATATATATTTTTTTCTCTGGTTAAAATCTCCGCGCGTTGGTTTCTTGCTGTATGAGGAGGCCATCAGCCCCACCCTCACTGCCCCCCAGCGTCTAGGAGTGGCGGAAGAGGTCAGCCATGTTCTCCTCTTGTGAGGAGAAAAGTTTTTGTAACACAAGAGGTAAGCTCTCTTCCTTGTTTTTGGGTTCTAGGTTTTATAAGTTCAATGTTTGTACTTCACGCACCTTTTCTCTGTCGTTTTTTAGCTTTTCAGCTTTTAAGCATTGGTTTGTCTGTTAACATTTATGCGGGTTTTAACTCTTACTTTTCTTTGTAACTTTGAGCGTCTTTTGTGGTACCTAGGAACAGAAGATGGCTAAGCTTGTTCCTTTTCTATGCGCTGTTTATGCGCTGTTTTTTCAAAGTAGTTAAGTTCTTAATAACTAATTAATTATGCACTTAAAGCACTGCTGAAATACTTTGTACATATTGCAACTAACTGTTTAAGGTATATAACTTTCACAAAGTTTTCTTTAGTTAATTATTATCTTTAACTTATTCTCGTTTTCGTGCTGTCATAAGTTGTAGAGTAGGGAGTTTTAGACTCAAGCTTTCTTTCAAAAATCTGTTCGTTATAAATTAACATTTCCTTTTTTAATTGCAATGTAAAATTTGTTTTTCAGGTTTAAATTCTCTCTCAAACGAACTTGGAATTTCGTTATAGCTGAAAATCATTTCTATTTATTATGTCACTCTCACAGCTTGAGTTCTCTTTAATCTTCTTCTCTGTTTAATAGTAACAGATGAAGAGCATGGGTCGGGCCATGAAGGTTAATGGATGCAAGCGAAATTGTTAACTAGTGCTAGGTCATGCTACTCTACGGAGGACATGACTTATATATATATTTTTTAAACTATTTTAGGTGGGAATGTTACTTGCATCTATGGCCTTGCAGAAACCCATTTCCAACTAGGTCTTTGTGGAAGTGAGAAAATGCAGAGTTTTTGCTGGTCCTTGATAAAGCCAAGGCTCAGTATTCTCGACACCTTCTACATTCAGTTGTTTTTTTTTTTTTTTTTTTTTTTTTTAATTTTATTTTTTTTTTATTTTTTTATTTTCTCCTTTTTACTCACACAGGTAGATACATAACCTTTTCTATGTTGTACTAGGTGTGAGTCAAAATTATATATGTATTTTTTTGCTTAGGTATCTTTATAGAATATATATATATATATATATATATATATATAGCTCCAAAGTTGCTAAGGAGAAAAATTAGATCTATCTCTAAAGAGAAATAGTAGCTCATCTCATTTCCCCTACCCCCTTTTTTTTTTATTAAAATTGAAACGTAGCATGTACACAAGTTGGAAGAAATACTCGGATCAAGTACAGAGGAAGAAGGGCTCTTTGTCAAAGGGTTAATTGTCATCCAAAGAAGAAACAAAAATTGTATTCGCTGATTATGCCAAAAGGGGAGATTTTGCAAGCATCTGCAAGACCGGCCTCACTCATAGACACACAGTCTTAATACCGCCGTTCCCCATTTCAGCGGACTCGCCGATGATCGTTAGCACCACTTGAGTAACCGAGGAATGAGAGTGCAAAATTGTAGAAAATGTATGTTGTAATGGAGGTTGCTGATATGAAAAGGGAAGTTTTTCAGCCCATATTAACGGAAAGCACATCAACACGTGCGCTCTTATCAACTTCAACCGGTAAGACACTAAGGGCGTCCAAGGTCACATGATTTGTGGAAAATCTGATTATTCAACTATTGTGTCTTCTTCTTTCCTCTCTCTTTTCTTTTTGTTGTTGTTGCTGTGGTTTTTATTTATTTGTTTTTATTTCTTACTAGCTCTGATTGGCTGTAATTTAGTCAGTTATTGATTGACAAGGTTTTTAATTGTTCCTAAGTAAAAGAAACTGGTGAACTTGTGATCAAATAAGTTACCAAAAAATAGGACGAAATAACAGCTTTGAGAATTTTCTTGGGTGAGAATTATTCTTTGGTGTCAGTAGACCAACACCTTTGAAAACTAAGAATGAAGAACAAAAAGCTCCTGTTGTGCAAAACGATCTCGTTTTTTTTTTTTCTTTCTTTTGTGCGTGTTTCTTTTTTTTTTTTTTTTTTGTTTTGTGTGTGTGTGTATTTCTTTTTTTCTTTCTGTGGCAATAAATATCTGGAACGCAATAAGTATTGTCCATCTGCTTTATCATAACAGAAAAAGAGACAACAACTTTTGCAAATATAATGTGGTGCGCATTAAGATAAGAATCTTTGTATGCTGGGTGTTATCTGTTTGGCAACATTTTCATCACTTTCCAATACTTGTGATGCGACAAGTACATTCGTGCGTTGTCTCGTCCAAAAATCAAGGCGAAAGAACCATCTGTTGATAAGGGATGACCTTCGCCGATCTCATGCAGAATAGACAAGGCGTTGTCTGGAGACCGCTGGCAAAAATACCTTTTCATCTGCCTACCAAACTACTGTGTTTAGCAGAGAAGGAAATTTATAGAATGTCTCGTGATTAGTTTTTGGTTCACGATAGCCGCAGTTTTGCAACAACGGACTGCAGATATCTCAACATGGATTTAATGGTAGTGCAACTTTTAGTTTTGTTTCTGCTATTACTAGGAACATGCATTTGTGGCACCCTTCCAATTCTCTTTTTTAAATATTCAAAGTGTTTCGCCGACGGAAGTGGTGGAAACAAAGTGACAGCTTTTCTCATATACTTCGGCGGCGGTGTTCTTATGGCTACATGCTTTTTGCATTTGCTGCCAGAAGCCAGGGAGTCTTTTCCTGTTCAAAATCACGAAGAGTCTGCAGGCATTAACCAGCATGATGGATTGAAAGGTCAGTAAAAAAAAGACAAAACATCATTTTTGCATGTTCCCAAGTGGAGGATTACTCCCAACCCTTTTAAAAGAGTCTAACTTCAAACAAAATTGAGACTTAAATTTGTATCAATAACTGGATCAAAAAATATGAACTTACTAATTTCCCAGAAACGAAAACAGGAGGGAATATTTTGATTTGTGCTAACGGGCAGGACCTTTGCTAATTCCCAAATTCCCAAGCCCAATGAGGGGGGGGCTCTGTATAAAAATGCAAACTATACTATTTTTACTGTATGACGATACCATCGGGATCAGAGGAAATGCTGTCCCACACCCGCCAAACACGCCCCCCCCCCACGCACCCATTCCCCAATTACTTCACAACTAAAAACGTCCCCGGTGGCTGGAATGTACTTGGCCAAGGCAGCGGCCAGTGCGAAGACCACGTGGGAGATGGGTACACGAAATTCGAAAGCATGCCGGTATGAAATGAAAGATAATGAATGGCCCGATACAGGGGATTGTGGAATAAAGTTGGGAAGACTTTCATAGATCAGTGAATTGAGAATCGTTGATGAGGATGATGATGATAGGGTTTGTTTTCGCTTCTTCCTAATTAGTTTCACTCCAGTGTAATTTCCCAAATATTAAGACAAAAGTTCCTCCATCCCAGCACGACGGTGTTTCAATTTCAATTTACATAAGAAATTCTGGTTGCGAAAATAATACGTTTGATGTGAAAATCGAGGACGAAACATTAAAATAATTGAATAGAAGTTATTTCTCATACCATTATCCATCTGAAAGCTTTGTAAACTATTTATATAGTTTTATCGTTTCCAAACCTTTGTAAACTAGTTTTCGGAATGCGGATTTCTTTGTGTCAAACACTACAGTTCTACCGTCAAATTACGAAGTACAAAGACTATTTTTATTCACACATGAAAATAAAAACATTCATTTGTCTCTGAAAATCCATTGAATCTCGATTATCTACCTATCTATTTATGTCATCATCATTACCAATTCACTGCTGAATGAATGTCTCCCCGAATTTCTTCCAAAACTTTCTGCCTTGAGCCAGTCTCCTCCATGTCACTCCAACATGCTTAGGAATTTCATCCATCCATCTCCCACATGGCCTTCTTCTGGGTCTTATCTCTTGGAATCCGGTCAGTACTTCAGTTTTCCAATGGTGGCCAGTTCTAGCAATATGTACAGCCCATTGCAGTTTCAGAGATTTTGCCTTAATCATGATGTCATCAACTCCTTGCGTTTCGGACGGATATGGTCGTTTGTATGTACGGGCATTTTGGACGTTGTGGTCGTTAAAGGGTTAAAGTCAAATTAGCGGCGAAAGAAAAAGAAAGCGTTACAAATTATAATATATTCTATTGCATTGCAAAAATCATAAACCCTATGAAAATCAAACTTATCTTTCGACAACTCTATCCGCCTGTATATTTCCTGATTCTTGATTAAGTGAATGAAATCTTTACAACTAAGAATGTGAGATCAGCGCTTCAGTATGGAACTCATAAATAACCAACTTTTTTTCTTTTTTAATGCGGATCCTGAGTATATCCATTTGAAATCAGAATGTTTAACATTGATGATATGTCTAGGATTCTGCTCGAAATGGTGGAGCCACGAAGTTACGTCCCAGAGATTTATCAATTTTTAAACAGAGCATATGTATGTGAGTCGTGAAATTTAAAACTTAATTTTTTTATCCAAACCCACGGCAAACAATGTGTCCTTCTCTGATGAAATTGAGGTTCAAAAATCATAAACCCTATGAAAATCAAACTTATCTTTCGACAACTCTAAGAAAGAAAAGAGCAAGGCTGTTTCGATTCTGTCAGAGTTCGGGTACGACTATTCGGCTACGTACGTATAAACGAAAAAAAAAACCTGTATTTTTAATAATATGAAATCAAATTTTAACGTATAATCGCCAAAAGTGTACAAATGGATTTCGTATAACCAAATTAAAAAAACGATATAAACTACAGTAAAATATCAAGGATAACGCAGAATTACGTATAAAAAAGTGAAAAAGATATAACTGAGAAACGTATAACCGAGGTTCCACTGTATATATGCACTCTTTAAACTTTCTTGTATATGTGTGTGTGTGTGTGTGTGTTCTGAATTCCCTCCCCACCTCCCCAAAAATTAAAAAGACACCTATTTCGTTCTCCCCTGACCCTTAATACCAATGAGAACTTTGTTTATGAGGCAGAGAAGTAATGGTAGAACAGTTTTTACTTATTCTCCTTGAGAAGTCGAAGTCTATTCTGATTTGTCTATCGTTTGTCTTGTTTCATCTGAATTTTGCTTTCTAAAGAAGCTCAATGCATAAACGAATAACATGAAGTGCTTATGCTGTGAACATACAAATTGTCCGTCACGGAGATCAAATCCGAAGTAAGTTGCTCTCCCAACTAAGCTACACGGACAGAATGTATCGCTGCAGATTTGTCGTCTTGACACGTGATTTATCTCTGTAGTACGTTACAATGCTCTTAATGAAAAGTCAAAGATTTCATGAAAAGGCAAAGTTTAAAGACTTATGGGCAACCTCAGATTTCCAAGGCGTGCTTCCAGCCTTGTTAACCTCAGATTTCCAAGGAGGGCTTCCAGCCTTGTTACGGAGTCATCTCCCCCCCCTCCCCCACACACACTAATTCACCCTTTCCTCTTCCAAACTGCGACCCTGCTTGTGGGTGTGCCACTTTCTTGTGGGAATAAGTTATAGGTTTAATATTTGTATATGATATGTATCCCTGGGGGTGACATCTGTGTGTGTGTGTGTGTGTGTGCGCGCGAACCGAGTGATCACATTATTAAGTACATCCTCATGTTACAACTTATATATACCCGGTATGTGTGTGCAAGAAACACTATCATCGGAGGTGAACTGTACTTAAGGAACATTAGTACATTCCGATTTATTCACGCATTTTCGAGCTAAATCAGTTCTCCGTCTCATTGATTCTTTTCATAAATCTGATTGCAATGAAAAAAAGACAATGAACTAATTGTCTGCAAGAAGTCACTGTATTTGAAAGTGTGCGCCCAGAGCAAAGCAGAAATACTGAAATATAAGGAAATTTCTTGATCATCTCAAAGACTATGTCTTGTGACGATATTATATATTAAGAGAATACAACTTGGTTTGTCACAAATATTTATTTTTTAAAGTCGACCATGGTTTCACTGGGTATTGACCTAGCTTCGTCATCAGGACGAATGGCACGTAAATATTCAAATTTTATATGACATCATAAATAGTGTTTACAGTCACGGGTTTTGGTTAGTTGCTTCCACGCGCTTGATAGGAATGGAGTTATCTCCACTTTAAGTCCTGTGACGCGTCCATTGCGAGATTATTACTCCAGGAAGGAGTCATTCTCTCGCAATGAACACTCGATTTTGTAAACTACTCCAGGAAGGAGTCATTTATAAAATCAAGAGTTCATATGGTTTACCATACATAGGAAAAACAGGACGAATGTAAGCCACCAGAATTAATGAACACAAATCAGCAATAAGGAACATTTCATATAAAACAGGTTTAGACAGGCACATAAAACAAACTGGCCACAAAATGGACTGGGACTCCTTGCAAGTAATCAAACATCAATTACGCAATTTTCCGAAAATTAGAGTGGAAATTTACAAGACACAAGGTGGAAACATCAACGACCATGCTGGATGGAAAATCCATCAAGCTTGGCCGCCAGAACTGTGGAAGTAGCTTGACGCAAGAACTCCTGACGATGTTCTAGTGTATAGATCGAAAATTTGAGATGTAAAGTACCTTAATAAATTTATCCTCTATAATTCCCGTTAAACATTTATAATACTGAAGTAATTAGAGGAATTCATGAAGTAATTAATTATTAGAGAGAATTTTGCCATTATTTCATTTTCCCGTGACATTGCCTTCAAAATTTCAAAAATTCTCAAAACCTCTAATTTTAAAGTGCTTTTTAAACCCATAAACAAAATGAACTTTTTAGGATCAAAGGAGTATGTTGAAGATAAAAACTCGTGTGGAATTTATCAAATTCCGTGTGAATGTGGCGCTTCGTATATAGAATAGACCTGTAATTCCTTGCGTTTTCGATTGAAGGAGCACAAGACCTATAATCGGAACTGTGACCTAAAGAAGTCATCGATGGCTAAACACTGTTACGAAAAGGACCGTAAATTTCTCTTTGAAGAAGTAAAACTAATAGGCAAGCCAAATTCAATCACCAAACTTGATATTTTGGAAGCTTTCCATATATATCAGACAGTGGCGTATATTCGAGGTTAGCTAAACTAGCTGCTAAGCCCAGAGAATGCACAAATAAAACTGAATTCAATATATACAAATAAAAGTCAATTACCAACGGTATTAAAATATGTCGATGCTTTCGCTGCGAAAAAAAAACGAGTGCGGATTCGCTTCTTTGACTCAGTCTGGCGAACGAAAACCAACGGCATAACGCAAGCAGCTCTTCCAGAGTCTTCCCAGTTCTGATGCGAAAACCTTCCGTACTATCGCCTGCTAGCGTTTCCATGACAACATTTAATCAGCTGGTAGAGGGGTATGGGCCATTACTTTGGGAAAGGGTTCGCTCAGAATAGAGAAGACTTATAGACTATCTCAAGCACTCGCATACTCCCGCCCATAAGAGTGTTTCGCGAGAGTTGTTTCAGTTTTTGTGAAGTTTCATAGAAATAAAATAAGAGATATTATAGCTTAAATTTGTGGCTTTGTTGGATTCGAACCGTTTTGATAAATTTTGTGAAAGCTGCCCTGAACATCTATTGTCAGAACTTAAAGAACTCTATGCTTCAAATTTTGATACAGCTAGACTAAAAAATGACCTGAAGGTGCTTTATTCCCTTGATGAATACAAAAACAAATCAGTAAGAGACATTACGTGTAACATAAAGTTGTGTTACATAAAATAAATTGGACATTGTGTTTAGTGAGGTGTACAAATTAGCAGACCTCATATTAAGCTTTCCATCAACAACTGCAACTACCGAAAGAAGTTTTTCTGCATTGAAAAGAATCAAGATATATCTTGGAGCCACACAAGGACATGCACATTCGAAAAAACTTGGCTGTTTTATTAGTAGAGAAAAACATTCCTTTTAAATATGAAAAAGTACTTGGAAGAAACATTTTATGAAAACGTAACACTCAAGTTCACACAAAAGGAAAGGAGAATGAAGTTTCATGTACAAATAAAGTATTCAGAAGAAGAATGGAGTTCATGTACAAATAAGTGTTCAAATCCTAATCCTCATAATTATTTGGTATCATGTTAGCAATGGCATGTACCTAAAATTTAGAAAAAAAGTTACTTCTATTACTTAACAATTAAAAATTAAACATCACAATTTAAAAAAAAACAGTACTGGGGGAAAGGAGGGGAGACGGGTGAGATAGCCCAGGTCTCGGACCCAAGATACGCCACTGATATCAAAAATCTTCGCAACTTGTTAAGGACATGGCATCCACCTCATTCCTATTAAGCGCGTGGAGGCAACTAACCAAACCCCGTGATTGTAAACACCATTTATGATACCATATACAATTTAAATATTTATGTGCCAATACCCAGCGAAACCATGGTCGACTTGAAAAAAAAATATTTGTGGCTACGTTGTCGCCACAAGCGGTCTCGACGATCGTTCGAAACTTGGCAGAATCGAGACTCATTGTGCCATTCCTGCCGCCACGCAGCTCTTCAACGACACCACTCAAACCAAGATCGGCGATTTGCTGCGGACAACGGCAGTTGACACAATGGCTGCCAGGAGTGCAAATCTACCTCCGCCAATCTTCGGTTCACAGTCCGAGTCGTGATTGGTATGTCCATAGTCACCACTTCAGCACGTGTCTCTACATTTCCTGGCGGGGAATATGCCGATCGATGCGAGCTGAGATCTTCCTGATTACACCGGTTCTGCTATGGCTTCTGGCGGTGCCTTCTTGCAACCACTGTTGCCAACAACGTTCAGCTGTTCTGGCATCCAGATACACATGGGCAGAGATTCGGCGAATCGACTAACCAGCTTCACGGAAACCAACATTCCAGCCTCTCTCTCAAACGCGCCCAGCTAGTGATACAGTTGGAGACGAGATCTACCAGGCATTTTCGATTCTTGGATATGTTGTAGTAGCTTTCAGAACTCCGTTGATTTGTTCCGTATGACCTAGAGCATGTGACACGACATGGCTTCTGCGGCCCATGTGTGCCCTTTTATTACTCCTCACACGATTGATTCCATACTCGAATGATTTGCATATCTCACCTGACGGCGTACATTTACCGATTTGCATGCCAATACGCCGATTCCTTCTGAATGGGTCATTTCCAATGTCAAACAGTGTACACGAAAAGTTTCCAAAATATCCAACTTGATATGTGAATGAGGTTTCGATAAGCTTAGCTTCTTCATATATAAACAAAGACATCGCTCTTTCCACGTTTTAACACACAGCAACCGAAAAATTGTTATTCGGTCACCGCTGGGGAATTGAATCCACGGATCTCTCGATATCTATCCGAGCGCGTTAGCCTTACAAAACGGTGGCCAACAATCTACGGCGCTATGTGCTATTTTCTGCCAGCATCTGACATCATAAATCCGTAAGATGGGCTCAGCTACTGAGACATCTCCATCTGGTGGGCATTAATGGCACTGGCTATGTATTAATTGTAGCAGTTAAATCGAAAGGGCGTGATCCAGTGTGAAAATCCTTCAAATACGTGGCGTCAGTGTATAAACAAAGACATCGCTCTTTCCACGTTTTAACATACAGCAACCGAAAAATTGTTATTCGGTCACCGCCGGGGCATTGAATCCCGGATCTCTCGATATCTAGCCGAGCGCGTTAGTTTCTTCAAATAAGAATTTATGGTTATTTTCATGACACTGTTTACCTATCGACGACTTCTTTAGTTCACAGTTCCGTAAGTCTTGTGCTCCTTCAATCGATAACGCAACACTCTACGGCTCTGACCAATATGCAAAAGACCACATTAATAAATGTTGAGTATGTATTCCTCACGAATTTACATATTCAACATGATTCAAAAAAGTTCAATTTGTCATGGATTTAAAAATCCCTTTAAGTTAAAAGTTTTGTGGATTTTTGAAATTTTGAAGGCAATGCCACTAGAACAAGGGACATCTGCGAATCTTTCAGGTAATGGATTGCCAATGGGAATCAATGTGGAGACTGGCTGCTGTTTCCTAAATTTTTTAAGTCGTGGGCAGCCAAACACTGTAATGAAAAAAAAAAATAGCAAATTCCTATTTGAAAACTAAGCTTATCAACAAACCGGATTTAACTATCAAGCTTAAGATTTTGGAAGCTTTCCACGTACTGGTACATCGAGGTAGTTAAGTTAAGGCAGAGATTAGATCAATGACTACAGTTAACAGAAGATCATCTCTTCTAAGACAGTCTTATCGAGGCCAATAGAAGCTTCTGCTCACGTCTTTGAAGTAACTGAAGGCTTTTCCTTCTCCGGCAGTTTTATACATTTTATGAAGATTTGGTTCTCATCCAACGAAAGGCATACGAATACTGGAGTCAGGGAAGTGTATTAAGACTCATGCTAAATCTAACATCGATACATTCTCGCAGACATGTGAACAATATTTCATTGTTCTAAAATATTTCATTTCTTTAGCAATTAATTATCTAAAGTTTTTTAATATTGCAGATGTGGTAAGCTGTATGGCATATTGAGGATTTGTTATCCAGAATTAGTTGTCGAGAAGATTTCTTAAAGGCCATGAACGGGAAGCAGTTTAATTGGCAGATACCTGGTACGCTCTTTATCAAAAGAATAATCAGCGTTTCTTGGTGGTCGAATAATGAAAGGCTCGATCTTCTGGATCGTCTTAGTGCTGCAGCAAGGCTAGAATCTCAATGGCAGCATGGATGCAAAACATAATGCTGGTGGCTCCAGGGGGGGGGGAGAAATAGGACCAATTCGATAACAGACACGACGTCAATGATTCATCTAGGACACAGGGCTCTTGCTACGAGGTGTTTCCGTCTCGCTGGTTTCGAATACAATTAACTGGAGCACTGATAGAGTACTCCAATTATTTATCAAACGGTACGAATAATTCGTCGAACTCATCGAATCGCGAATAGCGGGATTACTACCACCTGTGGGCAGTTCTAACACTTATGCATGATTATTAGCATTTCTACCCCGCATTACTATGTTCTGATAAACTGAGTGCAATGGAACCTCGGTAATACGCTTTTCTAGGAAATAGCCTTAAGAAACGCATAAATGTGGAAAACATATAAAAAAATTAAAAAATGTGAAAATTTTGAATGCCTCCAAAAAGAGAAACAAAATGGGGGGAAACACTCGCAATTTTAGATTAAGCTAATTTATAATGTAAGACATACATACAGTGAAACCGCGGTTATACGTTTCTCAGTTGTACGTTTTTCATTTTTTAAACGTACTTCTTCGTTAGTCCCAATGCTGTAACTGTAGTTTCTAACGCTTTTTTAACACGGTTATATGTAATTCATTTATACGTTTTTTGCAATTATACTGATACGTTAATTCGAATTTCAGATAATCGGAAATACACGGTTCTTTGATTCTTTTATACGTCACCCTGTATTTTACAACTTTGAGAGAATTGCGACAGAGTTGTGTTCTTTCTTGGTGCAGCCAAAGTTGAACCTTGATCCCATCAGAAGAGAAGAGTATGTTGTTTACTTTCGGTTTGGATGAAAAATTGGTTTCGCATTTCATGGCATGCATACGTATATGCGTTAATGAAAAATTGATAAATCCTGGAACGTAACTTTGTGGCTGCACTATTTTGTGGCGTAGTACAATAGAATCCTAAATACATCCTTTATATTCAACATTCTGGTTAAAAATGGATCCAATCAGGATACGCAGAAAAACAAACCTGTTAATTAATGTGTTACATAGTGAAGCACTGATCTCATATTCTTAGTTGCGAATATTTCACTCTAGAATCAGGACTTTTATTGACAGATAGAGTCGTCAAAAGAGAAGTTTAATTTTCATAGGCCTTGTGATTTTTTCAATGCCATAAAAGATATCATAATTTGTAACGCTTTTCTTTCTTTCGCCGTCGATTCGGCTTTAAATAAACCGTTATTAAGGAAAACCTTACACTCCTTTAAAGCATAAATTTTACAATAGTATTGAACATTTTGAAATTTCGTTTATACAATTTTTACATTTATACGCTTTTAAGGCCATCCCTAGAAAAACGTAGAACCGAGGTTTCACTGTACGTACATACAGAACAGAATACTCCGTTTACTACCTTGAGCCTACACCTATTTTCACTTTTGTCTTAATTTTTTTTATTCTAATTTAATTACAAAAACTAGATTAAGAAGTTCTGTACGATTTTATGTTTTCGATATACGAAAACAGAAACCTTTACTTTGAAATACACTGGTGTGCAAAAATTAAGGACGAAGAGGAGAAATTAGCATAACAGCGGAACGAGCAGGCAGAACGGACCAAACGACCACTCAGGAGATAGGCCAGGATCCGGTACGGTAGGGCAGGCGCATATATGCAGCATGACGTGGGGGGAGGGGAGTGTCGGAAAGGTATAAAACACAGGGGAGGTGTACGCTCAGCAATTCGGTGAAAGCTATTGCACGGTGTACAGCGGTTTGAACGACGTCGAGTTGCTACTACCGTGTGATATGGCCAACAGGCAATCCAGTAGACGACATCTGGATGACTTTACCCGAGGTCACGCCATTGGGAAGTTGGAAGAAGGTCGAAGTGTGACTAGTGTGGCCGAGGAGTTCGTGATCGCACACAGCATCGTTTCACGAGCTTGGAGAGCATTTCAAACGACAGGAACAGCTGTCCGAGAGTTTAGCAGTATTCGCCCACGAGCAACCACGGCGGCAGACGACCGGTATATTGTCCTGCAGGCGAGAAGAGACAGACGGAAGACAGCGGGAGAAATCGCAAGGCACATGCAACAGACAACTGGACGTCCGTTATCGCGTTTTACCGTGGCCAGGAGGCTGCACAAAGGTGGTCTATTTGCACGACGACCAGTACGGTGTGTGCCATTAACGCCTGCTCATCGGAGACAGCGGTTTCTGTGGTGCCAGGAACACAAAAACCGGACACATCAGCAATGGGGTCGAGTTCTCTTAACGGATGAGAGCCGATTTAGTCTGATGAGCGATTCTGGTCGAGTTCTCTTAACGGATGAGAGCCGATTTAGTCTGATGAGCGATTCTGGACGTATACACATCTGGAGAGAGCAGGGAACACGCAATCACACCTCCAACATCATCGAAAGGGACCAGTTTGGAGGTGGCGGAGTTCTCGTTTGGGGCGGTATCATGCTTGGTAGCCGTACTTTACCTCCACATCTACCAAGGAGGTTCAGTCACGGGTGTTCGCTATTGTGCCGATGTTCTCCTGCCTCATGTGCGTCTGTTTAGAGGTGCTGTGGGTACGGAGTTCTTCTTCATGGACGACAACGCTACACCTCATCGTGCATTGGCTGTCGCAGAGCTGTTGGAGAGTGAAGATATTCAACGCATGGATTGACCCGCAAGGTCCCCGGACCTAAATCCAATCGGACATGTGTGGGACCTTCTCGGGAGACGCTCGGCAGCATGTCACCAGCCACCAGCAACGATTCCGCAGCTGCGATTGGCGCTACAAGAAGAATGGGCCGCGATGCCTCAACAGCTCCTTGACAACCTCGTCCTCAGCATGGACAGACGTTGTAAATTCTGTAACGCAGTCAGGGGTGATCATATCCCCTATTAAAGACTGGATTTTTCTTGGCAGCCGCCTGTCACATGGACGTTTCTGTCTTCTGTCCAGTTGTGCTCGAAGCTACCTTTTCAATGAAGTGTCTTTGTATCCTTTAGATTCCTTGTTTGGACGGTTTTGCTCACTTGTCCCATATTCTTACATCTTGGGGATCTTATGGTATGAATTGAGTCGATGTGGAGCACTTCTGCACGACGTTACATTTGGAAAACCGTCTCGTCCTTAATTTTTGCACGCCAGTGTTCTAGGTACTAAATCCGAATACGTTTTTGTTTTATATTCATTACACTATTACACATCCTTTACTTATAAGCATAGTTATTTTCAAAACAGTTCGCTGATTTATCATTAGTGCCGAGTAAAATGTTCACTAAATCTTTTCTTGTTTCAAATTTCTTGAATTCAGAGAAAAAGAGAAGTCTGAACGTTACTTAATGAATTTTTAGTTGCCTCATCTATTTCATGGGTACAAAAAAAAAAAAAAAACGTAGTCTCCAATTCGCTCAAAGTTGTGATATAATTCGCTCAAATCGGCTTATATATAAAAGAATGCAAGAACCGCATACTTTTGATAATCCAAAATTCAAATTTTAACGTATAATCGTAAAAAGCTTATAAATGAATTTCGTATAACCGAGTTAAAAAAGCGATAGAAACTACAGTAAAATATCGGAGCTAGCGCAGAATTACGTATAAAAGTGAAAACCGAATATCCACTGTATAAATTTCTCCTGCTCTCTGCTGATTCGTTCCACTCGGATCTAGTGCTGGCTGTGAGCAACAGAAGTCATAAGATGAGTGCATTCTCCTCGTTAATGTCTCAAGACCGTAAGTTGTACTAAAAAGTTTTTCTTTTGACGTAAGACTACGTTGATTAATTTTTCTTATTTTCATCTCGGATTGGATGCCGTTTGGTCTAACTCCGCGGATAGTATGGGGCGACTTACTGCCGACCGCCTGTTACAAATATAGGTCCCAATTGAAATCATTACAGCGTTAAAAATACCTGCCACACCCTAATCGTGTTAGCATATTCGTAAACACCATGGATTTCAATTTGCGTACTGCGCAGTACATCGCGCACGCGATACTACCCTCGCTCCCTTTGCGCGTGGGAGATGATGCAATATTTTTGGGTGTGCCGCCGCTTTGACTCAGTCTATCTCGGCAACCGTGAGAGCAACACGACTGTGCGTGGTATCGTTTTAAAGCTCTCGACGAGATCTATTCAAATGCATAAAGAGCATATCGCAGTGGTTTAAACTAAAAATTTTAAAAATTGTTTGCGTGTGAACGAGTTAACATTTGCTTTAATGCCGCGGAATTCGCAGAATTATGCAAGCAAAAGTGGAGAAAATCAAAACGAGAGGCAAGAGCAAGTGATGAGGAATGTAAGAAGCTCAAGAAGACAGAGCACCATGTTGGGTAATTCGTGTATCGATCTGCTTTGTGTTCGTAATGTATCCAGCATCATTTGAAAAAACTATGTAAGCTATTTTCATATCATTGAGCTGTGTTGGCTATAACAAATTAAATAAACGCTTTGAAACCATACTCGACTAGCTCATTTCAACTCTCCGATCTGAAAGTCGTAGTTACGTTCCAAACTGGCGGCTCAATCAGAACTGAGCCTACCTTTTTGTTTTTCGATCTAACACACAACAAATTTTTGTTTGTATTAAAAAACCCTTCATTTTTATAAACGATCGCAAATATAATTATCATCTTTCGTGAACTGACGTATCAGAAAAAAATAGTTTCAGCATCTTCCAGTGAACTTGCTCTATCATTTCTCCGCAATGTAAAATGTAAATCCATCGACTTCTGTATGTACTCGGTGGCGCAGTGGTCTAAGTGGTGGCTTCTGACCATTCGTCAGAGTGGTCCCGAGCTCGAGTCCCAGATGAGATATGGGTAGTGTGTTTGTCTTAAGCTACTGGCTCTCTCCCTTTCCTGGAACCAGTGGCCCTAAATTAGGAACTGGCGACCAATTATAGCCCTTGGAGTTGCTCCCAGAAACAAACAAAGATAATCCAGTGTTGTAGTGAAACCCTATGCAAATGTTTTGAGCCGCCCGGGTGGCGCAGTGGTCTAAGCGATGGCCTCTGATCATTCGTCCGAAAGGGGTCCGGGTTCGAATCCCGTGAGGCGTGGATGTTGTTTTTGTCTTACGGCACTGGCTCTCTCTCTTCCCTGGAATCAGTGGCCTTAAATTAGGGACGGACGACTGCTTATAGCCCATTAAGTTGCTCATGGTGGTCGTTGAACCCTCAATATAAAAAAAATGTTTTGATGCAGCACCCAGTATTCAAATTAGGGGCAACTTTAACCCTTTAACTGGCTGGAACAAATTAACTCGTGGTTAGCACATTCGACTGAAAATCAACTCGAACTAATATATTCGCAGTCTAAAAAGTGGGCCGAGCGCTGCTAAACGAATGAACCTGCTCATCAGGAAGCATTGTTTTCCCCTTTGCTTTGCTATTCGAAGTGATCTTATAGAGGGATGATTGACACTAATTCCTTTTGACTGATTACCTGCTAAAAGGGTAATAACAATGTCGACGAACTTAAGAATGAAGAGAGAATGTTTGAGTCACTTGTTTCAACTTAGTGGCATGATGTCCGTCTGATGGAGGCTCCCCCTTCCCCATCATTCTTTGGGACATGGAGCAGAGAATAAAGGAATAGAAGGAAGCGCTTATCATCCGTGACAGGTTTATGGTCGGTACTGCTGAAATGAGAGTGGGAAAACAGTTGTTTTTCGTAGCTTTTGTAAAACCCGGCCGCTATGTGAACATATCTGTTTGGGAGCGCAAAAAATTTAGGCCACCATTTGGTTTGGGAATATCAGCCGCTTAAAGGGCTAAAAAGAAGCTCTCCAGGTGCCTACCCTTTATTCGTGATTTAGCGATATCATCATTGCTGTTACTTGCCATTTTTGTTCCAAAGATATTTATATCACAATTTGAATAACAATCAGATGTAGAGAGCCGTGGAAAGTATAGAAGCAGAAAAAAGTGAGGTTGCCGTATTTATGAATGTATCCAAATGTGTCATATATCAAGGCTTGGCGACAATTCCAAGATATCGCACAGTCTACAACAGCTGAGGATGACCAGTACGCTTCCCTAACTGCAAAACGCAACAGGCTAATGACAACTCGTTAACTCACCTTGGAGCTTGCCTCGGAAACAGGGAGATCAGCATCAAGGTGGGCTGTATCCAGAAGGCTTCGCGAAAGAGGACTGTTTGTCTGGAAACCTAGGATTTGTATCCTCCTTTCACGTGGCTACAAAACAGTTCGACTAACCTGGAGTAGGCAGCATCACAACAGGGCACCTGAGCAGAGGGGACATGTACACTTCACCGATAAGTCAAGGTTTTCGTAAACAAGTCATTCTCGACCCCAGCATATCTGGAGAGAAGTAGGCACCAGAAATCAGCTTTCCAAAAATAATGTAAGAGGACTATTTGGAATGTGGAGAGGTAATGGTGTGGGCAAGTATCATGATTGATGACCGCATCTCTTTACATGTCTTCGATAGAACTTTGACTGGCCACAGGCGTCATGAAGTCGTTTTAAAAACTTACGTACAAATATGAATTCTTCGAGATGCTTTTTGTCCACAATTTATTTTCATTGACTATGATACTCGAACTCCTAGGGCAAGGCTTGTGTGGTAAGACCGGAAAAGTAAAGAAATACAAAGAAAAGATTAGCCAGGTAGATCTTCACATTTTAACCTCATCGAGCACGCTTGGGACATTTTATGACACTCTAAGCCGTGAACCCTTCCAAGAACAATGAGCTGAAAATAATGTTTCCCTACTGAGCCCCTGAAGCACCTTTTTGGAAGCATGAGGGATCGTTTGAGGCCTGTATAGTAGATAGAGGTGACCACACACCTTACTTACCACAAGTGAACTCCAAACCAATAACGTCTTAAATTGGACATTAACATGCTTGCAACATTTATAATAATCAGAATGCACATTATTTTGTATTTTACAGAATTTTGATGGGTAATGTCAAACTAAGAATCCATACAAAATTTTATTAAATTCTATGTAAGTTTCACTGAAGCATTTGAATTGCCTTAATTTATGTACACCAGGGTATTTCGGTTTTAAGGCTTTATTAGCTTACCTGATTCATTCAAAAGAAGACGGTATTTACACCTTTCTTTCTGGAATTATTTCTGTTTCTGTCACCTGCTTACTGAAATAATTTTCCGCAGATGCGATTTTTGTTTCCTATGTATGCTTCTGATATTTTTTTCAGGAGAACAGAATATGACTGTTGGTTCTTCACTAGAAAACGAAGGAGCCCATTCCCATGAGAGTTTCCCTCTTCCAGAATTCCTTGTGCTGACTGGATTGTTCGCCACATATTTACTTGAAGAGGTCATTCATTCACTCTTCATCCGGTATAGAGGTTTTGACGAAGCTCACAAGATAAGAGCAAAACTCTGCACGTGCGCACAGCGGGACACGGAATGCAGCCGAATATACAAAGGCGTAAAACCCAATAATAGTCTCTTCTCTGCAGAAGGAAAACATCCGACAAAAACTGCAGAGCAAAATCATCCTCCATCGTCTCATCTCAATCCAAATCCGCCGCATGGAGACTTTCCCAATTACGGTTCGGTAAGTGCTGGCCCTAGGGTCCTAGACGGGGGTGACCATGTTCCAGAAGAACCGGATGGTGCTGCTTCAAACGTGATAACCACCGAGACAAAGGTGCAGAATTGTATCTCCTTAAGTAGCTTACTTACAGTATGTGCCCTGTCTTTCCACTCTGTGTTTGAAGGCTTTGCAATCGGATTCCAGCCGACAGTTCTTGGGACGTGGACACTTTTCTTCGCTGTTGCCTTTCACAAGTTTGTTATCGCCTTCGTCATAGGAATAGAAGTGATGTTTGATTCGAGTACACCTTCAGTAGTGGTAGCTTACATGTCTGTGTTCTCGTGCATGTCGCCCATCGGAATGGCAATTGCAATATTTACTGGTGTCAAACTTCAAAACTCATCGAACATGATAGTAGGTGTTTTAAACTGTATCGCTACTGGTACTTTACTGTATGTTACCTTTTTTGAAATCATTCCACGGAAGACTAGCACAGTGCACTTTGGTTGGGGGAAATTTTCAGGTATAGTACTTGGGGCTGGATTCATGGCATTAGTCCAGTATGTCACGACAATATTGTAAGTAACTTATCGCACGATCAAGTTTTCGCATTCATTTCACTAGTTAGTGTGTTCATTTGAATCATGACGGATGTTAAAATCATTGTCTAAAATAAAGCGCCAAACTAAATGGTTTAAGTCGTAATTCAAAATATATATTTTTTTTCATTTTCGAAAGCCACGACAACATTTCACACGTAATGATTATATGCACTTTTCTCTGCACTCGATGGACAAAGCGTTAGACATACCTACCTAATACCGCGTTGTTCCTTTTCTAGTGCGAATAACAGCCTATACCCTCTAGGAATCGATTCCACCAGATGCCGGATGTCTACCAGAGGTAGTGCCACCCATGCCTGCTGCAGCATTGTCCACAACTCCCTCCAAGACGTCGGTCCGGGATCCATAAATCTGCTGCTCTGCACCACGGTATCCCAGAGAGCTTCGGCAGGGTTTAAATCCGTGGACTTTGGAAGCCACTGGATGTTTCCAAACTCAGAAAAGGGGGGGATTACGGCCCAGTGGTATGGCGTATTGTCCTGCTGAAATAGATCATCGGCCGCAGGATGCGTGAAGGCCATGAACGGGTGTAGGTGATCAGCCAACACATTCTGGTAGCGTGCAGGACTTAAGGACCTCTCCAGACACACTAAGAGACCTAATTTGTCCCATGAGAAGACTCCCAGAACCATCACAATGCCACCACCGCCTTGAATAGAATCGACCTGGCACGATGGAGCCATTGCGTCATGCTGTCGACGCCACACACGCACCCTCCTGTCAGCTCGGTACAGCTGAAAACGGGATTCATCTGACCACACGATGTGGCGCCACTATGCATAAGTCCAGTTTTGATGCCCCCGGTACCAGATGAAGCGTAATTTTCGATCACGAGTGGGGCGTTCGCTCTCGTTGCCCATAGTATGCAGCGCAATGTACCGTTGGCTCGCTAACGCTTTTTGGGCCTCCCACATTTAACCTGGATGGTATTTGCGCAGCCATTGCCAAGCTGTAGGTCTGTGCGAGCCTGGATAGTCAACGTTGATCCCGGTCATCAATGGCGTGTGGTCAGCCGTCGCTTGCTCTCTCGACGCTAGTACGACCGTCAATGTTATACTGGAACCTTAGGATTCTTACCACTTGGGCAATATCTGTCTTGCGCCGACAATGCGTACACGATCGAAGTCGCTCAGATCACCACGTTTACCCATGTTCGTCGATTGAGGTACGCTGTTGAGAGCCCTGCTGTCCGCCTATTTATTGTCTGCGTTCGGTTTGGGTCTGCTTCACCATGCGGGGGGATGCCCATCACCCCTATCGCTGATGTTTTGTCTACTGAGTGTATAATTAAAAAAGCATATCGATTTATATTTCAGAAAGCATATCATATAATTCATTTTCAAAATTTCGCTGCGCAACATGTTCCAGGGTTGTTTGGTAATAGGATGTAAAAGTATCTCTCTCATTCCCAGTTTTACAGTATTGGAACATCCAACGTAAAGCTTGCATCAGAAAAACATGTCTTCGAACTAAGTGCGGTGTGAGCTTGGACCAGCTTCGAGTCCCAAATGTTGCCACAGGCAGTGTTCTTGGTCTGTGGTGTTGGTTCCTTCTTTGAAATTAGGGCTAGTAAATTAGTAACGGGTGACTCTTAACAGTATTAGACGGTCATGGGTTGTTTAACATAAAATGAAGAAACTTATCCCAGCAGATATTTTCACTGTGCCATGCTAACAGGTGTTGCAAAGAGAAATTGGGAATAGCAGGTGTTTAAAGTGAGTTAGAAAAGTATGTTTGCTGTCCCCGTGGACGAGTGATATGAAACACTGGTTTCTAATCATTCATTCGAGATGGGTCTGGGTTCGAATCCCGGGTGAGGCACGGATGGTGTGTTTTTCTTACGGCACTAGCTCACTCCCTTCCCTGGAACCAACAGCCCTAAATTAGGGGCGGCAATTGCTTATAGCCCTTTGAGTTGCTCACGGCGGTCGTTACACCCCCAAACAAGAAAAAATAGGTCTGTTAGGATCGCAAGAATTCGAAGGGTACGTAATGCCCATGTCTTAAATATCTGCTCACAATTTTGGAATTTTCTATACTGTATTGTATATCTACATTTCATACAGTAATATCAGTATACTCCAATTCTCTCACTGCCCTAAAAAAGTAGACGCATCTACGTTTGCGTCTATCAGACAGGACACTTGGAGTTTTCTATTTACAACTACCTCATCGGAAACAACAAATCAAATACTTCTTCTTCTCTCTCTTTCTGGCAAAACATTCCAAAGCGGATGTGGCTCCTTCCTGAGCCATACGAATTAGACAGGAAATGTTTATAATTAACCGTAAAATATTGATTGTGATAATATGAAAAATGCTGTTTACTTTGGAGACCAAACTCTTTAAGTTTCTGAAGAAAAGTTTAAAAAGAGAATAATTCAAAATTTGGGGGGAAATCGGATAATCAGTGAAATTTTCAAGAAAGTTTTGAAAAGGTGCCAAAGTTGATGGAAATATGAAATTATCTTGATGAAATATCAAAAATTTTTGCTATGCAGATAACCGCGGACTAGATTATTTGCAAAGCTGTATAAATTTAAGGTACTGGTGCTCAGTTTAGATGCTACACAGTAGAGTTTCGTCTTATGAGCGCCGAAACTCATGAGCGAACACTGGATTTTTTTTTATTTATTTATTTATTTTTCATTCTAAGTTTCACGGATATTGACGCAGGTCGCTATTATGGGATGATAACAATGTAATCACTTTGCAACGTACCTTATGGAATTCCAAGCACATGGTTTCACACTTTTTTTCTTGTTCGATCATACTGAGTGTGTTTTCCCTCGTCCTGTGCTTTGGAATTGTTTTAAACTACTGCCAATATGGAGCAACAGTCTCTGACATACAGCGAATCACCAATGGCGTGCTCCACTTTTATTTTACAGCTTTTTTGATTTCGTATAATGATTGCATTTAGTCACAAACTCTGTTTAATCTTCACAATACATGGAACAAAGGTGCATAAATATGAATGGTATGAAAATTAATTGTTGAAATACCAGGGCTGTTAGCTGGTATCCCAAATTTTGAATAAAGGATTATATTTCTGAAATGGAAAGCAGGATTCTGGAGCATCTGGTAAAGCATTATTAGTTATTATATTTAAAAACTTACTTTTGCTTCAAATGCCTTTACCAAATAAAATTTTCACATAATTATACATACATACATTTCGTAACGATCCTTATATTTCGAAGAAATCTTTAGTACAAATAAAGTTAAGCAAGATATTACTTAGAAATATAAGGATCGTTCAAGTGAAACGTAGACTCGGGAGATGGCGCTGCTAAAATCAACGAATAAGAGCAATGCGCCACGACAGGTGATCACTTATCGTACCACAGCTGCACATTGCAACTTATTCACACTACGACATGGATACGTAAAAGCAAGCGCAACGCGACGTGATCCAGTTACTGAACAACGAAGACGCTGGGCCAGCTGAGATTTTCCAGTGCATGAAGACAATATACTGAACAGATTGCTTAGCATTTACTACGGTGTTTAAATCATGGAAAGAATTCCAAGAAGTGAAAGGACAGTGGACCTTCCACAACCTCGGCAATGTCACTGTGTTACCATGCAGGAAACCATTGTAATAATGAACAGTGCGGTGAGGATAAACCAAAGAATGACTTTTGGACAATTAGGGCAGGACCTACGCATCAGCACAGGATCTCTTAGCAATATCTTCCATGATAATCTCTGGTATCGCAAAGTGTATATACAATGGATTCCGAAATACCTATCGGCGGAACAGAAGGTGGACTGTATGGATGCCGCGTTGAAACGCCTAACACAATACCACGAAGTGAGATTTGACGTGTTTCTGTCGCTCCCCGGCAACGACGCTTGACGTCGACATTTTCAGCCAACAATGAAAGCGTGAGTATGCTGTTGAAGCACTATCTCATCCAGGTCATGAACCTTTATGATCAATTTTTGAAAAGCATCCTTGTTCTTTGTGCTTTAACTCTATTAAACCTATGATGGAGCCTAATAAACCGACATTAAAGAGTAGCCTCAGTCCAGGTTTCTTTTGAATAAACCTTATATGTATGAACCTCTTAATCCATGGAGTACCAATAGTACCCCCCTCCCCCCAAAAAAACAGCACCGGCAGTGAATATTATTTTTCAACAAAACTTCTTGTAATTGAGTAACACAACTTTAAAAAACTGAATAAACTGCATCAAAAATGGTTAGAGGCATTACCGAAAAGCGGAGGTGTGGTACAGCAAGTAAAACAACCTTATGCGTTTAATTTTGGAAAACATATATTGTCGTAGGGGTCCCAGCAGAGGTGCACCCGACGCAATATTTGTAACCAAGTGGGGAACGGGGATGTTAAGTGGATGAATTAGGGCTGAAGCAGCTTCAGGATCCACTGACGGGCGTTGCGTTTCACACAGCGGATATACCTTTAGGAACCAAAGGGTCCGCCGTGAGCCGCAATAATTTTAGACCGCCTAGATTTAGCTGATATTTTATAATTTTTGAAAGAATTCTAACTGGGCCTTAAGCATAAAAACTTAATCTAGCCAATCCAGGATTGAGAGCCCAAATATGAGATTAGTCAAACGTTCAAGAGAGTAGGCATATATATATATATATATATATATATATATATATATATATATATATATATATATATATATATATAAGCCCAACAGAAATTATTACTCTTCTTAGGTAAGCATGAACACAGCACATATTAAACTCAAGATCTTACTTTTCAGTTCACGCGAACATTTTTCTTGTTACTCAGTTTATCACATGAGATAAATTATTTGCAACTTTTAAATTCTTGCCGTTCAATACTAAGCATCAATGTCAAAACAAAAACAACCGCATTTCAGTATTGAATTTAAGATCAAGCATATCTGTATTTCGGCCGACTTTTCTGACAGGAACATGTTGTTCAATATACACTATCTACCAACAAGTAATTTGACACCCCTGCAATCGAGGATATCTGCGGTCCTGATACACGTCTCGGCCGACGCCGTTAAATATCGTGTGGGAAACAACAACGCAACCAGTCGCATGCAAGATGCGACGCAGTTCGGAGCTCTCTGATTTCGAGAAAGGTGTAATCGTCGGGTATCACAGAAATGGCCGATTCATACGTGACATATCCAGCGAGTTGAAGTACTCAAAATCGACAGTGGCCCATGTGATTGGCAAGTGGAAGAGGAGAGATGACTGTCGGAATGTGCCCCGACGCGGCAGACCCACGAGTTAGAGACCGACGGGTGCTGGCCAGAGAAATTCGGAAGAACCGCACCAAATCGATGAGCCACATCCGCGAGGAGTTTCAACAGGCATCCGGAAGTGTTCTTTCGATGAATACCATCCGTAAAGAAGCCCATCTGCTCGGTTATCACGGACGTGCTGCCGCCCACAAGCCTTTTATCACCAAGTCCAATAGCGCTGCTCGGCTAATGTGGTGCAAAGAACGTCGACAGTGGACCGTTGAGCTGCGGAAACATGTTCTCTGGAGCGACGAATCAAGGTTCATCCTCTACCGTTCGGATGGCAGGGTCTGGGTTTGGCGTCTGCCTGGAGAACGCCTCCTGCCGGAATGTATTGTGCCAACTGTGAAGTTCGGCAGCGGTGAAATTATGCTATGGGGGTGTTTCTCCTGGTATGGCACGGGACCCTTGGTCGCAATTCCTGGTAGACTCAACGCCGAGACCTACTGCACCATTTTGGATGACCATGCGCTTCCTGCGTTGTGGTAGTTTTACGGGGTGGACCCATGTTACTTTCAGGATGACAATGCCACCTGCCATGTTGCGAGGTCCACCATGGCTTGGTATTGTGACAATGGGGTTAATCGAAAGGAATGGCCTGCGCAGAGCCCAGACCTAAACCCTATCGAGCACCTCTGGGACGAGTTGGAGCGTCGACTTAAGGGGTGCCCCCACCGTCCAAAATCGGTGAAGGAACTGACCTGTCTTCTCCAAGCAGAGTGGAAGAAAATACCGCTAGCCGTCGTACACCGCCTGGTTGAGAGTATGTCCCGGAGGGTTGCAGCTGTAATCGCCGCTCGTAGAGGCTCCACCAACTATTGAAGGTGAATAAATTTCGTTTTCCTTTGCTACCACAGGTGTTCAATTACTTGTTGGTAGATAGTGTATAAGACCCCTGCGTTCCTTAGCATAAAATAGTTACTATTCATTTTTCAGCCTATCGAATATCACTAACAACAACTGGTAAAAAAAAAAAACTGAGAGAATGCCCAAATCTAAAGGATGGAACTCCTACCTTAAATTCCAAACTTGTCCTGGGGACCTCGCCTTGAACCATCTTATGTCCGGGATAGAAGAATTCACGAGGGTGCGCAAAATAGTCTATTTCACGGGGTCGGAAGCGATGTAGACACGCTGGAGTAATGTAGACACTACATTTAGTACCGCACCGCTGGATCGATTCCATCACGAAGTTGAGGCCTTGCCATGTCAAGGGGTTCCTCCTCTGTCCTCCGTCTTCAGATTCCTGTCGGTTCCCAAGTTGGCCGTTCCCTATTATTTCCCACCTGTTTGCTTCCCGGTCATGATAGATAGGTCTGCCATCGTAGCCGAAAATTTTAAGTCCGACTCGGGCGTGTTCCTATTTAAAAGCAAAACGCTGGGATACAACGCCGCAGCTCCACAACGTGCCTAGTTTTAGTGACGAGATCAGAAAGTCAAGTGTTTTTCGTTGAAAGTGCCAAAAGTCAAGTAAAAAAGTACTTCGCGCTCTCCTCTCGAAGTTTTTTTTCGACAAGTCCTCGGGGATCCACCCATTACGCATCGAATTCATGTAATCTCCAATCACGAGCAGGGAAACGCAGGCCTCACCTGAATTAAACCTCTAAGTCTAAATTTCATCGGTTGGAACATTGACATAAGTCTATCTATTCGTTAGGGGGTCAGCATAGGTATCCGATCCAGTTCTCCAATCCCAAACAATCGCTGACGCTGGGAAAACACGTTACTCCGTGTGACGCAAAGCACCCTGTCATAAATCCTGGTTCTATAAAAATGTTACTTTCGACTCCACTGGCTGCTCAAAATCTTTGTAAATGCACAGACTAGATGACACTTTTATGACCGTCATAAAACACTCCTACAAAGCTGCTCCATATCGGTGACGCCAAAGCCGTCGCTTTTTCTTTCTTTTTACGCAATGCGACGCTCACGCGAGGTCCCATAGCGTTACCTAACTACCCAATGAGGAGGGGGGGGAGTAGGTCGCCGTAAGGCGAATTCGATCTGCTGGTCAACGCGCTGTCCTGCACCTAAGTCTGACGCCTGACATCCTACAATTGCTCGCTCGACGAAGGGACAGCTGGGAGAGGGGGGGGGGAAGAAAGAGAGAAAAATAATCATCCTAAATTGGGGCTTGTTTAGCTCTGGATATCTCTACTGACGACGTGGGGCAAACGGCAAAATAAAAAAAAATAAAAATAAAAATATATAGATAAAACGTACTCCTTCCACAAAAATTTATTACCCAAATTAAAGTAAATAAATAAATAAATTCGGAAGTTGGTTTTCCACTTGGATGTGCAGCCTCGCGGTCGCGAACTTTGTCACGTATAGGACGCAGAACACAAAAGAGACATGACATAGTCAGACGAAAGGTGCAGCTTGGTGCTTTCGGCGTGAAACTGGAGAACACCTCATTGACTCAGAAGAAATGAGAAGCGCACAACGCTTGCCTTGGTCAATCAGTACATTGTGACACCTTGTCGATTATTCACTACCACTTGGTACCTCTGGGTATAGTGCAGATGAGATGATTCAGTTGGCTTTGGGTACTGTCACATACAGACAAGGCAAAACGTCACAAAAGTTTGAAAACTGGAGAAGGGGTCGGGTGATGCCTGTTTATGCCTCTCTGCAATGCGTCGCTGACGTGTTTAATGGGATTAATAGCGGGAAGGCTTTATAGGTAGAGGAAAACAAATATTTTTGCGATGTTAAAGCTCGCGAACCACGATATAAGTTCGGGCATTATTACCGACAAAGAGGAAACTATGGCTTATCGTACTGTGGAAACCTGTCACAGTACTCCTGATGATGTCGTCTCGGTACACTCCAGGATCCATTTACCCACGACAAATATTAAGATCTGAGAGGCCATCGCAGCAGACCCAAACACCATGACTGAGCCACCACGGAATGGATATACAGATTAGTTGTCACGATCACTCACAGCTTTTATGCCAGGTTGCCGCAGACATTTTCTCAGCAATCACTGCGATTCGAAGATTTGTGTGGTCCACCATTTTTGGTCAGAGGCAGATAAAATAGAAGAAACAAAATGTTTTTTAAAAGCAACGTAATATGGAACAAAGACGCCAGATTGACCATTTTTTATTTTTGCAGGGTAAAATAATCGGATGGCTCGAATTACGACAGTCTGCGGTCTCCAGAGCACTGAATGTGCAGCAAAGTGTCATCTCTAGGTTTTGGGAAAGGTTCCAAGTCATAGGAGGGGTTAAACGCAAACCAATACAATGCCGTTCAGGAGCACAACCCCTCAGGACCGGTATCTTGCATTAACTGCACGTCATAAGACGATGTCTGCCAAGCAACTCTCTGAAGAGCATGCTGCCACCTCAGGACCAAAACCAACTGTTTACAGGAGGCTCAGGGCAACTGTTCTCTATGCCAGACGTAAAGTAGTCTGTGTCCTGCTTATCCCTGCGAACAGGAGGGTCCGTTTAAACTGGAGTCAGAAACATCGAAACTGGACACCGAATCAGTGGAGCAATGTGCTCTTCACTGATGAGTCCAGATTCAGTTTACAGACTGATTCTCGTCGAACCACTCTCTGGAGAGAACAGAGAACCCGTTACAATCCGAATAACAACAGGGAAAGGTACCAATTTGGTGGCGGTGGAGTCATGTCATAAGCAGGCATCATGTCGAATGGGCGCACAGAGCTCCACATCTTCGACAGAGGTCCCGTTTATGCTCTGAGCTACAAAGACGATATACTGAAACCTCATGCGAGACTTTTCAGAGGTGCTGTGGGTCCACAACTGATATTCATGGACGATAGTGCACCCCCACAGAGCTCAGCTGGTGGATGACTTTCTCCAAAGTGAAGATATCCAACAAATGAAGTGGCCAGGTCTCCGGTTATGAATCCGATAGAGAATGCATGGATTGACTAGGGAGGCCAATTGCATCTCGTGTAAGCCTCCACCAAAGACCACTTCGGAGCTCCGAACTGCTCTTCGTCAGGAGTGGGACACGTTGCCCACAGAGCTCTTTGACAACCTGATAAGCAGCATGAGAAGTCGTTCCGAGGCTTGCGTGGCTGCAAGGGGGCATCACACCCTTATTAATTATAATGCACCAGCCTTTTCTCAATTTTATGTACACAACACGAAAATCACTGTGTTGTTGATTTTTGTAATTTGCATAAGTAATGCAATAAACTTTGTTTGACAACTTGATTTGTTGTACTTGCAATATGTTATTACAGAGGCATACCCAGTTTTGTGCCTTCCCAACGATTGGTTCTTGAAATATTCACAGGTACATAGATTTTTGTTTACTTTTGGACAACAGTGTGTGTGTATATATGAGAGTATATTCAGTGCCAAGAATTTGGCCGTTTATAGTACTTAATCACCTCGGTTATGAACGTTCGATAAAAAATGTCCACTTCTCTTTCAAAAACGTTTGTTTTTATTGGAGGTTTAACGACCACCGTGAGCAACTCAACGGGTTATAAGCAGTCGCCCGTCCCTAATTTAGGGCCACTGGTTCCAGGAAAGGGAGAGAAGCAGTGCTATAAGACAAACACAAAATCCATGCCTCACCGTGATTCGAACCCGGACCCCTTTCGGACGAATGATCAGAAGCCATCGTTTAGACTACTGCGCCACCGGGGTGGCTCAAAAACGTTCAGCCGCCCGGTGGCGCAGTGGTCTAAGCGCTGGCTTATGACCATTCGTCCGAGAAGGGGCCAGGTTTGAATCTCGGTGGGGAATGGATGTGGTGTTTGTCTTACGACGCTCTCTTTCCTGGAACCAGCGATTCTAAATTAGGGACGGGCGACTGTTTATAGCCCATTGCGTTGCTCACGGTGGTCGTTAAGCCTTCAACAAAAAAGAAAAAAAAACGTTCAACACCGTCGTTTTTTACGAACTTTTTTTGTGTGTGTGGAATATTAAATAATACGTACAACAAGGCGGTTTTCTCTTGTCTCCTGCTCGCGGTATGGAGGCGAGTAAAAGCTTTCCTTGACAAGAATTTTACTGGTATTCAGTACAAAATCCAAAATATGAATGTACTCATAAACAACTAACGGACCTGAAAGGTCAGCAGAATTTGAAGTAACTGAGAAAGCTACACTAGTACTCAAAATTAAAGCAAAAACCACAAAAACATATTTAACATTTAACAGAGGAACCCTGTCGTGAAATCACGCATAAATGGTACACAAGAGGCTAGTGATGTAAGGCAGCGAATGCTGCGGCCAATAAATGAACAACGGTGCTCTGGGGTGCCATGGGAGTGCAAAATTTATACGTGCCACAGACATACAAGTGGATTCTTTATATAAGAAAACGGAGTCGAATACGTGGGATTCGCACTGTTATGTGCAGTGACATCATGTCTGAGAGTTAATTTAGGTGATTCACTGCGGTGAAGAGCTATAGGGAGATCAGACCAAGGAGGTTAGAGTAGATCCTCGTGTGATCAGAATGAAGCCAGCGAAACGTCACAGCCTTCGCCGCCGTGCCGCCCGGTGGCGCAGTGGTCTAAGCGATGGCTTCTGATCATTCGCACGGATTGGGTCCGGGTTCAAATCCCGGCGAGGCATGGATGTTGTGTTTGTCTTACGGTACTGGCTCTCTCCCTTCCCTGGAACCAGTGGCCCTAAATTAGGGACGGGCGACTGCTTATAGCCCATTGAGTTGCTCACGGTGGTCGTTAAACCTCCAATAAAAAAAAACAAAAAAACAGCCTTTTTTTTTTGAGATTTAACGACCACCGTGAGCAACTCAATGGGCTATAAGTAGTCGCCCGTCCCTAATTTAGGGCCATTGGTTCCAGGGAAGGGAGAGAGCCAGTACCGTAAGACAAACACAACATCCATGCCTCACCGGGATTCGAACCCGGACCCCGTTCGGACGAATGATCAGAGGCCATCGCTTAGACCACTGCGCCACCGGGGCGGCAAAAAACAGCCTTCGCCGCCATGTTGGTGAGATGACTGAGATCATAACATCACATTGAGTAGTGAGGTGGCTGCCTTTTTTTTTTTTTTTTTTTTGACGACCACCGCGAGCAACTCAATGGGCTATAAGTAGCCGCCCGTTCTTAATTTAGGATCACTGGTTCCAAAGAAGGGAGAGAGCCAGTGCCGTAAGACAAACACAACATCCATGCCTCACGGGATTCGAACCTGGACCCCTTTCGGACGAATGATCAGAGGCCATCGCTTAGACCACTGGGCCACCTGCCTTTTTCGATCTATATCTTTAAATTTCAGTATGTGGACAGTAAAAAAAAAGCTAGCGATTATTAGGTAACGTATAATAAACGTTTTAGGCTGGTATAATACATTATTGATGTTTTTCGAACTTTGTTTTAGTTTTTTAACAACTGCAGAAGAGTATGAGCCTTCGTCACCGAGGTCACAATTAGCTCGCATAACATTAACATTTTCTACTTGTTTTACAGAAATCTCTGTATGAAACTGAATAAATTAATATTGTTAGAAACTCAATTCTATGGACTCTTCAAAGTTCCTGATTACTCGCAAACCTAACGAACCGACTATAAATAACAACACATTATTTTTTACGAGTTCCTCTTAACACGAGTACTTAACATTAAAGTGATTTTTGCGTTTGTGTGTGCGTGGAAATTTCCTCAGATGCGCATAACTTACCCTTGAGAATACTTTTTACGTATCAGTTTATGAGTCCTAACCTTGCAAAATCGAACTCTTAAGAAGGCATGAGCTACAGCGCTTAGTGTGAAAAATAAGCAGTCGAATGAAAATTTTTTGCATTTTAAAATTTTTATAATGAAAATTTCGTTTAAACGTTTACTGGAATTAAGTGGTCCTGGGACCCGGGCATCTCCATGAGGTATCACTTGATCCTTCGTTCTTTGTATTGGCTGCTTATTTTTAAATGTAATTGTATGTGTTTTTGAATATATATTTTCACTTTAATACGGCGGAGATATTTTATCGCTTCCCAATTACTTTAGGAGATGTTTCCTAGTGTTTTAATTTGCATCATCAATAATTTGGGCCACCCCTATAAAAAAAAATCTAGGTACGCTGGCTGCTGCCTGCTGGAACTTATTAACATAAAGAGCACTAAAAGTAAAATCATGAATTTATCGTTTTATATGAAACATGCGTTCATCGTATTATTTGCTATGCACGCATGTCTGAGAAAGCTCCGCCGAGAAAATCCAACCGTTTTGCCGCGACGCACTCTCCTTCGCCGTCAGCACAGATTTAGATCCCCATACATCAGTATGATTAAGCATAAAAATAACACAAATGTGTAAGATACGTCAATTATTAGTAAATGAGAACATTACTGCGGACAATTTCCGGAGGGGAAGATTAATCTGAATTCTGATTTGCTTAAAATTTGGTCAGTTTCAGAACCGCAGTTTCTTAATCAAATTACAAAGATTTGCAAAAAAAAAAAAAAAATTTATTTAGAAAAAAAATAATATTCTATGCACAATTACCTATGAAAAGTTACACCAGCAGGTGCTTTAGTTGATGAGTTGACACATTCAAAGGCACAGCACAATCCATTTTAAATAAGTATAAATTTTTTGATGAAAGCCGGCCTATTCCTTATTCCCGCAACGTCTCACTGGGCGACCATCAGCTCCGTGTCGTCTGCTCAAAGTGCTTCAAGTTTGTGACGTTACCCTTACTCCATCTATCCTAACCTCTTCGGATCAGACACACGACAGTCTCAAGCTGAAGTTGCCAGATGCTTAAATGTAGATCGTTCTGTTGTCTGCTTCATCTGCAGACAATGTCAGGACATTGGAAACATCTCAAGACAAAGATGTCGGGTCATTTCTGTTCAACAAGTTTATTGGTGTTAACCACTAGGCACAATCCAAGCAACACAGCACATCATCTGGATGGACTATATCCTGACAGTCAGTATGCAAAATGGCCTGTTGTGTGCCTTTCCTTGAGTGTATCCCAGAGAAGAGCTCACTGCGAATGCTGTCAACGTATTCATTGGACCTACCGAGAATAAGCACATGCATTCTTTACCCGTGAGAGCAAATTCTGTTTGTAACCAGATTCTCAGAGAACATTCATTCATACAGAAAGAACATTTGGGAATGGAACCATTTCAGAGGTGGTGGAATTACAGTTTGGACTGGAGTCTGTATTAATGGTCACTCACCTCTCCACGTAATAAACAAGGAAAACTGTCTACGTCTAACTTCTGCCCAATATCACAGGGTCTGGATTTCCTGTTAATGCATGACAATGCCTACCTAATAGGGCCTTACTGGTCAATGAATATCTTGAAAGTGAAGATACTGTACATGTGAATTGGGTGGTATGGTCAACAGATTTTAATACAATTTAGCATGTTTGGGACACTTTAGGTTGATGAATTGCTGTTTGCTTCTCTCCTCCTACAGCTCTACAGGACTTATGGTGGGCTCTTCTGGAGGAATAGGACTTAATTCCACAGTCTCTTGCTTGCAGATATCCTCATTCAAAGCATGGTTTGGCACTGTGAAGCTTACATTGCTGTCTGTGGTGATCACATTCTGTATTGAAGACTGTGGTACCTTATTTTTAGCTGATTTATGCGATATCATTTCATATCTTATTGCACTGATTTTTTTTTTCCACAGCACATTTCCTTTAATTTTGTGTGTGTGTGTGTGTGTGTGTGTGTGTGTGTGTGTTCACAAGTATGAAACACAGTACCACAGAGCATACATGAAGTTCCTTTCCTTCTGTTTGTTACTTTGTCAGTTGTTGTCTACTGACTAGATTTTTGTGGTTGTTGCTTCAATGTTTAGCACCAGTGTAATTTAATAGCAAGCATTTTCACCTTTATATATTTCTTTCTGAAGAAAGCGTAAAAATATTTTTTTGGAAGGGGTTACACAGGTTTATTTAATGCAATAATTTGAAATTTAATTTCCAATGCATATTCGCAGCATCCTGTGTCTTTGTTACTTCTTTTTTTGTTCTTATTTCAATTAAAAACACATAAAAAATCTACAAACTTTTAAAGTTTATTCCACCATTTTGAAAACATGATCAAAATGTGCAATCACTTACTTACTGCACATAAAACAAAATGCATCAGCTTGTTGCTCTTTTTTTTTTTATTCTTAGCATTGAATGCTTCACAAATCAAACAGAGCACAAAATGTACATATACAATACTTAAAAACTTCATCAATGAATGTGTGCTTTCAGGTAACAAAACATAATATTGAGCAAGAAACAGTCAAATACTTATTTTAAAAAAATGTAATAAACTTTGTTTAAAATTGTGAATGTGTTAAAATTGTGATTTGAATAAACAGATTAAATTCAAACTCTCTGGGCTTCAATATGTCAATTTAATACTGAATGAATGCATACTACACATTTTCCAAAACTGAAAAATCATTCCTAACAAAAAGAAAATGCATTATACTTGTGAAGATCTACATTGCATGACAGCAACTGAAATACTCACTAATAGCGTAATAGTTCACAATACTTCAGCACATCATTTGATGATGCATCCATCATTTCTTTGTATAGAAAACCAACCAATTTTAAAATATAGTTGCATACATATGGTTCTTGATATAATTTTTTTAAGCAAGTATTTTGAGTACACACCTAGAAAATGGATAAATACTCAACAGTTTAATAGTTTATCACAATACAAACTATTCTATTTAGAAAAAATTTATGCTCTTTTTAAGTCATTTGTCCTGTACACAACATGACTTCCTTATCACTGTATAAACTTCACAGTAAAACACATATTTTTTGTCCTTAGTTAATATATGTTAAATATAAACTGTCATGGGTCCATGAAAGGTATAGCCCCCTTCATGCTCACTTGTTTATCAGAAAAAAAAAAAGAAATCTTAACAATAGCATAACACTGCAGCAAATGAAAAGCTAGTGTTATTGGTGGATACTATTCAGCACTCAATCATGACTAAGGAAATTCCATGAAATTAACCAACACTTCCCCTGGAATACTTACAAACTAAAAATTTCTTTAGGCATTATTTTTAACTTTGTACATTGACATCGTGTATTAAAAGGAGGACTATTAAAGCAATGTATGGTCACATATGTTAAGTTTGTTTGTTTACTGGAATTTTAATAACACGAGGCATCACTGATTTTAGAATGTGAGGTACAAACAGTGTGATTATAAAAGCTGGCTCAGCTCATGGGAACACCACCAACAAATCAACTGGAATTCCAACTGACCCTCCATGCAGTTTCAGCATCTTATGGCAAAGACAAGAAAATTCTTCATAACAGACACAGAACTAACCAGAAAAAATATTTTCCAAATTGTATGAGAAATGAAAACTGAAAATACTTCTCAATTCATTTGCAAAACAAAATTCCTCTGAACAATATACAAAAAAGCTTACAGTTAAGTATTTATTCTTAATGTTAACAGAAGAAAATCATTTTACTGTAATGCCTTTGTTTTCAATCTCTGAAAACTATTTTCTTTGTTTCACAAAGTTGTATTTACACACCCCATCAGTGTATTTCTGTGGTAAAAGCATACAGAATCCAAAGGGCTGAACTGAAATATGTAAGATAATATTCATTTATTTCCATGGGAATCTAATTGCACACTCTCTTAATAATGCTAAATGCTTATTTGTTAAAGAAAACCATTCCTAATAAATCACATATATAAAAAATCAGTATTTGTAATTTATCATTTAAAGATTTTTTTTACTAGTACTTAGGAAAAATAAATACTTGAACATTTATACAATGAACTGAACGAATATGAAAGTATAAATTGTCTGTTTTCAACCAAAAGCATTTAAGAAAAAATATTAAGATAAAAAGGAAAGGTGTGGACTATAAAAGTGACTTTTATACACTGGTTTTTTCCTTGCAGTAGTAGCAGTGCTAGAAATCTGCAGTTAGGAAGGATGCCATCAGCCAAACCTGTGCCAGTGTTGTTTCTTTGTGATCCATATAGTCAGTGATGTAGGTGTGTGTGTGTTACTGATTTTATTGGTTGATCAGTAGTTAAGTTTGAAAGGTTCAAGTGTTTGTGCAACCACCAAATGATGTTCACCCAACAAGAGCAATGAAGTTTTATGAAAATGCGGGTGATATATGGATGGCATGTTTGTCAGAGCCAGAAAGAACTACAAGGATACATGTGATGATGACGTGTTGCCGTACCATATTGTCACTAGACCGGTATATTTTTTTGATGGGAAGAGAGAAACATTATACTTGTGGACCCCTTTTTTTTATTGGGGGTTTAACAACCACCATGAGCAACTCAGTGGGCTATAAGCAGTCACCTGTCCCTAATTTAGGGCCACTGGATCCAGGGAAGGGAGAGAGCCAGAGCCATAAGACAAACACAATGTCCATGCTCACAGGGATTCGAACCCAGACCCATCTCGAATGAATGATCAGAAGCCATCGCTTAGACCACTGTGCCACTGGGGTGGCATGGACCCTCTATGACTGGGGCAGATGAACATGTGGAAGCCATGAGTGGGTGGAGCATTATTATCAATACACATGCCAATGATCAAGTGGCAAAGTCAACATAGCAACTTTGACTGTGTATTCCATTTTGACAAAGAAAGTCTGACAATATTTTGACAATGAATCAAGAGTGAAAATACTGATCAGTAAATGGTGGTGGGAAATTTTGGAACATCAACGAAATTTGTCAGACCCAAATCCAAGCAATTTTGACTTATTCCAAAAAATGAAAGAACCCTTTAGAGACAAGTGCATCTGGAGTAGCAACAGCATCATTTCTGTAATGGGGAGTTCTTTGAGGACACTGGCCCATAACTGCACTGGTAATGGTGTTCAACACTTTCCAAATGTTTAGCAATGGGTCATCCATGAAGATGAATATACAGTTGAACCCTCATATATCGAGCTTGGATATAAGGAAGGTTCATATATAACGATGTCTTTGCAGTTCCCTGAATTTTCAATGCCATCGTAATGTTATTTCAACTGGATATTACGAACAGCAGTTTTGTCCAAAATCATATATAACGAAGTTTTTGCCTTTTTTCCATTCAACATTTCTCCTGCGGGAGAGTAGCCATTTTCTTTTCTTCTTCTTCAGGATATCTTGAGACCTCTGACTTAGTGAAATGCTCGAAGACTACCCAGGCGGTGTTGGAATCCCCCACTTTTCCTTAATCCTCCTTCACTGGAGGGACCCCCACTTCATCACCCCAAGAGCTTAGAGGGTAAATGATCTGTTTCCCAGCTTGAGAACAGAAGGACAAATGCGACAAAGGATCAGGGGTGGGGTGTTGGGGAATCATGACAGGGGTGTCCAATGTCAGCATCTTCGTTTTGGGGCCGTATGTTAAATTGTTCGGATGAACCAGATAGGCAGATGTTTGTCTTAATCACACTTCTGTAATTCCTAAGCGGGAGCATCTCATGGTTTAAAGCTTTGGAAGCAGCAATTTTTCTCACAAATTTGTTCATTAGAATGCATCAACACAAGTTGGGAAATCATGTCAGTTGTTAAACGAAAAACACTGAGTTTAAGTGAAAAAATTGAAGCAATCAATTTGGTGGAGAAAGGGAAAAAGAAGTGTGACGTAGCCAAAACATTTGGCATTCCGGTAAATTCACTATCCACAATTTAAAAAAAAAAGGGATGATTTGAAGCGAAAGTTCTTGGAAGGTAGTTTTAGCCATGATAGAAAACGATTTTGTGAAGGTCTTTATACAGACGTGGAAGCAGCACTGTTAAAGTGGTTCCAAGAAGTGAGAAGCAAAAATGTTGCAGTCTCTGGCCCTTTGCTGAAGGAAAAAGCATTAGATTTTGCCCGACTTCTAGGAAAACCTGATTTTCAGCCAAGCAATGGTTAGCCTTCAAAGATTTAAAGAGCGTCATGGAATCATATTTAAGTCCATTTGCGGAGAGAGTGCCTCCATGGATGATGAAACAACCCAAAAGTGGCTGGAATCAAGTGAAACCTTAATTTCGCAGTATGAAGCTTGCGATGTTTACAATGCTGATGAAACTGGTGTTTTTTTATCAGTTATTGCCAGAAAAAACTTTAGCTTTCAAAGGTGAAAAATGTTCTGGTGGGAAAAACTCAAAACTCCGTTTAACTGTATTGCTGTGCGCAAATATGAATGGATCTGATAAAAGGGAACTTTCCGTAATCGGGAAATCAAAAAATCCTAGATGCTTCAAGAAAGGTGAAAAATTACCAGTAAGTTACAGAGCTGATAAGAAAGCATGGATGACATCGGAACTCTTTACATAATGGTTGAAACAATTTGACAACGGAATGACAAAGAAAAATAGGAAAGTTCTGCTGCTCATTGATAATTGTGCAGCACATTCGTCTAACATAGTGTCAACGTCTACAAATGTACATCAGTTTCCACCAAACACTACATCAAAACTTCAGCCCATGGATCAGGGTGTTATAAAAAACCTAAAACTTCATTACCGCAAAATCTTAATCAGAAAAATTCGTATTAATGTGAAAAAGAGGCAACCAACTGTCATCGATGTTTGAATGGCATGTGATATGCTACCTAATGCTTGGACTACCGTAACTGATGTAACCATAAAAAATTGTTGGAAAAATGCTGGTTTTGGTATTTCAGTAGTAAATGAAGACACAGTGGTTACTACTAAAGACGAAACATGGAATCACCTGAGTGCAAAAGGGCTCATTTCATCGGATTTATCTTTTCCAGATTATCTGCTGGTTGACGATGACATCTCAATGGAATCTCAGATCAGGACATCGTTGATGGTGTGTTGAACTCTCAGTATGACGCGTCCACTGATGAGGAGGAAGAATACGCAGACGTTTAAAAAATATCAAATGCGGTGGCAATTGAAAGTCTTGATAATTTGCGTGCTTTTTTTGCTTCAAAAAATCTGTTTTGTTCAGCATTGTTGGATCAAATAGAAAAACAGCTGTCTACAGCAATTGTTCAATCCCAAAAACAGGCAACTCTGGATAGTTACTTCCAGAAGTGTGAATGAAAAATTAAAGGTAAATGTTTCAATTATTGTACTTCTGCTTTCTAATATATACGTACTATAATAGTATACTGTATGTGCTTTTTTACATAACTTTTGCTCGTTTGCTTATACATTTAAGGCAAAATCGGATAAAACAAAGTTTGTGTATAACAACCTTTTTCTCAACTCCCTTCAACTTCCTTATAAACGGTTTTGACTGTATAGAGGGACTTTGGGGGGTGGGGGGTAACAACCACTGTAAACAACTCAACGGGCTATAAGCAGTTGTCCATCCCTAGTTTACAGCCATTGGTTTCAAGGAAGAGAAACAACCAGCACCTTAAGGCAAATGCAATATCCATGCCTCAGAAACCAGTGCTTAAGTCACTGCACCAGTGGGGTGGGATGGAGAGAATGTGACTGTCACTGGTCAATTCCCTTTCAATATGTACTAATAACAGCAGTGTTGCCACAACATGAAAAATGACCTTGTACAATTGCACTTATTACTGTTCTATGCCTTTCAAAAACTCATACCAAACTCAGTAAAATATTTCTGAAAATAATGTGCAATTACCATATAATAGTGCCTATTTATTAATAAAATAAGTTATAATCTTAAATACAAAAACATTTACAGTATTCAGTTCTATGTTCGCTGCCATGCTATCAGTCACACAGTTAGACAGAACCAAGGTTATGAAACTCACTTCTCGATACATATTCTTTCAAACACAACCTCATTCCTCCTAGATACATATCCTTTCACATACCCATCATTCCTTCTCAAAGCATATTCTTTCAAATGTTAATTTATTATCAATACATCTTACAAATAAATACCCTTCATTCCTTCCCAAAATGTATTCTTTCAAATAGCCTTCATTCCTTTTCAATATATATTCTTTCACATGTTTCATTTCATCTCAATGAGCATCCACAACAGTCACCAGTCTTTGTTTCTTGTGTGCTCTTCATAATCTTCTGTCAGATTGTTGCTTTCGGGGGAAGGGGTTCTAATTTCTAATGTTATTTATTCCAGTGACACGCACTTTACCAACTTCATTTCCTAGTAACATTTATCTTATTATCTCTATCTTTGTTCTTGGCCAATCTCAGTGCTACAAACTATTGTTAGTCTCCTTGCAAGCTTGAAAACTTTTAACTTTTCAGCACCACTACCAGCTATCTATTCCTACAATCCTCCACCTTCCATTTTCCTTCATAAGTGGATATCAACACTTTCCTCCCTCATTCATCCAAATCACTTCATGCTTGCAATTACAGTATTTTATTATTAAATTTAACAGCGTTTCACATGTTACCAATATTTTTACATCTGCAAGCCCCCAACAAATTTTGTATCTTAAAGGTGTGTTCTGACATTTCTTTGCATCACAACACATATGAGAAAACTTCAGAAAAACAAGGATAAAATATTTAGACATTCATTGATAAACTACATGAGATGAGGAAATTTGTAATAAACCATACATGTATGTGCCTGTACTATGTACTACTCCATAGAAATGCTACAGCTGAAAGGATGAGTGATGAGGTGCTATATAAGGAGAATTTATTCAGCTCTAATGGCAGAAAAGAAAGCTAGAGGAAGCCTGATGAAATCATGAGAGGACCAAATTCTGAAAGCCCTGCAGCAACCTAATAATGAGTATGAAGTATAAAATGTCTTGTGTGACGTCAGTGAAGCTTGAGTTGTGTGCCAAGATTGCTGTAAATGAAGATGTTTGACACATCAGCAGTAAGATCCAATACCATCATTAACTTTAGTAGATGGTGTTGCTTAAAGAAGCTAGCCTCTAAATTCTACTGAACAGCTTAGTGATATATGCATGAATGTATGCACATACTAAAACAAATTTAGGGTACTATACTTAAGATGAATTTTGAAACAGTTATGTAATTGTAGAACATCACTACATTCTTATACCCAGATTTGACAGTTTTCTTACAGGTGTTTCTAATCAACATTATATTGCAATAACAATGTTTACGTAACAGTGTTACCTGTAATGTAAACACTTTTGTTAGAACTCCCATTTCTTTTTCAGTTTATCACTGATAACACATCTTTAGAGACAAATAGCAAGAATATCTGAAAGGTAATCAAATCAACTCGGAGAATACAATATTATTCTACATCTACATTACCATTAAAAAAAATATACTTCAGAATGAAACAGCTTTTGTAAACTTAAGTAACTATTGAGAGCATCTGAGGCAAGGAAAAGTTACCTGTCCTTAATTCAGAAAAAAAAAAAAATAGGTTTGAGAAAGGAAGGAATGTCTTAAAAATAAACATCATATCTGTATTTTGTTCTGCACATGATTCTAACCTGGCCAAATAGTATGAGAAGCTAGACACAAGTATCTTGAGACCACTTAACTACAAGACAATGCAAGAATGGAAAAAGGATTTTAAAAATTGCATCAGAAATAAAAATATAGATATGTGATTGAAAAGCAAACTGTGCACATTGTATTTAATGTGTGAGGGGGAAGGAAGTGAGGCAGAAAAATTCAGAAGCTGACATTCTATTACTGTGGAACAATGTTTAAAATTGTACCCTAAATTTATTGGACAACTGAAAATACTACAGATTATTGAACTCTTTTACATCAGTTTTATTGAACTGCAGTACCTACATGGTTTCCTTAAAAATAAATTATGTACATACATGTCAATTAAACTGACAAAAAATCGATGTTGCATTCATAAAAATTACATGTAAGATTATATAAAACCACATTCTTCATACAACTTTGTATTGTAAATAATAATTGTGAAAACTACTGAACAAAACCTTGCAATGTTTATAAGTAAAAATTTACAGCTCATAATGCATATTTCACTACTTCAATACAACTGAATATTGAAGACATTAAAATGATAACTAAAGACAGTAACAAGTGTAAAATCATAACAAAATATTACACAAATATACGAACCCAAATCATTACAATATACATATATATTTAGTTCACTCACATCATATGAACTAAGTGAAGCTCTGATGCAACTGCGTTTCAAGCAACTGATCAAATTCCTACACTGCGTTTTAACATCAAAGTGTGGTGAATTTGAGACCAATTTTTCTTACTCAAGTTTGTTGAAAGGAAAAAAAAATTAAACCCGAATTTGATTATAAATGAATTTTCACTAAACAACTGGCAACATTTAGACAAAATCATTAACCAATGACTACTGCAAAAATTAAAGACACACACACTCAACAGAACAGCTGAATATTTTAACATAATTATGATGCCCATTTCAAAACATTTACATGAAAATGAATTTTCGGCATGGAAAATCCTTTATTATTGTAAAAATTATCATTTTTTAAAATTTTATAACTGCACTAAAACAAGTATTACAGTTATTAATAACTAAGCCACTGGAATGCACTAAATAAAAATGTAGTAATGTGGGGGAGATACAAGAGAACATCCTTTTCGGAATTTTTTTCTTTACTTTGAAAGGGCAAGATGGAAGGACACACACATACATATATACACATAAATACAGATATTTCATGAAAGGAGCAACATACAGTTTGAGCTACCTTTCCTTTACATGTAAAACTGAGCATGAATGATACTCATACAAGTACAGCACAGTGGCCATGAATGATCACATAATTTCAAATGCTCATTAGGGTGAAGAATACAATACTGAATTACTGTAAGCAAAATACTAAAACACTACACAAAACATCACATTTCATACAGCCAGAAAAAAAAAAATTACCCTAAGAAAATAAAGATGGTCCCATTATGCAAGGGCATTCCCTATAATTCCAGCAGTCTCTGATCCTGCCTCAACCAAAAATAAATAAATAAGCTTGTGTTGTCATATAAAGATTACCACCGCCATAAAAATTACTTTCGACCAATTTGTAGAATGTATTGCTACTACTCACATACTCTAAATGTGAACTTGTTTGTCAGGTTGCAAAGAAGATCACAGTTTGTTAGGAAAAAGAATTTGCTAGTGCTGTGAAGTTAACAAAATGCAAACTACAAGTCAATGAGTAGAGACAAATATTGTTAAGCCTGCTGGATAACGTTTAGGTAAAAGCCTGACTAACATCAGAATATAAACATATGGGTATACATTTTAATTCTTGAATGGAAAAAAAATCTAAGGAACTCCAAATAGCTCAGCTAGGCTCAGATATTTTCACATAAAGCTTTATATCACAGAAACACAGTTTTTCCAAACTGACTTCAGAAGAATAATGAAATCAACTGCTAGAAATTATACCAAAAATATAGGGAAGAACTAATACAAATTTGTATATCACAACACAGAAGAAAGAATTCTGAGCTGCATCTCAGTTGCCAAATCTTTCATCTTACAAGAAGAAAAATGTTCCAGTATGAAGTGAACACTAAATTTCACAAGATAAGTTTCTTGTAATCAAACAAATTCCATAGAACTAAACAAGAACTTATTTTGAATGAAATAAATGTGCACACACACATAATGGTTGTGTCTACACACACATAATGGTTGTGTCTACACAACCATTAAATTTATCCACTGATCATTTATACATTGTGCAGCATACTTCAAATTCTAATTTAATTCCCCAATGATGGATTAATACAACAAAAGAATAAGTGAAATTAACACAGGTAGCTTACAGAAGAAATTAGCTAAGTCAAATCAAAATTCACTCAAAATCAAGTTGGATGAACATTTTTATGGAGGCATTAGGAACAAAATCAGTTAATTTCAAGAATTCAGAAAAAAAAAAAATACTGACCGCAATCTTAATATTGCAACATCTCATACTCAAGAGACTATGTGATTGTATGTATTTAACAATGCAAAGCATTATTATGAATTTTTGAGGCAGCTTGGTATGGGAATTCACAACAAGTAAATGTGAAAGACTGTAAATATTATGAACTTCTAAAGAACTATCATAACCTGTACTGCAAGTTGTGATACCAAAAAAAAAGGGCATTCATCTTACTTATATAAGTAGTAGCATCATTATATTACTCATTTCTATGTATTTTTATTTCATTCCACCAATGGCACTGTGTGCCTAGACAGAAAGTTGCTGTAATTGTGATTTTATGTTTGGATCAATAAAAGCGAATTTTGAAGAGTAGCATTAAATTATCTTATTGATACACACACAAAGAACAGGTGTTTTCAAAACTTCTTGTCATGGTGTCTAGTCCTGACACAGTACAAGTGAATATACATTTTTTCAGAAGTTCAAGAGTGGAAAGCTGATACCTTAAAAGTCAACTTCAATGGAAAGTAGCATTGGCATACATGATGCAAAATGATTCACTATACTTTTGATCTGGCATAGAGATTTTATTTAAAACCATGTTTATTACATATTAATAGTCATCACTTAATGAAAATTATACAGCAAATGCTATATGAAATCTGAGCATTACAGTTAAATAATTTGATTGTGTACAGAATTTAATAATAAATAAATCATTTACTTAAAATGTCAAAGAAAATATAGCCTATTTAGAATACGAGTCTTCTTTTTCTATCATTTTCCAATCATGTGATGTTGAAATGCAAGTGTAAATCATAATGTCTTTGCCAAAATGTTTTGCTTTTGATATTTTATAATGAGAGTTCAGGATGTGTAACAGAAAGTAAATCTTTATGCTGGCAAATGGCAAATCCTGTACTTGCTGTTACAGCACTTTAAGGTGGATGTCAAGTAATTTTGCTTCCTATACTTACAATGGAAAAACTTTTGTACACATTTCCTTCACAATTAGTGTGTTCTCAAGGATGAAAATTTGAAGATCGATTAAAATAACTTCATATTTTAACTTGGAATATGTAATATTTTATAAAACATAACCATAATTATATTAAAAGTCAATAACTTTTCCTTTGATGGTGTTGAAACCAGAAAAAAGATGGTGCGGCCTGTACTTTGATGATGTCAGTAGACAAACAAATGTTGGATTGCATAATTACGGTTATGTTTTAGAAAATATTAAGTATACCAAGTTATAAAATGAAGCTATTTTAATCGATGTTCAAATTTTCAACTTACACTTTCTAAACAACACTCCTGCTATGGATACACTCAAAAACTTACACTTTCTAAACAACACTCCTGCTATGGATACTGCAATTCTGAACCACAGACATATGAAAAGCAAGGACATCACCAATTATGATCTTCAAACTTAGTACAAAACCTAGGTTAATATTACTTATGACTCTAAGTATAAGTGGGTGACACAAAAGTACTGCAGCAGCCTAGAGTATCTGCCATGCTATGAGCAAAACAGAGATGACTATAGGGATTGCATTATTATATGCCTCAAGAAGGGTAGATGAAAAGAAAACAGAGTAGAAACACACTTCATTGTGTCTATACACAAAGTTTTGATTGATTTCACAGGTATGGGAAGAAACATCTTTTGTAACACCAGGTTTTTTATAACTAATTCTCTGCTAGCATGATACTGCAATGCCAAATCATTTAGAAATAAACTGCAGTATTTCTATGACTATACCAAAAAGAAATTTTCACCTGTTAATTTTATAGGCAAACTTTAAAACTAATAAAATGCACTATACCCATTTTTTTTTCCTTCTGAATAATAAAATCTGCCACGCCATAAAAACTCTAATGTGATTACTAATTAAGAAGGCCTTTCTCTTTAATATCTTAAATTTCATGTTTATGTGTTTTATGAACATACTGTCCAAATACAAGAAAAGATATTAGAATGAAATATAAACCATTTTGAATCACATCTCTTGAAATTGTTCTGACAGTCATTAGCTTCTGTCAAATTTCAGAATTCAAAAACAAAATGAAAGAATTGTCAATGCTGAATCTTTAAATGAAACAAGAGATGGCATGATGTGTGGTAGATGTTCAAAAGTTTCTAATCTACACACATTCTTTAATCAAATGAAACTTCTGGCTCTGAGACTTACGTTTTACTTCATGACAACACTCACCCACACAAAATTACCCATGTGGGTAAATAATTCCTCCATTTCTTTATATTGATAATTTGTTAAAATCCTTATTTAGTTTTAGTGCGTTTGCCATGTAAACATTTTGACCTAAAAATATTATCAAGCATACATTGCAAAAAGAAAAGCAATGTGTGCTTTTAAATTATAACTTTTTGTGGACTCCTTTTAAAATGTTTACCAGTTTGTTGCAAGTCTTCCTCAGAACTGGCATCATTATGCATATCTGTTGACTGTAGCACTACTCTCTCTAGCTGTACAATGTTTCACAAACTAAAAACAGCAGCAGTCATTCATCAAGAACAGTGTGTGATTATCTGATATTTGAATCTCACTGGGAAAATTCTGAATCCAATAAATCAGAGAATACCAAAAATATGTCCTGAAGATCTCATGAATGTGAAAATATATATGCAGCTTGAGCAAATTTTGTGAAGAATGGGTCATGTGTGAATACATTTGCATGCAAAGCAATGTCGCAAGGATTAAAAACATGATGAATGAATGATGTGAAAAATGACTCAGAAAGTTATGAGGTTAAGCTGAAAAATAGTTTAAATAATAATTTTCCAACATCATTGCTTTTTAGCATAAAAAGCCATCATCCTTGTGGCACACTTGAAAAACTCCATTGTCTTGGACAAGGAATGAACCCTACATGCAAGACAGTACAATTTTAAAACTTTCTGAAAAGTACACCACACTAATGATGATTGAAGACAGTAGTATTATGGGGAAGAAAACTAATTATATGTGATTGCTGTGGGTCTTGAAAATTATTAATTTCTAAAATGTATATTCTGAAATGTTTGCAACCATATAATGGGTAAAAAAAAAAAAAAGACATTACAAAATAATAATGTTTTATTTTTAAAAGAAAAAGTGTTGGTAAAAAAATTTCATTCATCTTCATGCATCATTTTTCTAGGGGGGGTGCTGTTCTTTGTTTGTTTTGCAAGGAATTACATACTGTTACCAAATATGCTACAGTTTTTCATCTTTTCATCCTATTAAATAGTTTATCAAAAACATTAAATGTGACATACTAACAGAAAAGCAGTTTTTATTCCAGTTCAGTTTCATTACAAAGTAAAAGAATTATTTTCCAGAACTGTCATTTCATAACACCACTATTTAATAAACTCTAACATTCACTAAACTATTTTTCATTCACAAAAATTACGTGTTATACTTTAGGTTTACTGTATCAAGATATCTTTAACATTATGTAGAAACAAAAGCATGAAAATTTGCCTTTAAACACAGCCAACACAACTCAAATAGCTCAACAGTAAATTACTTCACAAGGTAGTTTGCAGTATTTTATGACTACCAAATGCATTTGTTGTCTTTACATGTGATCATTACAATTTGTAACTTGCAATTATATTTAACAATTATATGGTAAATAGTGTGGCATAAAGAGTAACTGATTAATACTTACTACAAGAGCCTGGAAGTTTAGACAATAAAATGCTCAAAACACATATACCAGAAAAAAAAAAATTACGTTTGTGATACAATATTTAATTATCCAAAATAAAAGAGAATACTCAAGTGCATTCAAAATAACATGTTTATCTTATTTATTTCCAGTTTTGAGAATATTTAGTTATGAAAGCCATTTTATAATAGCAAAATGCCAAATTTTCACCACTGTATTTTCCTGTCACCTTGTATTTCAAAAGTTTCAGTACTGAATTAAAAGACAAATTTATAAAGCAAAATGGAAGACACTAACTTATGATTTCAGTTTGTTTAACAGAATGAAAACCATGGCTCATTTACTCCCTCCCATGCCTTCATATTAAAGCTTTTCACTTTTCAATCAGAAATGCCACTGGCAACCAATTGAAATAAGAGATTTGCCATAAAATTATTTATGAACTTTATAGATTTGCTTAACATCATTCTCACAAGCTCAAGGTTTTTCTACATTTCATGCTGCATGTAGCTTCCACATATAATTTTTTTTTCTTTTAGATTGGTTTTAAACCTAACAGTTCTACATTTAAAGAAAATCACTTTCATGCTACTGCTGCAGCAGAAATCAACAAAACTACTACAAATGATTTACATACAATGATATTTATACTACAAGCTGCTTTTGCACATAGCATAACTCTGGTGGAAACTGCATATGCAATTATGAATGTATGAGAAAGAAAGGCACTTGTGGAGGATAGAATCACACTGTATATTAAAACAAGTGAGTAAATAAGACTTGCTTTACTTTAAAAAGTGTAACACCAATAAAGATTTCCAGGAGTGAACCTACACTTGCTTAAGGAGGAGAAAAAAAATCCCAAGAAGTCGATTTCTATTGGTATCCTCCATGTCTAAAACTACAACATAAGGCTAGATGTCACAGAAAATAACCAAGTATTAAGAGAGTAAAAAAATCAAATACAATTCCCACTATGTACTATATTAATTGATTCTGAGAAGATTTTGAGCTTGGAGAAAATATAAAAAATTATCTTTGAAAAACTTGAATGCATTAAAACTCTTACATAACTGAAAAATATACCAAAGATTAAGAGTGGAAATTTGCAGTTGCCCTGCAAAATCTGCCACACTTTTTTTTTTTTTTTGCCGCTGCATTTCTGAATTTTTTAATTAAATCATACTTTCTTTTGTTTAAGTGCAATTTCTTCCTTTTTTCAGGAATATTTCCTGGAGCTGAAAAAGAAATTACTGATGATACAGCTACATGAAGACAAAGGAACACCTATAATTCTTTGATACACTGAGCTCTATGAGAGCCTATAGAAATGTGAAGATCCATTCATTTCTCGTCATTTTACATTAATTGGAATGCATAGATCTTTGACCCAAAGGCTAATATGAAATGTGAAACAAGGGAATGCATAACACAGTTGCAGCTCAGCTGCCTTACTTTACCAGGGGAAAAATGATCACCTGAATTCATAAAACATGCACGGACCAGAAAGTAACACAGATGTTTCTGCAGTTTACCACAAATGATAGCAAAAACTGCTTATTTTCTTATTGTAGACATCATGAAAATGTTACAAAGATCATACATTCAAAAGCTTTACAAGACACATGCGCAGATAATACATACTCATATGACTGAAAGCACACTACGAACCATTAATCACAAATGATGTGAATTTCCATCATGAAATGGCACGTACAAAAAAAAAAAAAAAAAATGCAGACCTACAAAAATATAGCAGACATGACGATGATGGGCAAAACACGTAACAATATTAACAAATAAAGGTAACTTGATCACGCTAGTTACGTTAACTGAAAACTTTTACATGAAGACCTAAGATAAGGTCGAAAGCTTCCAACTTACGAACTTTTTGTAAAAGTTTTCAGTTAGCGTAACTAGTGTGATCAAGTTACCTTTATTTGTTAATATAGCAGACATTCATAGGCAATTTGAAGTTTTGAATGTTATCTACAGAAGTAAAAAATTTCAGAGTACAGTACCCATAGCAAAAAGTGCCAACATTAGCATTAGATTTCAAACACATGTGAATTAATGAGGTACACTACACTTGGGAATGCAAAAATGAAAAAAGATTAACTGCTTTTAGAGTCAATGTTGGTTACACTGGACATTTATCTAATACCCCAACCAATGCACTATTTTGCATCACTGTAGCTTCCTCAGTTACACTGGTCTGCAGCATATTGGATTTCAACATTAACTAAATTTTCCTCAACCACGCAATTTTTAATAAAATGATGGGCAATTCCCCATAGTTCGAATGTGTTTGCAGTTTTAAAATTTTGCCCACACTTAGTGACTCGTGAATCACACACACACACATATATATATGAGGAGTGGGTAATTTGGTATAGTTTGTTATCATCTGAGTTCCAAACTGATTGGGAATTACTTATGCACTCTACTTATGTTCCCAGTAGAGTCAGTTCAGTGATTTTTCCTCTATTGGTGGTAACACTGAAATTATTACGGATCTTACAAATTGTGACACCACTGCTGCTGTGCCTAGCTGTGCTGTGTTGGATATAAACAACCAAAATAGGCATTTGTGAAGCAGAAAGCAAATTCTCAATTACCAAAGCAAAGTAAGCTTTGAAAGCTTTCAAGATTGTTATTCAGTACTATGACATGCATGATTCATATGAGAAATCATACATTAACCTGCTTTCTGTTGAGAAGGACCTGAAAATCCAATGATCAAGCTTGAAGAAACATGAAATTTTTTAAAAAGTAAAATCAAACTGTGCTTAAATGGATACAAAATTATACTTTTGGATGTACAACATGTACTTATTCAAGGCTGCATCATTAAAATTAAAAGTAATTAATCCGGTATCAGTTTTGATGGCATTTTCTGACATAATTAAACCAGACCTTGGATACAACAGACTTCCATTACAATAGGTATTTGCAGGAAACTTCTAGATATCTGTTCATCATTGAAGTTCACTGTACAACAAAATACTAGCAGACTGATATCAATCAGAAGAAGCACAGTTGACATGACATAGCCTTTTTTGGCTGAAAAGCACAATTTTGTGTTAAAGAGATTCAAGAAAGATGTAGAGCTTTCATCAGGAAACAAAAAATGATCATAGATGACCAAATAGTAGAAACATAGAGAATCAATTCTTCATAGAAACTTACTACAACTGTCTTTTGTCATGTTTCATATTTGACAATTTCTGCAGTCCTTGATAATATTTTCCAAATATTTGATTTTGCATACTGTCTACATAAGGAATTAAACTCAGATCCCTCAAGTACCATTGAAACATGCTAAAGCTATATTGTCCAGTACAGTACAATGGCAATAACTTGGACGGAACTCTATTAAAGATTTTCCTGAGAAATACGACTACCATAATGGTGGGATAGAACTTGTGAGATCTTCATTTAATTCCAGTTCAATCAAAATCTTCATCTAAATGGGAAAAAAATCATCAACATCCACTACAGAGACTATAGGTTTTACAGTGGTAAAAAAGAAAACATAATTACAATTTTGGTGCTGGATCAAGTCATCTAAGGCATTTTTATTCTGAACCTGTTGTTCAACCACAAATGGTCAACAAAGCCATAGCTCGTGATTCTGTTGTTAATTTACAATTATCAGTAATTTGTTCTTAATTTTGATCTTTGCAATTCATTAAATATTCATTAAGTATTGACTGTATCTTGACTTGTGTACCTACCTCTCAGCAAACATTTCCAAGAATGAAATTTGCCAGGTACCATTTCACTCAGGAATAACTGAAGATGACTATCTACGCCAGTTTCTATCTAGCTGCAACCAACATTTCAACAGATATCAATTTACTTTTTAATATGCTTGACCTTCTGCTTTTTATCATGATTATCATGGGATGTCTAAATCTTTCTATTTGTTCAAATGCCAACTATTTGGTAATTCACAGTTTCTGTGTCATATATACATTAGAGACACAAAAATTAAATGTTGATGCAAAATGTTTTGATGACTGTCTCAATGCAATTATGAAGCCATAAATGAAAATAAAGTTAGGAACAAAAACAGTTTACTCAGGAGACTTTGTGTCTTATGACTTATGTTAATCAGATGCAATTATCTATTAAATTTTACTGATGTTTCCCTTATTTTTTAAGTTCTTTCGTGCCCTTGTGAGGAGCGATTGATGATTGAGATTGGATGAAAGATATAAAGGAGATCAGACACTAAACTGTAGTCTGAGTTGCTAGGACAGCAAAAGAAAATGCAGGTTGGACGCCACACATCCTGGCCCTGCATACTTCACTTCTCAAGAGTCTGATTTATCTTCATCAAGTGACTGTCAGATGAAAAATTACTTTCCCCAAATGTTAGTGTTGTTGAATTCCTGTTTATTGCACAGCAGTATTTTTAACATCAAGTCAGGGTATGTTTCTTAAACATTTACTTTCTTCACAAAACTGCTACTATAAACACACATTTCCTAGATATGTCTGTCTGCTACTTTCCATCTGGACAACACTGAGATATTTATTTATCATAATGTCTACATTATATTTTAAGTCATAGTCGGTAACTTTTCATACCACTACTGATACTTATATAGTGCTCATCTCATGCAATAATAGAAGCAAACAATATGAGAAAATGGATACTATCAACACACACTTTATCAGTTATACCCTTTGAAAGTTGTGATGAGTTCTTACATTAATAAAACAAACAAAAGAAAAAAACTAAAATTTAACTCACATCCAAGGATTTACAATTAGTAACTGTCCCACATAATAACCAACAGGAACTGGAAATACAGAACTCCCATAATTCTTCAGTCCTACATCTGATTTTTGTCTGAAATATTCTCCTGTTACACCACACAGTAAAACACACTTTGGAGTGACTAAAATAGAGGAATCTGAGGAAACTCTAGACTGTGCTAACCAACACATTTATTGCCTTCTTTGTAGCAGTGACCACTTCATCTTAATAGATTCAGACTGGGAATCTTCAGTTCTTCAGAATATGCCACAGAAATGTATAAAGAATAGTGAACAATTACCATAAATGATAGCAAGCATATAAGGTCATTATTTTTGCCACAGAAATGCCATAATCAGCTGCCAATCATGGAATCAACTCCTATAAAAATGTACTATCTTGGGTGTGCATGCACAGTGCACACACACACAAATCTGCTAACTTCCACATCATAGCAGTAGCTTGTTGTAATCCAGTACCAGAATGCAGTTTTCAACATGATCATCCTAAAGCAAGAACCCAACTTGAGATGCATTTTGCCATCTTAACTAATCCAGGAAGATGTTTTTGTACTGGTACTACCAAAGACATAAATAAGCGATAAATAAAAAAAATATCGAATAAAATGTTTCACAAGAGGCAGCTAGATATTAGATATATCAGAGGAGTAGGAAAAGGGTCATAAGTTTTTTGAACTGTTGATGGCAGTTTTTACTGTTTTGACTACCAAAGTATCTTCTTTCAGTTTTCTACTGAAATCAGTAAATGGTTTTGACAGAACTTGCATCACAGCAAAATTTGTAGCAGAGAAACCTGTTTTTTTTATTAGCATGCTAAATTATACTTCACTGAACAAACAATGGTATGATTCATTTCCTGAGTGTTCACTCAAATGTCTGCATTTACGGTCAAAACTAATGCATAGTGACTGATACGCAGGTTTGAAGAGTCATGGGGAAAAACAAACAAACACACATGCGCACACACACACAGAAAAAAGGGGAGATAGGAAAGGAAGAGAGACAAGAAAAGAAGAGAGGTGAGTGTAAGACTCTGTCACTTATAAAGTCCCCACAACTTCTTTTAATTTAATTACTGTAAGACGAATTTATTCTAACATTTTCATGGTATTAATTATTTCAGTATAGCAGTTTCTCACTCCCCTTTTCACAACACCCATTGTTGGTGAATTATTTAGTAAATCCACTGCAGTTTTAATATGTCAACAGTTTCTACTTTTTTCACATTCAATCCTTTGGTTTTATAGCCTTGTATGCACTCTCACCATATAATTAATGTCACTTATTTCAGTGATAAACAAATCAATATAACTTACTAAGATCACCAAAGCACAGAAGTGATTCAATGGACAAAGAAAAAAATTACACTATGAATGAACTTGTACCTCAGCTGATGGATTGGCTTTGCAATCAATGAATTTTTCTGCAATGATTTGCACTTTTAAAATTTGATATTTTAAAACAGGAGGTCTCAGCAATACTAGACTTGCATTTCATAATAAATTTAAAAGAAAAAAGAAAAATTGAACATCTGGTAAAATATGCTGTTATGTACAAACCAATAATAACAAACTTTCAAGCTCTTGCAACAGTTACTCACTTTTCTTTTTATGCATACATTACGTTAATTCGATTTTTTTGTTTACATATTTTGTTCTTGAATGTATGGTAATAGTGTGTCATACACTATGGAACCTTAAATTCAGACTGATGATAAACTCATGTTGCTGAAATTTCAGAACAAGATCTGTGTATAGTATTGCTGGTGTAGAAAATCTGTATTGCTGGCAGTGTTGACATTGATGAAAATAACTTAACCTAGCAATAAGTAATGAAGAACTTAAAAATGAAGTTTCCAAGTGATTGTCATTTGTATCCAAAATACTCATACAATCTATAGAAGAAAAGCATTTTTTATACTTGAGTTCTTCTTTCACTTGGAATTTCCATTCAGCATGAACAGCACTACGTTTGGCATTGTGGTCCTCACCTTCTCGATATAGCAGATTCGTTGATGAGCACACAAGACATGCAGCATTTGCAGTGGTTCATTAGTTATAAAGACAAGAACACACACACACACACGAAGCTCGTACCACAAAACTTCCAAGTTTCACAGATCACCATTGCTGTAGAAACCCCAAAAAAGCAAATTCTGTCCAGGGCAAAATACACATTTTCCATCACAGATGAAAAATGGAATTCTTTGCAGAATCCAGCACATCAGAGGCCTAATTCTTTAAGCGCATCTTTATAAAGACAAATATAGCAAACCAGTTTTCAATATTGTATGGCATTTCACTAGAAACATCACTTCTTCAGTCCATTAATTCAAATCCCAAAAAATACTTCACATCACAATTCCCAAAAGGGAGAAAATGAAAACTTGCTCTTCATCTGTTATAAGGAACGACATATGTAGCTGGAAATATACCTTTCCGGGAGCCGATTTTACCTTCCCACCAGTTTTTGTCAGTGCGATTCACAACTGTAATTACATCTCCACGCCTGAGTTCTAATTCACCTTGTTCCTGGGGCTTGAAATCATACATGGCTTGAACCAAAAGCTGAAGAAAAAATGAAAAATACAAAACATTTAACTGGCACAACAAATCAACAAACAAATGCTTTATTGTTAACTGAGAAAACATAAGAGTAACAGCACTGAATGTTGGAAGTGTGACTGGATGCAGCGGCTGATCTAATGGGGGAAAGGGAGACACAAACATTTGTTACATTTGACATTAGGCCTGAGCCTAATATGAGCAAAAAGCCAAAATATGTTCTATTTTTCATTGAAGTTTATATATCATACTATAACATAACCCAGTACACAAACATTTGTTACATTTGACATTAGGCCTGAGCCTAATATGAGCAAAAAGCCAAAATATGTTCTATTTTTCATTGAAGTTTATATATCATACTATAACATAACCCAGTACACAAACATTTGTTACATTTGACATTAGGCCTGAGCCTAATATGAGCAAAAAGCCAAAATATGTTCTATTTTTCATTGAAGTTTATATATCATACTATAACATAACCCAGTGAGTTGGGGTCTTTTCACCAATGTCACACAGAACTAGCTGGCACCTCACCAAGATTCACAGATGCCCTTGTTGCTGTTCTGTGTGCCATTGTTGCCAAGGGGTGCCCCAAGGAGGCAAACCATCCCATTATTTTTTCTTTCTGTAATCCTGCTCACCCCTGGATAGCCCTTACATTCAAGGGTGGCTCAACCCCCCCCCCCCCCAGTTGGTATAGCCAAATTTTTAATAAATTTAAAACACTAAAATAGACGAAACCTTTTTTCAAAGCATTTTTAAAAATAATAAGATATTAATGATTAATTGTATCAATTATTTTTGTTGTATTTTAGTATCTTGTACATTTATAAAATGTTTGACAGCCTTGAAGGAGGTAAGAATTTTTCTTACCCCCCCCCCTAAAAGTACTCATATGGGCACCACTGCTTAAATTGTTTTTTCATCGCTGCTTCACCACGCTGACTTGGTTTTCTTCCCCATCACTTTTTTCTTTTCATCATCATACCCCCCACCCCACCCCCACCCAGCTTCGCTCTTGCATCGCATTTCATCCCCATTTTTTTTTTCTCCATCACCCTTGCTTTGCCCCGCTGACTTGGTTTCCTTCTCCATTATTTTTTCTTTCCGTCATCTCGCCTACCCCTGCTTCACAATTGTGTTGTTTTTCATCCCTGTCATCACTGCTTTGCCCTGCCGACCTGCTATCCTTACCCGCCATTTCTTCTTTCCTTCATCGCTGTCACATGCTACTTCACCCAGTTGTTGTTTTTCCATCCCCATTGTCTTTTCTCCTATTGCAAAAAAACACTGGTGAGCCTCGGGCTTCGCAAGGGCTTTGCTGCGATGGATAAGGAAAAAGGCATTTCCCTTGTTTCTTTGGCAGTTTCGCTGCCACAGCAGTAACTGCAGGAGTGGCGTACAAAATTTCGGTTGGGGATGGATTGGTTGATTGGTGTGTCATTGGTTGTGGCTTTGCTCAGTCCAGGTTTTTGTATATATTTTCACAAACTGCATGCATCAGCAAATATAAGTATTTTTATTCAATTAGAAGTGTAAAAGCCTATTTGTTTTTATTCTTGAATTCTACTTAAAGTACAAATTTTATTTAGCTAATGTATTGTGCTTGTATTTCCATACATAAATATAACAAAAAAATAGAACCATAAATTTGGCTAATCTGCATAGCATTTTGCTACAACTGTTGCTGACAAAATAGCCAAATTGCTACATGAGAAGAAATTCCAGCTTAAACACTGACTGTGGTGAATGTAATGCTAATCAGTACAATTTCAGTTTATGCACTATAAAATAGCTTCAACCAGTAAGAGGGAAAAGATCAGCTCAAAAAAATTGAGGGAAAGGCCCATCACTAGTCACTACACGATGAGCACCGCCAGTGGTTGTGTGTGCGAATTTTTCTCACACTACATTTTTCCAATACTTTTGCTCAAAAATGAACAAAAGCACAGGTCTTCAAACTGTGCTGCTAACAAACCAAAAGTTACAAGTCGAATTAGGTGAAAAATGCACTTGCATCATTGAATTTTCTATAAAAATACGAAACACAAATGCCAATGGTCAAATGATGAAAGAAATCATGAAAGCAATACGGGATTACGCCATATAATACAAATTTTGAAGATGACAATCCGATTTTTGCCGTAAATGTGACAAGGATGGTAAGTCAGATAATATCCGAAAACTTGAAAATTTTCATCGTCCTGGAGAGGGACGTCTCCCAGAAAACGCCCGAGTATGCTAACCACTACACCACCCAGAACAACCAAGTTTCAAGTTCCCGATCAATTTGAATTTAACCATCACAGGATTCGCTAGTCAAAGCAACCGGCATTCATGTTTAGCGAATCTGGAGGTTAAGAATCTTATCCCGTGTTTGCCCGGAGAAGCAGATAAATCATGAAAGAAATACGGGATTACGCCATATAATACAAATTTTGAAGATGACAATCCGATTTTTGGCGTAAATGTGACAAGGATGGTAAGTCAAATAATATCCGAGTTCCTCTCCGAGACGATGAAAATTTTCAAGTTTTTGGATATTATCTGACTTACCATCCTTGTCACATTTATGCCAAAAATCGGATTGTCATCTTCAAAAGATGAAAGAAATGTTCACACAAAGCACACAGAAGCAAAAAGCAGATAGTTTGAAGGTCAAAGATGCTCCAATCCTTATCGGAACTGATAACAGATTGTTGAGAAGATTCTAAAAGTCAGCAAGAGTGGGGTGGAACCCCCAGCATCACTTCCAAATAAATGGCATTCTTTATATGAGAAGTGTGGGAGAAATGCTCATAGCGTGACTAAAGTAGAGTTAAAAGAAGCCACACAAAGTGACAGATGTTCATTCCTGGAAATCTTAATAGATGTGTAGAATAAACATACAAAACTGTAGCAAATGCACATAGAAGAAGAGGCTTTAGTTAGGATCTGGTGATAGGGTAGTACTGGGGTATCCTAACTGTACTTTTTAAATACTTTTCTGTTTCTTTCAAGGGAATAAAAGCAAAAATTATTAGGTTTTGGGGGGGAGGGGGGCATTACCTCAGTTTTGTAGTTAGACCTGAGGCACTAACGAACACGTGTGGTGCTGAGCTTCCTACAGCACGTGATCATCTGCAAAAGCAAATAATATCACCTTTGTTGCATAACATTTTCTATCAAAATGCTCATTGTAAAAAAAAAAACTTTTTTCCAACTGTTTGTGAACTTCCATCTTTACATTACATCATATTTTCCTGTCATTAAATGTATTCCTGGTAATTTTCCAAATATACGACCTCTCTGGACAATTATGAAGCAGATTTTTTAAAAGCATACACGAGACTGATGAAGAGAAAAAAAAAGCTCGACTTTTTAACCGGGTGAAAAATCAAAATGTGCGACAATGAAGTGTGAAAATAACGCAGCATGAGCAAGACAGAATTGTTCACTGTAATTTATATAAATATCAAACTTAAGCACATCAGAGTATGCACAATATAGAATTACTTTGGCTAAAATAAATAAAAAATAAAATTATTTTAAAAGACATTACTTCAAGCACAGTTTTTTTTTCTTTTGTTTTGTTGTTGTCTTTGACAGAACATCAGATCAAGTTTGCTGTTGCAAGCAAGCTTTGCCTTCTGAGCAAATTCCACAACTGTATTTGTCTTTTGTTGACTCTGCCCCTGTGCAGAAAACATTGCTTAATTTTTCTTTCTGTTGATATCTTTCCCTACCAATTTCTTCATTGCTGTTTTTCTTTTCTTTTTTTTATGCCCTAAGGCAGGGCTTGAAAAATATCTGAAAAGTTACATGCCCAGCTGGGCATATGCAGAAACTATTTACCGGCCCAGGTAATAAAAGCTGGACAACCAGGAAAATTTAACTTTTGAGATAACAAACCAAAACCCTCATTTTTTTTTTTTTTTTTTTTAATTTAAAAATATGAGGAACTTTTTTACATTTTGCATTTCCGTTTTGAAGGGGTATTCAAAATGTTCAATGCACAAAAGCATGTATCTGATGTTTCAAGATGATGATGCTGAAATTGGTATGAAATGAAATGATATAATGATGAAATTGGTATTTGAGAAATTTAGTGATTCTGCCACTAAATGATTTTCACCCTTTGTCACTAAACACCAGAGGCTGGTTCTATCAGAGACATGCATCCCATCGCTGACTATAAACCACATTTGGAGCAAAAACTACATATGGTTACAATTTCTCGACCTAGAGCATATTATAATTAAAGAAAAGATATTCTTCTGTCGGCACTCCATAACAATAATGCAAGTTCCTGTGATTAGCAGTGAAATGAAACATGACATGTGATGACTGTCTTTTTTCTTATAGCAGGAAATTTTATTCCAATCTTTTTTATTTTTAAAATAATTAATTTAGTTGCCTGGACTGGGCAACTAGATTTGTTATTTAACTGCCCAGGCTATAATAATTTACATGCCCTAGGCATCTAGGGCATAGTATTTTTAAGCCCTGCCTCACAGATGACAATAATTTCATCCATCACGCTGAAAGGACTTTCAGCCTAAGGACCATGAATGCATGATTTCAAAACTTTCACTGCTTTAAATAACTTGGAGAATGTGAATATTTTGGAACACCATGCAGCATCAAATTATTAAAAATTTCCCAACTTCATCACTTCCATTTTCGGAAAACTTTCCCTTCCTTATTAAGCTTAAATGCAAACATTTATGGAAGAAAATAAGATTTAACAACCACACAAAGGAAAGTTGGAACATCGTGAGAGGGGGAAAAAATTGGCAAGTGTATTTAATGTCATCCAAATCAGCAAAGTACCTACAAGGGAGAAAATGTGCAGCTGTCTGAAACAGGTGATAATCGGAAGGGGTGAGGACAGGGTTGTATGCTGAGTATGGAAGGAGCTTAAATCCATTAAGATCATGAAGCTTTGTCTTGGTCCAAATGACAGTAGAAGGATTGGCACATTGTCCTGTTAAAAAAACATCGGCTGTTGGTTGACTAAAGCAGGGTATCATTGTGTCAGTTTCTTGTACATCCAATCCAGCTGCGCAGGGTACAGTTCAGCACTGATAGTTTACCCATCTGGAAGGAGCTCAAAGTGGATCACACCTTTGTAATTCCACCAGCTACCATGTCTGTTCAAAAAGTTCCTGACATTTTTTTTATAATTTTTTCAGGTGTACTTACAACTTATTCAGCCTTGTTGCCTTTGAAGTACTCCTCTCCTTGGTTGACGTACCATTCTCAATGTCATTTCCAGTTCTTGAAGCAGTCCTGAAAGGCTTTTTTCGGGATCGTGCATAGGTCTGCTTGGAAATTTCTCTTGATACCATCAATCATTTCCAGTTGTCGTCCATTCAAAGCGGGTTTTAACTTTGGAAACAGGAAAAAGTCCAAGGAGGACAGGTCAGGCAAGTAGGGAGGTTGGGAAAGCACAGTGGTATTTGGGGGGGGGGGGGCACAAAAGTCACAAATCAGCAGCAATATGTGTGCTGGCACATTGTCGTGATGGAGGAGCCAGGATTTGTTTCTCCAGAATTTTCGAATCTCACAGATTCCAGAAACGTGGCACCCTGGGCACCTCTAAATTTGCTGCCTTCTACTTCAGGGCATGACGCTACAGGTGGGTAAAGATGGGCTTCAGCCCACTCAACCTTTTTTGAGCCCACTCTTTAGCCCATCAAAAATATTTAAGCAGTTAGAATATATGCTACGGGTGGGTAAAGATGGGCTTCAGCTCACTCAACTTTTTTAGTCCACCCTTTAGCCCACCAAAAATATTTAAGCAAATAAAGGTAATTTGATCACGCTAGTTACGTTACATGAAAAAACTCTTACAAGAAAGTTCGTAAGTTGGGAGCTTTCATCTTAGGTCTTCATCAGGTCGAAAGCTCCCAACTTACGAACTTTCTTGTAAAAGTTTTTTCATGTAACGTAACTAGCGTGATCAAGTTACCTTAATTTGTTAATATTGTTACGTGTTTTGCCCATCATCGTCATATTTAAGCAGTTAGAATACATGCTATGGGTGGGAAAAGATGGACTTCAGCCCACTCAACTTTTCTTTGAGCCCGCCCTTTAACCCACCAAAAATATTTAAGCAGTTAGAATACATGGCAAGTACAATCATCTAAGATTTTAGAAAACTTCAATAAACATTAGCAAATTTTTAAGATTTACAGAAATTTTGTTATATAAAATGAATTTTTTGTTAAATTTAATATTGTACTATTCCATGAAATGGAGGGAGTCCTCTGAGCATATATATGAGAGAATAGTAGAAAGACACCATTTTCATAATTATAGTTTAAGGAATACTCAACTTTTGCAAACAAAAATTTATAACTCAACTTTTGCAAACAAAAATTCATAAAGAGCCTTATGACAGCAACATTAAAACAAAATGTGTGTGTGAGGGGGGAGGGGGTGACATACCGGGTGTCCCATAAATTCGTAAACAGTTCAAAAATTCATAAAAGTCGAAGGAGATGGAATAGTGGAATGCGATTTGCAACAAACTAATGCTCACAAAGGGGGATTCTTTTTTTTTTTTTTTTTTTTTGGTAGAGAAAAAAAGTTTAGTTCACATTTTCGTCGATAGAGGGCACTTCATGCATTGACAACACATGCAATATGCGAATCTGAGTCCTATAATATGCAGGGTGTACGACTGACACCTCATATCCCACGATTCCCGTGACTGGCGCAGATGTACCTTTCGCACTGGGATGTTGACGTTCGTGGAGAAAGCACTACTGGTGAAGCTCTTTTACCTCAGCTATGAATCGCCAGGTGAAGCTCTTTTACCTCAGCTACGAATCGCCAGGGGAACTCTACGAGGGTTTCGGACGCAGAAGAAAATAAAGAAAGGTAAGGGTCCAATCACTCCTGCCGGACTGCTCTCCCACGTACAACATTTCGAAGAAACGGGTAGTTTGTGTGATCGCCCTCGCAGTGGTGCACCACGTTTAACAGAGCCCCGTACCTCCGCTGTGGCTTCGCAAATGGGCACGCTAAGGGAACAAACAGTCCACGAGTGGGGTAAGTAGCGCACAAGAAGTGACACGAGTAACTGGCATTCTGAAGACATCAGTATTCCGTATCTTTCATGGAGTGTTAAACTTGTACCCCTACAAGTTGCAATCACTTCGCCAGCTCTTACCAAGTGCCACAGCTAAGCGAGAGGAATTCGCAAGGAGGGTTTTCACGAAAATCGCAGAAAATTCACAATGTCTGCTCAACATCTTCTGGACAGATGAGGCTCACTTTTCATTGCACGGGACAGTCCATACCCATAACTGTTGAATCTGGGCAGAGGCGAACCCACATGCCTACACTGAGGAGCCGCTACATTCCCCATGTGTGACTGTTTGGTATGGTTTCACTGCATCCATTATCGTGGGTCTTTTTTTTTTTGAGGAGCCCTGTGCAAAGGCAGGCTGGAAGACGTGCTCAGTGAATGCAGCACGCTACTTGAAAATGCTACAGGAGAAAGTGATACCGTGCTTAGTGGAACGAAATCTCCTTCCCACAGTAATATTCGTGCAAGATGGGCATCTTCTCATATTGCATCCCCAGTGATGCAGTTCCTGATAAGCACATTTAGTGAGGAACGACTAATTAGCTGTTGTTGTACAAATGAATGGCCCCCTCACTCACCGGACTTGACACCGGTTGATTTTTTGCTGTGGGGTTACGTTAAGTCCCGGGTGTACTGCAGTAGCCCATCGTCTTTAGCGGTGTTAAAGGATGCCATTCGCCAAGAAATCTCCAGCATCCATCCAGATATGCTCCATGCTGCAGTTAACGGTTTTCTAACTCGCTTGCAAAGGGTATCTGCGTCTGCTGGCGGACACATAGAACATTTACTGCTGTGATATGCTTGTAAACATTTGCCTGCATGCAAATAAATCTAGGTTTCCACGGAATTTTGTGTTTTCAATGCGTGAAGCGCCCTATATCAACGAAAATTTGAACTAAACTTTTTTTCTCTACCGAAAAAAAAAAAAAAAATCCCCCTTCATTAGCATTCATTTGTTGCAAACCGCATTCCAATATTCCCTCTCCTTCAACTTTTATGAATTTTTGAACTGTTTGCGAATTTATGGGACACCCAGTATAAAGCTAAAATCAAGAATAGTAACTCAAAGGCCATAGAAGTATGTATCCATAGTTCCCAGTTCTATATACATTGAACAAATACTACATACAGTGGTGGGCCTGAAATTTTTTTATAATTTTTATGTATTATTATATCATCATCATCATCATCATTGTCAACCATTATCAATCCACTGCTGGACGAAGGTCTCCCCAAGTTTCCTCCACAACGGTCTGTCTTGTGCCAGTCTCCTCCATGTCACCCCTGCATACTTTCGAATTTCATCCACCCATCTCCCATGTGGTCTTCTTCTGGGTCTTTTCCTGTCCCTTGGAATCCAATCTAAAATTTCGGCTGTCCATCGATGATCTGTCCTTCTGGCAGTATGTCCAGCCCATTGCCATTTCAGGGATTTAACTCTGATCATGATGTCTTCCACTCTTGTCATTTTTCGGATCCATGAGTTCCTCTTCTTATCTCTCCTGGTTACACCAAGTATGCACCTCTCCATGCTTGTTTGAGTTGTCTGCAGCCTTTGTATGTCTCTTTTAGTTAAGGTCCACGTCTCTGCACCATACTAAGCACTGGAAGGATGCATTGATCAAACACTTTTCTTTTAAGACATAATGGCATATTGCTCTTGAAAATTATACTGTTTCTTCCAAAAGCTCTCCAGGCAAGTTTTGTACGCCGATTAATTTCTTCACCATGTGACCCTCACTTGATATCTGCTGTCCAAGATAAACGTACGTGTCTGTTATCTCCAGCTTTTCTCCATCAATCGATAAATCTTCATTTCTTGTAAAAGCATTGAACATCACTTTTGTCTTCTGAAAGTTCATTTTTAATCCCACTTCTTTACTCTTGTCAGCAAGTTCCTGGATCATACTCTGCAGCTCTGATGGGCTAGTTGCAAAAATGACTACGTCATCAGCAAAACGAAGGTGGGTTAGATAATCTCCATTAATCTTTATCCCCTTGTTTTCCCAGCTCAGTGACTGAAAAACACCCTCCAATGTGGCATTAAAGAGCTTCGGAGATATGGTGTCACCTTGTCTCACTCCCTTTCCAATTTGTATGTGTGTTGTATTTTCAAACAGCCTAATCTTTGCACTTGCATTTTCATAGATGTTATTAATAATATTAATGTATGCATCTTCAATACCGCAGGTTTTCAGAGCCATTGTAACTGCTGATGATTTCACCGAATCAAAGGCTTTTTCCTAATCGATAAAAGCCATGCACAATGGAAGTTCATATTCCCTCGCTATTTCAATTAGTTCTCTCAGTACGTGGATATGATCTATTGTGCTGTAGCCACTCCTGAATCCAGCTTGTTCTCTCGGTTGAGCCATGTCCAGTGTTACCTTCAAGCGGTGTGAAAGAACTTTAGTGAAGATTTTATAAACTACTGATAGGAGGCTGATAGGTCTGTAGTTTCCGAGATCCTCAATGTCACCTTTCTTATGTAGCAGGATCATTGTAGCGGTGTTCCAATCCTCAGGAATCTTTCCTTCATTAAGGCATCGAGTGAAAATTTGGGCGAGTACTGTTTCGATTTCTCCACTTGCTTCTTGTATGATGTCTACAGTAATTCCATCTTCTCCTGGAGCTTTTCCCCGCTTCATGTTCTTGATTGCATGTGCAACTTCTGCTGGAAGGACTGGAGGAACTCTGGTACTGGTATCTTTCATGATGTCTGGAGTACATGTATCATCCCTTTCATATAATTTGGAGTAGAAATCTTTCACTCTTGTCAAAATTTCGCCTCTATTTCTTGTTACAGAACCATCTTCTTTTCTCAGTGCCATAATCTGTTTTCTTCCCTTACTGAGATGTCCCTTTGCTATCTTTAGGCTTTGGTTGTTTTCAATTGCTTTCCTCACTAGTTCACAGTTGAATTTTCTTACGTCTTCAGTGATACTTTTTCGTACTGTCTTGCATAGCTCTATATATTCCACTTTGGAAGTCACATCTTCTTTAGTTGTCCTCATCTCTCTTCTTTATTGCATCAACATTTTCGTTTTTCCTGATAATTTATTTACATGCAACTTGTTCTTAGACCCAGCTAATTTTGTTGCTGTTTCCATAAGAGCTTTGGTTACTTTTCTGTTAACTTCAGAGATGTCCACTTCTTCCGATGTTAGGCCTTCTAAAGCAGAGAACCTGTTCTTCAGTTCCAACTTGAAGGTATTATGGTGTTTTTTAAGGTTGGTTATGTCAATAGATTTTGTTTGTCTTATGAGCTTGCCACGTTCGAGTTTAGTGTTGAGGTGCATCGTACATCTCACCAATCTATGGTCACTACCTGTGTTGAACTTGTTTAGTACACTGCAGTCTTCTATGACGAATTTTTTGTTACACATAATAAAATCAATTTCACTTGTCGTCCCATTTGGATGTCTCCATGTCCATTTCCTGTGTGGCTTTTTCTTGAAGAAGGAGTTCAAGATGAAAAACCCTTCTGCCTCTGCAAACTCAACGAGAGTATTTCCACGCTGGTTTCTGTTGCCGTGACCGAATTTACTTACTGAAGTTTCATTCTGCTGCCGTTGCCCTATTTTTGCATTGAAATCTCCCATAATTATTTTCCAAGTGCTGCTTACCTTTATTATTTAGATGACAAATTTCCTCATAAAATTCTTCAATTTCTTCTTCAGGATGACTTGTGGTGGGTGCATAAGTTTGAATAATCTGAGCCTGGTATCTTTTCGAGAGTTGGATAACAAGTCGTGCAGCTCTGTCAGAGGAACTTTCAACTTCTACAACTTTATCCTTCAGTTTCTTGTTTATTATAAATCCAACACCACTAGTTCTGCCAGTATCTGTCCCACGATAGTAGAAGAGATGTCCACTTTTCAGTTTGATGAGATCTTCTCCTTTTCTCCTTACCTCACTTAGCCCCACGATGTCCCACTTGATCCTTTGTAGTTCCTCTTCCAATTCAAGAAGCCTTGAATCAGAAGATAGGGAGCGTCCATTGTACGTTGCCAAGGTCAGCATCAGATGGCAGCCTAGTCCGGTCCTCCGGGGATTCTTAGCACCCTCTGCCTTCATGTCACACTGGCCGCTGCCTTGGCCAGGTACATTCCAGCTGCCGGAGACTGAGGGCCAAGATTTAAGTTGTGGAGTCATTTTGGAGGGGTTTGGCCATAGCTCACCACGCTGGCCAAGCGGGTTGGTGAGTGTGGGATAGAATTTCCTCTGATCCCGATGGTATAGTTATACCGCTATTGGCGGTCGTCAGAGCCCCTTTAGTGGGAACAGGATGCACCACGAGAAGGCGGGGTTGACATTTGTCAAGGAGAGGCTGTGATGTTACGCATCACCTGACCTTACATTCCGTATTATTATATAGATATCATTATTTAGACAATGTTAAATCTATATGAAACAGAATTTTTTGGCAAAAATTTCAGACAAACACTTCAAGATATTGTGTTCTCCAACACAATACTTACATGTATCAACACCAATAGCCCACACAGCTTTGAACTGCAAGCATCACAACAGCTCTACTTCCAGTCATGGTACAACTAATTTTTACACTTAATGGGCTGTTAATATCTATGACTATCCCCATCCCTGAAGCAATTCTCGTTGCTTCCCAACTTTTATCGTTGCATTAATTACATTACTATTTTTCATTTTACATCTGTTATAAATATTTTCCATTCTTTCGCATCCTGCTTGTCCTGTTCATTTTTCTTTTCAAAACCTTTCTTCATTTTTGTTTAGCCACCCCCAAAATTATGCTGCCCTGAAAAGCAATCCACCTCAGCTCATTGGTAATATGACCACTGCAGAACAGACAAAGATAATTTTCTGAGATAAATTTTCTCCTGCTATTTAAACAAAAAGGAAGGAAATGAATCCAAAGTGTGAATTGACAGGTGAGGGAAATGAGAGCAGAAGGAAGATCCACAACAGTGACTCCATTTGTTTGTGGGAAAATAATGCTGTAGAGGAATTGTTTAAAAACATGTTCTCATTAGAAGGCGCAATACCTGCAAGGTGAAGATACTTGTTTTTTAACTTCAATAAATAGAAACTCACCTTTTAAGGTTTTTGTTCCTTTTGCTCACATTTGTTGCACATATATTTCAAGCAGACTTAAAAACGGCGAGTTTCTATTTATTGAAGTTAATACAATTAGCACGTCAACTAAGAACAATTTGGGAAATATGTATGTATTTTTTGAATTGTGTCTTTTGTTATTACTTGCTTTTTAAATAAGCAAAAACCAATGAAACATTTTACCTCTTCTTTTTGGATGTCTTTCAACTTGACGTCATGCGATCGACTCACTGTAGCTGATCGGTGATAGTCAATAAGCTCATTAAGAGAACTAAATTTTTTCACCCATAAAAAGAACTTCCCTTGGGTGTCTCGCAGAACCTTGAAATGTTGAATGCCGTCACCACATCTGTGAACGAGTCATTAAAAGTATATATCGCACTATAAACATCAGATGCTGTACTCAGTAAAAATATAAATCAATTCTACAAGTACATTTGACACATCTGTGAATGAGTCATTAAAAATCATGCAATAAACACATACACTATCTACCAACAAGTAATTGAACACCCCTGCAATCGACGATATCTGCGGTCCTGATACACGTCAGCCCGCCGTCGCCTTTAAATATCGTGTGGAAAATAAAAACGCAACCAGTCGCATGCAAGATGCCACGCAGTTCAGAGCTCTCTGATTTCGAGAAAGGTGTAATCGTCGGGTATCACAGAAATGGCCGATCCATATGTGACATATCCAGCGAGTTGAAGTACCCAAAATCTACAGTGGCCTACATGATTGGCAAGTGGAAGATGAGAGGTGACTGTCGGAATGTGCCCCAACCCGGCAGACCCACAAAACTGGGAGTTAGAGACCGACGGGTGCTGGCCAGAAAAATTCGGAAGAACCGCACCAAATCGATGGGCCACATCTGCGAAGAGTTTCAACAGGCATACGGGAGTGTTCTTTCAATGAATATCATCTATAAGAAAGCCCATCTGCTCGGTTATCATGGACGTGCTGCCGCCCACAAGCCTCTGATCACCAAGTCCAATAGCGCTGCTTGGCTAACGTGGTGCAAAGAAAGTCGACAGTGGACCATTGAACAGTGGAAACAGGTTCTCTGGAGCGACGAATCAAGGTTCACCCTCTACCGTTCAGATGGCAGAGTCAGGGTTTGGCGTCTCCTGCCGGAATGTATTGTGCCAACTGTGAAGTTTGGCGGCGGTGGAATTATGCTATGGGGGTGTTTCTCCTGGTATGGCACGGGACCCTTGGTCGCAATTCCTGGTAGACTCAACGCCGAGATCTACTGCACCATTTTGGATGACCATGCGCTTCCTACATTGTGGCAGTTTTACAGGGTGGACCCATGTTTACTTTCAGGATGACAATGCCACCTGTCATGTTGCGAGGTCCACCATGGCTTGGTATGGTGACAATGGGGTTAATCGAATGGACTGACATGCGCAGAGCACGGACCTTAACCCTATTGAGCACCTCTGGGACGAGTTGGAGCATCGACTTAAGGAGTGCCCCCACCATCCGAAATCGGTGAAGGAACTGACCTGTCTTCTCAAAGCCGAGTGGAAGAAAATACTGCTAGGCGTCGTACAATGCCTGGTCGAGAGTATGCCCCGGACGGTTGCAGCTGTAATCGCCGCTTGTGGAGGCTCCACCAACTATTGAAGGTGAATAAACTTTGTTTTCCTTTGCTATCACAGGTGTCCAATTACTTGTTGGTAGATAGTGTATATCAGATACTGCACTCAGTTAGCATTTCAATCAGTTCTACAATCTACAAGCACATTTCAGTTACAGCAACTAAATAAGCTTACTGGACAAAAAACATCTGACACGCCTGCAGTTTCGCACCTTATACTGTATAACACTTTCCTTCGCTTTAAATACAGCAGCAATCCTGTTAGATATAGACACCACCAGTAATCAGATATAGTCTACATGAGTTCTATTCCACTCCTCCTGCAATAGCACTCATAATTCAGCTAGATTACTTGGATGCCTATTTTGGTGTTTCACCTTCTATTCAAGATAGTCCCAGAATGTTTTCAATGGGATTTAAATGTGGCAATTTTGAGGGCCAGTCCAGGTGTCTCATTGTTACCTCATGTTCCTCATGCCAATTACAAACAGTTTTAGCACTGTGCACCTTGCAGTTGTTATTCTGGTACACTAGAATGTCTATTACTGTGTCCAGGGACAAAAGGAAGCATCTGACGACTTAGAATCTGTATACATCCTACCAGATTCAAATGAGCTGATATCTTAACTAATGGGCCTAATTCATGGTAGGTCAAGCATTCCTGAAACACCACAGATCTGCCAACAGCTTCAATCACATCTTGGACACAGCCTGTATGGAAGGTTTTGTTACTCCTGCAATGCACTCTAAACCTTGCATTGTTTGAATACAAACAGAAATGGGACTTATCTGGACAGAGATAAATTTAACAGTTATTTGAAGAGCAATGCATAGACCCTTGAAGCAGAATCTTTTTCAGGAGTCTGCAAAGCAAAAAGGAAAAGCTAAAAACTGTCTGCAAGATAAAGAGAAACCTAAATATTATTTTTTCTGTAAAAATTTTCATTGTACACCATGAGAAAGCAAAATTTTAGAAAATGAGCAAATTTGTAATTTTGATAACTGTACAAATTAGTATTTAGTTGCAATAGTCATCAAACTAGCTTTTCCCTAATAAGAAAAAAAGAAAGATTTTATTTTATTCAGAATTTAAATATCATTCCTTAAATGCTTTTGAATTTTTAAAGATAATAACAGGAAGTATGAACAATAGTACATAATTTTAAAGTTTGTAAAATGAAATATTTTTTTTATTTTGCATTTAGTTAATCGATTAAATTTTCAACTCCCTGCTTTAAAGGATGTTCCACCTGATACACATTGTGCTCTTATTATTTCCTGCAGCAATTATGTTGTATTGGAGGCTTCATCAGCTGATGATTTAAACATGGAAATGAAAGTAATTTGAAAATGAGAAATGATAGCAATATGTGAGAGAGAGAGAGATTCATTATCATTGTCATATTTCATTTGTTTGTAAAACTGGTGTGCATATAGGTTTTTTGTTTGAAATCCCTTTTGTAAATGGTCTGCAGTTTTTGAGAAAAATTTAGTAAATTTGTTAAAATGTGGTGGGAGCATTTTCACTGATATAATTAAACCCAAAAAAATTATAAAATTAAACTGACAAATAAGGCAAGAGTTCCTGTAAAGCAAAAAAAAAAAAAAAAACTTTTCCTCATCAATCTGAAGTGAAATTATCTGAAAGTAAATCAAAAAGAAAAAAATGTGACTGTCTGCTACTGGAATGCTGCATAATATGGTTGTGAAGCAATAGGAGACATTAAATATACGATTTTAGTAAAAAAAAACACTAAAAAATTGTCACATTAATCTAACTAAGATACAGCTATCTAGAAGAAGAAAAAAAAACAAAGAAAAAACAAACCTGTGACCACCAACTTTCTGAATGCCACAGAAATGGAGAACAAAATGTTGCAAACGCTAAAAAAAATATGGCTCTTGAAAAAACACACACACACACGCACCTCTTTAATGTAACTGAAATAAAGCTATCTGAAAGCTAAAAACAGAAAATTTGCGACCATCAGGTCCTGGAATGCCGCATAATATACCAGTGAAAACGGAGGAATAACGATAAAAAAAGGTGTAAAAATATGTTTTTCGAAAAAAAAAATTCATAAATGAAGCCATCCGAAAGCAAAAAAAAAAAAAAAAAAAAAAAATTGGACGTCAAGTTCTGGAATACTAATGACTGCGAAAACAGAGAAGAGAACATTGAAAACGCTTTTAAAATATTGCTCTTGCAAAAAAAATAAAATCAATAAGTCTAACTGAAACAACACTATACGAACGCCGAAAAAATAAAAATTGCGGCCATCAGCTTCCGCAATGCAGCGCAAAACAGATGTGGTGGAAACGGAAAAGCCGTTAAAAGTGTGCAAAAGTATCACTTCCTAGCTTCATTATTGAATTAAAACAATATGTCTCGTCAACTTGAAATGATCTGTTTGTAAAATAAGGAATAAAGAAAATTAAAATAAAATGAAATTAAAAAATTGCCTACGTGATCTGTCGATTATAACTTCACGCCTGGAAGAAGGACCCAAAGTTAAAATAATGCAAAAATTTCCCTTCCTTTGCTTTAAAATTGAAAGGAATCCTAGAAACAATGAATGAAATAGAAAAACAGTCTGCACGCCTTTCCGAAAATCTGCGACGAATGTTGCCGTGTTGTGCTGTTTCTGCTCCTGGGGTGAGTTAAGCAAATAGTAAAGAAAATTTTGTTTCACTTTTTTTTAATATATGAAATAAATAATATGAACTTTTGAAAGTTTCTGAAAGCAATCTGCAAGGGTCAAAGTAATCTGCCATTTCAGCCACTGGGGCATAGACATTGCTTGGTCGATAGCTACCAAACTGCTTGATGTGCAACCCTGAGCTGGGGTCTTTTGCGAGGTACTCTGCTCCAAATATTCACAGAACGCAGTAAATTTCCTTCACTATGTTTTAGAGATATGCTGATGTTGTTCTTCATTGACTTCCTGTAGCAATTCCTGTCTGTTTTAAAACAGGTTTGTACACACTAGGTATGATCAGCTGTCCTGCCTATAAGCACTGACTGTCAACTGCAGGAATATCTACAATTAGCAGTTGAATTGAATGTATAATGTTGTTTGTGAAGGTTGTACAAAAAGTTATGTAAAGAACTTTAGAAACACAAAAAGCTTTTTGAGACCCAGATGGATAGACAAATCATCAAGACCTAACTTACGATCTTACTTTACGAGGACTTAAGATCTTACTTTTTTTGATGAACTTAAGATTTTATTTACGGGAGGGGGTTGTGGCAAGACACGATCTGATTGCGTGAGGAATGAAGATGTGTTGCAGTTGTGTGATCTGAAGCAAAATGTTGTTAGCAAGGTGGAGACTAATATGCTTCGGTGGTTTGGCCATGTTGAAAGAATGAGTGATGAGATGCTTACTAAGAAAATCTTTTCAGCCCAAGTGGCAGGAAGGAAAGGCGGAGGAAGGCCAAGGAAGAGATGGGTGAATCAGATTCAGGAGTGTCTGATTGAGAAAAAGATTATGAGTATGAAGTATAAAAGATCTTGTGTAAGGCGTGTAATGGATATCAGTGCAGCCCGACTTGCATGTCAAAATCACTGTAACTGGAGAAGTTTGATACGACAACAGTAAGTAAAAATATCTGGCGGTTTGTATTTCTTTTTGGAGCTAACCTCTGAATCTCAGAGAACAGCTTGGTGATATGTATGTATGTATATATTATTCTTGAATAAGGTACATCTAAAAACATTTAGCGGGCGGTCTTAGTGAGAGATGGGTTTGCCTCCTCGGGGCGCTCCATGGTAACAATGGCACACACAACAGCAACTAAGGCCTCTTTGAATCTTGGAGAAGTTCCAGCTAGTTCTATGTGACATTGGCAAAAAGACCCCAACTCACTGGGTTTTGTTCCAGAATCCTTAGGTTAAATGAACAACTGGAACTGTCAGCTGTGGGCTAATCTTCCACACTAATGTACTTGCCCGATTAAAAAGACAAAAAGAAATGCAAAAATGGACTCAAATGTGGGATATGGTGGACCTAACGCACTTGAGAAGGATGGTCCACCATGGTATCGACCTGGAACTGGAAGAAGGAAAATCAGAAAGAGATATCGGCTGAGTGAGTGTAAGATTGGTGTACGGAATATTAGAGGTATAAATGGCAAGATAAAGGAAATGATTGAGGAGATGAATAAGTATAGATTAGATGTGCTGTCTGTAAGTGAAACCAAAAAGAAGGAAATCGGGATAGAAGAAGTGAATGGAACGGTGAATGTGTGGTCTGGAGTATTGGATAATGTGAGAGGACAGGCTGGTGTAGGTGTGATTTTAAGTGAAAAGATTAAGAACAACTTGATTCACTATAGTTGCATAAGTGAGAGAATTCTTTGGATTCGTTTGAAAGTGAAACTTCAGAGAATAATTGTTGTAGTGTATGCTCCTTGTGACTCTGAACCCTCTGATAGAAAGGAAGATTTCTGGAATAAGCTAAAAGATGTTTTGAGCCAGTTTGGTGCTAAAAAGAAAGTTATAATAGCAGGGGATTTCAATGCTACAGCAGGCGTGCAGAACGCAATATCTGACACTGTTCTGGATAAGTTTAATGATCCTTGTGTGAATAACGATGGTGAAAGATTAATTGAACTCTGCACTGAGAATGTTTTGTGTGTATCTAATACGTTTTTCAACCACAAGTATATCCACACATATACTTGGGAAAATCGTATTCTTGGTCAGTGTCTGAAACACTTAGTTGTTGACACTCGTGTGATGAGAGGTGTGGATGTTGGCTCTGATCATTACTTGGTAGTGTCACGAGTGAAACTGAATGTTGGTTGGAGGAAAAGGAATAGGAAGAGACCCAAGATGGAAAGAATAAAGGTTGAAAGGCTCCCTGAAAATCATCAGCATTATTCTGATGTACTCAGAGAACGACTGAAGTCTTGTGAGAGGGATGTAGAAAAAAAGTGGGAAAGTTTTAAGAACTGTGTTGTCACTGCTGCTGAAGAGGTCTGTGGCACCACAATAGCGGGTGACAATAGAGGTGATACTTGGTGGAATAGTGAGATTGAAGAGGCAGTAAAGAGAAAGAAGGAAGCCTATTTGGGGATGTTGCAGGGTAGAGTTTCTCTGGATGAATATCGTTGAAAGAAGCGTGAAGCTGCTAAGCTGGTTCTCCGGTGTAAGACAAAAGATAGGAAGGAGAAGGTGCAAAGGCATGAATTGGCTTTTTGGAAAGATAGCAAAAAGGTTCTGGAAGTACATGAGACTCAGAAAAAATAGGGGAAACAAAGTGCTATGTTGTGTGAAGAATGGGGTTGGGGAAATGATATGGGAGCCCAATGAGTTAAGTGAAAAATGGGCTGAATACTTCTGTGGGTTATTAGATCAGGAAAGCAAAGATGATTCTGAGACAGATGCAGATGATGGCACAGTGAAGAATGAAAGAACAGGAGGAATCTCAAGAGAAGAAGTGGATAAAGCTCTAAAATCTCTTCAGAATGGTAAGGCACCAGGAGTTGATGGCATAACTGCTGAGATGTTGAAGTATGGTGCCGTGGTGACTCTGTAATTTATTGTTTAACTGAAATTGGCCAGTTGTACTGGGAGTTAGGAATGGTTCTCCTCTGGATTGGAAGGATGCTATCACTGTTCCCTTGTATAAGGGAAAAGGTGATCAGACTGACTGCAAGAACTATCACGGTATTAGCCTATTAAGTGTACCAGGGAAAGTGTTTGGTAAGGTCATTACTGAAAAAATACAGGGTCTTACATCAGAGAAAGTGTTGGATGTTCAGAGTGGTTTTATGCCTCGTAAAGGCTGCACTAACCAAATTTTTGCATAACGCATGATGATTGAAAAGTATCTGGCTGTTGGTAAGAAAGTTTTTGCAGCCTTCATAGATTTAGAGAAAGCTTACGACCAAGTGAATAGGACACTTTTGTGGAAGGTATTGAATGAAGATGGTGTTACTGGGAATCTACTTAATACACTGCTGGCCACCTAAAATGCAACACCAAGAAGGAAGCATCCGATTGGTCTGAAATATGCAGCCTGCGTCGCCCGCGAAAGGACATGCAAACGATTAGCATTGCAGGCCATATGCAAATCATGTGCACCCGGCATGCCACCGAGAAGCACTATTAGAAGGGTGCACAGAAGGCGAGGTGTAAGTAGTGGAAGTGTGTTGTGCTACCGGACCTGTGCATGGGAAGCTTCCTGATGCCTCGTCGCAGAATACGGCAGTCATTCCAGCACGTTTCGGAGTTCGACAGAGGACGAATAGTGGCTTATTGCGACAGCGGTTTCTCGTACCGAGACATCGGTGCCCGTGTGGGATGACATCCAGCCACAGTGAGGCGAGTATGGATTTGGTGGGTGCAGGAGGGACAGACGAACTGACGTTAGTGATTGCCGCAGCCGCGGCACACCACCGAACGAGAGGACCGCCATGTTGTGCGGTGGGCATTGCCGGCTCACACCACCACATCACGAATGTTAGCTCAGGAATTAGGGTGTGTTGCGCAACAACCTGTGTCAGCACGTACCGTTCGATGTCGTCTGAAGGAGCGGGGACTTCTCGTACGGCGGCCATTGCTTCGCTTACCATTGACGTTACACCACCGGCGAGTGCGGTGAGCCATTGAACGCCGTACCTGGACTACGGAATGGCACGACATCGTCTTCTCCGACGAATCCCGCTTCTGCCTGCAACACCATGATGGCCGGATCCGCATGTGGTGGCACTGTGGCGAGAAACTGTATGACGCCTACATAATGCATTGCCATACTGGTCAGTCGCCTGGCGTTATGGTTTGGGGCGCAATTGGATATGACACCCGCACCCCTCTGGTACACATCGCCGGTACACTCAACAGCCACCGCTACATCTCCGACGTTTTGGAGCCTGTAGTCCTCCTTTACCTGCAGGACCTGCCAGCGGCCACGTTTCAAAAGGAAAATGCGCTCCCGCACGTGGCACGCATAGTGAAACAATTCTTCACAGCCCACCAGGTGTCACTGTTGCCGTGGCCGGCCCGTTCTCTCGATATGTCGCCGCCCATCGAACACGTCTGGTCGCTGATCGGCAACCGAGTGGCCCGGCAGGCACCACCCACGGCTACGCCTGATGAATTGTGGCAATGTGTGGAAGCAGCCTGTACCGACATACTCCAAGCCCACATACAAAGCCTCTTTTGTTCGATGCCGTGTCATGTAGCGGCCGTTATTGACAGCCATGGGGGCCAAACGAATTATTGATGTCTGCGTGTTCCACAAGTCGCACGGGCCTGTAAGCTCAATCGTTTCATCTTTGTATCTATTCTCATGTGTCCAGTAAATCTGGCTTTGCTATCTTGTGTCCTTCTTGGTGTTGCATTTTGGGTGGCCAGCATTGTAGTTCAAAAGCCATGTATGCTGGTAGTAGAGCTTGTGTATGAGTGAATGGTGTTTTATCAAAAGGGTTTTCTATCAGTGCAGGAGTCAGGCAAAGTTGTGTGTGTAATGTCACCATGGCTGTTTAATATATGTATGGATGTGTGCATGTGTGATGCCAAAATAGATAATACTGGTTTGTTTTGGTGATATCCGTGTGTGCAGATTGCTGTATGCTGATGACACTATCCTGTTGGCAGAGAGAAAAAGTGAGTTGCAGAGTATGTTGTCCTGGAAGTACGAAGTTTGCATGAAATTCAAATTGAGTATAAATAAGGGAAAACCCAAAGTTATGGTTTTTGAGAGAGGAACTGGTAGCACTGAATGTAATGTAAGTATAAATGGCACAGTGATTTACCAGGTGAGTGAGTTTGTGTATTTAGGAAGCATGTTTGACAGAGAGAACAAATTGGATGGTGAAATTAGTAGGCGAGTGAATTCTTCATTGAAAGTCATAGCTGCTCTAGGAGGTTTTCACAGGAATGATGGGTTCTCAAGAGTCCCGCATGGCTGTGTACGAGAGTGTAATTGTTCCTACTCTGATGTATGGTAGTGAAACCTGTGTACTGCAGAAGAAACATAGGAGTCGTTTGTGTGCTGGAGAAATGCATTACTTACGGGGGTGGGTGGCAAGACAAAGACACCATCTGATTGTGTGAGAAATGAAGATGTGTTGCAGTTGTGTGATGTGAAGCAAAATGTAGTTAGCAAGGTGGAGACTAATATGCTTTGGTAATTTGGCCATGTTGAAAGGAGTGATGAGATGCTTACTAAGAAAATCTTTTTAGCCCAAGTGGCAGGAAAGGAAAGGCAGACGAAGGCCAAGGAAGTCATGGAAGGATCAGGTTCATGAGAGTCTACATGAAAAACAAATTATGAGTATGAAGTATAGAAGATCTTGTGTACGGCGTGTAATGGATGTCAGTGAAGCCCGAGTTGTATGTCAAGATTGCTGTAAATGGAGAAGTTTGGTATGGGAATAGTAAGTAAAAACTATCTGGTAGTTTGTATTTCTTTTTGGAGCTAACCTCTGAATATCAGAGAACAGCTTAGTGATATGTGTGCATGTATGTAAAAACATTTATCAAAATACATAATAAAATAGTAACACATGCTTGAAGACAATTATCAAATTTTATCTGTTATCATAGGCTTTGCTTACAGACCCTGATAAACTAAGATTGGATCGTACCTTATCTGCACCTATAAAAATTGAGAAGGGGGTGCGACAAAGCGTCACCATATCTCACAAACTTTTCAATACCACATTGCAGAATGTCTTTCAGTCATTGAATTGGGAAGACAAAGTGATAACACTTAATGGAGATTATTAAACCCACCTTCATTTTGCTGATGAGATCGTCGTTTTTGCAAGTACTGTCACCGAACTACAGTGTATGATCCAGGAACTTGCTAAGACAAGAGCAAAGGAGTGTGTTTACAGATGAACTTAAATAAAGTAAAATTTATGAAGCAAATCTAGAAGTAACCAATGCCTATATTTACACTGGACAACAGATATCAAGCGAGGGCCACATGAAAGAAGAAATAAGTAGGCATATAAAACTTGGTTGGAGAGCTTTTGGAGGAAACAGTGAAATTTTCAAGAGCAATTTACCATTCTGCCTTCAAAGAAAAATGTTTAATAAATGCACCCTCTTCCAGTTCTTACTTATGTAGTTGGACTTTAACTAAGAAAGATATTCAGAAGCTGTAAACAACTCAAAGAAGCATGAAGAGATGTATCAGGGCTTGAAAAGTATCTGAAAAGTTACATACCCAGCTGGGCATGTGCAGAAATTATTTACCTGCCCAGGTAGTAAAATTTGGATGCCCATGAAAATTTATCTTTTAAGATAACAATACATCAGAACCCTCATTTTTTTTTCGAGGTTAAAAAATATGATAAACTTTTTTTATATGTTTTGCCTTTCCATTTTTAGGGCCTGCATTGAAAACAGTCAATGCACAAAATCGTGTATATCAAGTTTTAAGACGATGATGATGAAATTGGTATTTGGGAAATTTAGTAATTCTGCCATGTTCCTTTCATCAAAGTTTTTGTCCTTTGTCACTAAACACCGGAGGCTAGTTCCATCAGAGGAATGCATCCTGTTACTGATTATGAACAACATTTGGAGCAAAACTACATATGGTTGCCATTTCTGGACCTCGAGCATAAATATAACAAGTTAGTAAAATCATGCAATGTATTGATTATGATACGCTTTCCAACATACCATAAATCATTACTCAAGTTATTGCTTAAGTTATGAGGATAATGGCTGTGGAATAAATCTTGCTCCTGTGCCCTGACCTTTGACCCCATTTTGATTATATTCAACAGAACCGGTTCAGTGCAACTCCAGAACAACGTGATAAAGTTTTGTCACAATCAAAGCATTTTTACTTAAGTTATGACGCATAAAGGCGATGGAATGGATCCCACTCACATGTCCTGATCGAACCATTTTTACACGAGTTATCATGCGGACAGACAGACAGACAAAGCTGGAGCATATACACTTCTTCAAACTACAGTTGGAAAACGTAAATAAAAGAAGTGATATTCTTCTGTCCTTGACACTCCGTAATAATAATACAACTTCCAGTGATCAGCAGTGAAATGAAACACGGCACACGAATGTTGTTTCATTTCACTGCTGATGAACATGCGATGACTGTCTTTTTTTTCTTTGAGATTCTATTCCAAATTTTTTATTTTTAAATTTAGTTGTCCTGACCAGGCAACTAAACTTTTTATTAACTTGCCCAGGCCAATAATTTGCATGCCCCAGGCATCTCGGGCATGGTATTTTTCAATGTATTTTCCATGGTATTTTTCGTGTATGCTTGGTTTAACCAAGGAAGATAGGAAGAGGAATGTGTATGGATTAGGGGAATGACAAGAGTTGATGACATCATGATCAAAGTGAGGACCCTCAAGTGGCAATGGGATGGACATATTGTTAGAACTGACCACCACTGGACAACTGAAACACTACACTAGATATCAAAAGACAGGAAAAGACCCAGAAGACCACGTAGGAGATAGGTAGATGAAATTCGAAATCATGCAGGAGTGACTTGGAAGAGACTGGATCAAACAGAAAGTAGTGGAAGAGACTTGGTGAGACCTTTATGCAGCAGTGGATTGACAATGGTTGCTGATGATAATGATATACATAGAAATATGTCAGCATAATTTGAAACAATTTCCTACAAATTTTAAACATTCTCTCACATATATTTTACTATTTGTACCTGAGTAAAGCAACAAACTTGTCTTTCTGCAAATTAAAATTTCCAGTTTTGCATTATTTTGCAAAACAAAATGATAAAAGTACTAAAACATTCATAGCAAGTATAAACTATTTCTTATTGAAAGGAAATATCTGAAACAATAAAAATTTAACAAATATCTGAAAAAATAAAAATTCAATTGGTGTGCGTGGGGGGGGGGGAGGCAGGAATATCAAGTTCAAGTGTCCTGTGGGTAAAATGAAAATAAGGTCTGAGATGAAGATCAAAAAAACAGTTGAAGTCATTGCTACTAGAAATAATTTCATCCAAATTCATTTTCAGCTCAATATGCAATTACTTTTATAACCCAATTTATGATCAGCTGTATTTTTTTTTCTTTTTCTTTTTTTTTTGTAAATTTTAAATGATGTTAGCAGTGTTCCTAAAAAAATTTTTTTGAATTCTGCTTGTGTGCATTTTTGCAGAACAGTACACATGTTCTTTGGAATTCATCAAAATTGGAGTCTGTAAGGCTGTGGGCTGTTACTGATCCCATATAAGAAATAACAATTGTGTCCCAACCTATAAGTATAGTGACGCAAGTACTCAACTGAATATAATAAGGTATTAAATAAATTTCAATTCCATGTTACATGATTTTTTTTTATATTTGTAAATATATGACTTACTTTACAGATAGAGAGAAATCACCAGGGGAACTTTCACTAACTCTTATGAGAAATGCACCGTCATGTTTTGTCATGAGCAATTTTTCAGCATCAGCTCTCGATATTCTTCCATAATACCAACTGAAAAATTAAACACATACATTATTCATACAGAAAATTATTGAGTTAACTCATGATAATTTACACTGAAAGGACAATTTACCATAAACACCCACCTAATAATGCGTGGGCTCACCTTTCGCCCTTACAACAGGCTCAACACGTAATGGCATAGATTCTACAAGATGTTGGAAATGTTCAGCTCATTGTTGCCCATGATTCCAGAACAACCATATGCAAAACACCAGGAGTTGCCATTGGTGGGTTTTGGGCTTCCATTTCAGCCTAGAGATGTTCAATTGGAGTCCAATCTGGAGCAACTCACTGCAGTACTCCTCTAACTAGTCATTCAACAAAAGTGAGCATTGAGACAAGGTGTTGTCATGTCATTTTGGACAAAGGTATCCTGCTGTGGAAAATGAATAGCTATGAGCAGGTGTAGAGAGTCAGTGAGTACATCAGCATAGCTTTGGGTGGTGATGGTGTTCCAAATAAGTGCAAGGGGTCCCATGTGAACATACCTCAGAGCTTTACATATGGAGCTGAGATCCACAGCATCATGCCATACAAGCACCCTACTCTCACAGAGTTATAATATAGTGTTATCCAAAACAATTCATCTGATTTCAAAAGAGCATACCTCCATACCTATCAACCTTGGCATATACCAAATGAAAGTGGAAACCTCTGATTATCATCTTCGTTCTTTACGTGTTTCAATTCCCTGCATTTTTATGTCTACCACTGCCTTGAAAAAGCCTCCCAGTGGAGTGCAAAAGCTTGGCGAATCTTTGTGCTGACTACACCACAAAAATAAATGGATGTAATATGCTATATGCGTTTCATTATTACTCTGATTTTCAGTAGGTCACCATGAGAGGGCTCCACTGTTAAGGTGAATTCGTGAAAGATAGTCTGCGAGAAAATGGTAACCACACAGCAGACTTTTTGTGTGCTGCAGTTTTCCAGGTGTGAATTGGTAGTCACTGTGCAGCATAATTTAGTGAACTTTGTGGAAATGACTCACCGGGTGCTCAGAGTATCTGTCAGTGGCATTGGCAGTTCAAGGGAACAGGATGTTTGTGTAAAGTCAAGAGCACAGGATGACCGTACATGTCTGAGGATAATGTGCAAAAAATCAGAGAGAGTTTCCTACATAGTCCAAGGAAGTCAACTAACTGAGCCAGTCGAGAACTGGGAGTTCCTCAGGTGACTGTTTGGTGTGTTTTGGGATGACGCTTGATTATGAAGTCATACAAGTTTCAACTGTTGCCGGCTCTAAGGCCAATCAACAGAACTTTTGCCAACTCATGCAGGATGCTATGGAGAATGACAATTTTGCTCCCTGCCTGGTGTTCAGTAATGGAGCAACTTTTTATTTAAGTGGCAAGGTGTACCATCACAACATTCATGTATGGGGTATGGAAAACCCACATGCAACAATAGAGAACAAGTGTGACTCACCAAGCAAAGGTTTATGGCCCTTTCTTTTTCAGTGATCTGTAAATCCTATTTGGATATGCTTCAGAACTGGCTATTTCCACAATTGAACAAAATTTCTGGCAACTACATTTTCCAGCAAAATGGGGTGCCACCTCACTGGCATTGCGCTATTTGTTTCTTCAACGAAATGCTCTCTCACCATTGTATTGGTCGCAGTGGACCCAATGACCTAGTGTTCTACAGCTGGCCACCTAGGTCACCAGATCTTACTTACATTGTGCATCTTCTTCTTTTGGGGGTAAGTTAAGGACACTGTGTATGTGACACCACTGCCTACGACCTTGGATGAGCTCAAAAAATGCATTGTTACTGCGGTGGAGTCGGTGACAACGGACATGCTGGAAGAAGTATGGGAGAAAATAGACTATCCTACGTTGCTCGTGTAACTAAGAGAAGTCACATAGGAGCACTTATAAGGTAAGAGACAAAACTCAGTTTTTTTTTTGGTTCATATATCATTACTCACTCTGCATTTGTAAACTTTCAAAATATAGTCATTTGAAATTGGATGAATCATTTTGAATAACCCTGCATTTGGAGCCTCAATTCATTGGATCAAGCTACCCATTTCCAGTCTTCCATGAGTCAGGCCATTATGCATTGCATGGTCTTTCCCAAAGCTTCATCAGTACTTTGTCACTGAATACTGAGAGTATCCTCTCCACTGTGGCTGTCCATCTAATGTTACAATAAGGAAGATGAGGGACTTACCTCAAACATGTTTTGAGCCACATTTTCTCTATCTAACAGATGCCAGTTTTGATGCAATCCTGGCACACATGTGAAATACTGCAGAGTAGAACCAGTGTTAAGATCCCTCAATCTTAATATGGATACGACAATCCGCGAACTCAATATTCCCAAAACAACAACATGCATAAAGTGTGATCTTCAACTGAAATATTTCAGGCTTGAGATAAACATGTAACAATGACATAACAAAATAAGTGCAGCACATGAAAAATTATATAAAACTTTTATAAAACTTCTATAACATAATAAGATTTTCTTTTCATATGAATGCATAGTTTATCAAAGCATCCATAACACAAAACTTTATTTCATGAGTAAAATTAACCCGCTTAACAATAATAAATAAAGAAATAAAGCATTTCAAGCAATATATCCCATATTTGCTTGTGATCTGTGCCACAATGCTCAGAAAGCACAGGCAAGCACTCAAATTCTTCAATAGCTTTGTTAAGCTGGGCATGCTGATAAACTTTCTTTTTTTTTTTCTTCTCCAAGTGATGTTCTGCAAGACTCAAAGTTCAAACAAGATGAAATCTCTATCTATTTAGCCGCCAGTGTAATGGAATTCTCTGATGCGCTCAAAAAGTAATGAGTAAGGGGCAATTCTGTATGTCTGGTATCATCATCTGAATGACTTCCCAGAACAGCAGAATGCTGGGGGGGGGGGGCAAGTATAATCAAGCATTAATACAAGAAAAGATACTAGACAACAGCACCATCAAATAAGTCAGTAAAGGTGACATTTAGACCAATTTATGAGACAAGTTTCACATAATGTTCAAAAGCACAATGTGGCAGATCATTTTGTGGTACAAAAACACCTCTGCAGCTTTCTGGATCCTTAAATGTACCCCCATCCCCCAAGACTTATGGGTTATAATGCACATATACACACTTCAATCATCCTTGTGGACATTATCTTAATCCTTGCATCCCTCATATTACTTCCATCTGGCTGGTATGCAATCATCTATTAGTAACCTGGAAATTAATGTGGCAGAGGCAGAGCATCTTGAAATAGCCAAAATGAGATGAAGATAGTTTAGTGTAAATATTATTTATTTAATCTTTTTAGATTTCTTATTTCTACTTCTCCCTTAATTTTTTAAGTGGTTCATATCAAAAACATGCCTGTACACTGTATTGGTACACAGGTATGAGATCCCGATGAAGTCAAATGTCAAAGTTTGTTTAAGTACTTCAATACGTAAATGCACTCCTTTGAATCTGGGTTATAGGCTCCAAACTGCACTACTCACAACACAAAAAACTCCAGAAAGGAGCTGATGTACAGACATTCAACTTGAATGAGACAAGGAATTACCCGAGATATGCAAATGATCCCATTTTCATTGCAATCAATCACATGGAAACCGACTCAGCAGCATTTGCAGAAGGCACGCATATGGACTTGCCTCATAATAAGGCAGATGTTTTAGGGCTTGTGTTTGTAGAAAATGTTCAGAATACATTGCATGTATACCAACAGGACACCTATGTTCAACTGACTGACACATAGCAGCAGAGGATTGTTAATATGCAAGAGATAGGTCTTGGTTAATGAGCAATTTCCACATGGGTGTGGGGCACAATGTGAGTGAGCACAATGCAACCTTGCATGTCACATTGTGTTACAGAACACTAAATAATATGATAGGAGGCAAGTGGACCAAGATGCTGGATCACAGCATGACATGTAATGATTCCCTACCCTGAGGGGTCACCATGACAACCATGCTGCAGCATGACCTGTGGGTTGCCATGTCATGAGTATAGAGGTGTTCACCAGAATATGAAAATATTCGCATGATATGGAACTATGGGACAAATGCCCAACCCGAAACTTCAAGTTCCTGCCACATCAAAGGACCTGTCACCAAGAATGATGCAAAAACAGACAATAATGGACTATGGAATTGAGGTACGTGCTATTAATGGACAAGTCCAGGTTCTGTTTTTGTGTGTTAGATGGCTCCACATCCATGTGGTGCCACTCTTATAATTAACATGCAGAGGTGTTTTATTGATAGCAAAGTGTACCGCATTGAGGCATTGTATGGTTGCTGATTTTCATTGATAATCAGCAACCACAGAATGCCCCAATGTGGTACACTTGTGTGGAGTTCAGTCTAATATGGCAGAAGGATAGCTCTTTCCATGAGATGGCAAGATGCTATGCCAATGTTATTATCAATTCCATCATACAACCTTTCCTTGCCACTGGAATTGATTATGCATCAGGTCAGCCCTGTCTGCACACTACTTGTGTTGCAAGGAACAGACTCCTGGGTGAGGACGGGGTTGCCAAACTCACCAGACTTGATATCAATCAGGCATGTGCAAGACCTTGTGGGTTGCCATCTCTGCTGGGTAACTTTGACAGCAGACATGCAACAGCTACATGTGCAATTGATTGCTTGAAATACCATATCCCAGCCCATCACTGAGCACTTCACTGATGACATATCTTATGGTCTGCAAGATGGTATAACTGCACAAGGTGAACTTATTAAACAGTGAACAATCCTGAAAAAGAGGAGGTATATTACCTTCTTGCACTATGTTTTTTAATCATTCACTTCCCTTTCTCAGCTCTATACATCCTAATTTTCCCAATGATATGCAACTACTTTTTGATGTAGCGTACAAGACCATTTAATGCACAGGAACATAAATTACCAAAACAATATTTCACGTAATGTCTTCTTACAATGTTTACCAAATCATGGGAAAATATGAAATATGTCATACTCACTCATGGTTTTTCATTTCAATATAGTTGCTTGGTATAAAACCTTCTTTGGCATCTAGTTCTGCCCGATACCAATCTGAGTCTTCCATATTTAGTACCTACATAAACACAACAGACAAAAACAAAAAGATTTGAAATCTACTTATATATATATATATATATATATATATATATATATATATATATATATATATTTATATATATGTGTATATATATATATATATATATATATATTTATATATTTATATATATGGGATGTAAGGTCAGGTGATGCGTAACATCACAGCCTCTCCTTGACAAATGTCAACCCCGCCTTCTCGTGGTGCATCCTGTTCCCACTAAAGGGGCTCTGACGACCGCCAATAGCGGTATAACTATACCATCGGGATTAGAGGAAATTCTATCCCACACTCACCAACCCGCTTGGCCAGCGTGGTGAGTTATGGCCAAACCCCTCCAAAATGATTCCACAACTTAAATCTTGGCCCTCAGTCTCCGGCAGCTGGAATGTACCTGGCCAAGGCAGCGGCCAGTGCGACATGAAGGCAGAGGGTGCTAAGAATCCCCGGAGGACCGGACTAGGCTGCCATCTGATGCTGACCTTGGCTACGTACAATGGACGCTCCCTATCTTCTGATTCAAGGCTTCTTGAATTGGAAGAGGAACTACAAAGGATCAACTGGGACATCGTGGGGCTAAGTGAGGTAAGGAGAAAAGGAGAAGATCTCATCGAACTGAAAAGTGGACATCTCTTCTACTATCGTGGGACAGATACTGGCAGAACTAGTGGTGTTGGATTTATAATAAACAAGAAACTGAAGGATAAAGTTGTAGAAGTTGAAAGTTCCTCTGACAGAGCTGCACGACTTGTTATCCAACTCTCGAAAAGATACCAGGCTCAGATTATTCAAACTTATGCACCCACCACAAGTCATCCTGAAGAAGAAATCGAAGAATTTTATGAGGAAATTTGTCATCTAAATAATAAAGGTAAGCAGCACTTGAAAATAATTATGGGAGATTTCAATGCAAAAATAGGGCAACGGCAACAGAATGAAACTTCAGTAGGTAAATTCGGTCACGGCAACAGAAACCAGCGTGGAAATACTCTCGTTGAGTTTGCAGAGGCAGAAGGGTTTTTCATCTTGAACTCCTTCTTCAAGAAAAAGCCACACAGGAAATGGACATGGAGACATCCAAACGGGACGACAAGTGAAATTGATTTTATTATGTGTAACAAAAAATTCGTCATAGAAGACTGCAGTGTGCTAAACAAGTTCAACACAGGTAGTGACCATAGATTGGTGAGATGTAAGATGCACCTCAACACTAAACTTGAACGTGGCAAGCTCATAAGACAAACAAAATCTATTGACATAACCAACCTTAAAAACACCATAATACCTTCAAGTTGGAACTGAAGAACAGGTTCTCTGCTTTAGAAGGCCTAACATCAGAAGAAGTGGACATCTCTGAAGTAAACAGAAAAGTAACCAAAGCTCTTATGGAAACAGCAACAAAATTAGCTGGGTCTAAGAACAAGTTGCATGTAAACAAATTATCAGGAAAAACGAAAATGTTGATGCAAAAAAGAAGAGAGATGAGGACAACTAAAGAAGATGTGACTTCCAAAGTGGAATATATAGAGCTATGCAAGACAGTAAGAAAAAGTATCACTGAAGACGTAAGAAAATTCAACTGTGAACTAGTGAGGAAAGCAATTGAAAACAACCAAAGCCTAAAGATAGCAAAGGGACATCTCAGTAAGGGAAGAAAACAGATTATGGCACTGAGAAAAGAAGATGGTTCTGTAACAAGAAATAGAGGCGAAATTTTGACAAGAGTGAAAGATTTCTACTCCAAATTATATGAAAGGGATGATACATGCACTCCAGACATCATGAAAGATACCAGTACCAGAGTTCCTCCAGTCCTTCCAGCAGAAGTTGCACATGCAATCAAGAACATGAAGCGGGGAAAAGCTCCAGGAGAAGATGGAATTACTGTAGACATCATACAAGAAGCAAGTGGAGAAATCGAAACAGTACTCGCCCAAATTTTCACTCGATGCCTTAATGAAGGAAAGATTCCTGAGGATTGGAACACCGCTACAATGATCCTGCTACATAAGAAAGGTGACATTGAGGATCTCGGAAACTACAGACCTATCAGCCTCCTATCAGTAGTTTATAAAATCTTCACTAAAGTTCTTTCACACCGCTTGAAGGTAACACTGGACATGGCTCAACCGAGAGAACAAGCTGGATTCAGGAGTGGCTACAGCACAATAGATCATATCCACGTGCTGAGAGAACTAATTGAAAGAGCGAGGGAATATGAACTTCCATTGTGCATGGCTTTTATCGATTATGAAAAAGCCTTTGATTCGGTGAAACCATCAGCAGTTACAATGGCTCTGAAAACCTGCGGTATTGAAGATGCATACATTAATATTATTAATAACATCTATGAAAATGCAAGTGCAAAGATTCGGCTGTTTGAAAATACAACACACGTAAAAATTGGAAAGGGAGTGAGACAAGGTGACACCATATCTCCGAAGCTCTTTAATGCCACATTGGAGGGTGTTTTTCAGTCGCTGAGCTGGGAAAACAAGGGGATAAAGATTAATGGAGATTATCTAACCCACCTTCGTTTTGCTGATGATGTAGTCATTTTTGCAACTACCCCATCAGAGCTGCAGAGTATGATCCAGGAACTTGCTGACAAGAGTAAAGAAGTGGGATTAAAAATGAACTTTCAGAAGACAAAAGTGATGTTCAATGCTTTTACAAGAAATGAAGATTTATCGATTGATGGAGAAAAGCTGGAGATAACAGACACGTACGTTTATCTTGGACAGCAGATATCAAGTGAGGGTCACATTGGTGAAGAAATTAATCGGCGTACAAAACTTGCCTGGAGAGCTTTTGGAAGAAACAGCATAATTTTCAAGAGCAATATGCCATTATGTCTTAAAAGAAAAGTGTTTGATCAATGCATCCTTCCAGTGCTTACATATGGTGCAGAGACGTGGACCTTAACTAAAAGAGACATACAAAGGCTGCAGACAACTCAAAGTAGCATGGAGAGGTGCATACTTGGTGTAACCAGGAGAGATAAGAAGAGGAACTCGTGGATCCGAAAAATGACAAGAGTGGAAGACATCATGATCAGAGTTAAATCCCTGAAATGGCAATGGGCTGGACATACTGCCAGAAGGACAGATCATCGATGGACAGCCGAAATTTTAGATTGGATTCCAAGGGACAGGAAAAGACCCAGAAGAAGACCACATGGGAGATGGGTGGATGAAATTCGAAAGTATGCAGGGGTGACATGGAGGAGACTGGCACAAGACAGACCGTTGTGGAGGAAACTTGGGGAGACCTTCGTCCAGCAGTGGATTGATAATGGTTGACAATGATGATGATGATGATATATATGTGTATACTAAATATTTGCCATTATGTCTTAAAAGTGTTTGATCAATGCATCCTTCCAGTGCTTACGTATGGGGCAGAGACGTGGACCTTAACTAAAAGAGACATACAAAGGCTGCAGACAACTCAAAGAAGCATGGAGAGGTGTACTTCGTGTAGCCAGGAGAGATAAGAAGAGGAACTCGTGGATCCGAAAAATGACAAGAGTGGAAGACATCATGATCAGAGTTAAATCCCTGAAATGGCAATGGGCTGGGCATACTGCCAGAAGGACAGACCATCCATGGACAGCCGAAATTTCGGATTGGATTCCAAGGGACAGGAAAAGACCCAGAAGAAGACCACATGGGAGATGGGTGGATGAAATTCGAAAGTATGCGGGAGTGACATGGAGGAGACTGGCACAAGACAGACCATTGTGGAGGAAACTTGGGGAGACCTTCGTCCAGCAGTGGATTGATAATGGTTGATGATGATGATGATGATGATGTAACTAAATATAAATTTTATAGGTTTGTATACTGTATTTTCCACATCCTGTAGACTGCATGTTTATCCATACAAAATACACGGACGAAGAACACAATAGATGAAATTCAGAGCAAGGTGTGAAAGCAGTGGCAAAATCAGTCCAGTGTTCTTGCTGTTACTGCATAACATTCTCTTGCTCTTCACTCTCTCTCTCTCTCTCTCTCTGAACAGAAATCGATAAACCCTGAAGAAAAAGTTGAAACACACACTGGCCACTGAATTACAAGCCTTTACGCAGAATTACGTAAACGTCACTCATGCAGCAGACATGCAAAATATGTGCAACACCACATGATCTAGGCAACTATTTACGACTGCTGCTCATCAGCAGTATTGATCACAATGGGAAAAATAAAGGATCTTTAAGAGTTTAAGAAAGGGTTTACTGTAGGTGCTCTTCTGACTGGAGTGATTATCTTGAAAACAGCAGAGCTGACTGGTTTCTCAAAAGGTGAGATATCCTAGGTCTTTAATTAGTGGAAAAAATAACCCACATTGCTTATCTACGAGACATAACTGAGGCGCGACAACAGTGTCAGGAACAAGATCAACGGTCTTCTGAGAAGGCTTGTAAGAGAAACAGGACTTTCTGTGTGCAGCAATCGACTGAAACATTCGATGAAGGCTGATCCTGACCCCTACCACAGGGAACTATGTCCAGGGAATTAAAGAGGATTGGTATTGCCAACTGAATGCCTATATAAAAACCACTTATTTCTGTAAAGAACTGGAAAGTTTATTTATAATGGTGTCAGGAACACCATGACTGAACACTGGTAGACAGAAAAAAAAGAAGTGGTCAGACGAATCATGGTACACCTTGTTCTGTACGGATGATAGGTAGAGAGTTTCGCGGGATGCCATGAAGGAATGAACCCAGTTTGACTTGTAAACTAATTCCAGGTTTCGGAGGTGGTGTCATGGCATGGAGAATGTTCTGCTGGCATGGAACAGGTCCTCTGATATTGCTGGAAGGTTGGGTGTCCTCCAATGATTATATAAACACTGCTGCCAATCAAGTCTATTCTGCAGTGGTGACTTTTTTTTTTATCCAGGAGGTGACAGCTGTTTCATGGATAAAAATGCTACTGTTCTGAAAGATGTGCTGAGTAGTGGTTCAGCAAGTATGACAGCGACTTCCATCACAAAGCCTGGATCTGAGCCTCACTGAAAATGTATGGAATGTGTTAGAAAAACAGATCCAGGAGCAAATTCCTCTTTCGTAAAATATGAGCCATTTAAAAGACTGCCTGGTGAATGCCTGATTATGCTGTAGACATAGATGCACTCCTGTAGACATAGATGCACTCCAACACCTTGAGAAAACTATGCCAAACTGCATACGTGCTGTAATTCTGGCTAAAGGAAGTCCATCTCAGTATTGAATAAATGTTTTTAATTCAGTGGCCAGTATGCGTAGGAAGCTACGATAGTTGGGTTAGGTTACCCAGTAATTTTCTATTGGCTAATGTAAACAAACATAGAAGTAAGGATTAGACAAAGGGATAACAGGTGGACTCAAACACTCACCCACACCAGTCCACCATGGAAAAGTTGCAAAAGCCCAAAGCCAAAAGGGTCACACAGAGCACAAGCCCCACATACCACACCACCCTCACCACTTCATGTGCTTGCTGCCACTGGCAGAGTAGGGGCTACAGAGTGTTTGGATAGGAAACTAAAACATGCCACCTGTACTCACTGTTACAAACATCCTGTCAGATAAATTCTAAAACAGCTACTCATAATCTTGACCTATTTATATTACAACATTTTTTACCAATTTTTATTACAATTTTTTTTACCTATTTTAATTTTTGCTAATATTTTCCCCTGCTGGAATCTTCAAAATAGCATTTGCTCTGGCACATCTAAATCTTTTAAGAACTTTTATTTGGAAAGGGTTAAGGGCCACATATTTTCATCTCAAAAAAAAAAAAAAAAAACATCTGGAAGAGTAAAATTTAAAGCACAATAAAAAGCACCTTGTTTGGAAAGAGCAATGGATCAAAAAAGTACTTAGAATCCAGAAATATATGCTGCTGTCAATATGAGGCAATGGGAGGTTCCTGCCTTTAACTCCAATAATACTTATCAGTGACTATGAGATTTCATCTTGCCTAAGATCTACTTTCCATTTTATTTATCTTTTTTTCAGAACTTACTATTAAAGCTTTTTTCATATCTCTTTATGACAACAAAAATTTAAGTGATTAGAATTTCTTGTTTTCCAGTTGGGTTTTACTCATGTGTTTCCAATCACTGAGAAAACGCATGGATATGTGTTCATATCTGGAAAGCATTGGTCAGAGATCATCACTCTCAGCATTGCTTTTGGCTCTGTGATGGAAACGTGTGGATATTAGTTTACCAATTAGCAAGATAAATGTATCTTGATACGTCTTTTCCAACTGTGTTAACAAACACATAACTGAAGGATACTTATACTGAATGCAAATAATATTTATACCTACTGCGTCCAGTTTCAGTCACGAAAGTAAATGGTTCTGATGTAATAAGTTGTATGCTGATGGCCCAGTGCTAATTTCTTAGAGTATAAACAAGTTCCAACATAATCTCAGCCAACAAACATGGTGCGTGAAAAAAAAAAAATTATGATAGTGAACAACGTTCATAAGTCTACACATATGATTCAAAGTCCAAATTTTTTTTTTTTAATTTTTTTTTTTTGCAATACAGGGAAAGAGGCAAAAACAGGTAAACTTTAATTATTGAGGTGTATTTATTAATCATACTAGAAATATTGATAAGAAACTAGACAACAGAATCAGCAAAGGAAGGAATTGTCAAGTACATATCAACTACAAGTACAAAAATATTGTCACAGAGAAAAAGGTTGGCTTTCACAGTAAAAATATAAGAGAATTACATGCATTATCATCATTAACCATCCAAAATTCACTGCTGGACGAAAGTCTCTCCAAGTCCCTTCTACAACTCTATTTAGCAATTTTTTTCCATGCCACTTCAGCATACTTTTGAACTTCATCCACCCATCTCCCAATATGGTTTTTTTCTGGGTCTCTTCCTGTTCCTAAATATCCAGCCTAGCATTTCAGTTGCCTACCAGTTATCAGTTCTAGCCCTTTGCCACTTGGTCTTTATTTTGATCATGATGACATCAATTTTTGTCATTTTACTAATCCATGAGTTCCTTTTCCTGTCTTTCTTGGTTATACCAAGCATGCATCTCTCTTTGCTTCTTTGAATTATCTGCATCCTCTGTATGTCCTTTTTAGTTAAGATCCATATATCTGATCCATAAGTACGAACTAAAATGATGCAACAATTAAACCCTTTTCTTATAAAACATAAAGTAAATTGCTTTTGAAAAGAGTACTGTTTCTCCCAAATGCACTCCAGTCAAGTTTTATACACATAAATTTCTTCCATAACGTGATCTTAGTGACAGATGCTTTTACCTCCAACACTCTGTGTTGGACAAAAATGTCACTCATGACAGGGATCTCTATGAATCTTAGGAGCTGACACAAAATTCAGTTTTAAAATAAATATTGTTGAGATACCAGCTAATTTCTGTATCACATTGACAAAAAGACTGACAATTTTTTTTAATTTTTTTCCAGGAATGACAAACCAGAACTGTTGGTTGTCGGCTGATTCCCCACACTGATGCACTAGATTCAAGAAACATTTTGTATAAACCTTGACTGGAGTGGACTCAAGTGTAGGATATGGTGGACACATTACACTTCAGAAGGTTGGTTCACCAAGGAATCGACCTGGAATTAATAAATGGCACATAAGAAAGATCTCGGCAGAGTGAGTGTAAGATTGGTGTGAAGAATACTAGAGAAATAAACTAAAAGATGAATGAGGTGATTGAAGAAATGGGTAAGTACGGATTGGTTGTGCTGTGTGTAAGTGAGACTAAAAGGAAACAGTTGGGATAGAAGAAGTAAATGGAATAGTGCATGTGTGGTCTGGGGTGTCAGCTGATACAAAAGGACAAGCTGGCACACTTGTAATTTTAAGTGAAAAGATGAACAACTTGATTCATTATAGTTAGATAAGTGAGAGAATTATGTGGGTGTGTTTGAAAGTGAAACTTCAGAGAATCGTTTTTGTTGTAGTACCTTCCCTTGCAATTCTGAACCTACTGATCAGAATCATGATTTCTGGAATGAAGTAAAACCTGTTTTCAGCTAGTTGGGTGCAAAAGATAAAGTCATTATATTATAACAAGAAATTTTGATACTACAGTAGGTGCTCACAATGAGATTTCTGACAATGTTCTGGTGAGTTTAATGATCACAGTGTGAATGATAATGGTGAAAAACCAACTGAAGTTTGCATTGACAATGGGTTATGTGTATCTAAGAAGTTTCTCAACCACAAGTATATCCACACATATACATGAGAGAATTGTACTCTGAGGCAGATAAATGTACTAGATTTTGTTATCATTGTTTGAAACATTTAGCTGTTGAAACTCCATGTGATCAGATGTGAAGATGTTAGGTCTCATATTACCAGCTAGTGTCACAAGTGAAGCTGAATGTTGGTTGGAGAAAAAAAGAATATGGAAGATGCCTGCAATAAAAAGAATAAAGGTTGAAAGGCTTCTTGTAGGGCATCGGTATTATTCTGAAATATTCAGTGAATAACTTAACCGCTTGATTATGTGAGAGAGATGATCTGGAAAAGAAGAGGACATGTTTTAAGAACTGTGTTGTCATTCTCAGTGAAGAGATTTGTGGTACTGCAACATTGGATAGCATTAAAGGTAATGCTTAGTGGAACAGTGAGATTAAAGAAGCTGTAAAGTGGAATAAGCGAGCACATTTGTAGAGGTTACAAGGTAGAATAACTGAGAATACATATCACTATAAAAAGTGTGAAGCAACAAAGTTGGCTCATCAGAGTAATACAAAATGTAGGAAAGATAAGATGAACAGGCATAAATCGGCTGTTTAAAAAGATATGAAATCATTCTGGAAGTTAAAGCACATAAGGCATAGAAAGAACAGGGAGAAATAAAGTTCTAAGTTGTGTGAAGAGCAGGATTGGAGAAATGATACAACATGAAAGCAAAGAAAATTTGGGGTCAGGCACAGATGATGCCTCAGAAAGAGAAGCAAATACAGCAAGGATCTCACAAAAAGAAACTTCTAAAGAAATGGTGAAATTCTAAAGAAATAAAATCTCCTCGAAATGGTATAGCCCTGGAAGTAACATACATGAGACCGGCCGATGAGAAAAAAAGCTGAACTTTTTAACTGGGTGGAAACTTGGGACACGCGAACGCGCGGTTTGAGCAAATTCAAATACAGCATATATACAATATTTAAGATTACACTAGCCATATGGAATTATTTTCTGTTAATTATGTAAGTAAATAATAAAGTGAAGCACATTGTTATATTCACAATAGAAAAGTAGGGATTTAAGAACAAAATAAAATGAAATATTTTAAAAAATCAGATTTAAAACTTACATGTGAATCTTTACTAGCTAAATCCTGAGGTGAAAAGCATTTGTCTAGGAAAGTTTGTGCATTTAGTCAAGTAATTAGAAACTTGCAAGAATTAGAAACATATATCCACAGATTAGTTTTTAGTCATTGAAGAAGTCAATAAAGTATTTTTCAATGTAAACTTATAAAATGGCTTGCACATTTTTTTGTTTCCATTTTGAATATGGTGACATGAATCTCCATCAATGTCAAGCAAGTGGGGAAATTTTCTCTGCCAAATTCTTGTTTTTAACCATGTTTTTGAGCCTCTCGTGACACATTCTTTCCACTTAGCTTTCAAACAAGCAAAAACAAATTCCTTCTTAGAAAGAAAGAACGAAAAAAAAAAAAAAACGGAAAGCTGCGCCACGAACTTTGTTTAGAGGCTTCAGGCCTATGTAATACTGGCCCAAAGCTGTGCTTTTTTCCCCACTTAGCTTTCAAACATGCAAAACACATTCTTCCTTAGAAAAAAAAAGAAAGGAAAGAAACAGAGTTGCGTCACCAACTTTGTTCAGAGGTTTCGGGCCGACGTTATCCTAGCCAGGCGCCGTACTTTATTTCCACTAAGTTTTCAAACAAGCAAAACACTTTCCTCCTCCTTAGAAAAAAACAAAACAAAGAGGTGCATCATGAACATGGTTCAGAGGCATCGGGCAGACGCAATTCCGGGCAACAGCGAAAGAAGCACATCCGAGCCAACGTAATTCCGGATCACGACAAAAGAAGCACGCCAGGCCTACATAATCCCGGCGCGGCGCAGTGCTTCCTTTCCACTTAGCTTTCAAACAAACAAAACAAATTCCTTCTCTTTGGGGGTAGGGGGAGAAAGAATTTAAGAAAAGAAAGCTGCGTCACGAAATTTATTCAGATGCTTCAGGTCGACGTAATCCCTGGCCACGGCGAAAGAAGCATGACGGACATTTTTTTTTTCTTTTTCACACTTTGAAACAAGCAAAACAAATTCCACCACCTCAGAAAAAAAGAGACAAAGGGCTGTGTTACGAACTTTGTTCAGGGGCTTTTACATCGATTTACAAAATCAGTAAAACTTTCTTAATAACAGCGAAAATTTGAGTATCCATAATTTTTTGTTAATCACCCGTAATCCCGGGGAAAATCTGTAATAATTACGGAGATTCCGTAATTTTTGGCATCCTCCGTAGGAAGAGGTTTCCACGAGAGCTTCGATTCTCGAAATTTCAGAAAAGCGGGAACACATTCGGGTACATTTGTAAATTATAAGAGAGAGTTTCTGGCGATGATGTCACGGATAGAATTGAGCGGATAGAATGCAGAGTGGCAATTTCCCGCAAGACACGGAAAGGGCTGCGGGAGTTTCCCTAAAGCACGAAGTAGGCGGAGCTTCCACCCTTTGCGCTGTGATGCTCAAGTGACTGACATCCCATCCATTGTTGACAGCAGTAAACGAATTGAGCTCCTGACTCCACCCTCCAACATTTATTCTTGCCCCCCTACTCCAAAAGCAATGCTTTCAGCTAGAAAGCGCTTAGTTCTTTAGTCCACAAAAAAGCAGAATCGCGGAATTCCGCTTTTTCAAGGATTTTTCTATAGAACGACGACCCCCCCCCTAAAAAATCCTGAAAATTTTCTCTTCATTTTTGCAATGACCTTGAGAATGACCAAAATGATGCCGAAAAAGCGGAATTCTGCGAATTCGCGGAAGAATCTCACGTATGAAGTAAATGGCATAACAGCTGAGTAGTTAATATATAGTGGTGACACTGTCACTGACAGTTTAACTGAAATTTGTCAGTTGTGTTGGGAGTCAGGAATGGTCCCTCAGAATCAGAGGGATGTTGTCATTGTTCCTTTCTAGAAGGGAAAAAGAGATCAGACTGAATGTGAGAACTATCATGGTATCAGCTTGCTGATTGTGCCAGGGAAAGTGTTTAGAGAGCTAATTACTGATGAGATATAGAACTTTATATCAGAGGTGTGGGCTGGTAAGGGCTGCACTAACCAAATTTTTGCATTATGTATAATGATTGAAAAAATATTTGTCTTTTGGTAGCAAAGTTTTTGCTTCCTTTATAGATTTGGAAAAGGCTTATAACTGAGAGCTGCAGTGGAAAGTCTTGAATAATTATGGTACAACTGGAAATTTGCTTGAATGTGTAAAAGCTAAGTGTGCAGGCAGTGAGAGTCCATATGGTGCTTGTGAATGATTGTTTATTAAAATGGTTTTCTACTGGTGCAGAAGTCAGAAAAGTGTTGTCGTTCAAGAGTTATGATGTCATGAATAAGTGAGACCCAAGACTCTAACATTAATGCTAACATTTATAAATTGTCATGAGCTCTCAAGATATCTTTTTGCACAATACATGATCATATCAGAATAATATGACCATCCCCGAAATCACAGTGTACCCACCCAGGCATGTCACAGAGTGCATGTAACAAGGTCGACCACATGTAGATATAAGCAGCTGGCCAGGACAGATGAGCCATAGTGCGTTACGTGAGCACAATAGAAAGAAGTAGTGATTTGACGGACATTAAAAAAAGGAATGATCATCAGCTACCTCGCCAGAAACAGCAGACTTCGTGAGCTGTTCACGAACTGCTTTAGTAAGGGTTAACCAAGAATGGACCGCTGTCACACCGAGTACCTCCCAAAGTTGTAACTGTGGAGCCTCAAAAGCCATCGACCCCAGAGGAGAATGTTGCCTTTGTCGACTGGTAAAGGGCAATTGATGCACAATAGTGCTGCAATTGACCACGCAAATGAACGCTGGGGTATCCAGGTACATACATGTCCCCGATAATAGTAGAGAAAACCCTGTTATGCATGGGCCCCCAGAAATAAAAAAGACATGGTGTATATAGGATCCCCTTGATTTCTGGGGTTTCTACTATGCCGAATAAGTTCTATATTGGTTCTACACTTAGGACCTTAGCTGTTAGAATGAAAGAGCACAAATATAATATCAGGACTGGTTCTTCGGCTGCAGCCCTTGCTTGAACTGTTAATCAAGGACTCTGTACACCAGATTGGGAAAACGCTACTATTATAGCTTTGGCACATAATCGACATTCTCTTCTCTTCACAGAAAGTTTGTGTATAGTTTGATATGCTCAAAAATGCTCCAATAAGGACCTGCCATCCTTCCATAACCATGGAGGTTACTGATTGGAACTTTTTCTGCAAATGATGATATGGCCTATGACGAACAAGCTACGTGATCAGCTATTCTCTTTTCTTCTTATCGATTACCATGTTGTGGCAGCATGGAGCCTCATGTATCATGGGATATCTCTCTCTTTAATATCAACAACACTGTTTCTCTGTGACAGTTTGCCTGATGATGGGACTGTAGTCAGTCCCAAAACATCTTGCAAGTAGTTTTTAATCATTGTTTTTTAATTGTAAATAAATCTCATATTTTAACTCTGGAATTGGAACATATTGGTTTAATTTAAGGTATGTAGACAGCGTTTAATTTGATATACATTTCCATGTTTGTGTTTTTGAGTATGTTCTGTACCTATGGAATTCTGGTATTCATAGCTGTTTTAGGTGAATTGAATGACTCACGAATTTTCAAAAAACACTCCTACTCTGATGTACAGCAGTGGAACATGAGTACTGCAGAAATCACACTGCCACTTGTGGGCTGGACAGATCTGTTACTTACAGGGGTTATGGCAAGATGTATCCTAGTCATGTGATTAACAAAGATGTGTTGCAGATGTAATAAGAAGCAAAATGTTGTTTGCATGGTGGAGATGAATATTTTGAGGTGGTTTGGTCATATTGATAAAATGTGTGATGAGGTGCTAAGTAAGAGAATTCATTCAGCCAAGTAATAAGAAAGAAAGAAAGAGGAAGGCCAAAGAAATTATGTAAGGACCAGATTTAGGAATGCATATGAAGTACAAAAAGCCTTGTGTGAGGTGTGTAATGGATGTCAGCAAAGCTTGTGTTGCATGCCAAGATCACTGTAGATATGGAGACATTTGATACATCAAGAGTAAATGAAATCTAACACCATCAGTACCTTTGATTTGGCAGATCTTTTCCTATTAAGAGCTAACCTCTGAATATTAGGAGGGAGGAGAGAGAGAGAGAGAGAGAGAGAGAGAGAGAGAGAGAGAGAGAGAGAGAGAGAGAGAGAGAGAGAGAGAGAGAGAGAGAGTGTGTGTGTGTGTTGTCAATTTCTTCTTTGATGTGACCCTCACTCAATATTTGTTGTCCAAGATATATATGAAAGCATCAGTTATTATTAACTATATGTCAACAAAATAGTTTCCATATCATCTACTGTTTCGCACGTTACTAGAAATTCGAGCACGGGAAAAACGTCCATATAATAAAAAAATTTTATTTTTTATTATATTATTATATATCAGTTATTTCTAAATTTGCCCCATCAACCTCTAATACTTTAGTTTTTGAAAAAAAAATCACAACTTACAACTGACTTCAGTCCTTATGATTTGCACATTGATCATGCAAATCAATATGCATATCACTCATAAGATGTTTCATTTCTAAAGAAACAGTTAATTTAATTTTAGAGCTTATTAAACAGTATATTTTTGTAACTACCAAAAATTGACAAAAGCCAGTTTTTGCCAAAGACACCATTCCACGTGCACTCAGACTCTCATGTGCACACACATGCAAAGAAAAATGTGAGTTTTTTTATTTAAATAATAAAACGATGTAATTACTGTATAACAGGCAAAAATTAAGGACGAGACGGTTTTCCGAATGTTACATCATGCAGAAGTGCTCCACATCGACTCAAATCATACACTGGTGAGCAAAAATTAAGGACGAAGATGAGAAATTAGCATAACAACGGAACAAGCAGGCAGAACGAAACGAAAGACCATTCAGGAGATAGACTAGGGTCCGGTACGGTAGGGCATGCGCATATATGCAGCATGATGGGGGGGAGTGTCGGAAGGGTATAAAGCACACGGGCAGTGTACGCTCAGCAATTCGGTGAAAGCTATTGCACGTGTACATCGGTTTGAACGACGTCGAGTTGCTGCTACCGTGTGATATGGCCAACAGGCAATCCAATAGACGACATCTGGATGACTTTACCCGACGTCGCGTCATTGGGAAGTTGGAAGAAGGTCGAAGTGTGACTAGTGTGGCCGAGGAGTTCGGGATCGCTCACACCATCGTTTCACGAGCTTGGAGAGCATTTCAAACGACAGGAACAGCTGTCCGAAAGTTTAGCAGTGGTCGTCCACGAGCAACCACGGCAGCGGACGATCGGTATATTGTCCTACAGGCAAGAAGAAAAAGACGGCAGACAGTGGGAAAAATCGCAAGGCACATGCAACAAACAACTGGACGTCCATTATTTCATTTTACCATGGCCAGGAGGCTGCACAAAGGAGGTCTATTTGCACAACGACCAGTACGGTGTGTGCCATTAACGCCTGCTCAGTTCTCGTTTGGGGCGGTATCATGCTTTGTAGCCGTACTGACCTCCACATCTCCCAAGGAGGTTCAGTCACTGATGTCCGCTATTGTACCAAGGTTCTCCTGCCTCACGTGCATCTGTTTAGAGGTGTTGTGGGTCCTAAGTTCCTCTTCATGGACGACAACGCTACACCTCATCGTACAGTGGCTGTCGCAGAGCTGTTGGAGAGTGAAGATATTTAACGCATGGATTGGCCCGCAAGATTCCCTGACCTAAATCTAATCGAACACGTGTGGGACCTTCTCAGGAGATGCTTGGCAGCACGTCACCAGCCGCCAGCAACGATTTCGCAGCTGCGATTGGCGCTACAAGAGGAATGGGCCGCAATACCTCAACAGCTGCTTGACAACCTCGTCCTCAGCATGGACAGACGTTGTAAATCCTGCAACACAGTCAGGGGTGATCATATCCCCTACTAAAGACTGGATTTTTCTTGGCAGCCGCCTGTCACATGGACGTTTCTGTCCAGTTGTGCTAGAAGCTACTTTTTCAATAAAGTGCCTTTGTATCCTTCGGATTCCTTGCTTGGACGGTTTTGCTCACTTGTCCCATATTCTTAGATCTTGGGGATCTATGGTATGATTTGAGTCGATGTGGAGCACTTCTGCACGACGTTACATTCAAAAAACCGTCTCGTCCTTTATTTTTGCACGCCAGTGTATTTAAAAGCACCATAACAGCACAATGCAAAATATTCTAAGTCACCAAACTTACTTTCAGAATTTGCCCCTTCCTGAAGCTGAGCTCATCTTCTGCAGTTGCATTAAATTCATGCTTTGCTATGGCTTCCATTTTTCTACAAGGAAAAAAAGCAAAGCAATGGTTCAGTAAATCATCCTTTCAAAGAAAAATATTAAACTGCATATTATAAAAAAATCATCATCTTCTCTGGCAGATAAACATACTTTTTATTCCCATGTACATCCTATAATGACATTACAATAGTTGGATCACAACATACCTTCGGAATGCAATGACCTCATTACATCAAGTAAAACAAATAGTGGGAAATGAACAGAAAGGATATTTGGTGTCATGTTCAGTGCTGGCTCATTAATAATAAGCAATAGTGGTTAGCAAACTGTATTTTAATAACATAATAAAAAGATTAAGGGCTCGCAAAGACAGCAAATGAGGAATTTTCCTACACAAACATTCCCACAAAATGTTACTAATTATTAAAATTTTGAATTGAGCATATTCTGAAATGACAATAACTATGGGGCACTCTTTTGGAGCAGGAAGACTTCTAATTTGGAATTACCATAATTTTCTTCATATAATCCGCAGATTACCTGCAATAAAAGTTAAAAATATATGTTCTGTGTATTATACGCCAATGCAGATAATACGCCGACTTAAAAAAAAAAAAAATACGACCCTTCGATTTAAAAAAAAATCTGCAGCGTAATTGTGCAGGGGTGGGGGTATAATTGGAAAAGGAACTCCTCTCTCGGAAGAATTTCCCTCAGTTCAAGAGTTTGTATGGAACGAGGAGGTCGAGGAGCAGGGGAGGAATGTCATAACGAAAGATCGGGAAAGTTGTGGGGAGCGACGGCAAGGTCATTTTGTATCGTTGAGATCATGCCATCTGTTTTTTGGCAAAAAACCAAAGAAGTACGCACAGCGCTTGCTACACGAACCTATGCATTCCTCCATTCGGATCTCCTGTGCCCTGCCTTGTGTTTAGTATGTCTTTTCGCCGTTTCGACCATCGTCGTTGCTGCTATTTTTTGCCATTGCTATTCATGATGTTTTTGAAAAGGAAACGTTTAAGTTACACTGCCGAATTTAAACTTGAAGTGGTGAACACAATTGTGAACTATCGCGCCGTGACGTGATATGATCATGTGACTGCACGATAGTTTTGAGGTCAGAAAACAATCACGCTGTAACAGGTGGAAAGGAAAGCCTCTGTGCCATGGTTTAAAACATAAACAAATCCGTAGGTAAATTCCACCGGAGAATTCACGGAAGTTTTTTTTATTGGCCCACATATAAGCCGTTCCCCTGACTCTGAAAGCAGGATTTCCCAAAAAACTTTCGACTTATACGCAAGTACATACGGTATTTCTATGACTTGTTCTGTATCAGCCTTTCATCATTGGCAAGGTGCAATGCAATACTCTGAAGCAGCAATGGCATGATCTATGGATGCCACACCCTTTATCTGTCCAGAGATAAAAATATGAAAAAGTAACCTTTAAAAATAAATTTCTTCATTTAATAAAATCGCTTTGTTTTTTTTCTCTTACTTCTTTGGACTCATGGGTCATTATGTGACGGACTTTTCTGTCGGAAATTCCACTTCCGGTTCAACATCTATGATGTGCGGATTATACGGCAATTTTTTTCCTGAATGTCACAGGCTACGAATTATACGAAGGGGAAAAAAAAAATTATGTTAATTTCGCGGTCTGCGGATTATACGTCGGTGCGGATAACACAATGAAAATTATGGTAGTTAATATTATTCCATGACTAAATTTCTTTACCTTACAAGAGTATATATCGTCATCATCACCAACCATTATCAATCCACTGCTGGATGAAGGTCGCACCAAGTTTTCTACACAGCTGTCTGTCTTCAGCTCATCTCTTTCATGTCACTCTAGCATGCTTTCAAGTTTCATCTGACCATCTCCCACATTGTATTCTGAATCTTTGCAGTCTCTTGGTATCTAAATATTTCAATTGTTCATCAGCAGTCAGTTCTACCAAGATGTCCAAGCCCACTGCCATGTGAGGGATTTTACTTTGATCATGACAACTTCCATTCTTGTCATTTTCTTGAGCCACAAGTTTCTATAATTATCTTTCCTGGTTAAAACACGCATGCACCTCGTCATGCCTCTTTCAGATGCCTTCAGCCTCTGTATGATTTTTTTAGATATATAGGTGATTAAAAATTAAATAGACTTTTGACCGGTTAATTATGTCAGAGTAATTCTGTTCATGACGTAATCTGTTTGCAAGGATTTTGCTTTTGGAGTTACATAGATCGTGTCACCTTGACATAGTCAAAAGAGGCAGAAAGCAACTGAAAGAGGCATGGAGAGGTGCATGCTTGGTGTAACCATGAAAGAAAATTGTACAAAATCCTGAAAAAAGCAGGCTTATATAAAATTCCAATCAAGAAACAAGACAATCAATTAAAAACCTTGTAAACAGGAAGCACGGAGAGAAACTTTGAAATACACTTAAATGTGAACATCTAAAAAACTGGAACAACAAAATGAAACATCCTTAATAGATTATTATATAAAAAGTCAGGCCACACCAGATTGGGAAAACATCGAAATAATAGTGCAACATAATAAATGGTGAAATATTAATGGCAGAAGCAATATATCGGGTAATCCAAAAGTCTTGCACATTTTGTAAACGTAATAACTTGCGGAGTTTTGAGAGTAGGGCAACGCGGTTTGCATAGAAATGATCAGAATGACATCGAGGTTTTTTTATGAAATCACATAAATGTTTACTCATTTTACTTACATTTTTAATCGCCAGATGGCGCTATAGGCGAACAGGTCTGGGATAGTGGGCATAAAAACTGCAGCTGGAAAGCAACCACAAGTCACAGCGGTCCGTGTCAGTATGCTGTCATTACCGGACAGAGCGCTCTTGGTGAAATTGTTTTATTGCAACGCTGAATGTGCAAGTGCTGCATTGAGAGCCTACCAGTCACTGAAAGGAGATCGCAGTGGGAAAGGACCGATGGAAAGTGCTGCGCTGCGACGAATGGTGAAAAAATTCATAGAAATGGGATCTTTGGCAGCATGCCCATGAAGCGGTAGACCACGAACACGTGCTGCTGCAGCAGAGATGATTACGCAGAAAATGGATGTGATTGCAATGTCGTCCGCACGTGGCAACTTCAGTGCTCGCCATGTTTCTCAGCAAACGGGCATTCCATACGGGGCTGTATGGCGAACACTACGGCGGATTCTGCACAGATACCCATACAAACTGCAACTGCATCACAAACTGCAAGTTTGCGATTGCGTGCAACGTCAGGAATTTGCAGCATGGTTTTTTCAACAAATGGATGTCGATGAGAACTGGCTGATGAACGTTTTATGGACTGATGAAGCACACTTTTTCCTAAATGGAGAGGTAAGCACGCACAACTGCCACATCTGGGCCACGGAACATCCCCGAGCAGTCGTTGAAGCGCCACTTCATCAGCCGAAAGTGACAGTGTGGTGTGGACTCACGGCTTCCTTCATTATCGGTCCTTGGCACCTCCTGCAAAACCGTTTCAGTGACAGATGCACGTTATGCGAACATGTTACGAACATACGTTATCTCTCCCTAGCTTGCAAGAGCAGGATGCAGTGAATCTGTGCACATTTATGCAGGATGGAGCACCACCCCACATTGCATGTTTCGTTAAGCAACTGCTGCAAGAGACGTTTGGCGCAAATCGTGTGTTGAGCCGACACTTTTCAAAGGCCTGGCCTCCTCGGCCACCAGACCTGACACCCTGCGATTTCTGGCTCTGTGGTTACCTAAAATCACAAGTGTACAGATGTCGCCCCACTTCATTGGCCATGCTGAAAGATGCCATTCGACATCATGTGGCAGCTATACTAACGGACATGCTCTTCAATGCCATCCATGGTGTATCCTCTCATCTGCAGGCAGTGCAGGAACATGACGGCATCACACTGAACACCTGGAACAATCAGGTGTCTATTTTTCTCGACACTTCCAACCTGTGATTGCTACGCCATCTGGCTATGAAAAATGTAAGTAAAATGAGTAAAAATTTATGTGATTTCATAAGAAACCCGATGTCATGCTGATTGTTTCTACGCAAACCGCGTTGCCCTGCTCTCAAAACTCTGCGAGTTATTACGTTTTCAAAATGTGCAAGACTTTTGGATCACCCTGTATATAGGGACGACCAAAAATACAAACTGTAGTACTAATAAAATCTTCTTATGCCTGGAAACATATCATAGAGGAAAAGAAATTAAAAAGCAGAAAAGAAATAAACAGAACAATCTAAAGAAGGGCATAATTTTGCGAATTTTAAATTATATAAAAATGAAACATTTCAAGAACATGTAAATGTCAATGCTGAAGTAGAGGTCTGTAGGGATTTAAGGGATGAAAAACATTAATCAGACAATGAAGATGAACTGGAGGAGAGTGCTCCAATACCTACTGTTATGAGAAAAGAAGCCCAAAGCAACAATAATTACACTGGGGAACAAAAAAAAAAAGTTTTTTTTTGTGGTGCCTGGAATTTTTGACCTGATTCTGGGTATTTTTGTTCCGCAGATTCCGGAAATGGTATCCTTTTTGCTCTAGCAGCTCTAGTTTTTGAGATATTGTTGGCGTTATTACAGAGTATTATGTTATTTTCCCACCAGCATTTGTTACCTGTAAAAATTATTTTCATGGTGTGTGGAATTTTCAACCTGATTCTGGGTACTTTTGTTCTGCTGATTCCGGAAATGGTATCCTTTTTGCTCTAGCAGCTCTAGTTTTCGAGATATTGTTGGCGTTATTACCAAGTACTACGTTATTTTCCCACCAGCATTTGTTACCTGTAAAAAATTTATTTTCATGGTGTCTGGAATTTTCAACCTGATTCTGGGATTTTTGGTCCGCTGATTCCGAAAATGGTATCCTTTTCGCTCTAGCAGCTCTAGTTTTCGAGATATTGTTGGTGTTATTACCTAGTATTACTTTATTTTCCCGCTAGCATTTGTTACCTGTTCGTATACATACCTTTTAATTTACTGCTGCTGTTCGTGTTTGCGTGTGCATGTTACATGTTCAGGTGTGTTTTATTTCTGTTTCAGGCATTGGCATGGATTCATCACAAAGAAAATGTGTCAATCATCGGGATGTTTTTTGTTCCATTTGCGGAAAGTACACGTTCGCTCAACAGAGACGAGCTATAATGGACTTTGTGAAAAGAGCTTATTTTGCCAACTTCACAGTAAAACTAGGGGACCAAGATGAGCCTTGGGCACCGCATGTTGTGCGTAAAATGTGTACAGAACACCTACAACAGTGGATAAATGGGGAAAAGGAAGTGCATGAAATTTGATACACCAATTGTATGGCACAAACACAGCAACCACAGTGACGACTATTATTTTTGTCTAGTGAATATAAAGGGCATCAATGGGGCATCTAGCCTCTGCTAGATGCCCTGTTCCACATTCAGAAGAGATACCTGTCCCAACATGTAGCAGGCTTCCAGAGCTCTCCGAAGAGTCAGATGAATCGGCTGTTGAGAAAGAAAGCTATGTTGAGCAACATGATAGTGATTTCCAAGGACCTTCATCAGCTGCATTAGGTTTCAGTCAAATGGAATTGAACGACCTCATAAGGAACCTCAGAGTTGAAGAAATATTTTTCTCATAATACGTGGTAAATACGTCATGATAATCAACACAGCAATCGGACATCGCCAAATTGACTGTAATTCACGTGTGAAACAGTAATTACAGTCAATTCGGCGATGTACGATTGCTGTGTTAATTATCATGAAGCGACCTAAGTCTTCCAAAGAAGGCAGCTGAATTGTTAGCTTCCAGGCTGGCAGAAAAAAATGTTATGTTACTAGGAACAAAAACCACAGTGAACAGAGAAGAAGAGTTTCTGCCATTCTTCACAAAAGAAAACAAATTCATTTTCTGCAGCAATGTGCCAGGATTGCTGATGAAATTGGGCATACGGGAATACACACCCAGTGAATGGCGGTTATTCATAAATAGCTGTAAATGCAGCCTCAAATGTTTACTTCTACATAGCAGGAACAGATACAGATCAATCCCAATTGGTCACTCAGTTGGTATGCAGGAAAATCGGGCAACAACAGCCATAGTCCTAGAGAAGATAGCATACCGTAACCATCAATGGGCCATCTGTGTGGATTTGAAGATGGTGAATTTTCTCCTAGGGCAGCAGGCCGGGTACATAAGTACTTGTGCTTGGTATGTCTGTGGGACAGAAGAGCTAAAGACCAACACTAGGTGAGAAGACAATGACCTGTCAGAGAAAACATGGCAGCTGGAGAGAAAAATATCATTGCAGAACCTTTGGTGGACAGTGAAAAGATCATATTGCCACCATTGCACATCAAACTTTGTTTGATTAAACATATTGCCACCATTGCACATCAAACTTGGTTTGATGAAATAATTTGTAAAGGTACTTAAGAGAGATGGAATGTGTTTCGGCTACATATGAAGAAAATTTCCAGCGTTGAGCATGTAGGAAATAAGAGCAGGTATATTCGATGGACCACAAATCCGGGAACTCGTGAAAGACCAGCATTTCCAAGACTCATTGGACAATATTGAGGCATGTGCATGGTCGTCATTTTGTATGGATGTACAGAATTTTCTTGGGAACCATATGGCTGCTAACTACCATGAACTTGTGGAGAATATGCTCACTGCGTTTTGTACACTTGGTTGTAACATGAGCATCAAATTGCATTACCTCGACAGTCATTTGGATCGATTTCCACATCGTCTTGGTAATATCAGCGATGAACATGGGGAGCGATTTCACCAGAAAATAAGGGCCATGGAAGAACGGTACTGTGGATGATAGGATACGCAAATGATGGCAGACTATTGTTGGAACATACACCGTGAATGTTCAGGAATATCGCATTGCAGGAAATCACAGAAACACAGGTTCAGCTGCATGTCTCAATCACGAAACTTGTGTGTTGTTCGTGTTCTAGGCTTCTTGGGATTTCTCTGCATATGTCATATCGTGAGAAGCAGATCTGATGGACAAAAACTAATGCCATTTTCGTAATCTGTGACCCCAAAATACCCCAAAAAGGGTATAACATCTTAGGCACCTAAAGTTGTGTTCCTTAGTGTTATTTTACGAAAGTTTATTGAAGATGTCCAAGTCCTGTGTTGATTATAGCAGTGTTAGAATTAGAAATAAATCTTCTACTGGCCCAGCGGGCCTAGAATTCATAAACCACTGGTCCACTAAAATGCCCACTGGTCCGTAAAAAAAATAATAAAAAAACTGAAAAGACATTTACAACATAAGTAGAAAATAAGTATCATTTTAAGGGAATTATCTTCAATATTTATTTTTAAACCTATCATTAGTTTGCAGCCTAAAAACAAAACCATATGTACAGCAGGGTAAAAGAAATAGAAATTCATTTTTTAACTTGTGACAAAATTCTTCCTTAGAGATGTCTGATTCCTGTGTTAAAAAAACTAAAAAAAACCTAGCCATCCGTGCTAGTAAAATCAATAGTCCAGTGGTCCCACGGAAGTTTTACTGGCCAATGGCCAGCGGACCATTGGGTAATTTGAACACTGTTATAGTGACGTATTTTCCACGTATCATGATATTTCTTCCACGTGATATAACATGATTCATGCTCCCCCATCTGAACAGTCATGTAAAACTCGGGTCTTCCAAGTGTTGGACTGATAATGATTCTTTGTAGTCTCAAAACTGAAGTGGTTATTTCTTGTTCGTGTGCTGTTGTTCAGCATCTGAGCCTTAAAATGAATTCAAGCAGTGATGTAATGCAAAACTTCAGCCCCCCCCCCTCACAACAAAGAATTAGGGCACCCTAACCCAAAATATTTTTTTTTTCACGCTTTTGATAATTTTGAATACATTCTGACAAATTTTTATCACACATAAGCAGTGCATCTTAGTATATTAAAATATATAATACAGTCAACTCTTGATAAGTAAAATCTGAAGGGAATGCGAAAAAAACAGATTTATCAAGAAAACTGAAATTGAGTCAAGTTTAATTACATATTTAGCCACATATTTAATTGTGCAAAATGTTTGATTTATCACAATACAATAGAATGAAAATGAAATAAGTATACAGAATTACCTAGTTACTGTTTTAAGAAATCTGTTTATAGAATCTGCCATTGTTTTTTTAATTGCCCTTTTGCGTATAACAAAGTTTCCAATAAATACAGGAAATTCAGGGATGTCCGATTCCTGGATTGATTATAGTGATGTACTTTCCATGTATTATGAGAATACTTCCTTAGAGATGTCTGATTCCTGTGTTGATTATAGTGACATATTTTCTATGTTTATGAGAATATTCCACATGATGTACCTGAGTGACTGGTGATTTACTTAACAAGGCTACATGTAAGCAGAATTTGCTTTGACTTGCAAGCTGTCAGAAAATATTCTGATGCTCTCAACACTCAGATACTTGGGACTTTGTTGTCTTGGGTGGTGTAACGGATGGCACGCTCTAATGGAAATCAGGAGATGGGGGTTCAATTCTCGCTCCAGGGCGATCAAATTTTCAAGTTTTCTAATGTGACTGATGTTACATGAGAAACAGTAAATATAGGCAATTCAGAGATGTCTGATTCCTGAGTTAATTACAGTGAATCGTGTTATGATCTGTTTAAGGCCTTCTAACCGAGTTCTCAGACACTTTTCTTGCTCAAAAATTCTACTGAGATTAACGGTATATAGTGAAATGACATCTTTATATTTGTCAGCATGTAAGTTGGATAAGCTCGTAATTGAAATATCACCATCATGGTTACTGAAAATGAGTCCCTTATTGAATACAAACAGTGGCAAATCTTACTGGAATACATTACAGCTTTGCTAGAGAGAAAAAATTATCAACTAACATTTTCCCTTAACAATGCAAGCTTTTTTATTTCACACTTAGACCATTTTTTCAGCTAGAAGTCATCAAAGCATAGACTCCTCAAGACATTCAAACATAACTTCTTTTTTTTTTTTCTTTTGGAGTTTAATAACCATCCTGGGTATCCAAAGATGTAAGTCTACTATGCTGCACTTCTGGAAAATGCAATATAGGGCATATTAAACAACTAATCTCATAAGAATATGAGCATAACTCACCATCTTCTTGATCTATTCATTTTCTTACATTTACAGCATGTTACTTTCTCTGACTGATAAATCAATGAAGGAAGAAATATTCCTCATAATTAAGGCAGTAATAATTCTGTAGCAGCGTGAATTTCAGTGAATTTTTTTTTTTTCAAATTTTAGGGGTTTTTCTGTAATTTCATGAATATCAAATATATTTGCAAATTTCAGATTTTTTACCTATTTTTACCTAATTTCTATTATAATTTTTTGATTACTGCATTTTTCATAATTAAATAATTTTAATACTGCCTTCGTTCGAATTTACGTGAAAAATATACCACAAAGTAATCCTACTCAAAAGCCCAAACCAGAGCTTCAAACTTGAATTACCTCTCAAGATTGTTCGCTATGAAGATACTCTTTTCGAACACGCCTGAGGGGTAATGACTCTGCTGAAGAGTGCACATGTGGTCTTTCGTGATTTCCCCCTGCTACTGTTGAATGACCTTTGACTTGCCAGACTAGTAAACCAGATGTCGTCAGTTGTGTTAGGAATTTTAGCTGGAAAAGCAGCTCACAGAAAAGAGTGTTTCGCAGGCGTTTAGCTTAGAAAATTTGTGCTTTCGTGTGAGTAGTTCATGAAGTTTCTAGGTATTATTTTTTAATTTTGAGAATGAGCCACGTGAGTAAAATGAGTGCATTTGAAAGATGCAAGCAGTACAGCAAGGGAATGTTTCATGTGAACAAAAATCTATTGTTCTGTTCGTGTTACAACATACCAGTAGATTTTTCAAGAAAGAATAGTTGTGAAAAGCATTCAGCAAGCAAGCTGCATAAAAAAAGGTGTCTGAACAGTCAACCGAAATTAATGCAGAAATGTGTTGATGAATTAATTGAGAAAAGAACTGCACAAGAACAGCATCGCTCAACGGAACTTTAGAAATTAACTGGTGCCTTTTGCTAACATCCCACTTTCTAAACTGGATAACCCTACATTAAAAAATTACTTGGAAAATTCGTTGAAAGATATTGGTGTTACTCCAAACGCAAATTGAATGTGGAAATGCTATTTGCCAAAAATATATTATATTAGCAAGCAACAAGTGAAATATTTTTTAAAATCAGTATCCAGTGTAAGCATTGTAGCAGACGAAACAAGTAGATACATTTTGAATATTCTTGCTGTTCCATCAGCTGAACTGAATGTTGAAAGCTGAAATGATGAAACCTCTTTGAATGCAATCTTCCTTGAGTGCATCACTTTGGAATCCGTAAATTTTCCAAAGTCAGAGAGGCAATACTTCAGTGCATTAATAAGTATGAAATACCTTTTGCCAATATAACCGCTTTTGTGACAGACAATCACATGTCCACAGCGTGGGGAAAGAGCCTGAAAGCTGTATTTTTTAATGGTGTTCACGTTACCTTGAATGGGCATCTTTTAAATCTTTTGGGCAAAATTTGGCAGAAGGAATTTGAAAATGTTAACTCTTTAGTAGGTGCTGTTAAAACTGCCTTCACAGCTTGTCCCTCACATAAAGGACATTTTCAACTATTTTTGCAAGAGAAGGGCAAAATACCTTGCTTACCAGTAGTACCTGTGCAGACTAGGTGGAACAGTTGGTTTGAAGACATGCGTTTTCACTGCAAACATTTAGAAGACTATGCACAGTTTTTTGAAAAAGAAAAAGACAACAGTAGAAGTTGTATTGTGGATAAAATCATTGGATATTGTCAAGATAGGGATTCAAAAGAAAATCTGAAGCAGATTGAGGTTCATGCGCCGCATATTTCTGGACAGCTCACTTTATTTGAAAAACAGCAAATTTCCGCCATGTCGGACATTGTTAGCAAGAGTCAAGACTGCGATCACGTCAAGATAAGAATCAATTTTGTCAGCCAACTGCAAATTTCTTCAGAGCATGTAGGGTATTTGATTCTGATCAATTTAAGTCCTTGAACCTTTTAGACGGCAAAGAAATTTTGTTTGTTTTCAGCCACATTCCTATGTTTGAAGATGAGTACCAACTAAAATGTGAATTTCGTTCATATAAAGCGAGTGAAAAATAATTTTGTGTTAGCGAAGGTTTGCTAGACTTCTGGAATACGAAAAAGATTGTTTTCCTAAGCTACATAAAGGCGCCATCTGTTGTCTGTCAGTACCTACATACAGTATCAATGCTGAATAATCCTTTTCTAAATTTAAAACCATGTTACAGGACAACAGACACAGCATTCAAGAAGAAAATCTGTGTATGTACAATATAATGTATCAAAATGCTGTCCACTTAAATGGAAATCTTGAACTCATGTAATGGTGTTGATAACATTGCCAGAATTTGAATGGTTTATAAATGTAAGTATCAATTTTAAAAACTTATAATGTTTATTTAGTTATGTATTAGTCATTTGTATTACTGCTTCATAACTTGGAAGACTTTTTTTTTTGGAAATGTTAGAGTATATCATTGGCTGCGAACTTTTCACAAAATTTCCTAATTTACCCCGTGACTGCCCCGCGAATTTTGCCTTTTTTGCCCGCGATAAAATTACTGCCCTACTCTATAATACATGGGAAATCGATAGAATATTCAAAGCAAACAGAATATGAATTCTGAATTTGCTTGTACCACTTACTGGTCCTCCACAGATAAATCAATGAAGGAAGAAATATTCCTCATAATTCATGGGAAATCGATGGAATATTCAAAGCAAACAGAATATTAATTCTGAATTTGCTTGTACCACTTACTGGTCATCCACAAATAAATCAATGAAGGAAGAAATATTCCTCAAATACATGGGAAATCGATGGAATATTCAAAGCAAACAGAATATAAATTCTGAATTTGCTTGTACCACTTACTTGGTCATCCACAGATAAATCAATGAAGGAAGAAATATTCCTCATAATACATGAGAAATTGATAGAATATTAAAAGCAAACAGAATATAAATTCTGAATTTGCTTGTACCACTTACTGGTCATCCACAGATAAATCAATGAAGGAAGAAATATTCCTCATAATGCATGAGAAATCGATAGAATATTCAAAGCAAACAGAATATAAATTCTGAATTTGCTTGTAACACTCTGGTCATCCATGTAACACCTCTCAGAAAACTTGAAAATTTCAACGTTTTTGTGTAACTGTTAGCATACTCGAAAGGAAATCTGGTGATGCGGGTTCAATTCCAGCTCCAGGGTGATGAAATTTTCAAGTTTTCTGGGAGGTGTTACATGGATCGCCAATAAGTGTTACAAGCAAATTCAGAACTTATATTGTTTGCTTTAAATATTCCTCTAACTGTCCATTCATTTTTATGTTATCGGGGAGGGACATGCATTCATACATTGATTAGTAAATATCTATTTGATCAATCTGGATTATGATTTTTTTTATTAATTTTATAATTGATTTTTTCTCAAAAATGGACAGTGTGCAGAACTTTTGTTAAGACCCTGTATTAAGTGCATTATGAAAACATTCATTAAAGGAAATTTAGCTGGGCGGTAGAGAAAACTAGCTGGGCAGGCTGCCCAGTAAATAGGCTCTAGGGAGAACACTACAGTTCATCCTAATTTCAGCATCATCTTAGAACTTGAGATATATGTTTTTTGTGCATTGAACATTTTGTATACAGACCCTTAAAATGGAAATGCAAAACATGTAAAAAAAAGTTCATATTTTTTAACTTAAGAAATTGAGCATTCTGATTTGTTATTTTAAAAGATAATTTTTCCTAGGCATCCAGCTTTTACTACCTATACTCGGGGCAAACCTAACCTGTCATTGGAAGGAAGCCTACAGAGTGTATACTTCCACTGCATAAAATAGTTCCGGTCTAAAAGCTCGTACTCCAACTTCAACTGGCACTTAAAAAGGACACAGATGTTCAATACGTTCTGTGTGTGTGCGTTTAAAATATTCAGATCTCAGTTTCAGCGGCATTTCTAAAAATACAGATATCGTGTTTTGGTGACGTCACTGATGGTTCTCTGTCACAGCATTCTTGTTTGGGTCAAAGTTCAGCTGACAACCCAGGGGATATTTATTGCTGTGGGGTGGGGGGGTCATTAGCGGAAGGATGAGGGCGAAAAAAGTGTTTCCGAGGGCATTTCGTGTTTCTCCCCCTGGTTTCTCCTTCTTGATTGCTGTTTTAAAACTCTCTTCTGTCTTTTCGTTTTTTTCGAATGGCATCTGCCGGTCACTCGAGTGTATTTCAGCCGTATAAAACTGGGAAACCTTACGAAGCTCTGCTAAGGTGATCGCTATGAATGTTTTCACTAAATTGATGGAAAAACATTCGCCGAATAAATCGGAAAATGAAATAACAGTTCTTACGGCAGAACTCACTGGTGTTTCAAGTCGCATAATTGGGAGAATGAAGGTTGAATTTAGTATTGAAGTACCTCAGATCCATCGGCAATTTATTTCTTCAAATTAAAATACAATTCTCGCTTTGCTTACATAGAACGTTTTCTCGAAATTAGTTTGGAGTTCCCAATTCAGTTCTCAATATAGGCCAAGAAACGGCTATCTTTTCCTTTTGAACTTTTGTACGCAGTTGCCTTAAACGCGTATGAACCGGCATGAAAATTCAGACAAATGAAAGAGTTCCTTTCCGTCGTTAGGCATTTAGGAAAACTGCCACACATGATTCGGAAAATTGCCACACATTCAAAGTGTTCCTCGGAGGAAAAGCAATTTGTGTCCGCCCCCTCAAGGAAAAACATGTGGCAATTTTCCAAGTTGCTGAAAGATGTGTGGCAATTTACAGTGAACCCTAAAATATCATTAATCACAGAGACCGGCTCTTGTCCAGTACTTATGGCAACAGAGGGTAGTTAAAAATGCATACACATTTAACGGGTATCTGTTATAAAAAAAATCTAATCAGGGCAAAATTTTGGAACGAACGAAATTTTACTCATAACTGATGACATGATAAAAATACTTTGAATTAAATCCCGCAGTTGGTAATCTTCAAGCCGTTAGTATAAATATATGAAAAATATAAACAAAAAAAAATAGAGAAATATGTGAAAACAAAATAAGGCCACTTAAGACTTCTTCCCGTGTTTAGCAAAGATAATTTCATTTTAAAAGAAAGAAACGTTACACGTTCTGTAACATCTCAAAAAAAAAAAAAAAAAAAAAAAAAAAAAGATAGAGAGGGAAATAAACTAACTGCTTGTCTACCGGTCTCCAAAGTGCGCGGGGGTGGGGAGGTGGTTAAAATAGAGGGGTTTGGTAAGGGATCACGGTCACAGACAGCCAGCCCTGAGGGCTTGTGGGAGAAGCTTTCCGAGTGAAGGTTAATTACACACCATTAGTGCGGAGTAATACTGGGAGTGAAAAGGTCACCGTAGCTTCGGCCTCATTGCCAGGATAGCTTTGCCCCGAGTATAGGCATGTAAATAATTTCTGCACATGCCCAGCCAGGCATGTAACTTTTCAAGCCCTGAATACATACAAAGAAACACACTATTCCATATATCTATCTAGATACATCACAACAAAATAAAATAAATGTGTGAAATGGCAGCAAAAAAAATATATATATATATATATAACTGGGATGTAAGGTCAGGTGATGCGTAACATCACAGCCTCTCCTTGACAAATGTCAACCCCGCCTTCTCGTGGTGCATCCTGTTCCCACTAAAGGGGCTCTGACGACCGCAAATAGCGGTATAACTATACCATCGGGATCAGAGGAAATACTATCCCACACTCACCAACCCGCTTGGCCAGCGTGGTGAGTTATGGCCAAACACCTCCAAAATGACTCTACAACTTAAATCTTGGCCCTCAGTCTCCGGCAGCTGGAATGTACCTGGCCAAGGCAGCGGCCAGTGCGACATGAAGGCAGAGGGTGCTAAGAATCCCCGGAGGACCGGACTAGGCTGCCATTTGATGCTGACCTTGGCTACCTACAACGGACGCTCCCTATCTTCTGATTCAAGGCTTCTTGAATTGGAAGAGGAACTACAAAGGATCAAGTGGGACATCGTCGGGCTAAGTGAGGTAAGGAGAAAGGAGAAGATCTCATTGAACTGAAAAGTGGACATCTCTTCTACTATCGTGGGACAGATACTGGCAGAACTAGTGGTGTTGGATTTATAATAAACAAGAAACTGAAGGATAAAGTGGTAGAAGTTGAAAGTTCCTCTGACAGAGCTGCACGACTCGTTATCCAACTATCGAGAAGGTACCAGGCTCAGATTATTCAAACTTATGCACCCACCACAAGTCATCCTGAAGAAGAAATTGAAGAATTTTATGAGGAAATTCGTCATCTAAATAATAAAGGTAAGCAGCACTTGAAGATAATTATGGGAGATTTCAATGCAAAAATAGGGCACCAGCAACAGAATGAAACTTCAGTAGGTAAATTCGGTCACGGCAACAGAAATCAGCGGGGAAATACTCTCGTTGAGTTTGCAGAGGCAGAAGGATTTTTCATCTTGAATTCCTTTTTCAAGAAAAAGCCACACAGGAAATGGACATGGAGACATCCAATTGGGACGACAAGTGAAATTGATTTTATTATGTGTAACAAAAAATTCGTCATCGAAGACTGCAGTGTGCTGAACAAGTTCAACACAGGTAGTGACCATAGATTGGTGAGATGTAAGATGCACCTCAACACTAAACTGGAACGTGGCAAGCTCATAAGACAAACAAAATGTATTGACATAACCAACCTTAAAAAACACCATAATACTTTCAAGTTGGAACTGAAGAACAGATTCTCTGCTTTAGGAGGCCTAATATCGGAAGAAGTGGATATTTCGGAAGTTAACAGAAAAGTAACCAAAGCTCTTATGGAAACAGCAACAAAATTAGCTGGGTCTAAGAACAAGTTGCATGTAAACAAATTATCAGGAAAAACCAAAATGTTGATGCAAAAAAGAAGAGAGATGAGGACAACTAAAGAAGATGTGACTTCCAAAGTGGAATATATAGAGCTATGCAAGACAGCACGAAAAGTATCACTGAAGACGTAAGGAAATTCAACTGTGAGCTAGTGAGGAAAGCAATTGAAAACAACCAAAGCCTAAAGATAGCAAAGGGACATCTCAGTAAGGGAAGAAAACAGATTATGGCTCTGAGAAAAGAAGATGGTTCTATAACAAGAAATAGAGGCGAAATTTTGACAAGAGTGAAAGATTTCTACTCCAAATTATATGAAAGGGATGATACATGTACTCCAGACATCATGAAAGGTACCAGAGTTCTTCCAGTCCTCCCAGCAGAAGTTGCTCATGCAATCAAGAACATGAAGCGGGGGAAAGCTCCAGGAGAAGATGGAATTACTATAGACATCATACAAGAAGCAAGTGGAGAAATTGAAACAGTACTCGCCCAAATTTTCACTCGATGCCTTAATGAAGGGAAGATTCCTGAGGATTGGAACAATGCTACAATGATCCTGCTACATAAAAAAGGTGACATTGAGGATCTCAGGAACTACAGACCTATCAGCCTCCTATCAGTGGTTTATAAAATCTTCACTAAAGTTCTTTCACACCGCTTGAAGGTAACACTGGACATGGCTCAACCGAGAGAACAAGCTGGATTCAGGAGTGGCTACAGCACAATAGATCATATCCACGTACTGAGAGAACTAATTGAAAGAGCGAGGGAATATGAACTTCCATTGTGCATGGCTTTTATCGATTATGAAAAAGCCTTTGATTCGGTGAAACCATCAGCAGTTACCACGGCTCTGAAATCCTGCGGTATTGAAGATGCATACATTAATATTATTAATAACATCTATGAAAATGCAAGTGCAAAGATTCGGCTGTTTGAAAATACAACACACATAAAAATTGGAAAGGGAGTGAGACAAGGTGACACCATATCTCCGAAGCTCTTTAATGCCACATTGGAAAATGTCTTTCAATCACTGAACTGGGAAAACAAAGGGATAAAGATTAATGGAGATTATCTAACCCACCTTCGTTTTGCTGATGACGTAGTCATTTTTGCAACTACCCCATCAGAGCTGCAGAGTATGATCCAGGAACTTGCTGACAAGAGTAAAGAAGTGGGATTAAAAATGAACTTTCAGAAGACAAAAGTGATGTTCAATGCTTTTACAAGAAATGAAGATTTATCGATTGATGGAGAAAAACTGGAGATAACAGATACGTATGTTTATCTTGGACAGCAGATATCAAGTGAGGGTCACATTGATGAAGAAATTAATCGGCGTACAAAACTTGCCTGGAGAGCTTTTGGAAGAAACAGCATAATTTTCAAGAGCAATATGCCATTATGTCTTAAAAGAAAAGTGTTTGATCAATGCATCCTTCCAGTGCTTACGTATGGTGCAGAGACGTGGACCTTAACTAAAAGAGACATACAAAGGCTGCAGACAACTCAAAGAAGCATGGAGAGGTGCATGCTTGGTATAACCAGGAGAGATAAGAAGAGGAACTCGTGGATCCGAAAAATGACGAGAGTGGAAGACATCATGATCAGAGTTAAATCCCTGAAATGGCAATGGGCTGGACATACTGCCAGAAGGACAGACCATAGATGGACAGCTGAAATTTTAGATTGGATTCTAAGGGACAGGAAAAGACCCAGAAAAAGACCACATGGGAGATGGGTGGATGAAATTCGTAAATATGCGGGAGTGACATGGAGGAGACTGGCACAAGACAGACCGTTGTGGAGGAAACTTGGGGAGACCTTCGTCCAGCAGTGGATTGATAATGGTTGACAATGATGATGATGATGATATAACTACTGGATTTTCTGTTATCTTTTATGAGACAACTGATTCACACACTTTCACTTTATACCTAAGCTTTCAAAATTTAGCTATGGTACTAGGGAGAAAAGTTAGGGGAAATAAGAACAGTTATTATGAATAAACGAAATATTTTAGTCAATATACTGTATATATCATCATCATCATAATTGTCAACCATTATCAATCCACTGCTGGATGAAGGTCTCCCCAAGTTTCTTCCATGACGGTCTGTCTTAGTCAGTCTCCTCCATGTCACACCCGCATGCTTTTGAATTTCATCCACCTATCTTCTTCAGGGTCTTTTCCTATCTGTTGGAATCCTGCCTAAAATTTCAGTTGCACAGCAGTGGTCCATCTTTCTGGCAATATGTCCAGCCCATTGCCATTTCAGAATTTTTATGCTGATCATGATGTCTTCCACTCTTGTCATTTCTCTTATCCACAAGTTCCCCTTCTTATCTTTATCTTTTCTGGTTACACCAAGCATGCATCTCTCCGTGCTTCTTTCAGTTGTCTGTACTTTTTGTATGATAACATATCTATCCATAATTACTTTTCATTCAAAAATTAAGAGTAATTACTATTTCGTTTCATTCAAACAACTAAAGAGCATAAATGCCTGAACTGCTAGGTAAAAGTAATAATTAAAAACGCCTATGGAAATAATGTGTATAAATTTTTCTACAAAAGATTTACAGAGGTTAACAGTTTCCTTTTATTATGGCTAACCAACTGCTGAGATATTTCTACTGCAGTTTGCATGTTGAGTTTCTCATCAATTCAAAGATAGTTTGGCAGTTTAAAACCGAAAAGAGAAATATCAGGTCATTCGGAAAATAATGGCCAATTTTTTGAGGTGCCAAATTCAACTCGCCCACCATACTTGCAGACCAACCCATTCGCAGCACCATTTGTACGAGTTGAAGGGCGACTCAGACGCCACACACATGCCATAATCGGTTGAGCTGCAGTCATTGCTACTCGTGTGAGAGTGATCTGTACAACATGTTAGGAAGAAGTGTGTTACAGGTGATTCTGCTTCATGAGTTCAAATTGGGTCATAATGTGGAACAAACCTACCATAATGGGGTTGAGGCATGGGGAGAGGAGGCTACATCTGAACGTATTGTTCATCGGTGGTTTGAAAAGTTTTGTTCCGATGCCACGAGCCTACAAGAGGAGGAGGATCGAGGATGACATTAGGCCATTGATAACGACGCTCTGAAAGCAAATCCTCTCGTCACAGTCAGAGATTCTGGACATCTCTTCCTAATTGATTAAGGTCAAGAAGCTCGATACGTAGGTCCCACACAATCTAACAGAGCATCAGAAATAACAACAGTTTGAGATGTGAAGTAACCTTCTGCTTCACAATGAAAAGGAGCCCCTTCTTGATCACAAGTGGGTGCTATACGACAACCATAAGCGATCTGGACAGCGGTTGAACCATGGTGAAAGCCGAAACAACATCCTAAACCAAGGTTGAAACCAAAGGTTTTGTTCACAGTGTGGTAGACTGTTCATGGTTTCATACACTGCAAGTTCTTGAATGCTGGTGAAAGTATTACCTCAATCACATACCGCGAAGAAACTGACTGAATACACCAGAAGTTGTGTTCCAAGCAGCCATCTTAGGTGAACAGGGTCTTATCCTCCTCCATGATGCCAGACTACACATGTCACAAATGACGAAACACAAACTACACGAACTAAGGTTCGAAACCCTCCCACATTCAGCCTACTCGCCTGACTTGGCACATACCGATTCCACCTGTTCATGCATTTTAGCAATTACCTCAAGGACAGGACCTTCATAAACCCAGAGGAGGCCAAAATTGTATTCCGGAACTTTCTTGCATCCAGGGAGCCAGATATCTTTCAGACTGGCATTGAAGCACATGTCACTCACTGGGAGAGGTGTGTACCTGCTGAAGGCCCCTATTTCGAATCAAGCAAGGTTTTGTGCTATGAGGTACGACTCTTTCAATTTTACCCTCCAAATTGGTCATTACTTTCTGAAAAACCTGGTAATAAAATGGCAATTTCAACTTGGTATGGTGAGAAACACCTAAGCACAGAAAAGTGGTAACACGATAAATGAGAGAAGTTACGGAGAGTGTCAGTAGCCTCAACAAAATCCGATAGAACTTGAATAGTTATGGTGCAATTATTCACTTAACAGTTAGATGGAAAATGGGGAGGCCAGCAGGGTTTACATGGCGTTAGTTTTTTTCACGTTTTGCAAAAAGGAAATCCATAATTTTCGCTAAAAAGCGAAAGCTGCGATACACACGTTTTTTGGGTGTTTTTTTTTTTTCAATTTTTGACTCTTAGGTGTTTAATTGGCCTGTCGAACACCAATCAATGGCAACACATGTGGTGCGGTTGCACCGCAACTCAATACCTAGATCCTATGTAATTTGTGTAGGTCTAGCTCAATTCACCAATCACAATTAGCTTATAACAAAGATGTACTAATCATCACTAACGTTATATATAAGGGGGTAACATTACCAACACATGACTGTAATACGTGATCCCTTACCAACCCATGGCCGTAAACTGAATTGTCAGATTGCATGTATGCCATTACAGAGTACATTCTCCTACAATTCCTCTGAATATTATACTGGAGACACAATGGATAAGTGGTCAATTGGCAATGCAAATAAGAGCAAAGAAACATGAAATGACAACAACAAATTACCAAAAAAAGAAGAAAAATGAAGTTTCGAATTCCTTAGTTTTAAAATGGAAATGACAATATAAATGGCTGGAAGTGCAGTGGAAGGACAATGTTCCTTATGTTACATGTTCCATGTGCGATCAAGTGGGAAAGAAGAATTTATTCCCCGATACTAAAGGTAGGTCCGAAAAGATTTTAATAACTGTAATTTTGCAACTAATTTTTAAGAACGTAATTAATATTTCATTTATGCATAAAATACTGTATTAAGACATTAATATTTTAAATACATAATTTATGTTTTAGGAGATGGTAGAAGTCATACGTTTTCATGCGAACTTGATCTATTATTTTGTTAAGACCACTAATGCTATTGAAGTTTTATCTTATTTGCACTTATATACACTCGTGGACATCGAGATTTGCACACCAAGAAGGAAACATCGGATTGAACTGAAATTTTATGGACTTAATGATACAGATGAATGATACAAATGATGGCAAAAACAGAGCTGCAGGTCAACTACAGAGGGATCTATGGAATGCAGTCCAGCCATCTTCAATAGCTCGTCGTGGCGTGATACATGCTGCAATACAGTCCGGCATGGAGGCGAACACACACCTGATGTTGTCCTGTGGCAGACTGGCCCACACATGTTGGATGGTGTGTTCCAAATCCAGGATAGTGCCGCATAGTGGCAGCCGGCGTTTCAACTGGTCCTAAACATGCTTTACAGGGACATGTCCGGGGAGCAGGCACGTCATGGAAGTGTCTGGACATGACGTAGGCAGTCCTGGGCAGCCTGAGCCGTGTGGGGGCAGGTATTATCCTGCTGGTATAGCACACCTGGAATCCCGGCCAGGAATGGGAGCACACGAAGCCATAGGATCTCATCTACATACCGCTGGCCTGTCAATGATCCACGTACCACTACTAGAGCTGTTCAGCTATCATAGACAATGGCTCTCCAGACCATAATGCCTGCAGTGGGGGATATTTGGCGCACAATAGCAAGGTTGGGATTGTGCTGTTGACCCAAAGACCTCCACTACCGGACACAATGATCATCTGCCCCCAAAACAAATTGGCACTCATCACTAAACACCACAAGTCGTCCGTCTGTGGTGTTCCACATCGCTCTGGACTGGCACCACTGCACAAGGAGCTGGCAATGTTCCAGTGTTAATGGCAGCACGCGTAAGGGGCGCTGGGATCGCAGATTCGCTTTTGCGAAAGGTCGGAAAATTGTTTGTGGGCACACAGGAGCCACTACATCTGCCTGTACAGTGAACTGGGTCCCCGTGTGATCTGTTCATGCCTGGCGCACGATTCGTCGATCTTCTTTACTAGTGGCACTCCCAGTCCCTTTGGAGCCACTCCGCTGTGTGGCAATGCCGTCGCATGTCCACTGCTCCCAACACAATCAGACGATATGGTCAGAACGATCCACATGGCAGGCTTTAAGACGCGACGACCATTCTGCAGTTTTCAGCCAGATGATCAGGCCTCTCTCAAAGGCTGTAAGTTGCGTAAATCAGCGTCTCTGGCGTCTATCCGGCATTATTATCACTCTGTACTCTTGTTCACATCAGCCGGTGCTTTTCGCTTCCATGGGGCGACTACATGCTGGTTTATAATGCTGACGGTTCGAGCTTGCACTGCCACTACAGGGTGTGTGGTCATGCGCAATTGCACCAAACGTGGATCATTTGCATACCAGCACGCACTCTAGCTATCTGCTAAGTTTCACGGTTGTAGCACGATTTCTTCTAGGTGCGCAAATTTTATTGTCTGGGAGTGTACATAAAAATTCAGATATATAAATGCTAATTTACTGGCAAATTTCTCATTCTGCTGAAATCCGTAGTCTGATTTCTCCCCTCTTCCACATAGCAGATGTGCACTTAAAGTGATAAAGAATTCGAAACTGCATCAACATGTGTTTGTACATGAATCGTTTTCTTTGGAATTTTCTTTCCACTGAGTCCCACCGCAGTAATTATGTAATGAGACAGGAGAATCGTGCATCCGAGAGCTCGCCGAGTGCAAAGGTTAAAGAGTCATGCATTAGCAAAGGAAAAGCTTTACTGTTTTGTACACAAATCATTTGGATGACCAAAACATAGTCCCTTAAAAAAAATACATATTTAAAGTTGTTTACTTACAAATGAAAAGTCAACGTGAATGAGTATTTCAGGCCGTGAAAGAAGTTCAGATACCTGAACAAATTTATGATATTTTTGTCATAAAAGTTGAAGTTTGCCATTAAAAGGCAGGTGGGGCGCAATTTTTTTCTTTTTTAATCCAAAGGTGAGCGGAACACAATTTTTGATCCAAATGGAGAGCATTTTTTGCGGTTCAAAGGGCAAGCGAGGGCAGTGTGCCCAACTTTAGAGTGAACCCTGAGCAACGCCGGGTCTTTCTGCTAGTTAGTAAAGAATAACACTGGTCGGCATGAAAATCGGCCTCGACACCATTCCTGCTGATTCTTATGTAAAACGACCTCCTGAATCCGAATATGACCCCCGTTTTTAATCACTTCATAGATGCTCTTACGGCAACTTTGGCTTCTAAGATCACAAAATTTCTCGCCTGCAGCCTTTATACTGACACACAGCTCTTGGTCTGAAAATTACAATACCTTCAATTATTCATTACATGTGTATCACATACTTATTATTTCTATAAGACTACGCAACAGTACAATATTCAAGTTGGAGTGACTGGAAAACATTTCGTAAAAAATGTATTGCAAGTCACTCATCAGGTTTGTCAACTCAAGTTGGTCTCACTCCAAATGTTCACAGGTGATCAAGACTCAAGATGTTGAGGAAAGGCAGGTTTGTTTGTTTTTATTTAATTTTTCCATAACGTAACTAGTACATTTTCCCAATAAACTTGTTTCCCTGTGTTTTCTATAGCAAATAGCTCGCTACAGGATTCAATGAGATGAAATACAAATACTAACACATAAAATGACAGCAGTTTTCCTTATAACAAACAATCTGCAACTACACCAAAATACTAATTTATGGCTCACGTCCACAACCAAATAAATTTTTTGTCACCATTGAAATGGATTTTTTTTTCTTTTAGTTTTCTGCAGAATGTAAGCAAATGTTTACATATATCTTTTCATAAGATTTTTACTAGGCTTTGTGGAAGTTATATCTTGACAGATGATGATCCTACAGTTCAGATTTAATCAATATCAAAATTACTTCATATAAATTACAAATGAAATCTGCTTAAATTCAACACATGCTAAAATATGAGTTCACACATCTCTCCAAACCATCCAGTTTATAAGTTACCTTTATACTTCAGTTAAAACTGTTTTGACAAAATGCATCTTTTTCGTAATCCTTTCACACAATTCATCTTTTTCGTATTGTAGAAAGTCTTACTCTGAATTACATTTAAAGAAAGGCTTACTAAAACTTGTATAGACTTATGTATCCTAAACACATGCACACAATTTATTTAGAGATCTATGTAGATTTTAGGAAGAAGTGTCTGATCCCAGGTCGTAAACACCCTACTTCTAGGTAGGAAGCTAGTAGATTTAGGCTTCAATTTAATTACTGGACTCCATGATCTTACATTTATATACACAACCGTTTAAAGGACGTAAGCCTGGAAAATGGAGGTTGCAGAAAAAAACCTAATACCCACATGTGAAACCTCTCACAAAAAAAGAAAAAGGTAGCTATTTCATCGTAAAACTGGCATCAAGAAGAAGGCCCATTAGAATTGATCACCACTTTTCCAAATGCACCGGTACTTACGTGAGGGTCACCAGAATTATGTAATTTACGTTACTACAGTGGACCTTAAAAGTTCCGTTTGGACTGGGGTTGAATAAATCTATATCGTATGTTATCAGTTAAAATAGTTAACCGGATTCTCAACCTGCAACGTTAAATTTCCATCCCTACCAACAAGTCTGTGTCGTTAACTATTGAACAGGCTAAAATTGGTTGTGCAAAGCTTAAAACACCAAGTTTAACTATGTTTCTGAACAATGGTTTAAATCTTAAATTACGTAAATTGATTTCACAAATCATCTACTTAAAAAGGGAATGAATTCCCACAAGTCAGTCGTATAAAGCTAACTTTGAGTGATATTTGTTATAGCAAATTACATATAATATAATTAACGGATTGTTTACAAACCTACCAACACGAGTAATATTGCAAATGTTTACTTGCTGTTGCAGCCACGAGACAGGGTTGCCAACATCGATGTTCAATCTTCGTGTATCGTTTAATGATGTCAAATGACGTACTGATCATGTGATTGCAACAATCTTAAGCGAATAACCTAATTAACAGAAGTGGTCAACAATGCTTTCAGTGATTATGACACTTTATACGCACTTTTCTACTTCATAATAATTTGTAGCTAGGTCTCTGTATGTGTTTATGAGTATTCGCAGTTGGCTCTTCTCTTCCTTCTGCTATCTTCTGCTAGCGATGGGGGAAGGCACAACCCATTGCCCAAGAACAGATAATATTTTGTTTTTATTTCGCGCTTCCTTTTATGCTTTTCTTTATTTTTCTGTTTCATGGAAATACGGAATTCCGATTTGATCGACAATTGTTGTTGAAAAACAGTGTTTGTCTTTTGGGCTTGTGGACTAACCGAAACCTGCCTTTCACTCTTCATGGTTACACACACGGTCTGTTGTTGACAACTGTCTGGCAAATTAATGTGTATGTTGTTAAATCCGGAAAGGCGAGTTGCTTGTCGTGTTCACCTGTTCAGGTGTGTGCAGCGAGATAGAACTAGTGTGTGTGTGTCACAAATTTATGATAGTTTGCAATGGTAAAAAGTAATTTTTTTCTTTTCTTTGCAACGTAAGTTGCCGACAGTTAATTTAGAATGCCAGCTTCGCTCGCCGGGTTCTTTTACTGGTGATGTATGTGTTGACAGTTCGGATGTGGTTCTCGCAAGGCTAGTAATTCCGAATTAGAGATGTTTGTGTGTTGACAAACTTTTGTTAGTCTATATACGTAGTGTAATACCTAAACCCATTCTTTACGTGCTAAGAAAGTGTGTGTTTTGTGAAGCAAATATTTAAGATGAGTATTACATTTGCTGAAAAATTTCACCCCAGTGAGAGATGTTAATAATCGTTGAATAAGAAATTCGCACGTTTTAGTAACACACCCATGGGGGTAAACACCGGTATTAGATGCATTTTTGGTTAACTCTGAGATCTTTGCGTATATGCTAAACTAGATGTCAACATAAAAACCTATGGTTAACTAATGGTTATAAATTTGAATTTTTCTAGCTGTTGAACTGGAAATTTTGTAGAAGGCAACAAATGTTGACATCATAAATTAAAATCAGGGCTATTGTATGATAAAATTACGTAAATTATATTTTTTATGTAAAACTGATATGTTATGGTTATAAACCTGATTCATGTGTTATCAAATTTTACATTATGCAAATCATAAAAACTTCTTGCTTAATCCTTAGTGGATACATGTGTGATGACCAAACTCTGTCAGCAGTAGGAAAAACAACTAAGAATAAAATTCAAAGTATAAAAAAATCTGTTTAAGAGAAGGATTGGGGGGGGGGGGGAGTTTTGGCTCAGGCATCGCACATATCACAATAAACAGAAATTGAGTGAAAACACACAGTCACGTATAATTCATTAAGTTGTAGCTCTTGGCCATTCTACAGCCTTTATCACCTGCAATCAACTGAGTTCTAGGACTGGTTGCCAGAACCAGTCATCGGACAGACTGATTGTTCTAGCAACCAGTCCTCCGATTCAGTTGATCGCAGGTGATCAAGACCATATAACGGCTGAAAGCTGCTGCTTAACAAACTTCAAAACTATATGTGACTGTGTGTTTTTTACTAAATTTTTCTGTTATAGGGCGAGTTTTTGTCATGTATACATAAGTTTATCACGCGCCCTGGACTTTGGGTCTTGCTCTAGTGTCCTGGCCAGTTGGCTGTTTGTCCCGGTCAGAATTTAAAAAATGAAAGTAAACCCTCATTAATCTGGATCCACACCTAAACTGGACTGCAACAGGCTGAGTTGTGCATGTTGTCTAGATTAGGCAGATAATTATGTCTGCAGCTGATTAAAGAAAGATAAAGGGAGGAATAAAGTGGGTGTGTTGGTTGTGATCATTTTGTTAATAACTGTCCTCAAATTGCAGCTGATCTACCTATTAAAATAGAAATTCTCAAACTCAAAATTTAAAAAAATAAAAAGTAGTTAGTCAGTGGCTGCTCATGACCAGGGAAACAGGTGAAGTGTTATAAAATGACAATCCATGGAAAAAATAGGTAAATGTGTACTTTAGCATCCTAAATTATTTCGTCCGAAAAATTTAACCATGTGGGAAAAGTGCGACGTACAATTTCTTAAGCATGCAAAATAATGGGGAAAGGTGAAAAAATATAATATTTCTAGGGAGGAAAGAATTTTACCAAAGTATTTACCTGGGAGTACGATGGCTTGGAAGAGTATGTGCGGTAGGTCTAGGACGACAGAGCGGCGACGACGTCAAAGTGTAGTCCAGTGAATGGAAGCTTCATTTAGAAAAGCAAGTAACAGGCGGAAGAATACAACAGGAAGCGGTTGAGCAGTACATAGTTGTCGAAGCGTGTTGCAGGAAAACGCTGAAGGAAAGAGGTCCGCTTTACACAGCATTGTAACTGGTGTTAGTAGCTTTTTCAACAGTGTTAGTGGCTGTTTCCAAAGCCAGGAGTCTCCATACTTCATTTCGGATTTCGTCAGGGCTTAAAATTTCATTATCTGGCACAATACGACAAAAAGCTCTTGGGATCCCTGCCATAGTACGATTTTTGAATAGAAAAACTCCTTAATTTTTAGAAATATCCGTTTCAGGATGAAAAAATGTGAGCTACGATGTACGGAATAACAGCACAACTACAAATGAATTGGTTGAAGAAATGAACTACCCCTGTACATCTTTGAAACCATAATCAAAACTTGCGATTCAACCAGAACTAAAACTTCTTACTCAACACTTCTGTTGTACATGAAAACATTTACATTCCTTCATTTCTTTCCATTCGGAGACATTTTGAAACTAATAATGACATCCCTCACGTCTTTCTCAAAAATTAATAAATCATTTCTCAACTACTTCTACTTGCACACGATTACGCGACGCATCACACTCCTCCGAAAAATACACCTTATCTTGTTGTATTCTTCCGTGCATTCACTACCAACTCTTACTCTCTTCCTGCTCACGGAACTTTCACGTCGTGGCTGTTAGCATCGCTTCACCCTCCCACACCAACTGCTACAAACCATCGTATTCGCAGGTAAATACTTCCGAAAAAATATTTCTTTATTTCTTTTATTAAAAAATATTATATTTTTGCACCTTTCCCCATTATTTTGCATGCTTAAAAAATTGTACTTCACACTTTTCCCACATAGTTAAATTTTTCTGACGAAATAATTTAGGACACTAAAGTACACATTTACTGATATTTCTTCATTGAGAAGGTACTTGTAACTGAAAAAATTGAATGTGATGAGAAAAGAATCCTTATCACTGCAATAATTAAAAGGAATGTGAGAAAGAATATATGTTTTCAAGAAAAGGGTAAATGTGTAGATCAGCAACCTAAATTATTTCGTCGGAAAAATTTTAGTACCTGGAAAAAGTGCGACATACAGATTTTAGAGTACGGAAAATAATGGCAAATAGTGCCAAAATTTCATATTTTCAATGTGTTTTAAAGATTTTTATCATAATATTTACCTGTAAGTGCGATGATGTTATGAAACGCTGTGGTAGGCCTAACGCATCGCTACCGCAACAATGTCAAGCGTTGCTCGGTTAAAACGAAGGTTCGTTGTGGTACCGAAATGATTGGTGGAAGAGTACAAGATAAAGCAGTTTTGGCTGGAGAGCGATAAATGTTGTAATGATACACAACTGAAAATAGGTCTGGATTATCCACCCTTTGTTTTGTTGTATCCTGTACGTTGTTGGCAGGAAAAACCGGAGAAAACCTTTTTGATTTGCAAAAGATGTGTATCAGTGAGATAGAAACTGACCTGCAAAGAAAGTATTGACAGGAGAACCAAAAGTGCACTGGCACAGCAAATCAGCGACAAATCGAAGTCGTTCTAAGCAGAACCGAAAGTTATACTTCCTCAGTTTTCTGTACAACATAAAAGGCGTATTTGTGCTTTTTATTTGGAATCAGGGAATCACTTGTGAAAGAACAAAACATTTCTCAACATCTGCTTTAAAAGCAATGGCAAAATATGAATGAACTATATTCTGTAGCATATGAGTCAAACATGGTTCGCTCCCCTGGCAAGAACATATGTGGTTGCACTTGTAGTCATCCACGTGTGAATCACACGCTACAGCGAATCTTCCTTTTAAAGGAGGAAAGCTTGGCATCATCGCGGTAGCGATGCGTTAGGCCTACCGCAACGTCTTTTCGCAGCATCACACTTACAGGTAAATATTACGATACAAAATTTTAAACATGAAATTTCTGCACCATTTGCCATTAATTTCCATAATCTAAAATCTGTACGTCACACTTTTTCCAGGTACTAATAATATTTTTCCGACGAAATAATTTAGGACACTAATCTACACATTTACCAAAAAATGCATCCAATGGGAACATGCTGTGATAGTCACCAAGAGGCCAGAAACATCCAAAAATAGAAATCATGGTGGAAAAGTAGAAGTAAACAGATTTTTCAACTGAATAATAACTGATATAACTTAGTGTCTAAGTAAAGCCAAGTGTAAGTGTTTTTCTGATGATTTCAATTATTTAAATTTCTGTTTTTATCATGTCTTCCTTGATAATGACACCTCAGTTTGATTATACTCTTTAATAGGATGCATGTACTTTAATACACATTGGATGGTGAAATTGGTAGGCAAGTGAATTCTTCATTGAAAGTCAGCTGTTTTAGGAGGTTTTTACAGGAATGATGGGTTCTCAAGAGAGTCCCGAATGGCTGTGTATGAAAGTGTAATTGTTCCTGCTCTGATGTATGACAGTGAAACCTGGGTATTACAGAAGAGACATAAGAGTCGTTTGTGCGCTGGATAAATGCGTTACTTATAGGGAGTTTGTGGCAAGACTCTCCAATCGTGTGAGGAATGATGTGCTGCAGTTCTGTAATGTTAGGCAAAATGTTAGGAAGGTGGAGACTAATATTCTTAGGTGGTTTGGCCGTGTTGAAAGAATGAGTGACGAGATTCTTACTAAGAAAATTTGGTACTTATGCATTAGTGGGGAGCCAGTGCAAATGTTACGATTGTTGATAGATGGCAGCACATAAATAGAGAAAAACTAAAATAGTGCTCTAAATAATGATCAAGCACAATAATAATAATATCTTTATTATTATAATAAATAATAATACTGTGGAATTAACTTTTTACGGGTCTTATAGAGGTTATTATTCAAAAAGTTGGTCAAATTTTCGAACTAAATCTTAGTTCGTCATCAGGACTATGTCACTTCAGAAGAGACATAGGAGTCGTAGTTCTGATGACGAATTAGGATTTAGTTCGAAAACTTGACCACCAACTTTTGAATAATAACCTCTATAAGACCTGTAAAAAGTTAATTCCACAGTACAATATGAATAGAGGTGCCATAAATTCATTTACAACTAGGATAAATAATAATGTAAAGCAAAATGTTTAAGAAATACAGACTGAATGTATATCGTCTTTCCAATGATGCAAAAAATCTACACATTAATTTTTGGTGGCCAGTAAGTTTTAATAGAATTTAAAATGGATTCAAATGGGTCTGAGATAAGTGAATGATGTCTCCACACAAACTCAGCTAAATACAAATCAGTATGCTGATTAGCAGTTCTGCAATGTTTGTTTCACCATTTAGTTGAGCCCCACAATCTTTCTGTTGTTTGAGTGTGGGCTCCACTTCCTGGGTCAACAAACTGATGCCTATGATTGACTTCAAAATGGTGAAATCCCGCCTTTTCTAGCTCATCAGTCTTATATGATTTCCATGAATCAGAATATATTGTAGAATGTTCTGCAATGAGATTTTTTACTTCTTTCATTAAGGTTTTTACACTTCTGTCTGGCACTTTCATTAAATATAGTTGTTAGTAGAATGACAAATTCCTCTGAATATTCACTGTTCCAGTAAAATATGACCTGTACTAGACTTTCTCTTGAATATAAGGTTTTGTCTACTTCCACCATTAGTCCGGGGCCTTCAATATTTTTTGTTTGACTGACCTTCCAGAGCAGCTACACAAATTTCTCACAAATAGTTATTCTAATCAACAGCTGCATGACTTGCCATGTTCAACTGGCGTTTACACCATTTAAGAGAACTCAATTCCTCACTCCAACTATAAATAAACCGAACACCAGTTACAAAAGGAATCCGACTATTCCCAAAGCAATTTCCTGCACGTAAGCCTATTTTACATTTGCATGTTCTAATGTTTCACCTCCAAAATATAGCTTCATGTTATGTCCCGATTTACATATCCTTTCCATCAGAAGAATTTAACAGCACTTCTTTCAGTTGCAGGTAATTTTCAAATTTTCATATTGTTCAACAGCACAGAAACAGATAACCAACTGAAAGCAGTATAACTTTGACACTAATGATAATAATGAAACATTATCTTTTCTACTCATGTGCTGCCATCTATTATTTTTTTTTGTTATTATTTTAATAAAGAAATAGTTGTTATTAGCCAGTGTTTGATTGTCATTTAGAGCACTATTTTCGTTTTTTTTTCAACTCGCGTGCTGCCATCTATCGCCAATTCCGACATTTGTACTCGCGCCCCATTAATGCATAAGTACCGAAAAAAATTACAGCCCAAGTGGCGGGAAAGAAAAGCAGAGGATGGCCAAGGAAGTTGTGGGAAAATCAGGCTCAAAAGTGTCACAGGTGAGAAAGATCATGAGTATGAAGTATAGAAGGTCTTGTGTACGTCGTGTGATGGATGTCAGTGAAACCCAAGTTGTGTGTCAAGATCGCTCTAAATGAAGAAACTTGGTACAGCAACAGTAAGTAATCAGTTAAAAATGTATCTGGTGGTTTGTATTTCTTTGTGGAATTAACTTGTGAATCTCAGAGAACAGCTTAGTGATATGTATGCATGTATGTACTTAAATTATAAAACTCCTGGCTATCTCCAGACTGCCAGAACACACAAATTCTTGTGTGGGAGAGGGGAGGCATGAATAGTAAAATTTTAATAGTTTCAAGACCTCATCTTACAATTTTTTAAGGAGACGTAGCAAAATCTGTTTGGAAATTCATTACCATCTTAAAAGTAATCCCATAATTTGTTTTATTAATACTATCTTTTTTTTTTTTTTTTTTTCCCCATCTTGCATTTTTCTTTGTTTTACATCAGTCCATTACCTTCCAGTGGTTGCAGTTGCTATCCAGTAGCCAAGTGCTGAAAGGTGCCTGCTTCTATACTCGAGACAAAGCTAACCTGACTATGGAGTTTAAGTTACAGAGTGTGTACTTCCATTGCTTAATATAGTTCCAGTTTAAAAGTCATGTTCAAGCTTGAACTGAGACCTAAAAAACACACACAGGTAAACAAATGTTCTAAATGGCGTACGTACGCACGTTGAAAAAATAAAGATCCCAGTTTCTGTCGTGTTTCTAAAAAATACAGACATTTGCATTTTGGCGGTGTCATTGTCACTTCTGTTGTGCTTCAGAGAGGCTATACAGTTAACACGAGAGCACGCCTGCCAACTGTTACGATTTTATCATATTTTTTAGTATGATAAATCATGCTGCAATACAATAATATGATGTTGCCGCCAAAAATACGAATTATTTTAAAAAGCCATGTTTTCCCCCATTTTTTCCCTTTTCACACAGAAGTAAGGAAACATTTATGTGTAATCTTTGTTTTTCCCCTTCGAAAGATTTTTTCTTGGAGAGGTTTCCAATTTCTCTTAACAAATTCCCCTGTCTCTAGTTTCCCAACGGAAATAAAGTAAAGTGCAATTAGTAACCAATGGGCGAATCGCAACTCGTTTCGTATAACGTTCGAGACTGATTCATATTTTCGACTCTTACTTAAAATTGCTGATTGGTCGGTGCTGGAATCATACATGAGATTCTTCCACGGATTCGCGGAATTCCGCTTTTTCGTCATCATTTGGGTCATGCTCGAGATCGATGCAAAACCGAAGAGAAATTTTGGGACTATGAGTTAGAAGAGGGATTCGTTTGCCATCAGGAAGCAATATTTAATCTTTTAAAACTTTCGGAAACGGAAGTTAAACGGAGAAAAGGCTTTTCCCGTTATTGTAATGCCCTTTTCTAGCAATATTTCTTCTGCCCAGTATTGTTGTTAAGTATAATTTTATTCCATAATTATTTGTATTTCAGCTTGGAAATGGAAGAAAATTTTCCGAAAACGGAAGACGGCATGGAAATTTCCTCTTAATCTTCAGCCGTGAGATTTTTCTGCGGATTCGAGGTATTTTGGCGTTTTTATCGCCATTTGTGTGGTCTCGAGATCGATACATAACCGAACAGAATTTGGGGGAAGGTCATTTTCCGTCAGTGGACAAAAGTATGACTTTCGAAATCAAAGTTAGAATAAAGTGGTTTCTCCCGTAATCGTAATTTTTTTTTTCTTGCAATATACTTTTTCTCAGTATTGTTGTTAAATATAATTTTATTGAATGGATGTGTGTTTCAGCTTAAAAATGTACGAAAAATTTCTGAAAACGGAAGTCAGACGGTGTGAAGATTTCACCTGTAATCGTTGCCCCTCCCCTTCCCGTAATGTTTCCTCTATCTTGTGTTGTTAAATGTTAATTTTATATTTTGAATATCTAGAGTAATGTGGTCCAGTTTAATATTTACATAAATAAATTAACATGAACAATTTTGTCTTGCTCATGCTGTGTTTTATTCACACTGTTTCGTCACGCATTCCGATTTTTTACCCAGTTTTTAGTTCAGCTTTTTTATCCCTTCGTCGGTCTCATGCATGTTGAATGTGGACGAGTGTCTGTTAATTTGAAGCAACCTCTCTCCCCTTACACCTGCAACCATCAAGAATTTATATACTGTAGATACAACCTACACCATCAAGAATTTATATAGCTGCAGTAGGCTTCAAAAATTATCAGTACGCATTGTGTTATGATTTTTCTGTTTGAGTGTTATGTTTTTTGGTTCTGAGAGGTTGGCAGATCTGCGAGGGCATTTACTGTGACTGGGAGGAGAGAATTGTTAGCCGGAGGTGGGGAGATAATGGCTTGGCTTTCATTTTAATGAGCTTTTGCCTTTCTTCATGGTTGCTGTTTTAAAATACTCGCTCAGAAATATTTTGTCTAGTGGTCGGCAAGATTGAGGAGGTATGGGGGTGGAGGGGAACACTTTGATGAAACGCGGGAAGTTTCCTTTTGTTTCACTTTCAGTCACCCTTAGGGTTGCGGACCCTATTAGTGTGCGGAGAAATACTGATGAACAAGAGATTTCATGTCGGTGAATCGGTTTCACAACCTTAACGTGTAATGAGGTTAGCTTTGCCCTGAGTATAGCTAATTGTCTGAGTCAAGACCCACGTAAGGCATATGCTGTATGTTTGACATATAGCAGTGGTTCTGTTCCTTTCCTGGAACAGGTGCCTTTAAATTAAGGATATGCAATGCCATATAGTCTTAGCTTCTTATAATAGTTGTTAATTCTGGCCAAAAAGGGGGAACAATCCAAATTTTGGAAATTTCCTGTATGATGTGTGTGAATTCTATTGATCTTCTTACACTTCTGCCTTCATTTCTTAATTTTTTTTTTTTTTTAGTCTCATGGCTAGTGTATTGAGGAATAGGGAATAGTTTGTCTACCCATCTAATTGGACCCAAATTCAGTGGTAAACATTGAGGTTTTCATATGTATGCACCACACCATCTACTTTCAAAATATGTTTATCCTCACCTGAAAAATCATTCCATCTGGTGATTCTGCTGTTGAGACAGCAGATTCGCCCTATGGAGTAATTCTTTGAATGTTTCATCTCCAAACTACTTGACCAATTGTACTACTACTTTAAAAAGAAATTAAAAGGATTTCATTTTTCATTGTGTATATATGTACAAAAAATATATTCCAAATAGTGTTTCAGAGAACAAAAATTACCCCTAAAAAGAGTATGCTTTCCATATTTAATATGTGGACTAAATTCTCTGAAGCCATCATTTCCCTTTGATACTTTTTTTTGCTAAAAAAATCCCTATAAATTTTTAATTTGTTATTTGCTTTAATAAATATGAGGGTTGTACCAAAAGTAATGCAAAAGTGGGCATAACTTTTTTATTAAATGACAGGGGTCATTCAAATCACACATGTTGGTAGAGTAACTCTTCCTCTATAGTAACACATCTTCTTTGCGGGTAGATAATGGATTCCAAGCAGAAGCAATGTGCCTTCATTGAGTTCTTGATGAAGGAAAGGTGCAGGCTGTCTGACATCCACAGAAGGCTACAGAATGTTTACAGAGATGATACCATGGACAAGAGCAATGTGCACAGATAAATGAATAAGTTTAAAGAAGATAAACCACGCAGTGGGAGACCATCATCCATAACCACTGGCACGAATCATCAGCGAGTGGATGAATTGATTCACGCAGAGACATGAGTCACAATCTGTGAGCTTGTTGCACAACTGGACTGTGGTCACAATGTCGTACAGAAAATTTTGGAAGACTTAGGCTATCGGAAAGTGTGTGAAAAGTGGGTGACTCAGCAGTTGACACCCGATTTAAAGGAGAGAAGGGTGAAAGTCTGCTCTGATCTTCTGGAAGCATTTGAAGACGCATTTTTTTTTCCAATCTAGTGACAGGGGATGAAATGTGGGTGTATCTTTGCGATCCAGAAATAAAGAATCAATCTATGGAATGGCGTCGCACCTCTTCGCCTAGGCCTGGGAAGTTCAAAAGCCGGCAATCAGCACAGAAAGTCATGGTGACTGTTTTTTGGGATGACAGGGGTGTCATTCTCCTTGATTTTCTGGAACGTGGCCGTACCATGACCAGCAATCAGTGTATTGAGACATTCATGAAGCTTAGAGAAGCCGTAAGCAGGAAAAGGTCGAACAAGAATCTGAAAAGGATCCACATTCACCATGACAATGTGAGACCACACACATATTTGGCAACAAATCAGGTGATCAGCAAATTAGGCTGGTCAGTGGTCCCCCATCCACTGTACAGCCCAGATCTGGTGCCCTCTGACTTTTACTTGTTCGGTCCAATGAATGACAGTCTTTGGGGCCAACAATATGATGATGTAGACAAGGTGAAAGTGGCTGTAAAGAAGTGGGTACAACAGTCCACATCTGAATTTTTTCAAAGAGGATTCGAGAGTTGGGTTTTTATGATGGCACAAACGCATCGCTTGTGATGGAGACTATGTTAAGTTGTACCTTTGTATAGAGAAATAGTTACTCTACCAACATGTGGAATTTGAACGACCTCTGTCAGTTAATAAAAAAATTATGCCCACTTTTGAATTACTTTTGCTACAACCCTCATATTTACAATATTTTGGTAGATTCCTATTTACTTAAACCTTGAAATAAAGATATTGTAATTTTAGTGCATGTAAAGCGATGTGGTTACAATGTTTTGTTTGTTTTTTCTCTCAGAGTGAACAATTTGGTAATATGTGTAAAAACAACTTATTTACCCTTAAAATATTTAAAAAATTAAATGCTGAGTGATACCAATGGTAAATTGAGCTTCAGTTTTTTACATTAAGAAACTTCCTGTGAGCACTTTCGGGAGCATGAGTTCTCATTCTCATACATACAAACGTGGGGTCTGTAACCAGCACTGACTAACTAGCACACATATGAATGAAGTTAGCCTCTGTAACAAAAGAAGTTATTTTGACTGCTATTTTTGACTGATTAATATAAAGTCAAAAACACCTAAAGACATTTTTAGGTAAATCTAGCATGCTAAAATGGTTTTAATAATAATTTTTCTGAACATAGATCGTATGATAAATATATACTTGCCCTACTGTCTTTGTAGGAAGACCACTATATGTCATATGCTGTTTGCCTACTCATGACATGAGCATTATGTACCTCAGTGTTTTTCAGTTCTTTAGAGATATTGTTATTTTAAAAAATTACTATATTGTCATTAAATAATTTATATGCTTAAGGAAATTAATGCTATTATTGAAAATTTATGGGTTTACCTCTTAACTTGATCATGTGGTTTTAAAGTAAGATAAATTTTAATAACATTAATTTCCTTAAGCATATAAATTATTTAATGACAATACAGTATTTTTTCAAATATTGATCTCTCTAAAGAACTGAAAAACACTGAGGTACATGTTGTTCATATCATGAATAGACAAAAACAGCATGTGACATGTAGTGATCTTCCTACAAAGAAAGTAGGGTAAGTGTACATTTATCATATAATCTCATGCTTACAAAAATTATTTTTAAATTAGTTGAGTGATTTATTTTATTTAATTTTCACTACTGAAGTAAATGGAAAGTCAGAATTTGCTGAACACAAACACTTCATTGTTGGTACTAGATTTTAAATCTTGTGCCATACATATCTGCCAAGATTATAGCTGTTAATGGATAAACTTGTATATTCATTTAATTTGTACTCCTGTTCGTGCATATTACTGTGCAGAAGAGTGCATGTTGAGTCAGAATTCAAGAAAATGTGTGCATGTTATTACTTGTGTACCTCTTTTTCATGCAAAAAAAAAAAAAAAAAAAAAAAATGCTGCATAATTAAAACCTTTTAACGTTTTTCATTTTTATCCCAGTGTGTATTGTAGGCACTATTTAGATGTCTGAAGCTGATCCATTAGGAATATTTCTTGTAAAATCTGGAAGTAAAGGAGATCGCCTTGTCTTCAGATACCCTTACACTTCAGAAGATGGAAGGAAAACATTTAGTAAAGGTGAGTATTTATGCCTCTGAAGATGTTAGTATTTTTAATCACATTTTTAGAGACCTTTGTGCTCTGGCGTAGTCAGTAATACAATACAGGCACTCCTCACTTAACAACCTACCTGCTTAACGACCACTCATACTTATGACCAGCTCTCCAGCGTGGGGAATCCCCTTTCTCAGTCTGAGAAAGATAAACATAATACAACACAGCAGTAATCACAATGACAGGTGGTTGAGTGAATTTAATTCGGGCATTAATTTGCCGAGTTGCAGAGTCATGGAACTTCACCGATGATTTAATGATAACAGATATAAAAACAACAAGAGCTTCATTTTGCTTGTTGAGACATTTTTGTTCGTGTCCAGCTGCACGCACGTGCTTTCACCAAGGGGGCGAAGTTGAAAGAGTCTCCCACTCGAAAGTAGGTCACCGGTGTTTTTCTCCATGACAATGCACGAACTCGATTCTTTCTCTGAGAGTGGAACCTTGAGAAAGTCCTTTTTCTTTTCTCTTGTTATGAGTTTCTTGCTCTCCTTGATGTTCCCTCATTGCAAACACGGGCGGCGGCTTCCAAGAGTCTCGTTCCCACAGTCGGTCAGTATTCGCTATATGAAGTGTCAGCAATCTTTAAGACTACATATTTCATTTATAAGTTCGTAACTTTATTGTGCACCCCAAAGTGCAAGATATCGGCAAAAAGGAAGATCATGACTTCACCTGGAGGATGCACCAAGAATTGAAGGTAGGCTATTGATCTTGAGAAGAAAATGAAGATCATAAACGACTATAAAGCTAGTAAAACAGTTAAAGCAATAGCACATGACTTGGAGCTGGCGCATTCGACCGTTTCGATGATCTTGAAGGATAAAGATAGAGTGAAAGAGGCAGTGAAAGCATCGACAGGATTTAAAACCATAATAACTAGGCAGCAGAAAATCCTCAGTAATGAAATGGAGAAATTACTGGCAATCTGGTTTGATGACCAGATACAAAAAATAATGCTGATGAGCCTTTTAATAATTCAGGCCAAGGCACGCAGTAACTTTGAGACTTTGAAGGTGCATGAAGGCTAAGGATCGACGGAAACATTTACAGCAAGCCATGGATGGTTTTGTCGGAGATTCAACCTGCATAATTGGAGTATCAGCTGTGAGGCGACAAACATGGACTTAGAAGCAGCAGAAAAAATTATTGACCAATTTGACGAAATTATTGAAAAGGCAGCTACTGCCTAAAACAGATCTTCAATGTGGGTGAAATCTGACTTTTTTGGAAAAAAATGCCCAAAAGGCCCTACTTACACAAAGAAGCTAAAACAATGCCCAATTTCAAGGCTTTTAAGGACAGGGTCATGTTGTTGAGAAAAAATATCGCTGGGTTCAAGTTAAAGCCTTTCCTCAACTATTGCGCTGAGAACCCACATGCATTGAAGCAGGTTAATAAGCACACATTGCCCATTTACTATCATGCAAATAACAAAGCATGAATGATGCAAGCTTTATTTGGGGATTAGTTCATAAACTGCTTCATACCCTCGGTCAAGCATTGTCTGGAAAAGGGCATTCCCTTTTAAATTATCCTCCTATCTGATAATGCCCCAGGCCAACCCCTGCATCTTTATGATCCACACCCAGATGTAAATGTAGTGTATCTGCCTAAAAACATGACTGCTATCTTACAGCCAGTGGACCAGGGGGCTATAGCTACGCTCAAAGCGTACTATTTGTGCACAACTTTTTCCAAAGCTGTAGCAGCAACAGAAAGTGATGAAGTAACCCTCGTGATTTTTGGTAATCATACAACATTTTACACTGCATAAAGAACATTGAATCAGCTTGGGAGGGAGACAGAAAAGTGTATGCAATGCATATGGAAAAAATGCCTAAAACTTTCGTGAATAATTTTGAAGGGTTTGACAAAGACGAGCATATTGATGTCATAAAACAAATGTAGAACTTGCTAACATGCTTAATTTAGATGTTGAAGTGGAAGATATTGAAGAATTAGTGGAATATGTTGAGGGAGAGCTAACTAACAGAGGTTTAATAGAGTTGGAAGCACAGCAGCACTTGGAAGAAGAAGAGGAAAGAATGGAAGTACAAAAGGTCACTGTAAAGAGGTTAGGCTGGTTTGTTCTCGAAAGTGAATGCGGCTGTATTAGAACTAGAGGATATGGATCCGAATGTTGAATGGTTCATGAAAGTGAAACAGCAAATGAATGAACTTTTGCAGGTGAGCTTACCACAAAGGAATTTTCATTTGAAGACCATTTTGACTCTGCCAATATGGTAGCAGAATATGTTATATGACTTTTGTCAAAGATAAATGATGCAATGCAGGGAGGTTCAGGCAAACTCTTTATTTTTAACACCTATAATCAGCTATGCAACTCACATCTAATAACATGGTAGGTAAAAACACTGTAGATGCACAGAAAGTTATGACTTTATAGATGGCAGTTTTCACCATTGCTTCATTGTTGCTCTTGTGTAACTTTTGCTTCTGGTGGATAAAACACCACACCCCACTTACAGGAGAGGGGGAAGTGTGAAAGGCCATGTTTCCTAGCTGGATGTTTGTTATCATTTGTGGATGGCCAGAAGTGAATGTCATTTAGCCCATGGTTGACACCTGCACGCTTTCTCACACTTGTTTAATTTCATGTGAGAAAGCATGCAATAACAGAAGAGCACATAGTTTTGTGGTTTTCCCTGTTGCATGCCCGCTGCCTGTACTACTTGCAAAACCAAAAAGAAATCCATGTATTACCCTACCTAGCATGAGATAAGAAAAGAAAAAACTGACTAAACATTAAAAAAAATGGCACTAGAACATAATCTATTAATCCTAAAGAAAGTTTTTCAAGCAGTAAAGCACTTGTGCACAAAACAAAAGTCCTGCTTGAAACCTTGCAGTTACCCATATTACCTATTCACGTATAATCATGCGGGTTTCAAGACTTCATTTGCACAGTTGTTTGGCTCTCATGCTACTACTCAGTAAAGAGTCAGCACTCCTATTTTTTTATAGCTCAGTGTCTGCCATAAACACTTCACAAAATGATTTGTTTTTATATCTTGAACAATGGTTGAAATTTATAATATTACTGAAAACAGTTATAAGCAGCTCCTAGTTAAACACTGCATTTTAGAGCTGCATGCTTGTAAAATTGAGTTTGGTGCTGCTGTGATATGTTCAGGATATACAGGTACATATATAGGCGAGCATAGTATGTATCACACTGGTTTTCATTGCCTGCTGACAAATTCATATGTAAAAAATTTTATAAGTATAGCTTTCTTTTTCAGTTATGACAATCTGAAACTTTTAATCTAACAATTAATGTGATATTGATAAACATTATGTACATCTATTTTTAAATGTAATGGAAGCTGACCATTTATCATAAACTGTCAACTAAAAAGTATTTATAGAAAAAAGGAAAACCTCATGGTTGCCACATTTCCAACTATTGTTTTGCATTTAGTGTGTGTGAGATAATTTGTAAAAAATGTTTTTTTGTGCTTTTGGTATCTGAATGTTCAAAGAGGAACAGCACCACTCAGAGTCATATGCAATATACTAAGTTGAGAGTGAAACATTTTAAAAAGTTTTATCTTTATAAGTTACATTATTGTAACATAAACAACCTGTATGTTTGCAACAGTGGCAGCTTTAGGGAGGAGGCAAGGTACTAGGTACCTCCTCACAATTTTGAGATTTTTAGGATCATTTGTTTTGTTCATTTAGTGTGTTTAGGCACATCAGTTTATGCTAATTACTCCTTAAAGAAAGAATGGCTGTGTTCATGCAGTCTTTTAAATTGAAGCTTTCTGAAAACAGGAGGCAGCTCTTAGTTCAAGCTTCCCATCAATTTGTGATCTTTGTTTACGATAAGATAGAGAGTTCAATTTGCCTCTCAGATAAAAGCCATGCTAAACCTGTATTTCCTAACTGAGTCAACAGAAAGTGACAGAACCATTAAATGTGCACATGTGTAGCATGGGCATACTAATTTCAGGGAGAAGCAAGTCTTAGTTTGCTGTTTGCCTCTCTTAAACAACTGTTTAGGTGAACTTTGACAGCTGTAGGTTTTCAAATAGGCCTAGTTCCCAGCTTCGGGTGTGTCAATCTGCCTTAGTTACATACAGTCTTCTTACTTCCATCATTAAGGGAACAAAGGAAGTAGCTCTTCTGCTAAACAAGCGAAAAAAAATGCACTCTCTCCTCCTCCCCACCTGGGACCATATAAGATTCAAAAACCCTTCTATTTAAGTCTGCGATATTCATAAACCCAATACCACTGGCGACCCGTTGATTTTACAGTTAAATCAGGATCATCCAACTCTTCCATTAAGTAAAGCAACCTCAATGAAGGAAAAGCAATCACTAAAAGAAACAGAGCTGGTAGAACAATCCACACTCTCTCCAACTCCTGCCCCTCCATTGCACTTTGGCGAAAGTTTAACGTTACCAAAGATCTCATCAGTATATAGCTCACCAAAATAGTGATTAAAACCAATACAATCATTGTGTGATCATGAAAAAAAATCAACTGCTCTATAACAGGGGAAGCAGCATTTTGCAAATACAAAGAACCTCAAAATGGCGATTACCAAATTGCTCTAACCAATCGATTAAAAGTATGATCTAAAGGAGGGACATCATGCTGCCATTCCATTGACCCTCTTACATAATAACCTCTTCTTACTCCAAACTTCACTACCAAAGACTCCCACACTAACATCACTAAGTATAAGACAGCCAACAAAGACATCGATTCTAAAGAAGACACCACGTTTCAAGCCAAAAAACTATCAGGGTAATCAAAATACCACTGAGGTGTTCCGTTTAATCCTAAAATATGTTGAGGAAAAAAGGTCATATTCACCCCCTATAAACATTACAAAAAACTAAAGCTTCATTCGTTTTGGGCTCATTATTGTTCCAAAAAACAAAGGAAATCAATGAGTTAATCCTGCCAAAATAGCAAAAACTGCCCCTATTCTAAGAACATAATGGAAATGAGCTACCACATAGTAAGTAAGTATCGTGAAGAACAATGTCCAAAGAAGAATTAGCTAAAACCACCTCTGTTAAACCCCCCAAAGTAAATAAAAAACAAACCCCATACACCACATTAAAGACACGTCCAACTTAAAATAAGAACCATATAGTGTAGCCACCCATCTAAACACTCTAATCCCAGTTGTCACAGCAATCACCATCGTTGCTGCAGTAAAATACCCCTGAGTATCCACATCCATCCCCACCGAAAACATATGGTGGGCTCAAACCACAAACCTCATCCGCCCGATCCCCGCCATAGCATAAATTATCCTTAATGTTCCAAAAGGCTCCTGCTTCCCCACGGAAGAACTGATAATATAGGAGATCATCCCAAACACAGGCAAAATTAAAATATAAACCTCTGTTATTATATTTGCACTTTTAAGGTATTAAACCCCTGCAAAGTGCGCATAGTTTACGTGCAATTCATAAATGATGTACTATTAAAAAGCACCAATCACTTACCCTAAAGATCATGGTAATTTCCATCGACAACACACTTCCGTGCTGGAAGTGTGTTGTCGATGGAAATTACCATGATCTTTAGGGTAAGTGATTGGTGCTTTTTAATAGTATATTATAAACCTCTGGATGACCAAAACAAATGCTGAAAAAGAATAGGATCCCCTACCCCCGCAGGGTCAAAAACAGAGGTATTAAAATTTCGATCAGTTAAAAGTATAGTGATAGCCCCCACCAACACTGGTAAAGACAATAACAATAAAATAGCTGTAATTAGCACCAACCAAACAAATATAGGAACCCACTCTATTGTTATTCCAGACCCGTGCATATTAATAATCGTAGTAATGAAATTCACAGCCCTTATAATTGAGGGCGCCCCCTAAATGTAAAGAAAAAATCACAAAATCATCCCCCCTCCCCCCACTATGACCCAACCCTGAAAAAGAGGGGGATAAATTGTCCACCCCGGCCCTACTCCTCTCTCCGTTATTGAAGATAAAACAAGCAAAAACAAAGGAGGCAACAACCAAAATTTCAAGTTATTTATATGAGGAAAAGCTATATCTGGCTGGGGCTCCTGATATAAAAGGAACCAATCAATTTCCACCCCACTCCCCGATTAAAATTGGCATTACCATAAAAAAAATCATCACCAGAGCATGAGCGGTAACGATTACATTATATAAATGATCATCGCCCAACAAACTCCCCATCTGCCCCAATTCAGCCTAGATAATCACTCTTATTGCCAACCCCACCATAGCTGACCAAACCCCAAAAACCAAATACAAAGTAGGATAAAAAAAAGGAATCTCCGTTTAGAGCATTTTTGTTTTTGAATAGAATTTATTAATAATGTGAAGTGCTTAAAATGGAAAACAAAGGATAGCCATTATAAGACAATACAAGGTAAGTTTCGTCTTTTGCTGCTTAGGTGAAAGTTGTCTACAGGAGTCTTCAATGCTTTGTGTGTGTGTGTGTGAGAGAGAGAGAGAGTGAGTTGAGGAAGAGGTATATATAGAATCACATTTGAGATGAAAGATGAAAATGGTGTTCATTTCAGTGTTATTTTTAATCTTCTGTGTAGATCTCAGGAATAAAAAGTTGATTTCAATGCAATAGATTTCATACTAAAACTAGCTGAGCAGTTCCTAAATAGTGCTAGTGGAGAATGTCAATGAAGTAAAAAAAAAGTTTTAGCAAAAGGCAGGAATCTTACAAAGCAAGTTCCAAGTTGGCCTCAAGGATACATGAAACATGCTTCTCTAGTAAATTCCTTACATAACAAATTAATAATAATAATAAATATGTTACTTGAGAAATTATTATTTATAATAATATAATAAAATGATGCTAGGAGAAATAAACTTATTTGAATCCACGCAGGAAAATTGTTTCCCTCTGCAGTAATTTTGGTTACTGGCGGTCACTGACTTACAGGTTGTGGTGAAAAAAATAGGGTATGTCACCACTCCATGGTGAAAGTCCACTCTCTTTTTTAATTCAACTGGTTTGTTCCATATCCATAAAATGAAAGCTTTATAAATTTGTCCATGAAGCTGTTGGGTCATTCCATGCCAAATCGTCAGATGCTGTCCACCACACCATCTCCGATTCTTATGATTTTTTTTTCATGAATAGATCACCCCAGTGTATGAAAATTCCGAAAGTTTCATTTTTTTTATTATTAATTTTTGAAATCTGGTGCATGGCGGGCCTTAATCGCTTGAAAACGCGAATATCTCCGTTGTTTGGATAAAAAAAAAGTACCAAAATCACCACTCCTTCGTAATTTCCCCCAAGGAATCGATTGGTGCATTGCACAAATTTCTATCTTTTTAGTTTTTGAGTTACGTGCAACGGGAGAGCCTTTTTTCAAAACATAAAAAAGCAATGTAGTACAGCACTTAGAAGATCGCAATCGTTTTTCGTTTTTAAAGAAAAGTTTAGTCCAACAAATGAAGAAAAAAAAAACTTGGGCTTTCATGTGCCCGCTGAGAAAATAATTTTTAAATATGGTGCACGGCTCATATTTTGCCACTGTGAAACCGCGTGATGCAAATAGCATTGGTAGCTAGCCAAATTGCAGCAGTAGTGGATGTTGGCCTTCGGACAGGCAGCAGATCAAGATAACATTGCACGCGTTGGTCAGATGGCACAATAATTTGATGTGATGCTTGAAGGAGGAAGGATAGTGAATTAATGTTATGTTTAAAGGCATTTCAAATAATATAACTGTAAAATAATACTAAAGGGTCATTTCATGCTAAATCGTCAGATGCTATCTACCACATTCTTAGCCATTCGACGACGCGGAAAACTAATATAAACCATTTTCTCCGTACAGCTTACCAATATGAGCTATACTGTGAAAAAGGTTACACACAAATAACGCATATAAGTTATGCAACAGACGTCAAAAATATATTGATGTTCTTAGCCATTCAATGATGAGAAGAACTAATATAAACTTTTTTCTCCCCATATAGCTTAACGATATACAGTACTGATGCTTATAAATTATACGATTGACGCTGAATACAGTTTTTGGAATATTGATTAATGATTTCTACAGCTCACGCAATATCCAACAGAATTTTTAGACATGAAATGGTTCTATTTCAGGAATTAATAAATTGTCTAGTTGTCCACGCCTGCCTTAAGAGAAAATGATCAAGGAATGATAGCGCTTGAGAAATAAAGTAATCGGGGATATATATCTTGGTGCCTATTCTTGCTAGGTAGAGGAGATATATACTGCGTTTTAGTTAATGTCAGATACTTGACGATCACAGATGACGTTTGCAAGGCTCAGCATCGGGTTAGAAAAAATGTTATCGATTATTTTTTTGTAGATCTGGTATTTAAATGAACGAGTATATCTCGCAGTTGTCATCTTGCCTGTTTTTTATTTATTTATTTTTTATTTCAGTTGCTTATTTAAAGATTATGCGTCGGGTGGGAGCTCACGAAACTCTCAAGAGCTCATATGAAACAAAACGCACCACAGCACCCTACAATAAAGAAAACGCAGTTTAACTGTTCGTGGTGTAGCCCAAAAATAGGAAAATACAGTGTGACGGTTACACTGAACGAAAAAATTTATGCCTCCTAATCACATCTCGGTGTCAGAGTGGTAGCAATTGGATTTATTTCCGTTATTATTATTTTTTATTAATCATGCCATTAAATTTAGAAATAATGGGAAACATTGACAGGCCTCGAACATATGAATATGTTTTCATTAATGTAATACCCAATGTATCGCAATTATTGATTACCAATTTATGAAAAACAAGTATGGAACTCGTGTTACTCTTTAGCAATCGTAATTTGTCCGCTCTGTTTTATGAGCTTCTGTTACTCTTTATCAGTAACAACGCAGTTAACGTCCTCATATTGAAAAGTTACTTTAGCTGTCTCTTGAATTAAGAATTAGTTTTTTTTTTTTTTTGTTTAACGCATTACTAACAGCCATGTGGAATGCCATAATCACAATGCACAAAGATGCTGAAAAACTAGGCAGCAACTTTCAAATCGCAAGGGAATAAAAGAGATCTGAGAAAATACACTATGGAGCTTTTCCACTTGCGGTGCTCTCTTGGAAATTCGTTCTCTGTTTGCCAGAGGTCGCAAATTAGGATCTGAGGGGTTCGAGGTCTGGGGCCATCCTGTCTTTAAAAGAGAAAAAAAAAAAAAAAAACTAGAAGCAAGCATGTCAGCCATAGCACTGATAAAAAGAGTAAATAGTCTCTAAGAAAAATAAACAGTTCTACATTTGTGGCGAATAGAAAACGTTATACCATAATGGCAAATAAATTAACAAATGCAGGGCAGTGGCGACCCTAGCCGCTCAGAACTGGGTGGGCCTTTAAGGAAGGGGGAGGGGGCTAAATGTGGTGGGAGAGGAGGCACACACTTTGAAGTGTTTGGCAGAAATTTTGTCAAAAAAAATCCGTTCATGTGAATTTTATTCAACGCTGATGATGTTAACCCTAGTCTAAAAACGTTTTCAAGTGAATACTGTAGCAAGTTACTATTTGCAATTTCAGCTTACTTAGGTTTTTACACACGCACGCACACACACACACACACACACACACACACACACACACACACACACACACACACACACACACACACACAGAGTACAGCTTGTAACCTGACAAGGAATCTCTGATCATTTTCAGCTATAATTTATAATTCCAAAACATGTGTTTCTGCTGCTCTCTTAGAAATTCATTCAGATGACTCCATCCCCCCATTTCCCTCCCATAAGTACAAAAACTAACAGCCATGTGGAATGCCATTTTGCTTTTTTATTTAAGAGGCTACATTTCATAAACTTCCAAAAGCCGAAAGTTTAGAACTGATTGGTTTACATCGGTGACACGAACATTAAATTTTCTCGCGGGTCATATTTAGTTTTCACACTACAGAAAAAATATCATATTATCTTCACAGAAAATAATCTGAGATTTTGCGGGCGCATATAAAATCTTCCTAACACTTTTTTGTCAACATCATTTTTCATCCTGCTGCGAATGGCAAGTTTATACTTTTTTTTATTTATTGGAGGTTCAACAACTACCGTGAGCAACTCAGTGGGCTATAAGCAGTTGCCCGTCCCTAATTTGGGGCCACTGTTTCCAGGGAAGGGAGAGAGCCAGCGCCGTAAGACAAACACAACATCCATGCCTCACCAGGATTCGAATCTGGACCCATCTTGGATGAATGATCATATTCATAAGTCATCGCTAAGACCACTGCGCCATCAGGGCGGCAAGTTTATACTTAACTAATCTTTACGAGGAGCATAAATTTATAAATTTGCGGGATGTTGATCAGACAAAGTGCACAAAAGGTCTGGAGCGTCAAGTCATTTGCAGTAACCCTCAATAAACAAACATTTAAAATGGAGAGAGGCTTCGTTTCATCGCCGGCATAATAAATCTGAAAACTAAACACGACAGAACTTTTTATCCATGTATACATACGTATATACTCACCAGAATTAAAAAAAAACTGATTAAAAAAAAATTCAAGATGATTCCCAAAATTAGGCAAAGAAATTCCACGATCTCTCGTCTAGAGCGAAAACATTGGCAGCAATCACCCCTCCCCCTTCCCCCAAATAATTTTGGTTTTGCATCGATTTCAAGAAATGATTAAAATGATGACACAAAACGCAGAAAAATCTCGTGAACTGTAAAACCTTTAGATGTTAAATTTTATAAACGCCAAATTCGTTATCGGAAAGAAAGAAAAATAATTCCATGGAAGTTCAACTTCCTCTTTTCTGATTTGATTAAATATAATCAAAAACTGACATGGAAGTTGATCACAGCGTTGTGAGACATCGAAACATAAACATCGTTCATGAACTAATCTTGCTTTTTTAAAGTAAGAATTCCTTTCCTTCAGAACGTGAGTTCAACAATATGTGTGTCCTCGCGATAGGGGGGGGGGTGATGGGTGGGATCGTTTCTTGCGTGCGGGAGGAATGCCGTTCTTCTTCCGATACCAAGTCTCCGCACAGCCGTGGAAACGACGCAGCGTGCTTTGCCAATTGTGCTTATGTTGTGGCAATGCACTGGCCATGCACCATGGTTTTTTTTTCTTCATTTGACAGATTAAACCTTTCTTTGCAAAGAATAATAACTGCAGCTTTCTAAGTGCTGTACTACATTGCCTTTTTAAGCATTGAAGAAAGGCTCTCTCATTGCTCATAACTCAAAAACTAAAGCAGATAGAAATGTGTGCATTGTGCTAATGGATTCCTTGGTAAAAATTAAGAAAGAATGATGGAGATATTTGCGTTTTTATGTGAAATATGTCGGCCATGCACCAGAATTCAGAAAATTATATCTTCTAACCTATCGGAAATAAAAAATTGAAACTTTCAGGGTTTTTATAAGTTCAGAGTAGCTACCCATTAAAAAAAAAAAAAAAATTGTAAGAATTGGAGATGTGTTGGTGGAAAATTAATTCAAAATCGGACGATTTCATGTGGAATGACCCTGTTTTAGTAGTACATCATTTGTAACAACATAAAAAAATATATATATTTATTTTATTTGTATGCTGGCTTAGCTGCTGTCAGTTTAATAATGTGTGTGCAAACTATTTAACTAGATTTACGTATATTTATATCTTCCATTTTCTTGTAGGAAAACGAAAACCCATACTGTTTAAATATAGATGGCAAAGATGACCTGTGTTGCTCGAAGTATGTTTTAATATATTTAATAATGTGTTTGATATTTTTTTATACTGAGTGCTGTCACTTTCTTGAATAATAATACTTAATTGAAATTTGTGTGTGTGTGTGTGTGTGTGTGTGTGTGTGTGTGTGTGTGTGTGTGTGTGTGTGTGGAAAGACAAGATGTTCTTGTCATAAAATAGCTATCTTCCTTTCTTTCCTTTCTCTGTTTCAATGTTTTCCAAAATATAATACAGCCTATGTGATACTGAAATTTCAGGGGTCTAGTTGATAAATGTGTGGTATAGATATTGTGCTGAGACACATGAACTTTTACAATTGATACAGGCTTCGTCTGCAATATATTACCCTGATATATGACGATTATGGGCAAAACACGTAACAATATTAACAAATAAAGGTAACTTGATCACGCTAGTTACGTTAACTGAAACTTTTACAAAAAGTTCGTAAGTTGGAAGCTTTCGACCTTATCTTAGGTCTTCATCATCGGCGTGATGAAGACCTAAGATAAGGTCGAAAGCTTCCAACTTACGAACTTTTTGTAAAAGTTTCAGTTAACGTAACTAGCGTGATCAAGTTACCTTTATTTGTTACCCTGATATAATCCTGTCACTTAGAATTTCCATTGTAATTTCATGTTGATTGTTGGGTTATGTTGCCATAGTAATGAAATCCAGTTTTTCACAGTGTGTCATGCTATGATGTCATCTTATGTAAAGCTTTCTGACACCATGTCAGAGCTCTGTTATACCTCAGGATCAAAGTTGTTTTAACAACTGCTTAGAAACATGAAAAGGAGAATGTTACATCACAAATATTCAATCTATTTTGTTGTGCATAAACTGCCATTGAGGAACAAATACAAGGATTTATAAATAATAAAATGACACATTTCTTTGTACTTCTTTTATAGCTGCATGTAGGGGTCAAAAAATATGCTGTTCCACATTTGTTTATATTAACATTATTGTGGAACTGCAACTCACTCACTGCAAAAGTGAATATTTAAATGTTTTTTGACACAAGGCTAACCCATATCTTTTTTTTTTTTTTAAGCAACTCTAAGAACTGTAAGCAGTTGCCTATTCATAATTTAAGGCCACTTTTTCCTGGGATGGGACAGAGCCATTGGCAGAAGACAAGCTCAGCACCCATATCTCATCCGGTCTTGAACCTGAGCCCATTGCGATTAGATGGTCAAAAGCCATCACCTCAGACTACTCACTTACTGGGGTGGCTAATTCGTTTCTTTATTTATGTGTGGATTAATTCATTGTGAATACATTGACTTAATGGAACATACGATTTATTATTTAATTATAATATGCTGAAGTTAAACATGCTTACCCATGTTTTCCTGTATTTGTTCACTTGTGTGTGTATTAATTTATTGTGGATACACTGATTTCATAGTTTATGAGATTTTATGGTCTGTTTTATGTGACACTAACTAAAGGAAGAAACCAGAAAAACATTGAACTATATGTTGAGAACACATCGCCTCAGGGAAAATGACTTTCACAACATGAGCAATGCACATTCACTAAAAATGACTACTTCAGCACAAGCCATATGTGGAGGCCATTTATGAAAACAGCATTGATTTGCTTGTGTACTTTTCTGTCTTCAGACAAACAGTGAAAGATAAAAATATGATAAATAATGGTAAAAATCTTTCCTCTCGAAAATCAAAAACAAGCTCTCAACAATGAAAAAAAAAAAAAAAAAAAAGGTCCATTTTATAGCATCCCACTATCCATGTGAGTCACAATGCTGTTTCCAAATTTAATAAAAATGTTGCACTCATACTGGTTAAAATATATATATATATAAAAAAAAGGAAAAAAGTTTAAACCTGAATTTTATAAACAAACAGTACACGAGAGAGCAAATAAAATTCCAAATAAACAGCCCTTTTGATCATCATCATCACTAAGCTGTTCTCTGAGATTCAGAGGTTAGCTCCAAAAAGAAATACAAACTACGAGATAATTTTTACTTACTGTTGCTGTATCAAACTTCTCCATTTACAGCGATCTTCACATACAAATTGGGCTTCACTGACATCCATCACACGATTTCAAGATCTTCTATATTTCATACTCATAATCTTTTTCTCATGCAGACACTCCTGAATCTGATCCTCCCATGACTTCTTTGGCCTTCCTCTACCTTTCCTTCCTGCCACTTGGGCTAAAAAAAATTTCTTAGTAAACATCTCATTACTCATTCTTTCAACATGGCCAAACCATCTAAGAATATATTAATCTCCACCTTGCTAACAACATTTTGCTTCACACTACACAAGTGCAACACATCTTCATTCCTCACACAATCAGAACGCATCTTGCCACAAACACCTCGTAAGTAACGCATTTCTCCAGCACACAAACGACTCCTATGTTTCTTCTGCAGTTCGCAGGTTTCACTACCATACATCAGAGTAGGAACAATTACACTTTCATGCACAGTCATGCAGGACTCTCTTCAGAACCCATCATTCTTGTGAAAACCTCCCAAAACAGCCATGACTTTCAATGAAGAATTCATACTCCTACTAATTTCATCATCCAATTTGTTCTCTCTGTAAAACATGCTTCCTAAATACACAAACTCATTGATCTGGTCAGTCACTGTGCCATTTAGATTTATATTACATTCAGTACTACCAGGTCCTCTCTCAAAAACTATAACTTTAGTTTTTCCCTTATTTATACTCAGTTTAAATTTCATGCAAACTTTGTACATCCGAGACAACATACTCTGCAACTCACTTTTGCTCTCTGCCAACAGGACAGTGTTATCAGCATACAGCAATCTGCACACACGGATATCACCAAGACATAAACCAGTATTAAAAACCAAAGTTATGGTGTTTGAGCGAGAAACTGGTAGTACTGAATGTATTATAAGTCTAAATGGCACATTTATTGATCAGGTGAGTGAGTTTGTGTATTTAGGAAGCATGTTTGACAGAGAGAAAAAATTGGATGGTGAAATTAGTAGGCGAGTGAATTCTTCATTGAAAGTCATAGCTGCCTTGGGAGGTTTTCACAGGAATGATGGGTTCTCAAGAGAGTTCTGCATGGCTGTGTATGAAACTGTAATTGTTCTTACTCTCATGTATGGTAGTGAAACCTGGGTACTACAGAAGAAACATTGAAGTCTTTTGTGTGTTGAAAAAATGCGTTACTTACGGGGGTTGTGGGAAGACACGTTCTGATTGTGTGAGGAATGATGATGTGTTGCAGTTGTTTAATGTGAAGCAAAATGTTGTTAGCAAGGTGGAGACTAATATGCTTTGGTGGTCCAGCCATGTTGAAAGAATGATTGAGGAGATGCTTACTAAGAAAATCTTTTTAGCCCAAGTGGCAGGAAGGAAAGGCAGAGGAAGGCCAAGAAAGTCATGGGAGGATCAGAATCAGGAGTGTCTGCATGAGAAAAAGGTCATGAGTATGAAGTATAGAAGATCTTGTGTGTGTCGTGTAATGGATGTCAGTGAAGCCTGAGTTGTATGTCAAGATCGCTGTAAATTGAGAAGTTTGATACGGCAACAGTAAGTAAATAATCAGTTAAAAAAAAATTCTGGTAGTTTGTTTTTTTCTTTGTGGAGCTAACCTCTGAACCCCAGAGAACAGCTTAGTGTCATGCATGTATGTATGTATAAGCCAGTATTATCTATTTTGGCATCACACATCCATAAATATATTAAACAGCCAGGGTGACATTACACAACCTTGTCTGACTCCAGCACTAATAGAAAACCATTTTGATAAAACACCATTCACTCATACACAAGCCAGCATACATGGCTTTTACACTGTTAAGAAGATTCCCAGTAACACCATATTCATTCAAAACCTTCCACAAAAGTGTCCTATTTACTCGGTTGTAAGCTCTCTCTAAATCTATGAAAGGCAGCAAAAACTTTCTTACCAACAGCCCGATACTTTTCAATCATCATGAGTAATGCAAAAATTTGGTTATTACAGCCTTTATCAGGCATAAAACCACTCTGAACATCCCATACTTTCTCTGATGTAAGACCCCGTACTTTTTCAATAACGACCTGTACTGAACAGTTTCCCTGGCACACTCAGCAGGCCAATAATACCACGTTAGTTCTTGCAGTCAGTCTGATCGCCTTTTTCTTTTACAAGGGAACAATGATAGCATCCTTCCAATCCCGAGGGACCATTCCTAGCTCCCAACACAACTAGCAAATTTCAGTTAACCTGTCAATTACAGAGTCACCATCATATTTCAATATCTCAGGAGTTATGCCATCAACTCCCGGAGCCTTACCATTCGTAAGAGATATTAGAGCTTTACACACTTCTTGAGATCCTTCCTGTGCTTCCATCCTTCACTGTGAGATCATCTGCTTCTGCTTCAGAATCACATTTGCTTTCTTGATCTAATAACTCACAGAAAGTATTCACCCCATCCTTCACCTAACTCATTGGGTTCCCATATCATTTCCCCAATCCTATTTTTCACACAACTTACAACTTTGTTTCCCCTATTTTTCCTAAGTCTCATGTACTTCCAGAAAGTCTTCCTGTCTTTCCAAAAAGCAAATTCATGCTTTTCTGCCTTGTCCTTCCTATCTTTTGCCTTACTCTGGTGAACCAGCTTAGTTGCTTCATGCTTCTTACAGTGATATTCATTCAAATAAACTCTACCTTGCAACATCCCCAAATAGGCTTCCTTCTTTTTCTTTACTGCCTCTTCAATCTCACTACTCCACCAAGCATCACCTCTATTGCTACCCACTATTGTTGTGCCACAGACCTCTTCAGCAGCCCTGACAACACAATTCTTAAAACATTCCCACTTCTTTATTACATCCCTCTCACAAGACTTCAACTCCTTCAGTCGTTCTCTAAGTAAGTTAGAATAATGCTGATGATCTTCAGGGAGCCTTTCAACCTTTATTCTTTCCATCCCAGGCGTCTTCCTATTTTCCTCCAACCAACCTTCAGTTTCACTCGTGACACTTCCAAGGAATGATCAGAACCAACATCTGCACCTCTCATCACACGAGTGTCAACTAAGTGTTTCAGACTCTGATCATAGACAACAAAATCTATCATTCCCTTTTGACCAAGAGTACGATTTTCCCAAGTATATGTGTGGATATACTTGTGGTTGAAAATATATTAGATACGCACAAACCATTCTCAATGCAGAGTTCAATTAATCTTTCACCATTATCATTCACACAAGGATAATTAAACTTACCTAAAACATTGTTTGAAATTTCATTCTGCACACCTACTCTACCATTGAAATCCCCTGCTATTATAACTTTCCCTTAGTACCAAACTGGCTCAAAACAGCTTTTAGCTCATTGTAGAAATCTTCCTTCCTATCAGAAGGTTCCAAGTCACAAGGAACATACACTACAACAATTACTATTCTCTGAAGTTTCACTTCCAAACGAATCCAAAGAATTCTCTCGCGGAGCTATAGTGAATCAAGTTGTTCATCTTGTCACTTAAAATCACACCTACACCAACCTGTCCTCTCACATTATCCAGACCCCACACTCACCGTTCCATTCGCTTATTCTATCCCGATTTTCTTCTTTTTGGTTTCATTTATACACAGCACATCCAATCTATACTTATTCATCTCTTCAATCACTTCGTTCATCTTGCCATTTATATCTCTAGTATTCCATACACCAATCTTACACTCACTCAGCTGAGATCTCTTTCTGATTTTCCGTTTTCCAGTTCCAGGTCGATTCCGTGGTGGACCATCCTTCTCAAGTGTGGTAGGTCCACCATATCTCACACTACAGTCCGAATAATTATATCTTTGTGTCTTCTTAATCAGGTAAGTACATCGTTGTGGGGGATTAGCCCACAGCTGATGGTTCCAGTTGGTCCTTCAACCTAAGGATTCTGGAACAAAACCCAGTGAGTTGGGGTCTTTTTGCCATGTCACACAGAACTAGCTGGCACCTCTCCAAGATTCACAGGGGCCCTTGTTGCTGTTCTGTATGCCATTGTTCCCATGGAGTGCTCCGAGGAGGCAAACCCATCTCTCACTAAAACAGCCGTGCTTAAAATGAAACAAAAGATATTATTAAACTTCAGAAGGTCAAGACAAATTAATTTGAGTCATACAATGAGTAATAATATTAGACAGGAACATAATAAAGCTGTTAATCTACATGCCTAGAAATTAAGAAAAACAGTTAAAGAAAATTAAAGAAACTTCCCTTTTCAAAGTGTGTCTTAACAGTATTACAAAACTTCACAACAGAGTGTTGAGGAATTTAATACAAATAGTAGATTGTGTAATATTCAAATGGAGGAAATTACTAAAATAACTGGACCTATCATAAAACACAAACGCACGCAGTGTCAGTCCACCTTTGGCCTTAATGCATGTACTGACCCTTCGAGACATGCTTTCAACAAGGTTTTGGAACACAGCGATAGGTATGCATTTCCATTCAGTACATAACGCTAACTGTTGCATAGTAATAGGCCTTGGTTCCAAACTTCTTATGCAGCACTCTAATTCATCCCATAGGTGCTCTGTGGGATTAAGATCAGGGCTCTGTGCTGGCCAGTCCACACACAATATGGAAATATCATCAAACCACGCCGGAATAGTCCTTGCTTTATGGCTCGGTGCATTATCCTGCTGGTAGCAACAAGGCTCGGTTCCATAGTATTGCAACAGAGTTGGTAGGGCATAATTGAATTGTCCAGAATATCGAGGTAGACGTGCTGGTTAACAGGTTTGTCCACGATAACCAATGGGCCAGGACCATACCACAAAATACACCCCCACATGAGTACACTGCCAGCTCCAAACTTGACCATAGGAACAGTACACTGTGGTAAATAGCATTCCCCCTCCTGCCACCATGCCCACACATGGCCATCAGACGGATGGATTGTGTATCTGGATTCATCAGTCCATAGGACCTATTTCCATTGATCTACGGTCCACTCTAAATGTTCTTTACACCATGCTAAATGACGAGTAGCATTCTGAGTGGAGATAAAAGGGTTATGAGTAGCCGCATGACCACGGTACACCATAACCTATGGAATGAAGTTCTCTGCGAATGGTACGTGCGCATACCGAGGTTCTATCATTTTTACTCACCTGTACACAGAGGTCTTGTGCAGTACTCCATCGATTAGCTGTAATGACTCTCCTGAGGTTTCGACATCCTCTGTCTCTGATTTTCTTTCGCCTGCTGGTATGTTTTGCTGCTTCAGGCATGCCACGTGTCTTCCACTTACGCAAGTCAACTGTTTTGGATGTACTGAATATGTTTAAACGCCTCTTGGTTTCTCCTATGGACAACCCACTAATATAACACCCAACAATCTTTCCTTTCTCAAAGTCAGTTCTCTCCCGCCACAACATTTTCACTCAACCTCACAGTGCAATATGATCACAGTCACCTGCAGGCTTGTTTTTATACCGTTTGCAGCTGTACCATGCATCTTAACAACACAGCGGATCCGTTCATTTGCTTTTGAGGGGATGTCCGGTGACTTTTGTCAATCTAGTATATATGTATATATATAGACAAATAATAATTAAAACAGACCAAGCAAACCCACAAACACCCAAACGAAACACACAATACATACCACCAAAGGAACAAACAATTTCCATATACTTGCAAAAAGCCCTGAACCCAAAAACACAGAAAAACACAAAAGTACTTGAACCCATTACACTGCTAACGTACCGAATGGAACCCAAAATACAAACAAGAAACAAATACAGAACAGCACCACAGCCACCTAACTTTAAAAGGGGAAACACAAAACAAACAAAGAACCGAGACGACACTAAAATCAAATTACTGCCTCCTGCTCCGGGACTTGAGGCAGAGGGGTCTTCGGAGCCGAATGATTTACGTCTCCATTGCCTTTATGCAATTTGGCAGGTTTAATGGTTTCTGAAAATATTGAAAAATCCCAAAAAAGTTAAAAAAAAAATTTTGAAGATTCCTTTGATACTATTCCGTTGTTAAAATTTAGTTGCTGTCAAAATTCACGATGCCTGACCTGCAAACACATTCATAGTCTAAATGTTAGCTGCCAGATGGATCCTGTTTTTTTGTAAAACATCAAATGTAGTTTATTCTATTACTTGCCTTGTCAGTAGACTTTGCTATATTGGACAAACGGGTAATCCTTTACACATACGATTAAACGGACATAGCTCTGACATAAAACAATTTAAGCATAAGAATGACATTGAACTGCTTCATTTTCAGCGTTATAGTTTTGAGGAAATAGAAATTCGTATTTTGTTTATTGAGTCAGATTTGGAAAAGAGATTATTATTGGAAAATCTGTGTATTTTGCAATTCAAGACATTATTCCCATATGAACTCAATGATTTGCTTAATGGCATTAAGACTACAGCCAAGGATTTTTTGGCTTGGTCTATAGATATTTCAAGCATAAACCTTTTACTACTTCAGGAAGTAGTGCCACTCGACACAATAGAGGTAACAGATCTCGTGGTAGTACTTTCGTGAATTTTCAGGATTTGTTGCTGGAACTGGATGGCCTTACTACCAATATTGTACGGATTTGTAAATCAAGAAGTTTTTCACTTAATTTGGCTAAAATTCATTACCTGAAAAAAAAATATGACAATTTTCATTTCAATAATTTACATATTAAAACATTACTCAATGATTTGCTTAATTTAGATTATCTTCAAAGCTTAATAATTTTGGTTCTGATCATAGGGAAAAGTACTACTATGTACTTCAATTTCCAGATCGAATTTTTTATAAAATTGGTGTTAAAAGGATTTTTACTGACAATAATATGCACTTTCCATTAAAGGACATGGTTAACACAGTCCTGTGTTATCGTTATGCTACAACTGTTGGTCGTTTAATTTATAACTATCGCCACGTTGCTGAGAATTTGCAGGACTTATATTAAAACCGATCCGCATTTTGTTTGTGCAGTAATCCAGAATATACTTGTTTTATTGATCCTTTTCATAAGCATATTCTCACAGGCGATACTAATCTTATTTCCTCTCCTGTTCTCAGGTCTGTTTTAAATAAAGGTACAGGATTCCTTATTTCTACTAGATTAAATGTTAGTACAGTCCTTAGGGATCTAAAAACTGATCTTATTAAATATATTCTTAAATTATCGTATAAGTTTGGAATTTTTTATGAAGAATTTAGCATGTCTTTAGATTATGTTTTGAGTGATTTTAAAAGGGCTTTAAATTTGTTCTCCACAGTCTCAAGTCAAAAATTATTTCAACATTCCACTTATCAAGAAGCATATCAAAGGATTACAGAAATATTTTGTCTTCACTCCTGTGGATAAGGCAAAAAATAATGTGGCTATTTTTTGCAAGTGTCTTTATGTTGAGATATTATTTTCTGAATTACATCATGGTTCAACTTATAATCCTATCACAGTTGACATTAATATTATAAAGAAAAAAATTATTGATTTGCATAAACGCTTAAGTCTCAATAACATTAATATGCAGTTACCTTTTTTGTATGCCATTCCGAAATTTCATAAGCTTCCTGTGTCTTTTAGATTCATTCAGAGTAACCGTCACTGTTATACTGGCCTTTCAGGGAAGATTTTTGAAAAATATCTTAACATTATTTATAAGGAAATACAGGATTCTTGAATAATTAATGACAATAAACCAGTATTGAATTATATTAGGTCAGTTTCTTCTATTCAACATATATAGGTACATTTGATTTTAAGAATCTTTTTGCCTCAATACCGCTTTGTGGCCTGGTGGAGGTTTGTAGTGTGATGTACTTGAAATATGAAAAAGTGATTGGGATTACTAGGACATATTGGAATGCACTGGTTGAATTGTTCCTCAAAAATAATTATATTTTGATGGGTAACAGATTATTTTTGCAAACCATAGGAATTGCCATGGGTAGTAATTTTTCCAGTATCCTGGCTAATCTTTATTTACACTCATTTGTAGCTACATTTGTCGAAAATAATCACTTTTCTGGTAGAATTTTTAGATATATTGATGATTTAATTGCAATAGATTTTCCTAATTTTGATTATTCTGCTCCTTTTATATATCCATAAGATTTGATCTTGGAAAAGACTAACCATCAACAAAATTTAATAGTTTACTTGGATTTGGAAATTACACTTTCTCAAACTGGGTCACTTGGGGTTAACCTGTATGATAAAATAAATTCCTTTAATTTTCAGGTACACTTCTTTGCTAATTGGTTTTCAAATGTCTCCATTTTAGTTCACAGAAACCTAATTTTTTTCTCAAATTTTCTGGTTTTTACGTATTTGTAGTACCTCTGATAATTTGATTTATAACTGTAAGTTATTTTATGAACAATTAATTTCTAATCAATTTCCTTACCTTTTATCAAAAAATATTTTTTACAATTACTCAAAAATCACAAACTTCATTCTGCTGACACATTTAATTACAGTACTCTTATTAACAATTGGTCTGACAATATTAAATAGTTAGAAACTCTAAGTACCACTCGGTAGACCACTTGTGGCCACATAACCCTTTGCTTTCTTCACACTAGCTTACATCTAGCCTATAAAAAGTAAACTACATTCCTCCATTTGGCAAACAGGTTTTGTTTAAACCATATACCATTACTTCCTTATCAGCTTAACCTTTGCCCTTGTGCAGCTTTGGCATTCTTGATTCTTTATCAGTGGTTCTTGGTGTTAGGTGTTGTAACGATCTTTGTGGTTTCACGTTATTTTTTGTGTTCGTTCTTGCTTTCTTCGGTTACTTTTGTTTCCGGCCTTCTTTATCCAGGTAGGACTAATCGTGATTGTACTTTTTTTTTTTTTTTTTTTTTTGTGTCTTTATTTCTGTGTTCTTTTGGTCTTGTGGCTTTGGGAGCACAACCAAGGGGACATTTGGGTTTTGTCCGTCCCTTTCTTGGTTTCAGAAAAGACACTTACAAAAAACGGGTGCTTCCCTGATAATGACCGTTTTAATTTGATTTTAGTGTCGTCTCGGTTCTTTGTTTGTTTTGTGTTTCACCTTTTAAAGCAACGCGGCTGTGGTGTTGTTCTGTATTTGTTTCTTGTTTGTATTTTGGGTTCCATTCGGTACATTAGCAGGGTAACGGGTTCGAGTACTTTTGTGTTTTGGGGTTCAGGGCTTTTTGCAAGTATTGTGGGAGTTGTTTGTTCCTTTGGTGGTATGTATTGTGTGTTTCGTTTGGGTGTTTGTGGGTTTCCTTGGTCTGTTTTAATTATTATTTGCTTATATAGCCTTTCCGCCCGGATTGCTGCTTTGCGCATCAGGTGGTTTGGGGCTTTTTTATGTTTTGTATTGAAGTGCTTTAGCTTTCTTATTAGTGTTCTTATATATATATATATATATTTATTTACTGGGAAGCCAACGAAGCCCAGGCACAGGGCCCCGCGATGCTGGAGGGCCCCAAAAAATAATGATTTGTCACTTTTTTTAATTTTGCTTCTAAAAAATAGAGAAAAGTCATATAGCAAGAAATAAATTCACTGTTCTGTGTTTGGGAAGATTTGGGAGCATAATTCCGCTCGAACTCAAAGTATGCCATCTAAAAAAATGAATTTGCTAGCTTAAATGCAGGCTTACTAAATATAGTTTTGAAAATACGAAGGTCATCCCAAAAGTAATGCCTCGTCCCTCATAAGATTTTTATTTGTAGCAGCAAAAATGTGAAACATAGTGGCAGAATACTTGGACATATGGTTAATAATGCTAGCCTATTCAAAGTATTGTCCATCACTTTCTATACATTTCCGTCATCTTTGAACCCTTTGGTAAAATCCATTTTGGAAAAATTCCTGAGGCTGTCGTTTCCCCCATGAGTTCACAGCCAGTTTAACGTCCATCACATCGTCGAAACTTTTCCCACGAAGGGTATTTTTTAAAGGTGCAAACAGGAAAAAGTCTGAGGGAACCAAATCAGGACTGTAGGGGTGTTGGGGCATCACCGTCCACCCCATTTTGGCAATGGCCTGTGAAGTCTCCATTCAAGTGTGGGGACGTGTGTTATCATGGTGTAAAACAACACTATGAAGTGGAATGTCACGTGTTTTCATTGTGATAGCTTCCTTCATCTTCTTTAATGTCTGCACATAATAAGCACTGTTTATTGTTGCACCCCGTTCAAGGAAATTAGTCAAAATGACACCACATTTGTCCCAGAAAATTGTTATCATCACTTTCCCTGCGGAACGAGTTCTTTTCAACTTTTTCTATTGAGATGAAGATGTGCGCTGCCATTCCATTGATGCACATTTTGTTTCTGGGTCACCTAAGAACACCCAGGTTTAATCTCCCGTCATAACATTAGAGAAAAACACCTCACCCTTCCTCTCAAAATATTCCAAAAGGTTCCGGTACATATCCACCCTTTGCTCACATTGTTCAGGGGTTAGGTTTTTTGGGATCCACTTTGAACACATTTTTCTGTAGCCCAGATCCCTAATTAATGCTTCCATAGCACTATGACCACAATGCATTGCATCACACAACTCCTGGATGGTGACACAACGATAAGCTGTAATGAGGTCTTTCACTCGTTGCCTGTTGGCATCTGTCACCACAGTTGCAGGCCTTCCACTTCATTGTTTGTCCGACACTGAACTTTCTCCTTCTTGAAACCTCTTCATTCATCTTCAGACATTACTGATATCGATTGTGGCAGCTCCATAGACTGCCAGAAGTCTTCTGTGGATCTTTGGAGCCTCGGATCCCTCTTTTTCCAGAAATTCAGTTATGGCTTGCTGCTTTTCTCTGTTATTCATGATCTTTATTTCCGATTCTGAAAAAAAATTGTTCCAACATTGGTAACATATCATAGTACATTTTAGTACAGTTTCTTTAAAATTACTTCAAAATTTCAGAAGTTATTTAGGAGGAGGCATTACTTTCAGGATGTTCTTAATAATGTTACAACTGCAAGCTCAGAAATTGGAGTGTTATTTCTGGTCAGTTTTCTTAGAATGTAATGAACATTTAGCTCTTTAGTTGGTATTTTATACTGCTCCTCATTTTTCACTTGAAATTCCTTTTATCACAATTAAGTTTAGTTTAAGAGTCAATCACAATACGGTTTCTGTATGAGTAAAATATACAGTATTGAAAAACGTATTTTACGACACATGGGAATCGATTCCATCCATGTTCGGGCTCTTTAGGGAAAACTATCACTGGAATGGAATCTGATTTATGCGACAGCAGATCCCACACTGCATGTAGTATAAATGTCAATTAAAGTATATAGTGCCATAAACTAAGCTTACGTAGCATGTTAAAGTACTGTGGTTCAGTGGTCATCTTTATAAAAGTTCCGGCATTTCTTCCTAAACAAAAAGCTTTCCACTTTTAGCTTCAGCCCCCCTCCCCACACACACCCCACATCACAAAAGCCCCCTGTATTAAATTTTGTCTTGATAGCTATAATAGTTTTTGAGTTTTGGCAGTAACAAGACACACGCACATAGACACCACCATGAAAATGGTCAAATCAAGGGGAGCCCAACTCGTGTATTTCTGTTGAAATCTGGAAGTCTCTTTTTTTTTTTTTTTTTTTTTTTTTTGGAGGGGATTACAATACGCTTTTATAGACCAGTGAAAGAGAGTAACAAGTTATAGTAAAATCATGCAATGCGTTGATTATGATACGCTTTCCAACATACCAGAAATCGTTACTCAAGTTATGAGAATAAGGTCTGTGGAATAAATCTCGGTCCTGTGTTCTGACCTTTGATTCCATTTCGACGATATTAAATAGAATTGGTTCAGTACACCTCCGGAACAACATATTAAAGTTTTGTCACAATATAGAAGCATTTTTAGTCAAGTTATGGGGATAATGGCTGTGGAATAAATCTTGCTTGTGTATCCTGGCCTTTGACCCCATTTCGATGATATTCAACAGAACCGGTTCAGTATACCTCCGGAACAACAGGATAAAGTTTTGTCGCAATCGAAGCATTTTTACAAAAGTTATGATACATAAGTGCAATGGAATGAATCACGCTCCTATGTCCTGACCTTTGACCCCATTTCATCCATTTTCAATAGGGTTCGTCCCCAGGTAGTACCTGGGGACGGAATTTCATCATGCAAGTTATTGTGCAGATGGATGGACGGACAGACAAAGTTGAAGCATATACGCTTCTTCAACCTACGGTTAGGAAGCATAAAAAAATGCACCGGGAAGTATTCGGCAACAAAAAAAGCTATATTTTAAGTTTGCTAGTCAAAGTGCGGGGGGGGGCAAGACTGATGCTGTACACAGGGCCCCAGTAACTCTAAATCCGCCACTGTGCCACCTAGTCTCACTCCTTTTCCAATTCTTATTTGTACTGTATCCTCAAATATCCGAACCTCTGCAAGTGCAAAGGTTCAGATATTTGAGAATACAGCACAAATAAGAATTGCGAAGGGAGTGAGACAAGGTGACACCATATCTCCCAAGCTTTTTAATGCCACATTGCAAAATGTCTTTTAATCGTTGAACTGGAAAAACAAAGTGATAAAGATTAATGGAGATTACTTAACTCACCTTCGTTTTGCTGATGACGTAGTCATCTTTGTAACTACCCATTTAGAGCTGCAGAGTATGATCCAAGAACTTGCTGACAAGAGTAAAAAAGTGAGATTAAAAATAAACTTTCAGAAGACAAAAGTGATGTACAATGCTTTCACAAGAAATGAAGATTTATTGATTGATGGAGAAAAGCTTGAGACAACCAATTCCTACATTTATCTTGGGCAGCAGATATCGAGTGAGGGTCACATTGATGAAGAAATTAATAGGCGTATAAAACTTGGATGGAGAGCTTTTGGAAGAAACAGTACAATTTTTAAGAGCGGTCTGCCATTATGTCTCAAAAGAAAAGGGTTTAATCAATGCATCCTGCCATTGCTTACGTATAGAGCAGAGACATGGACCTTAACTAAAAAAAGACATACAAAGACAGCAGACAACTCAAAGAAGCATGGAGAGATGCATGCTTGGTGTAACCTGGAAAGATAAGAAGTGGAACTTGTGGATAAGGAAAATGACAGGAGTGGATGACATCAGGACCAGAGTGAAATTACTGAAATGGCAATGGGCTGGACATGTTGCCAGAAGAACAGACAACCGAAATTTTAGAGTGGATTCCGAGGGACAGAAAAAGACCCAGAAGAAGACCCCATGGGAGATGGAAGGATGAAATTTGAAAGTATGCTGGAGTGACATGGAGGAGACAGGCCCAAGACAGACAATTGTGGAGGAAATTTGAGGAGACCTTCATCCAGCAGTGGATTGATAATGGTTGATGAATATATTAATATATATTATATTATTATTGTCAACCATTATCAATCTGGATGAAGGTCATCATCATCATCATCATAATCATCATCAACCATTATCAATCCAGCAGTGGATCATCATCAACCATTATCAATCCAGCAGTGGATTGGTAATGGTTGATGATGATATATATATATATATATATTATATCATCATCATCATTGTCAACCATTATCAATCCACTGCTGGATGAAGGTCTCCCCAAGTCCCTTCCACAACTGTCTGTCTTGAGCTTGTCTCCTCCATGTCACTCCGGCATGCTTTCGAATTTCACCCATCTATCTCCCATGTGGTTTGCTTCTGGGTCTTTTCCTGTCCCTCGGAATCCACTCTAAAATTTCGGTTGTCCATCGGTGGTCTGTTCTTCTGGCAACATGTCCAGTCCATTGCCATTTCAGTAATTTCACTCTGGTCATGATGTCGTCCACTCCTGTCATTTTCCTTATCCACAAGTTCCACTTCTTATCTTTCCTGGTTACACCAAGCATGCATCTCTCCATGCTTCATTGAGTTGTCTGCAGTCTTTGTACGTCCTTTTTAGTAAGGTCCCTGTCTCTGCTCCATACGTAAGTACTGGCAGGATGCATTGATTAATTTTTTTCTTTTAAGACATAATGACACACTTCTCTTAAAAATTGTACTGTTTCTTCCAGAAGCTCTCCATCCAAGTTTTATACACCGATTAATTTCTTCATCAGTGTGACCCTCACTTGATATCTGCTGCCCAAGATAAATGTAGGAGTTGGTTATTCCCAGCTTTTCCCCATCAATTGATAAATCTTAGTTTCTTGTAAAAGCATTGCAAAGTGATGTGTATGTATACACACTCTCCTATACATATAATCGCTTCATCCTCAGGATCATCTGTCCAATGACTTCCTCTTCCCTTGCTTTCCTTCCACTGATGCGAGGTCAGAAACGAAGCTATAACCACAGCTCGTTTGGGCACTTGCAACGGAATCAGAATATTTCTTCCTTCTCCCTCACATGCTCTATTTTCTAAAAATTGTTAAACTTGAAAAAATTACCCGTAACCCAGTAGAAGTGCATTTGGATAATTTTTTCAAGTTTAGTGATTTTTAGAATAGAGCCTGTGATTGGGAAGGAAGAAATATTTTGATTCTGTTAGAAGTGCCCAAATGAGCTATGGTTCTAGCTGACCTTGCATCGGTGGAAGGAAAGCAACGGAAGAGAAAGTCATTAGACGGATTACCCTAAGGATGAAGCAATGGTGAGATTATATTTTAAATTCTTGTGCAAGACTATAGTTGTTATAAAACATAACTACAAAAGCTCTAATTTGACTTGTCAAGCTTTTAGTGCCGAAACAACATGTGAAAAACAGAAATGTCAGCATGAAAATACTTTAATATTTTCGAGATACTTATAGCTATACTGGTTTTTTCAACATCAAAATGTAGAAATGTTGCATCATTCAGGACTGATAACAAACACCCTGCTGTGAAACATGGTCCCACGCACTCCCACCTCTCCTGTTACTAAAGTGTGAAGGTCTTTCACCCATTTGCAGGAAGAGTTGCACAACTAAAGCAATGTTAAAGACTCTCACCTCTCCTGTTTAATGAAGTGTGAAGGTCTTTCACTCATTAGTAGAAAAAGGTACACAAGTGAAGCAATGGTAAAGACTCTCACCTCTCCTGTTTAATGAAGTGTGAAAGTCTTTCACCCATTAGGAGGAGGAGTTACACAAGTAAAGCAATGAAGCAGTGGGAAAGACTCTCAGCTCTCCTGTTAATGAAGTGTGAAGGTTTTTCACCCATTTGGAGGAAGAGCTACACAAATAAAGCAATGAAGCAGTGGGAAAGACTCTCACCTCTCCTATTAACGAAGTGTGAAGGTCTTTCACCCGTTAGGAGGAAGAGTTACACAACTAAAGCAATGAAGCAATGGTAAAGACTCTCACCTTTCCTGTTTAACGAAGTGTGAAGGTCTTTCGCCCATTAGAAGGAAGAGTTACTCAAGTAAAGCAATGAAGCAGTGGTACAGACTACTGTTTTGTGCATAACTTTCCATGCATCTGTAACATTTCACCTCCAGTATTATTTGATGTGAGTTATGTGGGTGATTTGAAGTGTATTAAAAATAATTAATTACAACTGTAAATAGTTTTCCTAACTACTCCCTTCATTGCAACATTTTTCTTTGATGCAACTCATACAATGTACTCTACCACAATATTGGAGGAAGGGAGTGAGGTCCGAATGGTTATCAAATAAAACTTGCAACTTTAAAATGGTTGTGGTGTTGTTCCCGATAACAAATCAACAAAATAATTAATGGTACTGTAGCAAAAATACATAAACTGTATAAAAGCATCTTTTTTTTTTTCATTTCATTTATGTCATCTGTGAGTATTCATCAAAATGTGTTATGTTTTTCAACATTCTAATTAAATATATTTTTCTGATAGGAAAGAAAATTCCCACGAATGCTCAGAAAGTGGATTGCATGGGTATGTATACTTCACTACTCAAAGTCTCATAAGAGTGTGAACTCATTGCTGTAAGTTTGACTCTCACTTTAGAGTAAATAAATTTTTAATGAAATTCACTGTAAAATTAATGAATTGAAATTTAAAATAAAAGAAAGTAATTTCTTGTTAGACTTGGCGTTTGTGGACTACATTGAACTTTTTATTTGTGTAACTCTTGGATTTAGAGAAAATGGAACAATTGAAAAAAGAAAAATTGAAAGCTTAAGTAAGCACATTTACCATTGAGGTACTTTTCTGTTTAAAAAGAGGGGACAGGGAAGCACCAGAAAAAATTAAAAGTGCAGTTACTGTTTCTGTATCTAAAAGACGTGAATTTCTGAATGCATGTTTGTAACAGTCCAAATCTGGGGGCGAGGGTTTACTTGATGGGATTCAAATTCCTGTTATAAAGAATAGAGAATCCAGTCCACATTTTTCTTTCATTTAGCATGAAGTAAGCAAACACAGTTTCTCCAAGTTCCTACAAACAAAGAAAATTCTTGATTGTGTGAAGGAAAGTTTTGAGATACCAACAATTTTGCTTCAAAATGGTGAGTATTAGATTTGCTTTAAAACAAACTAATACAAACCACTTTCTCAGAAACAGTTAAATCTTCATTTTTAAAATTTTGATATTGCACATCTCGCTCATATTATTTTGCTAGCTATAGTTTTCAACTAACAAATATTATTGTACTGTGGAATTAAGATTTTTACGGGTCTTATAGAAGTTATTATTCAAAAAAGTTGGTGGTCAAAATTTTGAACTAAAGCCTAGTTCATCATCAGGACTACATCACTGGAGTAGTTGCTGCCACTCATTTGGAAGAGTCCAACCGCAATTATCGTTAATTGTGGTGCTTCTTCTTCTTGCTATTTCGATCCATTCTTCTAGTTTCCTCTTTACTGAGTTTGACTGGTGGGCGATTATTCTTACTGAGTCCCAATTTATGGAGTGTCCACTTGCTTGTATATGTCTGTCTAGCCCTGTTTTGTTACTAATGTTCCTAACAGCTGCTTAGTGTTCTTTCATTCGGACTTTTATACTTCTCCCTGTTTCTCCTATATAGCTGAGTCCGCAGTTACAGGCGATGCAATATATTACTCCTTCTTGCAATTGGATGTCCACTTCTTTCTGCTTTAAAGCTGGCAGGAATTTCTTTAATTTGTTACTTAGATCTGGAGCAAGCCTGATATTATATTTTGCTCCAATCCTCTTCAGTTTTTTGAAAAGTTTCTTGTGGTGCGTAATTTTGCTGGTGAATTTGAAGTTGTTTATTTCCTGCTTCTTTTTTGGCACTTGTCTAAATAATTTCTCAACATAAGGGGAGGGGTAATTGTTTTCTGCCAATATTTCTTTTAATTCTTCTCTGTGAAGATCTTCATAAATTAGGACTCATTAAGAATAATCGCCCACCAGTCAAACTTAGTAAAGAGGAAACTAGAAGAATGGATTGAAATGGCAAGAAGAAGTACTACAATTAACGATAATTGCGGTTGGACTCTTCCAACTGAGTGGCAGCAACTACTCCAGTGACGTAGTCCTGATGATGAACTAGGCTTTAGTTCGAAAATTCGACCACCAACTTTTTTGAATAATAACATCTATAAGACCTGTAAAAAAGTTAATTCCACAGTACAATATAAATAGAGGTGCCATAAATTCATTTACAACAAATATTATTTACCTTCTATTAACTGATAAATAATTTATGATTGACTAGTTTTAACCTGACATAATGTAAATAGCCTTTTTCATCTGTCTGGTTATAACGAAGTTCACATATATCAAGTGATTTTAATTCTCCCTTCGACTTTGTTATATACAGGTTCAAAAAAAACCCTGTACTTCTCCATGAGTATCTGTATTGTTATCTTATTATGTAGATTTCTTTCATTCCTTGTCATCGTGTGCTGTATGTATGATTAACTTCCTTTATTCATTGCTCATTCACTATCAGAACAACAGTCTGCACCATAGAATTATTAAATGATCAGTAACAGTGGCATGAAGTAGACTATAGTGCAGAAAGCAGTCTAAACACTTGCATCACTGGGATGATGTGTTTCCTATCAGCTAATTGCATTAACTGCAGAATAGGTGTGGGCTCTTGCTACAAACTTCTCATCACTTAATCACATTCTATACCCTTTCTAGCCAGCTAATCTGCAAACCTCACAACGAGTGATGACTTGAAATAAAACACTGCCCTTTCCCTCTTCATACTTTGTGACTGTCTACAACTGTAGATCACAAACTTAATGAAATTTCTGCTTCTGCAATCCGTGTAGCAAGTGGGGAACAACATTGTAGGGGAAGTTTTAAAATAATAATGTAAAGTGTTGTAAATAGTAAATGCTGAAATAGTTCTTATGTTCTTGAAAATTTAGAGTGTGTGTTACAACTGTGCAAGGCATTTCTTGGTTAACTACCACTTCAAGATTCAAGATGTTGTGAGACTCCCTCCCTTCTTCCCTTAAAAAAAAGGACCTAAGAAAGAAACAATGTTTATACAGAAACACAAGACATTTATTTATTTATTTATTTATTTATTTATTTATTTTTGTACGAGAAAGTGTCTAATAGTACAAAGAGAAAAGTGGATATAAAGAAAAAGTAAGTTTCACTCGAACTTGTTAGTCTGAAAATATAAAAATACAAGCCATAGGTCTCAGGAACCATGAAGATATTAAGCAAAAAAAATTACATTACCTGCCTCATAATTTCTTCTTACATCATATATATTATTCAGTCATGTATTCACCCCAAACTTCATGTCATGAGCATGAGTATCTAATACAGATGGGCTGGTAATGTCTTAATCATTGACCTTACATATTATTTTTAAGTCTGAAAAGAATTTCTTCAACTTGCAACTGGTTTGCAGATTTTTTTAGCAATTAACCTTTGACATTCATTTTTTTTTTTTTTTTTTTTTTTTTTGCTAGTTCAAGGTAGTTTCACCATTTTGTGCCAGGCACTTCAGCTGTTGACCATTATTTCTGGAACTTATTCATTTCTTCCTTCCTTTGAAATTTTGTGCCAAATAAAGGGTTTTTTTTCTTACCAAAATAAGCCTTGTCTATTTCAATACAGCACAGAAAAACTGCTTTTGAACATGTGGATTAAAAAAAAAAAAAAAAAAAAAAGGAAACTAGTGGTGAGCAGTGCTGTAAGGCTTTACCTATTTGTAAATTATGCTCAGTTCTCCATTAAAAAAATATGCATTTTATTACATTCATTTTTTTTTTCATTTTTTTTTTTTTTGTGAAAAAATTCTAAAAAAAATAAAGCATGCAGTAAATACTTTGTTTCTTTTCATTTATAACTGTATACAGTTTTGAAATCCATTGATAAGGGCCGCAGGTGGCCTAATGGGCAACGTTTGTGACTGCCACGGAAAGGGCCTCGGGTTCAATCCCAGCAGGTACGAACGCTCAATTCACTAAATATCCGCCGTGCGTCGGATGGGCACATTAAGCCGTCGGACCTCGGGTACTGGCCCCTCGGTAATAAATAAGGGCGTCTTTCTCCCCCTTTCTACTTCGCTTTTGTGTCACTTTCCTATCGGGCACTCTAGCCCAAATCTTTCCTGTTTCTAAGGGCTGTTTAAGACCTGGGGTCAGACACTCCCTTCCTAAAATCCTCTACATATGAAAATATATATATATATATTGATATTGTTAGTGAATAAAGATGCTGAGAGAGAAATGATTGAAAGGGACCACCAAATCCTCAGATTTTATATATAATACAGGGTGTCCACAAAGTATCTTTGCAACTTTGCACATTTATTACAGATACACTGTATGAGATAAACAAATGTGGTTGAGCACATAAGTAAAAGCAAAGACTAAAGTTTTTTCTACCTCATTACAAAAGCTCATAATGCGCACCATTTGTTACGCGTAGAACATCTAGCCGAAACTCCTGTTCCAACCATGTGCACTGCAGCTTGTCCTCAGTAATGGTCAAAATGGCATTATTTATCCTTGATTTCAGGTCATCAATGTCCTGCACCTTTGTTCAATGCACGATATCCTTCACATATCCCCATACAAAAAGTTCAGAGGTGTGATGCCGGGGGAACAGGGTGGCCATGCAATTGGACCATCCCGTTCAATCCACCTCCCAGAGATTGTTGTGTTTAAAATGTCCCAAACATGCCATCCCCAATGTGTTGGTGCACTGTCCTGTTGGAATATCATGCTTGGTTGAAGGTCCACCAACTGTGGCACAACATATTCATGCAAAATTTCCAGCTAAACATCTGCCATCGCCGTTTTCTCACTGAAGAAAAATGGTCCAAGGACTTGGTTATGCATAACACTGCATCACACATTCACTGTAGGACTATCTCTTGCAATTTCCATAGATGCATAAAGATTTTCAGACCCCTAAATCCTGACATTGTGTCTGTTTAATTGCCCAGAGACATGAAATGTTGCCTCATCCGTAAAACAAACATGTGAAAAACTTGGGATCTTCACTCAGTCTATCCAGCATCGTTACTGCAAATTCTTTTTGTCATGGTCTATCATTTGCCTCAAGTGCTTGTAACAGTTGCACTTTGGATGCATATAAGTGTAGATCTCTATGTAGCACTCTGTGTACCATGGACCGGGGCATTTGTAGTTCTCTGGCAGCGGAACGAATGGACTTCTTTGGGCTTTGTCAAAATGAATCACGAACACATTTGATGTCTTCATTCGATGTTCATGGGCGGCCTGTATGATACTGATCCAACACGGACCCAGTCTCCATGAATTTCTAGTGCCATTGGCGGATACTAGGACAAGATGGCGGGGTTTCCCCATACTTAGTCCAGAAATGTCGTCATGTTTGTGTATCAGATTTTGTTTTGATGAACCAAGCGACACACTGTGCTCTCTCTTGGGGGGACCATATTTTCATAGAACAGCACCTGCTACGTCAGTGAGGGACTTATTACAAAAAACGGTAATGTCAATTAAAGCTTTGATATTTACAATATATTATACAACAAATATCATGAACTTACACAGTACAGGGTGTCCATAATAAATGTGCAAAGTTGTAAAGAGACTTTGTGGACACCCTGTATATCAGATCCTTCAGGGTTTGATGATCTCTTTTAATTATTTTCCCTGATTTAGTTTTTATACTGTCCTTGTTCTTGGGCTCTTAAGAAATGGAAAAGGGTATTGGGGAACAGCAAATTACATTACAAGTCCTGTAGTCAAATTGTTACATTTTGGTGTAAAGAATGTTTGATGAATTAACAAAAGGCATTAATTAGCATTTTAGTACTTAGCTGCTTTGGAAGAAGAAATATGAAAGTCTGGAACTCTTTTTCACGATTTGAATTGAGTCCATTGTATGTAATTTCAATAGCCTTAAAATTCACATTCCTACATTAGTGCATATCACTAATCTGTTCTGATACATTCAGAGGTTGGCTTCGCAAGGCAAGATAAGATCATCTGCCAAATCAAAGTTACTGATGATGTTAAACTTTACTTACTCTTGATGTATGTAACATTTTCATTTACAGTGATATTGTACACAACTCAAGCTTCACTGACATCCATCTCGTATATCTCACAAAGACGTTTTATACATCACAAATTTTTTTTCTATTTCTCACATTCATGAATCTGGTCCTGCTACAATTTCCTGGGGTCTTCTTCAAACTTTCTTTTTTGCCACATGGACTAAAGAAATTTTCTTAGCACCTCATAACTCATTCTTTCAATATAGTCAGACCACAGCAGAGCATTTGTCTCCACCCCACTCAAAACAGTTTGCTTCATGCAGTGTTAATGTATTTATGATAACTTCATGTGATCTATACTTCGGTAGCTCTTTGAGATGAGCTTAATTGATTAAAGAAATGATGTGTCTTCATTACTCCATCTTACTGGAAGACTTGATCAGTATCCTACTGATCACCTTTAGGATGTTATCAGTGGGATTTTCACAGACCAATGTACACCACTTTGGATACGTTGATGGCAGCTTCTTTAAAGGTGGAATGTAAACAGATACCACCTGTCTTTTGACATTTCATTGAAAGTATTCCTGTAGATGTTGTTATCATTTAGGCCACACACAAAATTGGGCCCACCATTATTAAAGTAATATCGTAGGAAGTATGCAATACTACACAGGTAACAAATAGATGAAGGTAGTTGAGAAACATCCAGTTGCGTTAAGAAAAATTGAAAAAACACAGAAGACTTTCGGCCGAGTTCGACACTTGATCACCTGTAAAGGGTTGCAAGTGTTGCCAGATTTGGATTTTCATGTGCTTTATTTTGGTTGTTGCCAAACAACAGAAGAGATTTCCAAGTGATGGGGATAAAATCAGGACTGTTGGTATTGCAGTTTGAAGAGGTAGCTGTTTCAGTGCTCTCACGAAAATGTAGAGCTCATTTGTTATGAAAAAAGCAATTTCCTCAGTATTCTTTCAGAATTGCACTGCTGATGTATTCTTTCTTGGGTAATGTCCTTTTTTATGCTTAGACAGGTGTTTAGTAATGCCACAAAATGTTCTGCTGATGCAAACTGTGGTACCAACAGAAGTGGAAATGAGAATTTTGTACACACCAGGAACTTTTTAAGGTCTTCTATTTTATCGCTGTTGAGGAGGATTAGTTTCATGATGGTAGGATTAGGTTTGATATCAATCAAATAACTATAGAATTTGAAAATTTGGCACAACTGTTTGCTAGACTGGTCAAGAAATGGAATATATCCAGCAAATTGTAATTGTACATTGACATTTGAGAAATGAATTCCACTACTCTCTATGAGAATATTCTTCGAAAAAATAATATCTACTTTTGGATTTTTAATTTGAGATTTAGAATAGTTTATTTCTAAACTAAGTGCTCATTAGATTTTTTCAGTGTGTTCTTTATTTCAAACACATAAATAATACAATAGTTCAGAAATGGCAAAAGCGTCAACCGCAGGGTGAAAAATGGTAGCCCACGGTGAAAAAATCGTATTATTTGCGGAATTTTAGTATGGTCATGTTTCTGAAGGCAACCCAAACATGGAATCCAGGCCTTTGGAAATGCAACAGTTTTCTTGGTTTTCAGTGCTCTAAAATTATGTTATGATTCTTCTGCAGCGGTGCCAAGTCGTTCCCCCTTGCATCGCTATCTCTCCATTCGGTGTGGAGAGACAGCGTTGCAGTGGACCGTTCAGTGGAGTGTATTGTTGCTGTCTGTGGTACTCTGAGTTCCACGTTATTTGGTACACTGTGACCAATATGAGTGCAACAGGTGGTAGTAGTAAGAAAGCAAATACTTATCACAGTGAATGGGAGGAAGAGTTTTTATTTATTATGGTTAAAGATAAGTGTGTTTGTCTTATTTGTAACTCCAGTGATGCATTGCCTAAGAAAGCAAATGTAGAAAGACATTTTAAAACCGTTCACAAAACATTCGCTACAAGTTTCCCAAGTGGCAGTGAATTTCGAAAGACTAAAGTTCAAGAACTTAAGTCGAATTTGAGCACTCAGCAGTGTGCATTCACAAAGACTAACAGTAAGTCAAAAGCGGTCACATTAGTGTCATTCAAGATTACTGATGTACTTATGAAATGAAACAAACCATATGAAGATGGAGAACTCATCAAGTCTTTCTGTAAAGCAGGAGAAGTTCTTTTCAGTAATTTTAAAAATAAAATTGGAAATACTTTCAACAAATGGTTTGTTAGATGTGTCTCTGTCACAAAACACTGTGATGAGAAGGACGGAAATTATGAGTAAGAACTTAGAAGACCAGTTTATGGAAGATTTACGTAAGTACTTTTTCTGTCTCTGCAGTTCGATGAATCTACAGATTTTACTGACACAGCTCAGCTTTGTATTTTCATTAGAATGGTTTTTCTTGACTTCAAGTTTAGAGCAGAGCTTTTAACAATGATCCCACTGAAGGAACAGATGAGAAGTGAAGATATCTACAATGATTTTAAATTGTTTATTATCAACACGAAGTTTCCAATCCATAAGTTAGTGTCCTTGGCAACCGATGGCGCACCAGCTGTGGTTGGAAATAAAGTAGGCTTCATCACACTGTGCAGAGATGACAAAGATATACCCTGCTTCATGTCGTATCACAGTACTGTAAAATGTTGAGTTCAAATGATGTTATGACTCCTGTCTTTAAAATTGTGAACTCAATTTGACCAAGAAGCCTTCAAAGATGTAAGTTTCGAGCTTTACTTGAAGAATGCAGAGCCAAGCATGCCACTCTCCTTCTACACACTGATGTTCAGTGGCTCAGTCGTGCTTCATTCTTAAAGAGATTTAGAAGCCTACTTCCTGAAATCAAAGAGTTTCTAAAATCATGGTGAGAGAATTACTATCAGTTGAAAGATAAACAATGGTTAATGAGGCTATCATTTCTTCGTTATATAAATGAAAAAATAAGTAAATTAAATCTTGGGTTACAAGGGAAAAATAAATCCCTGATAGAAGTTATGAGCTTGATCAAAAGTTTCAAGGAAAGAATCAAACTATTTGGAACTCAGCTGAGAAGCGGCAACTTAAAAAACTTTAAGTGTATGGAACAAGAGTCGGAGTGTAGTATATACCCTGACTTTGAGTGCTTTGCACAGCAATTGGACAATTTGCATGGAGAATTCGAAAGAAGGTTATCTGAGTTTTCAAAGCTAGAGGATGTTGTGGCATTTATGACATTTCCATTCAAGGAAATAAAGATGGATGATGTGGCCAAGTTGACTTCAAAGATAGCAGAGCTAGTCGATGGAGATCCAATTAAAATTGAAGAAGAAATAGTGAAGCTGCGCTCCGACTTATTCTTGAAAACATGAGCTAATGATAGTGGTGGTACAGAATTCTGGCAGTTGTTATATGACAAAACGTATCCAAACATTCGAAATTTGGCGTTTTATATGGCAGATTTTTTTGGGTCCACTTGTTTGTGTGAATCTTTATTTTCTACAATGAAAGCAATAAAAACAAAAGGCAGGAATTGTATAACTGATGACCATTTGCTTTGCTGTTTGAGGATTACAGTAACATCATATGAGTTGCAACATGATCAACTTCTTGATGGACTTCACTGTTATGTGTCCGCAAAAAAAATATGGTAAGGTTGCCTACATCTGAAAAACAAATTTAATACTTTTTGGATGTTATTTCAAAAAATTAAAAACCATTATTCTGTTATTTCTTTAATTGCTTAGTTTGGTTTCAAGTTTTATTAAAGGAACCAAAAAAATGTTTAACTTTTTTACTCTGTTACAGTTGCTGCAATTTCTCTGTTTTTATTTTAAATACATTTCCTCTTTAGGTGATCAAAGAAGAGTTTCATTATTTCTTTTTTTTTAATTATTGTTTTTTGTATTGTTTTAAATGCATTTTCTACGCTTCAGATATAAGTAATTATTTCATTTTGTGGTGTTTGTTATGATGTTCTTGCCAAGTCCCACCCCCACCCCCGACGAATTTCGTCTGTTAATTTATTAGCCAACCACCAATGTGTACGATGATCAAAAGTAGCCTCAGGACCCAAAAAGTTTGGCCATTCCTGCAATAGGTAAAGATGTACATTTTGAAGGAAATCTGTATAAAATTGAGCCAAAGTTGAAATGGAGATTGGTAATAACATATTAATTCAGAAAAATAATCAAAATGAAGATATCCATGCTGTAATATACTTAAATATTAAATTTGTTATTTTGATGCGTGAGAAACAAACAGTTTATTTAATTAATAAAGTTATTTCATCAATTTTAGATTTGATGACAAAGTCTTGTCAAATTTATTTGCTGTGAAATCTGAGCTTTGTGGAGGAAAATTTGAGTTGAAAATTGACAATATCAGGTTTGTTGGCCATCCTACTCAGCTGCCTTATGCGTCAAACAGGGAGCCTTCAACCATTCGAATGTTTAATGTTGTCTTTGCTTTGAAAGTAAGTGTTGCTATCTCATTTTATTACTGCATCCCTTTCTTTCTAAGCAGGCATTATTTAATTTTATAGGAAATTTATTAACATTTGCACTTTTTCACCAAAATGGATAAATAGAGTAGAATAAAATGCATCAGAACAGTAATACATACATATTAATATTTGCAACCTTCTTTGCGTCAGGCATACATTGTGGCTACTGATACAGTGAAAGAAGAAATCATTTATTTTCTCTTCTGATCAACATCTGATCTGTGTTCTTGTTTTCCATTTGTGGAATTATGAAATGCCATTGTTGGATGTGAACACTGAAGAGAGAAATAGGCTGCCACTGTGTTACAGAATCCCTCATGTGATTGCTAATTTTTTGGCTATTGTTAGCATGGTAAATTTCTTACAGTGAGCTGAAGATAGGAAATATACAGTAAATCACTTTTAAGTAGTGCAGGCAGGATGGAGTAATAGGTGTAAAACATCAGTTGTACTATTGGGTTGTTGGAAAAGTCATGACGTATTTTAGCCATGTTTTGCAAAGGTAATTTATTGATAGAAAGAACAAAGAGCAATCAATGATAGAATGCCCGTTTTGTTCGACAACCTTTTGTCATCTTTCAGTGAGCTGCAGAATGCCTCATTCATAGAAGGGCCTGTCTTTTGTGGCGAAAAACTGTACAAGGTGCTGATTTACAGCCTCATCTGAATTGAACGTTATACCACGCAAGGACTGTTGAAGAGAGTGAAACAAGTGGAAGTCTGACGGCGCAAGATCAGGCGAGTATGCTGGGTGTGGCAACACATCCCACCCAAGCTCCAATAATTTTTGGCGGGTGATCAAACTTGTGTGTAGTCTCGCGTTGTCGTGATGGAACACAACACCTTTATGATGAACGAGCTCTGGACGTTTCTGGATGATGGATTCGTTCAAACTGTCCGATTGCCGACAGTACACAACACCTTTAAAATCCCACCACACTGAGACCAGAACCTTCCGCTGATGAATGTCTGCTTTGGATGTCGTTTAAGGCAAAGCAGCATGTCGGGACCAAGACTGTTTGCGTAGCACATTGTTGTACACAATCCACTTTTCGTCACCAGTTATCAGTCGCTTCAAAAAAGGATCGTTTTCCTCATGTTTATTGAGCATATCGCAGATGTTTATACGCTCCGTCAATTGAGCTTCTTTGAGTTCAAGAGGAACCCACACATCGAGCTTGCTTATGTATCCCAGCTTCTTCAGGTGGTCATGAATGCTTGAATGATGGATGTGTAATGTGTCTGAAATCTCTCGTGTCGTGTAACGTGGGTTTGACTCGATCAATGCCTTGATTTGGTCGTCATCAACCTTGGTTGGCCTCCTGGACCAAGGAGTATCGTTGAGGTCAAAATCACCTGCACGGAATTTTACGAACCACCGCTGGCACTGACGTTCTTGTAGACCATTATCACCGTAAACTTTATGCAACTTTTCACAAGCTTGACACGCGTTCTTCCCTTTACGGAAGTAAAACAGTAAAATATGGCAAAAATGCACAGTTTGGTCTTCCATCTTCAACTTGATGTCAAATCTCCACAAATCAACCAAATCGCTCACTATTCCTTTTAGACTGCAGCTAGAACTGGCACCTGTCGAATGCCATAGCAATAACAGAGCTACACATGCTTCTAGTACTTCCAAAACCGCCCAACCGCCATCGGGTGCCAAAATGCGTCATGACTTTTCTGACAACCCAATAGTTGTGTGATAAAAGGCTGTCAGTGAGATTGAAAAATATTTTTCAAGATTGTAGTAAGACCAGCAGTGTCATGTAGTGCTAAAGCTTAGAGAATAATTTAACATACATATAATTAAGTTGTTCTCTGAGATTCGGAGGTTAGCTCCTCAAAGGAAGACCATATGCCAGATAAATGTTTAACTGATGGAACTAGATTTTACTTACTGTTGATATATCAAATGTCTCCATTTACAGCGATCTTGGCACACAGCTCGAGCTTCACTGACATCCATCATATGTCGCACACAATACCTTTTGCACTTCATACTCATTATCTTTTTCTCAAGCAGATATTCCTGAATCTCCATTTACATTGATCTTGGCACACAGCTCAAGCTTCACTGACATTCATCATATGTCGCACACAAGACATTTTGTACTTCATACTCATTATCTTTTTCTCAAGCAGATATTCCTGAATCTGGTCCTCCCAATATTTCCTCATCACTCATTCTTTCAGCATGGTCCAACCATCTAATTGGACCTGAGTGTTGGTCATATGATGACATCATGTTTGCAGCTGAGAAAAAAAACAGGTTGAAAAACAGTGATTTGGCGTCATCTGGATTTGCTTTGTGATGGGCGCCATCATGAGTGGGTGTGGAACAGATTGTTTCTGTGTGTGTGTGTGTTTTGAAATATAGAAATTGAAAGTAAATTACACTTTTATGATTTGCCAAGGTAAGTAGTTCATTTAGATTGGAGACAACTGCATTGTTTATGTTTCATAGGAAAGTTCCTGAGCCATTTATTACCTGCATTGCAAAGGAAATATTTTTTTTTTTATCTGAACTCAGTAGCTAGCAACAGGCATACTTACTTACGTGTGCAATATTTGCTCCTTTTTTTTTTTTTTTTTTTTGACGTATTGTAGTTCAGCTGTGTCTTTTGATCTCAACTGATATTTTAGTGAGTAAATGTTGCTTTCACTTTTTTTTGTAATGCTCTTTCGAGGAAATTTTTGCATTTGTACTGTCCTCTTTACTGACCCCAGCGACTTAACACCAACAGCACCTAGCAGGGAATAAATCATGCTACAAAAGACTCCTATCAATTATATAGCAAAGACAATACAGTAGAGCATTGATTATCTGAAATAATAAGGACTAAGTTTTTCAAAAAACTGATTTTTTTCAATTAAGCTGTGGAGGATTTTGGTTGAGGAATTGGCTAGTGTGATATTAAATTCTTGTGAATTTATAGTTCATTAAGTGTGTTAAAAATAAAGTTCCTATGTAAAAGTTGCATAAGAAAGAAGTTAGTTAGGTAAGCACCTTAGTTATGTTAAGAAAATTGAAAAAAGCACAGTAGACTTTTGACCCATTTTGGGTCTTGATCACTAGTGATCAAAGTCTACTGTGCTTTTTTCAATTTTCTTAACATAACTAGCATGTACAGAAAACTAGCGGATAATGCTTACCTTGGCATTCCTTTCTAGCGACGGGGACATTTCACGCACGTGTTTTCCGGTCTTTGTTGAGGTTATTGTCCTAAAGTCCGTTGTATGCGATGACTGGCTTTACTTCTCACACTTTTCGCTGGGTATACTCGTTGGATCTTTGCTTTAGGATTCAAACATCAATTTTTACCGTTCTTTATACTCGAAATTTTCGCCCATACTCTGGGCATCTTCAGGAGCGTGGCGACTTTACCACCGATGTTCGTGGTTAACTTCGCGCTAATGGAGTCCGATACTCCTTGTTGCCATTTGTCGGAAAAACTTTCCTGGATATATTTCGTTATCAAGCCCGGCTGGCGCCATCTATGTTTCGTTAAGAACACTTTTTTTTTTTTCCCGTATTTTTTTTTTTATTTTTTTAATTTTCTTCTCCTATCCTGGATTTCTTGTCTTTTTTTGCCTGTTTTTCTTTTGTTGTTGTTTTTCTTGTCTTATTAGTTCTTTCCACAGGCCCGATAATAGTTACTTTGAAATATCGCACGTAAAAGAGAATAGTACAATAATTAGAGCTATATAATAGTCAGAATTAGAACTACTAAGTGGAATTGATAACTAGCATGTTTGCCTAACTACTGTCATCTATTGTTATATGTGTATTGCATGCTACCAATTTGCCTAAAAAACACCCTTTATTGTACATATTAAGAGAAAATGCCCATTTTTTTTTTTTCTGTTTAAGTGTTGAGATTTGTTTGTGGAAATTGGTTTCCATATAATTTATACTATACTGTGCAGAGAATTGAGCTAGAAACCTTTATAGAAAAGTTATTGAACTGAATCAACAAAAATGGTGATTCCATCTACCATTTTTGTTTAAAGGATTCATATTCAGAATTATGAAGTATTCCACCCCTAAAAAGCAAATGCAGATCCCAAATACTTGTGAGCCCTGAAGGCAGAGTTACAGTTTTGAAAATACACTCACAGACAATGAATTTTGTGCACCTAAAGGAAAACATGCAACAACCGCTAAACTTTGCAAATAGCTAGAGTGCTTGCTGGTATGCAAATGATCCATGTTTGGTGCGATTGCCCATGACTGCACACCTTGTGGTGGCACTGCAAGCATGAACCAGCAGCTTTATAAACCGGTGAGTAGTTGATGTTCCATGAAAACGAAAAACACCGGCCGACACAAGCAAGAGTACAGAGTGACAAGAATGCTGAGTAGATGCCAGAAACGTTGATTTATGCAACTTACAGACTTTGAGATAGGCCTGATCAACGAGCTGAAAACCGCAGGGCGGTCGGCGCGCAGTATAGCCTGCGACATCGATCGTTCTTACCATACCGTCCAACTGTGTTGGGAGCAGTGGGCATGTGACGGCACTGCCACATGGCAGAGCTGCTCCAGATGGACCAGGAGGGCCACCGGTAGAGAGGATCAACGGACTGTGTGTCAGGCACGAACGGATCCCATGGGGACCCAGTCCACTATACAGGCAGATTTAGTGGCTCCTGTATGCCCACAAACCATTTCCCGATGCCTCACAGAAGCGAATCTGCTACCCCAGCGACCCTTATGTGTGCTGCCATTAACACCGGAACATCATGGCTCCGTGGGCAGTGGTGCCAGGGCAGAGCGACGTGGAACACCACAGACTAGTGACGTGTGGTGTTTTGTGTTGAGTGCCGCTTTGTTTTGGGGGCAGATGATGATCGTGCCCGGGTGTGTAGGTCAACGGCACAATCCTAACCTTACTATCAAGAGCCACACCTCCCCCACTGCAGGCATTATGGTCTGGAGAGCATTGCCTATGATAGTCAATCAGCTCTAGTAGTGGTACATGGATCATTGACGGGTATGTGGATGCGATCCTACTGCCCCATGTGCTCCCATTCCTGGCCGGGATTCCAAGTGAGCTATACCAGAGTAGCAGGATAATGCCTCCCCCCCATGGTTCGAGTTGCCCAGGACTGCGTACGTCAAGTCCAGACACTTCCACGGCCTGCCTGCTCCCCGGACATGTCCCCTATCAAACGTGTGGGACTGGTCGAGTCGCCGTGCCGCACTATCCGTCATTTGGAGCACACGATCCAACATGTGTGGGCCAGTCTTCCTCAGGACAATATCAGGCGTCAGTTCGCCTCCATGCCGGACCGTATTGCAGCATGTATCGCGGCACAAGGCGGTGCGACACGCTATTGAAGATGACCGGACTGCGTGCCACAGATCCCTCTGTAATTGTCCTGCAGCTCTGTTTTTGCCATCATGTGTATCATTCATCTGTATCATTACGTCCATAAAATTTCAGTTCAATCTGATGCTTCCTTCTTGCTGTGCAGAGTTCATGGTCCGTGAGTGTAAAACCCAGATTTGAAAAAAGTAAGCAGTGGCAATTAAGTCCGCCCTTCCCATTGTTTTTATACCAGATCACATTTTCAGTGAAAACTTTGCGGGTATTGTGTGATAGTGATTACGTAATCATAAAGTAGGAAGCTTTAAGCAAATTTCAGCGTGTAGTTAAAGCATCAAAAAATAATTTCATTCTACCTGATTTCATCATACTTAAATGTAATGAAATCATTAGATTTAATGTGCTGGTTGCTGAACGAAACCACATAAATTTGCATATTGCTCAAGCTGTAGCAGTATAATGAAGTTTAATAATTTTTATTGTGTATGTTTGTTTGAACCCAACTAAGGTAACTATAACCATTTCATATTATTTTATCCTGAAAATATATAATTAAAGGATTTTTGAAAATTTTCATTTCAATTAAGGGCTTTTTTTGTTCATCTTATATTGTTAAAATATTTCTCAATTAAAACTGTACAGTGTTGTTCTGCTGATAATGAAAACATACCATTTCACTTGTATGTGGAATGTGAATCATCCCAGCTCATGAAATTTAATTATTAATGTCATTACGTCTGCTTAGCTCTTATGTTGTCACTTCTGTATATTTTGTTCATATTTTCTAGGCTGACGCAACTCATTCAATTGTCAACTGTTATCATGACTTGAGCCATCGACTTTCTGTTGCAATTTTACACGAAGAAGAAAGATGTGATTTTTTGACCAGACAAGTGAAGTATATGCAAGGTGCTCATGATGAAATTGCCACATTACCTGAAGGTACTATCATTAATCAATATTGATTATATTCATGCAAGTCTTCATTGCATTTTTTGAGTTCTTATTAAAAGTGATGATTGCAATTCTTTGCTTATTACATTTTCATAATTAAAGGGGCCTACTATTAAGCAAACAAGTTGCTCTTCAGAGTTGTATTGAACTCTTTATTCACAGTTCCATCTTCTTTTCTGTTTTTGTTGTTAATTGTTTTCATATAAAGTCTAGCATTCTGCAATAAATAACTGGCAGAAAGTATTTTCAGACCAGTTCATTGCCAATTAGTGTATCTTTTATATTTTTTAAAGTGAATGTGAAAACATTTTTTTACAGAAAAATCTCATAACTGCCATAAAATGTTGGAAAAAAAAATATTGACATTAATGTTTATTAAAGTAATTTTTCCTCCTGTGAAGAAACCAGAATAAAATATTTTCACTCTGGGTTCATCTGTATATCACATTCTGCTGTTCAGAATGGGAATAAATGCAACTAGTCTGGACAATAACAGGATTTTGAAACTCATTTAAAATATGTACTTATATTATTATTATTATTATTATTAGTAGTAGTAGTAGTAGTAGTAGTAGTAGTAGTAGTTTTATATCCATCTCGTTGGCATTTATGTAGACACATTATTATTGAGGAAATAAATGAATTTTAAGGGCATTTTCCTTATATTAAGTGAAAAGATTTTATTTTCAAATATAAAAATTGGTATTAAAATTAAGCTTTTAAACATATAAAAATTAATAAACCCAACCAAGACAGAAATATGAAGGTCACACATAAAAAAAGGGGATGCAATATATTGGGAAATTACTATGCTTCATTAGTTATATTACTGTAATCTAAAGTGAATCACTGAATATCTTATATTTCCTCAGATAACAGATATTCACAATTGAATATAAAGCATTTTTGCTTTTATGATTACATCGACATTATCTGTTTTTACTAAATAGAGCATGCCAGTTGTTGTTTGTTTTCTGTTTTTGTTTTTTTGTCAGCAAGATCTTAATTTGCTGATGTTGTTAGTTAATAGTATGGGTTAATAATAATAGAAAAGCTGAAGAAGATGCTATTATGACATAATTTATGAATTAACTGATCACTCATTACATTTTCTGGTGTTCTTGGCATATGAGTTAGTCTTCTTCCCTATTTTTCAATTGTTTTATAGGTTCTGCAGACCTGCCAACGATCACAATTTTATTGTATTTAGTACAAAGTACACTAATACAATTTTGCAGCTAAAAATGCAATTTTTTTTATAGTCATGTTTTCCCCCATTTTTTCCCTTTTCTGACAGAAGCCTTGTAGCAGAATCGTGGCGAAGGGCAACGTATGTCGCCGATTTGTTTTGGTCCTGTAGACAAAAACGACATCCCCAGAACCCTACTAAACCATCTTGCAGACTCCCTATCATAATGCAAGTTTTCTGCCTTTCAAAATTTCCGAAAACGGAAGTTAGGCATATTGAGAATTTCTTCTGTAATCATAATTTTTTTTTCTCTCGAAGGACGATGTACGTCACAGAATTTTTGTACTCATCCCCGTAGCAGAAACGCTTCAACGGCCACGTACATCACAGATTTATTTTGTACTCATCCCCGTAGAAGAATCGCGGCAACATACATCGCAGGTTTATTTTGTGCTCATCCCTGTAGCAGAATCGTGGCGACGGCCGACGTACATCGCAGATTCATTTTCTACTAATACTTGTAGCAGAATCATGGTGACAGGCGATGCACTTCACAGATTTATTTTGGTCCTGCAGACAAAAACAACATCCCCAGAGCCTGATTAAACCATCTTGCAGACCTCCTAAGATGCAAGTTTTCCGCCTCACAAAATTTCTGAAAATGGAAGTTAGGCGGAGTGAGGATTTCCTCCATAATCGTAATTTTTTCTAATAATTAACAACATAAAAGTTGTAAATGCATTTATGGCACCTCTATTCATAGTGATTGTGGAATAACTTTTTTTACGGGTCTTTTAGAGGTTATTTTTAATGAAAGTTGGTTGTCAAATTTTCGAACTAAAGCCTAGTTCGTCATCAGGACTATGTCACTGGAGTAGTTGCTGCCACTCAATTGGAAGAGACCATCCGCAATTATCGTTAATTGTGGTACTTCTTCTTCTTGCTATTTCGATCCCTTCTTCTAGTTTTCTCTTTACTAAGTTTGACTGGTGGGCGATTATTTTCACTGAGTCCCAATTTATGGAGTGTCCACTTGCTTGTACATGTCTGTCTAGCCCTGTTTTGTTCCCAATGTTCCTAATAGCTGCTTGGTGTTCTTTCATTCGGACCTTAATACTTCTCCCTGTTTCTCCTATATAGCTGAGTCCGCAGTTACAGTCGATGCAGTAAATTACTCCTTCCTGCAATTGGATGTCCAATTCTTTCTGCTTTAAAGCTGGCAAGAATTTCTTTATTTTGTTATTAAGATCTGGAGCTAGCCTGATATTATATTTTGCTCCGATCCTTTTCAGTTTCTCGAAACTGAAAAGGATCGGAGCAAAATATAATATCAGAAGCAGGAAAAACCAACTTCAAATTCACCAGCAAAATTACGTACCACAAGGGACTTTTCGAGAAACTGAAAAGGATCGGAGCAAAATATAATATCAGGCTAGCTCCAGATCTTAATAACAAAATAAAGAAATTCTTGCCAGCTTTAAAGCAGAAAGAATTGGACATCCAATTGCAGGAAGGAGTAATTTACTGCATCGACTGTAACTGCGGACTCAGCTATATAGGAGAAACAGGGAGAAGTATTAAGGTCCGAATGAAAGAACACCAAGCAGCTATTAGGAACATTGGGAACAAAACAGGGCTAGACAGACATGTACAAGCAAGTGGACACTCCATAAATTGGGACTCAGTGAAAATAATCGCCCACCAGTCAAACTTAGTAAAGAGAAAACTAGAAGAAGGGATCGAAATAGCAAGAAGAAGAAGTACCACAATTAACGATAATTGCGGATGGTCTCTTCCAATTGAGTGGCAGCAACTACTCCAGTGACATAGTCCTGATGACGAACTAGGCTTTAGTTCGAAAATTTGACAACCAACTTTCATTAAAAATAACCTCTAAAAGACCCGTAAAAAAGTTATTCCACAACATAAAAGTGTTTGCTGATTAGATTTAATTAGTTTCTCAATAAAATTTGGATCTAGGGAAAAACTGCCTACATTCTCATCATCAAGAATTTATATAGCTGAAATAGACTTCAAAAATTATCAGCATGCATCGTGTTATGATTTTTCTATCTGAGTGTTATGTTTTTTGGTTCTGAGAGGTTGGCAGGTCTGGTTCTGTATCTGTTGATTATTAAATTTTAAATATTCATAATTGACAATGTTTTTTTAAAGACAATGGCTTAAAACCATTCTAAAAGAAGTTGAAAGTTATTAAGAAGACTTTCACCAGTCTTGAAATCATTATGATATAATTTTTTATATTTCTTTATTTCTGTGAATTATTTATGCTGTTTACTAACAGTTCTACTTATTCTTTTGAAAAAATTCATCAACACCACTATAAATTGTCTTTTGGTGAGCCTTCTTAACTTCTATGTCTTCTTTTAGAATGCTTTTAAACCATCATTTTTAAACAAACATTTTTAATTATGGAAATTTTTAATGTTATTAACCATGCTTGCAAAAATCAATAGATGCAGAAGAAACCTGGAAAATAAATAAAATTAGAAAGGAGGACTTACTAAGAAACCAGCACACAAAGACTTCTATGTTTCTTCTGTAGTACCCAGGTTTCACTGCCATACATCAGAGTAGGAACAATTACACTTTCATACACAGCCATACAGGACTCTCTTGAGAACCCATCATTCCTGTGAAAATCTCCCAGAGCAGCCATGACTTTCAATGAATAATTCACTCGCCTACTAATTTCACCATCCAATTTGTTCTCTCTGTCAAACATGCTTCCTAAATACACAAACTCACTCACCTGGTCAATCACTGTGCCATTATTTATACTCAGTTTGAATTTCATGCAAACTCCATACATCCGAGACAACATACTCTGCAACTCACTTTTGCTCTCTGCCAACAGGACAGTGTCATCAGCATACAGCAATCTGCACACAGATATCACCAAGACATAAACCACTATTATCTATTTTGGCATCATGCATGCATGCATCCATAAATATATTAAACAGCCAGGGTGACATTACACAACCTTGTCTGACTCCTGCATCAATAGAAAACCATTTTAATAAAACATCATTCACTGATACACAAGCTCTACTGCCAGCATACATGGCTTTTACACTATTAAGTAGATTCCCAGTAACACAATATTCATTCAATACCTTCCACAAAAGTGTCCTATTTACTCGGTTGTAAGCTTTCTCTAAATCTATGAAGGCACTAAAAACTTTCTTATCAACAGTCACATACTTTTCAATCATCCTGCATAATGAAAAAATTTGGTTAGTGCAGCCTTTACCAGGCATAAAATCACTCTGAACATCCCACACTTTTTCTGATATAAGCCCCATACTTTTTCAATAACAACGTTACCAAACACTTTCCCTGGCATACTTAGTAGGCTAATATCATGACAGTTCTTGCAGTCAGCCTCGTCACCTTTTCCCCTATGCAAGGGAACAATGATAGCATCCTTCCAATCCCGAGGGACCATTCGTAACTCCCAGCACAACTGGCAAATTTCAGTAAACCAGTCATTACAGAGTCGCCACCATATTTCAACATCTCGGCAGTTATGACATCAACTCCCAGAGCCTTATCATTCTGAGGAGATTTTAGAGCTTTACGCACCTCTTCTCTTGAGATCCCTCCTGTGCTTCCATCCTTCACTGTGACGTCATCTGCTTCTGCTTCAGAATCACGTTTGCTTTCTTGATCTAAAAACTTTCTTACCAACAGTATCTGCATCGCACACATCTCTCTGCACCTCTCATCTCATTTCATTTCATTTTTTTGATCTAATAACTCACAGAAGTATCCACCCCATCTTTCTCTTAACTCATTGGGTTCCCATATTATTTCCCCAATCCTATTCTTCACACAACTTACAACTTTGTTTCCCCTATTTTTCCTGAGTCTCATGTACAGAAAGTCTTCCTGTCTTTCCAAAAAGCAAATTCATGCCTTTCCACCTTGTCCTTCCTATCTTTTGCCTTGCTCTGGTGAACCAGCTCAGCTGCTTCACTCTTCTTACAGTGATATTCAACCACAGAAACTCTACCATGCGACATCCCCAAATAGGCTTCCTTCTTTCTCTTTACTGCCTCTTCAATCTCACTACTCCACCAAGCATCACCTCTGTTGCTACTCACTATTGTTGTGCCACAGACCTTTTTAGCAGCACTGACAACACAGTTCTTAAAACATTCCCACTTCTTTTCTACATCCCTTTCACAAGACTTCATCTCCTTCAGTCGTTCTCTGAGTAAGTCAGAATAATGCTGATGATCCTCAGGGAGCCTTTCAACCTTTATTCTTTCCATCCAGGGGCTCTTTCTATTCATTTTCCTCCAACCAACCTTCAGTTTCACTCATGTCGCTACAAAGTAATGATCAGAGTTAACATCTATCTGCACCTCTCATCAAATGATTGTCAACAACTAAGTGTTTCAGATGCTGATCATAGACACCAAAATCTATCACACTCTTTTGACCAAGAGTACGATTTTCCCAAGTACATGTGTGGATATACTTGTGGTTGAAAAATTTATTAGATACACACAAACGTTTAAAGTTATGTAGAACTGGTGAGAAATATTTTGTAGCTAAAGCTGCAAGGGCAACATATGCTGTATTAACATGAAAATATTCGACCAGAAGGTCCTGGTGAAGAGCAGAAGCAAATAAAACTGTAAGAGCTGTGTAAAAGTTTCTAAGAATTTCATAAGTTGTGGATTGCAGACTGCTTTAGAGACTTAAAAAAACTTGTTCAAATGTAAAACTGTATGTCATGAATGCTAAGATAAAGTTGTGTTGGAAATTTTAGGCATATTCACTGAAGCAAACAGTAATTATTTGAACCATAAGTACTAAAAGTATTTTGAAGTCTTTTTAAACAATTAAGGAAATATGAAAAGAATATGGGGTCATACACTGTTTAATGAAGGTAGTCTTGTTTTATTTTGTTTACCCAACAAAGGGTTTGTTAGTTTTGAGAAATGGTTTTTTAAGAAATTTCTTTGTTGCGTGAAAATCTAAATGGGTGTGGGTAGCTGGTTAATGATGTGGATAGGTAATGGAAATATGAACTGTGTAACAGATGTTCTTGGATTGCATTGAATCATTAAGTTGACATGATTTCCTGAACTGCTAGTCAATTATTATGTCAGTTTACTGATAAAGGAAAAAGTAATATGGAACAACATCCAAAGCATTTCATTTTTCTGTAGTTTTTGCATGGGTATCACTAATGTACGGGGCACAAAAAAATATATCAACACAAAATCAACTAGATGGAGATCATAGTTGCTTTAGTTGTGTTAGGGGTTGACAACAACATGAATGGAGCAATGGTTTGTCACTGCATGTTGACTCTATTCCACTCTTCTATTGAATGATATTGAAGCCTCCTGTACAGTTCTTTTGTGGGCTTTTCGGAAGTCTTTTGATGGAATTACATGGAGAAAGGTGTTGTCAAACGCCAGTATTCTAAGAATAAGGTCTTCTTAACAACATAGATCTAAAGAACCAGATGTATCACTTTTATTTGTAACTGTATGGTTAAGTCCATCAGTTCAGTTCCATGTGGCATAGTCACATCCAATGCAGTCGGACAGGACTCAGGGTACAAATCCACGAGGATCACCACCATATCAGACTCAGTGATCAGTAAGTGTGGTTTATACCCACAAAGGAGGTTTAGATGCAAACAAATAAAACTAAGTAGCCCTTCGGGCCACTTGCTGGGAATGAAGTGGCATTATATGGAACCTAGAGGCTTATGGTAGGAAAGTTAGTGGAGAGAGAGAGAGAGAAGTAGGAGTGCCAGACTACTAGTAAGTGCCGTATGACATCAAGGTACTCACTAGGAGTGGGGAGGGAGAATCAATTGTCTTCCAAGTGTGCAATGCTCCCCTTTATATACTGTACCAAACACACCCTATGTGTGTGTGTCTAATTCTGCAAATGCACTTTTAGTTGCATATTTGGAGGTATCTGAATACTTTTGTTTACACCGTATATATTACACTCGTCTTCTCGTCCATGATGAGTCAAAAATTATAGCTGATGAGTTACGCTGCAGGCAGGGCAAGCATTAACACACTGGTTAATGGTTGCCTCTGACTAGTGACAGTTTCTGCTGACTAGTGGACAAGTACAGTGAAATCTGCTTAATACAATTTTCAAGGGACCAATGAAAATTAGTGTCTTAAACGGGAAACCATCTTAGCCAGAAATGGAAAATAAATAAAAGCTACGCTATGTACCTTTGCATATGTTGGCTGCATATTCATGAAAATGTTGGAGAACACCAAAAATAATGGTATTAAGAAAATACATCAGAAGAAGCACAATTTACTGTAGTTACAAACTGTATTACCGCACAATATTAATTTTAAAAAATACATAACACATACAAATTTTGAAGATGACAATCCGATTTTTGGCGTAAATGTAACAAGGATGGTAAGTCAGATAATACCCGAAAACTTGAAAATTTTCATCGTCCTGGAGCGGGACTCGAACCCGCGTCTTCCAGAAAACGCCCGGGTATGCTAACCACTACACCACCCAGAACGACCAAGTTTCAAGTTTCCGATCAATTTGAATATAACCATCACAAGATTCGCTAGTGGAAGCAACCGGCATTCATGTTAAGAATTTGCTAAACATGAATGCCGGTTGCTTCACTAGCGAATCTTGTGATGGTTATATTCAAATTGATCGGAAACTTGAAACTTGGTCGTTCTGGGTGGTGTAGTGGTTAGCATACCCGGGCGTTTTCTGGAAGACGCGGGTTCGAGTCCCGCTCCAGGACGATGAAAATTTTCAAGTTTTCGGGCATTATCTGACTTACCATCCTTGTTACATTTACCCCAAAAATCAGATTGTCATCTTCAAAATTTGTATTATATGGCGTAATCCCGTATTTCTTTCATGATACATAACACATAGATTATAATTTTTTTTTTGTTCTTGTTCAGTATTTATAAACTGTAATTCACTTTTTTATAGTTTGTTAAAGTAATTCTCAATCTTATTTTGTTTCATTTTTTTAAAAGTGGAATTCAGAATTATTGTTTCTAGCTGATTAATTTTACTGATGGTATCGTCAGAAACTCCAATCATGCTGGACACAAAATGTCTTACTTCAGCGAATGAATTTAATGCTGTGACTGGTGTCGGTGGTGGCATACGCTCTTCTTCCTCACTCTCCTCGTTTATAGTTGAACTCGCAGCATTATCTTTTACAATTTCTTGTACTGTTTGAATCTCGCAAGTTGCGATATCATCATTGACAGACACGTATCCAGGAAAATTCACGAAAACGGGATCCTCTTCGATTTTGTCATCAGGTTGCAGTGCCGGTTCATTTTGCGGCCATTTGAAACCCACTTTAATGAAATAGTTCTTTAATTGCCTCAAGGCGAACTGCATCCCATGCAACAGCAATGTAATGAATTGTGTTGAGAACATTTACAGAAGGTTGAAGATCAGCTTGTTCCATGGCACATATAAGTACCTGTGGACCAGTCTTGCAATAATGATGTTTCACAACTTTTATTATCCTCTGGTTCATAGGCTGCAGCGTATATGTGGCATTAAGAGGTAGAAAAATTATTTTTACATTAGTCAATTTTGAATTCGATATTTTTTTTATGCGCTGGGCGTTATCAATAAGAAGAATTTTTTTATTCTTGCGACGAAACATCACATCAAGCTGTTTGGCCCATAAAATAAACTGTTCACCAGTTATCCATGCTCAACACAAAGCTGTGCAATGTAATCACATGGAAATGTGCAAACATTTTGGAAGCATCGCGCAGACTTTGTCTTTCCTACGACCAGTAATTTAATTTTCTCCGATCGGTCTGTGTTGGCACATGCTAATACAGGAAGTTGCTCCTTACTTCGTTTTCCACCATGGCATTTGTCATTTTTATAAATGAATGAGTTATCTGGCATCAATTTAAAATAAAAACCAAACTCGGCGGCATCCGAAACATCATGCGGAGAGAAATCGGTCAGTAATTGCAATAAAACAGTTTCTTTCCACGTTTCAGCATCTTGTTCATTTTCAGACTCTGCTTCTCCACTAATCTGGTGATAAACAATGCCGTATCTAGCTTTAAATCGGGCAATCCACCCACTCGATCCAGTAAAATCTTCAATGTGGAGTTCCTTTGCAATTTCATGCACTTTTTCTGTTGGTAACATCCCATTCAATGGCGAATTTAAGCTACATGCTTGGTGGAATCATTGTAGTAAAACCTTTTCCAATTCTTCAAACTTTCTGGTCTTTATTTTCTTCCATTTGATACACTGTTGCACAGCCTTCTCTATCTCCTTCCTATTTTTTAAAATTATCTGTGACGTTGAACTAGGAATGTCCAGATCCTCTGCAATTTGTTTTTTATTTTTTAATTTAGAGTTTTCATCATAAGTTTTTAATTTATCATTAATTGATAACGCTTTTCTTTTTATCCCACTCATACAATCCAAAGTTATACAGCATTCACTTTATACAGTATTACAGTACACGATTAAAAACAGGTTAAAAAAAACTACAGTAGCCAGTGGCAATATGCAAACTTCACTAAATGGCCTACCTACTTGAACAATAGCACCTCACTACTGTGGAAGTTGGGGGTGGGGTGGGGGTGGGGGAGTAGAGTGATGTTGACAAAAATGTCATTTCAGCGCTTAAGTGCTTTCTTCGCATCAAGGTCTGGAAAAAGAGCACCTTTATGCACGGGAAAGCCACAAGCTGAGTCAGTGACAAGCCTATTTAGCTAGTGGTGAGGAATAGGGGAGTTTTCTGTCTAATCAAAGTAAAAATCGAGTGACTCATGTAACATGCGACTGACCCATTTTTTTTTTCATAGTATTATTGCTATTCACCTGAATTCAAATGTACATGATGCTACAAAACTAAGCACTTATTAAGCAGGATTCAAAGCGTATTAAATATATATATATATTTGCACTTATTTGCCTCTCAATTCTAGGGACTGCATGAAAAATGTGTATTAACCAGGAAATCGTATTAACTGTGAGCAAAGCATGTTAAGCAGATTTCACTGTATCACATTTTTTGCATTCCTAATCTGGTTTTAAGTAAGAAGGGAATGAGGAGATTCAAGGGTACAAAAATTCACATATATTAGCAGCCTTTTATGTATATGTGTTTTATTGTTTAGGGTTTAGCTCCTTTTTCCTTATTTTAGTCTTATTGCTCATCCTTTCTACTTTCCCATGAATTTAGTTTTTGTCCCCCATCGAACACTGTTTCATGTGAATTGCTCTTTTAAAAAAATTACCTTCACATGTCCAATTTACCTCCTGCGCTAATGTTTTCTTTGGGCAGAAACAAAAGCTGGCTTGTGTCTGCTGTCAATATCTGTTGCATTCACTAGGATGGGGAATCCAAGGAAGAGCAGGATATTTATTGTGCTTACTTCTGCTCATTATGAATGGTGGGGACAGATGTAACAAAAAAAGGCTGTTGCTGTTACACAACAAGGACTGGGAACTTGCCTTTCAGTATTTGTTGTTTGTTCCACTCTTTACAAATCATGCAGGATAAACAAAATAACTGTTATTCAATGGCATTTCATGAACCTATCACTAGTTTGAAGCCTAAAAAGAAAACTATACAGCAAGGTAAAAAGTAATAAAAATTCATTTTAACTTGTGACAAATTAGGAAAAAGAAAAGAAAACTTACTGGCCATCCGTGCCAGTAAAATCAATAGTTCAGTGGTCCTATGGAAGTTTTACTGGCCAATGGCCAGCAGATCACTGGGTAATTCAAACACTGTATATATAAACAAGGTCTGCAGTTGCAGTTATTCATACCTTGCTACATGATTGATGTATTTATTTTTAATGCAGATCATCGCATCTGTTTCCACTGGATGTGTGTGTGTGTACTGTGCGGTTGGTGAAATGTAGTCTTTTTCATACTTCAATCTTGGTCTTTAATCTGGCAAATTTTATCAGGTGTGTTATGCATCTGGCACATTTTATCAGGTCTCTCATGGTAAGGCTCCAGGAGTTGATGGCATAACTGCCTAGATGTTGAAATATGGTGGTAATTCTGTAATTGACTGGTTAACTAAAATTTGTCAGTTGTGCTGGGAGTAAAGAATGTTCCCTCGGGATTGTAAGGATGCTATCATTGTTTCCTTGTATAAGGGAAAAGGTGATCAGACTGACTGCAAGAACTATCGTGGTATTAGCCTACTGAGTGTGCCAGGGAAAGTGTTTGGTAAGGTCGTTATTGAAAAAGTACGGGTTCTTATGTCAGACAAAGTGTCAGATGTTCAGAGTGGTTTTATGCCTCGTAAAGGCTGCACTAACCCAATTTTTGCATTATGCATGATGATTGAAAAGTATCTGGCTGTTGGTAAGAAAGTTTTTGCTCCCTTCATAGATTTAGAGAAAGCTTATGACCGAGTAAATAGGACACTTTTGTGGAAGGTATTGAATGAATATTGTGTTACTGGGAGTCTTCTTAATAGTGTAAAAGCCATGTGTGCTGGCAGTAGAGCTTGTGTAAGAGTGAATGGTGTTTTATCAAAATTGTTTTCTATTGGTGCGGGAGTCAGACAAGGATGTGTAATGTTACCATGGCTGTTTAAAATATTTATGGATGCGTGCATGCGTGATGCCAAAATAGATAATGCTGGTTTATGTCTTGGTGATATCCGTGTGTGCAGATTGCTGTATTCTGATGACACTGTCCTGTTGGCAGAAAGCAGAAGTGAGTTGCAGAGTATGTTGTCCCGGATGTACGAAGTTTGCATGAAATTCAAACTGAGTATAAATAAGGGGAAAACCGAAGATATGGTTTTTGACAGAGGAACTGCTAGCGCTGAATGCAATGTTAGTCTAAATGGCACAGTGATTGATCAGGTGAGTGAGTTTGTGAATTTAGGGATCATGTTTGACAGAGAGAACAAATTGTATGGTGAAATTAGTAGGCGAGTGAATTATTCATTGAAAGTCATGGCTGCTTTGGGAGGTTTTCACAGGAATGATGGGTTCTCAAGAGAGTCCCGCATGGCTGTTCGTGAGTGTGTAATTGTTCCTACTCTGATGTATGGCAGTGAAACTTAGGTACTACAGAAGAAACATAGGAGTTCTTTGTGTGCTGGAGAAATGTGTTATATACGCGGGGGGGGGTGAAGACACGTTCTGATTATGAGAGGAATGAAGATGTGTTGCAGTTGTGTAAATGAAACAAAATGTTGTTAGCAAGGTGGAGACCAATATGCTTCGGTGGTTTGGCCATATTGAAAGAATGAGTGATGAAATGCTTACTAAGAAAATCTTTTAAGCCCAAGTGGCAGGAAGGAAAGGCAGAGGAAGGCCAAGGAAGTCATGGGAGGATCAGATTCAGGAGTGTCTGCATGAGACAAAGTTTATGAGTATGAAGTATAGAAGATCTTGTGTACGGCATGTGATGGATGTCAGTGAAGCCCGAGTTGTATGTCAAGATTGCTGTAAATGGAGAAGTTTGGTACGGCAACATTAAGTAAAAATTATCCAGTAGTTTGTATTTCTTTGTGGAGCTAACCTCTGAATCTCAGAGAACAGCTTAGTGATGAAGAGGATGATGATGTTATGCATTTCCTGAATTTCAGGGCATTTTATTGCATACTGAGGTTGCACTTTGTATAGATTATTTGCTGTGCTGCCCAATTTCACCTTTTTTTTTTTTTTTTTAGCACAAAAAAACCTGATATCTATTGTTGGCATATTAGCTGTTCATTCATTTGTTTTTTATGGAAAGATACTCTGTTTTGTGATAGCAAAAAATTTTAATGAAAATTTTTTTTTCAGACAGTGAAGAGTCAGCATTCAATCTAATTCTCTCAAGAAGCCAGTTAGCCGTTGACTTGAAAACAGCATATGAGGAGTAAGTACATTTATCCTTCCATTATATACATTGTTCATTCCTGCATTGCAACAAAAAGTTGACTGTGACTATGTTTTTTCTATGCAATAAAAACTAAGCCCATGTTCTTCAGACCTTTTTTTAATTCATGCTACAAGACTAGAAGTACCATTTAAACAACAGTAGGCTAAGCTTGCTTTCTTTGTTTCAGTTACTAAAAATCTCAGTGAAGATTCTAAACCTTTTAGAATTATCATAATTTTTTGTACTGTAGAAAATTATTATTTTCCCAATGTTCTGTCAATGAAAGCAGAATTTTGAATGGTATATGTTCATATAACATATGACATATATGCAATACCTGGTCTAAATGATTAAGAGTGGATTTTAAGTACTTTGTACTCATATACACTGTTTCTCACGTTATAATTAACCATATATCAATGGGTCAATCCTCCATTGCATCCCGTCAAAATTTCAAACCATTCATAATAAAAATTATAAGTTGTAATAAAACAATATCAGATGCATATTTCAGATTGATAAACTTCCTTTGTTCATTCGAAGTTTAATTTCTTTGTCACTATCTTCAATTTTCTTCATGTTTGACTTCAAAATGACTTTACTGACTTCATGTTGGAAAAGCTACAAAATTTGAAAAATCTTTGCATTACGACAGACAATGAAATAACAGCCTGAACAGGATTATGAGTTTGCCAAACTATCAATCTGCAATATGCATTCGATGTAAAATATAAGTTATGCTTTAAGATTCTGTTTTCAATAGATGTTTTATTACAACTTATAATTTTTATCATGAATGGTTTGAAATTTTGACGGGATGCAATGGAGGATTGACCCGTTGATATATGGTTAATTATAATGTGAGAAACAGTGTATATGAGTACAAAGTACTTAAAATCCACTCTTAATGAAAGCAGAAGTTGCAGTAAAAGTTCACGATAAGCAAATTTTCACTTGGTTATTGCAGTTTACTTGAATGTAAAGTTTTACTGGAACATTGTATCAAATCACCATTTTTAGAAATGTTTATACAGTATATTGAGTGCATTACCTCCAAAATTCAAAAATGCAGTTAATCTTGTTTTACTCAACATTTTTTCCTGTATTATGAAGTTTTGAAATTCTGTCTTTCTCTGGCAGTAGATTTTCAAGGTTACAAATTAATTTAAATTGCCTTTAAATTGAGAAATTTTGCTCAACTAATAACCTAGCACACTGCTGTTAAATATAAGTAACACATTAATCCCTGCGACAACTCAGAGTAATGTGTTGTTGGAGAGATTAATGTGTTACTTATATTAAAAAGCAGGTGAGGTTGGCAAATGCATGGGCATTTTAGTATTGGGCACTTAAATATGGTCATCTGTTTATATGGTATCACAAGAGAGTACATCTGCCTGTAAGTGATTACTGATCATTTATTTCTTTCAAGCTGGTCTTGTGTCAATCTTCTGTTTATTTCATTTGGGTGCATTTTTACCTGAAAGGAAAAGTTCAAGTGTGTGTGTGTGTGTGTGTGTGTGTGTGTGTGTGAACCCCTTGTAAATCCCATTAGTCATATTACAACTTTTATTCTTATAGTTTCCATTAAATGACTTGTCCCCGTAAATACAAACAAAAACAACCCCATAGCACTATTAATCCCAATAAAAATCAACAACTCTACTCTGTGAAGAAATATCCTCAAACATTACGGCCACTCTTTTCTTTAAACCACGATACACCTCTCCACTCCAACTTTGAAAAACATGATGTCCCGAAAGGATAACTGTCAATCTCAAACCCATAGTCATTCAGTTCAATGACAATAACAGTAAAATCCATGAAATGAAAATGGGCTGGACATATTGCTGAAAGGACACACCACCAATGGACAATTGAAATATTAGACTGGATACCATGGGTCAGAAAATGATCCAGAAGAAGACCATGCAGGAGATGGACAGAAGAAGTTCAAAAGCATGCTGGAGTGACATGTAGGAGACTGGCTCAAGACAGATAGTTGTGGAAGAAACTTTGGGAAACCTTCATCTAGCAGTAGATTGATAATGGTTGATGACGATGGTGATATATATATACACACACAAAGTAGGAGCAAAGCATTATGACCCTCCCCCTTCCCTTTATCTGACATTTGAATTGCTTCTGGCATGGCAGTGCACATGCATGAAGAACAAAGGCATATGCAGCACTATCTGTGACACTTGCAGCATCAGTTCAACCTGAAAGTTTGGTTGTAATAGGTAAAAGACAGGATTTGACTGCTTTAGGAAAAAGCAGGACCATCAGATAGAAGCAAAGGGTGACAAGGGTGACAGTATCCAGGAAATGGGAAACTGTGTCAGCTGTTCATGGATTACAATAGATAAACTGTACCATTGGATGAGTGTTGGATGCTCAGGCAGAGAGGTGGCTTTGCCATATTATCCAGAACAATAGGTGTGCTGCCTTGACACAGTTGACTATGGTTTGCAACCAGAAAGCACAGAGAAGTGTATCCGCAGCTATGGTGTAATGACCCCATCTCTGTATGGGTCTACAGCATAAATGCATGACCATGGCACCCCTTGCCAGAGCACATCATCTGTGACAATGCCTGGAGTTTGCCAGAAAACATCAGGAGTGGACCATGGAAAATTGGAAGAACATTGCTTTCTCTGATAAATCACATTTCCTACTTCATTGAGTGGATAGATTGTAACAGGTAAGGTGAACACCTGTTGAAAAGATGGTGCAATGTGCCATGGGTACAGGCAGGTGGTGGGGGTGTAATGCTCTGAAGGATGTTTTCCTGGAACACTCTTGAACTCTAATGGGCGTGAATAATCCCTAAATGCCACTACGCACCTATTGATCATTGCAGACCAGATTCGTTCCTTTATGCTGACAGTGTTTCCAGACCAAGATGGAATGTTCTGATGAGAAAATGTGCCTTGTCATAAGCCTGTATTGTCCAGGACTGGTTTGAGAAACACAAGGATGGTTTCCATATTGCCTGACATGAACCTAACTGAACATGTTTGAAATCATATAAATTGGAGGCTGTGGTATAGGGACATATCAAGGAGAATGAGTTAAGAATTTCAGAAAGCATATTAATAGAAAAGAAATAAGTTAAAATTTGTAATATACAAGACCCTACTATCCTAGAAAAAGCTTGGAAATCATTTATTAAAAGTGAAAAATTATATAAGAAAAAAAAGTTTTATAAATTTTTTAATAATAATTAAAATACTATATTTCTGATCCTGAGAGCTTAAATCTTAACATTTTATGCAGAGAAAAAGTGATGTATGTGCTATTCTCGATATGACGAGATAAAAACATATTAAGACATTTGTTAAGTTCCATTTTGTAATAATGGCTTAACAGTTAACTTTTTCCATGTTATCTTCTTTGGCGACCAATGCACTTCTCAACTGTTAAGTATCAAAAATATTTACAAGAACTTAAACATGAAATTGCAATGTACCTTTAGTTAACTCAACAACTTAGTAATGTCTATCCCACAATTAAATTGACAGTAGAACATGAAGAAAATATCTGACCTTACTTGGATGTTAAGGTCATCAAGCAAAATAACCAACTGCAGTACAAGGTACATAGAAAATGGATATATGTCCCTGTTCTGATTCCATATAACTCAACACACCCTTACACACAGAAATGTAATAGCATAAAAACATTAATCAAAGGAGCAATCACGCATTCCTCTAAAGAAGAATTTCGTACTGAAGAAATAAATTACATTAAAGAAATCTCATACAGCTATGGATACCCTCCACAGAAGATAAATGGATTTATGAAGTACAAGTAAAGATGCAAGATACATATTCCTCTAAAGGGAAAAAACAATTACAATATGTCGAAGCAACACCTTACCTTCCAGGAATATCTACAGAAATCAATAAATTATGCCATAAATATGGAATTCAGATGGGAAACAAAGTAATGACTATCAGAGATATGATAATTAATAACACTGAAAAATGTAGTATCTTAGAAAAAGCAGGTGTGTACGAAATACCCATAAGTGGAATCCCACCAATATCATATATTGGAAGTACCAAAAATCAGTTAAAACATCGCCTACAACAACATATTAAAAATTGGCAAAAAAAAAGAAGCAAAAGTAGCACTGATACAATACTGTCTGGATAACCACACATACCCGAATTTTGAAGAGATTAAAATAATAAAATCATGTCGCAATGAGAGACACCTACGCATTGCAGAGTCTGTATGGATTGAAAAAAATAGAGATTGAATTTGTAATAATAATGGCCCAAGTATCCTTAATGAAAAATGGAAAGAACTAATAAAAATTGAACAAAAAAACCAAAAACACAGAAGAAAATGAAGAGTTCACTAAAGTCAATAACAGATGGAGCCACTGTGGAAGTTTTTCATAAATGACGTTGGAGCAGGGCGAGGAAGACGAACATATCGCTCACTCTTACTGCGGTGGCAGAGGAGAAAACATCTGGAACACCTCCTGAAGATAACCCCGAAGGGGGTAGAAAGTACTTGAGGCAGTCTGCGTTGGAACGGCTTAGGGTGTGATGAATGAATGTTCTAGTTGTTCATGAGATGTTGAGAAGGGGAGTTGAGGGAATAAGATGAGTCATATGTAAATAGTTTTATATACGTTTTTAATATTTTTGTTCAGCATTTTGTATATATGTAAATAGGCAGTTTATGTTCATTGATAATATCAAAAGGATTTGAGTTCAAGAATTGGGGTTTTTACCAACGAAGGTTGGGTTTTACACGCTGGTGGGACCTAGAAAGCAATGCACTTCATGGACTTGGGCATTCGTCGAACATTTGAAAGAACCTGAAGAAGAAAAATAGAACACCGCACCGAAGGCTTGAACCAGGCATGACAACAAAAAGAATAAAACGTGCAAGGAAATGTGAAAAAAGGTAAGCAACCTTGTTATAATCATAATAATTTTGTTTTATAAGTTCCTATTTTAACCTGTAAATACATAGTTTCAGTGTTAAGTAACCATGTGTAGTTTAGGCCTCCCTCAAGTGGGAGCATGTTAAGCAAATGTATGACTTATGTTAGTGATTTGGAGGTAAGTTATTTTACCTCGAGTTGATTAGTAGTTACAATAGTAGGTTCAACATGAGGTCGATGAGTATAGTAACCTTCATGGTATGCATAAATCATTAGCCATATTTTGTTTTATCAGTTAAATGAAAAAAAATTACTGAAGGCATTTAAGATTGCATAATGAACTCCCAAAAGTTATGAGCTATATTTCTGTCAAACCTAATTAAAATACATTCCCATATCTAATTAATTTTAACTCGTTCCTTAAAATTTTAGGGAGGTTATGTCTGTCAGGGAAAAAATTTATCATTCAATTGTTCATTTGTTTTCGTTCGTTAAAAAAAACTGATAATAATGACAGGTTTCCCACGGGTCAGGGAAAACCGGAGAAAAGCTGGAATTTTCAGGAAATAATTTGGTTTTGCTCAAAAAAAGTCAGGGAAAAGTCAGGGAAAAATTGCTATTTTTCACCGAAACCTGGAAAATCCACACAACTATCCTGAAAAAGGAGCCGATCCCTTGTCAGGCCTGCCAAGTGTTAAGATTTTGTCATATTTTGTACCCGAATCCTCCTTTGCTAGCCGGGTTCTGTTTGCTGCTGAAACCGGAAGTCCGAGGGAGAAACAAGAAGGTCACGTGCCACTCTTGCTGAGAGAGAAAGGAGGATTGAGCAGTTGGAGCACACGATATTCATGCAGTGGCAAAGATTTCCCCACTCCTCTGCTGTCTCCTCAGGATAGGGGGAAGGGAATGCCAGTGCTAGTGATGCTTCCCTTCTCCCCTCCAGCTCTTTGTTGACAAAAAATTGCTCCAACGAATGAGAATGCAACCGTAAGTACGGGTTATCGTATTTTAATGTTATCTTTCAGGTGTAAGCACGTGAGCTTTGAGCAGTTTTTGAGTTAAAAGATCTTCATGCTTCTTTTACATTGTTGCACATTAGCATTTTGTTCAAAATGAGCAATCGGAAAACGGTTTTCAATTTGGAATGGACCAATAAAGAATTGAATCCATAATGGGCGAACTGGATCGAAGCGGTACACATGGACCCATATACAGCACGTTGTCGACCTTGCTGTAAAACGTTCAACTTAAGCAACATGGGCAGACAAGCTATATTTAGTCACGAGAAAAGTGTTAAGCACCGGAGGTCAATCGAGAGCACAAAGCAAGTATCTATTTTTACCTTATTTAGCAATGCTTCTAGTGTTGAAAGTGATGATAAAAAAATACAAAGAGACTAGTCAAACTCGACATTGGCATGTTCTTCAGTGGCAAATTATGTTACTAAAGAAAAAACATCCTACAATGGCTTCAAGGAATCACCACAGAGATTTCAAGCCATATTCCCTGATAGTGAGGTAATGAAGAATATCACCTTGTGGAGCATGAAAATGGCGTACTTCATTACTTTTGGTTTGGCCCCATATTTTTATTCTTTGCTATTGAAAGAAATTTCACCATCATATTTTGTGCTATGTATTGATGAAGCTCTGAATGCTGTTGCCCAAAGAGGGCAAATGGACTTAATAATTAGATGCTGGCCTGAAAATTCTAATGATGTGAAGGTTCGTTTTTTTTAATTCAGTTTTCCTTGGCCATTCTACTTCCCAGGATTTATATGAAAAAATTTGTAAAGGCTCATCAGATTTAAATTTGGAAAATCTTTTACAAATTTCTGTGGATGGGCCACATGTGAATCTTAAATTTTGGAGACATTATTTCTGATGAACTTAAAGGAAACAAAGGTCATTCTTTATTAAATATTGGAAATGTAGTCTCCGTGTAATTCACAGAGCATTCCATAGAGGAAACAGAATAACAATGTGGAAGTTAAATTTCTTACTTCAAGGTATATATAGATTGTTTAAAGACAGTCCAGCAAGGCGTGCAGATTTCATAGCCCTAACAAACAGTCATGTCTTTCCAATGAAGTTCTGCCAAATTAGACGGATGGAAAATGTTAAGAGTTGCTGAAAGAGCACTGGAGGTTTTCCCTCATGTTAAAAAATATTTTGGAACAGCAAAGAAAGATTTACCACAAACCGTATCTGTTGGAAACATTGAGGATGCATGTATCGTAAGTTAATTTTGACAAAAATATAATTTTTTATATCAGTTGCTGCTATTTTGAAGCCATTTCTAAATTTGTTTCAAAGTTCTTCACCTATGATTCCTTTTCTATACAGCTCCTTGGTGGATCTGTTAAGGCAAATAATGGCAAGATTTGTCAAACATGAACTACTAAGGGAAGCTCCCACTCCCTTTAAATTAGTGAAGATAGATGTTTCTTCCATTAAATCCCATAGAAGAAATGATGAAGTTGATATTGGAATTGCTGCCAGGAGCTTCGTGAAAAAAAGTGGTGCCTCTGAATGCGAGAAAAACAAATTTGTCACTGAATGTAGAAATTTCCTGGTTAATATGATCAGCAAGATTATTGAAAATAGTCCAATAAATTTTTTGAACATGAGATCTATGTCCTGCTTAGATAGATCCTCATCTAATATGTTCTAATGCTGTGCTATGTGAAGAACGAATGAATAACTTGCTGAACTTCTGCACGATAGTAACATTTTACCAGCATTATCAGTGGATCGTGGCAAGCAGCAATCTTCAACATTTACAAACAAAGTGGAAAAGGGGTGGGAAAAAAGGATTTCTCTTTATTTTGTACGAAAAACACACGATTAGATGTGGGGTTTTTTTTTCAAAATATCTGAAAACGAAGAATTTAAAGACTGTGGCAAGTAGTGAGAATCATTATGACTTTGTCCCATGGCAATGCCTCATCAAAGTCGGGTTTTTCAATAAACAAAGACAGTCTTGTTGAAAATCTATAGGAAAAATATTTAATTGCTCTACGTAGCACATATGATGCAGTGAAATCATATGGAGTCCACTATTCGTGCCAATAACCCCTGAGATGTTACGGAGCATGAAGATGTCACAGACTCTATATCATCTTGCACTAGAAGAGAAGAAAGAATTTTGAGAAGAAGAAAAAAGAAAAGGGCTGAAAATGCAAAGAAAAGAACTTGGGACCAAATTAAAGTGCCTCAGCAAAAAGGAGGAAGACTTGAAGCAGAAAAAAACATTCAAAGCAAAAAAATCAAAAGAAGAAATTACCGAACTTAAAATAAAAAATGTGTACATGTAGGAGTCATTTATTTTTCCAAGCAATATAAGTAAATAAAGCCAATTCCTTAGGGTCCCAATTTTGCTAAATTTCCCCGGTTTAGCGATTATTTTTGCCAGTTCACTGAGTCATAAAATTGGGCTTTAATTGTATTTTAAAATATTTTGATTGCTAATTACTAGTAAGGTATATGGTTTTATTATCGGTAGTAGGGCCATTTCACGTAATATGAAGAAACCAATAATGCAGAAAATTTTACACATGTTCTCAATTCTCCTCCCCCTACCATCCAATCAACATCTAAAGACAGAGATCTTTTTGATCCTTTAGACTGTCCTGGTGTATACCTCATCCCTGTATCTACTTCCTCAGGCAAATTTTTTATATTGGTAGTACCTTTCGTTTAATGAACTGCAGAATTTTGGAACATAAAAGAGACATTAGAAAAAGTTTTCCGACTTCTGCACTTTCACTTCTGACTATTGAAGATGCCTCTCTAAACTGGGATTGTACCAAAAGGATTGCACCCTTTTCAAACAAATTTTCATTATGCAACAAAGAATGCATTGAAATTCTCTTCAATAAAAACTCTTGCAATTCAGACGCACTCTTCAGTATTCCGATAATTTGGAAATCTCTACTGGTAACAGCTAAAGAAACAATGGCAACTGTGTGAGTGCTTGCTTTTAGTGTGAACAAGGCTGGTGCTGCAGCCGAAAGACCTTACAAATCTGAAGTTTAATACGTAATAAAACATGCGTGAAATTTTCTGCATTATTGGTTTTATTATTAATTTGTTATGTTAATGTGCTTAGGGTAATCTTTGCTTAGGCAAATTTTACTGCATATTGAGTAGAAATCCTAGTTTTTCTACTGTAAAAGTGCTGTGTTTTGTAAAAGTATGGTCTGGATTTTTGTGGAAATTTTCCTGGAAAACCTGGAAAAGTCAGGAAATTTCATTTCTGAAATTGAGTGGGAACCCTGTAGTGAGATGTGTTGCAAAAATTAAAAAAAATTGAAACAATGAATGCATTTGCCAATATAAACTGAGTTGTCCATTGTTATTGTATCACCATGAGCCAAGAAACAGAGTGGATGTATTTGAAGAAGAGAAAGGCAGAAAGTGAAAGCAGAACAGTTGTTTAACCATTTAAAAACACCAGCTAGTTTTGTAAGAGTTTTGCACATTAAATTCCCATTTCAGTGATGAATGGTCATTCAGCTGATGGAAGCAGTCCTCGGTCTTGTGACTGCAGCATTAGTGACTCATAAAAGATGTGTTGAGAACTTGGGCTGTTGAAAATTATAAGCGGGACGTTTCGGTAGCAACTTTTACCTTCATCAGCCATGGAAGGAGACACGTGGTAAAAGCGTCAGTTGTTGCCAGATTTCAAAATCGCTTTCCAAATAATAGGGATGTTAAAAGGTGCATCAGTATTGCAGGTGTTAGGGATAAGGTAGATTTCAATGCTTTCGCGGTACCTGAGGGCATGCCGATTGCTGAACGGGGTGATCTGCTTAATATTGTGCCAATCGGGAACCGCGGACGTATCGCTGATGGTTAAAATTGAAAGGGAGGTGGAAGGGCTGCCTTTCTCAACATCAGCGATATGCTGCATCAATTGCCTGTTTATGCTGCGGTAAGTACTACCAATATAGTGAGTAACGCCTGTGGAAGTGTTGATAGGGATACAGTAGACTCCTTGTAACTCTAGGGATTTATTGAGATCTCTGTAATTAAGAATGAGGTTGAGAAGATGTGGAGGTGGTTTGACTGCAATCCTGTAGCCAAAAGACTTGAAAATAGAGCAAACTTTATGAGTGAAGAACAGGCTAAAGGGCAAAGTGCCAACAAACTGATAGGTGGTGGAAGGTTCAGGCAGTAAACTAGATCTATTCTGTGATTCAAACCTCTTGATCAGTCTATGTACTGAGAAGGGTGGAAAGCCATGCAATTTGCCAATGTTGATGATGTTCTGATATTCTTGTTGAAGAGCAGAATGGCTGTTGCAAATAAGGTTGGCACGGTGAATGTATGACTTTAGAGCAGACAGTTTGTATTTTCCAAAGGTGCGGGAATGGTAAGGGATGATATTATGGGTGACAGAAGGTTTCCTGTAAACAGAGAGGCCAAGTGAGAAGTCTGGGTTGATGTTGACATCCAGAAAACTAATATTATTGTCGACCTGTTCTTGAGAAGAAAATTTTATAATTTTCAACATAACTTACGCTTATAATTTTCAACGTAACTTACGCGTGTGATGACGATTTCAAGAATATATGTGCTACAGACAATGAATGCAATACAAATAGAGGAGTTAAGAGAAATTTTATTGTACATATATGAAAATAACATTTTTAAGTTTAACAACAAGATGTACAAACAAAATCATGGTGGACCTATGGGGTCACCACTGTCAACTTTATTTGCTGAAATTATAATGAGTGACATTGAGGAAAAAATAATAAGTAAACTCGAGGATCCACCACTGATATACTGCAAATATGTTGATGACATTTTTCTGTTATCCAGGCTAAAAAATGATGAACTTGAGGACTTGACAAAACAGTATAGTGAAATTTATCCATCTATTGAACTGACAGTAGAACAAGAACATGACAATACTTTGGCATTTTTGGACGTTTTGATTGTTAAAACAGAGGAGAATATGCAATTCAGAGTGCATAGAAAATCTTCCTATATCCCAGTACTTATACCATTTCAGTCATCACATCCATTAACACATAAAAGAAATAGTTTCAATTTACTTCCGATATTGGAGGTTATATTATTTAACGTGCATTAATGCATTTGCATTTTTGAACTTCACTTTTAGTTGGTAAAGTTCGATGAACATTTACCGCACTTTTGGCTTGGCTTTCAATTCATATTTCCGTTATGTGGATGCGGCACGGGGGTTGTTCATTTGGCCACGGGTCCGCTTCTTTTTTTTTTTTTTTTTTTTTCCCGTTGGAATTTATTTTGCCTGATCACCAAATGAGTTTTTTTTCCTTTGCTGCATCCTCATTTACTTCAATATTTATTCATACCCGAGTACTTTCGGTAATACTCCTTTACCGTCTTCGAGGGGACGTTTTGCTCCGACTAGCACGGACCTTATATCCAACTATAGAATTAAAAAAATTAACAAAATGTTACAGCGCTTTATATCCAACTATAGAACTCACTGTTGAAATAGAAAAAAATAATGCATTAGCCTTTTTGGATGTACATGTTATCAAATCCACAGATAAGTTACTATACAGGGTTTATCGGAAAAGTTCATTTGTTCCGGTCCTAATCCCGTACAATTCAGCACATCCTTATCCTCAAAAATGCAATAGTATTAAAACCTTAATTAAAAGAGCATATACGCATTCTGAAAATAGTCAGTTCATCAATGAAGAAATCAAATTCATAAAAAAAATTGCAGGCAGCTTTGGTTATCCTAACCATTTAATAAAAAAATGGAACACAGAAGTAATAAAGAAAATAAAAAATAATGCTGTAGTAAATAAAAAAGAAGTCAAATATTTAAATGGTTTTCTTTACATAAAAGGTACTACCAATGAAATTAATAATATTTGTAAAAAGCATAGCATTCAAATTGGAGGAAAAGTAAATACCATCAAAAATATAGTAATAAAAAATAATGAAAAAATAAAAATGTTAGAAAAAGCAGATATTTACTCAATTCCTATTACTGAAAATCCTCCAATGGCTTATATAGGAAGTACCAAAAATAAGCTTAAACACAGATTAAAACAACACGTAAAAAACTGGCAGAAAAAAGAAGAAAAAACAGCACTTATCCAATACTGTCTGGATAACCAAAAATATCCTAAATTCGAAAATATAAAAATCATTAAAAGCTGTAAATCCAAAAAACACCTCAGAATAGCAGAGGCGGTAATGATTGAAAAAAATAGGACAAAAGTTTGCAACCATAATGACCCTAATAATTTGAGAAACAGCTGGAGAAATTTAATTAAAATTGAGCAAAAAAATGAAAAAGTTCGAAAAATGAGATCACTGACCAACAAGAGATGACGCCACAACGCCCAAGAAGAAGCGATAGCCGATGACAGAAGCAGCCCGCAAGAACCACCGAAATGCCCAGCTGACACGGTCCGTGCTAGTCGGAGCAAAACGTCCCCTCGAAGACGGTAAAGGAGTATTACCGAAAGTACTCGGGTATGAATAAATATTGAAGTAAATGAGGATGCAGCAAAGGAAAAAAAAACTCATTTGGTGATCAGGCAAAATAAATTCCAACGGAAAAAAAAAAAAAAAAAAAAAAGAAGCGGACCCGTGGCCAAATGAACAACCCCCGTGCCGCATCCACATAACGGAAATATGAATTGAAAGCCAAGCCCCACGTGCGGTAAGTGTTCATCGAACTTTACCAACTAAAAGTGAAGTTCAAAAATGCAAATAAAAGAAATAGTGTTAAAACACTAATTAAAAGAAGTTTAACACACTCATCAATTGAACAGTATAGAAATGAAGAAATTGAATATATTGAAAAAATTGCATATGATTTTGGATACCCTAAACAGGTATTAAAAATGGATTTATGAAGTAACTCAAGGTTACAATAAGGTCAAGACTGATAAAAAACTTGTAAAATATGTAGGAGCAATACCATATATAGAAAATGTTTCAGCAGAAATTAATAAACTTTGTGGCAAGTATGACATACAGGTGGGAAATCAGGTACTTACTGTAAAAAATTTAGTGATTAAAAATGAAAAATTTAGCCAATTAGATAGAGCAGGAATTTATGAAATCCCAATAAACCAGCAACCACCTGTGTCATATATAGGCAGCACCAAGAATAAATTAAAGTATAGATTGAACCAGCATATTAATAATTGGAATAAAAAAGAAGCTAAGACAGCATTGACCCAATACTGTATGGAAAATCAACAATGTCCAAGGTTTGAAGATATTAAAATTATTAAGAGCTGTAAAAACGAAAAGCAGTTAAGAATTGCAGAATCAGTGTTAATTGAAAAAAACAGATCAAGATTATGCAACATTAATGAGCCAAGTAACCTAAACGAACAATGGAAAGCCCTAATAAAAATTGAACAGCAGCGTAAAAAGAAAGAGGGAAAAAAGAGCAGCAGGGACAATTGATGGCGCCAGAGACACAACGATTCAGAGATAGCGACTGGGGCCCATGCCTCGATGGCTCTGCTCACTTGAGCTGTGGTGGGCAGGTGAGACACACCTGCCTCCTGAAGATGACAGAGGCCTGTTGAAAGTACTAGAGGATTGGATGTGAGGGGCTGAATGGGTGTGACACTTGCAGTGGGAGTAGCAGAGGTTGTGAAACAGGAGGAAGAGTTTGATAATTACAGTTGACCAAGGTTTAATCACCTATGAATGTAAGGTTATGTACATAGTTTTTACTTGAATTGTATGAATGAGTTGTATGTGTGATTTTTTATGGAATTGACAAGGTTTACAGTAACATCTCATAAGGCTAAGGAAAAAAAAAATACGATGTTTCACACCCGGAAGTAAGAAGCGTAAGCAAGAAGTCTGTAAACCTTGGAAGCCCAGTTACATCACGATGAATGACGTGTTGGAAGTGTGTTGTCATTGGAGGTTACCATGATCTTTATGGTGAGTGCGTGGTACTTTCTAATGGGTTTTTCATTTATGAATTGCACGTAAACTATGCGCACTTTGCAAGAGGTTAATACCTTAAAAGTGCAAATATAATGATTTCAAGAATTGTTTTAATGTTTTGTGTGTTACGTGTTTTCTTGCCAATTCTTCTCACTATGAACTTGGGCTGTTTATGAAACACAACATTTAAATGAGCTTCCAAGCAATATACCTCTTTTCCTTCTTCCTGTATTGTATATCTTTAGTGGTGTAAAAATCAAAGAGATCCATTGGAAATTTTGCCAATTTTTATTTCTATTTCACAATTTTTTTTTGTTTAAATGACATTTGGTGAGCTGATGAATATGTAATGCAGACCCAGCATAAGATCTGTGATTTATGGTATGTGATGCAGATATAGCATGGCTAGGACTGTTAAAATCGGTAAGCAGGGCATTGGGATACCTTTGACAATGCAAATCTTGTAAAAATTTAAATGTTGAATAGCATGTGTTGAATAAACAAACTATTTATGGGCCATCTATAGTTTTATTGCATTTTATAGCTCAGAACAAGGAGGTAGTTTTACTCAAAAGCAGTACTTACCAATTTACTGTACCTCCCTCTTTGGCCACAGGCTATTTTGCTTTGCCTCATCTTCTATCCCTTTCAGTACTTATTTTTTCTGAGGAAATAAAACATGGTGTTTATTTGGCTGAAACTCTCCTCCCTCCTGCAGTTCCGTATTTCCCATTAAACAAAGAAATCAATTGCTTGAAGTCAGGGATGAAGTAAGTATCTCTGACTTCGTGGGCACAAGACAAGAGGGTGCCCCCCCCCCGAATTGTTCTTTTGATAAACGTTATGGGCTTATTACGTGTATGTGTTTGTTTGTATGGAGTGTGTTTCATTGCTTTATGTTAAGTAATTTTGCAATGGTATTTATTATTAATGAAGAATATAGTAGGTATATTCCATAGTGTAGCAGTGTATGTTTCAAATTATTGACATTCAGGATTTTGTTAAAAATAAATGCATTATGATAATAACATTTATTATTATAAACAATGTAGTGCACCAAAAAAGACACAATAATGTGGGAAAAGAAGCAAATATTAAAACAATCTTAATGAACACTTACGATGCAAATGAACATTTGATTAACACTTACGTAATTTCCCACTTTTCTGCCCAATGTCTGACTGCACCTTAATTATGGCATGATTGTCGGTTTTTGTCAATTACTGAAGAGTAGTCTATACCCAGAGTTATGTCCTTTTATACACACATTATCACGAATGAGTTACACTTTTTTCTACCAATAAAGTCCTTTTTTCACTTTTTATTCTTAAGACTGCTCAAAATGATCTTTCAACAGAACAATTCATGACTGGTAAGGTTAAAAACATTCTCAAAACTATTTCTAAGTATGGAAATGTACTCTGAAGATTGTTATCAGTGATGAAAGTGTATGTATCCTGTGGTGTGTTCAAATCTTCGCCATTCATATATGACTGGAAATGTAGACAGTCGTTGCTGAGAAAGTTTTCTATGTGTCAGAGGTACCTATGAACAAAGTTTATTTGATCCAGCCTCTATGTCAGGAGCAGTGGTATCTTTCAAATCCCTGAAAAGTTCAAATCTTTCCAAAACAACTTTGTATGATTGTAATTACCTCACATATCGGACACATGTCCGATATTGTATGGTTTAAATTAACGTGCAAAAAATGTAATAACACATTTATGGGCAACTTACCATTTCATGGTCTTGCTCCCATTTGGCATTTCCAGCACGTGATTTGTGAGCAGAATGTTGCTTGTTTCAAGAAGTAGCATGGGGCTCTTCACTTTTGTCGGCTGAAGTCATTCACTTTATTCATTCAATTCTTGGTCGTATTGGGGTCCCCCCCTCCCCCTTTCAAAGGCGTCATGTAGTAATCTTCAAGTACTGCTTCATTTTTTACCAACACGTAGTCACGTCAAAAATGCTTGCTCACCAGACACGCTCGCAGGCTTATCTACATATCACACTCAAAAACATTGGGGGTTTTTTTTGTCATACATACAGAGTATATACCACACATTCATACATTTCATTACACACTATATACAACCACAATTGCTCAATTACCTCGCTATATACATATATACAATAGACGTTTCCAAGTTGGTTAACTACATCAATGTTTTATACTCCAGTCTTCAACTTGCATACATCTCATGACCTCTGTAAAATGGCTTCGCATAAAAAGCTCACCCATGACGCACTCTACCCTCAGCAACATCCCAACCCTAGCACTTTCTGTAGCAACCCGCTACCATCATCACGGAGGACGGAAATTCTGACTGCTACTCACGGTATCCTGATGAGAGCAAGTAAGTGACTCTCCCGGGGCAATATCCATTCTCGAAGTTTCTTCTGGCCGCTGTGGCGCCCTCTTTTGTTAGTTTTAGTGGCCAGAAAAAGAAACTTCGAGAATGGATATTGCCCCGGGAGAGTTACTTACTTGCTCTCAGGATACCGTGAGTAGCAGTCAGAATTTCCGTCCCCCTTGATGATGGTATCGGGTTGCTACAGAAAGTGCTAGGGTTGGGATGTTGCTGAGGGTGGAGTGCGTCATGGGTGAGCTTTTTATGCGAAGCCATTTTACAGAGGTCATGAGATGTATGCAAGTTGAAGACTGGAGTATAAAACATTGATGTAGTTAACCAACTTGGAAACGTCTATTGTATATATGTATATAGCGAGGTAATTGAGCAATTGTGATTGTATATAGTGTGTAATGAAATGTATGAATGTGTGGTATATACTGTGTATGTATGACAAAAAACAATGTTTTTTTAGTGTGATATGTAGATAAGCCTGCGAGCGTGTCTGGCAAGCATTTTTGACGTGACTACGTGTTGCTAAAAAAATGAAGCAGTAGTTGAAGATTACTACATGACGCCTTAGAAAGGGGGAGGAGGGGAACCCCTATACGACCAAGAATTGAATGAATAAAGTGAATGACTTCAGCCGATATGAAGAGCCCTATGCTGCCTCTTGAAACAAGCGACATTCTGCTCACAAATCACGTGCTGGAAATGTCAAATGGGAGCAAGACCGTGAAATGGTAAGTTGCCCATAAATGTGTTAACTTTGTATGATTTCCTCCTGTTTGCTAAATTACTGATTAAAGAATGCATAATCTTAAAAAACGTGTTTACTCTTGCTCAGTTAATGCTCTCCGTCCATGCATATGGTGTGTGAAGACTACAAAGAATATAAGTTTCAAAAATTAATAAATTTTGCAGAATTATTTTAGGTACTCTTCCAGCTTGGTGCCCCCCCCTCTAAATCTGGCACCTTGGGCCTGTTGTTTAAATCGGCCCTGCTTGAAGTGCAACAGTTAATGGGGGGGGGCTGGAATTTTGCTCTCTAAAAATTTCACAAAGCACTTTATATTTTACTCATGCAAAAAAAAAAAAATAATAAATAAATAAATAAATAAATAGGACATTGAGAAATTACTTGCTTATCTTTATCTGTGGCTGCAATACAAAGAAACATCTGGGGGTTGCCAAGCTATCTAGGTTATCTAGTACATATGATATTTAATGTGGGGGTAAGTTTTTATCCTATTTTTTTTACCAGGAATGAGATCACTGTGTACCCCATGACAATTTGTGTCATTAAGTGCTTGAAAGATGCTAAAACACCTTATATCAAAATTTTTAGAAGTGGAATTGAGCTGAATAGTAAAATGTAGTAAATATGTTGTTAAATTCAAAAACATTATGTAGATTTCCTCTGGCCAGAAAGTTCAGAGGGGTGCCAAAGTTGCCCTTTGCATCTGAGTGTAAACATGCCTTGAGACAGTGCTGGATATGACAGTTACTATGAATGAACACTAATGATTCAGACAGTAACTACAAGTTCTTGAAATGTTAACTAAAGAATTTCAAATTATTGCTTAGTGGACTGATATAATTTAATCTGTAATTGTATTTATTCATTGTGTCAGTGAACCACAACTACCACAGAATTTTTAAACTGTGTGGTCAGATTTTCTTTTGCTGTTACCAGTGTTTAAGAACTTCACCAGGTTTTTTTCATTACACCTTATTTCTTTCATATATTAACTCTGTGATAACTTGTGTATGTGTGAATTTTTCTTTTATCTTGTAATCAAATGTGCTTTATGCAGTAAATTTTTGTTCCCAACATGAACTTGAACTTTACTCTTTATCAAATATTTTTATCTCAGTTTAAAGAATAGCGGAACTGTTCATCTGAAAATTAATAAATGGATTGAAGTCAGTTTCTGCCTTCCAAATAAAGTTCATCAGTTGCATGACAAAAATCTTATGATTGAAGTGAGTATTACAAAATATGTAATTTTCTTATTATCACTTGACTTGAACAAGTATGTTTAGATGCATTTGCCACCCACCTAAATGTTAAGTTTTGTTATTTTTTAGAATTGACTAAAATTTCATTTTTTAGCAAACTATATCTTATGAGATTTATGTAGAATGCAGATTTTAAAGATTTTTCATTCTAAATGTATAATTCATTTTTCATCAATATGCGTATTGATGTTTTCTCACATAGAATTTGTATCACTATATAATTCTTCAGTTGGAATTCATTTTTGGTTTACCCATTAGGAAGAAACTTCAGCTTTTTTCTGCACATTAGTCTTCACATAGAAATCCAGCTATATCGTTTCTTCTGAGCATGCCATTTCAGATTCAAAATGTAAACAAAAATCATTTAAAATCCATATGAAAATAATCTTTTCCTTGAATGATGTCATATTACATCAAGAAATTTTTAATGTAACATTTTAAAAGAAATATTATTTCCATGTGAATTCAAGATTTTAAACCATTTTGACAGTTTTTAAATTGTAAAAATTTCAAGTCTGAAATGGGATGCCCAGACGAAACATTACAGTGCAGAGACTAACTAACATGCAGAAAAAAAGCTGAAGTTTTTCTCTAATGGGTAACTAAAATGCATTCAATTCTGTTACCTAGACCGATGTTATGTTATGCTGTGTTCATCAACATCAGGCAGTAGACCAAAAGAATAGACCTAGAGCAAGACGAATTAAAGATATAAAATCAGTCCTTATTTTTTAAGGAAATGATATATTAGAGGTAGAAAAATCTTGCAAATGGAAAGAAATGGAGAAAATTGGTTCCTGACCGGCATTAAATTTTTTGTTCTTTCTTTTTATGAGTGAGTGAATACTACCATGTTGGCATCTAGGTGTGAAATGATCATAAGGGTAAAAATTATAATAGATCATAATGGTGAGGTTTTGTGAAGCAGACTAGATCAGAGATATGCCCAGTTTATTGGTGTAGTAATAGTCACGTGGATATGCACCAAGCTTTTGACACCTACGGGTTATTTTCTGGAGGCAAACTAATACCGTAATTCTGTCGTATTATCTACACTGACGTATAAATCCGCAGACCTTGAAATTCACATTTAAAAAAAATAATTTTCTTCATATTATCCGCACTAGTATATACTCCGCAGACTGTGACATTCAGGGGGAAAAAATCGCCGTATAATCTGCATATCATAGATGTTGAACCGGAAGTGGAATTTCTGACACAAAACTCGGTCACATAATAACCCATGAGTCTGAAGAAGTAAAAGAAAAAAAAAGATTTTATTAAATGAAGAAATTCATTTTTAAAGGTTACTTTTTTATATTTTTTATCTCCGGACAGATAAAGGGTGTGGCATCCATAGATCACACCGATGCAGCTCCAGAGTATTGCATTACACCTTGCCAATGACAAAAGGTTGATACAGAAGAAGTCATAGAAATACCATATGTACTCGCGTATTAGTCAAAAGTTTTTGGAGGAAATCCTGCTTTCAGAGTCGGAGGGGGGGGGGTCGGCTTATATGTGGGCCAATAAAATAACTTCCGTGAATTCTCCAGCGGAATTTTCCTACGGATTTGTTTACGTTTTAAACCGCGGCACAAGGCTTTCCGCCTGTTACCGCACGATTGTTTCCTGACCTCAAAACTATCGCGCAGTGACATGATCATTTCATGTCACTGCGCGATAGTTCACAATTGTGTCCACCACTTCAAGTTTAAATTCGGCAGTGTAACTGAAACGTTTCATTTTCAAAGACATCATGAATAGTAATGAAGAAAAATAGCAGCAACGACGATGGTCAAAACGGCAAAAGACGAACTAAACACAAGGCTGCGCACATGAGATCCGAAAGGATGAATGCATAGGTTTGTGTAGCAAGCTCTGTGCGTACTTCTATGGCTTTTTGCCAAAAAACAGAGACGGCACGATTTTCTGAACGATACAAAATGACTTTGCCTTTCCTCCCCACAACTTTCTCAATCTTTCATTATGATATTCCTCCCTACCCCCTTGTTCCCCAACCTTCCCGCTCCGTACAAACTTCTGAACTGCGGAAAATTAAAATTCTTCCGAGGGAGTTCCTTTTCCAATTATACTCCTTCCCCTGCACAATTACGCTGCAGATTTTTTAAAAAATCGAAGGGTCATAAAAGAAAAAATGTTTTAATTTAAATCGGCATATTACCCGCATTGGTGTATAATATGCAGAACATATATTTTTAACTTTTTTAGCAGATAATCCGCGGATTATACGACGAAAATCACGGTACAACAAAACCTATAAAGAATAGCTTATGAGAAATCATGTGAGTATAAAAGAATATGCATTTGGAATTTGAAAACAAAATGCTTTATTGAATTCTTTGGTATTGCAGACAAGTTTAAAGTTTCACATAAAAAGCAAAGGTGTAAAATCTTTATAAAAGATTTCCACCTTTGCTTTTCTGTTTAAGACTTTTTTAAATGTTCATTTAGAGGTAGTGTAGTTCCAGTGAAATTGAATCATTGCATGCATTCTGTGTCTTGTAAGTATTTCCATAGTTCCTCTGATGGACATCTCAATTTGTAGTGTATGCTGCAATCCAGATCTTGTTCATTGAGACACTGCATCTTTGAATCTGACTTCTTTCAAAAGGGCCAAGATCAGAGCTCCATTTTTATGCTTCATTTATGCTTAACTACCCAGATACCATATTATTTGTATCTTCATAGGCAATAAGCACCAAAAAATGCACTATTTATGTGCAAGTCATTAATGACTTAACAATCAGAAAGGCCAAACACTTACCTAAAAGTTCCCGGCTTTATTCCTGTTATACACTTCGTGCACGTTAACGAGAACATTTTGTTATACAGCTGGTCTTCTAAGGTTAAAGCGTTCATCATATCTGCTCACAGGTTATTACTATAATTTCTCAGGTCATTAAACATTCATATTTTCTTTCACAGGACAGTAAAAAAAAAAAGCCCGTTGAATTCTGACTGCTGTTTGACATGCGTGATAGCTCGTCAACACTAGAAGCATACTCACTGTTACATGAGTGTTTTCGACTTTCATTACGCCCCTTTATTTTTTTCATTGTTTTTTACTCCCTCCCTCCCTCCCTCCCTCCCCCTCTCTCTCTCTCGCACACACACACACACACACACCTGTTGGTTAGAATAATATCTAAAACTCGCTATTCTGGTTGTTGCATTAGTATTTTGTTATTTGCATTAGTACATGTTTCATGAACTATTACTGTACAGTTGTGTGTGTTATCAAGTTCTTATCATGCTTGTATTACATCTGTTCTATAACCTCCGAAAGCATTACGCCATGTAATGTTCCATTGCCGCCATTTGTTCAACTTCTTGTTTTTTAATTCCATGTGTTATCACACATGCTGTTCAACAACTCTTTTTATTATGAATTCAAAAATGAATTCAATTTTTTTGTGTAATTATGCAAAACAAACTGTGCACTAGATGCTTAAGTGGTTGGTGAGTGTTTAATGCATGCTTAAGGTTGTTAATGAGATTTATTACCTGCCATAAATGCTTAAGGAGTTAATGATCATCATTATCTATATTACATGCTTAATGGGATGATAAGCATTACCTGTAACACATGCTTATGGGCAATAAGTGCAGTAGAATCTCGTTTGTATCTTTCTCAGTCATACATTTTTCTCATTTATACATAAAATGTTGCCATTCCAAAAATTCTGAATTGCCCTTAACGTAAAATTTTCTCTATTTCGTTTATATGTTTTTTCTGTCATGTGTTAATTTTTCTTGTCCCCTTGAAAACATATAAATGAGGTTCCACTCTGTTATGTTCTTTTATTTGTGATATATTCTTAAAAAGTTAGTGAACATTATTGCATGCAGTATGTGCTTAAATTGTTAATGAGCATTACTACTGGTAATGTGAGTTTAACAACATAATGAACTCATATTCCATTTTGTTGGCTTTGTAATTTTTCCCTCATGTCTAATGTTGTTTTGAAAATAAATTATTTTATAGCATTTTTTTTTTTAATATTTTAGCCACGATGTATTCAAGACAGTCTGACAGCTTTAAGGTAGGATTTTAGACACAATTTTAATTTATGTAATGGTTTACCTATGAATTTGTGGGACTTAGTTACTTGTTCATTGCAAATAATTTGCTTGAATTCATGTAAAGGTACATTGCGATAGAATATGTGTTGACGATAATAGTCTAATTATTTGCTAGAATTATGTTTAACAAGTTGTGCTGTCAATAAAAACTGAAGAGATTTTAACTGTTCCTTTTAAAAATTACATGAGAATAATCGTCTTTGTTTCTTGATGAAAATTTTGCACAGACCTTACCATGGGATGCTGCTTTTGGTTGATTCTAATGAGCTGTTGTCATCACTCCCTGATGACGCATCACCTGCCTTGGTGCGGCTAATAAAAGTAGCACGACCTTACAAAAACTTGCAGCAATTGGCAGCTGATGCTGATATTATTCTTCCAAATGTAAGTGTCTACAAATTTAATCACTGTTTTTTTTTTTCTTGTTGTTTTGTTTTATGAATTTTGTTTACTGGGAATCTTTAGAGAAATTGCAAAAATAATTCTGAAGTCAGATTATATGTGTCCATATATAAAAATGATCAGAGCTTACCATAAATAATTTTGTTAACAATATTTTTAATTATGTGACAAAAATTAGGTAATTCTTCAACTTCTGTTATGATTATTTTGAATATATCATATTGTGTATGCTGGCGATCTCAGTGAGAGATGGGTTTACCTCCTCGGGACGCTCCGTGGTAACAATGGCACACAACAGCAAATAGGGCCTCTGTGAATCTTGGAGAGATGCCTGCTAGTCCTGTGTGACATTGGCAAAAAGACCCCAACTCACTGGGTTTTGTTCCAGAATCCTTAGGTTGAATGACCAACTGGAACCGTCAGCTGCGGGCTAATCCCCCACACTGATGTACTTACCTGATTAAAAAGACACAAAGACATCAATATCCGGACTGTAGTGTGGGATATGGTGGACCTACCACACTTGAGAAGGACGGTCCACCACGTAATCAACCTGGACTTCCTAAACGTCATATGAGAAAGAGATCTCGGCTGAGTGAGTGTAAAATTAGTGTATGGAATACTAGAGGTATAAGTGGCAAAATGAATGGTGATTGAAGAGGTGAATAAGTATAGGTTGGATGTGCTGTGTGTAAGTGAAACGAAAAAGAAGGAAATTGGGATAGAAGAAGTGAATGGAGCTGTGAGTGTGTGGTCTGGAGTATTGGATAATATGAGAGCACAGGCTGGTGTAGGTGTGATTTTAAGTGAAAAGATGAAGAACAACTTGATTCACTATAGCTGCATAAATGAGAGAATTCTTTGGATTCGTTTGAAAGTGAAACTTCAGAGAATAGTAATTCTGGTAGTGTATGCTCCTAGTGACTCGGAACCATCTGATAAGAAGGAAGATTTCCGGTATGAGCTAAAAGCTGTTTTGAGCCAGTTTGGTGCTAAAGAGAAAGGGGATTTCAATGCTAGAGTAGGTGTGCAGAATGCAATTTCTGACAATGTTCTGGGTAAGTTTAATGATCCTTGTATGAATGATAATTGTGAAAAATTAATTGAACTCTGCATTGAGAATGGTTTGTGTGTATCTAATACGGTTTTCAACCACAAGTATATCCATACATCATCATCATCATCATTATTGTCAACCATTATCAATCCACTGCTGGACGAAGGTCTCCCCAAGTTTCCTCCACAACGGTCTGTCTTGTGCCAGTCTCCTCCATGTCACTCCCGCATATTTACGAATTTCATCCACCCATCTCCCATGTGGTCTTTTTCTGGGTCTTTTCCTGTCCATTGGAATCCAATCTAAAATTTCGGCTGTCCATCTATGGTCTGTCCTTCTGGCAGTATGTCCAGCCCATTGCCATTTCAGGGATTTAACTCTGATCATGATGTCTTCCACTCTCGTCATTTTTCGGATCCACGAGTTCCTCTTCTTATCTCTCCTGGTTATACCAAGCATGCACCTCTCCATGCTTCTTTGAGTTGTCTGCAGCTTTTGTATGTCTCTTTTAGTTAAGGTCCACGTCTCTGCACCATACGTAAGCACTGGAAGGATGCATTGATCAAACACTTTTCTTTTAAGACATAATGGCATATTGCTCTTGAAAATTATGCTGTTTCTTCCAAAAGCTCTCCAGGCAAGTTTTGTACGCCGATTAATTTCTTCATCAATGTGACCCTCACTTGATATCTGCTGTCCAAGATAAACATACGTATCTGTTATCTCCAGTTTTTCTCCATCAATCGATAAATCTTCATTTCTTGTAAAAGCATTGAACATCACTTTTGTCTTCTGAAAGTTCATTTTTAATCCCACTTCTTTACTCTTGTCAGCAAGTTCCTGGATCATACTCTGCAGCTCTGATGGGGTAGTTGCAAAAATGACTACGTCATCAGCAAAACGAAGGTGGGTTAGATAATCTCCATTAATCTTTATCCCTTTGTTTTCCCAGTTCAGTGATAGAAAGACATTTTCCAATGTGGCATTAAAGAGCTTCGGAGATATGGTGTCACCTTGTCTCACTCCCTTTCCAATTTTTATGTGTGTTGTATTTTCAAACAGCCGAATCTTTGCACTTGCATTTTCATAGATGTTATTAATAATATTAATGTATGCATCTTCAATACCGCAGGATTTCAGAGCCGTGGTAACTGCTGATGGTTTCACCGAATCAAAGGCTTTTTCATAATCGATAAAAGCCATGCACAATGGAAGTTCATATTCCCTCGCTCTTTCAATCAGTTCTCTCAGTACGTGGATATGATCTATTGTGCTGTAGCCACTCCTGAATCCAGCTTGTTCTCTCGGTTGAGCCATGTCCAGTGTTACCTTCAAGCGGTGTGAAAGAACTTTAGTGAAGATTTTATAAACCACTGATAGGAGGCTGATAGGTCTGTAGTTCCTAAGATCCTCAATGTCACCTTTTTTATGTAGCAGGATCATTGTAGCATTGTTCCAATCCTCAGGAATCTTCCCTTCATTAAGGCATCGAGTGAAAATTTGGGCGAGTACTGTTTCAATTTCTCCACTTGCTTCTTGTATGATGTCTATAGTAATTCCATCTTCTCCTGGAGCTTTCCCTCGCTTCATGTTCTTGATTGCATGAGCAACTTCTGCTGGGAGGACTGGAAGAACTCTGGTACCTTTCATGATGTCTGGAGTACATGTATCATCCCTTTCATATAATTTGGAGTAGAAATCTTTCACTCTTGTCAAAATTTCGCCTCTATTTCTTGTTATAGAACCATCTTCTTTTCTCAGAGCCATAATCTGTTTTCTTCCCTTACTGAGATGTCCCTTTGCTATCTTAAGGCTTTGGTTGTTTTCAATTGCTTTCCTCACTAGCTCACAGTTGAATTTCCTTACGTCTTCAGTGATACTTTTTCGTGTTGTCTTGCATAGCTCTATATATTCCACTTTGGAAGTCACATCTTCTTTAGTTGTCCTCATCTCTCTTCTTTTTTGCATCAACATTTTGGTTTTTCCTGATAATTTGTTCACATGCAACTTGTTCTTAGACCCAGCTAATTTTGTTGCTGTTTCTATCAGAGCTTTGGTTACTTTTCTGTTAACTTCCAGAAATATCCACTTCTTCCGATGTTAGGCCTTCTAAAGCAGAGAATCTGTTCTTCAGTTCCAACTTGAAAGTATTATGGTGTTTTTTAAGGTTGGTTATGTCAATACATTTTGTTTGTCTTATGAGCTTGCCACGTTCCAGTTTAGTGTTGAGGTGCATCTTACATCTCACCAATCTATGGTCACTACCTGTGTTGAACTTGTTCAGCACACTGCAGTCTTCGATGACGAATTTTTTGTTACACATAATAAAAATCAATTTCACTTGTCGTCCCAATTGGATGTCTCCATGTCCATTTCCTGTGTGGCTTTTTCTTGAAAAAGGAGTTCAAGATGAAAAATCCTTCTGCCTCTGCAAACTCAACGAGAGTATTTCCACGCTGGTTTCTGTTGCCGTGACCGAATTTACCTACTGAAGTTTCATTCTGTTGCCGTTGCCCTATTTTTGCATTGAAATCTCCCATAATTATCTTCAAGTGCTGCTTACCTTAATTATTTAGATGACGAATTTCCTCATAAAATTCTTCAATTTCTTCTTCAGGATGACTTGTGGTGGGTGCATAAGTTTGAATAATCTGAGCCTGGTATCTTCTATCCATACATATACTTGGGAAAATCGTTCTCTTGGTCAAAAGAGTGTGATAGATTTTGTTGTCTACGATCAACATCTGAAACACTTAATTGTGGACACTTGTGTGATGAGAGGTGTGGATGTTGGTTCTGATTGTTACTTGGTAGTGTCACAAGTGAAACTGAATGTTGGTTGGAGAAAAAGGAATAGGAAGAAGCCCAGGATGGAAAGGATAAAAGTTGAAAGGCTCACTTGAAGATCAACAGCGTTATTCTGACTTACTCAGAGAACGACTGAAGGAGCTGAAGTCTTGTGAGAGGGATGTAGAAAAGAAATGGGAATGTTTTAAGAACTGTGTTGTCACTGCTGCTGAAGAGGTTTGTGGCACCACAGTAGTGGGTAACAAAAGAGGTGATACTTGGTGGAATAGTGAGATTGAAAAGGCAGTAAAGAGAAAGAAGGAAGCCTATTTGGGGATGTTGCAAGGTAGAATTTCTGTGGATGAATATCGCTATAAGAAGCATAAAGCCACCAGGCTGGTTCGCCAGAGTAAGGCAAAAGATAGGAAAGAGAGGGTGGAAAGGCATGAATTGGCTTTTTGGAAAGGTAGGAAGACTTTCTAGAAGTATGTGAGAATCAGGAAAAATACAGGAAACAAAGTTGTAAATTGTGTGAAGAATAGGATCGGGGAAATGATATGGGAGCCCAATGAGTTAAGTGAAAGATGGGATGAATACTTCTGTGAGTTACTTGATCAGGAAAGCAAAGGTGATTCAGAGGCAGAAGCAGACGATGTCACGGGGAAGGATGTGGAAGCACAGGGGGGATCTCAAGAGAAGAGGTGTGTAAAGCTTTAAAATTTCTTCAAAATGGTAAGACTCCGGGAGTTGATGGCATAATTACCGTGATGTTGAAATATGGTGGCGACTCTGTAATTGACTGGTTAACTGAAATTTGCCAGTTGTGCTGGGAGTTAGGAATGGTCCCTCAGGATTGGGGGATGCTATCATTGTTTCCTTGTATAAGGGAAAAGGTGATCAGACTGACTGCAAGAACTATTGTGGTATTAGCCTACTGAGTGTGCCAGGGAAAGTGTGGGATGTTCAGAGTGGTTTTATGCCTGGTAAAGGCTGCACTAACCAAATTTTTGCATTATGCATGATGATTGAAAAGTATCTGGTTATTGGTAAGAAAGTGTTTGCTGCCTTCATAGATTTAGAGAAAGCTTACGACCGAGTAAATAGGATACTTTTGTGGAAGGTATTGAATGAATATGGTGTTACTGGGAATCTGCTTAACAGTGTAAAAGCCATGTATGCTGGCAGTAGAGCTTGTGTATGAGTGAATGGTGCTTTATCAAAATGGTTTTCTATTGGTGCAGGAGTCGGACAGGGTTATGTAATGTCACCATGGCTGTTTAATATGTTTATGGATTCATGCATGCGTGATGCAAAAATAGATAGTACTGGTTTATGTCTTGGTGACATCCGTGTGTGCAGATTGCTGTATGCTGATAACACTGTCCTGTTGGCAGAGAGCAAAAGTGAGTTGCAGAGTATGTTGTCTCGGATGTACGAAGTTTGCATGAAATTCAAACTGAGTATAAATAAGGGAAAAACGAAAGTTATGGTTTTTGAGAGAGGAACTGGTAGTACTGAATGTAATATATGTCTAAATGGCACAGTGATTGACCAGGTGAATGAGTTTGTGTATTTAGAAAGCATGTTTGACAGAGAAAACAAATTGGATGGTGAAATAAGTAGGCGAGTGAATTCTTCATTGAAAGTCAGGCTGCTTTGGGAGATTTTCACAGTAATGATGGGTTCTCAAGAGTGTCCCGCATGGCTGTGTATGAAAGTGTAGTTGTCCCTACTCTGATGTATTGCAATGAAACCTGGGTGCTACAGAAGAAACATAGGAGTTGTTTGTGTGCTGGAGAAATGTGTTACTTACAGGGGGTTTGTGGCAAGACATGTTCTGATTGTATGAGGAATGAAGATGTGTTGCAGTTGTGTGATGTGAATCAAAATGTTGTTAGCAAGGTGGAGACTAATATGCTTCAGTGGTTTGGCCATGTTGAAAGTATGAATGATAAGATGCTTACAAAGAAAATCTTTTTAGCCCTAATGGAAGGGAAAAAAAGGTAAAGGAAGGCCAAGGAAGTCATGGGATGATCAGATTCAGAAGTGTCTGCATGAGAAAAAGATTATGAGTATGAAGTATAGAAGATCTTGTGTATGGCGTGTGATGGGTGTGAGTGAAGCCTGAGTTGTATGTCAAGATCTCTGTAAATGGAGAAGTTTGATACTTCAACAGTAATTAAAAATTATCTGGTAATTTGCATTTCTTTGTGGAGCTAACCTCCGAATATCAGACAACAGCTTACTGATATGTACAGTGTTGGCCAGGGTTGTGGAGGCCTTTTGGCGGTGGTGTGTTTTTGGGGTTTGATGGCTCGTGGCACCGCTATTTTTTGGAGTGGTGCCATGGAATTGTATATCGGTGGAGGGATGGTTTCGTCGGGAATGTAATGCAGTAACTTTTGTGAAGGATTTTATATTAGAACAGTAGTTGTGAAGAAGAAAAGCTTGTATTAGAACAGTAGTTATAAAGAAGAAAAGCAAAACACACAGAAAAAATTAGATATACAAAAATTCTCACCATGTCAGTTAATACTTAGTTGGGTAACCTTTAGTTTTAATTATGGTTTTATAACGCCTTCCCATGGAGTGAACCAAGTTATTTAGTTCTGCAGCTGTTATAATGTGAAACCAAGATTGAATTATTGCTTCTATTAATTGGGTTTTATTGCTGGGTTGCTTCTGACTAACAAGTTTCGTTATTCGGCTCCATAGATTTTCGATGGGGTTAAGGTCTGGGCTATTCCCAGGCCATTCCAGCAGTGGAATATGATTATGTTGAAACCACTTTTTGTACACAGCAGCAACATGACATGGAGCTGAATCCTGTTGAAATATAAATGCTTCATTTGCCTTGGAAAAGATCATGTGCGGAAGGCTTTAGTTTGGGCTCAAGTATTTCATTAAATTACATATTTTTCGCCATTTATATTCCCATTAATCATGCAAATTCTGCCCACACCTTTTGATGTCATACAACCCCAGATCATTACACTAACTGGGTGTTTCACGGTACATGTAATGCAATCAGGATGCAAATATTCTCCGATTCTTCTCCTTACGTATTTTATGCCAGTACTACCAAACAGGGAGATTTTGTTCTTATATTCCCATACGCAAAAGAAAGGCTATGGCATGATATTACGTGGCCAAAGACTTAACTGTAGAACTGCTATTAAAAGCAGCGACAATACTGTTCGTCACGTATATATATCATCATCATCATCATTGTCAACCATTATCAATCCACTGCTGGACGAAGGTCTCCCCAAGTTTCCTCCACAACGGTCTGTCTTGTGCCAGTCTCCTCCATGTCACTCCCGCATACTTTCGAATTTCATCCACCCATCTTCCATGTGGTCTTCTTCTGGGTCTTTTCCTGTCCCTTGGAATCCAATCTAAAATTTAGGCTGTCCATCGATGGTCTGTCCTTCTGGCAGTATGTCCAGCCCATTGCCATTTCAGGGATTTAACTCTGATCATGATGTCTTCCACTCTTGTCATTTTTCGGATCCACGTGTTCCTCTTCTTATCTCTCCTGGTTATACCAAGCATGCCCCTCTCCATGCTTTTTGAGTTGTCTGCAGCCTTTGTATGTCTCTTTTAGTTAAGGTCCACGTCTCTGCACCATACGTAAGCACTGGAAGGATGCATTGATCAAACACTTTTCTTTTAAGACATAATGGCATATTGCTCTTGAAAATTATGCTGTTTCTTGCAAAAGCTCTCCAGCAAGTTTTGTACGCCGATTAATTTCTTCATCAATGTGACCCTCACTTGATATCTGCTGTCCAAGATAAATGTACGTGTCTGTTATCTCCAGCTTTTCTCCATCAATCAATAAATCTTCATTTCTTGTAAAAGCATTGTACATCACTTTTGTCTTCTGAAAGTTCATTTTTAATCCCACTTCTTTACTCTTGTCAGCAAGTTCCTGGATCATACTCTGTAGCTCTGATGGGGTAGTTGCAAAAATGACTATGTCATCAGCAAAACGAAGGTGGGTTAGATAATCTCCATTAATCTTTATCCCTTTGTTTTCCCAGTTCAGTGATTGAAAGACATTTTCCAATGTGGCATTAAAGAGCTTCGGAGATATGGTGTCACCTTGTCTCACTCCTTTTCCAATTTTTATGTGTGTTGTATTTTCAAACAGCCGAATCTTTGCACTTGCATTTTCATAGATGTTATTAATAATATTAATGTATGCATCTTCAATACTGCAGGATTTCAGAGCCATTGCAACTGCTGATGGTTTCACCGAATCAAAGGCTTTTTCATAATCGATAAAAGCCATGCACAATGGAAGTTCATATTCCCTCGCTCTTTCAATTAGTTCTCTCAGTACGTGGATATGATCTATTGTGCTGTAGCCACTCCTGAATCCAGCTTGTTCTCTTGGTTGAGCCATGTCCAGTGTCACCTTCAAGCGGTGTGAAAGAACTTTAGTGAAGATTTTATAAACCACTGATAGGAGGCTGATAGGTCTGTAGTTCCTGAGATCATCAATGTCACCTTTTTTATGTAGCAAGATCATTGTAGCGTTGTTCCAATCCTCAGGAATTTTCCCTTCATTAAGGCATCGAGTGAAAATTTGGGCGAGTACTGTTTCGATTTCTCCACTTGCTTCTTGTATGATGTCTACAGTAATTCCATCTTCTCCTGGAGCTTTTCCCCGCTTCATGTTCTTGATTGCATGTGCAACTTCTGCTGGAAGGACTGGAAGAACTCTGGTACTGGTACCTTTCATGATGTCTGGAGTACATGTATCATCCCTTTCATATAATTTGGAGTAGAAATCTTTCACTCTTGTCAAAATTTCGCCTCTATTTCTTGTTACAGAACCATCTTCTTTTCTCAGTGCCATAATCTGTTTTTTTCCCTTACTGAGATGTCCCTTTGCTATCTTTAGGCTTTGGTTGTTTTCAATTGCTTTCCTTACTAGTTCACAGTTGAATTTCCTTACGTCTTCAGTGATACTTTTTCGTACTGTCTTGCATAGCTCTATATATTCCACTTTGGAAGTCACATCTTCTTTAGTTGTCCTCATCACTCTTCTTTTTTGCATCAACATTTTGGTTTTTCCTGATAATTTGTTCACATGCAATTTGTTCTTAGACCCAGCTAATTTTGTTGCTGTTTCCATAAGAGCTTTGGTTACTTTTCTGTTAACTTCAGAAATATCAACTTCTTCCGATGGTTAGGCCTTCTAAAGCAGAGAACCTGTTCTTCAGTTCACGTATATATATATATTCCCATTATTCTGCTGTCCAGTTAACATGGGTTTTAGCCCGGTTTAATCTTTTCAACCTTTGTTTAATACATAAAAATGGCTTTTTTTGTGGAATTCTAGCTTTTAGACCAAATTCTTGCAGTCTGCGCCAAACAGTCCTTGCACTCAATGTGACATTTCATTGCGCCATTTCATCTTGTATACACTCAGATGATTTTCTTATGTCACCTAGGCACAGTCTCTTAATTCTTCTATCATCACTTGCTGTTGTGCACCTTTTCCTGCCTCTACCAGTCTAGTTTTGTAGTGACTGAGTCTCCTTATACCTCTTCAAAAATTTAGAAATGCCACCTTTGGTTTAGTTTCCACCAATTTTTCTTCCAAATTCTTCGTAACTAAAGCCTTGTTCACTTAATAGTACTATTTTACATCACTTTCTGGGTGAACAGTCAACTCTTTGCACCATTTCTTTAATTTTATTACGTTTTTACAAGCTCTCTAAATGAAAGAACACACACCAAAAAAAAAAAAAAACCAACTTTATAGCAGTCACATAACACACTGGCAAATGTTCTTATCTCAGCTCCATTACATGGCATCAATAGCTGAATCTCCAAAGCAGAGTTAACTCGTGCTAAAAGGTCAGAATATAAACGACAAACCGTCTTCACACGATATAAAAGTGTTTTATGACGGAATAAAAACTTTGATGATAGTTAAAAATTAAAAGCGTGAGACCTTGAGACCTTTCGGGTCCTGCCATCAGGTACCCATCCTCAGACGTAATAAAAACATACAGTGGAAGAGGCAGCTTATAAATAGATACATGAATGAACAAATGATGTACAATCAGCCATCATGAGGTGTATTGCGCATGCTCAGTCATTAACAGCAAAAACATAGTCATTAGTTAGTAGATACTATGTGGATAAATCTGTAAGAAGATATTTCCAAGGTTGAGGGATGTTTCTTGGCAATTCATTACAGCAAGTATCAGTTAATTTATCAATGTACAGGCTTTCAGTGAGTAACAGCTGAGATTTTGTATGAGGAGCAGTTAAAATTTTAGAGGAGTCCCAAATGGGAATGTAAGTCCCCTTGATTAAAAGTCGGGACAAAGCAGTGGAAGTTGAGCCATTACGATGGTCATATTGGTGTTCTTTAAGACAGGTTTTAAGGGTCCGGGCAGTGGAACCGATGTAACATTTGTTAGTGCAATCCGGTGTTAAAGATTTAAGGGGAACAAGATATATTCCATGTCTCTGCAGGTCAGTAGGCGAGTCCCGATCTTTTTTAATGGATGAAAATAAGTTAGAAACCCTGACCCCAAAACTCAGGTCATGGTGATGGCAAATAGTCTTTAAAGGTCTAACAACTGAAGGAACAAAGGGGAAAGAACTAACAAACTTGCGAATGGGACGATTACCAATCAAGGTGGTAGAAACAGAGTGAAGGAATCTGCTAGTCAATCTGTCAATCAAAGATTTTGAGTAACCAAAGGACTCTGCCAGATTGCGAATGGTATCTAATTCAGTCCTCCGAAGTTCATAGGTGGAGGAGTGTGAAGTTTGTAAGACAAGGGGTGAGACGAAGTGGCGGGAATAATAATAGGACATGAACTAGGTTTTCTGAATACACTGAATGACAAAGAACAAGAGGAATAGTGCTGAAGTTTGAAATCCAGAAACGGTAAGCAATTATTAACCACCAGCTCAACTGTAAACTTAATGGAGGGATATTTAGACAAAAGGCACTCTACAAAAGAGTAGAGATCCTCTTGAGTGGATGGCCACAAAATAAGGATATCATCAATGTATCTGAGGAACAAAAGAGGTTTAATTGGACAAGAATTAATCACCTTACCCTCTAATTCCTGCAATAAAATTTTGGCAAGAAGGGGGAAAGGTGGATCCCATGGGAGCCCCAGAACACTGTCTGTAAATAACTTGATCAAACTGAAAATAAGACAGTTTATATATTAATTGTAATGCTGACATTATGGCTTGAATTTCAGGAACAGAAAGAGTGGCATGAGATAGAAGTTTATCATAAATGAGATTATGAACAGCCGGTACCGGAACATTGGGGAAAAGTGAAATAACATCAAAAGATGCCATAAAAAATGGAGTGGAATTATAGGAGCAGAAAGCTCTAATTCTGTCTAAGGCGTCCTTCGAACTAGAGATTAAGTAAGGGAGTCACTAGTCAGAGGTTGAAGAAATCGTTTTAAGGCAGACTCTAGTGGCCGAGTAGGGCTAGCTGAAGCGGAAACCAAAGGTCGTGCGGGAAAGCCAACTTTGTGAAGTTTAATCTTTCCGAATAACTCGGGAACCCGAGGGCCCAGAGGTGGATGCATGTGGTGGAAAATAGTGGAAGGTAATGAGGCATGATTACACAATCTGTCAAGAGCAGCAATAGTGGATTGCGTGGGATCTTTAGGCAAGATCTGGTGCTCAATGGCACTGACAGCTTCCTTCATTTTGTGAAGGTAGTCCACTTTGTTGAGTAAAACAATGTGGCTGGATTTGTTGGCTGAAACAATGGCCAAATCTGGGTTGTCTTTCAGTAACTTTGGTTTTCTCTGCTTCACAAGAAAATCGCTGGATATCATGTTTGCGAGTCCTGAAGAGGATTTCTTGTGAATGTCCAAGATTTTAAACCTGGCAGTCTTGATCCGGGTATGGCAGTGACTGTATAATGCCTTCCAGTTTAGAAATATCCTGTAGTTTACGGAGTCCAGAGTGGGGGTAAGCAAATTTGGCACCATGGCTCAAGGCTGTGATTTGAGTAGAGTTTAGTTGAATGTCACTCAAGTTCCTAAACAGCGGTATGGCCTCCAGATGTCTATGTCAAGTTCCCAATCTCCGGTAGGAGGCCTAGATGTGACCTCAGAAGACACAAGTTGCCAGAGTTTCTTGATATGAGTAGCAGTAGGTCGCTCAGACTCCGTGTTACATAATGCAGAAACAGTAATTAATAGTCGGTTGAATAAAATAGGATGAGTTAGTGAAACAAGTTTATGATACGCAGTGTAGAATTTGCAGTTCAAAATGTCCAGTAGTATTTGTTTTAATCTTACCTCAGCCGATAAGTGTTTGCGTTGGGCAGTAGAAAGAATTTGTTCATCCTGCCATGACACAGGTTGGGAACATAAAGTAAAATACTTAAGAATCACGCCAAGATTTCGACAATTAGTAAGGAAAGTAAGATGTGTGCCCTCAGTTGAAAATTTCAGTTTAAGTTTGGGAAAATAGTAGCAGCCAATTCCATAGTATACAGATGAATAAAATGTACTATAAAAAAGCATACCATAAAGCGGTTCCTTGGTAATCCAAAGCAAAGTTAACTCGTGCTAAAAAGTCAGAATGTAAACGACAAACCATCTTCACACGATATAAGTTTTATGAACTCACGCTTTTAATTTTTAATGGTCTCACGCTTTTAATTTTTGACTATCATTAAAGTTTTTATTCCATCATAAAACTCTTTTATATTGTGTGAAGACGGTTTGTTGTTTATATTCTGACTTTTTAGCACGAGTTAACTTTGCTTTAGAATACCAAGGAACCGCTTTATGGTATGCCTTTTTATAGTACATTTTCTTCATCTGTATACTATGGAATTGGCTGCTACTATTTTCCCAAACTTAAACTGAATTTTTCAACTGAGGGCACACATCTTTATTTCCTTACTAATTGTCGAAATCTTGGCGTCATTCTTAAGTATCTTCATGTTCCCAACCTGTGTCTTGGCGGGATGAACAAATTCTTTCTACCGCCCAACGCAAACGCTTATCGGCTGAGATAAGATTAAAACAAATACTACTGGACATTTTGAACTGCAAATTCTACACTGCGTATCATAAACTTGTTTCACTAACTCATCCTATTTTATTCAACCGACTATTAATTACTGTTTCTGCATCATGTAATAAGGAGTCTGAGCGACACACTGCCACTCATATCAAGAAACTCCAGCAACTTGTAGTATCTTCTGAGGTCACTTGTAGGCCTCCCTAGGCCACACCATTGTTTAGGAACTTGAGTGACATTCAACTAAACTCTACTCAAATCACAGCCTTGAACCATGGTGCCAAATTTGCTTACCCCCACTCTGGACTCCATAAACTACAGGATATTTCTAAACTGGAAGGCATTATACAGTCACTGCCATACCTGGATCAATACTCTGCCAGATTCAAAATCTTGGACATTCACAAGAAATCCTCTTCAGGACTCACAAACATGATACCCAGTGATTTTCTTGTGGAGCAGAGAGAACTAAAGTTACTGGAAGACAACCCGGACTTGGCCATTGTTTCGGCCGACAAATCCAGCCACATTATTTTACTCAACCAAGTAGACTACCTTCACAAAATGAAGGAAGCTGTCAGTGCCATTGAACACCAGATCTTGTCTAAAGATCCCACACAATCCACTATTGCTGCTCTTGGCAGATTGCGTAACCATGCCTCTTTACCTTCCACTATTTCCAACCACATGCATCCACCTCTGGGCCCTCGGGTTCCCGAGTTATTCGGAAAGATTAAACTTCACAAAGTTGGCTTTCCCGCACGACCTTTGGTTTCCGCTTCAGCTAGCCCTACTCGGCCACTAGAGTCTGCCTTAAAACGATTTCTTCAACCTCTGACTAGTGACTCCCCTTACTTAATCTCTAGTTCGAAGGACGCCTTAGACAGAATTAGAGCTTTCTGCTCCTATAATTCCACTCCATTTTTTATGGCATCTTTTGATGTTATTTCACTTTTCCCCAATGTTCCGGTACCGGCTGTTCATAATCTCATTTATGATAAACTTCTATCTCATGCCACTCTTTCTGTTCCTGAAATTCAAGCCATAATGTCAGCATTACAATTAATATATAAACTGTCTTATTTTCAGTTTGATCAAGTTATTTACAGACAGTGTTCTGGGGCTCCCATGGGATCCACCTTTCCCCCTTCTTGCCAAAATTTTATTGCAGGAATTAGAGGGTAAGGTGATTAATTCTTGTCCAATTAAACCTCTTTTGTTCCTCAGATACATTGATGATATCCTTATTTTGTGGCCATCCACTCAAGAGGATCTCTACTCTTTTGTAGAGTGCCTTTTGTCTAAATATCCCTCCATTAAGTTTACAGTTGAGCTGGTGGTTAATAATTGCTTACCGTTTCTGGATTTCAAACTTCAGCACTATTCCTCTTGTTCTTTGTCATTCAGTGTATTCAGAAAACCTAGTTCATGTCCTATTATTATTCCCGCCACTTCGTCTCACCCCTTGTCTTACAAACTTCACACTCCTCCACCTATGAACTTCGGAGGACTGAATTAGATACCATTCGCAATCTGGCAGAGTCCTTTGGTTACTCAAAATCTTTGATTGACAGATTGACTAGCAGATTCCTTCACTCTGTTTCTACCACCTTGATTGGTAATCGTCCCATTCGCAAGTTTGTTAGTTCTTTCCCCTTTGTTCCTTCAGTTGTTAGACCTTTAAAGACTATTTGCCATCACCATGACCTGAGTTTTGGGGTCAGGGTTTCTAACTTATTTTCATCCATTAAAAAAGATCGGGACTCGCCTACTGACCTGCAGAGACATGGAATATATCTTGTTCCCCTTAAATCTTTAACACCGGATTGCACTAACAAATGTTACATCGGTTCCACTGCCCGGACCCTTAAAACCTGTCTTAAAGAACACCAATATGACCATCGTAATGGCTCAACTTCCACTGCTTTGTCCCGACTTTTAATCAAGGGGACTTACATTCCCATTTGGGACTCCTCTAAAATTTTAACTGCTCCTCATACAAAATCTCAGCTGTTACTCACTGAAAGCCTGTACATTGATAAATTAACTGATACTTGCTGTAATGAATTGCCAAGAAACATCCCTCAACCTTGGAAATATCTTCTTACAGATTTATCCACATAGTATCTACTAACTAATGACTATGTTTTTGCTGTTAATGACTGAGCATGCGCAATACACCTCATGATGGCTGATTGTACATCATTTGTTCATTCATGTATCTATTTATAAGCTGCCTCTTCCACTGTATGTTTTTATTGTGTCTGAGGATGGGTACCTGATGGCAGGACCCGAAAGGTCTCAAGGTCTCAAGCTTTTAATTTTTAACTATCATCAAAGTTTTTATTCCGTCATAAAACTCTTTTATATCGTGTGAAGACAATTTGTCATTTATAAGCTGAATCCTACTGTGACCTGATTGGCTCTCTTTACACTCATGCTCTCTGGCTACATTCAAATGAAGGAAAGCTACTTCATATCAACCTAAGCAAGTTGCAGGGTTCCCACGCTACCTGGAGAACTGGGAAATCAGGGAATTGTCAGGGGGGGAAATATTGGCTCAAAAAGTCAGGGAAAACATGAATTTTCGTAAAAAAATCAGGGAATTTTGAAATTTTATTTCGTAAGTCAGGGAATTTGGGGAGTTTCTAAAATGAAATACTTTTTCCTCTGTGTTTGATCTTTCTCCGTATTTAACATTTTGTTTAGTTCACTCCCAAGGACCGAACTGTTGGTTAAAGGGGAAGGAGGGTGAAACTAACGTATTTGGCAGAGTTCTCCGTCATTGAGAACTAGAAAAGGAATTCAATGCAGCCACGTGGGGAGGAAACCCCTACGGTGGCTACTAGGAAATGAAAAGGGTGCATAGTGTTGGAGTGAGAGTGGAGCCTGTGGAGGGGTTACATGGAGTGACCAAAGCACTTCCTGCCCCCTTCATGCCTTTGTTTGACTGCCAGACTGGGGATAAAAATGGTGAAAACTTAACTTTTTCTATTCTTCATGAAACTGGCTAAAATTTTTACATACACCATAATTGGTTAACAGAAGCTGACCTCTAAAATTTCGCGTGAATCGGTAAAGAACTTTTGAAATTATCCTTTAAAATTTTTAATGGGATAAATCTTTAATATAGCGCTCTTACTGAGGGTTTCTGGTGAGCTTTGTCGTGCCTCAGTGCATTTTAGGCTGGGAGAGCTTGCTGGTGAAATGTCACTAAACGGGCTTTGAGCGGTCACAATGACTGCGTGTGCCAACAGGAGCCAACTGAGTTATTGCCTTCTTTAACATTCCGAGACTCTTTTCGGATTAAATGTTTATGTTTCACTGAATATGTTGCAGAATGCTTTTCATTCTTTTTTTTACTGCTATTTAGAAAGAAGATGAAGTGTTTGTATTCTATTTTTTTCCCCCTCTTTTCTCTGCAAGAAAAGATTTCGCTTCAATGTTTGACTTTTAAGTTTGCGTGCTAAATATTTCAATGACTACATCTATTCCTTTTCTTTTTTTTTTTATTTTGATATTTATTATAACCGCATAATAAAGTTATACTCTCTGCAAGAAATGTGCTGCAGGATGACGAGCTTAAAATTATTATTTTTAAGCTTTTATCCGATTCGCTTGAAATTTAAGGGGCCCGTTCCTGTTAGTGATTTATGGAGTTGATTAAAGGTTCAGTCAGTTTTGCAAAAAATCCGCAAAAACATATTTTCAACATTTTTTATCGCAATCTCAGAACCCCATGTCAGATACTTCGTTATCAAACCAAAGCCTCTGGCCAATGCTAAAAGAGGGACTCCTGCTGGCGCGCATGCTTTTACCGCAATCAGAGAGTTTCTGCCAACCCCACACATCACCCCCAAACAGCCGGCCACGTGGTGCCTGCCCGCTGGTATTTGCTCCCGTGTTTGCACCTTGCATAGAGTTTTCGACGGCGTTTGTGTCAAATTAAAGTAATCAGCGAATTGAGAGGTCTGCAAGGTTTCTGACTGGTGCAATTTTGACTTCCAAGAAAACTCTATTTAATGTGGATTGGCTTGAAGAAAAACTTAACCCACAGTGGTCAGAATGACTGTTACTTGTTCAGGATGACCCATACAAAGCAAGATGTAAAGTTTGTTTAAGAAGTTTCAACTTGAGCAATATGGGCCACCAAGTGATTTTGAGCCATGAACGAAGTGCTAAACACATAAAAGCTTTAAGCCAGGTTTCTGCTTCTCATGCTGTGACATTTTTTTTTTTTTTTACATTGGATACTTCACCACTTCAAAGGGATTGTTCAGAAAAACAAAGTGGAACTTTAGGCAGTATGGCTGCTGCTCCTGATTTGATATCGTCCATGCCATATTCAGCAGATTTTGTAGCAAAGCAGAGTGGATCTTCATCCACTGTATCTCCTACTAATATTTCAATGTTGAACATCACTAGTTTTATGACAAAAGAGTGCATTTTAAGAGCAGAAGTAATTTGAGCCATGAAGCTTGTAATGTCAAATTCTTCATACAACTCTTTTAAAGATGCTAGCGATGTATTCCAGCATATGTTTATGGACAGTGATATAGCAAAAAAGGTCAGTCTTGGTGCAACAAAAATGTCATATGTAATTTATTTTGGGCTTGTGCCATGTTTTTCTAAATGCTTATTATCAGAGATATCGGGTACTGAATTTGTCATATGCTTTGATGAAGCCCTTAATAAAGTAGCTCAGAAAGGGCAGATGGATTTGATTGTTAGATTTTGGTCTAACTCATTGAACCAGGTATGTACACGTTATTTGAATTCAGTATTTCTTGGCCATGCAAGAGCATCTGATCTCATTGAAAAGTTCCATGAAGGAGTTTCAGAACTAGATTTAAATAAACTGTTGCAAATTTCAATGGATGGGCCCTACGTTAATCATAAATTTCTGCAAGTTATAAGGGAAGATTTGTTGGCAGAAAATGGATGTGATCTACTTGATCTGGGTTCATGTGGACTGCGTGTGTTTCATGGAGTCTTTCGGAGAGGCCATGATGCTACTGACTGGAATTTGAATTATATCTTCACAGCTTTCTATCAGTTGTTCAAAAATAGCCCTGCACAGCGAGCTGATTATGTATCGATAACAGGATGTGAAATTTTCCCTCGTAAGTTCTTCCAAGTCAGGTGGGTCAAAAATGCTGCTATGGCAGACCGGGCCATTCAGATTTTTATCAACATAAAAAAGTACGCTGAAGAGACAAATACCTTGCCAAAAACTTCAACATGTGCACGTGTTGCAGTAGCATGTAAAGATAACCTAATCCTTTCAAAGTTTGCATTTTTTTCATCAGTAGCTAATGTTTTGGAATCATTTTTTAAAAATTCCAAACAGCTGATCCTGTGATTCCATTTCTGTATGACAGTTTATGTGATCTTGTCCAGCAATTGATGTCTAGATTTATAAGGAAAGAGGTGATGGAGGAATGTGCAATTCCAGAAAAATTGTTTAAGCTTGATGTAAGTGATAAGGTTAACCACTGTAAATTGCAAAATGTAGACATTGGTATTGCTGCTCATGGATATTTGATGAAAAGTAAAACTTCAGAGATTCAGAAAAAGGAATTCAGAGCAGAATGCATGAAATTTTTAGTGGCAACCACACAGAAAATAGTAGAACGAGGTCCCACAAACTTTTCTGCTATCAAAGCAGTTTCAAGTCTGAATCCTAAGCTCATAAAGTCAAATTCAATAATTTGTGAAAAAAGAATGCATTTGCTGTTGCATATATTGCATGAAAAAAACAGAATATTTTCTGTTTCAGCAGATCGAGCAAAACAGCAATTTCAACAGTTGTGTAGCAGAGCAAAAACTAAACTGAAGGATGTGTTTTCTGCATTCTCAGAAAATAACCGCCTGGATGCATTCTATTCTTCTTTACTTCAGGATAAAGAACATTTCAAGGAACTGTGGGTGGTTGTTAAATTGGTTCTTACTTTATTGCATGGAAATGCGCCTGTTGAAAGTGGTTTTTCAATTAATAAAGACATGTTGGTTGAGAATCTTCATGAAAAGTCACTTATTTCATTGCGTACAGTATACGATGCCATAAAGTCGCATAACGGAGTAGTTTCAGTGCCCATAACTGCAGAATTACTGCAGTATGTGGGGATGTCTTGATCAAGATATCAGCAGGCATTAGCAGTTCAAAGAGAAAAGAAAAATAAAGAGATACAACTCGTGAAAATAAATTGCAAGGTGTCTGATCAGATAAGTATTTTAGTGCAAAAGAAAAGAAAGTTGTCTCATGAGGTTCTTTTGGAGACAGGAAAAATTGACCAGCAAATTCAGTAATTGTCAAAATTGATGTAACTGTGCATAAAACTAACTAGATTTCAGTGATTTCTTCTAGTATTCAGTGTAAAATTTATTGCAGGGAAGCAGTGACTTATTTTTGTTTCACTTTACATGTGTAGTTTATAATGTGTTTACAAAAAAAATCTGCCTAGATTTTTTTGTTAGCCAGTTAGATCTCAATGATTTTAGAGTTGCCTTTGAACCTCAGTCAGTTATTTTCATATGAGAAAAAAAAAACCCTCTGGGTACAGATAACTTAAAAACAGCAGTATTTCATCATTAGGTATGTTAATTATTCAGCAGGATAAGCCAAGACCATGCTGTTATGTGCAGAAAATTTATTTTTCTTTGCTGTTCACCAATTTGTATTCCATATTTTTTAAATAAGAATGTAAACTTCTAAAACAAATTATGTGTCTCAGTAACTTGGGATAGGTATAATTGTAAGTATGTGCAGCATGTAATATGTTTTAGAATCTGTTATGAGTATCACTGTCTTGCATGTCAAAACACTGCATTACAGGAGTTAAAGCTAGTTCAATATCCTGTTATGGAATTGCTTATTCACAAGTTTCTGCTCAGCTAACTAAAACAATATTGTAATATCTTGCATGCAAATCTGGGGAAGTATCTAATTAGCCAGTATTTTTTTCTCATTATATGTTGCTAAGCATATTTTCAAAACGCCGTTGCAAACACCTGGAATTTTACTCAAAACCACCTGGAAAACCTCGAAAAGTCAGGCAATTTGATTTCACTAACTGAGTGGGAACCCTGAAGTTGTGATTCCTTTTTCTTATTTGGCTATAACTGTTCATAGAATACAGATAATTGTACAAAATTTGTTGTATTACATTCTTTAGGAGATTGTCTTTCCATTGATGTGTAGTTTTGGGGTGTTGCTTCGGAAAGGAGTGGTGTTGTGGGCCATCGGACCTCAAGGGTGCACTTTTTCCAGAAGGTTTCCACAATTTTGGCCACTACTGTATGTATGTATGTTTATGTATGTGTATGTTCCATTCTCCTTTCATGGAAAAAGAAAGGGATTTGTACCAAGAATTTTTTTACTGACCATGCAATGTTGTATTTGGTTCTGTTATACATGTATGTAAGCTTTCAGATCCTTTGCATGTTTTGACTGTATCATGAGCTTTTCATTGTGGCCTAGAGTACATGTGGCAAGCATCAATCTATAAAATATAGGAAACCATCAGTTGTATTAGATATGAATTTACCTAATGTCTAGTTCAGGGGTTTAAATGCCATACAGCTTGAACTATATCCTGTGTCTTAATTCAGGCATTTGATGCCATATACTGAATCACTAACTTTATTTATTAATATTGATTTCCCTGCGCAGGGATACCCAAGATATTGTAATATTAGTAAACAGCGAATTAATTTCTCATCTGTTTGAAGGAAATTCACGGACAATTTGGTATGTGTTCGAGGAAATAGACTTTTGAATAAATATTTTGAACTCTTTTGCAAATGTTTAATTTGATAAGGTTTTCTTAGAATGTGTTATAGATTATTCATAAGTGCATATAAGATATAGTAGTAACAACAGGGAATGAGGAGGGGAAAAGACATATAGGCCTACTTGGCCCTCTTCTCCCAGAGTAACAAGAGTAGCTTTGACAAATGAGACAACAGGCTGGAATGCTATTGAAAAGTGGATGAAAGTATAACAATGATTTTCTACAATATTATTGCACTATATAGCTTTAGTAAATAAATAATACTTTTGTTCATGAGAGAAATACGGGATTATGCCATATAATACAAATTTTGAAGATGACAATCCAATTTTTGGCGTAAATGTGACAAGGATGGTAAGTCAGATAATATCTGAAAACTTGAAAATTTTCATCGTCCTGGAGCGGGACTCGAACCCGCGTCTCCCAGAAAACGCCCGGGTATGCTAACCACTACACCACCCAGAACGACCAAGTTTCAAGTTTCTGATCAATTTGAATTTAACCATCACAGGATTCGCTAGTCGAAGCAACCGGCATTCATGTTTAGCGAATCTGGAGGTTAATAATCTTATCCCGTGTTTGCCCGGAGAAGCAGATAAATCTTAACCTCCAGATTCGCTAAACATGAATGCCGGTTGCTTCGAGTAGCGAATCCTGTGTTGGTTAAATTCAAATTGATCGGAAACTTGAAACTTGGTCGTTCTGGGTGGTGTAGTGGTTAGCATGCCCGGAGCGTTTTCTGGGAGACGCAGGTTCAAGTCCCGCTCCAGGACGATGAAAATTTTCAAGTTTTCAGATATTATCTGACTTACCATCCTTGTCACATTTACGCCAAAAATCGGATTGTCATCTTCAAAATTTTTAATACTTTAGTTTTTTCTTAAATAATGTAATATTCAATTCCACTTAGTAGTTCTAATTCTGACTATTATATAGCTCTAATTATTGTACTATTCTCTTTTACGTGCGATATTTCAAAGTAACTTGTACAGAAAACTAGCGGATAATGCTTACCTTGGCATTCCTTTCTAGCGACGGGGACATTTCACGCACGTGTTTTCCGGTCTTTGTTGAGGTTATTGTCCTAAAGTCCGTTGTATGCGATGACTGGCTTTACTTCTCACACTTTTCGCTGGGTATACTCATTGGATCTTTGCTTTAGGATTCCAAACATCAATTTTTACCGTTCTTTATACTCGAAATTTTCGCCCATACTCTGGGCATCTTCAGGAGCGTGGCGACTTTACCACCGATGTTCGTGGCTAACTTCGCGCTAATGGAGTCCGATACTCCTTGTTGCCATTCGTCGGAAAAACTTTCCTGGATATATTTCGTTAACAAGCCCGGCTGGCGCCATCTATGTTTAGTTAAGAACACTTTTTTTTTTTTTTTCCCCGTAATTTTTTTTTTTTTAATTTTTTTTTTTAATTTTTTTAATTTCTTCTCCTATCCTGGTTTTCTTGTCTTTTTTGCCTGTTTTTCTGTTGTTGTTGTTTTTCTTGTCTTATTAGTTCTTTCCACAGGCCCGATAATGTGCTAGGGTCGTTCTGGTTACATACCCTTGCTTTATTTTTGTAGATTAATATTGCTTCTTCCCTCCTCATTTGCCTTTCCGATTTTTTATTCTTTTTTAGCATTTTAATTTCATCGAACTTTGGGAATGTCCGGTTTTCCAAGCAGAATTGCACTAAAGCCGTTTTGGCTTCTTTTTTTGCCAGTTAGATATGTGTTGTTTAAGTCTTTTTTTTAATCTGTTTTTCGTACTTCCAATGTACGATATTGGGGGTATGCGTGCTATTGGAATTTCGTAGGTTCCTGATTCTTCTAGCATTTTTTCCTCTGTTTTTTTGTTGACAGTCATACTTTTCACGGTGTGCACTGAGCTTCCTAGTTGTAAGTCATATTTAGCACAGTGCCTATTGATTTCTTTACTCACTCCTTCCAGGTATGGGAAAGCTCCAATGTATTTCAATTTTTTATTTCTCATCTTCCTTTGGTTGTGCACTTCTTGGCCTTCTTTCCTCTGAGTCATATGCTTTTTACTCTCATGTATCCATTTATTAATTAGCTTGCTCGGGTACCCATACTCTTGTGATATTTTCGAGATAAACTCTAGCTCTTGATTTTTAGCCTGTTGTTAGATGTGTGTGTGTACGCTCGCCGTATCAAGTTTACTATGCTGTTTTTTATGTATCACTGGATGGTGCGACGAGTATGGTATCAGTACAGGTATGTAAGTTGCTTTTCTGAACACAGAGTATTCAAAACTATTTTTGTTCCTGGACATTCAACTAAAGAAAAACAAAAATAGTTTTGAATACTCTGTGTTCAGAAAAGCAACTTACATACCTGTACTGATACCATACTCGTCGCACCATCCAGTGATACATAAGAAAAACAGCATAGTAAACTTGATACGGCGAGCGTACACACACACATCTAACAACAGGCTAAAAAATCAAGAGCTAGAGTTTATCTCGAAAATATCACAAGAGTATGGGTACCCGAGCAAGCTAATTAATAAATGGATACATGAGAGTAAAAAGCATATGACTCAGAGGAAAGAAGGCCAAGAAGTGCACAACCAAAGGAAGATGAGAAATAAAAAATTGAAATACATTGGAGCTTTCCCATACCTGGAAGGAGTGAGTAAAGAAATCAATAGGCACTGTGCTAAATATGACTTACAACTAGGAAGCTCAGTGCACACCGTGAAAAGTATGACTGTCAACAAAAAAACAGAGGAAAAAATGCTAGAAGAATCAGGAACCTACGAAATTCCAATAGCACGCATACCCCCAATATCGTACATTGGAAGTACGAAAAACAGATTAAAAAAGACTTAAACAACACATATCTAACTGGCAAAAAAAAGAAGCCAAAACGGCTTTAGTGCAATTCTGCTTGGAAAACCGGACATTCCCAAAGTTCGATGAAATTAAAATGCTAAAAAAGAATAAAAAATCGGAAAGGCAAATGAGGAGGGAAGAAGCAATATTAATCTACAAAAATAAAGCAAGGGTATGTAACCAGAACGACCCTAGCACATTATCGGGCCTGTGGAAAGAACTAATAAGACAAGAAAAACAACAACAAAAGAAAAACAGGCAAAAAAGACAAGAAAACCAGGATAGGAGAAGAAATTAAAAAAATTAAAAAAAAAAATTAAAAAAAAAAGCGTTCTTAACTAAACATAGATGGCGCCAGCCGGGCTTGTTAACGAAATATATCCAGGAAAGTTTTTCCGACGAATGGCAACAAGGAGTATCGGACTCCATTAGCGCGAAGTTAGCCACGAACATCGGTGGTAAAGTCGCCACGCTCCTGAAGATGCCCAGAGTATGGGCGAAAATTTCGAGTATAAAGAACGGTAAAAATTGATGTTTGGAATCCTAAAGCAAAGATCCAATGAGTATACCCAGCGAAAAGTGTGAGAAGTAAAGCCAGTCATCGCATACAACGGACTTTAGGACAATAACCTCAACAAAGACCGGAAAACACGTGCGTGAAATGTCCCCGTCGCTAGAAAGGAATGCCAAGGTAAGCATTATCCGCTAGTTTTCTGTACAAGTTACTAATGTAATATTGTTAAGGGATATAATATCACAGGGCAATGAGTTCCACAATGTAGGACCTGTGTAATTGATGTGTGTTCTAAAACTCTCTGTTGTAGGGAACATAGGAAGTAATGATTTTTTATTTCTGGTATAATGAGAATGACTGTGGTTTAAGTAAAATTAAGTCCTGATATAAATTATTCTTAATCCTCTTGAACATTAATTTTCTTAAGTTTCCTGAGGAAAATTAATGTTCTATTCCTGTACTTTAATGATAGGAGGATCTGTTTCATCTGTGGCTGAAATTTGATTTGAAATACAAGTAAGTTCACTCATAGGTTTCTGCACACACCCACACACAGAATTGGTGTTATTCAAGTTACTGTGTAGTGAGACAGATGTGTTCATCAATGTGGTTATTTTAATTTTTTGTTCACAACTGTAATATCAGGTGTGTTCAATAGTATCATTAACAAGAATTGTTTCTTCATCAAACATCTTTTCATCTTCTATCTCCAGAATTGTGATGAAATTATCAATATATTTGTAATTAGGAATCTTGTCTTGTACACAGTGATGTTTCTTGTGTTTGTCTCCCTTCCCCCCCCCCTTTTTTTCAAGTTTATGGCAAAAAAAAAAAATTCTTTTGTGCAAGAGCTGTTCCAGATATCACTACTTTGCAAGAATGCATTACTGGTGCAATAGGAACAGTTACCCAACAAATGTTGGAAAATGTGTGGGGCAACTATGAATGTAATTTAGACATTCTATGAGCTACTAGGAGTGCACATGTTGAAGTTTATTAAGTTCACTAACTATATATCAAAAGTTTGTAATTAGTCTGTTTAAAACTGCTTAATAAACAGTTTTCATTTAAAAGATGTAACATGCTTAAATTGGGATAATCATTTATGAACACATATTGGAATATTCCAGGCATACTACTTACCCTTGAGATCCGCTTCTGGAAAACATGTCACATTTCACGCATGTTATTTGGTCCCTGTCGCTTTCTTTGTCCTACAACCTGTGCTTAGCTGTCATGGTCCTAGTTCGTTTCCACAGTCTTTGTTTGCTCGAATGTTACTACTGTTTAAAATCTCATGATGATAGATAAAACTTCAATGAAAACATGCACTGAAAGTTTAAAAAAGTCAGATACTGCCGACGAGGTATTGAAGGTCAAGGGAAAAGGAAGTTCTGAACAACCCAAGCTTCCTTCAGCAACACTAAGTCTTGGTGGAACATCGTAAACATGCAACATAAAAAGCAGACGACCTGGTAAAGCACAAAAGTTTAAGATTTGGACAAAGAACACTAACTAAAAACATTCATTAAAAACGCTTGAAAATTTTCGCCCAACACTTTGGGCATCCTCGGGAGCTTGGCAATATCCCCACAAATGTTTTTAGTTCACCTATCACCATTGGAGTGCAGCGCTCCGATACTGCCTTTCGTCTGAGACACCGTCAGAGATACATCAATTCACGCTGGTGCCATCTATGGGTCTAACCATTATCAATTTGTTGACGATCGTAGAGTCAGTCATCCTCTTCATATTTTCTTTTTCCTCTATTAATACCTCGTCTTTTATGCCAATTTTTTAAGTGTTGTTCAGTTTCCTGCCGAATTGAGTCTTTTCAGTGATTGGATAATGTATTGGGAATTATTATGATTACATATTCTCTTCCTATTTTTATAAATTAGAATTGATTCTTCCATTCTCAGATGTCTCTCTCATCTATTATTCTTTTTGAACATCTTAATCTCTTCAAATTTTGGGTATGTTTGGTTATCCATACAAAACTGAACTAAGGCTGCTTTGGCTTCTTTTTTTTTTTTTTTGCCAGTTAGAAATATGTTGTTAAAGCCTTTCTTTTAATTTGTTCTTTGTACTTCCTATGTAGGAAATTGGTGGTATGTTATCAATAGGTATTTCATAAGTTCCTGACGACTCTAAACTCTTATTTCCTGTTTTGTTATTTATTGTCAGATTTTTCACCGAGTTCACTGAGCATCCTAATTGCAAGTTATATTTTGTACATTGTTTTTTTATTTCTTTTGTGATATTTTCTAAGTATGGGAAAGCTCCTATGCATTTAAATTTTTTATTTCTTTTCTTTTGAATTCTAGATTTGTCATTCTCATGTCCATTGTTCTCCCTAGCCATATTGCAATTAATTTCGTTTATCTATTTATTTATAAACTTGTCTGGGTAACTGTAATCATATGCTTTTTTTTCTTATATATGATAGCTCTTGATTCTGTAATTTGTTATTTAATGTTTGAGTACATGCTCTTCTAATCAAGTTCACTATGCTAATTTTTTTTTTATGTGTGTTATGATAGGATGGTATGATGTAAAAGGAATTAATACTGGAATATGTGTCTTTCCTGAAACAGTGTAGTCAGAGTTTATTTTTTTCTTCATCAACAAGACGTCCAAAGAGGACAACTTTTGATTTTCTTCAAATTCTATTGTCAATTCAATGGTGTTAAATACCTCAGTGAACTGTTTTGCCAAGCCTTGTAATTCCTCTTTATTAAGTTTTGATATTATAAAAATGTCATCCACATATCTAGTACACTGAAGAGCAATTAAATTAGAGACAGCTGGTGTTATGCAAATGTGGTGCATGGGCAGCCCTGTAAACGGAAACAACATGACGTATGCAGCGATCCAACAATATAAGGAGTGATGCGACGGGAATCAGTGAGAGTCTGACGCAGTATGGGTGAGACGAAGGATCTAAGCGCATTTGATCGTGGGCAAATTGTAGGGGCCCAACAAATGGATCACTCCATCTCAAAAGTCATGCAGGCACTGGGATTTTCACAAGCTACTGTGTCACAGGTGTACCATGAGTACATTGAATCCGGTAAAACCATCCCTGCAAGGGCCAACTGCCGTGGACAACAGCATGTGGATGAGCGGGGTCATCGTCCGCTAGTTCGCATTGTAACAGCGGATAGATGGGCCACAGTGCAAGAAATCACTTGGCAATTTAACGCTGGTGCACAAAAACATGTAAGCAGCCACACCATCCAGAATCATTTCCTCGCTATGGGGTACAGAAGCCATCGTCCCACGAGGGTACCGCTGCTGACCGCACATCACAGGGTGCAAAGATTAGCATGGGCGCAGGAATATCGCCACTGGACCCGAGAGATGTGGACAAATGTTGCCTGGACTGATGAGTCGAGATTCACGTTGGTACATGCGGATGGCAGGGTACGCGTACGGCGCGAACCACATGAAGTGATGGATCCTTCTTGCCAGCAGGGTACTCTTCAAGCTGGTGGGGTGGCATACTCGTCTGGGGACTGTTTACGTGGACTGAACTGGGACACCTGGTACATATGACATCGTCCCTTACAGGTCAACATTACCAGGATATCCTGGACAACCATTTGCTCCCGTTTGTGCGTCTTTAACATCCCACTGGGGACCTCATCCTGCAGCAAGACAATGTACCGTGCCATCGCTCCCGAATTGTATCCAAATGGTTGGATGAACACTCCACCGACGTGACCTCGCTTCCTTGGCCAGCTAGGTCACCTGACCTTAATCCCATCGAGCACATCTGGGATGCCATCGAGAGAGATGTTCGAGGCTCTGACCCCCCTCCATCAAATCTTTGTGAACTGTGGCAGCTTGTTCAGGGGTCATGGATCCGTATGGCTTTGCAACGCTTCCGGTGTCTTATTGAGTCCATTCCGAGACGAATCGCCGCCGTCATCAGGGCGAAAGGTGGTGCTACACGTTACTAGACAGGTATCTCTAATTCAATTGCTCTTCAGTGTATATAACAGGGGTTTCTCAGGTAATGTTTTAATTACTTTATCCTCTGTATATGCCATCACTACTTCTGCATATAGAGCCGACAAAGGTGATCCCATTGGTCCTCCTTGCAGTTGTTTGTAGATACAACCTTCAAACTGAAAGATATTATTATCCTTAATAAAGCACATTATTTTCTTAATTCTGTTTTTTGAGTCATATTTAAACTAGTTGTTTTATTTAATTGTTGCATAATCAAATCTATTGTCACATCCACTGGTGTATTCAGATATAGTGCCTTAACATCTGTTGAAGCCATATAAAATTCAGATAATTCCTAATTTACCCCTTTGACCTTTTCAATAAACTCATAGTTGTTCTTTAATGTTCATTTCTCATAAAAATTGGTGACAGGTAGTTATATATATATATATCATCATCATTGTCAACCATTATCGATACACTGCTGGACGAAGGTCTCCCCAAGTTTCCTCCACAACGGTCTGTCTTGTGCCAGTCTCCTCCATGTCACTCCCGCATACTTTCGAATTTCATCCACCCATCGCCCATGTGGTCTTCTTCTGGGTCTTTTCCTGTCCCTTGGAATCCAATCTAAAATTTCGGCTGTCCATCGATGGTCTGTCCTTCTGGCAGTATGTCCAGCCCATTGCCATTTCAGGGATTTAACTCTGATCATGATGTCTTCCACTCTCGTCAACCACGAGTTCCTCTTCTTATCTCTCCTGGTTATACCAAGCATGCACCTCTTCATGCTGCTTTGAGTTGTCTGCAGCCTTTGTATGTCTCTTTTAGTTAAGGTCCACGTCTCTGCACTATACGTAAGCACTGGAAGGATGCATTGATCAAACACTTTTCTTTTAAGACATAATGGCATATTGCTCTTGAAAATTATGCTGTTTCTTCCAAAAACTCTCCAGGCAAGTTTTGTACCCCGATTAATTTCTTCATCAATGTGACCCTCACTTGATATCTGCTGTCCAAGATAAACGTACGTGCCTGTTATCTCCAGCTTTTCTCCATCAATCGATAAATCTTCATTTCTTGTAAAAGCATTGAACATCACTTTTGTCTTCTGAAAGTTCATTTTTAATCCCACTTCTTTACTCTTGTCAGCAAGTTCCTGGATCATACTCTGCAGCCCTGATGGGGTAGTTGCAAAAATGACTACGCCATCAGCAAAATGAAGGTGAGTTAGATAATCTCCATTAATCTTTATCCCTTTGTTCTCCCAGTTCAGTGATTGAAAGACATTTTCCAATGTGGCATTAAAGAGCTTCGGAGATATGGTGTCACCTTGTCTCACTCCCTTTCCAATTTTTATGTGTGTTGTATTTTCAAACAGCCGAATCTTTGCACTTGCATTTTCATAGATGTTATTAATAATATTAATGTATGCATCTTCAATACCGCAGGATTTCAGAGCCATTGTAACTGCTGATGGTTTCACCAAATCAAAGGCTTTTTCATAATCGATAAAAGCCATGCACAATGGAAGTTCATATTCCCTCGCTCTTTCAATTAGTTCTCTCAGTACGTGAATATGATCTATTGTGCTGTAGCCACTCCTGAATCCAGCTTGTTCTCTCGGTTGAGCCATGTCCAAGGTTGCCTTCAAGCGGTGTGAAAGAACTTTAGTGAAGATTTTATAAACCACTGATAGGAGGCTGATAGGTCTGTAGTTCCTGAGATCCTCAATGTCACCTTTTTTATGTAGCAGGATTATTGTAGCATTGTTCCAATCCTCAGGAATCTTCTCTTCATTAAGGCATCGAGTGAAAATATGGGCGAGTACTGTTTCGATTTCTCCACTTGCTTCTTGTATGATGTCTACAGTAATTCCATCTTCTCCTTTAGCTTTTCCCCGTTTCATGTTCTTGATTGCATGTGCAACTTCTGCTGGGAGGACTGGAAGAACTCTGGTACTGGTACCTTTCATGATGTCTGGAGTACATGTATCATCCCTTTCATATAATTTGGAGTAGAAATCTTTCACTCTTGAAAAATTTTGCCTCTATTTCGTGTTACAGAACCATCTTCTTTTCTCAGTGCCATAATCTGTTTTCTTCCCTTACTGAGATGTCCCTTTGCTATCTTTAGGCTTTGGTTGTTTACAAGTGCTTTCCTCACTAGTTCACAGTTGAATTTCCTTACGTCTTCAGTGATACTTTTTCGTACTGTCTTGCATAGCTCTATATATTCCACTTTGGAAGTCACATCTTCTTTAGTTGTCCTCATCTCTCTTCTTTTTGCATCAACATTTTGGTTTTTCCTGATAATTTCTTCACATGCAACTTGTTCTTAGACCCAGCTAATTTTGTTGCTGTTTCCATAAGAGTCTTGGTTACTTTTCTGTTAACTTCAGAAATATCCACTTCTTCCGATGTTAGGCCTTCTAAAGCAGAGAATCTGTTCTTCAGTTCCAACTTGAAGGTATTATGGTGTTTTTTAAGGTTGGTTATGTCAATACATTTTGTTTGTCTTATGAGCTTGCCATGTTCGAGTTTAGTGTTGAGGTGCATCTTACATCTCACCAATCTATGGTCACTACCTGTGTTGAACTTGTTCAGCACACTGCAGTCTTTGATGACGAATTTTTTGTTACACATAATAAAATCAATTTTACTTGTCATCCCAATTGGATGTCTCCATGGCCATTTCCTGTGTGGCTTTTTCTTGAAAAAGGACTTCAAGATGAAAAATCCTTCTGCCTCTGCAAAGTCAACGAGAGTATTTCCACGCTGGTTTCTGTTGTCGTGACCGAATTTACCTACTGAAGTTTCATTCTGTTGCCGTTGCCCTATTTTTGCATTGAAATCTCCCATAATTATCTTCAAGTGCTGCTTACCTTTATTATTTAGATGACGAATTTCCTCATAAAATTCTTCAATTTCTTCTTCAGGATGACTTGTGGTGGGTGCATAAGTTTGAATAATCTGAGCCTGGTATCTTTTCAAGAGTTGGATAACGAGTCGTGCAGCTCTGTCAGAGGAACTTTCAACTTCTACCACTTTATCCTTCAGTTTCTTGTTTATTATAAATCCGACACCACTAGCTCTGCCAGTATCTGTCCCATGATAGTAGAAGAGATGTCCACTTTTCAGTTCAATGAGATCTTCTCCTTATCTCACTTAGTCCGACGATGTCCCACTTGATCCTTTGTAGTTCCCCTTCCAATTCAAGAAGCCTTGAATCAGAAGATAGGGAGCGTCCATTATACGTAGCCAAGGTCAGCATCAAATGGCAGCCTAGTCCGGTCCTCCTGGGATTCTTAGCACCTCCACCTCTGCCTTCATGTCGCACTGGCCGCTGCCTTGGCCAGGTACATTCCAGCTGCCGGAGACTGAAAGCCAAGATTTAAGTTGTGGAGTCATTTTGGAGGTGTTTGGCCATAACTCACCACGCTGGCCAAGCGGGTTGGTAAATGTGGGATAGCATTTCCTCTGATCCCGATAGTATAGTTATACCGCTATTGGCGATCGTCAGAGCCCCTTTAGTGGGAACTGGATGCACCACGAGAAGGCGGGGTTGACATTTGTCAAGGAGAGGCTGTGCTGTTACGCATCACCTTACATCCCTTATTCCATATATTTGCTTCTAAACATCCGATTGAAAAAATTATCTTCGGCATAATAGAATCGAAAGGTAAACTTTCGATTCTATTTATGCCGAAGACTATTTTAGGTATATTCTCTTTTCCAAGTTATGCAGAGATTTTCCGCCAGAGGGCGTAACGGTAAATCACATTTTTCTCGATATCTCTGCTTCTAAAACTCGGATTTGAAAAATTCTTTCTGCACAGAATATAGATCCTGACGGGAAATCTTTTGTACATAGTTTCTAATTTATTTGGTAAAAGTGACTTGACCACCAGAGGACGTAAGTGTTAATTTCTGCTTCTGATGCATATGCAGCAAAATCTGAGCTTCAAAAATCTCGATTGAAAAAATTCTTTTGTGAGCTGATACCACTCACATTGATAAATCTTTTCGGAATATTCTCTTTGTAAAATAATGCATGATTTCTCTGCCAGGGGCTGTGATAGGTGAACTAAGAACATCTGTGGGGATATCGCCAAGCTCCCGAGGATGCCCATAGTGTTGGGCGAAAATTTTCAAGCGTTTTTAATGAATGTTTTTAGTTAGTGTTCTTTGTCCGAATCTTAAACTTTTGTGTTTTATGAGGTCGTCTGCTTTTTATGTTATGCGTTTACGATGTTCCACCAAGACTTAGTGCTGCAGAAGGAGGCTTGGGTTGTTCGGAACTTCTTTTTTCCTTGACCTTCAATACCTCGCCGGTAGTATCTGACTCGTTTTAACTTTCAGTGTATGCTTTCATTGAAGTTTTATCTGTCAACGTGAGATTTTAAATACACTGCTGGCCCCCCAAAATGCAACACCAAGAAGGACACAAGATAGCAAAGCCAGATTTACTGGACACATAACAACAGATACAAAGATGAAACGATTGAGCTTACAGGCCGGTGTGACTTGTGGAACACCCAGACATCAATAGTTCGTGTGACCCCCATGGCTGGCGATAATGGCCGCTACATGCTGCATCATCGAACGAAAGAGGCTTTGGATGTGGGCTTGGGGTATGTCGGTCCAGGCTGCTTCCACACATTGCCACAGTTCATCAGGCATAACCGCAGGTGGTGCTTGCCGGGCCACTCGGTTGCCGATTAGCGACCAGACGTGTTCGATGGGCGACATATCGGAAGAACAGGCGGGCCATGGTAGCAGTGACACCTGGTGGGCCATGAAGAATTGTTGCACGATGGGTGCCACGTGCCGGCGCGTGTTGTCCTGTTGAAACTTGGCTGCTGGCAGGTAAGGGAGGACTACAGGCTCCAAAGCATCGGAGATGTAGCGGTGGCTGTTAAGTGTACCGGCGATGCGTACCAGAGGGGTGCAAGTGTCATATCCAATCGCGCCCCAAACCATAATGCCAGGCGACGGACCAGTATGGCGATGCATAATGTAGGCGTCATACAGTCTCTCGCCGCGGTGCCGCTGCATGCGGATCCGACCATAGTGGTGTTGCAGGAAGAAGCGGGATTTGTCGGAGAAGACAGTGTCGTGCCATTCCGTAGTCCAGATGCGGTGTTCAACGTCCCACTGCCGCCGCACTTCCCGGTGGTGTAACGTCAGTTGTAATCGGAGCAATGGGTGCTGTGAGACAAGTCCCCGTTCCTGCAGACGATGTCGAACGGTACGTGCTGACACATGTTGTTACGCAACACACCCTAATTCCTGTGCTAACATTCGTGATGTGGCAGTGCAAGCCATCAATACATGCCGGTCCTCTTGTTCGGTGGTGTGCAGCGTCTGCGTCAATTGCTCACGTCGGTCCGTCCGTCCGTCCCTCCTGTACCAACCGAATCCATACTCGCCTCACTGTGGCTGGATGTTGTCCCACACGTGCGCCGATGTCTCGGTACGATAAACCGCTGTCATGATAAGCCACTATTCGTCCTTTGTCAAACTCCAAAACTTGCTGTAATGACTGCTGTATTCTGCGACGAGGCATCAGGAAGCTTCCCACGCACAGGTCCGGCAGCACAACACACTTCCACTAGTTACACCCCACCTTCAGTGCATTCTTCTTATAGTGCTTCTTGGTGGTGAGCCGGGCACACATGATTTGCATATGCCCTGCAATGCTCTCGCGGGCGACGCATGCTGCGAATTTCAGGTCAATCAGATGCTTCCTTCTTGGTGTTGCATTTTGGGTGGCCAGCAGTGTAGTAGTAACATTCGAGAAAACAAAGATGGTGAGAACGAACTAGGACCATACAGCTAAGCTCAGGTTGAAGGACAAAGACAGCGACAGAGACCAAATAGCGTGCGTGAAATGTGACATGTTTTCCAGAAGCGAACCTCAAAGGTAAGCACTATGTCTGGAATATTCCAATATGTATGTATTAAAATAAGGCACATGAAAAACCAAATAGTAGTGATATCTGGCCTATATATTAAGCCTAGGTATAAGCTTCAAGTTGAGTTAGTATTTATGAACACTGCAGTAATGAGTATAACCAAGGATGCAGCCATTTTTGTGAATTGCATTGAGTATATATGAAATGTATAATAATGATCTGACTTACTTTTCATTTTTTTTTTTTAAACTTTCAAGACACTCTTTGAGAGACAGTTCCCTTTCTTGCTGTGTGTCTTTTGCCTGTATTTAAATTAATGAATGTCGTTTTGTTCCCATAGGTATTTCAGCTGGTTGGCCACCTCGCATATTGGTCAAAGGCGACAATTATATATCCTTTGTGTGACAGCAATGTTTATGTTCTGTCTCCCAATGCACCTACACATGTGTAAGTATAACTTATTTTGAATTATGTTCACTTGTCCTTTTGTCGATAAAACCAGTTTTGTTTATTAATATATTGCAACAAACCAACACATCATAGGACTATATTCTTGTTAACAGAACCACGCCAATATCTGTTTACTATATATACAGGGTGTCCCACGATTCATTGGACTGTAGAATATCTCGTGATCGGACGAAGCTATTGAGGTGAAACAAAAATCAATGTAAATTAGTGAAGATGAGCTACCACGGAATGCAAAAGTTGACCCCCTTCCCCGGGCTTTGGGGGAATGGGAGGAAAATGAAAACGAAAATCTGCGATAAAAAAATTTAGTCAATGTACAACGTATGTCCAAAGACTGCTCATTTGAAAGCCATGCTTATGAACAGATCATTAGCGAAAACACAATTAAATTTCACCGAAAGCGCGCGAAATGGCGGGGGTGCGAAACGTGATGTTCCATGTCTCCAAAACCCCAGAAATAACCCAGAAAGGAAACTGTTCGTTGCAAATGTAGATGGATGGAGGCGTGAATCAAACATGCTATAAGATACTGACACCTCCCCAATCCTCATATCGGGTCATAAGGACGAGGCGGCGCACCATCTGGCTGAAACCATGGGTTTTCCGATTCACTTAGTGTAGGTCCTCCAGCAAACTATGCAGAATATCGCAAATACTGTTGTGGTGGTAACGCATGCTGCGCCATAAGTGTAATCCCCATACTCATTGAAACAGATTACGGCTCATCGAGGGTGAATGTACGACATTCCGCGAATAAATGCAATTGTGCCGTTGGCCGATTCCACTGGTCTGTGTTATGCGATGTAAAAAAACCACATGAAATACCGAACAGTAGACACAACAGCTTGTGCAATTAACTGTTCTCCCGTGTTGGAGGGGAGGGGGTGTAAGATAGAAGTGGACAAAAAACATCGCGAAAATGAGTTTGCGGTGTAAAAGATATCTAAGAAAAGACAGCTGCTTTCGCTGTTGTCATAGGGAATATCGCCATGTTAGCGTTCACGGGATTATGCAGATTTTGTACGAAGCTACGCAACAAGAGGTGTGAGGTCATACGTTCCTTGTTTAACAACACCTAAACCAACTGAATACATGTCGCAGTGCGAGGGATTATGCAAATATCGTATGAGACTACGTTTCATGAAGTGAGATGTCAGACGACGTATGAACGGTGTTCCAGTACTCTCTGCCTAGTAAAAACTTATTTCGGCATGTGGAACACAAACTGCGCAGTAGTGGCACATTGCCATCCAGGAAAAAGGCGTACCATCCAAAAACTGCAACTTATGAGGCACATGCTACTGCAGTACTGGGTACATTTCATTTGAATCCATGTACCTCAGTGCGACAAGTATCCGGTGAAGTAGGCATTTCGAAAACATCTGTGCATCGTATTTTACGCAATAACAAATATCCCCCTTACAAGCTGCACTTAACACAAGGATTGGACGCCAATGATCCGGAAAGGAGGTTAGAATTCCTGGCCTGTTTCTCTGTCCTCATGAATAATGTCATAGTTAAGGTGAAAATTCTATGGAGCGACGAAGCACGATTCCACAACAATGGAGTTGTAAATCGGCACAATTGCCATTATTGGAACGACATAAATCCTCACTGGATGAGACATACACGGTTTCAACGTGTTTGGGGTATAAACGTATGGTGTGGCATGCTGAATAACCACATCGTAGGTCCTTATTTTTATGAAGGTATTTTGACAGGCAGTCGCTACCTTCATTTCCTAAGGAATATTTTACCTGGGTTGTTGGAGGACATACCACTAAGTGAAAGGCAGGACTTGTGGTTTCAGCACGATGGTGCACCACCACATACTTTTCGCCATGTGACAGAATATTTGAATGTTCACTTTCCTAACCGATGGATTGGTACCCATGGACCAGTCGAGTGCCCTCTGAGATCTCCTGATTTGACACCACTATATTATTTCCTATGGGGTCATTTGAAAACAGTTGTTTTTTTTAAATGAAGTGCATACACTGGACGAACTGCAACAAAGAATACATTCAGAATGTGGAAGAATATCACCCAGAACTGTGCAATCAGCAACACAGAAAGCACTTATGACCAGATTCGAAATGTGTCTCCAGAATAATGGTGGTCACTTTGAACACGTGATGTGATGTGGTCGTAGTTTGCTTCCTTTTATGTTTTGTTATCCAGTTGAACAGCTAATCTGCACACATGATATGTTGTCTGGGCTGAGGACTGCTCTGACATCCAACAAGTTCCACACTCTAGAATTAACCCTGACCCGAACTTGTGCATGCAGGCACAAACACATTTGAGCACTTTATTTTAGGTCATAAGACCTGTACTTTCCAATATGGAAATAAAAATTGGTTTTTCTGTCTCGAAACAGTGACTTTTCGGTGTTGTATCCATTTTGTTGTTTGTTAGCATGTGTAATGTCATCGATGCATCCAAACAACAAACAGTACTGGCTCGTCACGGCACACACATTACGTGGATGTGTAAGACTACAAGGGTCTGGTAGAACGTTGTTTCATGCCTCCATGCATCTACATTTGCAATTAACAGTTTCCTTTCTGGGTTATTTCTGGGGTTTTGGAAACATGGAACATCACATTTTGCACCCCTGCCATTTCACGCCCTTTCGGTGAAATTCAATTGTGTTTTCGCTAATGTTCTGTTCATAAGCATGGCTTTCAAATGAGCAGTCTTTGGACATACGTTGAACATTGACGAAATTTTTTTATCGCAGATTTTCGTTTTCATTTTCCTCCCATTCCCCTAAACCCCGGGGAAGGGGGTCAATTTTTGCATTCCGTGGTAGCTCATCTTCACTAATTTACATTGATTTTTGTTTCACCTCAATAGCTTCATCCGATCGCGAGATATTCCACTGTCCAATGAATCATGGGACACCCTGTATATATATATATATACACTGGTGCTCAAAATTAAGAGAATTTTCACATTTTGTCGAATTTCTGAAAAACTTATGGACACATTTTAATGAAATTTGGTATGGATACACAGTTATATAAGAGAAAAAGTTATACCATGCAACAGTCATGGTACGCACTCATGATCGTCAGTAAGGCTCATCAGCGCAGGAATGTCCAAAATCCACTTTGCGAGATCGAACATAAATTGATTTTATTATGTGTAACAAAAAATTCGTCATCGAAGACTGCAGTGTGCTAAACAAGTTCAACACAGGTAGTGACCATAGATTGGTGAGATGTAAGATGCACCTCAACACTAAACTGGAACGTGGCAAGCTCATAAGACAAACAAAATGTATTGACATAACCAACCTTAAAAAACACCATAATACTTTCAAGTTGGAACTGAAGAACAGATTCTCTGCTTTAGAAGGCCTAACATCGGAAGAAGTGGATATTTCTGAAGTTAACAGAAAAGTAACCAAAGCTCTTATGGAAACAGCAACAAAATTAGCTGGGTCTAAGAACAAGTTGCATGTAAACAAATTATCAGGAAAAACCAAAATGTTGATGCAAAAAAGAAGAGAGATGAGGACAACTAAAGAAGATGTGACTTCCAAAGTGGAATATATAGAGCTATGCAAGACAGCACGAAAAAGTATCACTGAAGACGTAAGGAAATTCAACTGTGAGCTAGTGAGGAAAGCAATTGAAAACAACCAAAGCCTAAAGATAGCAAAGGGACATCTCAGTAAGGGAAGAAAACAGATTATGGCTCTGAGAAAAGAAGATGGTTCTATAACAAGAAATAGAGGCGAAATTTTGACAAGAGTGAAAGATTTCTACTCCAAATTATATGAAAGGGATGATACATGTACTCCAGACATCATGAAAGGTACCAGAGTTCTTCCAGTCCTCCCAGCAGAAGTTGCTCATGCAATCAAGAACATGAAGCGGGGGAAAGCTCCAGGAGAAGATGGAATTACTATAGACATCATACAAGAAGCAAGTGGAGAAATTGAAACAGTACTCGCCCAAATTTTCACTCGATGCCTTAATGAAGGGAAGATTCCTGAGGATTGGAACAATGCTACAATGATCCTGCTACATAAAAAAGGTGACATTGAGGATCTCAGGAACTACAGACCTATCAGCCTCCTATCAGTGGTTTATAAAATCTTCACTAAAGTTCTTTCACACCGCTTGAAGGTAACACTGGACATGGCTCAACCGAGAGAACAAGCTGGATTCAGGAGTGGCTACAGCACAATAGATCATATCCACGTACTGAGAGAACTAATTGAAAGAGCGAGGGAATATGAACTTCCATTGTGCATGGCTTTTATCGATTATGAAAAAGCCTTTGATTCGGTGAAACCATCAGCAGTTACCACGGCTCTGAAATCCTGCGGTATTGAAGATGCATACATTAATATTATTAATAACATCTATGAAAATGCAAGTGCAAAGATTCGGCTGTTTGAAAATACAACACACATAAAAATTGGAAAGGGAGTGAGACAAGGTGACACCATATCTCCGAAGCTCTTTAATGCCACATTGGAAAATGTCTTTCAATCACTGAACTGGGAAAACAAAGGGATAAAGATTAATGGAGATTATCTAACCCACCTTTGTTTTGCTGATGACGTAGTCATTTTTGCAACTACCCCATCAGAGCTGCAGAGTATGATCCAGGAACTTGCTGACAAGAGTAAAGAAGTGGGATTAAAAATGAACTTTCAGAAGACAAAAGTGATGTTCAATGCTTTTACAAGAAATGAAGATTTATCGATTGATGGAGAAAAACTGGAGATAACAGATACGTATGTTTATCTTGGACAGCAGATATCAAGTGAGGGTCACATTGATGAAGAAATTAATCGGCGTACAAAACTTGCCTGGAGAGCTTTTGGAAGAAACAGCATAATTTTCAAGAGCAATATGCCATTATGTCTTAAAAGAAAAGTGTTTGATCAATGCATCCTTCCAGTGCTTACGTATGGTGCAGAGACGTGGACCTTAACTAAAAGAGACATACAAAGGCTGCAGACAACTCAAAGAAGCATGGAGAGGTGCATGCTTGGTATAACCAGGAGAGATAAGAAGAGGAACTCGTGGATCCGAAAAATGACGAGAGTGGAAGACATCATGATCAGAGTTAAATCCCTGAAATGGCAATGGGCTGGACATACTGCCAGAAGGACAGACCATAGATGGACAGCCGAAATTTTAGATTGGATACCAAGGGACAGGAAAAGACCCAGAAAAAGACCACATGGGAGATGGGTGGATGAAATTTGTAAATATGCGGGAGTGACATGGAGGAGACTGGCACAAGACAGACCGTTGTGGAGGAAACTTGGGGAGACCTTCGTCCAGCAGTGGATTGATAATGGTTGACAATGATGATGATGATGATGGGGTATTGTCCCCTCTCACTCTCACAGTCGTACAGCTCTCGCAGCACGATGTCATACTGGAAACGAGGCAGTTGATGAGTCCCTGTGGCAGTCGTCGGTTCCACTCCTGCAACGCAGTTTTCAGCTCCAGGATGGTTCTCGGAGGGGGAAGCGAGCTGCAATTGCCCTCCCAAAAGCGTCCCAGTCATGTTCGATAGGGTTTAGGTCTGACGATCTGGCTGGCCAATTCATCCGGTGAATATCCTCACTTTCAAGATAATCATCAACCAGGTGAGCCCTATGTGGACGAGCATTGTCGTCCATATAAAGGAACCGAGGGCCAACTGCACCCCTGAAAAGTCGAACATAGGGCTGTAAGATCTCATACCTCTCAGCAGTCAGGGAGCCTCTGTCAAACACATGGAGAGGTGTACGGCCGTCCAACATGATGCCTGCCTAAACCATGACACCTCCGCTGCCATAGCCGTCCCTTTCTCTGATGTTGGAGGAAAGGTATTGGGTCCCAGGTTCTCTTCAGATGAAGGTACGTCGAGAATCAGTGTGCAGGCTGAATCGTGACTCATCTGTTGAGAGAATGTTACCACGCTGAAGTCTGCTCCAAGGCTGATATTGTTTGCACCATGCTAAATGCGCTCTCATGTGTGCTGAAGTGAGTGAGACACTAACAGCGGGTCTTCTGGCAAGAAGCCCTCTCTCATTTTTTTTTTTTTTTTTTTTTTTTGAGATTTAACGACCACCGTGAGCAACTCAGTGGGCTATAAGCAGTCGCCCGTCCCTAATTTAGGGTCACTGGTTCCAGGAAAGGGAGAGAGCCAGTGCCGTAAGACAAGCACAACATCCATGCCTCACCGGGATTCGAACCCGGACCCCTTACGGACGAATGATCAGAGGCCAGCGCCTTAGACCATTGCGCCACCGGGGCGGCCGCCCTCTCTCATGAAGCCTTCGGGAAATAGTAACCCTTGAAACTCGGGTTCCAGTAGCGGCATGCAGCTCACGAGATAGCTGTGCAGCTGTAACAGTCCTGTGGTGCCTCACTGAAAGTGCCAAATAACGATTTTCATTGGCCGTTGTGGTTCTTGGATGACCTTGCCCAGGCCTTCTCGATATGGATCTGGTGTCCTTGAACTGTTTCCACAAATTGCAGATGACACTGAGCATTACATTATGCTCTGTAGCAAGCTGCACTTGTGATTGCCCTGCCTCCAATCTACCGACGATTCTCCACCTTATTCCGTCATCAATACATTCGTCGCAACTCATTTTACCTGATTGCTTATGAAATTGGACCAACTCTTGCAAGAAATACAACAAATGTCGCCGAGGAGTAGGAGCGAACTAATCGTGGAAAAAGCCACATGTGCTTTTCATGACCTCCGCTGTCACAGCTTCTCCCACATGCAAGTGTACGCTTACGTATTCGACACTGCAAATTTGCATTCTTATTCAGCGGCATAATTTGTACCTTTGGTTCCATACTTTTTGTGAATGAAAATTGACAAAATGTGCAAATTCTCTTAATTTTGAACACCAGTGTATATATATGCCATACACTGTGATAGTACAGAAGGGTATAAAACTATTACCTCATTTACCTTTGGCAACATATAAACACTTTTGTCATAAGGTTTGACACCCGGAGTTCTTATGCTGATCTCATATCACTCACTTGACGTTGAGTATGCATTTCAACTGGAGTTGTTGTTCTCTGGGTAATATGGTGTTTCAATTTAAACTTTGCTGTAAATACTGTATTTTAGGATTTTAAACATGTAGAATAGGAATTTCTGCTATGGAAATGCATAGATTTGAAAGGTCGTGCTTAGACCCTCATACGATGTATAGCAGAACTAAAAATAAAGGTCGTTTTTTTTTTATTTTAACTTTTTAGTGTTAAATGTGTTTTAATTTCAGGATCTCTTGGGCATTTTTAAAATGTTAATTGCAGTGCTGAGTTATATGAAAATGCCACATGAACTCCAGGAGTCCACACCTTATGACAAAAGTGTTTATATATCACTGAAGGTAATGCACATGTAGGTAATAGTTTTATATCCTTCTTCTAGGTATTGGTGTACAAATTGACTTAAGCAAGATATTTTCAATAGGAATTTGGCCCCTGCTGCCTGCGAGATGTAAGCTATTGAGATTTGTACATTACCAACATGGCTAAGGAATCGACATAATTTCTATTTAATTACGTGTCAATACAACTCATTTGAACTCTTGAAATCTATCGTAACTACCACATTTTGTAACGACTGTAACCTTCTTGTGTAACCTGTAATAAATGACTATTCTAGTGTTTCATCAATGATATGACTATGTTTATATTTGGACACCTGGGGTGTTCCTGCATCCAATGAATTCCCTCCTACAGCGAATATAGTGTTAGATATAGTGGATACAACAATGTGCAGCGCGGCATCGACGCTTGGATCTGAAGGGCAACTCTAGAAATAACATGTATAGAGTTCAAAAGCGCTCATGATATGAGTTCAAGACAATTATTCCTCCGCACATTTAAAGCCAGTCTTTTTTTTAACATGATGCATGTTCATGACAGACTTCTTGATATATATTAGGGTGGGTCGAAAAAAGCGAATTTTCGAGTGTCGAATTCTAATAGTGCAGAAAAGTTGCGTATTCACATGCTAATAAACGGAAAAATATTGAAAAATTCCTATGTTTAATGTTTAGTTCGCGCAAAGGGCCTAAAGTTTGAAAAAAATGACAAAAAACACCAAATATTACATTAACGCTCAAATTTTACAGATTAAGTCTTTTTACTTCTAATAGTGTAAAAGTACTTCATTTTAGTTGCCTGATAATAGAAAAAATATTTTTAAAAATCGCGCTACATTTTGAGTTCGCACATAAGGCCTATAAAGTTTGCGAAATTTGGTCAAAAATTTATATTTCTACAGGTTTACAAACAGACGCACTGTTGTATTAAAAATATATACAAAGTCTTTTTTTTTACTAATTCGTTCCTATGAATGATTTTATATATTCAACTTTGATCCGAATACATCACCTTGCAGCTCTTCGCCCATTTCGCAAAATTATTTATGCTGAAATAACCCAGAACTCGCCACGTAGAGGTGGCTGCAATTTGAGTTCCACCCACGCCCTACCCAACCATCCAACCATTCAGGGCGAGGTAAATTATGTTGGTTCGCCACTATCAGTCAAGGGCGTTAATTTGAAATCGGATTTTTGGTCGAATTTCGGCATCGAAGATCGTGAGTGCAAAGTTGCTCTAATGTAGCCATCTCTTTTATCTTGTCCGCACACTTTTCTGGCGGACTCTGTCACAAGTTTTATGCATCTTTCAACTGCTTGGGTATGGCAGGGAAAGTTTAAAAAATCAAACTCAGGCAGAGTTTTATTTTGAAGAATGATGAAATATTCTGTGTTGTCAAACTTTCCATCATTGGAGGGGTGACAGCTTACATTTCATCCACTCAATCAGCTCACTGTAGTCCATGGCACCAAAATTTATTGAGGGAGGCATAAAAGTTCTAACAGATTTCCCCTTTGGCTGTTGATTTCTTGCTTTTAGTATCCTCCTGTAACCCAACTCTCGTATGTGTTGTCTCTCATCCACTATCATAGCCAACAACATATTCTCTGGATGACAGAAGAAGGCATTTCTCTGAATCACAGGATCCATGATTTTTTTAATGTTGTCCGGCAAATGTCTCGTTGTTTGTACAACCTTAAAGATATGCTTAGGACCGTATTTTACTGAGTGATATCTCTTAACTTCGAACCAGACTAGAGCATATGTCTCCACAATGTAACTGGCAAGTATCTTCAGTTCGTTCGTAGCAATCGTAAGACCCGGTTTGCACATATCAACCATCGGGAATGACTGAGAGGTCCAGGATCTTTTACAGCCAAATCTGGATCACAGTCTCTTGTCTGGATTGCCCTGACAATGTCCAGAAGGTTCTGTTGGTCTTTACTGAGATCAGTTTTTGTTATATTGATTTCCTCGAATTCGATTGTATCGAAATGTACTACAGGTAATATCTCACAGCCAGGCAGTTGTTTGCCAATTTCCCCACAAAATGACACTGGTCCCATCTTCTCTCTGTCCAAGTACTCAAACAAATGTCTGAAGGGCAGCTCGTCGAAGTGAAGTAAGCAAATGAACCACTGCAATGGGTGCTGAATTTTGACCTCGATTGCGAATTGCACCATTTTCCCACCCTGTGTTTGTCGCTGTGCCATCGCAACTGATCGCTTCCAGTTTATTGATTTCGAAATCATTATTTTCTTAGGTAGTTTAGGATGCACTTGGCTATTTCACTTCCAGTTCCATTTGCCGGTGTAACGTGGCCAATATGTTGCCCACCAGGCTCACAAATCACACTAATGTGTTTCTCTTTCCTTACTCTGCGGTACATTTTAGCTCCTATGTTTTCTTGAACGATAGTATTATCTTTTCTACCATCAAAGTATATTCCCTTTGTTACTGTAAGCCGGTGCATTTCTTGTACTACAGCCTCTTTTGTCTTCTGTTTTTCTCTTCTTATCTTGCTTTTGTCGATCACTAGCAACAAATCTTTTTCAGAGATCATTCCAAGATCATACAAAACACTAGAAGCGATAGCAGCTGTAGCTCTGTAAGAAACACCAAATCTATTGTTTAATAAGTCAGTAGACGTCAATTTCAACCGCATTTGAGATGTAGAAGGAACTGAAGACATATCAATTTCACTGCTTCTTTCATGCGGAGATTTCCTAGTAGCTTCCGTGTCACATGTATCACAGTCGGGCGCAACAGTTTCTTGCAACAATTGTCGTTGTTTTCTTTCGTCCCTTTTCTTAAGTTTCACTGTTTCTTTTCTATCCAAACTGCCAATGCAGCCAATTCCTGGTTGTTCGCTGATCGTATATAAACTTTCTCTCCATGGGTTGAATTTTTTTTTCTTTTTCACACTTACATTCTACAACTACAGGACAGTCACAGACACTTGCCTTTTTCCCACATACACAAGAAAATGTCATAGCACACACACTTACACGCTGCAATATCAAATAATTTTGATTTCGCTTCAGCTATGAATTCATCTATTTTTTTCTTATAACTGTCTTTTTCGTGGTCTCGGTTGTACAATTTTCTTCAATTATAATATGCATCATGGTACGCTTTTATCATTTGCACAATCCGAGTATGAGTCACTACTGGAATGGAGGCTTTACGATATATCTTCTCTATTTGAGTAGCAGCATAATCGGCTATTGTTGAAAATGCAATTTTTTTCTTTGAATCTGATGATATTGAAAGGTTACTGCTTTCTTCAAAGCAACACAGTAGCACGTCCTCGAATGTCGATAGGTTTGTTTCACTTGGTTCTTTGGGCAAACCGAACAGAGGATAGCAGTGCGACTGTCTTGTCACCAACACTTTTTTCTGAGTCGCCATCTCACAACCACTACCAACGTCACAAGAAAAACACTCAAATGTAGCAAAACCAAGCTACATTTGCCACAGCACTATGTAAGGTACCAGTTTAGACACACTAGTAACGCTGCGATGCGACGTTATCACGCTGCAAGCTGAGTAGTAACTGATCAGACAGAAGTCATCGCGCCAGGGGAGGGGGTGACTCGGGTGACTCAGACTCACACGTTGTAACATCACAGACACTCGATCACAACACCAAACATTTATTACTTTACACAAAAACATAAACTGAAATACACTCCGCAGTACAAACAGAACTTGTTGTCTTAGCCAAAGCTCGGCATGTCCTCCTTCTTCAATATCTCTCACGCAACTCCCCACATCACTCACCACACGCTCAAGTCATTAAATGTCAATGTAACCTTCCGCACTTTTGTGCGTGGAAGTCGTACTTTACAACCCCTCCTCACTCCAGAGGAACTTTTTCCAGTGGTAAAAAGTTCTTGTCATTTTACAATACAATAGTCATAGTTCACATAATGAGTCATAATCCATTTACAAAGAGAAATATATGAGTTAATTTAACAATCATCTTTACGTGTTTTCCAACAATTTCTATGTATTATATACCACAACCAAAAACAAAACAAAAAAAACAAAAAAATGTTTTCACTAGCAGACACATAGCATGCTCAAGGTGGTTCATCTACAGTTGGAACTCTGCTCAGTCCATCTGCATTTTTGTGCATAGTTCCCGATCGATGAATTATAACAAAATCATATGCTTGTAAAGCAAGGGCCCATCTCATCAGACGAGCGTTTGAACTTGCGTTGGTGCGTAACCAAACGAGAGGGTTATGATCAGTTTGTATGAGGAAATTTTGACCATCCAGGTAGCATTTCAGTTTCTGTACCACAAATATAATGGCGGCACATTCTTTTTCACTGGTGCTGTATGTCTTCTCTGCTGTCGAAAGTTTTCTGCTTAGATAGAGTACAGGATGTTCAGCGCCATCTTCTTGTTCTTGCGAGAGGACGACTCCCATTCCTTGAACTGAAGCATCAGTTTGTACAATAAATCTACGTTCATAGTCAGGGGCATACAGAACAGGAAAACTAGATTAAGATTTTTTAGTTCCACAAAAGCTTTCTCACATTGTTCTGACCATATAATTTCCTCTTTACGATTTTTACCCTTCAAGATGTCTGTCAAGGGAGCTGCTATCGAAGAAAACATTGGAATATATCTGCTGTAATATCCCGCCAGGCCTAAGAAAGATCTTACTTGCGTCTTGTTCTTTGGCGTAGGAAAATTTTGTATGGCCTGAACCTTTCGTTCCGCTGGTTTTCGATATCCTTGTCCAACAATATGACCCAAATATAAGATGTGATCTTGAGCAAACTTACATTTGGAAGATTTTATGGTCAAGGAAGCCCTCTGCAACCTCTGTAGCACTTCTTCAAGATGTATCAAATGATCCCCCCAGTTTTCGGAAAAAATGGCAACATCATCTAGATATGGTACGGCAAACTCTTTGCAGCCTCTCAAAAGTTCCGACATCATTTTGCTAAAGAAATAAGGTGCGTTCTTAAGGCCAAATGGCATCTTTAAGGGCCGATACGTTCCAAAAGTAGTCACAAACGCTGCCAATCGTTGAGCTCTAGCACTTAATGGAATTTGCCAGTACCCTTTTGTTAAATCTAATACTGTAATATACTTTGTTCCAGAAACCTTTTCAACTCTTTCTTCTATTTTAGGCAATGGATAGAACTGGGTCCTTGTCACTTCATTCAATCGCCTGTAGTCAATACATGGGCGTGGATCTCTTCCGGGTACTTCTACCAAAATCATGGGTGATGTATAGTCTGATTCACCAACTTCTATAATCTTGTACTGCAGCATTTTATCTATCTCGGCTTTAAGAATATTTATCTGCCTGGGCGACATTCTATAAGGCTTAACTCTTACAATAGCATTACTAGCTAGCTCGATATCATGTTCGACCAAATGAGTCTTTCCTGGAATATTAGAAAATATTTTCAAGTAATGACATAATAGTTTTTTCATATCCTGAATTTGTTGGCCACTTAGGCGCTCTCGAAGTTTACTGTTCTCCTCGATATCAGAGAAGTTAAATATATTTGGATTTTTTTCAACTTGCGGAAATTAAATCTCTAAATCCATTTCACCATTTTCACAACCGGGCAATAAGTTCACAAATTCTGGTTGTTTATGGTATGGTTTCAGCATGTTAATGTGATATACTCGATGCTTTACATTTTTACCTTCAAAGCTTACTACATAATTAGTCTCAGAAATTTTTTTCTCAATTTTCCCTGGTCCTTTCCACTGTTCCGCTAACTTATTTGGCCTGCAGATAACAAAAACCAATACTAAATCTCCTTCTTGAAATTCACGTTTTGCCGCATTTCTGTCATACCAATATTTTCTTTTCAATTGAGCCACTTCCATGTTTTTAATGGCAAGTTCTTGACATCTTTTCATCCTATTTATTAACTCAAATACATATTCAGTGACATAGTTTTCTTCTTCAGGATGACCCATCCATTTTTCATACAATAGTGTCATTGGCGTCCTCAAATTTTTTTCCATGCACCAATTCAGCAGGCGTAAACCCTGTGCTTTCATGTGTCACAGTTCTCAAAGCAAACAGCGCCGCCAGTAACTGTTTCTCCCAATGCGGAGCAGACTCAAGACATAAAACTCTCAACATCCTTTTAATAGTTTGATGGAATTGTTCTACCGGATTACTTTGGGGATGATATACAGAACTATGAGTAACTTTTATTCCAAATCGCTCCAGAAATTCTAGTGTCAAAATGCTTACAAAACTGGCTCCTTGATCAGTTTGAATTTCTTTCGAAAATCCCATGCGGCTAAAAATGTGTAACAAAGCGTCAACTACCGACTTGGATCCTATGTCTGGTACTGGTACTGCATCTGGATATTTGGACGACAAACACATAGCTGTAATTATGTATCTATTTCCGCTTGAAGTCTCGGGCAAAGGCCCGCAGGCATCAACATTGATTTTTGTAAAAATTTCAGGAATAATTGGAACTATTTTTAAAGGTGCTTTCTTTTTGTCCCCAGCTTTTCCAGCACGTTGGCATGAATCACAAGATTTTACAAATTCTTCAATGTCTTTATAACAGTTAGGCCAATAAAAGTACTTCGCTAGTCTGTCTTTGGTTTTTGTCACTCCTAAATGCCCCGAAGTTTCCTCATGACACATGTTTTTTATTTGTTCTCTATATTGTTCTGGAACAACAATAAGATCTCCCTCTTCGCCAATCTTGTTGATCTTCTTCTTCACCAACATCCCATTTCTTAGTACAGCATAACCATTTGCCTTTTTAAAATCTGTTTTCTCTATTTCTTTGAGAATTTTTTTCAATTCCAAACTTTGCCGTTGATCTTTCATGAAACTTTTTGAATCCATTTTTACCAACTCTAACATGGCTTTATCTTCATCATGCCTCAATGGCAGAATTTCTTCTTTTAATTCATCTGATTCTTCGGAACCCACAGCCTCTCCTTCAAGGGCTTGTTTTTCTTTCTTCCCTGAATCATTCTTTACTGAATTTCTCTCTTCGTTGTTTCGTTTCTGTTTTTCTTGATACCGAGTAATCACAACATTTACCTGTTCTGAATTAAGTGGCCACTCCATATCAATTTTTTTTAACAAAGCGGCAGTCTTATTTCCAAGTAAGTATCTACCTTGATCTAGCGACTTCCTAATCACTGCAGCCTTAGTTACAATATGACCTAATTCACATTCTAGTTCAACTTCTGCCAATGGTAAACAAACCTTTTGTTCGTCCAGAAGATGCTGTACCCACACATGTTCTCTAGTAAACTCACCTGGCGACACATACTCTTGACAAAGGATATCAACTGATGAACCTGTATCCTGGAGAATAGGCATGGTAACTCCATTTATTTTTCCTTCAAAGGTATAGGGTGCCAAGAGATCCCCTTCAGTTTCCTCTCTGATTCTATTTACGCTTCCTGAGTTCTGTGATTTTAGCTTAGGACACTGAGGTCGAATGTGATCATAAGATGCACACTCGTAACATTGAATCTCCGTCTGCGATCATACTTTTCTTCATTCTGAGATACATTCCGATTTGACCACCCTTGTCCTACATCTGACTTAACATAATTTTTGTTATAAAATCCATTTTTCATAAAATTTCCCCGATCATAGTTATCTCTAGTTTTTTTCTCACTGCCTTGCATTTTCTTTGAAGCACAAAATTCATTCAATGAATTTTTCTTGATTCCTCCTCTTACACTTTCATAATTGTCCACCATATCAGCCAAATCTGAAGGTGAGACAATATTTGATCTGTGATCATTAATTTTTTTTAGCCCTTCAAAATTGCCTATTTTAAGTCCTGAAATCCATTCATTAAAATAATTTTCTAACTCAAAGGTGAAATCTCTCCAGGTCTTCTCTGATGTACGCATGTGTTGTACAAATTTCAATCTAAATTTCTCTGGACTTAACTTATACCTTTTAAGAAGTAACCTTTTAGCATCTTCCACATTTTCTCTGGCAATCAATTGTGATATTTTGTAGGGCAAAAGTCCTATCAAATACGTGACCCAATCTTCCCTTTTTATTTTTGCTTGTTGTGCTTGCCTTTCAAATAAAACTAAGTAAATACTTATATCACTGTCTTTTGGGTCAAATGTTTTCATCAAATGACGAAGTTCTAATCTCGGTTTATGAGAATTTCCATTTTGCTCCAAACTACCTTCCAGCGGCTGACGTCCAGCTTCTATTCTGAGTTTTTCAAGCTCCAATTCCATTTGTCTTTCTGTTTGTCTACGTTTTTCAAGCTCCAATTCCATTTGTCTTTCTGTTTGTCTACGTTTTTCAAGCTCCAATTCCATTTGTCTTTCTGTTTGTCTACGTTTTTCAAGCTCCAATTCCATTTGTCTTTCTGTTTGTCTACGTTTTTCAAGCTCCAATTCCATTTGTCTTTCTGTTTGTCTACGTTTTTCAAGCTCCAATTCCATTTGTCTTTCTGTTTCTCTATGCTCTTTTATACCTGCCAAAAGTTCTTTCACGAAATCCTCTTCATAACTTTCAAAGCTGACAATTTTATTTTTTAATTCCAGAATTTTGAGATTTGGCATGTGTACACGTTCACAGAAATTGTTTACAACAATATTCTACATTTACCTATAATCTAGGCTCAAACAGTTGTTCTGAATGTACTATTTCTAGACAGAAATTATTTCCTTCTATTATCGTATATGTGTATACGTTCACAGAAATTGTTTACAACAATATTCTACATTTACCTATAATCTAGGCTCAAACAGTTGTTCTGAATGTACTATTTCTTGACAGAAATTATTTCCTTCTATTATCGTATATGTGTATACGTTCACAGAAATTGTTTACAACAAAATTCTACATTTACCTATACTCTAGCCTCAAACAGTTGATCTGAATGTACTATTTCTTGACAGAAATTATTTCCTTCTATTTACTTCCGTGCCCGGAAACTTCTAAAAAACTTGCCTTGATATTTCCTTCCTTTGGATAATTCTCTAAGAACAACAACAAAACAGTACTTACATAAACATCTAATGTGGTGTAAATCCGATACGGAACTTTTTTTTTTTTCACGAACTAATTTGGAAAAACAAACAACAGTCACCATCCTTTGTTCTTCCCAACACAAAGAGGGGGAAAAATATCCCTGTCGCATTGGTTCTTTCTCACGCTTGAAGATCTTCCAACTCATCGATTCCCACGGTCATAAAAAACGCCGCTGAAGTTGTGCAATACCGTCTCACCGGCACCTCCACTTCCTATCTTTGGTAATTCGAATCTCACAGGTGCCTCCAATTCTATCTTCTGTTTGTAACATCACAGACACTCGATCACAACACCAAACATTTATTACTTTACACAAAAACATAAACTGGAATACACTCCGCGGTACAAACAGAACTTGTTGTCTTAGCCAAAGCTCAGCATGTCCTCCTTCTTCAATATCTCTCACGCAACTCCTCACATCACTCACCACACGCTCAAGTCATTAAATGTCAATGTATCCTTCCGCACTTTTGTGCGTGGAAGTCGTACTTCACAATGTGTCGCGACAGGTCTGTTTGATGTAAAGCTTGCTGAGTATATCACAGCACGATCAGAATAGCTTAAATAAGCATGTTTCATTGCGATTTAGGATTACTAATACAAATAACACGCAATGATTATCTCATATCTGGTACTTTAGTACAACAGTGCGTCTGTTTGTAAAACTGTAGAAATATCAATTTTTGACCAAATTTCACAAACTTTATAGGCCTTATGCGCAAACTCCAAATGCAGCGCACAATTTTTTTAAATATTTTTTCTGTTATCAGGCAACTAAAATGAAGTACTTTCATGCTATTAGAAATCGAAAAACTTAATCTGTAAAATTTGAGCGTTAATGTAATATTTGGTGTTTTTTGTCATTTTTTTCAAACTTTAGGCCCTTTGCACGAACTAAAGATTAAACATAGGAATTATTTCAATATTTTTCCGTTTATTAGCATGCGAATACGCAACTTTTCCGCATTATTAGAATTCGATACTCAAAAATTCGCTTTTTTCGACTCCACCCTAATATATATATATATATATATAGTAGTTTTGTTGTGCATTTCATACGTATGTTTAGGAATTTATCATTACCTTTTTATAATTTCCTAAATTCTACAAGTTGGAAACTCTTTTTCAGGAGATGAATATAATGACCTTATTGAGTAACATCTCCATTCTTTGTGAGTCGGGGATTTCCCGAGTAAAAAGATAGAAGTTAAAAGATTGGGAAATCCCGACTCACAAAGAATCAGTATTATACAAGCAGTTAAACTTGTAGCTGATAATAACTACTTCACATATGATAAGAAAATCTATAGACAAAAACAAGGTGCACCAATGGGATCTCCAATTTCCGGTCTTCTAGCTGAAATAATATTACAAGACATTGAAAATAAATTTATTAAACCACTCAATGAAAATAAGTTATTAATATATTTGAGATATGTTGATGATATCCTTATCTTCTGGCAGCAATCTGAAAAAGACCTTCATGAATTCATACAAAAATACAATAGCTTTTACCCATCAATACAGGTTACTATGGAAAAAGAAATAAACAGACAACTACATTTTTTAGATATTTCTTTATTTAGAAACAACAATAAAATTGAATATGCAGTCTATAGAAAACCAACGTTTATTCCAGCAATTATTCCGATTGATTCCAGCCACCCATGAAAATACAAAAGATCAGCATTACAATTTTATATTAGAAGAGCTTTAACCCACTCAGGTAATAGAACTAAAGAAATCACAGAAATTAACTGGATAACCAAAACAGCTAAGAAGTTTGGAAAGAGAAAAAAGATAATTGAAGAAATACTTGAAAATATGAAAAAATCTGTTAATAACAACAACAGTAAACCCAAGATAGAAATGAAATTTGCAAGCAAATTCTCTTACATTCCTCCACTAAAGAATATCTTAAAGAAAGAATGCGCGAAAGAGAAAATGATACTTGCCAAGACAGTTATAGATAATGAAACCATTTTGACAACAGGAAATGAAAAAAGATCAATACTGAATAAAGCAGGAGTATATTGTATACCAACAAGAAACTCTACGGAAACAATGGCAATTGAAGAAAAGAATAAAGTATACATAGGAAGTACAAAAAGAAGATTTAGGACCAGATTGGGAGAACATGACTAACTGGAACAAAAAAGAGAACAAAACATAGTTAATTCAACATTGCATTGAAAAAGAGGCAGTCCCAGATTGGACAGAAGCAAAATTATAATAACACCACATAAAACAAAAGCCCAAATTTTAACATTGGAAGCAGTGATAATTGAAAAAACCAGGGAGACAAATTGTAATTATAACGACCCGATGGACTTTCCATACGCTTGGAGATACCTCATAGAGCAAGAAAAAAGGAAGGAAAAAGAAAGAAACCAGAATAGAAATAAGAATAAACAGTATAAAAACAAGATAAATAATAAATCTATTGACATACAGAAGATGGCGACACCAGAGGATTTAGAATCGTGAACAAATTCGGACGATCCAATCAGAAACACGCATGACGTGAGATGCGTAATCAAACCAAAATCCAAATGTGCTAAGGTTCTGCCGACGTGGAACTTTTGACTCTCTCTACCAGTGGATTTGAGATGGATGGCCAAGGAACAACATGAATGATGAGAAATACATCATTTTCACCCACGGAAGAAGACTACGAAAAGATAGTTGAAACTAGTATGGGAATTTGGCGCTGCGGGAAACAAGAACCAAACTTTGGTCGATATAGGATATTTCTTACCAGATTGACTACCCCTAAACATAAGGTTTGGAATATTTAATAGTTTTAATGTTTTTAAATATCATCTTTTAAATGAACGGCTTGTCTGTCTTCGCGATAACCACAGAGAAACGTTCTGGTCTCATGACCTGCAGCCATGGTGACGCAGAGAATTTGTTATGCATATGTTTTGTTGGTAAAGCTATCTCAGTTGTTTAAGGTGGACGTCAAGTAATTTTGCTTCTATACTTCCAATGGAAAAACTTTTGTACACATTTTCTTCACAATTAATGCATTCCCAAGGATGAAAATTTGAACATCGATTAAAATAGCTTCATTTTATAACTTGGAATACTTAATATTTTCTAAAACATAACCATAATTATGTAATCCAACATTTGTTTGTCTACTGACATCATCAAAGTACAGGTTGCGCCATCTTTTTTCTGGTTCCAGCACCACCAAAGGAAAAGTTATTGATTTTTTATATAATTATGGTTATGTTTTAGAAAATATTACATATTCCAAGTTAAAATATGAAGTTATTTTAATCGATCTTCAAATTTTCATCCTTGAGAACACACTAATTGTGAAGGAAATGTGTACAAAGTTTTTCCATTGGAAGTATAGGAAGCAAAATTACTTGACGTCTACCTTAATGGTTTAGCATAACAGTTTACGGTTTACAGAAATGCTTTTCGGACCGCTTTTGTTTTCCTTAGTGATAAATTTAGTAAGTGCTATAAGTTCAAACGACAAAAGTCTGACCTTACAGTAAAAAAACACTGAAACTTTGGAATAACAAATCCTTATTTGCTTAGACATGCTATAAAAATTGAAATTTATATGAATTTTCCAGTTTTTATTTCATGTGATATACTTAGAGATCAGGCTGCAGGGCCCGAGCGCTACTCTGGAAACGAGCGTGGCGAGCCTAGAGGCGCAACCCCTAGTAATTAAAAAGATAAAAGCATTCATGTGCTAAATAATTTTTAGAACATAAACATTAACTTATTTAGTATTTCTGGTTAATTCTTTTGTGACTAAAGCTTTTCTGTAAATAATATTTACTTCACTGGCACTAAAATAAATCAGGTATTAACACCAAAATACCAGTACAGTCAGTCATTCTAGTCTGTTCTTGCAATCACCACATTTGATTGCATAGGTTTTTATATAATAACAATAATAATAATAATAATACTCTCTTATTGTTCACTGAAGGCAATGTTGATTGCCAAAAGTCTCATAACAATTATTTTATATATAACTTATGACTACAAACTTGTGGTGTTGAATAAAGTAAAAATATCAACGTTTACCACAATCAAAGGTTTATTATACATCGAATATAGTTTCGCAGAGCTTCTGGCTCGGCTTCATCAGGACGAATGGAGCGTAAACATTCAAATTATTGTGACATCATCAGAATTCTGACGGTCACAGTTTTTGGTGAGTTGTTTCCACGCACTTGAAAGAAATGGAGTCGACGTCATGTCGTTGACAAGTAGTGAAGAGTTCTGGTATATGTGAAAAGCTTCTAATACATTAAGCTTCATTGTTGAATCAGGTTTATCAATGAGCATAGCGTTTCCGAACAGAAATTCATGGTTGTTTTCGTGACAATGCTGGGCTATAGATGACTTCTTCAGTTCACAATTCCGTACATAGGTCTGGTGTTCCTTCACACGGAAAGTTAAAGCCCTGCGGGTCTGCTCTATATATGAAAGTCCACATTCACAAGGTATCTGATAAATTCCCCAGGAATGTATGTCTTCGACGTAATCTTTGGATCCAAAAAAATTATCTTGTTTATGGGTTTAAAAATAACTTTGAAATTAAAACTCTTGAGAATTTTTGAAATTCCGAAGCAAATCTGTGGAGCAAATGGGATAACTGCCCAATTCTGTCGTATTGGGTGGTCTACCGGCATGAGTGAGCAGACAGGCTTTGGTTTCCTAAATTTGTGGACAGCTTTGTCTACGACGGAACATGTATATCCTCTGTGTACTGCAATTCATTTAAGAAAATCTAGCTCTTTCTGCAAGGAATCCTCAGCTGAGCATATATGTATTGCACGATATACGTATGTGTAGAAGGCAGAGATTTTTTGTTTCCATGGGTGATTTGATTTTGCATGGGGGGTAAGGAAACAGCGAATGGTTTTCGATAAACTGTTGTGCTAAAGGATCCTTCAGAGCGTGACACAAGGACGTCAAGAAATGATAAGCAGCCATTATTTTCAGTCTCACATGTGAACTGTATATGAGGATCAATTGAATTGATGAGTTCCACTAATTTACATATTTCTGAATTCATGCCTTTTCAGAGAACAAAAGTATCATCAACATATTGAATCAAAAGGTCAAGCATAACGAGCTGAAAGAGTTTGTCCTCAAAGTGACGCATATAGACTTCGCATAAAATCGACAATGGGCTACCCATTGCAAGACCTTCCTTCTGTTGGAAAAATCTTCCACGAAAAAGGAAACTGTTTTGTCTGGTACAAATTTCCACTAGTCTCAAAATACCTTCTACTTCCGGTTGACTGAAATGATGTTCAATGAGACTCACTTTCAATGATTCGAGGGCTCCATTCAGTAGGATGTTTGTGAACATGGATTTCACATCGAAGGATAACATGAATTGATCTTTGTAATCCTTCTCAAGAGTTTTAATTTCAAAGTTATTTTCAAACCCATAAACAAGATAATTTTTTTCGGATCCAAAGATTACATCGAAGACAAAATTCCTGGGGAATTTATCAGATACCTTGTGAATGTGGACTTTCATGTATAGGGCAGACCCGCAGGGCTTTAACTTTCCGTGTGAAGGAACACCAGACCTACGTACAGAATTGTGAACTGAAGAAGTCGTCTATAGCCCAGCATTGTCACGAAAACAACCATAAATTTCTGTTCGGAAACGCTATGCTTATTGATAAACCTGATTCAACAATGAAGCTTAATGTATTAGAAGCTTTTCACATATACTGGAACTCTTCACTACTTGTCAATGACATGACGTCGACTCCATTTCTTTCAAGCGCATGGAAACAACTCGCCAAAACCCGTGACCGTCAGAATTCTGATGATGTCACAATAATTTGAATGTTTACGCTGCATTCGTCCTGATGAAGCCGAGCCAGAAGCTCTGCGAAACTATAATCCATATATAATAAACCTTTGATTGTGGTAAATTATTTTATGTTTTACTTTTTATTTGTGTATTGTTATGATACATTTTAACTGCAAAGTTTTGTGGGAAAAATTATGGAGTTCAACAGATGTTTAAAAGGCTGCAGATTTTAGTGTAAATTATTATTTTCATAACTGCCTGGGCATGGGCTGGTTATAATTGGCATTAATTATTATTATTCCAATCATAAATTGTTGGAACAAAATTTATGAACCAAAATTTGAACATTTATTGGCTGACAAAAGTACTTCCTATTTTAGCAGTGTGAACAGGTTCTTCTCACGTTAACTTTGTGAGTTTGCAAAATATAGTGTAGTCCATAGTAGTGAGTGATTAACCTATGGCCCACTTAGTTTCAGCTGTAAGTTTTGGTCTAAATATTTTTGCTTTTCTTGCCAAAGAATGAGGTAGACTAGAAACTGCTTCTCCTAAGTCCAGGAAAAATTGGCTAGATGGTTGGAAATATGTGCTTTAACTGCACTGAACCTTTCTCAAGCATGTAGTCAAAGTTGCTTGTGTTTCTTCTTTTTTTTTCTTTTCTCTCTCTTTTATTTCTCTTTTTGTTTTTCAGTACTGTCATTTCAAGCTTTTTAACAGATGCACTTCAATCACAATAAAATATAAATTTGTTTTTCTTTAGTTTATTCGTAATATATTCAAAGCTGGAAAGCTTTTGTGAAGTTTTGCTTACATGATATTTATTTATTTATTTTTAGTATCTTTCATGTTGGGAGGCTGTTTACATTTGGTTTATATATATATGTGGATATCTATTATTTCTCTCATCAGTTTTATTAATTGAATAACTAAAGATTTTCTTGAATGATCCAAGACAAATGTGTGAAAAAGTTCTGTCTTACTTTTTTTCTGGACAGTTGCTCTGAATTAGCTGAAAAATTTTCTCAGAGGTTTCCTGGGATGTCTTTATTGGCTGTGCTGTCTCAATTCTCCCTTCCTATTTCACTTAGCAATCTGACTAGCCCAATTAATCTTCCATATCAGCAGGCAAGTTAATGTCAAATAGAACATTAAGTGTGCTTTCACCATTGTTTGTTGAATATTAGAAAACTGTTTGCATTGCATGATGTTAAATTGTTATGTTACCATGTTAAATTGTTATTTTGTGTGTGTGTGTGTCTTTGAAAAGCATAAATCAAGTACCTGTTTTATCGAGTGTTATCCATACTTTTGATTTACTTGTTATATGGTGTGCTTGTGACATTTTGCATTTGAAGCTCATATTCACTAATCACTGCTCACTACACACACATTAGTTAAAAACATTCTGCATCAACACAGTAAAGAAGTGGTTGTGTACGAACACAGCCAGAATTTGATGGCATGATATTTGTGAAGTGAATGTGGAATGTAACTGATGAGAGTGGACAGCCATACATTGGTGAAAACTGTCAGTGTAGTGTGGACTATACTCCAGCTGCAGTGGTCAGTGTATCTGAGGTTTGACAGTATGTGAGTAAAACTATTGGGCATCGTGTATACTGTGGCTGCCAGTGATTAGTGAATGTACAAAGTGGACAAAAAATGCAACATTTTTTGCAGACCAACTAGCAGGTGTTAATGGTGGTTGTGACTTTGTCCAGAGATGCATGCTGTGTGCCTTGCAGCTTTTCATCCTCAGTCAAAGCCTCAATGGGGTGTTGCAGTTTATCAGGATTCTTTGAGTGTTTTTAAGAACCTCTTCTCTCTGTGGAGGGTGGAGACCTTTTGACATGTTGACTGAAATGCTTACCCTTTTTTACATAAGACTGGTTGCCCTGCCTATTTTTGCTGGATTCCTGGTCTTTTAAGGATCCAGATAGACCAACCTCTCAGGCCTAAAACACTGATGTGACTTCTCTGCATTGGAACACAACCAGAGCAATAACTAATAGTGTAATGCAACTGAAACCATCAAAACTGAAGAGAAATAAAAGAAAGGTAAGCAAAAATGAGAATTATTCTTGCTATTTATGATTTTAATATTTTGCAATATGTAGTTTCTTTGTGTCTTTTTAATCAGGTAAGTTCATCAGTATGGGAGATTAGCCCACATTATTGAAAAGGTGCGGAGTCTTACATCAGAGAAAGTGTGGGATGTTCAGAGTGGCTTTATGCCTGGTAAAGGCTGCACTAACCAAATTTTTGCATTATGCATGATGATTGAAAAGTATCTGGCTGTTGGTAAGAAAATTTTGCTGCCTTCATAGGTTTAGAGAAGGCTTACAACAGAATAAATAGGACACTTTTGTGGAAGGTATTGAATGAATATGGTGTTACTGGGAATCTACTTAACAGCGTAAAAGTCGTGTATGCTGGCAGTAGAGCTTGTGTGCGAGTGAATGGTGTTTTATCAAAATGGTTTCTTTTGGTGCAGGAGTTAGACAAAGTTGTGTAATATCACCATGGCTGTCAAAATAGATAATGCTGGTTTATGTCTTGGTGATATCTGTGTGTGCAGATTCCTGTATGCCGATGACACTGTCTTATTGGCAGAGAGCAAAAGTGAGTTGCGGAGTATGTTGTGCCGGATGTACGAAATTTGCATGAAATTCAAACTGAGTATAAATAAGGGAAAAACCAAAGTTGTGGTTTTTGTGCAAGGAATTGTTAGCATTGAATGTAATATAAGTCTAAATGGCACAGTGATTGATCAGGTGAATGAACTTATGTATGTAGAAAGCATGTTTAACATAGAGAACAAATTAGATGGCGAAATTAGTAGGCAAGTGAATTTTTCATTGAAAGTCATGGCTGCTTTGGGAGGTTTCCACAGGAATGATGGGTTCTCAAGAGAGTTCCGCATGGCTGTGTATGAAAGTGTAATTATTCCTCCTCTGATGTATGGCAGCGAAACCTGGGTACTACAGAAGAAACATAGGAGTTGTTTGTGTTCAGAGAACAGCTTAGTGATATGTGTGTATGCATGCAATATGTAACTAATGTGTATGGTTGTCTTGAGTATAGTGGTTTATGGATAATTAAAAATGCAAAAAAAACATGATAAACAGGATACTAGTGGGAAAATAAGCATTTTCACTAGAACCATCTAATAATTTACAATGCTTGTTCAAGAACTAAATTTAGTTTTTTGAGTCAATTTTAGAAATAACTGATGCCTACATCTATTTTGGACAACAGATTTGCACAACATTGAAGAAGAAATTAATAAACATGTAAAACATGGTTGGGGAACATTTGGAAGAAACAGTTTGACTTTCAAGAGCAATTTACTAATATGTCTTAAAAGAAAAGTGTTTAATCAATGCATTCTTCCAATTCTTACTTGTGGATCAAAGACATAGACCTTAACTAAATCGGGCATACAAAGGCGTCAGATGACTGAAAGAAGCGGAGAGGTGCGTGCTTGTTGTAACCAGAAGACATAGGGAGAGGAATACATGGATTAGGGAAATCAAGAGTTCATGAGATCATGATCAAAGTGAAGCAATTGGCTGGGCATATTCCTAGAACTGACCACCATTGGACAACTGAAATACTGCAATAGATACAAAGGGACAGGAAAAATCCAGAAGACCATCACCTGGGAGATGGGTGAATGAAATTCAAAATCTATATTTTGAGGTTACTCACCTTTATTCCCTAAATCTTTTAGGAGGTTTTTGTCTCTACACATTTCCAACACGTATTTTTCTTATTTACATCGTGGTTCAAGGCCGCAAAAAAAATATATATATATATATTTTTCAACTGACGTAAACTTCAACTCATGCTTACGGAATTGGCAGAAAAAAGAAGCAAATAAAACTGCATTGGTCCAGTACTGTATTGAACAAAGGTAATACCCAAAGTTTGATGAAACAAAAATTAAGAATTGCCGTACGGAAAGGCATTTGAGATTGGCGGAGACAGTGTTGATTGAAAAAAATAGACACAGGTTATGCAACGTTAATGATCCTAATAGCTTAAACACATATTGGAAGGATTTGATTAGAAAGGAAAGCCGCAGAGAAGAACAGGGGGGGGGGCAAGAGAAAAAAAATGATGTAATATAAAAAAAAAATGTGTTAGAATATAAGATGATTAGTTTCAAGAATCAAATAAATCTAACAGATATTTATAAGTACGAAAGGAAAAGAAGGCTATTGGGTCATCTGATAGATGGCACCACTGCGCCTGAATGACGGAGAACGGGAAATGAGACGATGCCGTGCGAGCACTGGAACATTCGCTACTTTTCGTGAATGGTGACAGGTTGTACATCTGTTGTGTCCGCTCCTTGAGAATGGCCTGGGCAGAGGCTGAAAGTGCTTGGTTGTTATGCTTGTTTGTGAGGGGAGAGAGGTCCGTGATTGTTGAATATAGTAGTTGTGTCAGGTATTTGGGTTTATTTTAATTGGGCACTGATGTGCAATTGTAAATAATTTTGGGTTACAGCTTTTTAGCTTTGACCTTTTAGGAAATGTGTAATATAGGTTTTTATTGATTGAAGTTTTAATCAGATTAAAGTGTTTTAGGGAGTTCAATTGTGTATATTTGTGGTAGATTATTTTGAATCTGAATTTGGTCATAGCGAAAAGAAGGGAAGGGAATGAAGTTTACGTGAGTTGAAAAAGGTTTTTTTTTTTTTTCGTCCTTGAACTACGATGTAAATAAGAGAAATACATGTTGGAAATGTGTAGAGACAAAAACCTCCTAAAAGATTTAAGGAATAAAGGTGAGTAACCTCAAAATATAGATTGTCTAAATAGCACATGAATAATTAAGCAGCTAGATGACATTTGCAATGCTGTATGAATATATGAAATTCAAAAGCTTGCCAGAGTGACATAGAAGAGAGTTTCTCAAAACAGAGAGTTGTGGAAGAAAGGAGCTTGGGGAAATTTTCATGCAGCAGTGGATTGAAAATGATTCATTATGATGATGATGATGATATGATACGATACGAGCATATTGCTTTCTGGAGTAGAAATATCATATTCAACTCTCTGTGGAGCCTAAGAAACTTTAAAACTGTGTTGTCCTGTTAGTTCCTTAGGATAGAATAAATTATCAACATTTATTTACAATTAAATGTTTATTATACATCGACTGTAGTTTCTCAGAGTGTTTGGCTTTGCATCATCAGGACAAATGGAGTGTAAACATTCAAATCATTGTGATATGATCAGAGTTCTGATGGTCACAGATTTTGGAAAGTTGTTTCCATGCACTTGAAAGAAATGGAGTCGATGTCGTGTCATTGACAAGCCATGAAGAGTTGCAATATATGTGGAAAGTTCCTAATGTATTAAGCTTCATAGTCAAATCAGGTTTATCAATAAGCATAGCATTTTCAAACACAAATTTATGGTTATTTTTGTGACAGTGTTGGGCTATAGATGACTTCCTCAGTTCACAGTTCCATACATAAGTCTTGTGTTCCTTCACATGGAAACCTAAATCCCTGTGGGTCTGTCCTATATATGAAAGTCCACATTCACAAGGTATTTGATAAATTCCTCAGGAATTTATGTTCACGACACAGTCTTTTGATCTGTAAAAATTCTTAATTTTGGACAGCTTGCTTTCATTGATTTGAGGGCTTCATTCAGTGGGATACTTGTGAACATGGATTTCACATCAAAAGATGACATGAACTGATCAGCTAAAATGACATCCATACAACGATCAGTTCATGTTATCCTTCGATGTGAAATCCATGTTCATAAGTATCCCACTGAATAGAGCCCTCAAATCATTGAAAGCAAGTCTCATTGAACATCATTGCAGCCAACCAGAATTAGAAAAAATTTTAAGACTAGTGGAAATTTGTATGAGACTAAACAGTTTCCTTTTCCGTGGAAGATTTTTCCAACAGATGGAAGGCCTTGCCATGGGTAGCCCACTCTCACCTTGCAACGCTCCTAGCCATTACTTCCCCACCAGAATTTACTTTGTTCAGCTACTATCTCAGTAATCTGTCTCTCTCTGGGTTCGAACCCACGACTAGGACGTAATGTGCAGTAGACAGATATTCAAATAAATTTACAATGATAAATAAACAAATCACACACAAATTACTCTTCTAAACCCTTTTATATAATTCAACAGTTTTAGTACAACCACAAGTCAATTACTTCAAAACCGATGTTACTAAACTGAATTCAAATTCTAACATATTGCAGATTTTCACCCCTTTTACTTCAATGTTTTATCACACCAGACAGGCAATACAATACTAATAACATTAGGTATTTAAACCCCATTAATCATTAGCCTGTCATTTCTTTAGACAACATTCAAAATTAATTAAAGCACATGAGCACACTAAAACACAAGAGTGACAATCAACTCTGGGTATGTCATCATCATCAACCATTATCAATCCACTGCTGGACGAAGGTCTCCCCAAGTTTCCTCCACAACGGTCTGTCTTGTGCCAGTCTCCTCCATGTCACCCCTGCATACTTTCGAATTTCATCCACCCATCTCCCATGTGGTCTTCTTCTGGATCTTTTCCTGTTCCTTAGAATCCAATCTAAAATTTCGGCTGTCCATCGATGATATGTCCTTCTGGCAGTATGTCCAGCCCATTGCCATTTCAGGGATTTAACTCTGATCATGATGTCTTCCACTCTTGTCACTTTTTGGATCCACGAGTTCCTCTTCTTATCTCTCCTGGTTACACCAAGCATGCACCTCTCCATGCTGTTTTGAGTTGTCTGCAGCCTTTGTATGTCTCTTTTAGTTAAGGTCCACGTCTCTGCACCATACGTAAGCACTGGAAAGATGCATTGATCAAACACTTTTCTTTTAAGACATAATGGCATATTGCTCTTGAAATTATGCTGTTTCTTCCAAAAGCTCTCCAGGCAAGTTTTGTACGCCGATTAATTTCTTCATCAATGTGACACTCACTTGATATCTGCTGTCCAAGATAAACGTACGTGTCTGTTATCTCCAGCTTTTCTCCATCAATCGTTAAATCTTCATTTCTTGTAAAAGCATTGAACATCACTTTTGTCTTCTGAAAGTTCATTTTTAATCCCAATTCTTTACTCTTGTCAGCAAGTTCCTGGATCATACTCTGCAGCTCTGATTGGGTAGTTGCAAAAATGACTACATCATCAGCAAAACGAAGGTGGGTTAGATAATCTCCATTAATCTTTATCCCCTTGTTTTCCCAGCTCAGCGACTGAAAAACACCCTCCAAAGTGGCATTAAAGAGCTTCGGAGATATGGTGTCACCTTGTCTCACTCCCTTTCCAATTTTTACGTGTGTTGTATTTTCAAACAGCCTAATCTTTGCACTTGCATTTTCATAGATGTTATTAATAATATTAATGTATGCATCTTCAATACCGCAGGTTTTCAGAGCCATTGTAACTGCTGATGGTTTCACCGAATCAAAGGCTTTTTCATAATCGATAAAAGCCATGCACAATGGAAGTTCATATTCCCTCGCTCTTTCAATTAGTTCTCTCAGCACGTGGATATGATCTATTGTGCTGTAGCCACTCCTGAATCCAGCTTGTTCTCTCGGTTGAGCCATGTCCAGTGTTACCTTCAAGCGGTGTGAAAGAACTTTAGTGAAGATTTTATAAACTACTGATAGGAGGCTGATAGGTCTGTAGTTTCCGAGATCCTCAATGTCACCTTTCTTATGTAGCAGGATCATTGTAGCGGTGTTCCAATCCTCAGGAATCTTTCCTTCATTAAGGCATCGAGTGAAAATTTGGGCGAGTACTGTTTCGATTTCTCCACTTGCTTCTTGTATGATGTCTACAGTAATTCCATCTTCTCCTGGAGCTTTCCCCCGCTTCATGTTCTTGATTGCATGTGCAACTTCTGCTGGGAGGACTGGACGAACTCTGGTACTGGTACCTTTCATGATGTCTGGAGTGCATGTATCATCCCTTTCATATAATTTGGAGTAGAAATCTTTCACTCTTGTCAAAATTTCGCCTCTATTTCTTGTTACAGAACCATCTTCTTTTCTCAGTGCCATAATCTGTTTTCTTCCCTTACTGAGATGTCCCTTTGCTATCTTTAGGCTTTGGTTGTTTTCAATTGCTTTCCTCACTAGTTCACAGTTGAATTTTCTTACGTCTTCAGTGATACTTTTTCTTACTGTCTTGCATAGCTCTATATATTCCACTTTAAAGGCTAATCTTCTTTAGTTGTCCTCATCTCTTCTTTTTTGCATCAACATTTTGGTTTTTCCTGATAATTTGTTCACATGCAACTTGTTCTTAGACCCAGTTAATTTTGTTGCTGTTTCCATAAGAGCTTTGGTTACTTTTCTGTTAACTTCAGAAATATCCACTTCTTCTGATGTTAAGCCTTCTAAAGCAGAGATTCTGTTCTTCAGTTCCAACTTGAAGGTATTATGGTGTTTTTTAAGGTTGGTTATGTCAATACATTTTGTTTGTCTTATGAGCTTGCCATGTTCGAGTTTAGTGTTGAGATGCATCTTACATCTCACCAATGTATGGTCATTACCTGTGTTGAACTTGTTTAGCACACTGCAGTCTTCTATGACGAATTTTTTGTTACACATAATAAAATCCATTTCACTTGTCGTCCCATTTGGATGTCTCCATGTCCATTTCCTGTGTGGCTTTTTCTTGAAGAAGGAGTTCAAGATAAAAAACCCTTCTGCCTCTGCAAACTCAACGAGAGTATTTCCACGCTGGTTTCTGTTGCCTGCCATGACCGAATTTACCTACTGAAGTTTCATTCTGTTGCTGTTGCCTTATTTTTGCATTGAAATCTCCCATAATTATCTTCAAGTGCTGCTTACCTTTATTATTTAGATGACAAATTTCCTCATAAAATTCTTCAATTTTTTCTTCAGGATGACTTGTAGTGGGTGCATAAGTTTGAATAATCTGAGATTGGTATCTTTTCGAGAGTTGGATAATGAGTCGTGCAGCTCTGTCAGAGGAACTTTCAACTTCTACAACTTTATCCTTCAGTTTCTTGTTTATTATAAATCGAACACCACTAGTTCTGCCAGTATCTGTCCCACGATAGTAGAAGAGATGTCCACTTTTCAGTTCAATGAGATCTTCTCCTTTTCTCCTTACCTCACTTAGCCCAACGATGTCCCACTTGATCCTTTGAAGTTCCTCTTCCAATTCAAGAAGCCTTGAATCAGAAGATTAATTTTAAATTCTTAATAGTACAACATGCATAATGAACACCACATGAAAATAAACCAATTTCAAATAACTTTCAATTATCCTACAACCCTACTTTAAAATCTGCCAGCAACTAGTAATTATACAAAGAAAAAGACTTTTGCATTTGCATACTAGGAATTAATGGTATTCCTCTGATGGCCCTGGCACTCACACAACAGGCTCAATGAGAAGAAAAGTTCACACACAAAAAAAAACTTCAGTGAATCACTGGATGATGAGTATTCCATGTAAAAAAGTTCCGGTACTCCAAATTTTTCACAACAACGCATTCGTCCAGGCGTGAAGAGAACCCTCCACCACTCCATAACTCTCAGACATAATTGGACGGAAACTCCATACTCTCTCGGCATAAAAAAGATGTATCAAAAACTTTCACTGCTTCCAACACCTAGGAACAATCAGGCAGAAACTCCGAGTTCTCACAGCATGAAAGGGCGTAAAGCAAACTTTACTGCTCCTGACACCCAGGAACACTCAGGCAAAAACTCCGGGCTCCTACGGCATGGATGGGCATAAAGCTTTTGCTAGTTCAAGAAAACACACTCTTGCATTCTCAAGAAGAAACTTGAGAGAGATAATTCTTTTCCAAAGAGGTTAGGCCATGGAAATTCCCTTCCAGCAGATTTCCTACCATCCTGCTTCACCACTTGAAGCCAACAAGCCTTCCCGCATGGTTTTCCAAGAAGAAATCAAACTGCACCTGTGTGCCACACGCAGAGCAAATGTGCAACCAATCCCACAAAAAAAAAAAAAAAAAAAAAAAAAAAAAAAAAAAAAAACGAGCAAGCAAGAGATAAAGATCACCAATTTATAGCGCCAAGAGACCTTGAGCTCCAATCAAGCCATTCCACTATGAGGGGCGTCAGCTCCGGTACATTTTTGCATATAAGTATATCAAAAAATTTTAATTTCATAGTTATTTTCAAACCTATAAACAAGGTGAATTTTTAAGGATCAAAAGACTATGTCGAAGACAAATTACGTGGGAATTTATCGGATACCTTGTGAAAGTGAACTTTCATATATATATATAGGGCAGACCCACAGGGCTTTAAGTTTCTGTGTGAAGGAACACAAGACTTACGTACGGAACTATGAACTGAAGAAGTTATCTATAGCCCAACATTGTCACAAAAATAACCCAATTTTTTTTTTTTTTTTTTTTGAAAAAGCAGTGCTTATTGATAAACCTGATTTGATTATAAAGCTTCATACATTAGGAGCTTTCCACATATACCTCAACTCTTAACGACTTGCCAACGATGTGACGTCAGCTCCATTTCTTTCTAGTGTGTGAAATCAACTCACCAAAATCCATGACCATCAGAACTCTGAATATATCACAATGATCGAATGTTTTATGCTCCATTTGTGATGAGGCCAATCCAAATTCTCTGTGAAACTATAGTCGATGTTAAAAAAACATTTAATTGTGAATAAATGTTGATAATTTTTTCTGTCTCAACATCACAAGTGTATAGTCTTAAATATATATAGTTCCTTAGGAGTTGGTTTAATGCACTTTGGTGACTGCTTATAGCCTTTGGTGCACTTTGGTGACTGTGTTGCTCATGGTGGTCGTTAAACCTTCAATCCAAAAAAATAAAAAAAATGCACTTGAATGTGACATTTCAGTGCCAAAAAATGTGTACAACAGCCGTTCCATAAAAACTGAGAGTAAAATCCCACAAAATGAAGAAATATAGGTACAGCAAAATATGTATCAATTCCAATTAGTAGTTCTAATTCTGACTATTATATAGCTCTAATCATTCTACTATTCTCTTTTACGTGCGATATTTCAAAGTAACTACAGCCGGGTTTCATAACGAAATATATCCTGGAAAGTATATCCGACGAATGGCAACAAGGAATATCGGACTCCATTAGCGCGAAGTTAACCACGAACATCGGTGGTAAAGTCGCCACGCTCCTGAGGATGCCCAGAGGATGGGCGAAAAATTTCGAGCATTAAGAACGGTAAAAATTGATGTGTTTGGAATCCCAAGGCAAAGATCCAATGAGTATACCCAGCGAAAAGTGTGAGAAGTAAAGCCAGTCATCGCATACAACGGACTTTAGGACAATAACACCAACAAAGACCGGAAAACACGTGCGTGAAATGTTCCCATCACTAGAAAGGAATGCCAAGGTAAGCATTATCTGCTAGAATTTTGTACAAGCAAAATATGTGTTATTCTTTCTCAAAGTATCTTCCCTCGGATGATATGCAACAACCCCAATGTTCAGGCCACTTTCCCCCTTTCCAAAGCATGCAGCAAAAGCATTTTGTGGAAGCTGCTTTAGTGGCTCTTGTACATCTTGAATAACATCAGCATCTGTGTTGAATGTTGCACCACAGAACTTCTTCATTGTTGGAAAAAACTAGAAATTGCACGGGGCGAGGTCAAGACTGTTGGTAGACTGTGGCGGGATTTCAATACTGCATTTCGTAAGAACTGTTGAACACAAGCAGCCACATGTGGGCGGGCGTTATCATGGTGTAGGGTCCACTTGCCCACCAGTTCCGGTCACTTAATCAATATGTGTCGTCACAGACACTTCAAGACTGAAATGTAATACTCAGCATTGACAGTAATTTGTAGAGGAACGACATGCTGGTAGACTACACCTTTATGATTAAAGAAAATTATCATCACCACCTTCCCAGTTGATTTGGTTTGGTGGACATTTTTCGAAGGAAGCGAGCTTGTGTGTTTCCAAACACTCGTTGCGCGCTTCGTGAGGGGTTGAAATAGTGGACGCATGTTTCGTCAGCAGTTATTACTGTGTTTAGAAAGTTTGCATCCTTTGAAAGCATTTGTTCCACTCATGACACACCTGAACTCTGGCCAACAATTGTTCTCTCGTCAAATGACGAGGTACCCATCTGTAACTCACACAACGCAGCAGTAATTTGTCGCATAGAATGTGGAAGGCTGATGTTTTTGAAATATTAGTTGACACCTCTATATCTTCACAGGTCATTCATCGATCTTCTTGCAGGATTGTCCAAACAGTGCTAACAATACGCTCTGTAACAACACTTTCAGGTCAACCAGGCCTAGGAGTGAGTTTTGCTGATAAATGCCCTTTTTTGAAATCATGGTGCCATCTAAAAATTGGTAACTTACCCAAACATTTATCTTTGCAAGCTTTTTTCATTAAATCAACTGTTCCTGGGGCCGAAACGATAGCAAATGTTTATAGCACAATGCATTTCACTTCTTAATTCTGAATCACTCACCTTCATAGCTGTATGGTGAAATGCAGATGTACCTTAAACAACTGCGCAATAACAAAACCAAAATCATCTGCCACAGCTAATAACTGTTGCCATAGATACTTCATTTTTTCAGTTAGTCGTCTACATGGTCATTTTCCCCCTTTGCACTGTTGCCAACTCAAAAGAAAATTGCTCTCAGTTTTTATGGAACAGCCTTTGTAATTTTGATTTATTATTGCAGCTGTTAAAGCAAAGGGAGTTTGTTTTTTTTCATCACGCACTTCAAATTGTAGGAATAGTGCCAAATGCAAACACACATTTTTATCATCTCACCAAAATGTCTGTATCCTAGCAGTAAAGGTGTGAGTCTTGCAAAGTAAAAAAATAAAATTGGCCAGTTTTGCATGTTATCCTGCATAATCCACAGTCCCAAGTTACAAACTCCATAGTGGTATAGTTTTCCAGAAAAATCAGTTTAGGTCTGCTGTCAAAATGTTGCAATGAAAGAACTCACTTTGATCTCTCACAAGCAGTTTGTCTGAAGCTAAAGGAAATGCAAACCAATGTTGCACTCCACAGCACCAGCTGGCATAAAATGTATGAACAAATTATAATTCCCTTGCTGGCATAAAGTGTATCTACAAATTGGAATTCAATGTATGATATTTTGAAGAGAATATCAAAGGAGAGGATGGACAATTGCCTCATGCCTTCCAGATCATAACATACCCAACTGACTGCTATTGTATTTAAGCTGACTATGTAGCTCTGTTGCCATCAGAGTTAGTTCAGACAAAGCTCTTATTTGAATAGTGTTTACAAGTTTAGCTGCTTTATAGTGCTTTCTCAGCAAAGAAACAAAAACAACAAAGGCACCAATCCCCCTTCTCCCATCAGAAAAAAAAAAAAAAGTTGCTAAAATCTTTCCAAATTAAATTTCAAAATGTAGTAAGTATATGTGCGAATGATATTGTCTTGAATCCACATTGCAAACTAACATTTCTAAAACCAAAATCTGTTACCACTAGAAATTGGATTAAACAAAAAAAATGATGGCCTGTTTCCATTATTTGGAAATGGAGAAAAATATGGTTGTAATAAACCCCTGCCAAATGTAGAAAAATTGTTGTTTCTTTGTCATAATCTTCCATTATCAAAATTTAATTGTTAAAATTTTGGCTGCTAATGAGATTTTATGAAATTTATAAACTTTTTCTAGCTGACATTGTACAGTAGTTGAAGATGAAGTACAATTATAAACAATAAGTGGTGCAGTTTAACTTTTATCTGATAATTTTTTTTTTGTGAAAACAAAATTCTTACTGGAGATCATATTTGGCCAGTTAATTAGTGTAAATAGTTTGTTTGCTTGTATCTGCGTGCACAATCATTCATATACAATTTTGTTTGTATCCAGACTCAGCAAGCTCAGATGGTGGTTTGGATGCTTCAGCATCGTCTTTTGATGCAACTACACACATATGTCTATCTTGTTCCGGTTGATCCATCTTCTCCTCCAACTACTATCACTCGTCATCCATTAAATATTTCTCATTTAAAAGAGAGGAATAAATGTACTTCAGGATTAGGCACTTCATGTAAGTATCATTTAGTTCTACAGAAACTGTGGATGGCTGACTATCCCTTTTATTTAATACACTGTGTAAGAAGAAACTGTGGATGGCTGACTATCCCTTTTATTTAATGCACTGTGTAAGAAAAAGGAATCTGCTTAACCATGTGGGGTACAAAAAGTAGTGATTCTACCTGCATCATGAACGGGAAGTCTTCCTTGAATTCTGTTATATTTCCACTGACATTGGCTGCACTTATGCATTCTTTCTCACAGAAAACTAGTTTTCTTGCTTAAGCATATGGGTTTTACTTGAATCTTTGCACCAGCAGCAGATCATACTGGTTTGATGCTGAGTTTTTCCTCCTTGACAATGAAATCAGTCATTGCATACTGGCAAAATATGTTTGCAGCCATATATTTCAGTGAAAGGCACAAGTGAAGGTAGTTGTAGTGTGCATATTTGCTAGATCTGTATCAAGTTATAGAGGGTAAAATAGCTCTTGTGGTTTTATACATCCCCATGCTTTTTTCAGCTTATATGAGGGTTATTCAAAATGTAACGAGATCAATTTTACATGGGACGGAAGTGTAATGCAATAAACATATTTACACTTACATATTTTCAAAGTATTCTCCCTTTACCTGAATGCTCTGGTCCCACCTTTCTATCCACTTCCAAAAGTGTGTTCAAAGCCCTTTCTCAACATGTGGTTCAAAATACCCATCACAGCATTGTTCAGTTCAGTATTTGATGCAAACCAACGCCCACTTAGTCATTTTCTCACTTCAGGGAATAGGTGGAAGTCACTTGGCACCAGGTCCGATAAATACAAAGTGCTCCATAATTTCAATGCCTAGATCTTGAATATCCTGCTGGGTAAGCAAAGCACGATCTGCAGGGTCTTTATCTTGATGCAAAATCCAACCAGTTCGTGCATATTCTGGGTGTTTGGAGGAAATGTTTTTCGTAAGACGACCTTTGAGAACTTCAGAATAATAGGCACCGGTAACAGTTTTCTCTTGTGGAACAACATAGTCATAAACAATTCCGTTTTTATCAAAGAAAACCAGGTGCATGGCCTTCCCTGCACTTGCTTGAACCTTTGCTTTCTTGAATCGGGGACTCTGTGGGCATTTCCATTGGGTGCTCTGTTGTTTTGTTTCTGGATCAAAATGGTGCAAAAATGTTCCATCACATGTAATGACTCGATACAAAAAGTGTGGCTCACGTCATAGCTGACGTTTCTACTGGTGACAAGTGATAACACGATTTGCCTTGTGTTCATCCTTGAGCAAGTAGGGAATCCACTTTGCAGTGACTTTCCAGTACCCCTACTGGTTTCTCAATGTCATCAATGGAATCAGTGGATATGTGATCCCATTAGCAACCTCCTGAATGTTCACTTGGTGGACTTCACACAGGAGTTCCTCAATGGTGTTGATGTGAACCTCCATAGTCGATGTTGAAGGCTTACCACAGCATGGTGCATCTTCCAAACACTTTTCACCATTCACAAATTTCTTGTGCCACTCAAAAACTCTTACACGGGACAAAGCATCTTCCTTATAGGCTGTTTTAATCATTTCGTGCGTTTTTGTGGCTGTATTATTTAAATGCATGCAAAATTTTATAGCTGCTGTTTGCTCTAGTTTTAAATCCATACTGGGTTACAGAAACGTGTCTGAACTCTACACCATCTACTACAAGAATGAACTAGTAAGTGCTGTAACAACATGTTGTCACGTGACTGACCTTGCAGGTGTTCTGACACAAGCAGCTGCATTTTTCTGTGTGGGTTTGTTTTGTGCTATGACATCAGTCTCGTTACTTTTTGAGCAGCCTATATATATATATATACACTGAAGTGCCAGGGAAACTGGCACACCAGTCTAATACTTGGTAGGTCCCCCACGGTAGCGCAGGACTGCAGAAATACGACGGGGCATGGACTCCACTAGCTTCTGGAAATATGCTGTACTCGATGCACACCATACTTCCTGTAGAGCATTCCACAATTTGGGTGTATTCCGAGGTCTCGGGTTCCTGTGTTCGATAGCGCGTTGCATGGCATCCCAAATGTGTTCTATCACGTTCAGATCTGGGGACTTGGGTGGGAATGGCAACAACCCAAACTCAGATGAATGCTCCTCTAACCGTAATGTGGCATCCTGACACTTGTGTGGAGGTGCATTGTCCTGTTGGAACAGGCCCAACCCATCAGCATGAATGCAGGACATGAACGGGTGTACCTCGTCAGAAAGGATGCGCACATAGCGTTGGCTGATCACAAACATTTGTAGACATACCAGGGGTACCAGTGAAGCCTAGCTAAACACACCCCATACCATTACGGACTCCCCATACCATTACGGACTTCCCATACCATTACGGACCCCCCACCAGCCGGTACAGTTCCCTGTTGGCAGGCGGGATCCATGGCTTCATGGGGTTTGCGCCACACACGAATCCTTCTATCTGCCCGATACAGTTGGAAACGCGGCTTGTCAGACCAGGCTACTTGTTTCCAGTCGTCAAGTGTCCAGTGGCAGTGTTGCCGTGCCCAAGCGAGGCGCATAGCTCTGTGTTGTGCACCCATCAAGGGGACTTGAGTTGGGCGTCGGCTCCTAAAGCCCATATCGTGCAGGGTATGTTGCACAGTCCAGATGCTGATGCTTGTTGAGGCTCCAGCATTGAATTCTGATGATACCTGCGAGAGTGTTGCACGCCTATCGCGTAAAACAATTCTTGACGGCTGACGATGGTCACGTTCACCCAATGTCTTTTTACGGCCACACTGGTATCGTAGGTTGGAGGTTTTGCCGGAATTCTTGTAGTCACGGTACACCCTTGCAATGGTCGTCCGTGAAAATCCGAACTTCGTTTCTACCTCCGAAATACTATGGCCCATCGCATGAGCGCCAACTATGACACTGCATTGAAAATCGCTTAAATCATTATTACTTGTCATTCTCATGCCGAAAACAGCTCTGACAGCTGGCAAGGATGTCTATCGCTTTATATACACACTGGCGGATGCAACCGAGTGCGCACATAAGTGACGTTGCTATGTATTTTGCATAAGCTTGTCTGTACCAGTTTTTCTAGCACTTCAGTGTATATATAAAAACTCAAACATGGCAAGCTCATAAAACGAACAAAATGTATTGACATAACCAACCTTAAAAAGCATCATGATACCTTCAAATTGGAACTAAGGAACATATTCTCCACTCTAGAAGATCTAACATCAGAATAAGTGGACATCTCGGAAGTTAAAAAGCTAACTAAGGCTCTTACAGAAACAGCAACAAAAATAAGGGGTACGAAGAACAAATTTCATATGAAGAAAATATCAGCAAAAACAAAAATTGTGATGCAAAAGAGAAGGGAGATAAAAACAAATAAAGAAGATGACATTTACAAAGTGGAATCTATAGAGCTATGCAAGACAGTAAAAAAAGTGTCACTGAAGATATAAGGAAATTCAACTGTGAACTAGTGAGAAAGGCAATTGAAAACAACCAAACCTGAAGAGAGCAAAAAGACATCTCAGTAAGGGAAAAAAGCATGTTATGACCCTGAGAAAAGAAGATGGCACTGTAACCAGAAATAGAAGTGGAATTTTGACAAGAGTGAAAAATTTCTACTCAAAACTATATGAAAGAGATGTTACATCTACTTTAGACATGTCAAAAGGTAAACAGTACCATAGTTCCTCCAGTCCTCCCGGCAGAAGTTACACATGAAATTTAGAACATGAAATGGAGAGAAGCTCCAGGAGAAAATGGAATTACTGTGGACATTTTACAAGAAGCAAGTGGAGAAATTGAAACTAGACTTGCCCAAGTTTTCACTAGATATCTCAATGGAGGGAAGATTCCTGAGGATTGGAACAATGCTACAATGATCCTGCTACATAGAAAGGGTGACTTTGAGGATCTCAGAAACTGCAGACCCATCAACCTCCTATCAGTGATTTATCAAATCTTCACTAAGGTCCTTTTACATTGCTTGAAGGTAACACTATACATGGCTTAACCAAAAAACAGGCTTAATTCAGGAGTGGCTACAGCACTGTAGATCATATCCATGTACTGAGAGAACTAATTGAAAGAACGAGGGAATATAAATTTCCATTTTATTGATTACGAAAAGGCCTTTGATTTGGTGCAACCATCAGCAGTTACAATGGTTTTGAAATCCTGCGGTACTGAAGATACATACATACATTAGAATTATTAGTAACATCTGTGAAAATGCAATTGCAAAGGTTTGGTTATTTGAGGATACAGCACCAATAAAAATTGGAAAGAGAGTGAGATAAGGTGATGCCATATCTCCCAAACTCTTTAATGCCACATTGCAAAATATCTTTCAATCATTGAACTGGGAAAACAAAGGGATAAAGATCAATGGAGATTATTTAACTCACCTTTGTTTTGCAAATGCTTCTTCAGAACTGCAGAGTATGATCCAGCTTGCTGACAAGAGTAAAGAAGTGGGATTAAAAATGAACTTTCAGAAGACAAAACTCATAACTTGGAGCGACCTTCATCCAGCAGTGGATTGAAAATGGTTGACAATGATGATGATTATATATATTTAAATAATCTGACTACATGTGCTTATATGTACTTTTGGTATAATATATAAATACCTATCAGCTACCTATCCACATGCACACACACACCAACCATCCATCCCTTGAGGACCATTAGTTCTACCACAAGCATGCATCATCATGAAATTGCATTAAGTTACTTTTGCCAGGGCTACTTGCAGGTGGGACAGTAAGTTCCAAGCTTGCATCAGAAAGCAGAACAAACATACCACCCAGTCTCTACACTGGGATTTGAACCCAGATCCAACTCAGACAAGATATCCAAAGCCCACACTTCAGACCATTTGAGTCGAATAGATCAGCTATATATGCACTGAAATGCCAAAGTATTAGGAACATCTACCTAATAATGCTTTGGACTGATCTTGGCCTTCAAACCAGTCTCAGTTCAATGTGGCATGGATTCAACGAGATGCTAATATCATTCTACAGGTATGTTCAGCCAAGCAGATGGGATGACATCAGTCAATTATCGAATGTTCGCTGAAGGAGAATCTCTGTTACAAATGGCTCTCTCTCAATTTCATCCCACAGTTGTTTAATTTGGTTAAAATCTGGGTACTGTGAGAGGCCATTTTAGCACTTTCAAATCCCTGTCATACTCCTGGAACCACACTGTGATGTTCTGAGCAATCACGTCTGAATGCTGTTTCAGAGGTATTAAGAAACTCAATACCCACCTTGAAAACAGAATTCAGACTATTACATCGTCTTCACCAGCCAGTACAGTTATCACAATGTAACTGGGATCCATCAATTCATGCTGTTAACAGCACAATCTGACCTGTCTGTCAGTGTGTACAACTGAAAACATGATTCACCAGGCTAGATGACCTTTTTCCTGTCCTCAAGATGAATTTGTTGGTTTTTAGCAAAGACGAGTGGTACACGAAGGGGAGATCTGCTGTTATAGCCGATTTGCACCAATGTGTGGCAGACTGTGTATGCTGAAATCCTCCTCCATATGCTGCTGTTGTACTGAGCAGTTACTTGATGCAGTGGAGCTCATCTCTTCCTCATGCAATCCTCTCCAGCTACCATTGCCCTTGAACATGAACCAGTCATTTCCACCAACAAGAAGACCTCTGACTGCTTGTTTTGTTGTTTGTGTACCACTCATCCTACACCCTCGATACAATTGTTTGTCCTTGTGTAGCCAAGATTTGCTGACTCTGAGATGGTGTACTTGCCTGCCTAGCACTTTCTGCCATGCCTCTTTCAAGGCCACTCAAATCATAGATCTTACATAATGTCATCATTGTGTGTCGTGGAAATGGTGCAATTTCTGGTAACAATTTTCAATTTGAATTTTGCCTAAAAAAAAGCTTGCTCCATTGTTTGATATAGAAAGAAGGAACTGTAAAGAATAAGAACATGTGCATTTCATCAGGAAATTTTTCAAAACAATATGAAGCCACATTACCATTTTTTACGATAATGTTTCCAGTTGTTGTTTCTGGGCATAATGACCACCATGAGCAACTTCCAATCTGTGAAGGCACTTGCTATGTCTACTGCAGAATTCCTATTTAGATCCAATTAGTTTATGACAAAAAAACTAGAAATAAAATGTTAATGCTACTTAGTGGGTCGCAAGGAAGTCTTCCATTTGTGGGCAGTTTTTTTTTACTTTTTTTAAATCAATTACACTGTTATTTTGCTGCCCCTACAATTTGTTGAAGAGTGTGTAATACAATTTTATTCATTACTGCTGAAAAATGCTAAAAACTTGATTTTTCTAGTGTTTACTACTGAAAATGTTTAAATGATTGTTGGAGTATATGCATGCATCATGTTATGCAACATGTGACTGTATAATGACTGGGTTAAAAATCTTCATGCAGCATTGGTGGGGGTAGCACATGATGACTGAGTGAATCATCTTCATCTAAAATGCAATAATTTTCTTGTATTTAATTTATCTTGTGTGTTTGCATTTTTTTAATGTGTTATTACCCTCCAAGAAAAAAATAGAATGAGGGATTGTATTAGAACAGAAAATCAGCATCATGTTTTGTGCAACTGGAAGAAATGCAATGGATTTTCAAACTGTTGCAGATTGATTGCAGCAAAACAATGCATAAAGCACAGATTTTGATGAACATCAAAAGATTTCAAAACTAGCTAAGGGGAGGGGCGGTGGATTATCCGGCCATCTGATGTCTTTAAGAGCTGATGCAGAAATGATTCAAGTGACTTTAATGCTATCAGTTTGGAAATTAGATGATATAATGTGAAGATCTGGTCTGCACCCAAAATTTCATGAAAATTTTATTGATTGACAAAAGAGGGGTGGGTGGCTAATCCAGAATCCTTTTAGACCTGTTAGAAAAGAATTTCAAGGGCTCGATCTTTTGGATAAATGCTGTGACTGATGACAAATTTTGGCTTTTCAACGTGTGACCCGAAAATAGAGAGAGTGCCAGTATCCAGCAAGAAAAGAAAAAGTTCAGTATCCATGGTTGAGGGAAGGGGAACCATGCGTGTTGATATGAAAGCTATCTGGTAACAAAAAATAGAATTTCCATTTTGGTATCTAGTAGCAAAACATAGAATTTCGTTTTTGATGAGCTCAGTTATTTTGCACAGTAATTGAATTTTGATTTGAAGGACTTTTCCATTTTGCAACGTATTTTTTCAATATTTGAGTGCAAAAATAATAAAATGGTGATAAGTGATTAAATTTTAAAGCAGTATATGAAGAAATTGACTTTTTCTGTATTGTTAGTTCTAGATTTAGTTTCCTTGCTTTGGATCAGCTAGAGTACCAGTTGTTTGAGTGGTTGCAGTGTCCCATATCCCAACTTGTCTGCTAACTTTACATGTTTTATGCTTTGAACTTTCTGACTAGACAAACCCATACCTCATTTTCACACTAGATTTAGTTCACTGCCACATATACACTATCTACCAACAAGTAATTGGACACCCCTGCAATCGACGATATCTGCGGTCCTGATACACATCATGGCCGCCGCCGTTAAATATCGTGTGGGAAACAACAACGCAACCAGTCGCCTGCAAGATGCCAAGCAGTTCGGAGCTCTCTGATTTCAAGAAAGGTGTAATCGTCGGATATCACAGAAATGGCCGATCCATACGTGACATATCCAGCGAGTCGAAGTACCCAAAATCAACAGTGGCCTACGTGATTGGCAAGTAGAAGATGAGAGCTGACTGTCGGAATGTGCCCCTACCCGGCAGACCCACAAAACTGGGAGTTAGAGACCGACGGGTGCTGGCCAGAGAAATTCGGAAAAACCACACCAAATCAATGGGTCACATCTGCGAGGAGTTTCAACTGGCATCCGGGAGTGTTCTTTCGATGAATACCATCCGTAAGGAAGCCCATCTGCTCGGTTATCATGGATGTGCTGCCGCCCACAAGCCTTTGATCACCAAGTCCAATAGCGCTGCTCGGCTAACATGGTGCAAAGAACGTCGACAGTGGACCGTTGAACAGTGGAAACAGGTTCTCTGGAGCGACGAATCAAGGTTCACCCTCTACCGTTCGGATGGCAAAGTCTGGGTTTGGCCTCTGGTCAGATGGCAAGGTCTGGGTTTGGCCTGGAGAACGCCTCCTGCCGGAATGTATTGTGCCAACTGTGAAGTTCAGCGGCGGTGGAATTATGCTATGGGGGTGTTTCTCCTGGTATGGCACGGGACCCTTGGTCGCAATTCCTGGTAGACTCAACGCCAAGACCTACTGCACCATTTCAGATGACCATACGCTTCCTACGTTGTGGCAGTTTTACGGGGTGGACCCATGTTACTTTCAGGATGACAATGCTACCTGTCATGTTGCGAGGTCCACCAGGGCTTGGTATGGTGACAATGGGGTTAATCGAATGGACTGGCCTGCGCAGAGCCTGGACCTTAACCCTATCGAGCACCTTTGGGATGAGTTGGAGCGTCGACTTAAGGGGTGCCCCCACCGTCCGAAATCGGTGAAGAAACTGACCTGTCTTCTCCAAGCCGAGTGGAAGAAAATACCGCTAGCCGTCGTACAACGCCTGGTTGAGACTATGCCCCAGAGGGTTGCAGCTGTAATCGCCACTCGTGGAGGCTCCACCAACTATTGAATGTGAATAAACTTCGTTTTCCTTTGCTATCACAGGTGTCCAATTACTTGTTGGTAGATAGTGTAGCTTATTCATACCTGACAATAATATTTGGTGTCTTATTTAAAAATCAAAACAAAATAAAAACACCTGTTTGGTGTAAAGTTTTGGATCTCAAAATCATCATCAACATTCATACCTGAGTTCTGATACAGTGCTTTGGTATGTTATTTGCAGAGATGGCTGAAAAGTTAAATAAACAAAACAAATTAACACCATTTAAGTAAAATGGAAGTATTTTAGTTGTCAAGCTACAAATAGTGATATAGCTCATAAAAGCTTAAAGTTTTCATAAACTTTCTTGAAATGTAACTTTTCATTTTCAATATTTTCTAGTTCCAAGTAGTGAATCTCTTGTGGTGAGCCCTGGGTACTCGAAAAGTGGATCAGAGGAAGACATTTCTGTGAAAGAGGAAAAGTTTCAGAATGTTTCAAATCTTACTTCAAGTGAACAAGCCCATACTTTAAAAACTCCTGCTGCATCTATCAGTCGGGATGACTATAATTCCTTTACTAGGTAAAGTAGCATTGGTGATTTTATATTTGATTTGTATAGTTGTATAAAATTTGGAGAAATAATGTTTTGTAAAATGTTCTTGTGTAAAGAATTCCCAAGAGCGTTCGTCACCAGAAAATCTCATCTATTTGTTTATCATTTATTATGTGACTAGCATCACAACAGCTACATAATAGAGCTTAACAAATACAGTTTTTGTTTCACAGATGATGAAAAACTTACGTATATGGAACTAAGTGCTTTTATGACATACTAATTTTATTCACACCACATGAATACAATGTTCCAGAGTGAAAAACTGGTTGTTACAAAACATGCATTTAATTCAAGTAATAATCCACCACTAAGCAGATTTTTTTTTTCTTTTAACTAACTGAAATAGATACTGAAAAAGTAATTTGGGTAGTAGCTATCAATTTTGAGCAAACACAACCAAAATGCGTGAATTTTTACGAACATGTATACACTGTACAAGTACACCCTGTCATTAATCTCCAGTAAATTAGTATAGTGACTTTGCTGTTCTTCTTTTTTTCAATCTAGGTAAGAAAACATATGAAAGTGTGTGTGTGTGTCATACAAGAGATTCTTCCGCGGATTCGCAGAATTCCGTTTTTTTTTTGTTTTTTTTCCATCATTTGGGCTATTCTCGAGATCGATGCAAAACTAAAGAAAAATTTTGAAGGATTTGTTGGGGGGGGTTGTTTTTTTTTATGTAATCGTCATGATGTCTTGGAGACTTTGACTAAGTGATTTTAAGTTATCTTCAAAAATCCCTGAGCACTCATACCATGAAATCAGTATGCACTCTTGTAAAAGTTTTGTTTTACTTTTACCTTTGCCAACACAGGAGTTTTTCTTCAAGATATATTGGATGGAACCTCAAGAGTAGTGTCCAAGTACAAATATCTACATACATATCTACATACATATCACTAAGCTGATCTCTGTGATTCAGAGGTTAGCTCCACAAAGAAATATAAACTACCAGATAAAATTTTAACTGATTACTTACTTACTCTTGCCATATCAAACTCCTCCATTTACAGCAATCTTGACAGACAACTTGGGCTTCACTGACATCCATCACTTGACGTACACATGACCTTCTACAATTCATACTCATAATCTTTTTCTCATGCAGACACTCCTGAATCTGATCCTCCCATGACTTCCTTCACCTTCCCCTGTTTTTCCTTCCTCACTTGGGCTAAAAAAAATTAGTAAGCATCTCATCACCCATTCTTTCAATATGGCCAAACCACCAAAGCATATTAGTCTCCACCTTTCTAACAACATTCTGCTTCCCATTACACAACTGCAACACATCTTCATTACTTACACGATCAGAACGTGTCTTGCCACAAACTCCCCATAAGTAAATCATTTCTCCAACACACAAATGACTCCTGTTTCTTCTGTAGTACCCAGGTTTCACTGTCATACATCAGAGTAGGAACAATTACACTTTCATACACATCCATGCGGGATTCTCTTGAGAACCCATCATTCCTGTGAAAACCTCCCAGAGGAGCTATGACTTTCAATGAAGAATTCACTAGCCTACTAATTTCACCATCCAATTTGTTCTCTTTGTCAAACATACTTCCTAAATACAAAAACTCATTCACTTGATCAATCACTGTGCCATTTAGACTTATATAACATTCAGTACTAACAGCTCCTTGCTCAAAAACCATAAGTTTGGTTTTTCATTTATTTATACTCAGTTTGAATTTCTTGCAAACTTTGTACCTCCGAGACAACATACTCTGCAACTCACTTTTGCTCTCTGCCAACAGGACTGTGTCATCAGATTAAAGCAATCTGCACGCACACAGATTACCAAGACATAAATCAGTATTGCCCATCTTGGCATCATGCATGCATCTATAAATATATTAAACAGCCATGGTGACATTAACAACTTTGTCTGACTCCTGCACCAAAAGAAAAACATTTTGATAAAACACCATTCACTCATGCACAAGCTCTACTGCCAGCATACATGGCTTTTACCCTATTAAGTACATTCCCAGTAACACCATATTCATTCAATACCTTCCACAAAAGTGTCCTATTTACTTGGTCATAAGCTTTCTCTAAATCCAGGAAGGCAGCAAAAATTTTCTTTCCAACAGCCAGATACTTTTCAGTCATCATACGTAATGCAAAAATTTGGTTAGTGCATCATTTACCAAGCATAAAGTCACTCTGAACATCCCACACTTTCTCTGATGTTTGACCTCATACTTTTTCAATAATGACCTTACCAGACACCTGCCCTGGCACACTCAGTAGGCTGATACCACAATAGTTCTTGTAGTCAGTCTGATCACCTTTTCCCTTATGCAAGGGAACAATGATAGTATCCTTCCAATCCCAAGGGACCATTCCTAATTCCCAGCACAACTGTTAAATTTCAGTTAACCTGTCAATTACAGATTCACCATCATATTTCAACATCTCAGTAGTTATGGCATCAACTTCCAGAGCATTACCATTCTGAAGAGATTTTAGAGCTTTACACACCTCTTCTCTTGAGATCTTTCCTGTGCTTCCATCCTTCACTCTGACAACATCTACTTCTGCCTCAGAATCACCTTTGCTTTCTTGATCTAATAACTCACAGAAGTATTCACCCCATCTTTCACTTAACTCATTGGGCTCCTATATCATTTCCTTGATCCTATTCTTTGCACAACTTACAACTTTGTTTCCCTTATTTTTCCTGAGACACATGTAATTCCAGAAAGTCTTCCTATCTTTCCAAAAAACAATTCATGCCTTTCCACATTCTCATTCCTATTTTTTTGCCTTACTCTGGCCAACTAGCTCAGCTTCTTACAGCGATATTCATCCACAGAAACTCTACCTTGCAACATCCCCAAATAGGCATCCTTCTTTTTCTTTACTGCCTCTTCAATCTCACTATTCCACCAAGCATCACCTCTATTGTTACCCAGTCTTGTGGTGCCATAAACCACTTCAGCAGCAGTGACAACACAATTCTTAAAGCATTCCCACTTCTTTTCTACATCCCTTTCATATGACTTCAGCTTCTTCAGTCATTCTCTGAGTAAGTTAGAATAATGCTGATGATCTTCAGTGAGCTTTTTAACTTTTATTCTTTCCATCCTAGGCCTCTTCCTATTCCTTTTCCTCCAACCAACAGTCAGTTTCACTCGTGACACTGCCAAGTAATGATCAGAGCCAACATATGCACCTCTCATCACATGAGTGTCAACAACTGAGTGTTTCAGATGCTGATCATAGACAACAAAACCTATCACACTCTTTTGACCAAGAGTATGATTTTCCCAAGTATATGTGTGGATATACTTGTGGGTGTAAAACGTATTAGATACACAGAAACCATTCTCAATGCAGAGTACAATTAATCTTTCACCATTATCATTCACACAAGGATCATTAAACTTACCCAGGACATTATCAGAAATTGCATTCTGCACACCTACTCTTGCATCGAAATCCCTGCTATTATAACTTTCTCTTTAGCACCAAACCAGCTCAAAACAGCTTTTAGCTCATTCCAGAAATCTTCCTTCCTATCAGAAGGTTCCGAGTCACAAGGAGCATACACTACAACAATTCTATTACCTGAAGCTTCACTTTCAAATGAATCCAAAGAATTTTCTCATTTACGCAGCTATAGTGAATCAAGTTGTTCTTCATCTTTTCACAAATATCTTGAAAACTGTAATGTATTTCCATAAAGTTGATATTTTCTTCACGTATGTTCTTGGCATTAAAAGTTTGAGAGTCCAGATTACAATGTCTGCGAAAAGTAACTACAATCCAGTAGAAGAATTCTCACCTACACTTGTTTCAGAGTCGGATGTTTAATGACTCCTAAAGTTCAACAAGAAGTCTCACTGATAAAGGCTGCTCTGGCCCACCAAAAATACATACAGTAACATTTAAAGTTTAATGAGTTTGGAACAGAACAAGCAATAAAGACTAGCAAAGTATTCCAATTATAATGGAGATTGTTTTTTCATTACAAGTCCATGTTTGACCTTATATCTCTAAAAAGGAAGCAACTATGGAAGGAATCATTGAACAGCCAAGCCTGAAACTGAAGCGATGGTGAGAACGATAGGTTTTAAATTCTTCTGCTGTATTGTAGTTATTATAAGAAATATGATCGCAGATGCTGTAATATGGACATGTTAAAGCTTTTAAATTTCTAAAAAATATTAAGCTTTTTAATTTTTAAACGATATGTGAAGAACAGATTGGCTTTATAAAAATACATTACTGTTTTCAAGAAATTTGTAATATTATATCATGTAACTGATCCTCCAATCTGGAATCTGGACATGTTAAGCTTTTTAATTTCTAGAAAGTACATGAAGAACAGATTAACTTATTTATAAAAATACATTACTGTTTTTGTTTCAATTAAAGTACTAGTTTATAAAATGCATTACTGTTTCTTTTCAAGTAAAGTACAAGTATTTTGAAGATGCTTTATTGTGCAAGCAATTTAATATTTTTGTTTTTGTGAACATTAAAGTTGTATAGGTTTTTCTTGTGTCACCAAAGTTGCACACAAAAGATGTTTCTCTGGCATTAATTTCAGCATTGTGTCATAAACATCTTTTTGATCACCAACTAATAATGGCTCATTATGTGCCATATACTGAACAAAATCACTGATATTTCATAAAAGAAAATAAAGGTAAGAATGATCATGATCAAATGAAATTTAAAAAAATTCAAATTTAGGTGGAAAAATTATATAATTTACTCCTAATTTTAATTCTATTCATTTGTTACAATTTTGGATTTGCAATTTAAATCTTTCAAAAAATACAAAAAGATGGTCAAATGCAGTCCCCTTAAATACATACAATTTGAGAGGAGCCAGGACATATTAATAAGAATGTAGTTAAATTTAATAAAAGAAACAGGAAAGTACAATCTTAGTGAAGAAACTGGTCACAATTAAATCACAGCATCCAAAACATAAATGCTTTACTCTGATTGGCATCATCATTTCATCCAACAAGAATGGAAGTGGCAGCATACATGACATGTCAAGTGGATGTGACCATGAAGGAAGCAACACTCGCTGCCCCGGTGGCGCAGTGGTCTAAGGCGTTGGCCTCTGATCATTCGTCCGTAAGGGGTCCGGGTTCGAATCCCGGTCAGGCATGCATGTTGTGTTTGTCTTACGGCACTGGCTCTCTCCCTTCCCTGGAACCAGTGACCCTAAATTAGGGACGGGCGACTGCTTATAGCCCATTGAGTTGCTCACAGTGGTCCTTAAACCTCCAATCAAAAAAAAAAAAAAAAAAAAAAAAAAAAAAAAGAAGCAACACTCCAGTTAGAACCATGACATTTTTTTAAAATTCTTTTGTGGACTTTTCTCAAGGATATACACTGAAGTTCCATTAAATTAGAGAAAGAAGTTATGCAAATGTTTAGCTGATACTCCTGCATTATTGCACATGCCCAGTCAAAATTGTAGCTTAATAGAGCCGCGCCCACACTTCCCCCGATAGTGTTAAATTACAGGTGTAATGGGTAAGACCCATGATTTGGGTGTTTTGACACAGAGCAGATTGTAGGTACCTGCAGGATGGGTCACACCATATTGGAAGTTATCAACACGCTTGGGTTTTCCTGTGCTACAGTGTCCAAAGTTGTTTCAGGCATACAAAAATTCTGGCAAAAGATCAAGCTCCCAAATGAATTGTAGAGATGTGCCAGCACTATCAGCTCGTGGTGTGCGCCATTTGGGCCACATTGTTCGAACTGATAGATGTAAGACTATATAACGAATCATCACCAATTTGAACAGTAGACCAGGTTCCTATGTCATTGCAATGTACTCTTAAACATCTGAGGTTCAGGAGCTGCTGGCCCATAAGTGTCCCACTGTTAACAGGCTGACACCGAGCTCAATGAATTTCCTGGGCAAAAGCATACTGACACTGGAACACAGAGGCATGGAAGCAGACAGCCATGAATGATAAATCCATTTATATATATATATATATATATATTGCAATGTACTCTTAAACATCTGAGGTTCAGGAGCTGAGGTTCATCTGAGGTTCAGTTGCTTCTTTTTTTTTGAAGAAGAAGAAATTGAAGAATTTTATGAGGAAATTTGTCATCTAAATAATAAAGGTAAGCAGCACTTGAAAATAATTATGGGAGATTTCAATGCAAAAATAGGGCAACGGCAACAGAATGAAACTTCAGTAGGTAAATTCGGTCACGGCAACAGAAACCAGCGTGCAAATACTCCCGTTGAGTTTGCAGAGGCAGAAGGGTTTTTCATCTTGAACTCCTTCTTCAAGAAAAAGCCCACACAGGAAATGGACATGGAGACATCCAAATGGGACGACAAGTGAAATTGATTTTATTATGTGTAACAAAAAATTCGTCATAGAAGACTGCAGTGTGCTAAACAAGTTCAACACAGGTAGCGACTATAGATTGGTGAGATGTAAGATGCACCTCAACACTAAACTTGAACATGGCAGAAGCTCATAAGACAAACAAAATCTATTGACATAACCAACCTTAAAAAACACCATAATACCTTCAAGTTGGAACTGAAGAACAGGTTCTCTGCTTTAGAAGGCCTAACATCGGAAGAAGTGGACATCTCTGAAGTTAACAGAAAAGTAACCAAAGCTCTTATGGAAACAGCAACAAAATTAGCTGGGTCTAAGAACAAGTTGCATGTAAATAAATTATCAGGAAAAACGAAAATGTTGATGCAAAAAAAGAAGAGAGATAAGGACAACTAAAGAAGATGTGACTTCCAAAGTGGAATATATAGAGCTATGCAAGACAGTACGAAAAAGTATCTCTGAAGACGTAAGAAAATTCAACTGTGAACTAGTGAGAAAAGCAATTGAAAACAACCAAAGCCTAGAGATAGCAAAGGGACATCTCAGTAAGGGAAGAAAACAGATTATGGCACTGAGAAAAGAAGATGGTTCTGTAACAAGAAATAGAGGCGAAATTTTGACAAGAGTGAAAGATTTCAACTCCAAATTATATGAAAGTGATGATACATGCACTCCAGACATCATGAAAGATACCAGTACCAGAGTTCCTCCAGTCCTTCCAGCAGAAGTTGCACATGCAATCAAGAACATGAAGCGGGAAAAGCTCCAGGAGAAGATGGAATTACTGTAGACATCATACAAGAAGCAAGTGGAGAAATCGAAACAGTACTCGCCCAAATTTTCACTCGATGCCTTAATGAAGGAAAGATTCCTGAGGATTGGAACACCGCTACAATGATCCTGCTACATAAGAAAGGTGACATTGAGGATCTCGGAAACTACAGACCTATCAGCCTCCTATCAGTAGTTTATAAAATCTTCACTAAAGTTCTTTCACACCGCTTGAAGGTAACACTGGACATGGCTCAACCGAGAGAACAAGCTGGATTCAGGAGTGGCTACAGCACAATAGATCATATCCATGTGCTGAGAGAACTAATTGAAAGAGCGAGGGAATATGAACTTCCATTGTGCATGGCTTTTATCAATTATGAAAAAGCCTTTGATTCGGTGAAATCATCAGCAGTTACAATGGCTCTGAAAACCTGCAGTATTGAAGATGCATACATTAATATTATTAATAACATCTATGAAAATGCAAGTGCAAAGATTAGGCTGTTTGAAAATACAACACACATAAAAATTGGAAAGGGAGTGAGACAAGGTGACACCATATCTCCCAAGCTCTTTAATGCCACATTGGAGGGTGTTTTTCAGTCACTGAGCTGGGAAAACAAGGGGATAAAGATTAATGGAGATTATCTAACCCACCTTCGTTTTGCTGATGACGTAGTCATTTTTGCAACTAGCCCATCAGAGCTGCAGAGTATGATCCAGGAACTTGCTGACAAGAGTAAAGAAGTGGGATTAAAAATGAACTTTCAGAAGACAAAAGTGATGTTCAATGCTTTTACAAGAAATGAAGATTTATCGATTGATGGAGAAAAGCTGGAGATAACAGACACGTACGTTTATCTTGGACAGCAGATATCAAGTGAGGGTCACATTGATGAAGAAATTAATCGGCGTACAAAACTTGCCTGGAGAGCTTTTGGAAGAAACAGCATAATTTTCAAGAGCAATATGCCATTATGTCTTAAAAGAAAAGTGTTTGATCAATGCATCCTTCCAGTGCTTACGTATGGTGCAGAGACGTGGACCTTAACTAAAAGAGACATACAAAGGCTGCAGACAACTCAAAGAAGCATGGAGAGGTGCATACTTGGTGTAACCAGGAGAGATAAGAAGAGGAACTCGTGGATCCGAAAAATGACAAGAGTCGAAGTCATCATGATCAGAGTTAAATCCCTGAAATGGCAATGGGCTGGACATACTGCCAGAAGGACAGATCATCGATGGACAGCCGAAATTTTAGATTGGATTCCAAGGGACAGAAAAAGACCCAGAAGAAGACCACATGGGAGATGGGTGGATGAAATTCGAAAGTATGCAGGGGTGACATGGAGGAGACTGGCACAAGACAGACCGTTGTGGAGGAAACTTGGGGAGACCTTCGTCCAGCAGTGGATTGATAATGGTTGACAATGATGATGATGATGATGATGATGATATATATATCCTTTACGATAATACAACTTCGTGTGGTTGTTTAATATTTATTAAAATTACAATATGTATGTAAGAAAAAAAAAGTTATATTAAGTATACTTTTTATATTTTACCTGTTTATTAAATTTCCTTTAATAAATATTCCACATTTTTAGATTACGTCCGTATTTCAAAGGAAAACATCATTTGGAAGATATCATGTACTGTGAAAATATGCGACGATCGCAGTTACTCGCTTTATTGGATAAATTCCGCAATATTTTAATCACTTGTCAGCGTGAAGATGCAGCTGTTGCAGCATTTTATAAATATGTATAATTTTTAGTTACAGCTATGAAATGACTTTACATTCAAGTCTTGAATGAATGAATTCAATGCCTGATAGTTTGGATGTTTCTGATTTCTGTAAAATAAATTGTTTTTGTTAGAATATGTGTATGTAGTGTACATTGTGTCTTTGAATTTGTATGAGCAGACATCATTTTCAAACTGCCACTCAACCAACTTATAGTACAGTTCAATCAACCAAATCACTGTTGTTACATACCGGTACATGATGCCGAAGTCTCATATGACTCCACAAACGTTTGATGTGGTAAAATGGTAACAAAGATATGTTGGGTGTGACCTTGAATTGTCTGTTTTGTTCAAAATGTGTATAATTGTTCAGAGACATTCCTTAAGCAATTTCAGCTGTAATATGCCATTAGTGACTACCATGTGACCGTTTATTGGTTTGATTTGATTTTCTCCTTCCTCTCAACATCTGTGTTCTTTCTATGATCCTGGCATCATGTGTGACTCAGTGACATTTTTGATCCTGATAACTTGTATTTTTTATTTTTTTCCTTTTGGGGGGGGGTCCCTGAAGTTCCAATTTTGGCCAGTACAAGCAAGTCAGAACAACTTTTTCAGTGAGAATGTTGCACCCATATCCCAGATTTTGGAGTTTGAAATGAATTTGATTGTGTGCTAAACTACAGCTAGGTGGGACCCGATTTTCATGTTCCCTCTTTTAGCCTTTCGTTCTCTAATTTTAAATTGGCCTACTGATGATAGGTTTTTATTACTTCAATTTTAAGCAGCCTTAACCTTGTCAATTGGTTTGGTCAACTTTTCCTTTTTAATTTGCGTCCCACTTTCATATTTTCGTCGAAGCCATGTAATTAACATATTTTTTTACTTATAAGTTGAATGGGTTAAATTTCTCAATTTCCTTATCTTCATTTGCAGATAGAGTTGATCCTGAGTATAAGATGAGGCCTGAACAAATACATGTGGTGTTTCAAATATATGTAACTATATTTTTGATGTTTCTGTAAGTATTAGAAAGAAGAGAAACTAGGGTAACCTATCACATTTTTCTTTTCAGTAAAAAGTTAAATTTCATAAGCTTATTTTTTATCACGAGCTAACACTGCTGTATTCCTTCCCTCTGACTGACTAGTCAGAGAAGCCGCCACTCAAAGGTGGGGGGGGGAAACATAGTTCTCTAACTAAATTTTTAATGTTTCAGTAAATATTGAAAGGAAGAGAAAGTGTGGTAACTTTCACATTTTTCTTTTCAACAACGGTGAATTCCTTTTGCTTATTGTTCCTTACGAACTGACTCCACCCTATTTCTTCCTTTTGACTAACCAGTAGGAAAAACTATCCCGCAAAGGTGTAAAAAAAGTGTTCCAAATTGGAGTGATGCTTGCAGTGCGAGTTATCGTTCGCTGTTTTCTCAGAGTCTGTCTGAAATCAGAAGCCAAAAGAACTTTTGATTTCAATCAGAAACATGAAATCAATTAATGGAAGCAATTGTTGATTTTAATTCATTTGAGAAATACAATTCAGAGACTGACAAAGGCAGAAAGGACTGCCTTTGCTAGCCGCTGGTCATTACTGTTCTTAAAGCGCATACACTGCTGGCTGTCGACACAATTATAACCAGCCAATCAACAGCGTCACCCAACGTAGCTCTGGCTATGCAAAACCAGCCACTCCAAATCGGTCACAGCAAGTGTAATCAATGTTGACTCAAGATTCGTACGAAATACTAGTAATCGTATGGTGAGACATCTAAGCTGTCTCACCATACGATAAAAACACCAAGTCTCCAAACTGCAAACCAAAAACATTTATTTACATCTACAGATTAAAATCCGGCAGAAAGCTAGCACTTTCGGAGATCGCATGTCTCCATCTACAGGCCCCGAGACGGACGAGAATTTATTATGGCCTCATTGGATGTGGAGGCATTTTTCCCAAGTGTCCCTCTAACCCTTGTTCATTCAATTATCGAGGAATGTCTGCAGAGAGACAATGCTATCCCACGCATGGAAATTGAAGCAATTCTCTCGGCCCTTAAATTAGTGGCAAAGAGGTCATACTTCAAGTTTGACAATAAAATAAACCAACAGCTGGAAGGGAGCCCCCATGGGTTCCCCACTCTCGCCGATACTAGCTGAAATTCTGTTACAACATCTAGAAAACCAGGTATTATTGAATTCTGTTTTTAGGCCTCTGTTTATGATAAGATATGTTGATGATGTGCTGGTTTTTTGGCCACATTCGCTTGCCCACCTGGATCAATTCACTGCCTGTTTGTCTTTTCAGTATCCGACAATCAACTATACTAGAGAACTGGAACACTCAGGTAACTTACCCTTCCTAGACTTCCTCTTAACCAGGAACTTGCAAATGCAGAAGATTAAGTTTTCTGTGTATAGAAAACCTACATTCAATCCATGTATTATACCTTTTTCTTCTGCGCACCCAACGCAATACAAAACCGCAGCTCTACGTTTTCTAATTAGACATGCTCATACATATTCCTCGTCTTGTAGAGCTAGAAAACAGGAACTCTCTACTGTACTATCTATTGCTCGTACATCTGGTTATGCAGAACAATTTTTTCAAGAACGACTAAGGAGAGATGGTAGACTGAAATCTACAACGTTATCCATGGAAACACGACAGAATAGATTTGTAGGTAGTCTAGAGTACAACCCTCATACAGTACCTATCCTCAAAAAAGCTTGCAAGAGACACCAATTAAATTTTGGTGTTAATACTAGAAATATCTTTTCTCTGATCAGAAATGACAGAGATAGGACTACCACCCTGCAACAACATGGTGTGTATAGCATTTCCTTAATCCACTCTGATCCTGATATGGCTCCAAAAAGATATATAGGTTCTACCCTTAGGACCTTGTCTGTCAGACTGGGGGAACACAGATACGCCCTCAGATCTGGAACAAAAAGCATTGCACTCACCACTGCTGTAAATCATGAGGGATTTTCCCCAGACTGGAATGGTGCCAAAATACTGAATACCAACATCGGCAGGTCTACTATATTCCTGGCCGAGAGTTTGTTCATTCTATACTATGGTGAATCTTGTTGTAATGAGGATATGCCGACCTATGTACCTAGCCCTTGGCAAAGACTGGTTACCACCCAAGAGACATACACGGATGAGGGACACTGATTTGCAGTTGAACATTTTTTAATGTAGTTTCTTAATTTAATATGTATTGTTGGTTTTTTTGGTATGTTTTCAGGTTTTTAATTTTTAATGTTTGGGAGGGAGGGTTAAAATAATGTGTGTCTTCTTTATTTCCGGTGTGGGGAGGGCTGTGGTGGTGGGGGGTATGTTTCGTGGTTGGTATCGTGTTGCATTGTGAGCAACGGTGAGCTGTATATATCTAATCAGCGGTGCTTGTCTTGTGGCTCTCGGGGCCTGTAGATGGAGACATGCGATCTCCAAAAGTGCTAGCTTTCTGCCGGGTTTTTAATCTGTAGATGTAAATAAATGTTTTTGGTTTGCAGTTTGGAGACTTGGTGTTTTTATTGTACGGTGAGACAGCTTAGATGTATATTACTAATTGTAATTAAGTTTCTGTCAAACAGAAATATTCATTTCAGTAGCTTCTAAACAAGTTCTTAGTGAATGCAATATTAAATTTTGTAATCCTTCGGAATGGTTTCTTACGAAAGTAATATTGCATTTCGGGTGCTCAACTCATGACCAAATTTAAGGCACAATACTTTTTGTTGTCCTCATGGAGAAATTTCAATGACTAATCAGTAGATAAGTTGAAGCCCAGCTTTCTGGAAGAAAAAGTCTCATCTTATACGCTAAGAAATCCATAGTTTTCAGTTAACTTCAAGCTGATTTTGAAAGTATTGGGCTTTGTGAATCTTTCCAATTTGACTGCTTTTAAACTGGTATGCCAGATTGTATTGTTTTATTAAAATTCTATGCGTTGTTGCATTTCATTATATATAGACATTTGAAGCTCTCAAGCTATATTACTGCATTTTTTACACGTGTAACAGAACTTGCACAGGAAATTAATTTCGACTTTATTTCTTTGCATACGTTTCACACATCCATTAAATATACTCCAGGTACTCTTATTGACGTGTATATTTCTTGGCTGCACTAATGGTCAGAGATGGGCTTTTGGCTAATTGTCTGAACTGCTCTTCAGTTAAAGATGAAGCATGCATTTGTGGTGCCACTGTCCTATAGCCCTGGCTCTTCTTCACTGGAACCAGTGCCCCCCATCAAGAATGGGCACCTGCCTATAACCATAGATGCAAATGTTGATTGTAATATCCTGAAACAAAACAACAACAAAAAAAGATGCATTTTGTTTTGAATATGATGTGTTAATTTCAGTCAGAAAGAACAACTGAGTATAAAATCTATTCAGCTTCAAATCAATTGACTGATAAATGTAAGAATTTTTAACTTAGGGGTACAAAGCTCCGAAAAGATGATGTTGCTGAAAAGTCTGATGGGAGAAAAAAATTATAAAACAAGAAAAGAAACAATGGGAGCAGCAGGGTACAAAAGAAACTTATTTTTAAGGTTGAATGAAAATCAGCAAACATTGAAGTGTGTAATGGATTTGTAGTGTTTATCTTTGGAGTTAAGTTTTTTTGTTTGTTTTTTTCTCTTGTTTTGCGTTTTTCACATCGAATGGTTTTATCTGCCATGCGGAGTAACGCTCCAGTGGCCTAGTGGTCAGTGGGACGAGGTTCTCTGTAGTCATCCACGGAAGAATTAGCGAGAATCCGAGATAATCCATAGAAGATATGCCTATCCCAGGGAGCGGACTCTGACCTTTCCCTGGAACTAGCTACCCCAAATTACATACACACGATTCCTTATTACCTTAGATGCTCAAAGAGGTGGTTAAACCCAAAAATGAAAAAAAATCACCCATAATAAAAGTAACACAGCACTGACCTTTATGCTACATGCAGTGTGGAATCTGCTCTCAAATATTATTAGATTCCATTGCAATGAAGTTCCCCTAAAGAACCGAAACAGTTCGTGATTGCCTCTAAAAGTAGATTGAATGGGGGTGGGGGTGTTAAAGGTAAGCTGAACTATCATATTGATATCGGATTAAAGAGCAAAATAGTCATTGCCTTCTAAATACATCTGCCGGAAATAGCACCCCAATCTCTGAGCTCAGTTGTGTAGTATTAAGTTTTACTCTAAAAAAAAAATTTCAGTCAGCCTGCGTTTAAGCTAGAAAATTAATACTCGTCACGTCTGGGGTCCTCCAGCGTCGGTTGCCCCGCGCCTTGGCATCATAGATTTCCCTATAAATCCGCCCATGATCATAGACCAACGCTCAGACCAGTAAACCACCTGGGCGGCTCATTTCTGTTTACCAGGGTATTATTGGGAAAAAGATTAATTAGTCGGTAGTAAATGTGTAGTGGTGGAACCAGAATTCTTTTTAATTATTTTTTTCAGTTACGCAGTCAAAATTTCTGCTGTGGGGGGTAGGAAGGTCCTGTCTGGCTAGAATCATAGTGGTATGCCCATGGAGAGCTAATCCCTCAGACGAAAAAAAAAGCGTCATTTTGTTTAGTCTTTGTTTATTGGGGGAGGAAACGTAGATCATCAGCTGCTCAGTGGGCTGTTGGCAGTCTGTTTTTAGGGATGGGTGGGTGGGGCGCTGGTTCCATATGGCAAACTCAAAGCCCATGTCACATCCAGGACCACTCGGGCAAACGGTTAGAGGCCAGCACTTAGACCACTACACCAGTTTCACGAAGCGACAATAGACGAGAAAAGGTCAAAAAGGAAAATAATCGAATGTAGAATTTTGTTCCTTCACTTTTTTCTCTCTCTGTCTTCTCTAAAGAAGTTGCTACCTTCAACATAAAATGAGGCTGTTATACTTTGTCAACAAAATTCTGTCCTTGTCTTTGTCATATCTTTGACATGACTGAATTAGGTAAAAAAAAATGACTCGGGAGGGCACGGTCCCGATGTGTTGGATCAAATCGTAGCCACTATCGTTTAGGAAAACAATGCTTGTGTTTCATTGGCATTTAATTTTGCCGCCCCGGTGGCACAGTGATCTAAGCCATGGCTTCTGATCATTCGTCCGAGTTCGAATCCCGTGAGGCATGGATGATGGCCGCCCCGGTGGCGCAGTGGTCTAAGCGATGGCCTCTGATCATTCGTCTGAAAGGGGTCCGGGTTCGAATCCCGGTTAGGTATGGATGCTGTGTTTGTCTTACGGCACTGGCTCTCTCCCTTCCCTGGAACCAGTGACCCTAAATTAGGGACGGGCGACTGCTTATAGCCCATTGAGTTGCTCACGGTGGTAGTTAAACCTCCAATCAAAAAAAAAAAATGGATGATGTGTTGTTTTTCTTACGGCGCTGGCTCTCTCCCTTCCGTTGACCAGTTGCCTTAAATTAGGGACAAGCGACTGCTTATAGCCCACTGCGTTGCACACGGTGGTCGTTAAACCTCCAATTAAAAAAAATGAATTTTTCGTTTAATAAAACAGCTCTGAATTTAGTCATAAATTCTTGCATTGTGTTTGTTTGCTTGGATGTTTAACGGCCACCATGAGAACTTAATGGGCTATAAGCAGTTGCTCGCTGCTGATTTGAGACCATTGGTTACTGGGAGGGAAGAGAGGTAGTGGCGTTGGATAAGTACACCATCCATGCATCACCCAAGGAGGTTAAAGCAACTCACCTGGGATCTGGGCCAGGACCCATCTCGACAGGGCCATTAGGAGCAAGTGATTCGTACAACTCAACCACAGGAGTGGGTATGTAATTTCATTATTAGGAGTATGTTTGTACCGACTGTTTATCCTTGCCCTTTCTTCAGCATAAAGAGCAAATTCTGTATCATTCTTATTGTTGTTGGTAAGAAAGCAATGGTAGATCCATAAAATTCACAAGGAAAGGCCATAAAAATAAGAATTATATTTGCAAAAACGAGTTGCCCGAGTGGAATAAATTTTAATGATAAAAGTGATCTAAACAAGGGCAAAAACTTGCAATAATGCATGCAAAAATTATTAGCCGCCCAGATGGCGCAGTGGTCTAAGCGCTGTCTTATGGCCATTCGTCCTTAAAGGGTCTGGGTTCGAATCCCGGTGAGGTATGTACAAGGAGGTTAGAATAATACTTCCGGAGATGCCCGAGTCTCTTAACCGTGAAGCCGCAAACTGTGGCAATTTAGCGTTGTTTACATGATCCCTATGTAATTTCAACCGTGTGTGTTTTGGAATAGCGTGGTTTTGGATTGCAGAAATCACGTTAATGTCAAACCGGAATGAATTATACTTCTTATACGAGTGAAGTTTTCAATTTTAACGCTGTGCTTTATTTAGAATTCGCACTAACGTACGTGCATTATAATTTAAAATAAAAATGGGGAAGATCCTCAAAATAATTAAGAATTTTATAAATTCAGCACTTTCTCACACTTCGGCAACAATTTACGATGCGTAAATGGAAACATTTGCGCCGGAAGAAGACGATTCCGCCAACACGTAATGCATTGCAAAATCCTTGAAAATCATCAGCTTTCTCACACTTTGACAGTCGTCTCTCGTGGTTATAGGCTTCACGCAAAGTGGTACTGCTTCATTAACAAGGGCATCTCCAGATATCTTATTCTAACCTCCTTGGGTATGATGTGTTCTTCTTACGGCACTGGCTGTCTCCCTTCCCTGGAACCAGTGACCCTAAACAAGGCCATGTTTATATCTCACCATGCTCGCCACACGGCTTTGTGACGTCTGAATACTGGTGCTATTGATTTGCTTTGCTCTCCGTGGTAACAGAATTTTTTTTTTTTTTGATTGGAGGTTTAACGACCACCGTGAGCAACTCAATGGGCTATAAGCAGTCGCCCGTCCCTAATTTAAGGTCACTGGTTCCAGGGAAGGGAGAGAGCCAGTGCCGTAAGATAAAAACAACATCCATGCCCGACCGGGATTCGAACCCGGACCCCTTACGGACAAATGATCAGAGGCCAGCGCCTTAGACCACTGCGCCACCGGGGCAGCCAGAAAATTTTCGTATATTTTCTGTTACCACGTATTTTCTTATTATCGTTTCGTATTTCAAGAGATATGCATCTCGTATACTTCTGGGAGCTGTTTTGGAATGCTATTTTTTCAGGAAGGTAAGTAGTACTCTTAATACTTTTGTGGGTGTAGTATTTGTTCAAGTATTCAAAATCGGAACTTTTTTTATGACTGTCAGTGTCAGCTTATCATGGCACATAAAGTAATTTTCTCTACATAAAGAGGAAGGAGTGGCATTTTTTGAACAGCAATTTTGTTAAGAAAATGCCTGCTGTATTACTTCATATAGAAAATGGTGTGTAAGAAATGGCAAAACATGCATTTTCAGTGAAAATATCAAAAATTGATACTGTCGTAGCTCGTTCTGCCGTGAAGATGATTTTATGGATCACGATTCCATCATGGACAGATGAAGCACATAGTTTGAAATTTAATTTCGCTAGCACAAGTTGGAGGTGGAGGAAGGGAGGAACGCGAATTCCAATGATTGATGTTGAAGGAAAGACTACTGAACTAGGAAAACACACATTTCTTTAAGTAACAGAACTTTGTCAGACAAATTTTAAATGTGGAACAACCAAGAATATTTCCATAGCGCTAGAACGGGCATTACCACCGATTCCATAAGAAAGTCTCATGAACTTCCAGAAATGTAACAAATTCCGGTAAAAAACGTTTTCCTATCCGCAGACAACATGATCCACAATATTTCGCAGGTATGCAATTACGGCAAATTTAAAAAAAAAAAATCAACACCTTTTAAAACATTTAGTACAACTTTCAGTGATCATATGAATACGCTTTCGCAGTTTTCGGATGGAAAATAAATATAAATGTGGAGGCAATGAGTTTTTGAATAACTTGACAATCATAACAAGTCTCCAAGATTTTTAAAAGACGAAAATCCATCCATAATAAGACCCAGAACGCAAGAATGAAAGCTAGTGAGTAGGGTTAAATACAGAATTACTGGTGACATACAATAGAAAATACGTTTTGAAATTAAAAGTCATCAGTTTTAAATTCATTCTACCATTACTCATAACAACCTTTTACAGAATAAAGAAATGATTTTTTATGACTTCAGAATCACGCACCAATTTCTAAGATTACTTCAACAACGAATTACTGTAGCTTGTACCATTTCCAGCATGCATACAGTACTTATAACAAAATGTATAAAGTTACATCCCTAAAATGTATAAATTACATAGCAGCAATTAGAACGTTTACGAAACGCAAAACCTGCACTTCGTGAAGAATTAAGTGACGTTCAGTCAACAGCTCGAATTTTATAAAATTTTACTACTGAATACTAATAAAAGAAAAGAAACATATCTTACCAGTGAAAATATCCTCGCCGCCCCATTGGCGCAGTGGTCTAAGCGATGGCCTCTGATCATTCGTCCGTAAGGGATCCGTGTTCGAATCCCGGTGATGCATGGATGCTGTGTTCGTCTTACGGCACTGGCTCCCACTCTTCCCTGGAACCAGTGACCCTAAATTAGGGACGGGCGACTGCTTATAGCCCATTGAGTTGCTCACGGTGGTCGTTAAACCTCCAATCAAAAACAAAAAAAATATCCTCTTTTGTAGTCGAGCAGGATGTTCACAATAAGCTTAAAACGCGCTGTAAATATCCAAACAACTTTCACTGGAACAGCGCAACTAACCAACAAGAACGTGTATAATATCAACAAACTATGAAACGAGTCAGATCGGGGCGCGTAATTTGCATTTCGACATGCAATGCGCGATTACGTTCTCTAGACCAATCACACGCTTGCCAGAGATTCAGGATTTCGGTTAAGGGGCGGAGCTAGAAACTGGGGTCACGTGGCTACCTAGTAATTAAACAAGTTAAGACTTAAGAGGTTTTGATCTGAAGATGTCTGCTCGAGTGGCCCAGGTCGTTACTAAACAGGTGAAACCTATTTTATCGTTAGATAGATCAGATGCTAGAAAACGTGTTCTGAAGTTATATAAGGACTGGAACAAACAGTTATTGAGAATAAGTAAGTAAAACATGACTCGGAACAATGTCTACATATATGTGGAAATACACTTACTTTTTTAGCAGCATAGGTACAGAAGTTTTTCAATCTAATTGCGCTATGTGATAACGTTATTTGCCTTTAAAAGTTTCCTTCTGGGTACTAAATTTTCTGTCTGTTATCAGCAAAATTTTCTACTTCTAGATACAGAGTGAGATATTAGCATTACCTAGTAGAAGGCATTCTTTAGGCCACAGTTATGCTGAGAAAATACCTATGATTCCAATTAGTAGAGATTTCTTTATCAATATAGTCCATTAGCCGTTCAATGATGAAATCAAAACTGAATGATATAATATCAGGTGTATAGCCACATTGCCAATTGTTTTCAAAGACTTGCTGTAGCAGTTCTTTGGTATCATCAGTATCTGAAAGTGAACAGTTCCATTAGGTCTGAATCCTTGGAAAAGACAAGAAATATTGTGTTTGCCCTTCCTTTGATGCCTTATACCCTTATGTTCTCATGGAAGGAGGGGGGGGGCATGAAATAACCCCCTCAAATCACCCATGGTATTATGGTAAGAAATACATTTATCCTCTTACACAATGCTATTAAGTAACCAGGGTAACTGCTGCTTTTAGACATCACTTTAAACAATTAGAGAATGCTGTCCTCCCCAAAAGTCAGCTCCTATGTACGGAATTGTTACTATTAATGAATTGCTTTAATTTGAGTTCAGTGTTCTAAAGCTATTCTGCAACACTTGTATTAATTCATGCTTCTGCCCTGTGGGATAAAGTACGGTATGATACGAAAGCAACACAGTCAAATGCAAGTATCTGCTCCAGCTACGTGTTGGTAGCCAAGAATCTGAAGGACAAATTATATGGTGGGGGGGGGGGGGGGGGCAGAAGCTCTAATAACTGCCAAATCAAAGACATAAAAGTTTTACATAAATCATGAATTCTAATTCATAGATTTAAATTAATAGTGAGTCTGAATTTTCTTGGTGGTGTTTAGCAGCACATTTTTTTAAAGTTTCTACATACTTTTTTCATAACTATTTTATATAGGGAAATACTTTTCCCCACTGTTCCTGCCCACTTTCACCACTGGTGCAATTGCATCAAGAGTGCTGAGCTGCTTGTTTTGTGTGTGGGAAGTGGTAAAGTATGTAAAGAAAAAATACTCTGCAAGTATTGTAATTTGAGATGATGATTATCACAAAAGAGTATTTTTACAATTAAGCACAAAAAAGAGCATTGTTTTTGGCATCATTACCCACAACTGTTAACCCTTTCATTTTCATGGTAAATCGAGGGATGACTATTTTTTCAAATTTTTGTTGTACACATACACATGTAGTGGTTCAACATAAAAATTAACAATCAAAATGAGTATTATTATAAAAAAAAATCTTTGAGTTATCTTTTAAAAAAATGGCATAGACCATTTTCCAGAGGAGGGCAATTGCCTGTTCCTTACTCCCTCTCTCATGGTGGCTTGCCAATGTCAGTTGACACTCCAAGAAATTTTGGTATGCTACCTATAATCCATGTGCATTTGATACTATTTCTCCTAAAAGTTTGATGTTTTCACAATGTGCATAGTCTACACTGGCACGATTATCTTGTAGTGATCCAGACGGTAGAGATGTAAAATATTTTGAAATATGTGGTGATTTTTACCAGACATTTCAAAACATTAAAAGCATTTATGAACCTGATGAGCATGTAATGTTATAAGAAGTTATCTATCCCTAATTTAGAACAACTGGTTTTTAGGAAAGTTGGAAAATCAGCTCCAGAAGGGCAAACATTTATGCCATACCCTAGGATTTAAACTCAACATGGCTGTATGAGAAATCAGACTTCACTCAAAGTTGTTTGACTACAGTTCTGTTTCATCTGGCAATGTAACTGAGTTGGCACTTAAATAATTCCAGATTTAACTGCTAGTAATCCTTGTGCACTTGACATTACTTTCATTAATAAACATTTTAAAATTTTGTTATTTTACCTTTGAATTCATCTGAGCATTCCAACATCAATGCCATTTCAATACATGTGCGCTACTCACATTTCATCCATTATCAAGAGTATTAGTATAAATCTGGTGAGTGCAATGACTATTTATGTACAGTATTCTTATTTCGTTTATCAGCATATATCCAGCAAATAACAACTGTATGGTCTGTAAGAATGGAGTTTTTCATTCTCTTTGACATTTATGATGTAAAAAACATCCATACAGCTCCATGAATGCAAATATTCAATTGGCTGCTTCTAAATTAATATGCTTGTTAATAATTAAATATGTTCGAAGGTTGCTCACCATTTCACATAGAGTTCCAATGGTTTTTACTTCATTTATTTTACATTTCTAGTAAGTTGTTAGTTTGCTCGTTGGGGTTTGAGAAATGGATATTTCATATAATAAATTTTCACTTTGCTTATTGAATACATTGTTCGTTCTAATATCCAAACTCTATTTTAAGACTTGACATCTTCTATTTCACATGCCGGCAAATGTCTAAACACCTCAAAACAAAAAAATGAAATTGAAATTAAAAAAAAAATTGCAACACCCTAAAATCTGTAAAAGTGAATTAAAATAAAAACAAATTGAAAGTTAAAAAGGTTTAAACAAGATATCAGGGTTTTTAATTTGTTTTTACAGATTTTAGAGTGTTGAAATTTCTTAAGGTTTGAAGCATTAGTTTTGTTTTTGTTTTGAGGTGTTTAAGACATTTGCTGGCATGTGAAATAAAAATATCGTGTCTTAAAAAATAGTTTGGATATTAGAACAAATGATGTATTCAATAGCATACCTGTCAACCTGTACAGTTTGCCCGTACTTTGTACGTTTTTTTTTTACATTTTCGTTCGTGTACGGCCGTAAAAACGCTTTGTACGTTTTTTTAAATCTCTGAAAAGCTTTTTTAATTCTTTACATTAACTGACCCTATTCTAAAACTTTTTTGCGGATATAATACCAAACGTTTTGCATTCATTCCATGGCTTGCGCCACCGTAGCAGAATCGTGGCGGCGGGCGATGTAGTGTATGTCGCAGATTTTATTTTGGTTCTGCAGACAAAATGATATCCCCAGAACCCAATTGAAACTCCTCTTGCGAACTTACGATCATGGATGCAAATTTTTCGTCTTTGGATGAAATTCAGTCTTCAAAACTTTCCGGAAACGAAATGAAGATATTTCCCATAATGTTTTTTTTTTTTTTTTCTCGCGATGCTTCCATTTCTGATATTGCTAAATATCATTTTATTCCATTGTGTTTCAGTCTGAAAACGGAGATAACTTCCGAAAACAGAAGTTAGACACAGCCTTGTAAACTTAAATTCCTTTTCTGCGATGTTCCCTCTGTCCCGTATGGTCAAGTATAATTTTGTTACATAAATGTTTATATTTAAGGCTGAAAACGGAGGAAAATTTTCCGAAAACGAAAGTTGAACGGAACAGAAATTTATCCCATAATCGTAAATTGGAAGCACAAAAAGATTTCGATAAAGGAACCGAAAAGCAGCGAAGGGTTCTCCTGAATTAGTTTTTTTTTTTTTTTTTTTTTTTTTTTGCGGTGTTTTCCCTGCACTGTAATATTGTTTCATCATCATCATCATTGTCAACCATTATCAATCCACTGCTGGACGAAGGTCTCCCCAAGTTTCCTCCACAACGGTCTGTCTTGTGCCAGTCTCCTCCATGTCACCCCTGCATACTTTCGAATTTCATCCACCCATCTCCCATGTGGTCTTCTTCTGGGTCTTTTCCTGTCTCTTGGAATCCAATCTAAAATTTCGGCTGTCCATCGATGATCTGTCCTTCTGGCAGTATGTCCAGCCCATTGCCATTTCAGGGATTTAACTCTGATCATGATGTCTTCCACTCTTGTCATTTTTCGGATCCACGAGTTCCTCTTCTTATCTCTCCTGGTTACACCAAGTATGCACCTCTCCATGCTTCTTTGAGTTGTCTGCAGCCTTTGTATGTCTCTTTTAGTTAAGGTCCACGTCTCTGCACCATACGTAAGCACTGGAAGGATGCATTGATCAAACACTTTTCTTTTAAGACATAATGGCATATTGCTCTTGAAAATTATGCTGTTTCTTCCAAAAGCTCTCCAGGCAAGTTTTGTACGCCGATTAATTTCTTCATCAATGCGACCCTCACTTGATATCTGCTGTCCAAGATAAACGTACGTGTCTGCTATCTCCAGCTTTTCTCCATCAATCGATAAATCTTCATTTCTTGTAAAAGCATTGAACATCACTTTTGTCTTCTGAAAGTTCATTTTTAATCCCACTTCTTTACTCTTGTCAGCAAGTTCCTGGATCATACTCTGCAGCTCTGATGGGGTAGTTGCAAAAATGACTACGTCATCAGCAAAACGAAGGTGGGTTAGATAATCTCCATTAATCTTTATCCCCTTGTTTTCCCAGCTCAGTGACTGAAAAACACCCTCCAATGTGGCATTAAAGAGCTTCGGAGATATGGTGTCACCTTGTCTCACTCCCTTCCCAATTTTTACGTGTGTTGTATTTTCAAATAGCCTAATCTTTGCACTTGCATTTTCATAGATGTTATTAATAATATTAATGTATGCATCTTCAATACCGCAGGTTTTCAGAGCCATTGTAACTGCTGATGGTTTCACCGAATCAAAGGCTTTTTCATAATCGATAAAAGCCATGCACAATGGAAGTTCATATTCCCTCGCTCTTTCAATTAGTTCTCTCAGCACGTGGATATGATCTATTGTGCTGTAGCCACTCCTGAATCCAGCTTGTTCTCTCGGTTGAGCCATGTCCAGTGTTACCTTCAAGCGGTGTGAAAGAACTTTAGTGAAGATTTAATAAACTACTGATAGGAGGCTGATAGGTCTGTAGTTTCCGAGATCCTCAATGTCACCTTTCTTATGTAGCAGGATCATTGTAGCGGTGTTCCAATCCTCAGGAATCTTTCCTTCATTAAGGCATCGAGTGAAAATTTGGGCGAGTACTGTTTCGATTTCTCCACTTGCTTCTTGTATGATGTCTACAGTAATTCCATCTTCTCCTGGAGCTTTTCCTCGCTTCATGTTCTTGATTGCATGTGCAACTTCTGCTGGAAGGACTGGAGGAACTCTGGTACTGGTATCTTTCATGATGTCTGGAGTGCATATATCATCCCTTTCATATAATTTGGAGTAGAAATCTTTCACTCTTGTCAAAATTTCTCGCCTCTATTTCTTGTTACAGAACCATCTTCTTTTCTCAGTGCCATAATCTGTTTTCTTCCCTTACTGAGATGTCCCTTTGCTATCTTTAGGCTTTGGTTGTTTTCAATTGCTTTCCTCACTAGTTCACAGTTGAATTTTCTTACGTCTTCAGTGATACTTTTTCTTACTGTCTTGCATAGCTCTATATATTCCACTTTGGAAGTCACATCTTCTTTAGTTGTCCTCATCTCTCTTCTTTTTGCATCAACATTTTGGTTTTTCCTGATAATTTGTTCACATGCAACTTGTTCTTAGACCCAGCTAATTTTGTTGCTGTTTCCATAAGAGCTTTGGTTACTTTTCTGTTAACTTCAGAGATGTCCACTTCTTCCGATGTTAGGCCTTCTAAAGCAGAGAACCTGTTCTTCAGTTCTAACTTGAAGGTATTATGGTGTTTTTTAAGGTTGGTTATGTCAATAGATTTTGTTTGTCCTATGAGCTTGCCACGTTCAAGTTTAGTGTTGAGGTGCATCTTACATCTCACCAATCTATGGTCACTACCTGTGTTGAACTTGTTTAGCACACTGCAGTCTTCTATGACGAATTTTTTGTTACACATAATAAAATCAATTTCACTTGTCGTCCCATTTGGATGTCTCCATGTCCATTTCCTGTGTGGCTTTTTCTTGAAAAAGGAGTTCAAGATGAAAAACCCTTCTGCCTCTGCAAACTCAACGAGAGTATTTCCACGCTGGTTTCTGTTGCCATGACCGAATTTACCTACTGAAGTTTCATTCTGTTGCCGTTGCCCTATTTTTGCATTGAAATCTCCCATAATTATCTTCAAATGCTGCTTACCTTTATTATTTAGATGACAAATTTCCTCATAAAATTCTTCAATTTCTTCTTCAGGATGACTTGTGGTGGGTGCATAAGTTTGAATAATCTGAGCCTGGTATCTTTTCGAGAGTTGGATAACAAGTCGTGCAGCTCTGTCAGAGGAACTTTCAACTTCTACAACTTTGTCCTTCAGTTTCTTGTTTATTATAAATCCAACACCACTAGTTCTGCCAGTATCTGTCCCACGATAGTAGAAGAGATGTCCACTTTTCAGTTCGATGAGATCTTCTCCTTTTCTCCTTACCTCACTTAGCCCCACGATGTCCCACTTGATCCTTTGTAGTTCCTCTTCCAATTCAAGAAGCCTTGAATCAGAAGATAGGGAGCGTCCATTGTAAGTAGCCAAGGTCAGCATCAGATGGCAGCCTAGTCCGGATTTCATTTTGGAGGGGTTTGGCCATAACTCACCACGCTGGCCAAGCGGGTTGGTGAGTGTGGGATAGCATTTCCTCTGATCCCGATGGTATAGTTATACCGCTATGGGCGGTCGTCAGATCCCCTTTAGTGGGAACAGGATGCACCACGAGAAGGCGGGGTTGACATTTGTCAAGGAGAGGCTGTGATGTTACGCATCACCTGATATTGTTTAAACATAATTTAATATACAAGATCGAAAATGAAGAAAAATTTCCCGAAAATGGAAGTAGGACGGAGTGAGTTTTTTCCCTTAATCGTAGTTTTTTTTTTCTAGCAATATTCCTTTGTCCTGCATTTTTAAATAAAATTTTATTCCATAAATCTCGTAACATAATTATATTCCATAATCAAACAAGTGGCTGATTTGAGGCAAATCTAATTCAATAATCGCGAGGTTCAGCACGCTGACATCACACTAGCAGAGTAGGTCTCTCCAACAGAACATTAATGGAAGAAATGGAACTTTAATGGTGCAGATAAAAAGTTATTTTTTCACAGATGTGAGAAACTTTTATGTAGCAGTAGTGAGAAAGATGGTGGATAAATTTCCATTTGAAAATCAGGTGCTGAAAGACCTGAAGTACTTGACCCAACCCTCAAAAACAGCGTGAAGTACACACGTATTTGTAGATTAGCAGACACCTTTTCTCCACACCTTGAACAGGAAGCTCTAAAGGATGAGTTTGGTAACTATTGTATGATCTCTGATCACTGTGTACCTGTACTGATAGACAGTGGCCAGAAAAAGAGCTTTTGTAGCTGCTAGCTGGATATTATTAGCCTGAGAACAAATACTGGTGGCATCCGCTTCCCAAATCTTAAGTGAGTATTCAGTGACTACTTACTTTGCCTCACAATAATGCTGACTGTAAAAGATCTTTTTCCATGATGAAGAAAATCCATACAGGTTGTAAGAAGCCCCTGAATGCAGATACACTGACATATTTTTTACATTGTAAAATAAATATTGACACTTGTTCATTGGCTTTAAAACCCACTGATTACATTTTGAAAAAAAGCAAAACGTGCATGTGTTGAATATAATACAACACACTCTAAAATTAAATTGCTTAAGTATGCAAAAAATTAATGCACGTACATCAGTCGCTGTTATAAAACTGTTGAGCTTGTAAAATTTATGCAATAAATTTTGTGTGTAAGGATTATTTAGTTTTTGTAAGGCTTTTATTGGTCCAGTGTACAGGTTATCACCTTAAGAGGTTGACAGGTACGCAATAGGCAAAGTGAAAATTTATGATATGAAATATCCGCTTTTCAAACCACAACGTGCAAACTAACAAGTGCTAGAAATGTACATTAAATGAAGTGAAAATCATTGGAACTCTATGTGAAATGGTGAGTAACCTTTCACATAGAGTTCCAATGGTTTTTAGTTACACCTGCACCAATATTTTGGCTTACAAAAATAAAGCATACATGAGATTCGCAGAATTCTGCTTTTTCTGTCATCATTTGGGCCATTCTCGAAATTGATGCAGAGCTGAAGAGAAGCTGGGGGATCCATCTTGGGGGAGGTATTTTGGAAGATTTCCCCGTAATTGTAAGTTCTTTTTCTCGCGATGTTTCTTGTGCCCAGTATTGTTGTTAAATATAATTTTATTCCATAAATATATGTGTTTCAGCTTGAAAATAGAGGGAAAATTTCGGAAAATGGAAGTCAAACAGAGCAAAGATTTTGCCCGTAATCATACAAGATAGAGGACACCCCCCTCAGGAGAAGTTTCCTCGTTGTTGGTAAATGTCAGTAATTTTATACTTTGGATGCAGTGATGTGCTCCAGTTTAATATTTACATAAATAAATTTCGTTGAATAATTCTGTCTCGCTCATGCTGCATTATATGGTAAACCTTCCGCGTTCGGCCTAAAAACAGTTTGACGAAGCGACGTAGATAGCAACACGTTATCGCTACATCGTGAAGCGTTACGTTGTGAAAGTGGCAAACGAAGTGAATAATATTTATTAAAGGTGGCCCTTAAAAGGACCTTTTTGAATGTACAATTTGGCATATGTGAGAAATATTTATTAAGACGGAAGAATAGTTTTTCCTCATGAATAGGAAACTGTCTAGCTAGCAGAAAAAAAGCAAGTAAATTTTTATCTGCCAGGGAAGAACTGTCTGATCGCACGAATCAGGATTTCAAAACTGTTCAGAGGAAAGACGGCAATTCCGTCGGAATAAATATTCCAGAATAAGGTCTGCCAAATACATTTTGTGGTTCCCCTGTGTTAATTTGTTTGAGGGGACGCCAATTGTTCTCTACTCCTTGTGTATGGGCGCCTGTGACGGGATCAATGAAGTTGAGGGAGTGGTTCACAGTGAAATGAGTGTAGCCAGAGCTTGGCAGATTCCGATATGCAGTCTACTGGTCCGTCATAATCGTTGTTCCTGGCTCCACGTGTTTGATGATGAGGGACAGCAATGTATCTGCCGATCTGTTGTTATCAGGGAAGATTTCAACCCTGAAACACTTGTTATCTCGTTCAAAGATACCAAGAATCCAGGTGCCCTCGACAAGACTGCCGCAGTTGTACTTCCTTTTCCCCACTTTGGCTTCATCCACTTCGACGATGATTACAGCACCACCAAGCCTTCCTTCGTCACATTGCGAGGCTACCATAAGCTCTGAGACTAGTTGTCTACAATACGAATACCAGTCTCCAACTGTCTCAGTGGATGTGGTAACATCGCCATGTGAGGTTTCTTCAATCGCCTCATCGTAAGACAATCCTTTGGCGAAACAATACGTCAAAATCGTCACTCTATCAATCGGAATCTGAGCATAAAAACCACATACCAAGTGTACGGGAAGAGTACTCAGCATTCCCTGAAGCGTGCTTCTTCCGACACCTGAATTGTCCTAAACGATGAGACGCATCGACACGTAGAGTCATGAGATGGCCCTCAGAACATCTTTTAGAGGTGGGAAATAAAGCCTGTTGTTGACACCATGAAATAGAGGTTTCCTCATCCTTCCCAACTTCATTAAGGAACCTTTTCCAATTCTACATATCACAGGAGCAGAGATCGAAAAAAAAAAAAAACTTACGTAACACAGGAGCAGAGACTGAGAACTAAGTGACGTAAGTAGCTATAACGTATTTCACGTGAAAGTGCAGGAAGAGCAGAGAAGAGGTAAAGTGCTACCGTGGCGCCATCTGTTATTGCTTTCGGAACTAGCTAAGGGCAGAACATGGAAGTTTAGCCCATTATATTCACACTGTTTTACTGCGCATTCTGTTCCTTAACCCGGTTAAACAGTTCCAACGGGTTTTTTTCTTCATCAATCTCGTGTATGGTAAAGCCTCTCACAGTTAGGTATGTCACCTGATTTGAGATCAACTATTGTTGAGCCCTACAATACAATGCAAACAAGTAAGTGATTGACCAAACAAAAGTGGAATTCTGTAAGAAGAATGTTGGACATTAGCCAGCCCTAAAGATGACTGATGAGGTGGACTTTGTAATCTCAGCACTTTCAAGTAGGTAGTTCCCAACTTAGCATGTATCGTTCCACCTTGTTTACATGCAGCCTGCTCAAACCCGGCATGAAGGGGCAGAGTGATCAGCTCTTATAAATTTTAGTGCAGATCTTTTTTGTTTATGCAACATGTGCAGACTGCCAGGTTTTACGATTTACTCGTAAAATTTATGGAAATGCAACTTGTTTTATGGGCAAAATGTTAATTTTACAGATTTAGCGTTTCACCCAGATTTTTTTTTTCTCCTGATCATTTTGCACCCTTATCATTTGAACTTTTTTTATTTAACTTAATCCATTTAAAATAAAGCGCAGATCAAGTTGGGAATAAACTTCTCTTCAGCTATACGGGCTTATGTGGGAAAACTGTCTGCAGTTTTTTCACAGGTTTTAGGTTATCATTTTGGATCGTTTCAACAATAAAGCTTGTGCAGTGCATAAAACTGAACTGTCCCAGCTTTGGGGTTGTCTATCTCTTGTTATGTTTACCCCCTTTTTCAGATAATGCATTGCTTGTCCCCCCTCCCCCCAAGTAACAACTACTCAGTAGGCTGGCATTGCAACACCAGTGGTCCTTATTATCCCCAGTTCAAAATGCTATCTCAAAAGATTATCATAGAAAAAAAAATTCAAGCGGATTTTAAATCCACGGAATTTTTAAGCCCAAACTGATACCCCAACATGACGAAATTTCGGCATGCTGTTCAGGACAAGTATAATGGGCCAATCCTATTGAAAATAGTTATGAGCACTCCTGGGCACAGTGCGCACTTGCACAAGATTTGTTTGTCAAAATTTTCACTTGATAACTTCCGTGAAAATTGACCAATTTGGATGGAATTCTTAATCGTAAAACAGCACGTGTGTGATAGCTTTTTATTTTTAAAATTAACGCACAAAAATAATTTTCTGTAGTAAAGCAACGATTAAAAGTTAATACCTAGTTTATGTAACATATCAACTTTTAATCGATGTGTTTGCTACATTTAATCAATATGCTAGATATGTAATTTAATCGATGATGTCGATTAAATTTTTCATCGCATATATCGACGAACGTTTTTCTATTTTATGGATTTCAGTTTCTGAAAGTTGGGTTATCATGTGGATTCTTTTGTACAAAGAAAATGTGGAATAATAATTAATAGAACATTTTTCTTGGAATTCTTACAGTTAGCTCGAAAGATTTTGAATGTTTTTCAAGAAGTGATTTGGCAGAGTCATGCAACTTATATTGGTAAAATAGATACCACTAAAAGAATATGTAATGTGGTAATTTTTGCAACTTTTGCTAGTATAAAGGTTTAGCTACCTAGATTATCTTTAAAGGAAGAAGCAGCAAATGCTGAGAGAAGCCATACCTCTATGTTGAATTATTTTGCTGACAGGCTTGTGGAATTTTTGTTTCCACATATACGCCAAATGCAGTAGGCTTCTATTCAGATCTCTTTCAGGAATTAAAGTAATTTAGTTGACAGAATGAAAGAAATAATTCAAGAACATTATAATTAACTATTCAGCAACAAATAATTAGCCATCTGTGCGATAAATGTCTTTAGTCCATCTTTTGTTAAGTCACTAATTTCTGTTCTTAACCTTATGTTAGCCTATCCATTTGTTCTACATTTCTCATTTTAAATATAATCTGTTGAAAAAAAGTGGTCACAGATCACAAGATTTCTTGTTTGTCCTCTGTTTTTATTATTTCTCTTTAGTGGTGGAGCTAAGTTCCATTGCTCCTTCATGCTAGGTGTGATCTGTTTTTATTGTCTCTCTTTAGTTGTGGAGCTTGTTCCATTGCTCCTTCATGCTAGGTGTGATCTGTTTTTCTTGTCTCTCTTTTGTGGTGGAGCTAGTTCCATTGCTCCTTTGTGCTAGGTATGATCTGTTTTTATTCTCTCTCAGGGCTGGAAAATTACCGGGCGCCTAAAAATTTGGTCCTCACACCCAACTTTTTTACTTCAAATTTCATAATTTGCAGTCATTTACTTTGAGTTCATAGATGCAAAATGTAACTTCAACAAATTGTAATTTAATAAAATCAAACTCTGAAATTTTCTACTTTGATCGCATTTATAAATTATGCCAGCTTTTATTCTGTGCATGTGTTTCAAGCAGAGAAACGCCACGAAACCCTTTGAGTTACGTGGCTAACCTGTCAGATCGCAGAAGCCCCAGGAGCAGAAACTGCGATGTGTATCGCAGAATGAAATCCCCTCCTTGCAGAACATTGGCTTTTTAATCTCAGATTTCAATGCCTTGCGGAATATTTTTTTTTTTTATCTTAGATTTCAGTTTTCTTTTAGAATATTTTTATTTATGGAACATATTTTGTTAAATTTTAAATTTCAGTTCCTTGCAGAAATGTTTTTTCTATCTTAAATTTGCGAGCGCAACGCTCAGTTGCGGTTGCGTATGTGCCAGTAGCTCCTGTGTGTAGTTTACACTCCCCTCCCTTCTGCCCGGGGCACCGAACAACCCCCTGCCCTCCCCCACACATGAGATTGTTTCTCCCTGCGCTTTTTGAAAGACCCTTTTCCCCTCCCCACTAGTATGTTGTGAAAGCGGGAGGTGCCAAGCCGTGTTAAACCACATATTGCTGGGGAGAGTGTTTGTTAGGTGTCCATCTTGGAAAACAGCACCTCAAGTCAACAACAGCAGAACACGTGGGATTGCTGGATTCTCGCCCAAAGTTTTAAACTCCCGCCGAATAAAAGTTGCTAGGAAGGAGTCTCCTGCCTTAGAATTTTTTAGGAAAATATAATGTGGATCAGTATTTTGACCACTCGCAAAATTCGAGCTTTAAAAACGAATCCGTCATAAAATTACGTGCGTTAAAAACTAATCCTTTACAGAGCTCCGAAAATTGCAGTTTAATACATCGTTCATGTCGGAATTATAATCAATTTATGGACACATGAATTGGCATCCATATGTATAGGTATGAACAATTCATTTTGCATATCGCCGACTACTACAAATCAGGCACGTGATTGGTTTCGCGGAATTATGCGTTTTTCGTTATTTGGGATCAATACAAAAATGTAGATAATTTGGGGGAGGGAATTAACGTGTAAAGGGGAGGAGAGGTCGTTCTCCGTCTGGGAACAGTATTTCGTTTTTCAAAACTTAGAACTAACGATTACAGGAATTTTTTTTTCTTCCGCAGTTGCCTGTGCCCAGTATTGTTGCTAAATATCAGTCTATTGTACAAATTTTGTATTTTAGCTTTAAACTGTAGTCAACAATTTCTAAAAACGTAAATTTGACGATGTGAAAATATCCCTGTAATCTTTAGCCATGAGTTTCTCCCGTGGGTTCGGGGAATTTTACCTTTGTTGTCATCATTTGCGTCATTCTCCAGAGCAATGAGAGGGGGTTGGTTTCCAGCTGAAAACTAAATTCAGTCTTTCAAAACATTTGAAAATGGAAGCTAGACAGAGTGACTATTTCTCCCGTAATCGCTTTTTTCTCTCGCGATTCTCTTCTGTTCAGTATTGATGTAAAATATGCATTTGTTCAATAAATTGTGTTTCAGCTTCAAAATGGAGGAAAAATTTCTGAATATGAAAATCTGACTGAGTGAAGAGTTCGAAAAAACTGCGCTCCACTCAGAATAACTAACATAACTCCCTTATGTGTTGACATAATTATAAAAAGAGCAGGCATTTTATTGAATTTTGAATAATTAATATTTCCAAGAACTCGTGTGTTTTGAGCAGAAGAAAGAATTGGAACATCTTTCCACCAATTTCATTTAATTAGTAAAGGTTTCATCATGTGTTCTACACTCTGAAAAAAAAAAAAAAAGAAGGGGGGGGTATTCTTTGAGGAACTGGAAGGTATAGGTATTGTAATTAATTGTGAATTACAGTAATTACTAGGATATAAGTTTTCACTTTGTCAAATTTTCGGGTTGTGCCCCAACCCTTCTTCAGGACTGACTAAGATAGAAGGTGCTGCCACTCAAGTGGTAATGTCATACCACTATGTTCGTTACTCGTGTAACCTCTTCTTCTCTCAATGTGTAGACTTCATGTTTCCGTTTTAGTTTACGGGGATTACTAGGATAAAAAGTGAAAACTTATATCCTAGTAATCCCCATAATGCACAATTAACTACAATAATTCTTCACTAGGATTTGCCATGTCTTCATTAATTGGAAGGTATTATTATCTTATAATTCTAAGTCATCAGTTATGAAACAATTGTTTGTTCCATATTTTTTGTTGGTATTTTGGTTCTGTAAAACAACTTTTGTTTTTAGATAAAAGAAAAATTCAACTAAACTCAGTTCCAAATATTTAAAATTCAGGAAATTTTAAGAGATAACTTCCTTAAACTGCCATTTTTATGATTTTCTAATTTGTGTTGTACAATAACAAAAACCTGTTATTAATTATCCTGGAAAATCACATTCTTTTTTATGTTTAGATTTTTATCAAAACTAAAAACCGTTAGATTTATAGACCAAATTTGGATTTCATTTAGCAGTAAGTAGGTTTGGGTAATAGGCAGTGCTTTAATACACTTATATTATTACTCTTTGTTCCAACATCATCATCATGCATTACGTTTATGCATGATACTTCGAAATTTGCTTTTGTTTCACCTGGCTCCTAGATTTGGAGCTTATTTGTCCAGCCCTGGTCTCCCTTTAGTGGTGGAGCTAGTTCCATTGTTCCTTCATGCTAGGTGTGATCTGGCTGTATGTAAGCAAGGCAGAGCAATACATGCAAAGTTTGGAAGTACTTGAAACTGCTAAGATTCAGAAAAACCCAGGTGGTCATTCATTTCAAATCAATGGTCATATGTCAAACACACCTGCTGTCTTTAGCTTTTGACTTCTTTCATCCTCACCCCCTCCCTCCCTCCCTCCTCCTCCTCCTCCTCCTCCTCCTCTATCTAGATGGTTCTGTTCTCAATTTCCACTAGGAAAAGTTGCTCTTGATATAATTTTTTCCCCCCTGATAACTAGGGATTCCAATCTCGGCCGGTCAATATTTTTGAACTTTTTTTTTTTTTTTGTGGATAGACTTCCATTTACGAACATTTTCACATAGTTATCAAATTTGCATGTGCCACACCATGTCTACATAGAGCCAAAGGCAAGGAACTAACTCCACATAAATTTCGTGCTGAGTATTTTTACTGAAAATTAATTGCAAAATAATACCATAGATGTTTTTTCCATTAGGCCACTTGCTCCAATCTACTGCGAATTAGCACTTTCAGTGGTCCATCGCTACAAAATTTTGTGCAGGGCACACACAATGATAATTTATCAAAGGTTAGAACTGCTGTAATAAAATGAGCTCATTTTGTAAAATTATAATTGAACTACGTAGTTTACCAATTTAATTTTATTGTGAATATTAATCATATGTGTAGTTATTATTCATAGCTGTTCAGCTCCCCATCTAATGAGGAGGGTATAGGTGGTGGTGGTGGTGGGGGTAGAGATACATATGAGGATATAACTAACAAAATGAAGACACCGATATACTGTAGTTCACAAAACTATATTAGCCTCATACACGACAACCAAACATATGGTTTTTAGAGTTTTGAATGTTTTCATCACATAGAAAAATTGTAAATCCTATGTTTTTATTGTCTTTCTTCAGCAGCAGAGTTGGTTCCTTTTCCCATTCATGGTATGCATGAGTGAGCTGTATGAAAACATGGTGAAGCAATACATCAGAACTTGGAAACTATGTGAAAGCATTTGTAAATGAAAGTTTGACCTCCCATTTCCTCCCAAATGTGTGTATGATTGTTTTCATGTATTTTACATAGTCTTTGTTTTTATGTGTAAAGTAAATTGTGCAGCATAGAAGGTAGTATGCTCATTGTTAGGAGCTGCTGTAAGGAATTGAAGATTTGTGAGCTGACATTGCCACAAGCCTTGATTGCACAGGAGAATTAAAAAAATTCGCCATTCAATGGCTCTTCGACCTTAGAACAATATGAACACTGATCAGGTCACACTACCAAAGGTAGATGTTGCCATTGTAAAAGTGGAACAAGAAAGTGTAATGTTAGACTGCGTTTAACTTCTGAAACAAAACTGTTTCATGCAATTTCATATGTAAAACTTTTGCTTAACTTTTGACAAGAGCTGTTTCACATCATTTCATGCGTAACATTAATAAAAAAAAAAAATTCTCGTGATTTGACTTTTTGGAGTAACTGAGTTGTAAATTGTAATGTGAACTTAGAAGTGAAAGGAAAACTATTATAAAGTGAATAAACGATTTCATAAACTAGTGACTAATAGTGTGCTTGTGTGAAATCTATAGTTACAAATGTGATGTATGGTTGCTGATCATTAAGCCATAATTATTTGATGTGACCACATAATCGCAAAATGAAAAGTTTAGATGATTCTGTGAAAGTTTCATATTTTTATCTTGAGTGGGTGATTGAGCCTCGCAGTTTGCATAACCAGCCTTACAATGCTGTTATGCAAATTCTTGCAATTTGCATAACCAGCCATTGTAAGTGCCACTTATATAAATGTATACCAGAATCTGCAATACTCAGTGTGCAGCTCTTCTCACTGCAACACCTAAAATGAGTAATCAGAAAATGTTTTTAAATCGGACTAATCAGTTCAAAGCTTGGGCTCTGTGTGGAAATCAGCATGCTAATGAGCAGGAAGAAAGAAGTTTTTAACTTCATTTTTTTCCCCCAATAAAAGCATTCTGCACCTACAAGAATGAATTATATTTAGTTACTATGAACCTTTTCCTATCCTATAGTATTCTTAGTGTGCCATTCCTGCATTGAGATACATCACTACAAAATTGTGTATACTTTTGTATACAATTCATCATTGTCAACCATTATCAATCCACTGCTGGACGAAGGTCTCCCCAAGTTTCCTCCACAACGGTCTGTCTTGTGCCAGTCTCCTCCATGTCACCCCTGCATATTTTCGAATTTCATCCACCCATCTCCCATGTGGTCTTCTTTACTTTACCAAAATTAGTGAAGGCTTCACTAAGCAGCTATCCCAGTGGATGAATAGTCAAAGGCATAGGTTTCATATTAGTCATCGGAGTTGGGCCTGGGTTCATCAAGTCCTGAATAAGGCATGGGTGGTGGTCTGTTTGTCTCGCCATGCTAGGTGTCTCATTTCCCTGGAACTAGTGGCCCTAAATTAGGGTCAGCTGAAGAGTTGCTCATGTTTTGTGTGAAAACTAGAAGTGACACAGTGCAGTTTTTTTTTTTTTAGCTGTGTTTCGTACTTAAACAGGGAATTTTTACTATGTTTATATAGCCACTGCATTAACTATTAAATCCTGTAAGTGCATATTTTAACTGTTTCTTTTTCTTTAGTGAATGCTACTAATTTATGCTGTCATTTTGTGTCTTCATCAAATTCTGAGCAGCTAAGATTTTCAGTGTACACATGATGACATAATGTCAATGGCTCAGTTCAATATTTTATTCACTCATTTCTTTGTGTGTTTTTCAGTTCAGGTATACAATTTACCTATTACTCTAAATGATGGAAGAGCGAAGCTGAAAGAAATGTTTTTAAAAAATAAAGATGTCACTGATGTTCGTGCAATAGACATGCTTATCATCAAGGTAAGAAAGAAAGTTTCCATTGTAAAAATATTACTGACATGAAGAAATGTGAAAATCTTCCAAATACGTGGCGTCAGTGAATAAACAAATACTTCACTCTTTCCATGTTTTACCAACCACAGCAACCGAAAAATTGTTATTCGGTCACCATCAGGGAATTAAATCCCGAATCTCTCTCTATATCTAGCCGAGCGCGTTAGCCTTACACCACGGTGGCCAACAATCCGTGGCGCTATGTGTTTTTCAGTCAGTTTCTGACATCATAAATCCATAAGATGGGCTCAGCTACTGAGAAGTCTCCATCTGGTGGGCATTAATGTGCTCAGCTGCAGAGAAGTCTTCATCTGGTGGGCATTAATGGGCTCAGCTACAGAGACGTCTCCATCTGGTGGGCATTAACGGGTTCAGCTACAGAGACGTCTCCATCTGGTGGGAAGAAATGTATTTACTAGTTATTAGCACTGTCTAAACATTTCACCCAGTTATTATATCTTTATAAATTAGTACTGTGTAGTACTCAAATTGTAGAACAAAAGTGTAAAGTTTTGATTAAATAAATATCAGCAGCTTATAAATTTCTTCTGTATATTGTACACAGGGCTAAAAAATGCATACGTATCATTAAGCTGTTCCCTGAAATTCAGAGGTTAGCTCCTCGAAGAAAGACCATGTGCCAAGTACGCATTTAACTGATAGAACTAGAATTTACTTACTGTTGGTGTATCAAATGTCTCCCTTTTCAACAATCTCTGCACACTGCTCGAGCTTCATTAACATCCATCTCACGCAGACATTCCTGAATCTGTTCCTCCCATGATTTTCTTGGCCTTCCTCTACCTTTCTTTCCTGCCACTTGGGTTGAAAAAATATCTTAATCAGCACCTCATCACTCATTCTTTCAACATGTCCAAACCACCTAAGAATATTAGTCTCCACCTAACTAACAATTTCTTGCCTCTCGTACACATCTGCAACACATCTTCATTCCTCACACGATCAGCCTGTGTCTTACCACAAACCCCTCATAAGTAACATCTCCCCAGCACACAAACGACTCGTATGTCTTTTCTGCAGTACCCAGGTTTCACTGCCATACATCAGAGTAGGAACAATTACACTTTCATGCACAGCCATTCGGTATTTCCTTGAGAACCTATCATTCCTGTGAAATCCTCCTAAGGCAGCTATGACTTTCGTTGAAGAATTCATTTGCCTATTAATTTCGCCATCTAATTTGCTCTCTCCATCAAACATGCTTCCTAAATATACAAGCTCATTCACCTGGCCAATCTCTGTGCCATTAAGGCTTAACTTGCATTCAGTACAAACAGTTCCTTGCTCAAAAACCATAACTTTGGTTTTTCCTTTATTTATACTCACTTTGAATTTCATACATCCGGGACAACATACTGTGCAACCCACTTTTGCTCTCTGTCAACAGGGCTGTGTCATCAGCATACAGTAATCTGTACACACGCATATTACCAAGACACAAAGCTTTAGCAGTATTATCCATTTGACATCATGCATGCATGCATCCATAATATATTAAACAGCCAAGATGACATTACAGAACCTTGCCCGACTCCTGCACCAATAGAAAACTATTTCGATAAAACACCATTCACTCGTACACAAGCTCTACTGTGAGCGTACATGGCTTTCACACTTAAGTAGATTCCCAGTAATACCATATTTATTCAGTACCTTCCACAGAAGAGTCTTATTTACTTAGTCATAAGCTTTCTCTAAATCTATGAAGGCCACAAACACTTTTTTTACCAACAGGCAGATACTTTTCAATCATCATGCATAAAGCAAAAATTTTATTAGTGCAGCCCTTACCAGGCATGGAACCACTCTGCACATCCCACACCTTCTCTGACGTAAGACCTCGTACCTTATCAATAATGACCCTCAAACACTTTTCCTGGCACACTCAGCAAACTGATACCACAATAGTTCTTGCATTCAGTCTGATCACCTTTTCCCTTATACAAGGGAACAATAATAACATCCCTCCAATCCTGAGGGACCATTCCTAGCTCCCAACATAACTGGCAAATTTCAGTTAAGCAGTCAATCACAGTCACCACCATATTTTAGCATCTCAGCAGATATGCCGTATATTTCCGAAGCCTTACCATTCTGAAGGTATTTTAGAGCTTTACACACCTCTTGAGATCCCACCATTGCTTTAATCTTTCATTATGTATCATCTGCTTTTGCCTCAGAGTCATCTTTGCATTCATGACGTAATAAATCACAGAAGTACTCGCCCAATCTTTCACTTAGCTCATTGGGCTCCCATATCATTTCTCCAACCCATTCTTTACACAACTTAGAATTTTATTTTCTCTATGTTTTCTGTCTTATGTACTTCCAGAAAGTTTTTCTATCTTTCCAAAAAGCTAAATCATGCCTTTCCCCCTTTTCTTTCCTATCTTTTGCCTTACTGTGGCAAACCAGCTTTGCTGCCTCACACTTCTTACATCAATATTCACCCTCAGAACCTCTACCTTGCAACATCCCCAAGTATGGTTCCTTCTCCCTCTAAGCATCACCTTTAAAGTTACCCACTATTGAAGTAGCACTGACTTTTTCAGCGGCAGTGACAACACAGTTTTTAAAAACATGTCCACTTCTTTTCTTCTGTTCTTAAAACATGTCCACTTTTTCTACCTTCCAGGTCTACAAAATGCTACATATTAAAAGTTATTCAATTTTTTTTGCTGATGTTTTACATATTTGTGGTGCTGATTGTAAATATGATTTTAGTTTCATTCTTTCATGTAACATCTTTTCACAAAATGATGTAGCACTTTGGGCAGAGTATGAGTAAAGTAGGTTGTCAAGTAGGTAAAATGATTCCAATTATTAAAGGCTTACCTATCATATTTAAAACATTTATACACTGGTGTCCAAAAAACCCTAAGGACAAACACTACTTCGAAAGGATGTCTGAACCATAAAATGAGATGCAACAGCTTGTGGCAATGACAGATACCGCAGCGCCCCTGGGGTCATGGTTTGGGGCAGCATCATGATTAATGGATGCACCGAGCTGCAGGTGCTGGAAAATGGGACTATGATGGGCAAACGATATTGGAATGAAGTTCTTATATCTCGTGTTTGATTATTCTGTGATGCTATAGGTGAAGACTTTCTGTTCATGGATGAGAACCCTACACCTCATCATATGACAGCAGTGCAGTCACTTCTGGAGACTGCCGATATTCATTGCATTGACTGACCAGCAAGCTGCCCAGACCTCAACCCCATTGAACATGTCTGAGATGCAATGGGGAGATGCATTGGTGCTCGAATCGAAACCCCCTCCCAAAAAAAAAACCAAGCAGGGTCTCATATATCCTCTGAGGGAGGAGTGGGCCAATTTGCCTCCAGAACTCCTAGATCACTTAGTGCTCAGCAAGCCATGATGTTGTGAGAGTTGCATCACAGTTCGGGGTGGACATGTTCCATACTGAAATGTCTCCCTGCCTGGTTATTGGTAAGCACTGTACATCCATTCTCCAACTGTGTCCTTCGGAAATTTGTAACTTTTGCGTAAACACTGACTACTATGTAAGTTATGCATCATTTATTAAAAAAATTATTGTCTTTTCGTGTTTTTGTATGCTGGCAACATAATTATGTCACCATTTGGCTGTGGTCATGTATTGCTTTTCTTATACAGGTAAAAATGTAGTTTGTCCTTGGTTTTTGGACACCAGTGTACATGTATTTTGTTTTTATGTGTAATGAGTTTGACTCTTTGTAAAATTTGTGTTTATTTCCCTTCCAAATTTAACTCCTTACATTTGTGTTTTTGTGTTTCTTATGGGTTTTCTCTAGGTGCAGCATCAAGCAGTAGTTGCTATCGTTATTTTTCGTGTTGTATCCTTGTACATTTTAAGAACAAAACTCAGTCAGCACTGTAGTCATATGGGGGAGGGGGGGGGGTCTCTAGATCATTAGCAACCACCAGCATAGCACAGTTGGCTTATGTGCTCTGTGCAGTGTGGCAAGTAGATGTTTCTGTCAGGGATTTGACCCCTAGTCTGTTGGCCATTCATTCTATGGTTTTTCCTGGGTTTTCGAAACTTTCTAGTCCAGTTAGATGTGATACACTTCACTAAAAAGTACTGTGCACTCGTAAATATGTGGCATATTAGAATATTCAAAGCAAACAATATAAATTCTAAATTTGCTTGTACCACTTACTGGTCATCCATGTAACGCCTCTGAAAAAACTTGAAAATTTTATCGCTCTGGAGCGGGAATCGAACCCGCATCTACTGATTTTGGTTTGAGTATGCTAACCATTACACCACCCAGGACGGTGAAGTTCCAAGCAACTGAGACTAAGCAAACTTAGCTTAGGAATCTGAACATCCTCAGATTTTTGTTAGTCGAAGCAACCCTGCTTCCTCATAGCGTTTTGACCCATTGCGCTATCATTAGCGTTTTGATGGGTCAAAATGCTTAGGAAGCAGGGTTGCTTCGACTAGCAAAAATCTGAGGATGTTCAGATTCCTAAGCTAAGTTTGCTTAGTCTCAGTTGCTTGGAACTTCACCGTCCTGGGTGGTGTAATGGTTAGCATACTCAAACCAAAATCAGTAGATGCGGGTTCGATTCCCGCTCCAGAGCGATAAAATTTTCAAGTTTTACATGGGTGACCAGTAAGTGGTACAAGCAAATTCAGAATTTACACTGCTGGCCACCCAAAATTCAACACCAAGAAGGAAGCATCCGATTGGCCTGAAATTCGCAGCATGCGTCGCCTGCGAGAGGACATGCAAACGATTAGCATTGCAGGGCATATGCAAATCATGTGCGCCCGGCACGCCACTGAGAAGCACTATAAGAAGGGTGCACAGAAGGCGGGGTGTAAGTAGTGGAAGTGTGTTGTGCTGCCGGACCTGTGCGTTAGAAGCTTCCTGATGCCTCGTTGCAGAATACGGCAGTCATTCCAGCACGTTTCGGAGTTCGACAGAGGACGAATAGTGGCTTATCGCGACAGCGATTTATCGTACCGAGACATTGGCGCCCGTGTGGGATGACATCCAGCCACAGTGAGGCGAGTATGGATTCGGTGGGTGCAGGAGAAACGGACGGACTGACGTGAGTGATTGCTGCGGCACACCGCCGAACAAGAGGACCGGCATGTTGTGCGGCGGGGATTGACGGCTCGCGCCGCCACATCAAGAACGTTAGCGCAGGAATTAGGGTGTGTTGCGCAACAACTTGTGTCAGCACGTACCGTTCGTCGTCTGCAGGAGCGGGGACTTGTTGCATGGCGGCCATTGCTCTGATTACCATTGACGTTATGCCACTGGCGAGTGCGGCGGCAGTGAGCCGTTGAACGCCGCACCTGGACTACGGAATGGCACGACATTGTCTTCTCCGACGAATCCCGCTTCTGCCTGCAACACCACGATGGTCGGATCGTGTGGCTGCACCGCGGCGAGAGACTGTATGACACCTGCATTATGCATCGCCATACCGGTCCGTTGCCTGGCATAATGATTTGGGGCGCAATTGGATATGGCTCTCCTCTGGTACGCATCGCCGGTACACTCAATAGCCACCGCTACATCTCCGACGTTTTTAGCCTGTAGTCCTCCCTTACCTGCAGGACCTGCCAGTGACCACGTTTCAACAGGACAATGTGCGCCCGCACGTGGCACGCATCGTGCAACAATTCTTCACGGCCCACCAGGTGTCACTGCTGCAGTGGCCCGCCTGTTCTCCCGATATGTCGCCCATCGAACACGTCTGGTCGCTGATAGGCAACCGAGTGGCCCGGCAAGCACCACACGTGGCTACGCCTGATGAACTGTGGCAACGTGTGGAAGCAGCCTGGACTGACATATATATCCCAAGCCCACATCCAAAAGCCTCTTTCGTTCGATGCTGCAGCGTGTAGCGGCCGTTATTGCCAGTCATGGGGGCCACATGAACTATTGATGTCTGCGTGTTCCGCAAGTCGCACGGGCCTGTAAGCTCAATCGTTTCATCTTTTTATCTGTTGTTATGTGTCCAGTAAATCTGGCTTTGCTATCTTGTGTCCTTCTTGGTGTTGCATTTTGGGTGGCCAGCAGTGTGTATATTCTGTTTGCTTTGAATATTCTATTGATTTCACATTTATTATGGGGAATATTTCTTCCTTCATTGATTTATATGTGGCATGTTGTTAATAAGGTAAATAATAGTCATCAATAACCTTATTTTGTAAGTTCTGTTCAATATGTTTTATAATATCTTATGCAGAAAGAAAAGTCACATACCTTAGTTGAATAAACCATTGTGATGAGTCTTCGACAATATGGTCGTAAAAAACCGTTTAGGATATATGAAGAGGCTTAAGGAAACCATGAACCATAAACACAATAAAATCAATATGCAGAAAAGAACAAAACAGTCAACTTCAATGAAATTAAAGTTTAAAAACAATGATTCTGCTGAGAAGAATGGATGGGAACAAAATCGTGAAATACCGTTGACACAGCCAAAAGGATTAATAAGAGTAAAAACAGGCGGCATTCTGTTCTTCACAACACAATACAAAAGGTCGATGTTAATTCCAGCGACGTGTTTCGCCTGCCCTATGCAGGCATTCTCAAGCTAGAAATGACATGGATCTCAGGCGAAGGTGAATTCAAAATCGTAGGAGGCTGATGTCGTGCAAGTGACATCGTGTCGAAGGATATGTGTGATAACGTGCTCTAACGTGAATCTATCGATTAACTCGTCAATGAAAGCTTTATATTTTGGTTTAGCTTTCTTCTTTTGGATCATTTTTTTCATTATCAATGAGATGTTTACAAGCATGGGGTAGATCTAAAGGGCTGATACTATTGCATACAAAATCAGAAAATTTACTGATACATATTGACTTGGCCACCAAATTTTCAATCCATGTCTTATGTTGTACTTAAATTATCACATCTGTCCAATTGGGGCTAGCATTATGCTACAGGCAATAATCTATTAGAGCACTTTTATTTTCTAGCCAATTCCTAATATGTTCATGCAATCTAATCCCATGGTTTCGTTTTGTATTTCTGATGTATTGATGTGGCTTTGCTACGGTTGTTATTATCAGCAATTGGAATTCAGTATATTCCGGATCTTTGTAGTAAGGGTGTTTTCTCGTGATTTTGTGTCAAGATATTTTCTGTATCTTCTGTTTCAATACCTATGTTCAAATTGGCCTTTTTTGCAAATATGTTTCTTAGTATTGGTAATGTCTGTAAGTATGGCAGAATTCCTGGTCCTGGGCTTGGGGATGTGAATGCATGGATATGAAGACAATCCCGGACACACATTACCTATGATCCCCCCAGCTTTGGGCTAGCCACCCATTCTGGTATAACTTGATTATGCAACTTCCATTATGGCTTGTTTCTGTGGAGGCAGTGATTGACCTCAATGGTCTGTATGAGTTGTACATAGAAAAGAACTCCAAGGCATTGGCACATCAAAGGATGTTCCATACGTTTTGTCCACTGCCTCAGTTCTTCAACACAAATAACTAGGACTTTATGAGAAGGCCATGATTTGTTCTGGTCCCCAAGTTTCACTTTAATTATGCAATGTTCCTGTGTTGCTTTGTAATAATGAACTCTCAACAGATATAGCAGAAACTGCCCGGGCGGTTAATACTCCCTCATATGGCCATTGTCACCAGAAATACTGTTCACTGTAAATACAAAGGCTGTTCCATAAAAACTAAGAGTAATTTTTTTAGGTGGCAACAGTGTGAAGGGGGAAAATAACCACGCAGACGACTAACTGAATTAAGGAAGTATCTATGGCAACAGTTATTAGCCCTAGCTGATAATTCAAGGTATGTCTGCATTTCGCCTTACAGCTATCGAGGTGAGTGATTTAGAGTTGAGGAGTGAAATACGTTGTGCGATAAAATTTAGCTATCGTTTGGGTAAAGCGGCTCCAGAAACAGTGGATTTAAGGAAAAAAGCTCACAAAGATAAATGTTTGTGCGAGTCAACGATTTTTAGATGGCACCATGATTTAAAAAAAGGGCGTTCGTTGGCAGAACTCTCTCCTAGGCCTGGTCGACGTGAAAGTGTTTTTACAGAGCGTATTGTTAACTCTCTTTGGGCAATCCTGCAAGAAGATCGACGAATGACGTGTGAAGATAGTGGCGTCAACTAATATTTCAGAAACGTTGGCATTCCGCATTCTACGCGACACATTATTGCTGCATCGTATGCGTTCCACATGGGTACATCAAAGTGACGTTGGAACTCTTTTTTGGCAGAGGGGGCAAGATGTCGGAGAACAAAATATTTCACTATGGCGTAAAATTTATCGTACTACTGTAAAACTGTAAAAGAAGACGTGCTGCCTTCCTTACAAAAATTTGCTGATTTTTTTTTATTAAACATTCATCTATATATATATATATAAAACACTTTTCATATCTATATAGTTCTTCAATGCAAACTAACTGTACACATAAAAGGCGTTAAACTATAGATCTTGATACTTCCGGATTGGTACGAATTCCTCAGGAATTGTAGCCGTATAGACACTATATAATTAAACACTGAAGGAACTTATATCTCATTCCTCACCCTACTTCCATTTCTCTATTTATTTTTACTCATATTTTTAGAGGACGACTAATTTTTAACACCTAGTGAGACAAAACATTGGTGGTCTTCAAACTGTAAACAGCCCTCTGGACTGTTTAATTTCTTGGTGTCTCAGGAGTGAATGACATTAAAAAAAAATATTCAGATTTCTAGATAGTTTGTGGTAAAAAATGAAGAGCAATGCTCAATTTTTATCACGGACATATATAATTTGAAAAGGAAAAAAACTGAGGGGGCAAATGTGATGTTTTGCCCCACACTCATTTGCATGTGGTGGTAACTGCCCCCTCAGCCCCCGCGGTTCCAATGCCGCTGGTACCTCATCACCTGACAAGACAGCAATTGTTAGTCAGAGTTCAGGTGTGTCATGAGTAGAAACAAATGATTGCAAAAGATCCAGACTTTCTAAACACAGTAATAATTGCCGATGAAACATGGGTCCACTATTTTGACCCCCTCACAAAGTGCGCAACGAGTGTCTGGAAACACACAGGCTCGCCTCCTCCAAAAAAAGTCAGCTAAACCAAATCAGCTGGGAAGGTGATGATTTTCCTTGGTCATAAAGGTGTAGTCTACCAGTATGCCAATTCATCCACAAATTACTGTCAATGTTGAGTATTACATTTCAGTCTTGATGAGTCTGCAACGACACGTCGATTAAGCGACCGGAACTGGTGGGCAAGTGGACCCTATACCATAATAACATCCACCGACATGTGGCTGCTTGTGTTCAACAGTTTCTTACAAAATGCAGTATTGAAATTATGCCACAGCCTGCGTACAGTCCTGACCTCTCACCCCATGCGATTTCTGGTTGTTTTCAACAATAAATTTCCGTGGTGCAACATTTAACACAGATGCTGATGTTATTCAATCTGTACAGGGGTCGCTAAAGCAGCTTACATAAAATGCCTTCGCCACATGCTTTGAAAAGTGGACTGAACTATGGGACCATTGCATATCATCAGACGGAAGATACTTTGAGAAAGAATAACATATATTTTGCTGTACCTTTATTTCTTCGTTTCGTGCGATTTTATTCTCAGTTTTTATGGAACGGCCATTGTATAGTGCATCAATAATTTTAACAATTGTCACACACAAAAATGCATGTTTTTTACGATTTGTATAAGTAGTGAAAAAAGGAGGGTTATTATACCATGTTTACCTTTATTACGGTACTTGTGTTTGAATTTTTTAAACATAGCCACTAGATGATTTGACATATATACATTGGATATAATGAAAGAAGATATCTTAAAATCAAAGCCCATAACAGCCCTTTTTCAAACTGAACCACAAAGTCCACATTGCAGTTGCCGTCATTAGTGTGCCTGCAGACTACAGCATTTACTTGATTATTCTTGAGTGGAAGATTAAAATATGTGAATATTATTATTATTTTTTAATTTTAGTGTTCTCATCTTTTAATCTACTATTCAAGAGTAATCGCGTAAATGCTGCAGGTCTGCTGTCATGTTGATGACGGTAATGCCAATGCAGATTTTGTGGTTCAATTCAAAAGTGTGTTGTTTATGAGTTTTGATTTTAAGATATCTTTTATTAAATCCATTGTATATATATTACATCCTCTAGTGGCTATGTTTAACAAATTTGACCGTGAGTAACAATGGTGAAACAACCCCCCTTTTTTTCACTACTTCTGTGGACCATTTACCATGCTAAAATCTAACACAAATGCTATAGATAACTGTTCTGTGCAGAGACAAAACTCCAACAAGTAGCTTTCAGCCTGGATATAAGCTCAAGTGTAAATTTATGCATGTTTAAACTCAAGTTCCACATGTTTCTTACCCCTTCCTCAGTACTTCTTTCCCTCTCCCCGAAGCATTATCAGATTCATGTTCAGACATTAGAAAAGTTTGAGTGGCTATCTTATTCTGTAGGCAATTTGCCAGAATCAGTAACTTGTAAAACCTTTATTTTTTTTGCTGATGATGATTTAAAAGGTTCATTTTGTGTAAAAACTGTATATGATAGATAAATTTGAGCGTCAGTTTTAAAATCAGCACATAGAAACTAAAAAGGAATGGGCAACAATTCTCAAGCAATGAAGCTGTTGTAGACCTGTGAATTATTTCTCCTTAGTTATTAGTTTCCAGAAAGCAGAATGCTTTATCAGTAGTAATTAATTTTATACCATCACTTAATGACCTCTATTAATATTTTAGAAGTGAGACACACTTGATTTTGGAGAAGTTTGTTACCAATGAATTTTTCTGTTTTGTGATTTTAGGCATTTCCTTCATTGGTGACTGGGAAATTAATTTTATTGCCATTGGAAAATGGGTTTATTTTGCTCTGACATGCATTCCCAACATTGAATTATGGAGTGCTTTTCCAGAGGCACACACCTCTCCCGTAGTCAAATAAAGGCTTGACTAGTTGTTCTGTTCATCATTGTGACAGCCTGTCACAAATTCCAAGGGATCGGTTTATATAGTCAGAGCAATGTGAGGTATGTGTCACTTCCTGGAGTAAATTCTTAGGATTGCCACTAACCAGTGTGTCAGCATTTCATAGGATTCACCACTAAACTATATAAATTTGTGGGAGTATCAAAACTGCCCTCCAGGGAAAATGTTAGCACTAAAAATATCCAGGAAAAAATGAACTATATTTTTCTTGAAAAATGGCAAGCTCAAACTTTGAGAGCAGTTGGAAATTTTTCTGCTGATTTATACTAAGGTGAGAACGCTGTACAACTTTTTTTCCTAACTTGCTTCATTTATGAGATAGCTTGCTGGACCCCCCAATTATGGGGCCTTCGGAGTCATTCATATATTTCTTAAATAGATAATTTGTTTCTTATCAATATCCATTGACTCGTATATATAATTTAAGACTGCACATTTGTGATATTGAGTTAGAATAAATTATCTATGTTTATCCACAAATGTTTTATTAACATCGACTATAGTTTTGCAGAGTATTTGACTTGGCATCATCAGGGCGATAATGCTTAGCCAAATGCTTTGTGAAACTACAGTCGATGTTAATAAAACATTTAATTGTGAATAAATGTTGATGATTTATTCTAATCTCATCCGTTGACTCTGTTTTTCAGTTGCAACTCATTTTCGAGTTATCATCAAAGTAAGCCATGATTTTTGTAAACACCCTGTAATACAGGTGTGTGTGTGTGAGTGTGTGTTTCTTTTCTTTACTTATTTCATTTTGAAATAAAACTTAGGGTTGCACTTTCCAGTGCTTCTTTAGAAACTTATTATGTGTGTTATAGAGATGCCAGAATTAACATGACAAAACTTGAATGCTTGAGAACTGAATTGTTATAGATTGGAGCATATTACTGTTTTAGCACCCAGGACCCTCTGGTGGCTACTGTAGAAATGTCTAGAGGAATCAGAGTAAACTTTCAGATAGCAAATCAAGGTACTTATCTCCATATATTGAAGGCTTGTTACATAAAACACCAATCTAGTCCTGATGGCAGCCTTCTCGAAAGATCAGAAAACCACACACACACACCTCCAGTTCATATGGGGCACAGAATGTTATTTCCATGTGAAAGCACTTTTTGAGAAACTGATTTGAATCATAATGTAATTATCAGCACAAAGGTGCCTTATTTTACTATTTCTCATGTTGCTATCTCTTCAGAAAACTTAAAAATTGTGCTGGCACAGTGGTTAAGTGCTGGCTTCTGACCATTCATCTGAGATGGTCCAAGTGAGGAATGGATGTGTGTCTTATGGCACTGGCTTCCTCCCTTCCTTGGAACAAGTGGCCCTAAATTAGGAACGGGTGACTTTTTTTTCTTAATAACCACAGTAAGCATCAAGTTGCTTACTGTGGTTTATTAAGAAAAAAAAAAACACTTTAAAATTGCATTGCCCTCTGTCAGGAATTGGCCCGATTTCTGTTTGAGCATGCTACTGTTTCACCACCCAGGACAACATGCAGGACTACATGGGAAACGATGAAAATACAGCACCTTTATGTCAATAATGTGAATTGCCTTCTCTATGTATTTGTGACGAATTATTTCTTCAAGGGGATTTGTTCCCCATTTGTAATGTCTAAAATGATTTCATTTCACTCCCTTGTAATTTGTTTTAACTTTTAAAATGGCAATTCATAGTTAATCTTTAAAATATTTGGGGAGGGGGTCATAAAAAATCAGTTAGATTTCAGGCTCAGTCTTACCTCCATCATTTTGTATTGACAAGACCAAATCTCGAACAGGAATTTTAAAAAAATGTGATTTCAGTTGTAGGGTTTTGTCTAAAATTTAAGGCATTGCATTCCAAAAACTGTGGATAGAAATCTATAATTTTAGTGGATTTCATTTCATTATTGGTTTCGCCCTTCTAAATTTTTGGAAAATTCTGAGATCGAAATGTTGAGTTGGTGTAGAAATGTCATAGGATGACCCTAGAACAGTCTTCAGTGAAACGGACAGTGCCAAGAAAATGTATAAGCATGCAAAATGCAAACATAATTTACTCCAGTTTGATACAGCATCCTTTTATGCTGAAACCTCAAACAACTAACCTTATTTACAAGTTGTAGCTAAGGTTTTAATTTTTATATTACTGTATATTTGTTTGGTAATGGGTTTTCACGGAAATATTACAGGGTTTTTTGTTTCTCAATTTATATGTGCACATAATTTTGGTGTTCTTCAATATTTAATGTTGAGGTTTTTTCTGTTTTTAATAATGTAATAAAAAAATATCATATTTTAAGATGTTCACCTGATTTAGTGCTATGTCCAAAATTTTAAGAAAATTTGTTTTTGACATCACTTGTATTTATAGCAGAAGCCTTTTCATATTAAATGATAAAGTTTTTTGATAGCAGAAGATTTTTTTAAATGAGAAAGTTTTGGGAATATTAATGTAAAAAATATGATTGTTTAAATGTAAAAAACAAGTGCTGTTAACTGAGATATGTATAAATATTTATCCCTTTGAAGTAAGCTTTCTGTTAATGTGGGTTTGTGTTGTGTAAGGGTCAGGCCAGGCAATTTCCAAGTGGCACGCAAAACATGTGTTCTTTTGTTTTTTCAACTTGTTTAAATTTGCTTACATTAGGTAATATGAGGCATGAATAATATTAAAAAATCTTTTTGAAAATTGTAGTGGTAAATATCAGTCTAAACATTTTTATGAATATAAAGTTTAAACAAGCATCTGAAATGACCTTTGACATGCAGAAATAACCAATTACATGACTTTTTTTCCCTCCCTTTGTAGGGTCAAATGGAGTTACTAGAAACTATAAATGTGTGGAAACAGAAAAATCATGTGATGGCATACTTCAGAGATTCTGTTTCACCTAAACCAACAGATTTTCTTAGTAGGTTTTTTTCTGGGATGGAGTAGTTCGTGTGTGTAGTATTAGCATTCTGTAGAATGAGAAACAATTTTTTTGAAGTTAGATAGGAAATGCATTTGTAAATAAAACTTGATTGCAGGATTTTTGGCTCTATTACTGAAAATCTGTTCTAAACTAGTGTATCAATTTGTGACAAATTGTTCTAGATATATATTAATAGTAAAGAAAAATGCTTTTGACATACTGGTCTTTTAACTGTCTTGAAATTATTTTCATTGTTTGTGTTGTAGATATTGCTTTTCATTCTCCTTCAAAATGCATAAAAGTAAATTTGGTAATAAAAGAGTGAATGATTCTTCTGTAGTAGCTCACTTCAAGAAATGTAGGAATTTATTTGTGTTATTTATCTTGAGAAACATTTCAGTAGCTCAGAATGAATTCTGGGAACATAACCCATCCAGTCTTCAGGTCATACCACACACATAGTGGTTGAACTAATCCCAAAAAAAGTGTCCAGTCCAGGTGATTGGTGTTGCTCCTAATTCTCAGCCCTCTTTATGACACCCAGCTGCCCAGCCAAGATGTCCACTGTACTCCAGTGCATCCCAGTACCAGCTTCCTGTACAGGGTCATCGAATCTGGACTCATTGGATAAACACACAACCTTAATAGCACAGTTGTGTTCCTCCAGTTGGGCCCCACACCCCTATTTATGTAAATCCATGCTTGCAATTTATTTTACAAATTGTTTCTTCCTGTCGTTGGGTCTCATCTTTATGCTGTTTAATGTCTAGAAGTTATCCTTTTATTTCAGCAGCGCAATCTAGAACCAATACCAAACACTTTGCTAAATTGTTGTATCCCCTATCCCGTAAAGAATCCTCCATAGTAAGTGTTGGTACCCCTTCAGGAAGATATTCAGCTCCCCTTCCATGTAAATAAGCATAACCAGTCACATGCTGGAAGATAAATACACTGTTAGGATTCTCCTGGACTCTTTCCAAGTAACACCTCCCTCAGTTCCTCTATAGTGATGAGTTTGTACCACAAGAAAAGATCAGTGTTTGTCCTGTTATGAGACTGATGTTTTTCCAAAATATTGATGTCTATATTTCTTTTCTTGGTTATTAAGTACCCAAAAGTCTATATTTCTTTTCTTGGTTATTAAGGAGCAAAAAGTCCAAGACAGTTTTAAAATCTATATGAGGGGTGACTGCGGAACCTGCCCAGATTCAAAGAATATGACAAGATGATATTTTCTTTGCCAATAGGACTGTGATACACAGTTTACAGCAAACTGTACACACAGAAATTACTAAGACATAAACCAGTAATATCATGCTTGAATGCATCCATAAATACATTGTGCAGCCATGGTGACACAATGTTGTCTGACTCTTAAGCCAATAGAAAACCATTTACATGCTCTGCTGCTAGCATATATAGCTTTCACACATTCAAGCAGATTCTCAGTTATACAAGGATGAGTACTAAATTATTTTCTGGGTTCAAAGAAGCTCTGGCAAATAATGTTATTTCCCCTTCAACATTTGAAGCTTTAGGAGACAAACAGGTGGTGCACCAGGCTCAGTTGAGAAAGAGCAACAATCATATTCAGTTGGCCTGCACATCATTATTTTGTAGCATAATAACAAAAATGATGTGTAAGCTTTTTCACACCATATTTTTTTATGATTTTAAATGCAGACTGATTCAACACGAATGGTTGGAAACACTGCAAAGAGCCTTTCCGGGGTCTTCACTATCTTGCGCAAGCATTTGAGTGGTTTGCATAATTTTATTGAGCCAGAAAATTCCTGAAAGATGAGCATAAGGGCCACCAGCCTCAGCAGTCTTGGAAGAAAGTGTTGCCCATGTGTGAAGCTTTAATAAAGAATCTTACATAAGTGCTTGCTTGTACGGAAAATTTTCTGTCATTGAGTGCCTCACAAACTAACAGAGACATAAAAGGAAACCAGAGTGGAGTAGTGTCATGAAATGATCCAACACTCTACAGATGGGAAATCTCACCATGTCCTTGACATCGCCACAGGAGACAAAACTTGGATATACCAGTAGGACCTGAGATGCAACAGTCGGCAGTCTGGATGTTTCCAAATGCCAATCCATGTAGGAAAGTCAAAAATCCCAGGACTGTTTGCAGAAAGAGGGTGGCTTCATTTTTCTCTTCCAGTGAATTTGTTGCAGCGATTACCCAAGGGGATCATAGGACAGTTGCTGAAGGATGGTATACTACCGCAGAGATGCCAAGTACTACGGATTGTCCGTAGTTTCTACGGATATCATGTTCAAACTACAGACTACGGAGAAGGTGTGAAAAACTACAGATTTTTCCAAAAATCTCTATTTCCGGAATTTTTTTTTATTATTATTATTTGAAAAAAAAAGTCAAGCATAGTCAAATGTAGTGTTTTTTGCGATAACGTCACGAAGCCGTCACACAGCAAGCATGTTTGGCTGGCCGACAAGCAAGCGGAAATGTTGCAGCGGAGATCGTTCTGTATGATCACGTGATTTTGTAGCTGGCTTGCCGTGGAAAAGCGTTCGTAATGCACGACGTCTGTTAACTTCGGGAAAACCTTAACCGCGTCCTGAACTAACGTAAGTTGTCGGAGGATGGAGGTAGACTAGAGTCGATTCCACGTTTTCTGTTCTTGTTGTTAAGTTGGTTAGTTGTGGTGTGACGTGAATTGCTGTAGTTATGAAGCGTGTTTCAGTGGCTTCCAGTTCCAGTGGTGTGAAAAAAATAAAAATTTGCAGCAGTACAAGGAATGTTATTCGTTGGAATTTCCATGTTTGCAGCGGTCGCGTGTTTCCGTGAATTTTTTTTTTTTTTTTGCTGAAATTTAATTTAAATAGTTAATTGCTATTGCATATTTGTTTCACCAAAGTAAGGGGCGGGCGGGGTATCAGAAAAAAAAAATGCTCTGAGCAAATAGTCATCAGATCGAAGGAAATAATTGTGGATCAAAGAAATCCTGAATGTTTGTTTTTTCCGGCAGAGCGCATAACTAAGCTACCTGGATGTGTGGCCGCTGTTATTGCCTGTTTTTATGTTGCCTACCCGGGAGTTTGTTCTTTGCGCACAGTATGTTCTGCCCAGGGCAAGAGTCTCTCCATGTGTCTTGGGCAACCAGCCAAAGAAAACGTCTAGCAGCAGTTGCGATGAGAAGCTTCTGGGTGTGTGCGCACAGTCTTGACCTATTTTCCCACGCTCCTCGCTGTCGGTAGAGAGCTTAATTGTTTGTTACTTTGACAGATTTGCAAAGTGCAGTTCTTTTTTTTTTTCTTTTCCTCTTGTAAAAATGTTCTGCTAAACAAAGGGATGTTTTATTTTATCCTTTTTTTTTCAGAATTGATTTATGCAATTTAAAATACTTTTTTTGATTAATTTTTTCGTATCATAAGCATTTAATGCTAATTTTCTATTTATCCGCATAATAAAGCTATGAAATCTTTCAAAGTTAATTGTTCCTTCTTTGCTCCCATTGTGTTTGTCGTGTACGAATTTACTTGTAAAAGTGTTGGGTAAAGGGCCACCTGTCTCTACTAATATTCTTGGATCTAAAATGCAAAAAAAGTTGTCAAAAATTCAAGGAGAGTTATTTGCAAAAATTTCAGTGTCTAAAATCGTCTCGGGTATCCAAAAACCATGGGTTTTGTTCCCCGTGTGCTGTTGATTTTTCAATCGCACACGGCGGAAAAGACGATTGCGGTCGGCATTTTCACTCTAAAAAACAGGAGGAATAACCATAAGTGTGTGGCATCACACACTTATGACATAACATATTTATTAACATAACATATTTATTAAAAGGTGGAGTTGAAGTGGTAGTATTTTTTGTGTATTTACTCAAGTTTTTTTTCCCCCATTTTAAGGGGACTTAAATATGTTGCAAAATTTATCCAAGTATTGTCCCCGATCGAGATTAATATATTGCTAAAAATGTAGCAGTATATTCTGGGAAATACGTATGCTACCCTGCAAATTTTAATGTGGGAACTTGACTTGACGTCACTACGGAAGAACTACGGGCGCCACGCATATGGACTACTGATGACTTCCTTCAGATGTTGGCATCTCTGCTACCGTTTGTCTGTTCAAAGTATTCCAAGTGGTGAAAGAGAATGGCTTGATCCACGCTGCAATGGAAACTATGGATCATCTGCAGGAGTCTGCGGTTCAGTTGGGGAACTACTCACCACATAGTCCTGATCTAGCTCCTGGTGACTTTTTCTGGTTTTCCCATACACGAAGAAAAGTTTGAGTGGACAGAGTCCAGAACTGGCGGTTGCTGCCTATGAACAACAAATTTAGATCACCAGAAAACAAAAATGTAAAAAAACAAAAACTGATTGCAATGTTTTAATGACTAGTTTTGTAAGATTCACATTTGCCTGAGAGTGGTGGAGAGTTCAAGGAACTTGGAATTGAAATTAGTGCTTCAAATTAAATAAATTCTGAGAATCCAGAAAATCTAGTAGTCACCTACAGATAACACTACAGTTGCAAAACATTCTGTAATTTTCTTACTAGCAGGTGAGTTTTGCTCAAAATGTAAAGCTCTGTGTACCAGTAAGAATGCATTGCAGGAAACTAAAATTTTCTTTTATTTCTTCATAACTGTTACCATTTATCGATTTAAGTGGTATTCCGTAATTAGTAGAGCGATTCCTACAGAAGGTTAAGTGAACTGAGCTGTATTGATTTACAGCATTTTTTTTTAGCATAAAGCATCTGTCAAGGCATTCTGTAGTTAGCTGGGTAGATAAAAATACAAAGAGATATAGTATGACTATGTTTGTTTCAGTTTCTGTGAGACTTAATGTAAACTTGTTGCTGAAATTTAGAATTGGTGTGCTTGAACCATATCAGTTGATTAGTGAAGCAGTATTGCTGAGTAGACAAATGGTTATTGCTTGATTTCTAACTTTTTATTCTGCTGAACCGTATTCAAATCCTGAGTAAGACATTTATGTTGTTTGTTTAATGGAATTGGCTGGATGAATCTAGTAACTTTGAACCCCATAGCAGAAAGTTTCTGATTAGTCTGTGACAGATATGGTACCACAAAATAATCTGCAGGTAGTCACTGGGTGAGATGAATTTGCACAGGTAAACATTTTAAAAAAGAGAGGGAAAGAAAAGAACTAATTATCTTAAATTTTTTCTACCTTATATGTATATATAAACTAACCTAGGTACTAGAGCACTTGCAATGATAACTAGGATCACAAACACTCTGCTCTGTATCTAAAATTTTACCTCCATTTTCAAGCTGAAACCCAAAGATTTATGGAATAAAATTATATTTAACATTGCTGGCCATATTTGGAAATTTTGTTCTCCATTTTTTATCCTAAAATAGACATTTATGTAGTTAAACTGTGTTTAAACAATAACGCAGTGCGGGGAAAACACCTTGGTGAAAAATATCTGATTATGGGAGAAATCTTCGCTGCCTTTAGCTTCCTTTGTCGAAATATTTTTGCCTCTATTTTACAATCCTGAATAAAATTTTCGCTCTGTCCAACTTTAATTTTAGGAAAATTTTCCTCCATTTTCAATCTTAAATACAAACATTTATGTAATAAAATGATATTTAACAACCATATGGGACAGAAAACCCGTCGAGAACAAAAATTTTGATTACAGGGCTCCACATAATTTCCGTTTTCAGAAACTGTTGCCTCCATTTTCAAACTGAAGCACTATCATTTATGCAATTAAATGATATTAAACAACAATACCAGACAGAGGGAACATTGTGAGAGAGAAAAAATTTACAATTATGGAAGAAATCTTCACTCTGTCTAACTTCTGTTTTCAGAAAGTTTTAAAGGACTGAATTCTGTCCAAAGACAAAAAAAAAAAAAAAAACTTTTGCCCATGATAGGAAGTCTGAAAAAAAAAGATTTCATAGGGTTGTAGAGATATCATTTTTGTCTGCAGGACAAACAAAATCTGTGACAAAGGTCGCGCATTGCCACAAATTTGTTACGGAGCTGTGAACTTAATTAGGGATGGTAAGTCTTCAGTAGCCATTGAGGATGTTGAATTATATCTTTTACCTTTCAAGAAAAAAAACCCATCAATAATTAACAAGTTGTGTTCTTCAACCTGATTAGTAATGAAATAAAGTTTGCAAAATCTTTTTTAAAACATGCAGTGAAATATAACTGTAAATTTACACTGAGATGCCAGTTTATTAGGTAAATTTGCTCATTCCAACACATAAGACAACATGTAAGCAAAATGTGCTGTGTAAATCAGGCAGGTAAAGCTCATCATGCATCAGTTACCATATGATTGAGGATCAGATTGAGTAAAGGTGTGGTCTGAGGCTCTACGAGTTGGTCTGCCTGATTTATACTGGATGGGCAAAACTGATGCTCAACAGGCTGGTCTGCCTGATGTTTACCACCCGCTGAACTTGCTAACCATCTTATGACTTGCAGTGAGCCACTTGTGAGAAGAGACCTGGTGTACTTAATAAACCAGTGGTATGTTCAAATGATACTTGTTAATTACGAGGGTAAATCAAAAAGTAAGGTCAATGTTGTCGTATATTAAAGAAATTAAGAGGCATGCAGATAACAGTTACCTTATTTCTCAACATAATCCCCCTGTCATTCAATGCATATTTTATATCTGTCCACAAACTTCTGGATTCTTGCAGAGAAGAATGTTTTGGGTTGTTCCTGCAGCCATGAATGCAGCTCTTCCGTACACGAATATTACTTTCAAAATAGCTGCTTCACAAAGCATCTTTCAGAGGCTCGAAGACGTGAAGTCGGACAACACCAGATCAGGGCTGTAAACAGGACGTTGTAAAACCTCGAACTTCAACTCAGTTTGTTGAATTGCCAATGCCGTGTGTGGACGAGCATTGTCGTGCAGCAACAGGACCTTTTTTTGGATAACATTGTCGTTTTGTATGAATTACTGGTTTCAATTTGTCTTTCAGCGAATTTCTGCCAATTTCCAGGTGCTGCTTGCGCGCATCAGACAACTGTGGCACTCGTCTGGCGCAAACTTTATGATATCGGAGATCGTCGTGCACTATTGAGAATGCAGAACCATAGCAAATGTCTACCTTTTGGGCGATCTCAGACAGAATAACCCGGCGATCATCTCTAATGAGTGCGTCGTTGCAATCCAGATGGTTCTTTGTGCGAGAGGTCGACGGACGGCCTGATAGAGCTTCATCAATCGCATTCGTCCTACAGGCTTGAAACTTTTCTATCCACTTGTACACATGTCTCTGGCTCATACACTTGTCCTCCCCATATTGCACAAGCATCCTACGATGAATTTCGGTGGGTTGCACACTCCCAGTCCATAAAAATCTGACTACACTTTGCTGCTCGACGATGGAGCATTCCGACAAACGAGCATCCCCGTTTATGCCCTTACAACTGGGTGACTGCAGTTAGAAGAATAGTGATTACATCTTCCACGTGTCAAAGTCACGTGCCGTCCCCTCGTCAAATAGCAATCTGCTGCAGCTCTGCTTGCCTACGTAATGAGAGCACTGACCTTTTTAATTTACCCTCACGCATTGAGCTTGGCTATGAATTGGACTCGACAGATGCAAACAACACAAAATATTGTTGTGTTGAATTTCTGTGAAAGTTTGTTTTATGTATTATCATTATGCAATTTACCATTTAAGTTTAAATAACATTTGTAAACTTACATGAATTGGACTTAATGTGGTTGTTCATTTAGGACCTTGGCAATTATTTATTTATAAGTGTTTTATAAATTTTCTTGGTTCCTGTTCATTCTTTACCATTTTGCTTATGTTTCATCATGGTGGTGCCATCTGGTGAGTTTCTTATTTGTATAAACATGATGTTTTAATCTTTGATCTAAGTGTTTCCAAGCATACATTGGTCGTTCCTTGGTCATTAAAATTTTGCTTGCGTTTGAATAAAACCTCCACAGAAATGCACAAAATGATTAAAAGAGCCTATAAGGAAGATGCTTTGTCTCGTGCAAGAGTTTTTGAGTGCACAAGAAATCTGTGAATGCTAGAAAAACTAATCCATCTTCAACATGATTATAAGTTTAAAACTTTAATTTAAACATAGGAGTTAAAAACTCGCATAGTTAAAATACACAAGCACTTTTAAGACTGCCCCCGTCTCTTCATCCAGTGTCAATCTCATTCTCTTTATCAGGTCACACACCTGATGAAAAGACTGGGGCAGTCTTGAAAGTGCTTGTGTATTTTAACTCCTATGTTTAAATGAAAGTTTTAAACTTATAATCGTGTTGAAGATGGATTAGTTTTTCTAGCATTGCCAATGCAGCACGAAATTTAACTTTGATTTTAAATCTGTGAATGGTGAAGAGTGTAAGGAAGATGCGTCTCTCTCCGGTAGGCCTTCAATATCGACTGGAGGCTAATGTCAAAACCATTGAGGCAGTCGTGCGCGAAGACCGCTGAGCAACCATTGATGAGGTTGCTAATGTGATGCAGATGTCCATTGGTTCCATTGATGACGTTGTGAGAAACTGGTTGGGGTGCCGGAAAGTCGCTGCAAAGGGGATTGCTCACAAATGAGCACAAAGCAAATCATGTTATCATTTTTCGTTAATGGAAGTGCCAACTACCATGTGAGCCATACTTTTTGGATCGAGTCGTGACATGTGATGAAACAGTTTTTCACCATTTCGATCCAGAAACAAAACAACAGAGCACCCAATGGAAACACCCACAGAGTCCTCGATTCAAGAAAGCAAAGGTTCAAGTAAGTGCAGGGAAGGTCATGCACCTGGTTTTCTTCGTTACAAAGGGAATTGTGTATGAGCATGTTGTTGAACGAGGCAAAACTGTTACTGGTGCCTATTATTCTAAAGTTCTCAAAGGGTCCTCTTAAGAAAACAATTTCTCCCAAATGCCCAGAATATGCACAAACTGGTTGGATTTTGCATCAAGATAAAGTCCCTGCTCATCATGCTTTGCTTACCCAGCAGGTTATCCAAGATCTAGGCATCAAAATGATGGCGTACCGTCCATATTCACTGGACCTGGCACCATGTGGATTCTACTTATTCCCTGAAGTGAAATAACAACTTCATGGGCATTGTTTTGCATCAAATACTGAACTGAACAATGCTGCGATGGGTATTCTGAACCACATGTTGAGTGGATACAAAGGTGGGACTTGTGTACTCAGGTAGAGGCAGAATACTTTGAAAGTATGTAAGTATGTTAACTGCATTACACTTCTGTCCCATGTAAAATTTGTCTTGTTACCTTTTGAATGACCATTGTATGGAAGTTCTCTATTTTAAGGTTTATGTATTTATTTATTTTTACGTTCTCAATTAAACTGAATTTCTTTTTTTTGTTATGTTCTACTATACGCTCAATGTTTTCCCAATCATGGAAAAATTATTTTTAAACTTCACTTTGGTCACACGTCTTCATGTTCTTAGATAATAAATTAGAATTTTGTTAACTATCGCTTCTTTTTTTTTTTTTTTAATTAGGAATGCGGCTTTTGTCCTTATGCTTGCTATTAATTTTTTGGCTGCTTTTCCCCCATTTTTGAATTGCCTTTTCCTTTTTGTAGATTTCTGTGCATAAGAGATCGATTTCCAGTATTTTTTAGTTCTCTTTTCCATGTAAGATTCATGGATGGGAGTTTTTATTTCAAGCATTAGTTCTTTGATTATTTTTTGTGTTACATTCATTTTCCAGGGCTAAGTTTTCAATGCAGTTTATCTCTTGTTATATTGTTTCTGGGGTTGAGGAACTAAGTATGTATGCTTTTTATTCATTGTGGTAAATCCATAAATTCTGCTATCTTTATCATTTCTGTTACTCTTGCCCTGTACAGAAAACTGATGATCAGGATTAATGATAATGGAGATGTAATCACAAAAGACAAAACTTTGAGTGTATAAGTTTTATTTATGTATTTATTTATCACTGGAATTTTACAAAGTAGTTTGCACTTTATTTAAGCAATGTAAGATTACAGTTTTCAATGGAAATGTAATCCAGGAAGAAAACATTGTGTGACCGTGTTTCTTAATGATGGTGCCTGAAAACTGCAGGCTGTGGAACGAAGAGTGACAGCTCATTGTGAGCATTATCCATTATACTGCCAGTGAAAGATGCATAGATCTCCCACTTAACCTGTGTAAATGATGATAAACAATTAACGAACGCTGGACTGTTAAGCACATGAATACTGCTTCTTTGTACCCAGAATCAAGAGGTTTCAAGGTTGATTTGACCCATTACCTCAAATGTGTGAATGATGTCCAAGATTAAGTAGACTTTTGATATAAAATATATGTCAAGAGTTTAGAGCAAAAGGATAATCAAGTTCTAAAATGCAGTCCCAGATGATTGGAAGCAATTTTAGGTGTAGAAAAAAGTATAAGTACACAGATCAGTCAAAAAATTAAAAACACGTTAGTATGAAGTATGTATGACCTCCTTGTGTCACCTGTACCACGCATACAGTATATGGCATGTAATTGATTCAATGAGCATGGTTCGTACACTCCTTGAAAACCTCGTCCTTGAATTAAAAAAAGTTCATTTTCAAGTCCTTGAAAGTACTTGAAGAAGTTTAAGGCTCTGTAAACAGTACTTGAATTTTTTTTTAAGTAATGATATGACAGAGCATATGTTAAATAATTGTTACTGCTAAAATGATGTATAGGACATTTCTGTGTAGTCCTGATAAAATCACCAAGCTGATCAAATAGCCAAAACCCAGGGGAATGTGTGGACAACTGGTGCCTTGGCTATGATATCACTACAGAATAAAGCATCAGCCATGTGAGTAAAAAAGTGGAATGATGTATTCACAAATTATGATGGGCTTATTTACTGGGGTTAGGGACACGTTCTTGCTGGAGGATGGAACTTCCAGTAATTGCTTGTGCTTCATGCATGAACCCTTCATCTCCTGGCTGCATCAAAGTCATGCATCAAAACTAAAAGGTTAAAGCAAACAAGTGTCATACCATCAGATGAATACAAAAATAATGTACCCTTTCAAAATATTCCACAAATTAAAATTTTGGAAAAACACAGAGGTAATTCAAAGTTAATAAAATAAACCAGCTGGGTATAAGGGGTAACAGGCAGGTCATTATAGGTGTGCCTGCCCCAGCTAAGATTAATGGTCTGAACTTACAAAAATACCTATCTACTGATCGACCGACAGTACACACACATATGATAATTCGGGTTTGAAAAGTGCTTGAATTTATTTTGCTTGGAAGAGTACGAACCATGATGAGGCATCTGAACGTTTTTGTAAGGATGCTGTACCATGCAGACACCAGTCATGTTGAATCCATATGTCGAACCTGTTGGTCAAGATAGTCCCACAGATGTTCAATTGGATTGATGTCCGGCGAGTATGGTGGCCAGGATAGTAAGCTGACGTCACTGAAATGCTCCTCAAATCATTCTCGCACATGTATTGCTATATGGCAAAGGACATCTTGCTGGAAGCAACCCATGCCATCAGGGTACACAGTCATCATGAATGGGAGCACCTGATCCACCACAATGGATAGGTAGCCTGAAGCGTTCATCGTACAATCGAGGGGAACGATTGTTCCTAATGATTCTAAGCAAAACATGCCCCACACCCACCTCCTGCCTGTTTCTTATTGAGTATCGTGTCTGAATGATTTCTGTCCGGTAGTTCTTCGCCGTACTCTCCATTGACCATCCGGACGATAAAGCAGAAAATGTGATTCATCTGAAAAGGCGACTTTCTTCCACTGTTCGATGGTCCAATGTGTGCTCTCAGATGCAAATTCATGCTATAATCGTCGATGTTTGGCCATCGGCATGGGTACCTTGGGTGGACGGCGGCTCTCTAGACCCATAGAAAGCAAAGTTCGTTGGACTGTCTCTGAAACGCTTCTCGATGTGCTGGCATTAAATGCTGTGGCCAGTTGCTACACCTGTCCGTTGGATAGCAGTCGCTGCCCACGGTTGTCAGTGTTTCGTGGGCGTTCACTGTTACCCTAATTACTGCAGGTCTTGCCGGTTTTCTTCCATTCCTGGAACACTTTCCAGATTCAGTTTTGCTGGATTCCTGGACATGTTGGAATCTCGGGTAACGAGTGTGCTGATGCGGCTGCTAGATCTGCTTCCTCTTTGGTCGTCACACCCTTGCCACTGTTTCACCGGGATTTCCGCTTTCTTGTTCGCGACCATATCAAGCGAACGTGGCAAGGTCTGTGGGACCAAGAGGTGGAAAATAAACTGCATCGTATTAAACCTAATCTTGAAATTTGGAAATCCTCATATCGTCGGAACCGTAGGGAGGAAGTGGTGCTTGCGCGTCTCCGCATTGGGCATTGTCGTTTCACTCACCGCTTTTTGCTGTGTGACGACACTGCGCCGATGTGTGAGACGTGCAATTGCAGACTCACCGTCACTCATCTGTGTACCTGTTTTCGTGATGTACGTTTTCATTTCTTTCATTCTCATTTGTTGACAGAGGACGCCGCTACACTGCAGCGGCTCCTCAATGACCACTGTGATACTGTTGTCGTGTTTTCATTTTTTAAAGAAATTGACTATTTTAAACGTATCTAGATTTTAGCCGTATCATCATCCTCATTTCTCAGTTTTACTGAATCAGCTAGATTTTAATCATTGTATCATGTTTTTAATACTGTTTGTTTCATTATCTTTTTTAGCCCTTCCATCGTTCTCATTCTTCAGTTTTAATTTGATCAGCCATATTTTAAGCTTCATAGCACGTTTTTAATACTGTTTGTTTGCCTGTCTTCTGTCTGGCGCTCTTTGGCCAAACATGGCCCTTGCACCATAAAAATCAACCAACCAGCCTGGAACACTTTAACAATTACACCACGTGAACACCCAAGAATATAGATCATTTCTGTAATACTGCCACCCTTTAGTCTGCAGCCAACAATCATTCCTTTTTCAAACTCTGTTAGGTCACATCATTTTCGTGTCCTTTTAAATGCCTTACATGATTTGCATATGCTGCTAACCATGCTACCTGGCTGCTTGTTATTGTTCCTTCTTACATCAGGGAAGAAGGAACAATAACAAGCAAACAAATTACATTATAATTTGTTTCACTGGACTGTATTTTGAGACAAAGAAATATTCAGAACAAGAGCAGGGAGGGAAGGTCTCTTTGTTCCACTCTTACCTGCCATGGAAGCAGAAGAACAACTGATACAACTCTTGCTGTGAACAACAAGTGAATGAGTTTTGTGAAAGAGTTGTGCCTTAACTCTGTGTCTGAATATTCAGACACAGAGAAGAGAACACCTTGCAAAATGCTCATTAAAAAGCTCTACAATGAAAAAGAAAGTTTCATTTCTTTTGATGCGAATATGTTTCGAATAAGATTTTTTAATATTTTTTCAAGTGTGATCATTTGTTTTGCTTAAAACATAGATTAAAAGATAAACTTTGTTTTTCAAAATATAAAACTGGTGTTAGGAAGCTGACAGCGAACAGGCCAGGGAAGAGATTTTAACTATACATCTTTGTTCCCTCGTAATGTCCCAGCGAAACGACTGTTAAGAAGTCTTACCCCTCACCCCCAGCAGCTGACCACGAACCCTGCCGATTACCCGTTGCCTTCGTCCCGCTCTTCACAGCTAAATGGTTTTGTTCCTTCGCACACATGTAGGTTGTTAAAATAAGCAGACACGAGACACCTTAACGACCTCGTTAAGCGGAGCCAGTTATCATCATTTAACATCAGTTTCTCTTTAGGGGCATTTTTGCATCTCAGCAATCGCGGCGTCCATTTCCGAGTTTCACCGGAAAGGATGTTACAACTTAAAGGAATTATTTTAGACTTTCAGTTAGCGCATCAGTGGTAATCACGTCACATTTGCATTTAGGTGCAACAGGGAGCAACAATTTCTCTTGACCACAATTCAGTCCTCTTTTCCCCAAAGAGAGCAGCTGTGGACAAGCATGGATCTCCTGCCTTAGTCGCGTTTCATTCGGACTTAGACACTCCTTTCCTTTCCCCCAACTCTCACACACACAGGCACAATCAGCAATAGCAGATTAGCCGGAAAGTACAGTGTTTCTTTTTTCGCGTCGAACGATGATCATGAGGAAGCGATAAATTTCCAGTGTCACAGAGCACAGGAAAAGAAGACTATCAGCATGGGATAAAGCGAAATTCTACACTTTATATCCACCTTTTTTACACGTTAGCTAAGACACACACATCGGGGCGCGCGTAGTATAAGTTTAATGAATAGCGTTTCACACGATTATATTGGTCGATATTCAGCGTACCGGGTGGAGTTTGAAGCAGAGAATTTTGGGTGGGAATTGACAATCGCCAGTCAGTAGTATGCCTTGAGGAACAAAAGGAAAGGGAAGGTAAATAGGAGAAAAAAATTCATGTTTTCGCAACTTGACAAAAACTTCATGGTTTGTTTATATAAAGTATACGATGTCTGCAAAAAGGAAAATTTCGCAATCCTCTATCACATCTTTTATTAAAATTCAGAGAACAGATGATGCCAAGGGGGAAAAGTGGAAAATATTTCTGTAGCAACCAAAGAATCTACGCCGCCCCAGTGGCGCAGTGGTCTAAGACGCTGGCCTCTGATCATTCGTCCGTAAGGGGTCCGGGTTCGAATCCCGGTCAGGCATGGATGTTGTGTTTGTCTTATGGCGCTAACTCTCTTCCTTCCCTGGAACCAGTGACCCTAAATTAGGGACGGGCGACTGCTTATAGCCCATTGAGTTGCTCACGGTGGTCGTTAAACCTCCAATAAAAAAAAAATCTACATCAATGTTAACTGAAATTTCAGCTGACGACATTAACATAGCGTTGCCTGGTACCTATAAAGTAAAAGACGTTTCTGCAATAAGGTTTGGGAGAAGAAATACACTTGGCTGTAGGAAAACAAAACCAGAGATGGCGCGTTTTGTAAACTTTGCGAAAAATTCATGAATAATCATGTAAATGTTTTGCAAAACAATGGTGGAGTATTCATAACGGTGCCATTTGCGTGATATAAAAAAGCGTTCAGGAAAGATGGAGAACTGGAGAAACAACATTCGTCAGCCCACATTGCCAGTGCAGAAATGGAAAAACTAAGATTAAATGTTTTGAAACATCCTGTGAGCAACCAAATACTGTGTCAAAGTGAAGAGCAAAAGAAAGAGAACAGAGAAGCTCTTAGCGTGCTAAGTCGAGCCCTGTATTCTTTGATAAAACAAGAAATAGCCCACGCAACTAATGAGCCTTTGATTAATGATCTGCTTATAAAATGTAATCAGGATCTCGCAGACTGGGAGGCAACACAAAGTGAACGATCTACGTACTGCACAAAAAATACGGCTTCAGAGTTATTATATTATATTGGTGAAGTCCTCCGCTCCAAAATAGAAAAAAATATATAGAATAAAAAATTTTCTTTCATGGCAGACAAAAGTACTCCTCAAAAAAAAAAAAAAAAAATGAAATGAAACTCAGTATTTGTGTAAGACACTTTGAGAACATCTATCCCGTGGAAACATTTTTTTTTTCTTTGTTTAAAATACCAAACGGTTTGTCTGAAGCTATAGCTAATGCTATTGATTATGAAATTAGAAAAACAAAATTGCACTACAACGATCTTGTTGCTTTTGGCTTTGATGGAGCATCAAAATTTTCAGGTAATACAGCAGGTATTCGAAGAAAATTATCTGAGAAAGCTGGTAGGAAAATACCTTATATTCACTGACGAGCTCATATTTTGTCATTAGCTGTTGCTTGTTGCAGCTCTTCAGCCAATCTTCAAAGAAAGATAATATCCTCCATGAAATCCTAGCAGTGATCAGCGATCCTTTACTGAAAGTTCCTGAATGTATAGAAGTGTGGTGGTTGAGCCACTACATGATCGTAAATGCAGTGAAAAGGAGTTTCTCGGTAATCATGCTCGCTTGTTAAAATATACATAAAGAAGGAGCTGATCTTGAATCTACAGCTGGAAGAATATTACTGGAGATGAGAAATAACAGGTTTTTTTTTCTTTTAATCATCTTAATCATTATGGATGAAGTACTGAATGCTGTATCCAATTTGAGTAGGAAGTTGCAAAAAAGCGGATGTGCTCTTTTCATCTTTAATTCTGCTGATAGAATCCACTAAAGAACATTTAAAAGACATAGCAAGTGCATGTGATGACGAAACGAGCCAGCTTCGAAAAAATATCTCTGGCTTGATGAAGAAACCTTTAGAACTGTGTGGAAAATTGTGTTTAACCGAAGACGAAAACCCCAAGCAAACCTTTAAACACATGTAGCAATACATATTATCCACCAACGATGAAATCTCGAATAGATTTAACGACAAAGCCTTTAACATAATGAAAGGTGCGTCATATTTTGAAAATTTTGAAGACTTTTTAAATATTTCCGAAAAACAAGTTCAAAGTTTATGTAAATATTTTCCAGGGATTGATGCAGAATCAGTTATGGCTGATATAAAGTCATTTACTTTTTTTGTTAAGTCAAAGATGAAAAGCAAAAGTTCACGATACGGTGCTAAAGATTCGCCTATTGCGATATTTTTTTCAGCAAACGTAGGTTATAGTAGTTTAACAAGTCTTTGTGAGGCCTTACTATGCATACCTGTTTTTACGGCAAGTGTAAAGTACATTTAGTACAATGAATACAATTTTGACAAAACTGAGAACCAGATTAAATTAAAGTTTGCAACATTGAATTCTTGCTAGTATCGAAGGCGAGGAAGATCCAACAATTTTTGGAAGAAGTAATAACTTTCTTCGCGACTAGGAAATCGAGAAGAATTCGTCTTATGTAACATTCAAATTGCAAAGAACTACGCTGAGCGCCGCGAACAATGTTGCAAATTGCAATACTTGTAAAATTTCATTCAGTGTAACAGACATTCAGTGTTATAGGAGAGTTAGTGAACTTCATGGATTACCTTGACAGTAACTACGCCGTATTCGTGATGTAAGTAATAAACCATTATTCTAATCTAGCCAAGTACGAAGTCCCAGCTAAAGCTATTGCCATTCTATAGTTTTAATGGTGTACCGTCGAAATAACCCGGGAAAAATAACCAGCGTCAAAATAACCCAGCAATCTCACTTCTCGAGTCGAAATGGAAAAGGGGCAGGGAATAGTCATCTCTCCAAAATCGAAGTAGGTCGTACTGAGTAAATTTCATTTTGTTTGAACCCTCTTAGTTTTCAAATTATTTAAAAGAAAAACATCATAGTTTGGGGTGCTGATGAAACGACAGTACCCCCCCTCTCCCCCTCCTCCTCAGGGAAAATTTAAAATTTCTTGACACCATTTGTTTGTATCTTGTCCTAGTCCCCTCAGGATTAAGACTGCATGCACTATTCTGGTCCAGAATTCGCAGGTATGATTGGAGTATCCGGTCCAAAATTTATATGCATATTTAAACTGATAATATTTATGACTTAACTTCTTCCTCCCCCACATAAACAGATAGGAGGTAGAGAAAGAAACTGCAAAATCGTGTGACTGTGTGTCTTACTGGTATCGGTAGCTCTAACTGGAGTTACGATACGACATTTTGTGGCAAATATGAAATATTTTTTTAATATTTAAGATAAACTTCCCTTATTTTACTTTTGCCGGATACCATGCTCGTTGCCAACTAAATTACTAATAAAATAAAAAATAACAGGAAATAGAATCAGGAGAGGTCCATTAGCGACGCCAGTGCAAACCCATTTTTCAGGATTTCGCGCAAGACGTACTTATGGAGGGAAATGACATTTGTTTGCATCCATTTACAAACTGTCAGCGCATGTTGTTGTAACAATTCGTGACAATCCTAGTCTTGGTTATTTTTAAGTGCATCTAACCTAATCAGACATCGTTTAGTTATTGAGTGTGTTTTTATTGTGCTCGGTAAAAGGACTTTTGAAAGCACATCTAACCTATTTGAAAGCTTTATTCATTAGTCAAAAGCATCTGAAATTAAATTTTTAATACTGTAGTTTGAAATTGATAATTTCAGTTGAACATTTTTTATTTTATTTTCTTAAGAATATTATGAATGCATATAATTTTGGTATCGTAAAATTTGTATTTATATTGCTATCAGCAAGAGTGGATGCACGAATCTGCTTTCGTCCGCGAAGTATTACAAATAAGTTTTAAAGCGTTTTTTGTGTGACGTATACCGCTAATTTATATATCCGACATTCCCCTGCGTTGTTGTCGCGTGAGCGTAACTGGTCCAGAGTACAACATGTGACACAGAGAAACGTTTGCCCGACAGTCAAACGCACTTGCACATTGGTAGGTGAAAGATGGCAAGCGATACTGCATTCGTTACGAATTTCATCAAGGAAAAAGTGCTACAAAAGCATGTGCAACGATCTGTTCTGGGGGAGAATATTGTATCGAAAAGCACGTGTGGGTTTTGGTTTAGACGGTTTAAAGCAGGTGATTTTGATGTTAGTGATCGAGAACGTAGCGGCGCCCCGTAGAAGGTTGCACATGAGGAACTGCCAGCATTGCTGGACGAAGATTCGTCTCAAACGCAAAAAGAACTAGCTGAAAAACTGAGGGTAACTCAACAAACCATTTCCAATCGTTTACGCGCAATGGGAAAGATTCGGAAGGAAGGAAAATGAGTGCCACATGACCTGAGCCAGAGGAACAAGGATGAACTTGTCATAGAGTGTTTAAATCTGTTGAATAAACAACACAGAAAGTCTTTTCTGTGGAAAATCGTTACAGGTGATGAAAAGTGGATATAGTACGACAATCCCAAAAGCAAAAAAAAAAAAACACTGAGTAGACCCCGGTGAAGCAACAACTTTGATCTCGAAACGCAATATTCACTCCAAGAAAGTTCTGCTGTGTATCTGGTGGTATATGAAGTGTGTGCTCTATTATGAACTATTGGAACATGGTCAAACTGTTACTTCTGATCGCTACAAGCAATAATTGCTGCGAATGAACCAGAAAATCTGTTGGAAACGTCCATTCACAGGCAAAGAATTACGTCCCGTGAAATTACTGCATGACAACGCTAGGCCGCATGTCGCGAAATCGGTCAAGGAAACGTTATTAACGCTTAGCTGGGAAGTTTTGAAGCACACGGCGTACAGTCCGAACATAGCCCCTTCAGACTATTATTTGTTCCGATCCATGCAACATGGTTTGTCTGCTGTACGGTTCCGAACATATGACGAAGCGCGAAAAATGTGTTGACGACTTCATTGCGTCACACGATGAAGTATTCTTCATGACTGGAATCCGTCAGCTGCCCAACCGATGGCGGAAGGTGATAGATAATGACGGCGCATATTTTGATTCCTAAAGGTATTGTTGTTTTCTTGCATATTACATGTTGCGTTGTCTTAAAACTCTTTAAAAGGTATTTGCACACTTAACAATATAGCTGTTATTTGGGTAAACGTGGCGTTAATTGGCATATCCTAGTTGCGGTAATTAGGGGGAAAAAGACTGATGCAAACATATATATTTTAGGTATCGATTATTAATTTGTATGAAACTCATGCTCTCCTCGCCATTATTTCAAAATTCGATACGATTACAAGGTTTCGGAAAACGTGCGACAGCGATGAATCCAACTCTTTTCTGTTAACCCTTTCGCGACTACAATGCCCGATGCGCCCGGACATTCAGACAACCACAAGCAAGGTTATTAGACAGAAATGTTTGCTCATCCCACCTACCTCGCAGCGGAAGTATCGGTCCCTTGACGTCAGCGGAAATATCGTAGTGACGTCACTGTAAAGGACGGGTAGACCGTCTATACTTAGTCGATACAACTGAAGCACTTGCGGGAGAAGTGTTGTGAACAATTTTAAATTCAAATACGCTTTGAATTTGAAAACTTACAGCCAAGATAGAATGAAAAAAAAGGAAAAAACAAACCAAAAAAACTTCAGCAATACACGCAGGAAGAACTGACATCCATCGGAATATTTTTAGTGTAAACCAAGATTTTAAAGAAAATAAGTATACATTTTTTTTCAAACCTATTTAATCTAAACAGGATATTGACTGGAATTAAGGAAAAGTGCAAGGATAGTGATCATTGCTTTTAGATTTAATTACAATCTAAAAGCTATGACCACTATCCTGTATATGCAACTATAGCATTGTCTTCTTTAAATAAATTCGAGAGAAAGAAAAAACACCATGATATTACATATGTTAGTAGCACCTCATAAAAAAAAATCCCTTTATGCCGAACAAATCAGAACTTCAGCAACATTCCAGGAACTCGCTTAAATAAAAAGCTGGCGACTGCTTATAGCCCATTGAGTTGCTCACGGTGGTCGTTAAACCTCCAATAAAAAAAATAAAAATAATAAAAAGCTGGAAATTAATTCTATTAAATGCTCCGTTATTATTTGTAATTAATCACTTAATATAACAGTTATAATTATATATTTTCAAATTCTTTTCCTTTCTTTTCGTCATATTTTAATCGCAAAATTTTGAGAACTTTAAAAAACGGGACCTTAGTTAATGCAAAGGAATGCTTTCTTCACTCACTTCACCGTGTTCCTTAAGTAACTATTCTAACAGCTATTCTCTTCTAGGGTTGGTAAGACATTTTTTCCTGAAGATTTGGAATTTAGTCGAATACTAAAGTGGAAAACAAACGCCTCAAGTGGAAAACAAATTCATTTTGCTTTTCGTTGCTATTAGGAGAAACAAAAAAAAAACCAAAAAAAAACCGAGTTTTTCCAGATTTCAACTATAGGTTATTTTGACGTCGGGTTATTTTTGCCCCGGGTTATTTTGCTAACGGGTTATTGACGTTGGGTTATTTTGACACCGGGTTATTTTGGCGCCGCATTATTTTGACTGGGATATTTTGACGCGGGTTATTCTTTCCGGGTTATTTTGACATGTAACCATTTATCCAGCTGCTGGCCCATTTAGTATAATGGTTCAATAATATTATTACGCAGCGCTTTGACCTGTAATCTTGTACCATTGCACAGGTTTGGAGGATTCAGGTTCGGTAATAATATTATAGGAATGCCAACTTTCAATTTGAGACAGTGCTGTGGAAGTTCTGAGGGATTTAAAGAATTTAAAAATTATTGTGGATAATGCACTGTATCTTCCAAGTTAACGGCAGTATCGATCGATGTGTAAATTCTGTATTTGCCCGGCAGTTTTTGCAAAATAGCATCAACGGATGTCGTAGGAAGTCAATTTTTCGTGCTGAAGGATATTAAGAACACATTTACCGTCTTTACACGATTTTAAAAAATACGGTTAAAATGATATATACATTAGAACATCAAAAAATGTATATATCATTTTAACCGTAACTTTTTAAAATCGTGTAAAGACGGCAAATGTGTTCTTAATATCAACGGATGTATTCCTTGGAGACACGATAGCTCGCTCACACTTCCAGTTGTGATAAATTTTGTCAACTAATTCATTATTAGATTTTACAGTGCTTCCCAGTTTACTATGTACTGGAATCAAACCGTTCTGGGTAGGTACTTTGCCATCACCGACACGTAGTAACAGAGTAGAAAATTAGGTATCTCTACCTCCTAAATGAGCTCTCATATTTGTTCATAAATGAAGCGTTTCAATATTATTCCACATTTTAAACACGCCTTAGCAATGTCTGCTCGTGTTCCTTTCACAATTACTGGCAAAGTTAAATAATAAAAAATAAACGAAATAGCTTATGTCCACCGGAAAGAAGTAAGCTTCCAAACGGTGAAAGAACTATCCAAATCGGTTTAGTAGTTTTCGAGATTAGTGAAAAAAAATCCGTATATTATCGTGAACTACTGTCTTGGACATTGGGTGTGATCAAGTTGTATGTAAACAAAGCGGAACGATATACGAGAAATCAGGAACTACTTGAAAGCGTTATGATTCGGTAGTACAGCCAAAAATAATAAAGATAATAAAATACAAACGAAATAGCAGGTGTCCACCGGAAAGAAATAAGCTTCCCAACGGTGAAAGAATTATCCAAATCGGTTGAGTAGTTCTCGATATTACCTCAAATAAACATACAAGCAAAGTTTCTCTCTTGATATATATCATCATCATTGTTAACCATTACCAATCCACTGCTGGATGAAGGTCTCCCAAAGTTTCTTCCACAATTGTCTGTCTTGAGCCTGTCTACTCCATGTCACTCCAGTATACTTTCGAATTTCATCCATCCATCTCGCATGGGGTCTTCTTCTGGATCTTTTCCTGCCCCACGTCTAAAAATTTCGGTCTAAAATTTCGGTTGTCCATCGGTGGTCCGTTCTCCTGGCAACATATATACTGTATATACAGTATATATATATATATATATATAATATTTCATTTCCCCCCCCGGCGAAAAAGTTATAAAAGAAACCCTGGTGTGAAACTGTCATAATGGGCACAATGATCTTGTTTCGGCACACTGAGGCATTCGTGTTGCCTTGACAAACATATAAGAAAGTACGGCCATTAAAACACACTTTTTCCCCAGACCAGAACTGACTGCTGGTGGTAAGGGTGGACGGACAGCACATAGTGTGGTGACATTCGTGTACTGGATCTCTCCACTTGTCCTCGTCGAGTATCAGAATAAAGAGCGAAACGGGATTAGTCTAAAAAATACATGGTTGGTTGGTTGGTTGGTTGATTGATTTTTATGGCGCAAGGGCCATGTTTGGCCAAAGAGCGCCAGACACAAGACAAACAAACAGTATTAAAAAAAAAACGTGGCATAAATCCCAAAATCTGGCTGACCAAGTAAAACCGAACCATGAGAATGATTCTTTCATGACATGGTACAATGTTTAGAAACTAGCTGATTAAGTAAAACTGAGGAATGAGAATGATGATAGGGCCAAAATCCAGATACGTTTACAAAAGTCAATTTGTTTTTAAAAAAAAATGAAAACACGGCAGCAGTATCGCAGTGGTCATTTAGGAGCCGCTGCAGTGCAGCGGCGTCCCCGATCAACAAATGAGAATGAAAAAAAATGAAAACACACATCACGGAAACGAACACAACTACACATAAGATGAGTCACAGGAGAGGGACGAACTGTCACTCTCCTCCCCCTTATGTTCTCCCATAATGTTGGTTGAGGGTGGGGACCTCGCTGAGTCTGGGACAGTTGCAATGTTGGTCAGTTGGACCGCGACAGTTGGATGGACACTGCACACCTTTGTGGATTTAGGGCCAGCTCTTCCACATGTGCAAGCTTTCTGCTGGGAACTGGAAGAGTCGGTCGTCTTTAAAAGAGAAGGCGCAGAGTCAGCTGGTCGAATAAGCTGGAGCTCGGAGAAATCCACCTGTGTCGCTTGTTCAGCTGTAGATCTTTTGGCAAGTCCGGCGAGAGATACAGGGCGCGGGACAAAGGTCTGCACGGGTTGTGGCAGAGACTGAACTACTGCGGCAAAAGTACGCTGTCGGTTGTTGGAAATACCCAACTTGGACTTGGCAGCGGGGTACGAGAGGCCTTCCAGGGTCTTGAGGCGCTGGATCGCCATCTCATCCTTCCATTTCATACAGTTGCGGGAGTAAGCTGCATGGGCCTCACCACAGTTAACACAGCAGGCCGCAGAAGTGCAACCTTCCCCGTCATGTTCACTGGAGCCACAATTTGCGCAACGAGCGGAACTGTTACATGAACGTTGTGAATGCCCGTACCTCTGGCACCTGAAACAGCGCAGAGGACTGAGAATGTACGGGCGAACTCCACAGACCAAGTAGCCAGCCTTGATTTCGGTCGGAACTTTCGGGGAGTTAAAAGTCAAGAATACATTTTTAGACTTAATCAAAGAACCATCGCGCCGGAACATCATACGACGTGCAACAATAACACCCTGATCTGCTAGTTCACTCACCAATTCCTCCTCACTGCATGCCAAGAGATCAAACTCCGAAATAACACCCCGAGAGGTGTTAAGAAACGGGTGAGGTGTCACTTTGACAGGAATGCCTTGAAGACTAGCGAGGTGCAGAAGAGTGTTACTCTGAGAAACACTGCAAGTTTGGACAAGCAGGTCCCCAGAGCGAAGCTTCCTCACAGACTTCAAGGAGCTAACCGCAGCGTCCAAAGCTTTAGAAATGAAAAAGGGAGATCTGGTGGACAGTCTCTCATTCGGATCGATGGATTCTACAACTAAGTGTGTAGCATGCGTATTCACAGCAATCGAGGGGAGACGACGCTTCAGAGCGACTGGTACAGCTGCCGAAGACGAGGTTCCACGTTCTTGGTCCAGGTCATGATCTAAAGACCGTTTACGGTTATGGGACTTGGTAGGTTGAGAAGACTAAGGGGAGTCGTTGTCAACTATCATTTTCTCAGGTGACTTGAGTTTGGAGCTTTTGTTTTTGTTTTTACCCATGGAAAAAAGGAGGAGGATTCGTCTGCAGACTACTCCGCCCACCACCGAGCCCTACAAGGGAGAACTGGAGGTCTGCAAGCCAACAAAATGACGCTGGACACAGTTCTGGAGCTTATACGCTGCAGATATAGTCCGTTGGCTGTGATCACACGCACTCGGCGGACACTTCGGCCTCCAGAGTTCCGTCATGCCAACGCCTTTGGCATGATCCCACAGCCCCCGGGCTTACCCTGCCGTTCTATACGACAATAAAGCCGCTAAAACCCTGTACACAACTTGGTACAAGACTTCTGACTAGAGGTGGGTTAGTCTCTAGCCTCCCGTTTACAGCGAAGCCGGGGTCGAAGAGGAGTGTTGGTACACAGGAGGCACTTCTCCGGTCTCCTGCGACCTCAGCAGCCAGACATCCCATTTCCACCTCACCGGTCTCCGCACGTGGCAAGCATGCAGGTAGGTCTAGCACCCAAACCAGCTAAAAGGGAAAAAGTAATCCAAGGAAGACAAAACCCTGGAGTGGATCCTAAACGGAATCTCAACAACCTACGAACTGAGCGGTTAATATAAACAGTTGGTAGTGGAGGGTAACAAAACCCCAAGACCGGGATGTTAGTACATAGCGTGGTAGCGATTAGGTAGAGTGTACAGCACGGGCAACTGGCCAGTGCAGAAAATAAATAAAAACGAAAAAGCGAGGCACAAGACCAGCTCGGGATCGTGGGGGTGCGACTCCCCAACAGCTGGACGAACAGCCATCCCTGCAAACTCCAACAGCACCGAAAAAAAACAAAAAAAAAAAAAAACAAGCGGTGATATGACAAGGTCAGCTCGGGCCGTGGCCGCTCCCCAAATAACTGGAAAACCAGTTATCCCCGTGCGGGAAAAATACATGGTGCCACTCTGTATTCCATGACATGTACTGTTGGATCCAGGTACATTTTTGACAGCGATGTGCGGATGTCAATGCTATACAGCTCAACTGCCTCCTTGCTCTAAGTTCGTACTTGTGAAGACGGTTTTGTACCATCTGAGTGCATACTGTGACACCTTCTGCAGCTCGAAGTTATTGCCAGAGTTGGCTACTGGTGCCTTCTCCGAGCACTTACCGTCAGGTAGCGATCTTGCCTTCTGGTGGTTATCCTCGGGCGACCATTCCTTGGTTCATCTGCAACATTTCCATGCAGTAGAAATCTTGTGTGTAGTCGACTTGCTACACTTTGAGAAACTCCTAAATCAGCAGCCACATCGATCTGCTGCACACCTGCCAGTAACATGGCAACAACCCCATTTCTGCTGTCAATGCTCAAACGTCGTCTGGACATCATTTCAGGTGAATTCCACCCTGAAGGCAATACATTCAGCAAACTTCTAAACCAAGAAGTGAAATGACTCGTTTTCCACTTCTCGCAGGGAACTTTTATCGGAGCTCTCACGCCATGTGCTGTGTTGTCATGATGCTAATTTATATATGACGTAGCTACCCACGCTGATAACCGATATCCAGTAGTCACTAAATTTGCATGTCGCCACGTTTTCTCTTCGAAACCGCAACATCCCTAACTTTTTGTCAGCAGTGTATATAATGAAAGAAAAATATGTTTGACCTGACTTACGCTAGCAGAGATAACGTGTGAAATGCTTTAATATACAGAGTGATTCAACTAAGCGTGTACGCACTTCTGGCTGGGGTAGGTTGCACAAAGACAAATCGGAATCACAGCAATGCAGGGTCGGAAACGCCATCTTCATGTGTTAGTGTACAGAGAGGACGAGAAATGAAAGAGCAGCACGTAAGAGAACAAAATGCTTTTTATTACTCACAAGACATTTGCGAAATGTATTGAGATTACAGAAGGTGTTCAAAGTTGCGACCATGAGCTGCAACACACACTTGACATCGTCGGTGCATGGAATCACGTACATTTTGGAAAATTCCTGGAGTGTCTCGGACTTCCAAAGCAGCTGCAGAGATGCGTGCTACAAGGTCCTCATCACTTTCAACAGGAGTGTCGCACACCAGTCCTTTGATGTAACCCCAGAAGAAGTAATCAAGGCATGCTAAGTCCGGTGATCTTGCAGGCCAATGAACGGGACCACCACGCCCGATCCACTGATGTCCAAATGTCATGTTTAAGTGTTGACGAACGTCGTTGCTGAAATGGGTGGGGGCCCCATCGTGCTGGAACCATAGATAGTGCACGGCGCAGATACTGAGGGACCTGTTGTTCGTTCAATAGCTCTGGAAAGACGTCCTCCAGAAATATCCGGTTACTCCTTCCGTCCACACGAGGAGGCATTAGATATGGGCCAATTAAGTGGTCCCCGACAATGCCGGCCCAAACATTTACAGCAAAACGGTTTTGTACTGCACGTGGTCGTAGAGTATGGGTGTTCTCCACCTCCCATACATGCGCATTGAAGCAATCTTCCCGTGTAAAGCACGTTTCGTCTGTGAACAGCACAGAAGCAGGAAATTGGGGTTATGCCGCACTCTTCTGCAGGTACCATTGCGCAAATGCAATGCGCTGAGGGTAATCCTCAGGGTTTAGTGTCTGAACGCGCTGCATATGATATGGATGCAATTGGTCTTCGTGCAGAACCCTCCATACGTAGGATTGGGACAGACCGAGCCGATGGACAATTGCTCGTGTGCTGGCACATTCTCTTCGATGACAGGAGTGCGTACCCATCGTTTCCGACACCTAGCATGCCCTTGGAAAGAACCAGTGTCGCATAATCTCTGATGCAGCCATGCAAACCCTTGGTGGTTTGGCACTCGTCTCATCGGGTACCGTTCCTGGTACAGTCGCACTGCGGCTCGTCCGTTGCTCTGTATGCGAGATGCATGTCAGCCATTTCCGCGTTCGTGAACTCAGTCATCCTACTACCTCTGCGGGCTGTTTACAAATGACGGTATCCTGAAAGTAGGCTACGTATGAACAGTCTCGCGGCCGAACAACGCCATCTACCGCATGAAGATGGCGTTTGCGATTTTGCATTGCTATGTGATTCCGATTTGTCTTTGTGTGACCTACCCCTTCCAAAAGTTTGTACACGCTTAGCTGAATCACCTTGTATATGTATTTACACCACACTAAATTTTTTGGAAATGCGTTGAAAATTTTGAGTAGCTGTCGATGTGGAAAAGATTTTTCTCTTGCGTTTTAAATTTACGCCACCTATCGGGAAAATTTTGTACTTTAAAGAAGCCGTCAAATTTGTGAAAAATCGCGATGGTTAAAAGTATCTGTTGAATGTCGTATTTCTCTGATCCGACGCTGCAGGTGAAAGCACCATGTCTGTAGTTTAAATACACATTTGCGCCTCCTAGCGGAAATGTTTGTAGTTAGAGAATACGACTATAATCTTTCCTGTTTCATCAATTATCCGTTGCAGTTTTATTTTTCGTGGAAAGGAGGTATCATTCCATATGCAAATGTTTTTACGTCGCGATGCGGCTAAACTGCGCTGGTCGAAAGACATACAAACTTTCCGTCATTGAACGTATGCAAACATTTCCAGTTAAACTTCTAAAAATAGATGCATTCTGTAAATTACAAAAATATCTGCTCAATCATGCGCGATAACTGTGCATGAAGAAAAGTAGAAAATGGGAGGATCGCATTTTCACGGTATCATAGACACTGCAAAAATAATTTCCTTAATCTGATGTATAAAAAGCCGCGACGTGCCCCTGTGTATAGGTGGAGAAAGTGATACCAGAAGCACGTTCTTATTCCAAAAGACGACACTTAACAAATGAGCGAAAGCATGATATGCTTTATAATCAGAACGAAAAGTTTAAGGTCGAAGCTGAAGTTTCAGTGCCAAAACCACACCCATTACAGGGCGTGCCTTTCTGGAAAAGTCAGTGGCCGACGTAATTATTATTCACGGCTGTTAGTTTTGGCGGCGGTAGCGTAGACAACCGATACAAACTCGCTAAAATCCGTAAACAGCTGTGCAGAATCTGAAGAAACCTGAGCGCTTTGCAATAGTAAAGAAAAAACAAATGTTGCAACAGCTTACGGACTTTTAAAATTCATCTCTTTAACCATAATGACTACTAGTTAACATTCGAAAACATAAACCAAACCACAGTTACCACACCCATATGTTTCGGATATCGCGCAAAATTTATTTCTTTTCTCTTTTTATTTCAATGCAATGAAAAAAAAAATGATCTTGCTTGTCCGATGCGAGAAAAGAATTTCCTAACCTGACTTCAAGCAGCAACAATGTGATGTGAAGCGCATTCATGTATGTTCGCTTCAGGTTTTAGAAAACTCTGGTAACCAGGAAAATTCCGCATCGGGCAAAAATGAAAAATGGTGAAATCTTTGTCATGCTTATAAAGAAGTCCGATGAAAAAAGATTTCTTCCAATCCGTTATCTTTAAGTGGAATTTTCCTGGTATGTGTTAGAGTGGTGTGAGACTTAAAATGTATTTAACTCGTTGTCCTGACGGATTGAAATCTGCAAAAATGCATGGTTCTCTTACTTCCCTTAATCGAACAACTAGTGGCTTAAAATTTGGAACGGAAAACTTTCTTCTATTCATAACTGCTGGTGCAGTTGTTAAACCATTGAAGTTTTAAAGAGTAGTTCCAAAAAACTTTCTTCTGAAATTAGAGCTACAAATTCATTTTAGAAAAAAAAGAAAAAAAAAAAAAAAAAAAAACCTTAAGAAATTAAGTGCTCTGTGACAAAGTGTAATATTATTATTTTTTTAAGTGCTCTGTGACAAAGTGTAATATTATTATTTTTTTCTGAATTTCAAAAATACCGCTTTAGAACAAATTCTCTATTTAGCAACAGTTGATTCGGTGAAACCATCAGCAGTTACCACGGCTCTGAAATCCTGCGGTATTGAAGATGCATACATTAATATTATTAATAACATCTATGAAAATGCAAGTGCAAAGATTCGGCTGTTTGAAAATACAACACACATAAAAATTGGAAAGGGAGTGAGACAAGGTGACACCATATCTCCGAAGCTCTTTAATGCCACATTGGAAAATGTCTTTCAATCACTGAACTGGGAAAACAAAGGGATAAAGATTAATGGAGATTATCTAACCCACCTTCGTTTTGCTGATGACGTAGTCATTTTTGCAACTACCCCATCAGAGCTGCAGAGTATGATCCAGGAACTTGCTGACAAGAGTAAAGAAGTGGGATTAAAAATGAACTTTCAGAAGACAAAAGTGATTTTCAATGCTTTTACAAGAAATGAAGATTTATCGATTGATGGAGAAAAACTGGAGATAACAGATACGTATGTTTATCTTGGACAGCAGATATCAAGTGAGGGTCACATTGATGAAGAAATTAATCGGCGTACAAAACTTGCCTGGAGAGCTTTTGGAAGAAACAGCATAATTTTCAAGAGAAATATGCCATTATGTCTTAAAAGAAAAGTGTTTGATCAATGCATCCTTCCAGTGCTTACGTATGGTGCAGAGACGTGGACCTTAACTAAAAGAGACATACAAAGGCTGCAGACAACCCAAAGAAGCATGGAGAGGTGCATGCTTGGTATAACCAGGAGAGATAAGAAGAGGAACTCGTGGATCCGAAAAATGACGAGAGTGGAAGACATCATGATCAGAGTTAAATCCCTGAAATGGCAATGGGCTGGACATACTGCCAGAAGGACAGACCATAGATGGACAGCCGAAATTTTAGATTGGATTCCAAGGGACAGGGAAAGACCCAGAAAAAGACCACATGGGAGATGGGTGGATGAAATTCGTAAATATGCGGGAGTGACATGGAGGAGACTGGCACAAGACAGACCGTTGTGGAGGAAACTTTGGGAGACCTTCGTCCAGCAGTGGATTGATAATGGTTGATGTTGATGATGATGATGATGAATTAATCCATATATCAGTTACTTTAAAATAAAAATATGTTAAGAAGAATTAGACTGAGAAAAAACTTTCATACTCGGTATCTTCAAAATAGTTAATATGGCGGGTTTTCTCTGTTGCTCAGTGCAGGATTTAGAGTTACCGGGGCCCTCTGCACACCATAAGTTTTGGAGACCGTCTCACTTTTTTTTCTGGCCGCATATTCTCGTCCCATTTTTCACATTTTTATATTAATGTATGAAAAAGTATTTTAATTGCAATAAAATTCGACTTCGAATTTTTACGAGAAATTCCCCTTTTGTGTTCCCTGAACAGGATGTGACTGTGGTTTGTTGCCGCCATAACTCAGAATCTATTATATTTTATCAAAACGATATTTAATATTTAGAGGTTTTGTGATATCATGATGGGGGAAGAAATTGCGAAACTTACAAGTGGGGAAAACCTTTATTAAAGAAAACGAGTCAGAACTTTTATGAGTCGTGAGGCACAGTACAAGCATTTAAAATGTTGCACAAGGCCAGTCCATGGCACCATTTTAATTGGCTTCTGTGCTACATGAGTTGTGGGATCTTCTGTCTCATACATCAGGTTCCACACCACTGACAGTTTTCGTAAAGAGAGTCCGAACATGGATGATATTTATACAAGTGTCTCTTAAAACCAGATTATCCCATGCCATTTTACTGGTCTTGTGATTGTCTCTTAAAATGGACTGGGGGGGGATAAGGAAAAGATGGACTGTCATATTAAATACAGAATTTAAGATCAAAATTTTCATTGCATTCTAAACAAATCTGCCAGAAATAACAGCCCAATCTCTGAGTTCCTTGTACAGCAGCATTAAATAATATTAATCTCTAAATGTGTTGTTTTTAGTAAGCTAACATTTAAGTCAGTAAGCTAATATTTGTAGATGAAATACTTAGAGTTCGGCGGAAACATGCTCTCAAAACACAGAACAGCTTTCTCCCCCCATCCATTTTTTTTAAATAAGTTGATAAATAAAATTGTTAATTTTAGAGTCCTCTTATATGCGCCCGCTTGGGCTTCCCTGTACCTCTGCTGTTGCTGGCAGTGAGCAACAGTTTCACGTTTTTCAGAGCATTTAATGTGATCCAAAAACAGAAAATCTGAATGCTTAAATGTTACCAGGCAACCCCACTCAACGTCTTCAGAGTTCCAGATGGCTAAGAGATGGCATGACCGGGGTGTTATGAAGCCGGTTCGCGCGAGCCATTTGTTTAAATTTCGACGGTTCGGTGGAACCGTTTGTCAAATTGGACATTTGGATGAAAAGCACCATAGCAGACATTCACCAGTTCTCATTACGGAATTTTCAATATTAATACTCTGTTCCGAAAAGCCAAGGGGAATATAGCCCGTTGAAAATAATTGGAATTGAATCAATTTTTCGAGAGTAGGAGAGAGTCCTATTCGCTTACAGTTCTGTAAAATAGCTTCGGTCATTTTCTTTTTTCCATTACGATGAAATTTGAGTAGCGACCTTTATCAGAGGATCAGGTTCGTTGAAATCCGACTAAATCGGCAGTTTACATGATAGCCAAAATTTTACAGCAGGTTGATTTCGTGGCGCACCCAAGGTTTTTTTTTTTATGAGGGTGGCCCAAAATATTGAAGATGCAAATAAAAATACCCTGTAGAAAACATCTCCCAAAATATTGGGAAGCGATGAAAAGATCTCCGCTATATTACAGTGCGTTTAAAATTTTTCGTAAAATATATATTTAAAAACATATACAAATAAATTTAAAAATATGCAGTCAATAACAAAGAACGAAGGAAACAAGTGATAATTGGTGGGGAGGGATCTAGCCCCAGGGCCACTCCCATTGTATACGTCACTGGGTTGATTGAAAGGTACTAGAGTTAGCATTGACAAACAAACGACGCGTCTGAACATGTTTAATAATCAATATTTAACCTGATTGATCTTCCTTTTTTGTCATCAAGAGTCAGCATGTAGTGCATCATACACTGAAGTGCCAGAAAAACTGGCACACCAGTCTAATACTTGGTATGTCCCCCACGATACCGCAGGACTGCAGAAATACGACTTGGCATGAACTCCACTAGCTTCTGGAAATATGCTGTAGGCAATGCACACCATACTTCCTGCAGAGCGTTTCACAATTCGGGTGTATTCCAAGGTCTCAGAATCCTGTGATCGATAGCGCGTTGCATGGCATCCCAAATGTGTTCTATCGCGTTCAGATCTGGGGTCTTGGGTGGGAATGGCAACACCCCAAACTCAGATGAATGCTCCTCTAACCATAATGTGGCGTCCCGACACTTGTGTGGAGGTGCATTGTCCTGTTGGAACAATCCCAATCCATCAGCATGAATGCAGGACATGCACGGGTGTACCTCGTCAGAAAAGATGCGCACATAGCGTTGGCCGGACACAGACGTTTGTAGACGTACCAGGGGTCCCAGTGAAGTCCAGCTAAACATACCCCATACCATTATGGACCCCCCACCAGTCGGTACAGTTCCCTTTTGACAGGCGGGATCCATGGCTTCATGGGGTTTGCGCCACACACGAATCCTTCCCTCTGCCCGATAAAGCTGGAAACGCGACTCGTCAGACCAGGCTACTTGTTTCCAGTCATCAAGTATCCAGTGGCGATGTTGCCGTGCCCAAGCGAGGCTCATAGCTCTGTGTCGTGCACCCACCAAGGGGACTCGAGTTGGGTGTCGGCTCCCAAAGCCCATATCGTGCGGGGTACGTTGCACAGTCCGGATGCTGATGCTTGTTGAGGCTCCAGCATTGAATTCCGATGATACCTGCGAGTGTTTCACGTCTATCGCGTGAAACGATTCTTCACAGCCGACGATGGTCACGTTCACCCAATATCTTTTTACGGCCACACTGGTATCGTAGGTTGGAGGTTTTGCCGGAATTCTTGTTGTCACGGTACACCCTTGCAATGATCGTCCGTGAAAATCCGAACTTCGTTTCTACCTTCGAAATACTATGGCCCATCTCACGAGCGCCAGCTATGACACCGCGTTGAAAATCGCTTAAATCGTTATTACTTGTCATTCTCATAACGCAAACAGCTCTGACAGCTGGCAAGGATGTCTATCGCTTTATATGCGCCATGGCGGACGCAACCGTGTACGTGCATAGGTGACGTTGCTATGTATTTTGCATAAGCTCGTCTGTACCAGTTTTTCTGGCACTTCAGTGTACATATGCCGTAGTGAAATCTTTACTTGATCAAGAAAAGACCCCCCCCCTTTTTTTCAGTAAGCACAAATCAGTTGTCAATTTAGCATTTCACTAATGGATATACATGTACATCTGTAATTCAAGTTTCCAGTTTGCTTAAATTCCTGATGCATCTCACCCTGGAGGAATTAGCTTCGTAAATGTGCTTGGTGAACATGTTAAAATGTTTTGCTGGAGAGTTTTTATTTGGCATCAACAGCTAAACCAGACTGTAACAGCTACATCATCGTCAGAGTTTCCTGTTGACTGTTGTCAACGTAAAGATAACACTCCTGCAACAGGTTCAGGCTGTACGATGCTGAACCTGTGCTGGCAGAGGCGAATTTGTACGATGCTGAACCTGTGCAGGCAAAGGCGACTTTGTACGATGCTGAACTTGTGCAGTCAGAGGCGACTTTGTACGATGCGGAATCTGTGCAGGCAGAGGCGACTTTGTACGATGCTGAACCTGTGCCGGCAGAGGCGACTTTGTACGATGCGGAATCTGTGCAGGCAGAGGCGAATTTGTACGATGCTGAACCTGTGCAGGCAAAGGCGACTTTGTACGATGCTGAACCTGTGCAGGTAGAGGCGACTTTGTACGATGCGGAACCTGTGCAGGCAGAGGCGACTTTAGATCTTTTGAGGCTCTAGGCGCTAAAAGATTCATGGGGGCCCCCAACCCTTCTCATCACCTCAGAAATTTTTATCCGTCAGATTAACAAAAAATGTAAAGTCAAGAAAAGAAGTTACTACGCTTTTTAAAATGCCATTCTATCTTCTTATTACAGTATTACACTACTGGCCACCCAAAATGCAACACCAAGAAGAAAGCATCCGATTGGCCTGAAATTCGTAGCATGCGTCGCCCGCGAGAGGACATGCAAACGATTAGCATTGCAGGGCATATGCAAATCATGTGCGCCCGGCACGCCACCGAGAAGCACTATAAGAAGGGTGCACTGAAGGCGGGGTGTAACTAGTGGAAGTGTGTTGTGCTGCTGGACCTGTGCGTGGGAAGCTTCCTGATGCCTCGTCGCAGAATACGGCAGTCATTCCAGCACGTTTCAGAGTTCGACAGAGGACGAATAGTGGCTTATCGCGACAGCGGTTTATCGTACCGAGACATCGGCGCCCGTGTGAGACGACATCCAGCCACAGTGAGGCGAGTATAGATTCGGTGGGTGCAGGAGGGACGGACGGACCCACGTGAACGATTGCTGTAGCCGCGGCACACCACCGAACGAGAGGACCGGCAAGTTGTGCGGCGGGCATTGACGGTTTGCACCCCCACATCACGAACGTTAGCGTAGGAATTAGGGTGTGTTGCGCAACAACCTGTGTCAGCACGTACCGTTCGACGTCGTCTGCAGGAGCGGGGACTTGTCGCACGGCGCCCGTTGCTCCGATTACCATTGACGTTACACCACCGGCGAGTGCGGCGGCAGTTAGCCATTGAACGCCGCTCCTGCACTACGGAATGGCAGGATATTGTCTTCTCCGACGAATCCCGCTTCTGCCTTCAGCACCACGATTGTCGGATCTGCGTGTGGCGGTACCGTGGCGAGAGACTATGACGCCTGCATTATGCATCGCCATACCGGTCCGTTTCCTGGTGTTATGTATGGGGCGCAATTGGATATGACACCCGCACCCCTCTGGTACGCATCGCCGGTACACTCAACAGCCAGCGCTACATCTCCGACGTTATGCAGCCTGTAGTCCTCCCTTACCTGCAGGACCTGCCAGCGGCCACGTTTCAACAGGACAATGCGCCCGCACGTGGCACGCATCGTGCAACAATTCTTCACGGCATACAAGGTGTCGATATGTTGCCCATCGAACACATCTGGTCGCTGATCGGCAACCGAGTGGCCCGGCAAGCACCACCCGCGGCTACGCCTGATGAACTGGGACAACGTGTGGAAGCAGCCTGGACCGACATACCTCAAGCCCGCATCCAAAGCCTCTTTCGTTCGATGCCGCGGCGTGTAGCGGCCGTTATTGCCAGCCATTAGGGGCCACACGAACTATTGATGTCTGCGTGTTCCGCAAGTCGCATGGGCCTGTAAGCTCAATCGTTTCATCTTTGCATCTGTTGTTATGTGTTCAGTAAATCTGGCTTTGCTATCTCGTGTCCTTCTTGGTGTTGCATTTTGGGTGGCCATCATGCAGTGTAGAACGTTTTGTAAGAAAGAGTGCTAGTGTAATCTCTTTGTCCGTCCGAGCACATCAAACTTTCTGTTTTTAGAGGTATTTCAAAAGTTAATTTCTTGCTAGAGGTGCTAAATTCAAAGAATTTGGTTTTCACAGGTTTTTGAAAAAATATTTTTGCGAATGATAGGACATACACATTCATTAAATTTTGTCCATTTTTAATTTCACTACTAGTTCATAAATTTCCCGCTAGACGTTTTCGAAGTGGAAATTTGTAAATTTTAGCTTTACGCTGCGAAGAGACAATTTCAGTTTTAGCAAACGTTCTTTTTGAGTTTTATACGTTAGGCAAAACTGATTACCCTAGCATCTTTTCAGTTGGAAGTTACTTGGCAAATTTAATGCTAAATGCACTGAAAATGAAGTTCCTCTAAACTTATGAGTACATGCCGTATGAATTGTCATAAAATTAGAATGCGTTTCAATTACAAAACCTACTCTTTCCATTGCTTCACTTTTGGAAAATCATCTTGTTTTTACATTATGGGAAAATTAGTAAGAAACAAGCATGGCACCAAGCAAAAAAAAAAAAAAAAAACTTGAAGACGTTGGAAACCAGAAAAGTCCTCCACAGTAGAAAATTCGGGAAAAATGTAATTTGTGCACAGAACTTCACTTGAAAAAGGGTGGATGACTTTTCGTGGAGGAGTTTTCCTATGGCAAACAGTTACCTAAATCGAAAAGATTAAGCCGTCCATGGCATAGATAAATGTATGGACCAAGGAAATTGGACAGTAAGAATTTCATCAGTCAGTGCAGGAAAGTTAGAATGTGTTTCTTGAAAGCATTTTTTCTTATTATTTTCATCGGGAAAATTGAGAAGGTCTGCATTTCTTTTTGATCTGTAAAAAAGATGCGTGAGATTTATTTTATACCTGCATTGTAGTTATAAAAAACAGAAGCATAAGAATTAAATGCAGTAGATCCGGTTTGAAAATGTAAAAATAGTAGCCACAGCTTTTTGAATAAGAGAACCACTAAAACTTTTTTATTACTTTTTCAAAAGTTAGAGTCATGTCGATTTAAAAAATAGAATATGTGAGATTACTTGATAATTCTCAGTATTAAACCAGGAGAGGAGAAAGTAATGAGAAAGTGTTGTGCAATAGAAATTTCTTTTAACAATATTAAGTAAGAAAAAGATGGTATGATGTGATATTCTCGAATTTCTTTATTTTTCAGCCTAAATTTTAACTCTTTTGGTTTAGGCTGGTTTAGGGGGATTAGGGCTGAGAAAGAACTTGATTACCCTACCCCAAATGAAAAAACAATTAACAGCAAACTCTCCCGATCATCAGAACAGTAATCTACAAGCACTCTTCATTGCAACTCAAGGGGAAGGGGAAAAAGTTCCAACACAGATGTTTTCCGTTGGCTGGAAGTAGCACCAATGCAATTATATAACAGCAGGCTAGTTAAGGCTAGTTAGGTGTGAGAAGCGTGAATCCTTCCTTCACCTACCACTAAACGGAAGGCTAAATTATTTAAACTGTTCCTTTCAAAACAAGTACATCGGTAAGAACTCGAAAATTTGGAGTGTCAACAAAGCAAGAAAATATATATGGTTTACTAATATGAGAAAGCAAAATATCAATTGATAATGCAAACAAAGTGAAGGATTGATTTGTTTCGGTCCGTAAAAACCAAAACATTACTGGCAATCCAATTATAGGTTTTTGGGGCCCCTCACAACCTGGGGACCCTAGGCGCGTGCCTTGTGCGCCTAGTCGGAAATCCGCCCTTGTGTGCAGGAATAAATCATCTTTGTTAACCAGTAAATTCTTCACGCTGGAATTGCATGAAAATAAGTAACCTTCGTTTTTCGTGGTAACTATGATTCAAACCAATCTTTTGTGAGAAAAAAGAAGAAAGCAACTTATACGCTTCTAACGCAAGAGGGCCCTACTGAGCTGTTTCTCTTTTTACATGATTCTCACGCACTCTGACAGGAATCAGGAAGTAGACCACGCAAGCGAGGAAGGAACCAATTGGTAACCTGGGTAATATAGATGGTGTCATGCGAAGATAGGTCGACGTGTGAGCGTAGCTACAAAATATAAACAAATTTGTGTTCTAACATAATTGTTTTTGAACAGAAAATCCATCATGTGATGTATAAACAAGCTCTGCACCAGCGAGAATTTTTTTTTTTGAGTGGTACTGTTAATCCTTAAATTAATTAACCAATGCATGATAAGTGCGATGTTTCTTCTCTAAGATCGATACCTTCAGACGTTCTGTATGTATGTATAATACACTGTGAGTTTATGAATATTGTAATCAAAATTAAATTCTGAAAATGGGTTTGCCGCCCCGGTGGCGCAGTGGTCTGAACGATGGCTTCTGATCATTCGTCCGAAAAGGATCCGGGATCGAATACCGGTGAGACATGGATATTGTGTTTGTCTTACGGCACTGCCTCTCTCCCTTCCCTGGAACCAGTGACCCTAAGTTAGGGACGGGCGACTGCTTATAGCCCATTGAGTTGCTCATGGTGGTCGTTAAACTTCCAATAAAAAAAAATGGGTTTTGCAGCGATGTGAGTGAAAAATTCACTTAATTATTAAAAATAGTATAAATATACTAATAATCCGAATTTCTTGGCGTAGAATAGGAATCAAAGTTTCCAAGCTTCCACACATCAACCATATGGCTTTTTCAAGGAAGGTAGACAGTAGCTTTCACCAGTCCCGGCTGGCTTCTCCAGGTAGGTACTACTTAGTAAAAGCAGAAAACAGCTTAGCACATCTCAACAGATCTACAAAAATTCAAATTAAAACATGAATAGCCGCCCCGGTGGCGCAGTGGTCTAAGCGATGGCCTCTGATCATTCGTCTGAACGGGGTCCGGGTTCGAATCCCGGTGAGGCATGGATGTTGTGTTTGTTTATGGCACTGGATCTCTCCCTTCCCTGGAACCAGTGACCCTAAATTAGGGACGGGCGACTGCTTATAGCCCATTGAGTTGCTCACGGTGGTCGTTAAACCTCCAATCAAAAAAAAAAAACATGAATACAAGACAGAAATGTATGAGATGATGGCACAGTCGCAGGTGGGGGCTCATGCATTCCTCAGAACGTTGGTGCTCACGTGGTATATTAAGGAGGTGATACCATACGTCAGGTATAGCCGTGGTGATATCCTCGTTACAGGCATTTTGGTGCGTGAGAATCTCGATGGACTCACGTAATGCTGTAGCTATCTGGTTTTCGTATGGAGCAAGTCGGGTAACGCTGTCCCAGAAGGGGGTCGCCTGTTTGGAGAGGACGTCTCATGCAAGAGCTGTGGAGAGCTCAGAGTATGCAGGTATGTTGCTCAAATCCTCTTTGAAAGCTGCCACGCGGTCTACTATCGAACAGAATCGAACTACCTGTGCCCCCTTCTTGCCTTCCAGTTCATTCAATTGCGATTCAATAGGGAAGAGATGGGCTATTTACTGGCCACTTGAAAATTCCAGTGTTCTCTGTAAACCACTATTTACAGTCGGTTCGTTCCACACGACACGGCTCATTATTGTGTTGGAAGATATATGTTAATTTCGTAAATATTATGAACTTCGTAATATTTGATGCCCTAGACTTTATAAACTACAAATTTCTCAGTTATTGGGTTTTTATTAAGGAATACAAGGCTATTATTTGCATGCGAAATTTTCGGGTAGTACTCCTACCCTTCTTCAAGACTACAGCTATAGTTGGTGTTACCATTCATGAGGTAAATTCCAACCTTTCAAATCATTTAATGCTGTGCCTCTTCTCTCTATTTCAAGTCCTTCTGCCAATTTTCTTTTGAAAAAATGCTGTTAATGGGTCAGAACTTCCACAGTGTCCCAAAGTACTTTATGCCCTGTATTTTGTACATACCTGTCCAAACCTGTTTTAAAATGTCCAAGCTGCAATTAAAATTTTTGGGTAGTACCCCTACTCTTCTTCAAGACTACAGCTATAGCAGGTGTTGACGTTCATGAGGCCAACCTTTCAAATAATTTAATGATGTACCTTTTTTCTCTATATCCAGTCCTTCTAATTTTCTTTTGAAAATGTGCTGTAAGTGTGTCAGAACTTCTACAGTGTCCCTAAGTACTTTATGTCCTGTATTTTGTACGTGCATGTCCAAACCTGTTTTGTTTGTCATATTTTTAATTGCAGCTTGGACATTTTAAAACAGGTTTGGACAGGCATGTACAAAATACAGAGCATAAAGTACTTTGGGACACTGTGGAAGTTCTGACACATTAACAGCACTTTTTCAAAAGAAAATTGGCAGAAGGGCTGGGAATAGAAAGAAAAGGTACATCATTAAATTATTTGAAAGGTTGGCTTCATGAACGTCAACACCTGCTATAACTGTAGTCTTGAAGAAGGGTAGGGGTACTACCCAAAATTTCACATGTAAATAATATCCTTGTATTCCTTAGTAAAAACCCCATAATTCTGAAAAAAATGTAGTTTAAGATTATGAAGTTGGACACACACTGTAACCCAGAATATCCATGCAAAGTACACGGTTGTATCAGAATAATATGACCACCCCCAGAATCACAGTGTACCCACCCAGGCGCGTCACAGAGCGCAGATGACAAGGTCGACCACACGGAGATATAAGCGGCCGCCCAGGACAGATCAGTCATAGTGGGTGACGTAAGCATAATGTGCAGAGGTAGTGCTTTGACGAACGTTCAAAAAGGAACTATCATCGGCTACCCCGCCAAGGGGTGGAAGCATCTCAGAAACAGCAAACTTCGTGGGCTCTTTTCAAGGTGCTGTACTAAGGGTGTACCAAGAATGGACCGCTGACACACCGAGTACCTCCGGACGTCATAACTGTGGAACCCCAAAGGCAATCGGCCCCAGAGGTGAACGTCGACTGGTAAAGGGCAATCGACGCGCAACAGTGCAGCAATTGTTCACGCGAATGAACGCTGGGGCACCCAGGTACGTATCCACGATAACAGTAGAGCAAACCCTGTAACGCATAGGTCTCCAGAGTCGACGCTGCTTCAAGGCGCCCACGTTAACCAAGGTCCATCGGCAACGACGCTGCAGTTCGCATGGTACTCCGTCATTGGACAGTGGAAAAGCGGGAAAATGTTGCCTTCTCCGACAAATCGAGGTTTCTACTGCACAAAAGTGAAGGGCAGTGGGGGATACGGTATCAGACACACGAGAACCAACACACGGACACTCTTGTCGGTCAAGTACAGTCCGGCGGAGGCAGTGTGCATGTCTGGGGGATGTTTTCCTGAGACCGCTGGCTCCACTGGATGGGTCCCTCAACGCCAATGGCTACCTGTCCATCCTCGCTAACCACATACCATATGCATCCCTTCATGTTGGACGTTTACCCTGTTGGTGATGGGGTCAACCAATAGGACAATGCGCCGTGCCACGTCGCTAAAGGGGTACATAACTGGTTCCAGGAACATGACAGCGACGTCTCCGTTCTCCCTTGGCAGGCAAAATCGCCCGATCTCAATCCTATAGAGCACTTGTGGGACTATTTGGATCGACAGGTTCGAAGTGCCGATCCACAGCCACGTCATCTCCGGGACCTCCGTGCTCTGCTGCAGTCCAAATGGACACGTGCGCCTCGAGCAACCTTCCAGGGCCTTTTTGCGTCCATGCCACATCGTCTCGCCGCTGTCATCCGGGCCAAGGGTGGTTATTCCCATTATTAGGTAGGTGGTCATGTTATTCCGATACGACTGTGTATGTAACAGTTTCTTCATGCACTGCTAGCAGGGACACTACTTCTTGCATCAAGTAACACGCTCACAGAAGCAAATGAAATGAGCACTTTTCCAAACACGTCGCACAGATAAAACGTTTTAGATGACTCTTCATTCCAGAAGAAGGAAATCTGTTCATGTCCAGTATGATTGGTGCGTGTCCAAAGATTGCATCAATTTCTGTTATTAGAGTTCTGGAGAAAGTTGCTTTTCATTATAATTAATGACATCTTTGTGCTGTGGACATGAAGTTCGGACATCCGAGAGTACTCTGTGACCGTTTGCACTTCAAATTCAGTTTTTAAAGGTCATGGCGAACTAAAATTACGTTTCCTGTCACGTTGCGTCGACTCCTTTTTTGTAGCGTTTTCGGTTTACATTGTCGTTCTTCAGGCAGCTGAGATGATACTGCTGGAGTTGTACATCTTCAGTAATGGTCAACCGTGAACTTGGGGGTATGTGATGCAACAATTTCAAGCACATATGTTTTGCCTATAGGATTACAATAAACATTCCATCCTGAAACTGTGTTCGAACTCTTTCCGCGTACTCGTCGTTCAACTTCGAGCGACGCAGTGCTGCCCTTGTAGAACATTTTTTCGGAGAAATACTCTTTGCTTTATGGCATATGAACGGCGTGAAGCTGTGTTTCTGGTCCTTCTTTTTTGTTTCGTGGTTGAACAACCAACATGAGCAACTATAAGGACCATAAGTAGCCGTCAATTTATAATTTTGAGCAGTTAGTTCCATGGGATGGCAGAAAGCCGCTATATAAGCACACCACCCATGCCTCATTAGGGACTTGAACCAGGGCCCAGCTCTGGCGCCTGGTCAGAAAGCTACGCTTCTAACCACTCGGCCACCGTAGTGGAAGATTTTTCTTTAAAGCAGGGATATAGTTCCAAATAAAAAAGTGCCTTAGCGGTGAACGGATTCAAAAAAACAACACGGGAAGAATTCCTTCAAATTTTTCAAAAGCCCTGTGAAATCGGATTTGCTGTTTTTATTATTTAGTATTCTTATTAGATTTTCATTACTAATTACTTTTATCAATTGATATTAAAATTGCTTAATTTGAGCAATCTATATATATAAAAGTGAAAGTTTGCATATTTGTTTGTCTGTATGTTTGTTTGTTTGTCCGCTATACAAATCTACAGTTTTCAACTTTGAACCACCAAATTTGGTGTACAATCTCATGGTACTCTGACTTAGACCGTAGACGGTTTTGGGAAGGGGTCGAAGCCCTGGGGTCAAAGGGCCCCCGTACAAAATTTTCGTAAAAAGTTCTACACTTTTCAATTTACAATCACCAAATTTAGTATATTATCTCATGATACTCTGACATAGACCGAAGACCGTTTTTGGAAAGGGTCCGAGACGGGGGGGGTTCAAGCCCCCCATACAAAATTTTTGAAAAAAGTTCTACACTTTTCAATGTACAATCATCAAATTTAGTATATTATCTCATGATACTCTGACATAGACCGTAGACCGTTTTTGGAAGGGGTCCGAGACGGGGGTCAAAGCCCCCCTACAAAATTTTTGAAAAAGTTCTTCGGTTTTCAATTTAGAGCCACCAAATTTGGTATTTACTGGAAAATTACAGGAATATATTTTTCATTCATAAAATTTCAGCTGCTGAACTTGGTGGTTCCACGAATATTTATTTACCTGGAAAATACCGGGTGCCCCTTTTAGTTTTAAATAAAAGAAAAAATGTTACGTACGAGTCATACTGTATGCTAAGAATATAAAATTTTTATTGAAATATCGCTCTGTCGGTCTGCACGATTCTCTATTGAGAATAATACGTGAAAATTCTCCAAATACGTGGAGTCAGTAAGTAAACAAAGACATCGCTCTTTCCACGTTTTAGCAACACACATCAACCGAAAAATTGTTAAATGGTTTAACAATGTTTGGTTTTGTTTATTTGAGAATAATACATATATTAATTACTTTGAACAGATGCAACTAACACAGTCACATCAATTCAGTCTGAGAAATACGCCGTTTTTTCTATGATTAGGAAGTGGATGTTGCAGAGTCCTTTTGTGTTATCCGTTAGAGAGCTGCGTTTATTATAGCCAAGAGCCGGTGGCGAGCAGTTTTGCACAAAAGCAGTTTAGTTCTGGGTTTAACGACCACCATGAGCAAGATGTAGGGCTTTAGCAGTCGCCCGTCCCTAATTTGAGAATACTTGTTCCAGGGAAGCGACAGAGCTACCAACCATCGGACAAAAACCTCACAAGGACTCGAACCAGGACCCATCATAGGCGAATGGCCAGAAATTAGTGCCACAGACCACTCGACCACGGGAGTGGCCATGTCTGGTGTACGAACATTTAGTAAGTTACTAAATATGTTTGTACGAAGAACACAGTTTTCTTTATTTTTGTGCATATTTGATCATCTAAAAAAATGTCCTTTGCCCTGCTTTTCTCTCCAAATAACCTCAAAAAACCGCCTTAGAGTCGCTAAGCCTAGAAAAACAGTTTTCTACATCACTGCTTCCTCAATACAGGAGATATTGTCAGATATGTCAATTCTAACGTCTGCACCACACACGGGATTTTGTTTTTAATTTTTTTTAACATACCACCACATTATGGGATGTTGGGCGATATTGTTTGCACATTTCATATTTTCAGCGGCTTATGGTTTTTCTCCCTGATGAAGAGTAAGCTGATGGAGTGTTTTCTCAACTTCGCAAACCACGTGTTGTCATTCTCATCACTTTTCTTGCACAGGATTTCGGTATCGTGTTGCCCATGCCTTAGGACGTTTTGGCAAATGAACTTCGTGGTAGTAATTTCCTTCGTGGACCTTACGATTTTTCGTATAATGCTGTGCATTGAGCGTTCCACTGAAGTACACCATACTGTGAGGAAAATTGTAGGGGAAAATGATGTCACAAGATTCTCTTTCTAACGGCTTAACGTTTCCCTGACGCGAGAAATACACTGCCTGGCAGTGAAAATGCCACACCACGAAGACGTAAACGCAGCGCCATGCAAATTGCAGGGTGGGTGCGCACGTACAAGTTATGCAAATGATTGCATTTGTAAGCCAATCGTACTAACGGCGCGCGGGATATGAGCTGACAACCAGCCCATGAGGCCATCAGTCGAGACGTCGTCACGGCCGCGAAAAGTGAGTGGTTCTGCTGTAACCGTGTCTGGAGAACGAACAAGGGGAGTCAATGCCGTTAAGACGCCATCGTGCGCGATTTCGTCAAACGGATGAGTTCACGAGAGGTGTCATCGAAGGTCTTCGTACTCCCGGATGGTCCTTGCGTCGTATTGCGGAAGAAACGTAACGTGATGCCACAGCCGTCGGTCGCATTTTGAGACAGTGGTCCCAGGAAAAATCTGTGCAACGTCGTAGGAGGACCGGAGCACAGAGACTGACATCCGAGCTCGCCTATCGTCGCGAGCTCGGATGTCAGTCTCTGTGGGCGAGCGACATTTTGCGAAGGCTACCCTTAACAGCAAGCCATCGTCATCACCGCTAGACGTGGTGTCGTTCCAGAGTTGCGCAGGGTGCCAAATGCAACAGTGTGCAGTTCAGCGACGAATCGCGGTTCTGTCTAACCATGTATGATCGCCTTGTGAGAGTCTGGAGGCAACGTGGTCAACGGGCGGATTCTTCCGCCATTGTAGAGCGTCACACGGCCCGGCAACGGGGAATCATTGTGTGCGGTGCTATCAGCGCCAACAGCTGCTAACAGCTGGTGCGCATTATGGGCACACTGACGGCACGCCGCTATGTTGACGATGTGCTGCGGCCCGTGGCACTACCGTATCTGCAGGGCATCCGAAACGCTGTTTTTCAACAGGATAATGCCCGGCCGCATACCGCTCGGATCAGCCTGAATGCTTTACACTCTGTGTGGATACTTCCGTGACCAGCACGATCCCCCGACCTCTCGCCCGTCGAGCATCTGTGGGACACGATTGGACGTCGGTTGAGTACCTTCCCATTCCCGCAAAATGAAGATGAATTGTGGACTCGGATCAACACCATGTGGTCCACGATACCCCAGGGCTTTATTCCGACTCTCTTTGCCTCGATGTCACGTCGGATTCAACGCTGTATCGCCTAAAATGATGACCACACTCCTTATTGATCATCCTGTATATTCGACCACTGGAGCCTAATGTGTATGTGACAATTAAATAATTTGTTCAGGATCTACTTGGCTATCTGTGTATGCAGTTTGGTCTGTTTTCGAGCATTCTTTCATGGTGTGGCATTTTCTCTGTCAGGCAGTGTATATTAGAAAATGTGCTGCTGTTTTATATGAACTCCGACATTTTTTTTTGAATGGAGGTTTAACGACCACCGTGAGCAACTCCATGAGCTATAAGCAGTCGACCGTCCCTAATTTAGGGCCACTTGTTCCAGGGAAGGGAGAGAGGCAGTGCCGTGAGACAAACACAACATCTATACCTCACCGGGATTCGAACCCGCTCGGACGAATGGTCAGAAGCAACCGCTTATACCACTGCGCCGCTGGGGCGGCTCCGATGTTCCCGTTTCATGACTTAAGTGTGGAAAGCATTTCGCATTTGAGTGCAACTGTTCCTAAATTGCTTGACAGTGAAATGGCGCTGGACAGACGTAATGTGAAAAATCCATAGCAATATGAGGAATACCCTATAACAATCAGACACGTGCCATCGTGACTTACGTACGCAACTATGACATTGAGATGGCTTTATAATCAGCTCACTGCAAAGGCTTCAGACGCGTACAAAGCGTAGATAGCGGAAACATGGAGAAGACTCGTGATTTCAGCAATTTTGAAAGAGGCATGATCGTGGGAGCTAGTCGGGATGGTGCGAGCATCTCGGCAAACCTCCTCAGCTACGCAACGAATACTCTATCGAGGGTGCACAATGGGAGTTGCACGAATAACAAAGCAAGCAGTCAGCGTTCTTCCCGTGGATAGAAACTACTGATTGACGTTCATAGGCAACCGCGGATGGAGAGGATTGTGCAACGAGGTTGCAGACGAGCACAGCAATAGTCACAGAGCACTGCAACATCGATATCGAGGGAAGAATTTCAGCATACACAAGCTACAGCACATTGGCCCGAATGGGATATACAGAGTTTCCTTTCGTGCAACATTCGTTTATGCCAAAAAAAAAAAAAAAAACCGACAAAATCTACTGCAGTGGGCACAGGATCATCAAAAGAGGACTGGAAGAAGGCCTCTCGGTCTTATCATTCACGTTTCCAATTAAATTAGCACACGCCGATGGACAGCTCAGTATATGACATCAACATCACGAATAGGTGGATCCCAGCTGCCTAACATTAACTGTACAGGATAAAGGTGGCGATGTAATCGTCTGGGGTCTGTTCCTAAGGCAGGCATTGGGTTACTTAATACCTCTGTAACAGCTTTTGCATGCACATGAGGTAAGTTAACCTCACCGCACACCTGTACATATGCATGGTGTTTCCTGATGGAGAAGGCTACCTCCAGCAGACAATGCGCCATGCCACAAGGTTCGGGTCATTACACAGTGGTTCCAGGATCACAACAGTGAAAAAAATGGCTCCCAGAGTCCCCAGATGTTAACCCAATTGAACACCTGTGGGATGAGATTGAGAGAGCCATTCGTAACAGAAATCCTCCTCTAGCGAACTTATTGAGAGGGCTACTTCCAGCAGGATAATGCGCCGTGCCACAAGGCTAGGGTCATCACACAACGGTTCCAGGAGCAGGCGGTGATTTCAGAGTGCTAAAATGGCCACCACAGTCACCAGATCATAAACCAATGAACACCAGTGGGGTGAGATAGAGAGCCATTCGTAAGAAAGATCCTCCTCCAGCGAACATTCGGATATTGAAGAACGCCGTCATATCCGCTTAGGTGAACATACCTGTAGAATGATATCAGTACCTCGTTGAATCCATGCCACATCTAGTCGAGGCTGTTTTGAAGGTCAAGAGTGTCCCAACACGTGATTGTATTAGGTAGGTGCTCCTATTAATTTGCTACTCCATCCTATTTCAGAATTGCAAATGTTATGTTTTCAAAATCACTGAATTTTTAGTGACACAGAAAAACTGATGCAAAATAAATAAATATAGTATAATGACAATGATCACAATTTTATGTCTTTTTATGGCACTGCCAAACGATATGGACGGGTTATTTAAGAAAACTTATTGCAATGGAAAACACATTACATGCGGACGATTATGTCCTTTGAGCAACACACGTGCGCCTCAAACATTTCGAACACATAAGTTGTGAGCAGCAAGCACACGACACTTAAGCTGTCGATTTTCAATAAAAACATTTTCATATATACAAAGAAATCTGAACTCCCTCTGAAAATGCAGATGTTTTTACATCGTAGCAGACGTACACAGATTATCGTTAGTCTGGTTCTCAACTCGAGGATATTTTTCATCGGCCGTCAAGGGCACTTGAGTTGAAACCTAATTTGTATCACATGTAAAATGAGCAACGTTGGTGCTGAAGCCTGTGTCTTATTGCACTTAGGGATGCTCAGGAACAGCTAGAGGCAGCGTAGAAGGATCCAGAACTACCGGCGTTGGTGGCTGTATGATAACGGGAATTCTAGGGATAGCTTGACTGCTTTTTTCAGGCTGTACACCGGAATCGCCTTGTTGAACGGAGGAACCCCAACCGGGCTTCACCTTTTTGTCCTGGCTATCGTCATCTATGTAGTCACCTTCGGATATTTTTCTCAACTTAAGAATAATTTCGACCGAAAGTAGTAGCACAAGAATTCCAAGGACTATACATGTAGGTCCAGTGACGAGCCATGGAGCTGGATGTGTTTTGAGTTCAGGCACTAGAAGTCCAGCCAGAAGAAGAATGAGACCGAGACTCAAGAGTAGAGACCCACAGACGAAAATGCAGATGAGTGTTCCTCTTGTGGCCACCCGTCGGCTTTCCCCCTTGAGGTCACGTTCCTTTAATCTCTTCCTCATGTCCACCTCTGAAGGTTCTCTTCTAGTTTCTTCAACATCGAGTTGATGTTGGCGTTGGTATCTCAACATCAACATTGCTGGAGCTATAAATACAGTTAAAAAGAGAGAAAGACAGCAACATTTATTTCTGAATACAAATCCATCTGCATAAATACAGGCATTTTTTTTTCAAAGAAAAATGAATCAAACATCTTTTGTACGTAGTTACTTTGACAACCTAAATTCTAATACAGTGAACCCCTGTTTCACCATTTCATTTTATACATACCACATAGCAAAACCGGAAAAACGCAGTAGAAGGTTATAACAAAGTAAATTTCTCCGTCATTTTTGTCCACGCCAGGCATCGAACCCAGGTCCACTCATTCCGGAATAAGTCGCTCTGGCAACTGAGCTACGCGGACATATGCTCTCGTTGCTATCTTCCTTTATCTCATGTGCGTCCTGCGGTGCTGCTATCTGTCTTTATCTCATGTGCGTCCTGCGGTGCTGCTATCTGCCTTTATCTCATGTGTGTCCTGCGGTGCGGCATCGAATCCGGATCCCCTCATTCCGGAATAAGTCGCTCTCCCAACTGAGCTACGCGGACGTATGCTTTCGCTGCTATCTGCCTTTATCTCATGTGCGTCCTGCGGTGCTGCTATCTGCCTTTATCTCATGTGCGTCCTGCGGTGCTGCTATCTGCCTTTATCTCATGTGTGTCCTGCGGTGCGGCATCGAATCCGGATCCCCTCATTCCGAAATAAGTCGCTCTCCCAACTGAGCTGCGGGGACGTATGCTCTCGCTGCTATCTGCCTTTATCTCATGTGCGTCCTGCGGTGCTGCTATCTGCCTTTATCTCATGTGTGTCCTGCGGTGCGGCATCGAATCCGGATCCCCTCATTCCGGAATAAGTCGCTCTCCCAACTGAGCTGCGGGGACGTATGCTCTCGCTGCTATCTGCCTTTATCTCATGTGCGTCCTGCGGTGCTGCTATCTGCCTTTATCTCATGTGTGTCGTGCGGTGCGGCATCGAATCCGGATCCCCTCATTCCGGAATAAGTCGCTCTCCCAACTGAGCTACAGGAACGTATGCTCTCGCTGCTATCTGCCTTTATCTCATGTGCGTCCTGCGGTGCTGATATCTGCCTTTATCTCATGTGCGTCCTGCGGTGCTGCTATCTGCCTTTATCTCATGTGTGTCGTGCGGTGCGGCATCGAATCCGGATTCCCTCATTCCGGAATAAGTCGCTCTCCCAACTGAGCTACAGGAACGTATGCTCTCGCTGCTATCTGCCTTTATCTCATGTGCGTCCTGCGGTGCTGCTATCTGCCTTTATCTCGTGTGTGTCCTGCGGTGCGGCATCGAATCCGGATCCCCTCATTCCGGAATAAGTCGCTCTCCCAACTGAGCTGCGGGGACGTATGCTCTCGCTGCTATCTGCTTTTATCTCATGTGCGTCCTGCGGTGCTGCTATCTGCCTTTATCTCATGTGTGTCCTGCGGTGCTGCTATCTGCCTTTATCTCATGTGTGTCCTGCGGTGCGGCATCGAATCCGGATCCCCTCATTCCGGAATAAGTCGCTCTCCCAACTAAGCTACGCGGACGTATGCTTTCGCTGCTATCTGCCTTTATCTCATGTGCGTCCTGCGGTGCTGCTATCTGCCTTTATCTCGTGTTCGTCCTGCGGTGCTGCTATCTGCCTTTATCTCATGTGTGTCCTGCGGTGCGGCATCGAATCCGGATCCCCTCATTCCGGAATAAGTCACTCTCCCAACTGAGCTACGCGGACGTATGCTCTCGCTGCTATCTGCCTTTATCTCATGTGCGTCCTGCGGTGCTGCTATCTGCCTTTATCTCGTGTGTGTCCTGCGGTGCGGCATCGAATCCGGATCCCCTCATTCCGGAATAAGTCGCTCTCCCAACTGAGCTACGCGGACGTATGCTTTCGCTGCTATCTGCCTTTATCTCATGTGCGTCCTGCGGTGCTGCTATCTGCCTTTATCTCGTGTTCGTCCTGCGGTGCTGCTATCTGCCTTTATCTCATGTGTGTCCTGCGGTGCGGCATCGAATCCGGATCCCCTCATTCCGGAATAAGTCGCTCTCCCAACTGAGCTACGGGGACGTATGCTCTCGCTGCTATCTGCCTTTATCTCATGTGCGTCCTGCGGTGCTGCTATCTGCCTTTATCTCGTGTGTGTCCTGCGGTGCGGCATCGAATCCGGATCCCCTCATTCCGGAATAAGTCGCTCTCCCAACTGAGCTACGCGGACGTATGCTTTCGCTGCTATCTGCCTTTATCTCATGTGCGTCCTGCGGTGCTGCTATCTGCCTTTATCTCGTGTTCGTCCTGCGGTGCTGCTATCTGCCTTTATCTCATGTGTGTCCTGCGGTGCGGCATCGAATCCGGATCCCCTCATTCCGGAATAAGTCACTCTCCCAACTGAGCTACGCGGACGTATGCTCTCGCTGCTATCTGCCTTTATCTCATGTGCGTCCTGCGGTGCAGGCACGTCACATATTTAAGCAATTACTCGCTACCATGTGTTCTACGAGTAATTGCTTAAATATTGGGGGTGGGGGTGGGCTAAAGGGTGGGCTCAAGGAAAATTTGGGTGGGCTGGCACATCCGTAGCGTCAAGCCTGAAACAGTGGCCGAATGGCGATACATTAACTGCCCTGGAAGCGCTGTTTTTCGGCTCCCCTATTTAGGAAAAATTATCAAGGTACTGTACACTGTAATAAATGCATGGTGTGAATTCACCGAAAATTCCCCAAAATAAAAAGCAGTAAAGTTGCCTCTGTAGGTCTCCGACTTTTAACGAAAGTTCAGTTTGTAATAATGGAAACTTCAGTATGTTGATAATTCTCCGTTGCCACTCATTTCGCTTTTGGTACATAAATATCAGTTTCTAGTTTTTCCGGTTTTATGTACGTATTACAAAAACACCGATTTTGATTTTGTTTAGTCCCTATACAGGGGAAATTCCGTTCCCGAAATACACCAGGCGCCAGTGCTGAGACGGGCCGAGCCCGAAAGCCCGAAGCAGAGTCCGAGCCCAAACCGGGCTGGGGCTCGGGCTCGCAGATAGGGAGAGATAGAGAAATATATATATTTTTTTAATATAATTTTTGTATGTTTTCACATACGAGACCTTTCTTACACTTTGTAGTTAATAAAGAGAATTATTTGGCAACAGGGTCTGGGTCTGGGTGGAGTGGGGACTTGGGAGGGCTATTTATTCTGGGCATGGGTAAAAAAATGCCATATGCCACGTGTTAGTGAACTTCTGCGGAGAAGGAAAAGCTTCTTAGATACCAGATAGTAGATAGGAAGCTGACAAATTTTTGCCCCCTTCCTCCACGCAGCAGATCCGTGCTTATTCTATTGAGCGAAGTACGTACTTTTGAATGCCTTCCGATCTTTCCGGATACCCGGTGCATAAAATATTTCAAGTAGAAACGAATGGTAAAACAAAGCCGTGCAAATATACTACAGAAAGACACTGAACTCTCTCCCCCACTCCCCAGTTAAGAAAGAGATCGGTTAATTACAGGGGGAGGGGACTGGAAGTATGGAAATGATTTTTTTCTTTATTATCAGTGTCTACATATTCGTCATACTTTTCGGGCTCGTTCGGACCCGGGCTCTATCTTCCGATATAAAATTCGGGCTCGGGCTCTTAAAATTGGGCCCGAACTCAGCTCTGCCAGGCTCATTGCAGAACTCTGGCTTACGAAGTGAAGGAATGTTTTTCCTTGCACGGGTTAGGCCCCTGCCTGCGATCGTTTGCACGCGAGAAAGAAGCGCTGCTGACTGAGCTAGCCTCCAGATCCCGTTTAAGGTAGAAAGAAAGAGAACTGGAGTCGCGTGATGATGAAGCGTTTTTCGCTATGAATGCGTGTTAGTCTTTTTTTTTTTTTTTTTTTTTTTTGCTGTAAAAGCTCTTACTGTTTTTCTGAATAGGTTTATAAGATTTTTGTAGGATGACAAACACTATTCACAAATCCTTAAATATGAAATTTACTCTTGATTGCATAAATAGCTTTTGTGTCAAGAGATCCACATATTGATACATACAGACATCATCAATCGCCCGTACGACTTCAAATGTCCTGACACGCAACACGATTATACAACAGCAAGTGCTGTTGTATAATCGTGTTATGCGATATGCTATCCACAATATCCAGTCTCGCTACATAACATTAAAATGGGGTTTTCCAACAGACGATTGACGCTAAATAGTTAATCAGACCTCAAGTATTCCCACGAACCGCTGTTATTACCGGCAATTTTCTGTCATATGGACATGGAAAAAGTGAGAACAGAATTTTTCCGTAAATATCATCATCATCATCATTGTCAACCATTATCAATCCACTGCTGGATGAAGGTCTCCCCAAGTTTCCTCCACAACGGTCTGTCTTGTGCCAGTCTCCTCCATGTCACCCCTGCATACTTTCGAATTTCATCCACCCATCTCCCACGTGGTCTTCTTCTGGGTCTTTTCCTGTCCCTTGGAATCCAATCTAAAATTTCGGCTGTCCATCGATGATCTGTCCTTCTGGCAGTATGTCCAGCCCATTGCCATTTCAGGGATTTAACTCTGATCATGATGTCTTCCACTCTTGTCATTTTTCGGATCCACGAGTTCCTCTTCTTATCTCTCCTGGTTACACCAAGTATGCACCTCTCCATGCTTACGAACAGAATTATTGAAAGGTTTCCCGAAAATTCTGGATTTTCCGATAACATCTCTTAAAAACGGCAATTTTCCGTTATTAAATGAAGAAAGATTTACAGGAATATTTGTGTCAGTAAAGTTTGAAAAATCAGTGAAATTCAGGTTTTTTCCGTTATTTCAACAAAAAATTTGAATCAGCTATATGCTTCGCTGATCCACGAAGAGAATTGCCAAAAATAGCTTGTGAATTTCAGGGAAGATTTTGCAGTGTAACTCTAGAATTAACAGTAACACAGCATCACCATTTCCTGTTTAAATGCCGTTTTAACAAAAGTCTGCGAATCACTGCAGTGTTTGTGTTCAGGCAATAATTAATTGCCAATATTTTATCCATTTTTCTGGACTGCAGCATAAGACATTCCTAGTCAAACTTGTTGTAAGAAAAAAACAAAAAAACGTTACTTCCGTTGCTGAAGCGAAAGACAAGATAAGTTCTTTGAGAGAATGTATCCCTGTTTATAAGTTTCTCATTTTATGTAAAATGTCATCGATCCAAAGTTTTAATTTTGAATTGCCGTTAATGTAAATTTTATCAATTGCACTTCAATCAAATTAGCTTTTTTTCTCATTCATATGCTAAATTGTGGTGTTGTGGGTGCGTTACCTAGAAATTCAAACCATGCGAATGCTATTTATAAAGCTATCTTTCCACCCTCTCCTTTGACAGCGAATTCTGTTTTCCAATTATCGCCCACCCCTTTTGTTCTCTTTATTTCCTGTCATCCACCTGCTCTATGACTCACTCTGTAGAATATGCATGCTCCACTTTAGCTACTTTTCGTAAGCTCAGTTGGCCCCTTCAGTAGACACCTGCTCTTTCCTGGCGTTGTCATATTGAACTTTTCCTTTGATACTTTCCTCAGCATTCGTTCTTTTACTTTGGAGCCATGGCTTCACGATCTTGTAAAGCCTTGCCTTTAAAAGGCAAAATAGAGATTTTAAAGGAAGTTGATGAGAATTACGTGCTGACAAAACAGCTTTATAGCTGCAAAATTAAAATTTTTAGATTTGACTCATACGATGATAATGTAAAAACGTCAAGAGGTAGAGGACGGTCCAATGACTTCAGGTCAATTGCATCGAAAAGTTTACACATTCAAACGGGAAATTTTGCGGAAATCAAAGACATGTTCAGTTCTTTGATCAGTGCCACGTCGCTAATATTCATATACGCAGTCCAATGCTTATTGAAAATTCCAAGGATGGCTATGATTCTCAACTAAATACATCAGCACCTGAATTTAGTATGAACTGAAATTGTGCAGCATGGTTAGGGCCTTCTTTTATTGTTATAATACTGAGGATCCTATACTAAATAATCAAGAAGATCCTATACTAAATACATCATGAGGATCCTATACTAAATAAATCAGCACCCAAAATTAGTATGAACTGAAATTGTGCAGCATGGTTAGGGCCTTCTTTTATTGCTATAATAATACAGAGGATCCTATTCTAAATAATCAAGAGGATCCTATACTAAATACATCATGAGGATCCTATAATAAATACATCATGAGAATCCTATAATAAATACATCATGAGGATCCTATACTAAATACATCAGCACCCAAATTTAGTATGCACTGAAATTGTGCAGCATGGTTAGGGCCTTCTTTTATTGCTATAATACTAAGGATCCTATACTAAATAATCAAGAGGATCCTACACTAAATACATCATGAGGATCCTATACTAAATACATCAGCACCCAAATTTAGTATGCACTGAAATTGTGCAGCATGGTTAGGGCATTCTTTTATTGCTATAATACTGAGGATCCTATACTAAATACATCAAGAGGGTCCTACACTAAATACATCATGAGGATCCTATACTAAATAATCAAGAGGATCCTACACCAAATACATCATGAGGATCCTAAATACATCAGCACCCAAATTTAGTATGCACTGAAATTGTGAAGCATGGTTAGGGTCTTCTTTTATTGCTATAACACTGAGGATCCTATACTGAATAATCACGAAGATCCTATACTAAATATTCCAACATGAGCGATCCAGTTAATAAATACATTATGAGGATCCTATACTAAATACACACAGCAATCCTATACTAAATTGTTTTTAGCCGCCGCTGTGGAATCATGAGGATCCTATACTAAATACATCAGCACCCAAATTTAGTATGCACTGAAATTGTGCAGCATGGTTGAGGGCCTTCTTTTATTGCTATAACACTTAAGATCCTATACTAAATAATCAAGAGGATCCTAGGTACTAATATTCCAAATATCAAGAGGATCCTATACTAAATACATCATGCTCTTTCCACGATCCTATAGTAAATACATCAGCACCCAAATTTAGTATGCACTGAAATTGTGCAGCATGGTTAGGGCATTCTTTTATTGCTATAATACTGAGGATCCTATACTAAATAATCAAGAGGGTCCTACACTAAATACATCATGAGTATCCTATACTAAATACATCAGCACCCAAATGTAGTATGCACTGAAATTGTGCAGCATGGTTAGGGCCTTCTTTTATTGCTATAACACTGAGGATCCTATACTAAATAATCAAGAGGAGCGTATACTAAATACATCATGAGGATCCTATACTAAATAATCAAGAGGATCCTATACTAAATACATTATGAGGATCCTATACTAAATACATCATGAGAATCCTATGCTAAATACATCAGCACCCAAATTTAGTATGCACTGAAATTGTGCAGCATGGTTAGGACCTTCTTTTATTGCTACAACACTGAGGATCCTATACTAAATAATCAAGAGAATCGTATACTAAATACATCATGAGGATCCTATACTAAATAAACAAGAGGATCATATACTAAATACATCATGAGGATCCTATACTAAATACATCATGAGGATCCTATACTAAATACATCATGAGGATCCTATACTAAATACATCAGCAAGCAAATTTAGTATACACTGAAATTGTGCAGCATGGCTAGGGCTTTCTTTTATTGCTATAATACTGAGGATCCTATACGAAATAATCAAGAGGGTCCTACACTAAGTTCATCATGAGGATCCTATAGTAAATAATCAAGAGGATCCTACACCAAATACATCATGAGGATCCTAAATACATCAGCACCCAAATTTAGTATGCACTGAAATTGTGCAGCATGGTTAGGGCTTTCTTTTATTGCTATAATACTGAGGATCCTATACTAAATAATCAAGAGGATCCTATAGTAAATACATCATGAGGATCCTATACTAAATACATCAGCACCCAAATATAGTATGTAGTGAAATTGTGCAGCATGGTTAGGGCCTTCTTTTATTGCTATAATACTGAGGATCCTATAGTAAATAATCAAGAGGATCCTATGCTAAATACATCTGAGGATCCTATACTAAATACATCATGAGGATCCTATACTAAATACATCAGCACCCAAATTTAGTATGCACTGAAATTGTGCAGCATGGTTAGGGCCTTTTTTTATTGCTATAACACTGAGGATGCTATACTAAATAATCAAGAGGATCGTATACTAAATACATCATGAGGATCCTATACTAAATAATCAAGAGGATCCTATACTAAATACATTATGAGGATCCTATACTAAATACATCATGAGAATCCTATGCTAAATACATCAGCACCCAAATTTAGTATGCACTGAAATTGTGCAGCATGGTTAGGGCCTTCTTTTATTGCTATAACACTGAGGATCCTATACTAAATAATCAAGAGAATCGTATACTAAATACATCATGAGGATCCTATACTAAATACATCAGCACCCAAATTTAGTATGCACTGAAATTGTGCAGCATGGCTAGGGCCTTCTTTTATTGCTATAATACTGAGGATCCTATACTAAATAATCAAGAGGGTCCTACACTAAGTTCATCATGAGGATCCTATACTAAATAATCAAGAGGATCCTACACCAAATACATCATGAGGATCCTAAATACATCAGCACCCAAATTTAGTATGCACTGCAATTGTGCAGCATGGTTAGGGCCTTCTTTTATTGCTATAACACTGAGGATCCTATACTGAATAATCACGAAGATCCTATACTAAATACATCATGAGGATCCTATACTAAATACATCATGAGGATCCTATACTAAATACATCATGAGCATCCTATACTAAATACATCATGGTGATCCTATACTAAATACATCAGCACCCAAATTTAGTATGCACTGAAATTGTGCAGAATGGCTAGGGCCTTCTTTTATTGCTATAATACTGAGGATCCTATACTAAATAATCAAGAGGATCCTATACTAAATACATCATGAGGATCCTATACTAAATACATCAGCACCCAAATTTAGTATGCACTGAAATTGTGCAGCATGGTTAGGGCCTTCTTTTATTGCTATAACACTGAGGATCCTATACTAAATAAACAAGAGGATCCTATACTAAATACATCATGAGGATCCTATACTAAATAGATCATGAGGATCCTATAGTAAATACATCAGCACCCAAATTTAGTATGCACTGAAATTGTGCAGCATGGTTAGGGCATTCTTTTATTGCTATAATACTGAGGATCCTATACTAAATAATCAAGAGGGTCCTACACTAAATACATCATGAGTATCCTATACTAAATACATCAGCACCCAAATGTAGTATGCACTGAAATTGTGCAGCATATTTAGGGCCTTCTTTTATTGCTATAATACTGAGGATCCTATAGTAAATAATCAAGAGGATCCTATGCTAAATACATCTGAGGATCCTATACTAAATACATCATGAGGATCCTATACTAAATACATCAGCACCCAAATGTAGTATGCACTGAAATTGTGCAGCATGGTTAGGGCCTTCTTTTATTGCTATAACACTGAGGATCCTATACTAAATAATCACGAGGATCGTATACTAAATACATCATGAGGATCCTATACTAAATACATCAGCACCCAAATTTAGTATGCACTGAAATTGTGCAGCATGGTTAGGGCCTTCTTTTATTGCTATAACACTGAGGATCCTATACTAAATAATCAAGAGGATCGTATACTAAATACATCATGAGGATCCTATACTAAATAATCAAGAGGATCCTATACTAAATACATCATGAGGATCCTATACTAAATACATTATGAGGATCCTATACTAAATACATCATGAGGATCCTATACTAAATACATCATGAGGATCCTATACTAAATGCATCAGCACCCAAATTTAGTATGCACTGAAATTTTGCAGCATGGCTAGGGCCTTCTTTTATTGCTATAATACTGAGGATCCTATACTAAATAATCAAGAGGATCCTATACTAAATACATCATGAGGATCCTATACTAAATACATCAGCACCCAAATTTAGTATGCACTGAAATTGTGGACCATGGTTAGGGCCTTCTTTTATTGCTATAATACTGAAGATCCTATACTAAATAATCAAGAGAATCCTACACTAAATACATCATGAGGATCCTATACTAAATACATCATGGGGATCCTATACTAAATAATCAAGAGGATCGTATACTAAATACATCATGAGGATCCTATACTAAATAATCAAGAGGATCCTATACTAAATACATCATGAGGATCCTATACTAAATACATTATGAGAATCCTATACTAAATACATCATGAGGATCCTATACTAAATACATCATGAGGATCCTATACTAAATACATCAGCACCCAAATTTGGTATGCACTGAAATTGTGCACCATGGTTAGGGCCTTCTTTTATTGCTATAATACTGAGGATCCTATACTAAATAATCAAGAGAATCCTACACTAAATACATCATGAGGATCCTATACTAAATACATCAGCACCCAAATTTATTATGAACTGAAATCGTGCAGCATGGTTAGGGCCTTCTTTTATTGCTATAACACTGAGGATCCTATACTAAATAATCAAGAGGATCGTATACTAAATACATCATGAGGATCCTATACTAAATAATCAAGAGGATCCTATACTAAATACATCATGAGGATCCTATACTAAATACATCATGAGGATCCTATACTAAATACATCAGCACCCAAATTTGGTATGCACTGAAATTGTGCACCATGGTTAGGGCCTTCTTTTATTGCTATAATACCGAGGATCCTATACTAAATAATCAAGAGAATCCTACACTAAATACATCATGAGGATCCTATACTAAATACATCAGCACCCAAATTTATTATGAACTGAAATTGTGCAGCATGGTTAGGGTCTTCTTTTATTGTTATAATACTGATCAGAAAATATTTCATATTCCTAATAGCTTTGAAAATGCCAAGTTCCAACTTAAACGTAAAAGATAATAAAAAAATAATTATCTATTTGAATGATGTTAATACACTCTACGTCAAAAAAATAGTTGCACTCAGGAGAAAGCAACCGACAGGAATGAAACTTGGTTAGTAGATTTGACATCGTGAGAGATGCAAATGATTCAAGTATCACGATCGGCCACACATGTGACGCAAGGAAAGAGGGGTCGTAGTATTATGCCTAACCGGCTATATAAGGTCATCCCGTTGCGCGTGGGTGCATTCTAACTTGTGCTGCTGTGTTGGTTGCATCCTTTGCAAGTGAACTATGCTTCGGAAAAAAGTTTGGAAGCAATTCGAGCAGTTGGAGGAGTTCGATAGGGGCCGCATCGTCAGGTTCCGGGAAGCGGGATGGTCTTATCGCCGTATTGCGGGCCATACCGGTGGTGCGGATATTACCATAGCACGCTGTTGGCTGCAGTGGATAGAACAAGGCTCGCATCAGCGACAGGAAGGGTCTGAGAGACCTAGACGAACCACGGAGAGAGAGGACCGACGGGTTGTCCGACATGCGTGGAGTGACCCAACAGCCACGATTGCGGATATTCAGCGAACAGTGGTGCCCTCCATGCATCGTCCAATTAGTGCCAGCACCATTGCCAGACGGCTGCATGACGTAGGACTACACGCACACAGACCGTTACGGCGACTGCCCTTAACACCATTGCATCGTCGCCAAAGACTGCAGTAATGTTGTGCCAGACAGCGGGTGATCTTCAGTGACGAGTCCCGCTTTTGTCTTGGATGAGACGGCCAACGAATCCGTGTGTCGATGCACCGTTGTCAACGCCAAGATGAATGGTGTGCTGTCAAGCGTCACACGTCCAGAAGGCCTGGTGTCATGGTGCGCGGTGCAATTTTCCAACAGAACAACACTCGTCTGTCATACTGCTGCTGTCTCGAGAGCTTGCCTTCAAAGCACTGACACTCTGCCATGGCCAGCCGCATCGCCAGACCTATCGTCGATTGAAAATGTGTCGGATGCTATTGGACGCGTTATCCAACTCCACCCCTACCGCACAATCTGCAGGAACTGCGTGAGAAGATTCAAGCTGCATGGGATGGCTTATCGCAAGGGCACCATTAGGAACCTGTACAACTCCATGCCGAGACGTCTGGCATGCTGTGTGAGCAAACATGGCGGCCCAACGCTATACTGAGAGACACTACTTATTGGCGTGTAGCTCAATAAATATTGCCCAGTCTGAATGTTTCATCATTTATTGTTGCTGGTAACTTTTACCTTCCTTCCGAATAGTATTGCAATGAGACACGTCCTTCTGGGTGAAACTATATTTTTTTGACGTAGAGTGCATATACATATTTTTTATACTGTATAATATACTACATTATATTTCATGTCAATCACAAATGAATTAGTAACAATGCTTTGTGTATGATGTACATCATCATCATCATCATCATTGTCAACCATTATCAATCCACTGCTGGACGAAGGTCTCACCAAGTTTCCTCCACAACGGTCTGTCTTGTGCCAGTCTCCTCCATGTCACTCCCGCATATTTACGAATTTCATCCACCCATCTCCCATGTGGTCTTTTTCTGGGTCTTTTCCTGTCCCTTGGAATCCAATCTAAAATTTCGGCTGTCCATCTATGGTCTGTCCTTCTGGCAGTATGTCCAGCCCATTGCCATTTCAGGGATTTAACTCTGATCATGATGTCTTCCACTCTCGTCATTTTTCGGATCCACGAGTTCCTCTTCTTATCTCTCCTGGTTATACCAAGCATGCACCTCTCCATGCTGCTTTGAGTTGTCTGCAGCCTTTGTATGTCTCTTTTAGTTAAGGTCCACGTCTCTGCACCATACGTAAGCACTGGAAGGATGCATTGATCAAACACTTTTCTTTTAAGACATAATGGCATATTGCTCTTGAAAATTATGCTGTTTCTTCCAAAAGCTCTCCAGGCAAGTTTTGTACGCCGATTAATTTCTTCATCAATGTGACCCTCACTTGATATCTGCTGTCCAAGATAAACATACGTATCTGTTATCTCCAGTTTTTCTCCATCAATCGATAAATCTTCATTTCTTGTAAAAGCATTGAACATCACTTTTGTCTTCTGAAAGTTCATTTTTAATCCCACTTCTTTACTCTTGTCAGCAAGTTCCTGGATCATACTCTGCAGCTCTGATGGGGTAGTTGCAAAAATGACTACGTCATCAGCAAAACGAAGGTGGGTTAGATAATCTCCATTAATCTTTATCCCTTTGTTTTCCCAGTTCAGTGATTGAAAGACATTTTCCAATGTGGCATTAAAGAGCTTCGGAGATATGGTGTCACCTTGTCTCACTCCCTTTCCAATTTTTATGTGTGTTGTATTTTCAAACAGCCGAATCTTTGCACTTGCATTTTCATAGATGTTATTAATAATATTAATGTATGCATCTTCAATACCGCAGGATTTCAGAGCCGTGGTAACTGCTGATGGTTTCACCGAATCAAAGGCTTTTTCATAATCGATAAAAGCCATGCACAATGGAAGTTCATATTCCCTCGCTCTTTCAATTAGTTCTCTCAGTACGTGGATATGATCTATTGTGCTGTAGCCACTCCTGAATCCAGCTTGTTCTCTCGGTTGAGCCATGTCCAGTGTTACCTTCAAGCGGTGTGAAAGAACTTTAGTGAAGATTTTATAAACCACTGATAGGAGGCTGATAGGTCTGTAGTTCCTGAGATCCTCAATGTCACCTTTTTTATGTAGCAGGATCATTGTAGCATTGTTCCAATCCTCAGGAATCTTCCCTTCATTAAGGCATCGAGTGAAAATTTGGGCGAGTACTGTTTCAATTTCTCCACTTGCTTCTTGTATGATGTCTATAGTAATTCCATCTTCTCCTGGAGCTTTCCCCCGCTTCATGTTCTTGATTGCATGAGCAACTTCTGCTGGGAGGACTGGAAGAACTCTGGTACCTTTCATGATGTCTGGAGTACATGTATCATCCCTTTCATATAATTTGGAGTAGAAATCTTTCACTCTTGTCAAAATTTCGCCTCTATTTCTTGTTATAGAACCATCTTCTTTTCTCAGAGCCATAATCTGTTTTCTTCCCTTACTGAGATGTCCCTTTGCTATCTTAAGGCTTTGGTTGTTTTCAATTGCTTTCTTCACTAGCTCACAGTTGAATTTCCTTACATCTTCAGTGATACTTTTTCGTGTTGTCTTGCATAGCTCTATATATTCCACTTTGGAAGTCACATCTTCTTTAGTTGTCCTCATCTCTCTTCTTTTTTGCATCAACATTTTGGTTTTTCCTGATAATTTGTTCCCATGCAACTTGTTCTTAGACCCAGCTAATTTTGTTGCTGTTTCCATTAGAGCTTTGGTTACTTTTCTGTTAACTTCCGAAATATCCACTTCTTCCGATGTTAGGCCTTCTAAAGCAGAGAATCTGTTCTTCAGTTCCAACTTGAAAGTATTATGGTGTTTTTTAAGGTTGGTTATGTCAATAGATTTTGTTTGTCTTATGAGCTTGCCACGTTCCAGTTTAGTGTTGAGGAGCATCTTACATCTCACCAATCTATGGTCACTACCTGTGTTGAACTTGTTCAGCACACTGCAGTCTTCGATGACGAATTTTTTGTTACACATAATAAAATCAATTTCACTTGTCTTCCCAATTGGATGTCTCCATGTCCATTTCCTGTGTGGCTTTTTCTTGAAGAAGGAGTTCAAGATGAAAAACCCTTCTGCCTCTGCAAACTGAACGAGAGTATTTCCACGCTGGTTTCTGTTGCCGTGACCGAATTTACCTACTGAAGTTTCATTCTGTTGCTGTTGCCCTATTTTTGCATTGAAATCTCCCATAATTATCTTCAAGTGCTGCTTACCTTTATTATTTAGATGACGAATTTCCTCATAAAATTCTTCAATTTCTTCTTCAGGATGACTTGTGGTGGGTGCATAAGTTTGAATAATCTGAGCCTGGTATCTTCTCGATAGTTGGATAACGAGTCGTGCAGCTCTGTCAGAGGAACTTTCAACTTCTACCACTTTATCCTTCAGTTTCTTGTTTATTATAAATCCAACACCACTAGTTCTGCCAGTATCTGTCCCACGATAATAGAAGAGATGTCCACTTTTCAGTTCAATGAGATCTTCTCCTTTTCTCCTTACCTCACTTAGCCCGACGATGTCCCACTTGATCCTTTGTAGTTCCTCTTCCAATTCAAGAAGCCTTGAATCAGAAGATAGGGAGCGATGTACATATAGTACAGGATGATGTACATATGATGTACATATAGTATGTACATATAGTATGTACATATAGTATGATGTACATATAGCACAGGATGTATTATATGTACCGTAATACTGTTACGCTGTGCGACTGAAACCAGTAAAGCTAAAAAAAACCGCTGTGAAAAAAAAAGGACAACTGAAAATACTAGTACAGTAGAACATAAAAAAAATACTACATACCGCGTTGTACCTAGCATAATAGCACAAACGACTGTGCTATACATTGCAATAGAACAACGTGCTACCATCTAAGGACAGAATGGAGTGCTGTTTCATTTATACGTTTTATTTTTCATTGAAACGTTTCTTATTATATGTTTTTGTTTACCCAAGGGAATTTGAAACACTCCCGGTCTTTCGAGCAGGCTTCTTTCTTCTTTAGTGTTTATTATTAAATTTCTTTTTGTTGTCACTGTTTGACCAAAAGTGGTTGCAGCCACAAGGAACAGAGTAGACCACACTCCCCACAGAAGAGAACACAGAACATCTAACCCCACCGAGTCAGACACTTTTCCCTCAGACACACCCAAAGAATACCGGTCAATATAAAAGGACCTGTGCCAACATTGGTCAACAAGACCTAGCTGTTTAACTTGGTGGAGAACATTTATTCTTTAAGATGGAGGATATTTGACCTCAAGACCACTAAAAAAAGAAAAAAAACAGAAAGAAAAACAATATAAGGGAAATTAACTGCAAAAGGTCAAGTGGAAAAGAACTGATGTCAAAGGCTGAACATCTACACATCATCATCATCATCATTGTCAACCATTATCAATCCACTGCTGGACGAAGGTCTCCCCAAGTTTCCTCCACAACGGTCTGTCTTGTGCCAGTCTCCTCCATGTCACTCCCGCATATTTACGAATTTCATCCACCCATCTCCCATGTGGTCTTTTTCTGGGTCTTTTCCTGTCCCTTGGAATCCAATCTAAAATTTCGGCTGTCCATCTATGGTCTGTCCTTCTGGCAGTATGTCCAGCCCATTGCCATTTCAGGGATTTAACTCTGATCATGATGTCTTCCACTCTCGTCATTTTTCGGATCCACGAGTTCCTCTTCTTATCTCTCCTGGTTATACCAAGCATGCACCTCTCCATGCTGCTTTGAGTTGTCTGCAGCCTTTGTATGTCTCTTTTAGTTAAGGTCCACGTCTCTGCACCATACGTAAGCACTGGAAGGATGCATTGATCAAACACTTTTCTTTTAAGACATAATGGCATATTGCTCTTGAAAATTATGCTGTTTCTTCCAAAAGCTCTCCAGGCAAGTTTTGTACGCCGATTAATTTCTTCATCAATGTGACCCTCACTTGATATCTGCTGTCCAAGATAAACATACGTATCTGTTATCTCCAGTTTTTCTCCATCAATCGATAAATCTTCATTTCTTGTAAAAGCATTGAACATCACTTTTGTCTTCTGAAAGTTCATTTTTAATCCCACTTCTTTACTCTTGTCAGCAAGTTCCTGGATCATACTCTGCAGCTCTGATGGGGTAGTTGCAAAAATGACTACGTCATCAGCAAAACGAAGGTGGGTTAGATAATCTCCATTAATCTTTATCCCCTTGTTTTCCCAGCTCAGTGACTGAAAAACACCCTCCAATGTGGCATTAAAGAGCTTCGGAGATATGGTGTCACCTTGTCTCACTCCCTTTCCAATTTTTATGTGTGTTGTATTTTCAAACAGCCGAATCTTTGCACTTGCATTTTCATAGATGTTATTAATAATATTAATGTATGCATCTTCAATACCGCAGGATTTCAGAGCCGTGGTAACTGCTGATGGTTTCACCGAATCAAAGGCTTTTTCATAATCGATAAAAGCCATGCACAATGGAAGTTCATATTCCCTCGCTCTTTCAATTAGTTCTCTCAGTACGTGGATATGATCTATTGTGCTGTAGCCACTCCTGAATCCAGCTTGTTCTCTCGGTTGAGCCATGTCCAGTGTTACCTTCAAGCGGTGTGAAAGAACTTTAGTGAAGATTTTATAAACCACTGATAGGAGGCTGATAGGTCTGTAGTTCCTGAGATCCTCAATGTCACCTTTTTTATGTAGCAGGATCATTGTAGCATTGTTCCAATCCTCAGGAATCTTCCCTTCATTAAGGCATCGAGTGAAAATTTGGGCGAGCACTGTTTCAATTTCTCCACTTGCTTCTTGTATGATGTCTATAGTAATTCCATCTTCTCCTGGAGCTTTCCCCCGCTTCATGTTCTTGATTGCATGAGCAACTTCTGCTGGAAGGACTGGAAGAACTCTGGTACCTTTCATGATGTCTGGAGTACATGTATCATCCCTTTCATATAATTTGGAGTAGAAATCTTTCACTCTTGTCAAAATTTCGCCTCTATTTCTTGTTATAGAACCATCTTCTTTTCTCAGAGCCATAATCTGTTTTCTTCCCTTACTGAGATGTCCCTTTGCTATCTTTAGGCTTTGGTTGTTTTCAATTGCTTTCCTCACTAGCTCACAGTTGAATTTCCTTACGTCTTCAGTGATACTTTTTCGTGCTGTCTTGCATAGCTCTATATATTCCACTTTGGAAGTCACATCTTCTTTAGTTGTCCTCATCTCTCTTCTTTTTTGCATCAACATTTTGGTTTTTCCTGATAATTTGTTTACATGCAACTTGTTCTTAGACCCAGCTAATTTTGTTGCTGTTTCCATAAGAGCTTTGGTTACTTTTCTGTTAACTTCCGAAATATCCACTTCTTCCGATGTTAGGCCTTCTAAAGCAGAGAATCTGTTCTTCAGTTCCAACTTGAAAGTATTATGGTGTTTTTTAAGGTTGGTTATGTCAATACATTTTGTTTGTCTTATGAGCTTGCCACGTTCCAGTTTAGTGTTGAGGTGCATCTTACATCTCACCAATCTATGGTCACTACCTGTGTTGAACTTGTTTAGCACACTGCAGTCTTCGATGACGAATTTTTTGTTACACATAATAAAATCAATTTCACTTGTCGTCCCAATTGGATGTCTCCATGTCCATTTCCTGTGTGGTTTTTTCTTGAAAAAGGAATTCAAGATGAAAAATCCTTCTGCCTCTGCAAACTCAACGAGAGTATTTCCACGCTGGTTTCTGTTGCCGTGACCGAATTTACCTACTGAAGTTTCATTCTGTTGCCGGTGCCCTATTTTTGCATTGAAATCTCCCATAATTATCTTCAAGTGCTGCTTACCTTTATTATTTAGATGACGAATTTCCTCATAAAATTCTTCAATTTCTTCTTCAGGATGACTTGTGGTGGGTGCATAAGTTTGAATAATCTGAGCCTGGTATCTTCTCGATAGTTGGATAACGAGTCGTGCAGCTCTGTCAGAGGAACTTTCAACTTCTACCACTTTATCCTTCAGTTTCTTGTTTATTATAAATCCAACACCACTAGTTCTGCCAGTATCTGTCCCACGATAATAGAAGAGATGTCCACTTTTCAGTTCAATGAGATCTTCTCCTTTTCTCCTTACCTCACTCAGCCCGACGATGTCCCACTTGATCCTTTGTAGTTCCTCTTCCAATTCAAGAAGCCCATCTACACATATAAGTCTGGAAATTTAGGATTTTATAGGAGCTTTCAAATAAAAATGTGACTTTTTAACAGTTTTAAGATTTTACAGTTTTTGTTTTAAAATCATATAAAATTGTTTAAAGTAAAGGGTTTTCAACAATTAGAGAAACACTACTGAAGATAATGTACACCCAGTAAACAAAATATAAGTGATAGGGGTGATGGGCAGTTGACATGTGCACCCCCCCCCCGCACAAAGTGGAATTGACTGAAACCGAACGCAAGTGATAAATAGGCGGACAACAGGGCTTCCCACAGTGTATCGTAATCGACGAAAATGGGTAAACGTATTGATCTGGGAGGCTTTGATCATGGAAGCATTGTCGGTGCAAGACAGATGGGTCATTCTATCGCGCAAGAGGTAAGAACCCTCGGGTTCTCGATGGCAATCGTATCGAGAGTGTAACGCAAGTACACCATCGACGGACGTACCAGCACCCAGAGAGAAATCGGCGGCAGACCACACGCCATTGATGACTGGGGTCGACCACTTGCCAACGGTGGCACAAATCACATCTAGGTTAAATGTCGGAGGCCCAAGCAACTTCAGCGAGCAAATGGTATGACGCACCGAGCACACCCTGGGCTTCCGCCCCGGTGGCACAGTGGTCTAAGCGATGGCTACTGATCATTCGTCCGAAAAGGGTCTGGGTTCGAATCCCGGTGAGGCATGAATGTTGTGTTTGTCCTACGGCACTGGCTCTCTCCCTTCCCTGGAACCAGTGGCCCTAAATTAGGGACGGGCGACTGCTTATAGCCCATTGAGTTGCTCACGGTGGTCGTTAAACCTTCAATCAAAAAAAAAAATACCCTGGGCTACGGAAGACGACGCCCTACCCGTGTACCACTGCTGACTGCCCGTCATCGGACATTACGCCTCGTCTGGTGTCGGGAACATCAAAACTGAACCTTAGCAGAGTGGCGCCGCAACGTGTCGTGTGTTCAGATGAATCCCGTTTTCAGCTGCTCTGAGCTGACCGGAGGATGAGGGTGTGACGTCAACAGAATGAGGCCATGGCTCTGTCGTGCCAGGTCGGCCCTGTTTAACGCGGTGGTGGCTCTGTGTTGGTTTGTGGATCCTTCTCATGGGACACATTAGGTACCTTAGTGTGTCCGGAGAGGTCCTTAACCGCTGAACGTAACCAGAATGTGCTGGCTGTTTGCCTACTTGCTTTCATGGCCTTTGCACATCCACCGGTCGATGGTCTGTTTCAGCAAAATGATACGCCACCCCACCGAACTACAACCAACCAGGCGTGGCTCAAGAAACTCTCCCCTGAGTTTGAGGCAGTACAATGGCCCCCGGATTTAAACTCTGTGGAAGCACTCTGGGATACGCAGAGCGGTACATCAGATCCATGGATTGTGGACCGACGTCTCGGGCGGAGTTGTGGACAATGCTGTAACAGGCATGGTTGGGAAAACCTCCGGAAACTCTCCGACATCTGGTGGAGTAGATGCCTCTGCGTGAACAGACTGTTATTCCAGCTAGAGGAGGACCAATGTGTTATTAGGTAGATGTCTCATGTTTTGTGCATTGAGTGTATATCAAAAAATATATTAAGAAGTTTTCAGTATAATATTGTTCAAGAAAAAAGCTTAGTTTCATAAGAATTTCAAATGTTTTTAAAGGCTTTCAATTTTTTAATTTCCTATCTGAAGATAGAAAGCCGTAAGGAATAATAGAATCCAATTCATGTGCGGAGACTGACGTCGACGTGCACAGAAAAGCTGAAGTTTTTTCTCAAATAATTAGGCCACTTATTTTCGGCTCTGATAGAAAAATACGAGTACATGGTGAAATAAATCTATGACAATGGATCAATATGTAAACTGTTGAAAGGTATGGAAAAATCTATGATGGATTCAAAACAGGAAGTCTTGAAAATCCGCATTCTACAGCAAGAATCCCATGGAGGCCGCCCCGGTGGCGCAATGGTCTAAGCGATGGCCTCTGATCATTCGTCCGAAAGGGGTCCGGGTTCGAATCCCGGTGAGGCATGGATGTTGTGTTTGTCTTACGGCACTGGCTCTCTCGCTTCCCTGGAACCAGTGACCCTAAATTAGGGACGGGCGACTGCTTATAGCCCATTGAGTTGCTCACGGTGGTCGTTAAACCTCCAATCAAAAAAAAAAAAAAAGAATCCCATGGAGTATTCTTTAACTTTTCAAATCTTGTTCTCATCACTAACAACAAGAATCCCATGTGGTATTCTTTAACTTTTCAAATCTTGTTTTCATCACTAACAATACACATGTATCTCCACGCATCAAAAGTGTTGACCCACGTGCTATGAGCTCTAGATCAGATGTAGAGAATTTTTTTTTTTTTATTGGAGGTTTAACTACCACCGTGAGCAACTCAATGCGCTATAAGCAGTCGCCCGTCCCTAATTTAGGGTCACTGGTTCCAGGGAAGGGAGAGAGCCAGTGCCGTAAGACAAACACAACATCCATGCCTCACCGGGATTCGACCCCGGACCCCGTTCGGACGAGTGATCAGAGGCCATCGCTTAGACCACTGTGCCACCGGGGCGGCAGAGGATTTTAGGAAGGGAATGTCTGACCCCAAGTCTCAAACAACCCTTAGCATTTTTTTATTTTTTTTTTATTGTAGTTTTAACGACCACCATGAGCAACTCAATGGGCTATACGCAGTCGCTCGTCCCTAATTTAGGGTCACTGGTTCCAGGGAAGGGAGAGAGCCAGTGCCGTAAGACAAACACAATATCTATGCCTCACGGGATTCGAACCCGGACCCCGTTCGGACGAATGATCAGAGGCCATCGCTTAGACCACTGCGCCACCGTGGCGGCCCTTAGAAATAGGAAGCCTAGAGATTTGGGCTAGAGCGCTCGATAGGAAAGTGACACGGAAGTGAGGTAGAAAGGGGGAGGAAGACGCTCTTATTTATTACAGGAGGGCCAGTACCCGGGGCCCGACGGCTTAACGATGCCCATCCGACGCACGGAGGATATTTAGTGGTTCAAGGGTTCGTACCTGCTGGGATCGAACCCGAGGTCTTCTCCGTGGCAGTCACGAACGTTGACCACTAGGCCACCCGCGGCCCAGCTCTGAGCTCTAATTGTAACAGAAAGCTTTTACGATCGAGTTGCTTCAAAACTGCCAAACAGCACTGCGTAGAGGTTGGTTGGTTGGTTATTGGATTTTAATGACGCAAGGGCTGCGTAGAGGTTGGTTGGTTGGTTATTGGATTTTAATGATGCAACGGCCATATGTGGCCAAACACAAGATCATATATATATATATATATATATATATAAAGATTACAAACAACAAATCATCAATACAGGAACATCCGAGAGGGGTACGCAGTACCCTGCACGGGAGAAATTAAAATAGGCACATCAGCGGAGAAAACAAATACAAGTAAATAGATACAAACGTGTGATTATGTAGTAAGAACTACGCTGGGAGCACCACAGCAAAATGACATAGAAAATGTCTACACCGCATAGAGGTAGAAGGACAAATTACAAGGTAACTGTGCTCCAATTTTAACTCCCTGTATAAAATCATAAACTGTTACATATTTAAATTGCAAACAGCATTTAAATCTCAATCGCAACTTTTCTTATTTTTTTATTTAAATAAATAGCTTTTATATTTTATATCATTTAAAATAATAGGATATTTTGATAGGTATTTTCCCATTTGGTAATCAATTCACTTTAGCTTTTTTGGCAATCAATTAAGCATTTTTACATAATGCGAAGACATTTCCACAAGGATTGGGATTACTAATTCTTTTTAGCAGAGCCTGCACTTTCATTATATGTTAACACACTTTATGTACACGACAAATACAAACAGGAAGAAAAGAATTTCCAATTCAAAAAATCTCGTGAAGATCTCAGAAAACTTTCTTAATCAAAGCCTTCCCCTGTTTTTCCTTAATTGGAGTTTTTCATTTAGGTATTTAATTCATCGTCATAGGATAAAGGGTTAAATTTATCGTAAGCATAGTCTTTCGTTATTCACCGTGGCTTGTACAAAACTAATGAAACTTGCTCATTAAGCGAAACACTTTTATTGCTCATGAATGAGACATGGTCCGAGTCAGAAATGATTTTATTCAACTCGGTAAACAATTAATACAACTGCATTAATTTACGTGTCTGCGGATGTCTTTCCATTTCGAAAATTTCCTTAGTGAAACTTTGACAACAACGACATTTTTGGCCGTAATTTTGGAGCTAGCTTCATGCCGCATTTGAATTGTTAAAAATATGTTTCATTTTCTGCATTCACAAGCTGATTTGATTAAGAGTGCTGTTTTAACCTTCCTATGACAATTTGTTTTGATACTTCAGCTTTCGCAATATTCGCACCTTTTGCAATGGCTCATAAGAATCAATAAACCACACCTTAGCAACTGTCAAAACACAACTGGAAGGAGAATTTCGTTGTCCACAGTAGTAAATGTAAACGATTTTATCACCAGCATCAACCGTTTTTCACGTAGTAAATAAAAATAACTTCTAAAGCCCTTTTCTTATACACTCTTAAAGGCATAATAATAACAGTTTAAAAAAAGCGCTTGTTCTGTTTTCATGAATAATATAACAAAATGGCAGCTGAAAGCAAACAGAAGATTCAGAAATCTCCAAATTTATGACCAAGTTTGACATAAACTTCGAATGCTGAACTTTTTAGAACAGACATTTCTCTCTCTCTCTCCTCTGTCTCACTCTCTCTCTCTCTCGCTAACGTACAGTTTACTGTAACTGTTTCGGTACAATGTTCACTTATCTTTGGTTTCTTTGAAGATATGAACAGCGCCAGCTCGGCATGTTTGCGTCCCGATGACAAGTGCCCCTTTGGCGCCATATTTGTGAACTTTTTGCTGGAGGAAATTTACACAACATTTTTTTATTTAAAACAGGCACATGCATTTGGCTGTTCTGCTCCTTTCCACTTCCAACAATTTAGAGATAACGTAATATTGTATCTTTCAAGTACTTAGACAAATTGTCACGGGGTAAATAGTAATCTTATTCACGTAAAAAATATTAGGTAGAAACTGCTCCCCTTGTAAAATTAGATTGTGGTAGATTCAACTAGCCCGATCGGCGCCCCTGATGCTTCTCTGTATTCAGAACACACAAGTAATTTTTCAATGTCCTCCACATTTTATTTATGCGAAAAAAAGTGCGTTGTTAAATTTTAAGAGAGCGAAATTCCTACCCACCGTTAACTGTCTTTCCAAGCAGTTGCTTCCTTTGTTTAATGGGGAGGGGAGGGGCTTCAGACATAAATAAACACTGTGTTTCGTTTCCAAAGAAATAAGTGAAAGCGTTGACAGATGCAATAAAGCAAGATAGTTTGTGGCCAAAAAGGAAGGCAATATAAATTGTTCAGTACTGCTTTTGGGTAAAAACCACTCCTTGTTCTCGGCTGTAAAAAGAAATAAAGGGTATAGAAGCCCTAGAAACATTTTATTTTTCCCACACAGACTATTCAACAGTTGGAATTTTACTAGAGCTGCGTTGTCGAAGGCTGGCCAAACGGTGGAGAGATATGGCTTTCACTCACAGACAGATGGACGGATGTCGATGGTAGAGATCCTAGAAACACAGACATTTTCTCAAAAGACATGATTAAAAGCGTGAGAATCCTCATAAAGCAGATAAAACTGAGCTTAAGATTATGTGCGTGAGAAATGACTCAATGTTTTAATGCTCGAATAGAAACAAACTTTTCAGTCCGGAGTTTATAAGCGCAGTTATTTTACATTTAATTTACCGTTTGTTTCAAATGAAAATTCTAAGTCTAGTTAAAAGATGAAAATTCGTATTAATTTATTTTAATTAAAATATTTACATTTTTTGTTAATACTGCGTATAAAGTATTTCGCAAATATGGTATTAACTACCTCATTTATTATGTGACGGCTTTTTCGACCGAATAACAAAAGTTTTCACTCATAAAGACAACATCAGTCATTGGGGCTCAACACGAATCGCATGACAAGAATTCATGTTGTATTAAACGCAGATATTTCCTGTTAATTAATGTGCATATGTTTCTTTGTTGTCAGGTACGGAGCTTTACTACTGAGGTGAATTGATGATATTAAAACTATATAAAAAAAGCAAGATAATTTTTTCTTCGATAGATATAGTATTAAAATCTCGACACCTGTTGTTCTGGGAGCTCCCTCTCTAAAATATAAATAAAAAGAATTGATTTATGGTTTAATAGCACGACTCCTCTTTTTTATTAGCATTTCAGTTACTGTTCTTATCCGTCGGTTCATAATTTTGCATTCCTTTTTTCGGTATTGTAGTTTTCTTGGTCTAAACTGCGAAACAAAAGCCCAAATGTAAACAAACTCGTGAGAAAACTTCGGAAATGGAAATTAGGTATGTTTTAACGTATCGGAGAGAGAAAAGGAATGGTTGTAGGCGATGCTTTTGAAACGAGATGACGGAAAGAAAAGTTAGTTTGAAAGGTTAACTATGTTGAAGTAAATCTTACTGAAATAGCACCAGATGTTCTTCATTGAGTAGATGAGACGTGGATATCAGGCATTTTGTCGTCATTGTTTTTAAGTTCAGTTCAAGCTGCTGACTTCGAGTCCTCCTGAAATACTTCAAATGAGTATCAGATATGATTTCAAGGACTCGGTATGCCAACTGCGGGGAATAAAATGTATTGTGTAGATATCGATCGATGAGGAATACCATTAGATAAAAATCTATTCTCTAAGTTGAAATCGCCTCTACGAAAGAAGCTGCGTGTGTCTGCTACAGCTTCAATTCGCAGGCAGCACTAGAATAAGCATCGTTGTTCACGTGACTGAAGCGACAAATGTAAAGGAGTGACTTGAATGGGTGGCACAGATGCTGCTGAAGGTAAATCCAGGTGTCATTCCATGATGGTGTCAGAAATGAGTTGTCGTTTCTCCTGAGTTGCTTAATGATATGACCGCCATCCTAGCCATCAGTGATGCAATCCTGAAAAAGAAGTGGCTTGGCGCTCTAACGGCCTAGGCCTTGGCAACTCCAGCAGGTGTGTCTAGGGGAAGGGGAAGGGGGTGGTGCACCTTTGAAATCGAATATATATATATATATATATATATATAAGTACACTGACAGTCACTTATTTGCGGTCTGGCACTGTCAACCACTGTTACTTTACGGGTCCGAAGGGTAATTAGTGGAGCAATGGGTCAACCGCAATTTGCAACACTCTCTATTGCCAGAAACACAGGAAGTTACTTTGATTAAGGGTGTTCCAAAGAGGGGAGCAAGTAACCCCTCCCCCAAATTCTCTGACTAAAGTTTAGCAAAATGCTTTCTCGAAAGTATCGCAGTATATCTACATAAAGTTATGAGCTATGTTTTCACCGTACTCCATAGAGCCTGCAGAGCGACAGCTGAAATATCATCATCATCATCATCATTGTCAACCATTATCAATCCACTGCTGGACGAAGGTCTCCCCAAGTTTCCTCCACAACGGTCTGTCTTGTGCCAGTCTCCTCCATGTCACTCCCGCATATTTACGAATTTCATCCACCCATCTCCCATGTGGTCTTTTTCTGGGTCTTTTCCTGTCCCTTGGAATCCAATCTAAAATTTCGGCTGTCCATCTATGGTCTGTCCTTCTGGCAATATGTCCAGCCCATTGCCATTTCAGGGATTTAACTCTGATCATGATGTCTTCCACTCTTGTCATTTTTCGGATCCACGAGTTCCTCTTCTTATCTCTCCTGGTTATACCAAGCATGCACCTCTCCATGCTTCTTATAACTGACCATAATTAAATTTCCGTCGAAATATAAAAGACCATATTCTTTGCAGTTTGCCAATTTTAAATTCATAATTTTTAAGCTATTGTACAGGGTCTAAATCAGTTTTTTACGCTTTCCAACCGTAGGTTGAACAAACGTACTGTGCATACCCCAGCTTTGTCCGTCTGTCCGTCCTTTTGTCTGTCTGTCTGCACGATAACTCGCGTAAATATCGTACGATTTTAATTAAATTTTAGTATGTTGTTCGAAACAACCTGGGCACAAACCCTATGAAAAATAGTAGAAGTGGGGTCAAAGTCAGGACACAGGTGTGGGATTTATTTTCCAACGTTCTGAATGATTGCTTGCGGAAAAATGCATCAATTACGTCCAGATTTTAGTACGTTATTCCGAATCAACATGGGGGGAGGGGGATTCCGATGGCGGACGATTTAATAAATAAATTTAAAAAAGTCAGATTCAGCTAGGCAAAAAGTAACCTGGAGCCTCCCAGGCCTCGATTGCACCCCTGATTCTAGCGCCCAAAGTACTAGCAAAAACATATGACGAATTCTGATTCTTGTCATATTTGCACATTCATTTCAAGTTATTTGTACTAGACAAACCAAAATCATTGCGTGTTAAATGCTCCGTGCATGAATAGAAGATATAAGAACATTTGCTAAAATTTGAGGCTTAAAAACTGGTTCCGAGCTAGATTACTTAGCCTGGACCTTCAAAAAGCTTTATGCAAGTTTAGTATGTACTTTGCGGAAAGTAATAGCGAATTTTTAATAAATTAAGGAGTGGGTATAGTGAAACTGAAAAAATATAGACACTCTTTGTGAGGTTACTTCCGTTAAAGAGGGCTGCAGAGCCGCGTCTGACCTATAAGCACTGATTATACCTTGAGAGCCGTTGTTTCCATTCACTGTTGTCTGAAAAAGACAGGGCTGTAATATTGCCAGTGGAACTAACTGGGATATCTCTTTTCATTATATGCAAAAATAGTGTCTTTAAAGTTCAATTAGGAAGATTCGAACAAAACCGGTGTATTATTATTTTAAAGTGTGTGACTTACATTCTATTTTAACTTTCATTTTTAGTTCCTTTTCCTTTATAAATATGAGTTTGTTCTCTTTTGCACTTTCCAAACTTAACGCGATATCTTCTCTCTCACATGAATGGTGATTGGCAACACTATGAGGTCCGTACATAAGTGACGTATGTATGTGATAAGAACAAGACAAGATATATAATGGTCAGACCAGATCAGACGTAGAGGATTTTAGGAAGGGAATGTCTGACTCCAGGTCTTAAACATCCCTTAGAAATAGGAAGCTAGGAGATTTGGGCTAGAGTGCCCGATAGGAAAGTGACACGGAAACGAGGTAGAAAGGGGAGGAAGACGCCCTTATTTATTACCAGGGGGACAGTGCCCGAGGTCCGACGGCTTAACGTGCCCATCCTAAGCACGGCGGATATTTAGTGGTTCGAGCGTTCGTACCTGCCTGGGGTCGAACTATAGGTATTTGCTACGCAGTAACTGCAAAAAAGAGGGATTCTGAATGTGAATGTTCAAACTCCTTTTCGATATGAGACTGCTTAATTGCCGTTAAAGTATTGTTGAAGGCTACGTATTCTATTTTAATGAAAGTGTGGTGTTTCGTCGTTAAGTATTAGTGTGATATTAACTCAAGTTCCAGTATTATATTTCATAATTAATTGTCATTGTGGGTATTAACCCATGTTTAGTTGAATCTCGCCTTGTCGACGTGCAAATGATCAAGTGCCTATTGACAGCGATAAAGGATTAGCTGTAAGTTAAACCTCTTGAACTTTATTTGAGCGACTCGCATTTCACTGTAGGTGAAGTTTTGATTTATTTAGTGTTTTAGTTAAGTCTGCTAACACAAACGCTAAAAGTGCACAAAACAATTCTCCCGTAATAAATATCAATCGTGAAGGGGAATGTAGGTGCACATTTAGAATTCTTAATAAAGGTATGTGCTATAATATTCTCAATAAATGTATGCGTACTGGCAACGTTATGTCTGTGGAAAGATGCATGCGGTTTTCCTGTAATCTAGTGGTCCAGTTCCGGGCTTCTAGCTCTCCACACCGCGGGACCTGGTTTGAGTTCCGGTTAATAAATGGATCTCATATTCATTTCTTACGCCCCCAAATGAGGGACAGTCATTAAACTATAGAAAAAAAAAAAAAGCCCGACGTAGTGTACTTGGCATTCCCATGAAGAAAGCTGCAGTGGACAAAAAATTAAAAATAGGGGGAGCTTAAATAACCACCGTTGTTTATTCGTAAAATTATATTTGTCTTCTGAATTCCATTGAAACTTGAAAATGATGGAGTACGTATTCTTGAACGTTAAACGAAAGTATCGCACAGGCGATTACTGTGTCCTTTCTATCTGGATTAGACAGATAAGAATCTGTTACGCTTATTTTTTTTTTTTTTTTTTTTGATTGGAGGTTTAACGACCACCGTGAGCAACTCAATGGGCTATAAGCAGTCGCCCGTCCCTAATTTAGGGTCACTGGTTCCAGGGAAGGGAGAGAGCCAGTGCCGTAAGACAAACACAACATCCATGCCTCACCGGGATTCGAACCCGGACCCCTTACGGACGAATGATCAGAGGCCAGCGCCTTAGACCACTGCGCCACCGGGGCGGCTCTGTTACGCTTAGGAAATCTATTACGTGGTGTTCCCGTATTTTTAAATTTGATTGGTAATTTATGAAAAACTTGTTAGAGGATTCAAGTCTCACTTACAAATTCTTGATATGATAACATCCATTCACATATTGAAGAAACGTTTTTTTTTTTTCATCCGACCAACTCGTGATTCGTGCCAAAATGGTGTCATTTTGCTGAAATACACTTTTGTTATTTTTGTTTCACGGAAAAGCACAAACCCAATTTAACATCTCTGAAATTGACCGAATAATCTAAACAATAAAGTTTCCTTTCTTTAAACATTTGAACGTTTGTTCCACTTTGGTGGGGCCTCCTGGTGTTTACCTGTTTTAATTGTCGAATCTCTGCCTGAAGCACAATATACTTTTTTTCATTGTTGTGAAGTTCATTGTTTCACATTTGGAACACAAGTGTTTCACTTTGTCAAAACATTGTTTCGTGTATTTGTGTGACCCTCCATATCAAGGTAAGATTCTTACAACAATAAAATATATTAATAACAAGGAACTGTACACCAATTACACTTAAAATAGTACTAGTGATCCGAATTTCTTAGCGTAGAATATAAATCAGTTTCCAAGCTTTCGCTCATCAACCAGATGGCCTTTTCAAGGAAAGTAGACAACTAACTGCCAACTTGATAATTCCATTTCCTTGAGAAAGCCATCTGGTTGATGAGCGAAAGCTTGGAAACTGATTTATATTGTACGCCAAGAAATTCGGATCACTAGTACTATTTTAAATAAAATATACTTCCTCCTGCATTATTGACGGGCTTTCACATAGTCCATGATAAGTGCGACTCATAAAAGCTCATGATAAGTGCGACAGAAAATGCAGCCTTTCTCCGTAAGTAGACAGAGTTGTTTCATTTGTGCTTCTTAAGGATAAAGTAATTATAGTATCAATGTTTGGATGGCAAGATTTAGAGGTCAAATTATTGAAATAAAGCGGGGAAATGGTTTTGCTAAGAAGCAAAATCATTCTTTCCTTTGCTTGATTTCAAATATAGATCTCCATATAGAGCATGGACTGGGACGTTTCAGAAGAACGGTTTGGGTACACGTCACAGAGCATGGTATCGCGGGTAAATTTAAATGTCTACCAGCGCTGAGACGGGATGAGCCCGAAGCCGAGCCCGGGGCACGGCTGCATAATTCAGTATTTACTACGGTGCGTGCTCGGACGGGCTCATGCTCGGAATTTTCTTCATGTTTTTTAATTGTGATTTTTTTTATGATTCAGCATACGAGACTTGAAATTACGCCCCTTCGAGTTCAAAATTACGCCCCTCGAGTTCAAAATTATTCCCCTTCAAGTTCCACTCAAATAATACGTGGTTTTTACTATCCCACACACCACCGTTAAAGGAAAGTATTATGATCGTTCAAAACTCGCACTTCAGATTTTTGACATAATTTTATTAAAAATGTAAAACCTAGGTAAAAACCCCAAGAACCGCAGGTGTTAAATACCAAGTAAAGCACAAACGTTATGTGAACGCAAACAACACAACACTCCACAGAAATGCAGAACGAAAAACAAACCAGCGCAGAACGAATGAGTATCGGATAATGAACGTAACAATAGGAAGAAGTTTTAGGGGTAGGGCTTGGAAAAATTCCGTTCAAGGTTAAATGCTCAGACAATTTTCTGCGACAGAGCACAGGTGATTAATTAGCTCTTCATCCCAACAACATGTTCAAAAAGGTCATGGAGGTTAGGCATATCAGTATACTGTATTGTTTTCTATGCCTCCATTCACTGTTTTGGAAAATTCCCTTCATGGATATGAGATGTTCAGACCTCACAGTGTATGTTATTATGTATTCTGGTTAACTGCATGGGATAGTGTATGAGACTAACCAAAGGCCTTAGAAAGATGATACTGAAGGATGTAACTTTCTTTTTCAGTTACAATTTCTATGTTTTACACTACCCAGAGCATGAATTTATGCCCCTGGAATGACCATTCTGGGAGGGCAACCACCCTCCCTGCCCTCCCGGTAGCTTCGGCCCTGGTAGAGAATTCTTTTCAGCTGAGTGAGGGTTGGGAGTGGAGACTGGAAACAGCTATTTATTCTGGGCGGCGGGAGCAAAAGATTGGCATATGCCAAGTATCAATGGATTTCTACGGAGAAGGAAAAGCTTTTGCCGGAACTGTAGATAGTAGATACCACGCCATCGAAATTTCATCCCCTATCCCCCATGCATTATCACTCAACTAATTTTGTTGAACAACGTAAGAAGATTGCAGGGCAGCCGGATTTTGCCGGCTTTCCAAAGCATTTCAGGAAGAGGAGACAGTGGAAGTCTGGAAGAAGATATTTTTATCAACTCCTAAACAGTTTAGTTTTCGGGCTCGGGCTGTATTTTGCGATATAGAGTTCGGAAACTCAGAACTGGTGTACCTGTTCCCAACCAGCAATTCTGCTTTGGCATTTGACTGGATATATCTTCGAACAATGCTAGTATTTGCAAGTTGTCGATATGCACGCATCCCTCCATGACTGCTCTCAAAATGAACCAGAGCTCGTTGCTGCAACCAGAATTTCCATAATTTACCCAGGAGCTTCATTTCTCACGAATTGTCTCGTGGTGTGTCGTTATGAGTGGCCGTTGGAGAGGCTGAGTGGCTGGAGGTTGGTTTCTCGAAACAGGCTTTTTATCGTTTCGGCAGACATAGTTATACTAGAGGCTCGATGAATTTCTCCACAGAGCTGTCTTGTCCGTAACTAAAGCAAATGTGGAAAAATGATAATGCTATGACTGAGATACTGATAGAAAACATATAGAGCATGAAGGAATACAAACGCAGATAAATGATGAGGCAAGACTAAGAGGCTGATGTGAAATACATAACACCAGAAAGTGTGTAAATGCTGAGGAATCATGCCACACTTTAAAAAGTTTAAAGTACAAAAATAAGAGCAAGGGAATGGAAACATGTAATAGTGGTCATAGCAGAACCAAATGATGTCTCTTATACTAAGAAATTAGAAAAGAATAAATAATGCATGAATGGATGCAAACGTTGAGAAAAGATAATTCCAGAAATAAAATATTAGCAGAAAATAAGTAAGGCAACATAATGCTAGGATTGAGAAAGAATGATGCTAGGACTAAGAAACATACAGAAAATATATGCAACATAAAGGAATGCAAATATATTGAGGAATGATGATATCGGGCATAAGGAATCGACATTAAAAACATAAAGAAATGCAAAAGTTGACGAATTCGAGGAAATGATGTGCTGTTCAGAAGGAAAATCTAACTGAGAAGTAATACAATATTTACATGAAAATGGAAACTCAGAAGGAAGATTAAATTAGAGATATATGCCACACGTGTTACAGAACACTGAGCGTGCATTTCATAGACACAGTTGAAGTGTTCTGCTAAATTTTGGCCAAAGGGTGTGTTGTATGCATCGAAAAGTTGTGAATAATTCTTACGCAGTGAAAAAGAAAAATTTCTAGAAGAATATTCAAAAGAGGAAACAGCATGAAACCGATATGGCGCAATAGATCAGAATTCATTAATATTAAATAGCAGCGGAAATTTTGTTATCAGAAAATGAAACATAATTTTAATATTCCTATTGGTTTCCTTTTTTATGCATGAACAAATAAAAATATGTAACATGAAACCTAACAAGTCAACGGACGGTATATGAAGGCCGACTACGTCGGCATCGTGCTTCGAAATGGATGTCCATCACAAAATAGCCCAAGACTTCGAATTCTCTCTCGCCGTTTTTCTTAAGAAATCAGTAATTTTATTAAAGTAATCTTTCAAACGGATCGGGATAAGTGGGACCAGTAATATAACCGCAATGCGCAAAATTAATGCGATTTTGATCGGTGGTAACTAATTTTAACTAGTATAACATAAACCACGAAAAGTGAAAAAAAATACAGACAGTTTTGAACAGGGGCGTATTAAGAGAAGGCAAGAGGCCTTACCCCCCTCCTCCACCCCGAAAGTGTTTCATTTCTTTATGTTTTTGGTTAAAATGCGGCATACGTTAGAAAAAAATGTAGTAATTTAATAAAAATGCATCGACTTACATTAGAGGAAAATGCTTTAATTTTTTCTTCTATTTTTTTCATTAATTTTTATTTTGTTCCGGTGGATTTAAAAAAACTTAATGTTTTCGCTGCAGCACCCCCTCCCCAAATATGTATATACGCCCCTAGTTTTAAACACCCTAAGAATGTCACTTACTTTGACAGCAGAACACCCAGATTAAAGAAATAGTGCCAGTCACAGACGAGTTTGATGAAGAAATATTTCTTAATTTTTCAGAATTTCGATCGGTAGCCATCTCTTTTCAGCCAATCCATCGCTTCACTTTTGCAAGCCATTTGTAAAACAGAAGCATTCACGATTTTTTCATTAAAGATCGATAAAAACTTTGAAACTATTGTGGAAATCCTTACTGACTAGCAATAAAATATGTACAGTAACTCCCATTAAGTAATACACTCAGTAGACAAAACATCAGAGATAGGAGGGATAGGCAGCTGACATGGGCATCCCCCGCGCAGAGTGGAACTCACCCAAACCGAACTCAGGCGGTAAATAGGCTGACAGCACGGCTCACCAACATTGGGGCCGCGGGTGGTCTAAAGGTTAACGTTCGTGACTGCCACGGAGAAATTCTCGGGTTCGATCCCAGCAGTTACGAACGCTCGAACCACTAAATACCCGCCGTACGTCGGATGGGGACGTTAAGCCGTTGGACCCCTGTTACTGTCCTCCCCCGGTTATAAATAAGGGCGTGTTCCTCCCCCTTTGTACCTCGCTTCCGTGTCACTTTCCTATCGGGCACTCTAGGGCAAATCTCCGAGCTTCCTATTTCTAAGGGTTGTTTAAGACCTGGGGTCAGACACTTCCTACCTAAAATCTCTACATATGATCTTATCTGATCTTACCAACAGCGTATCGCGATCGATGAACATGGATAAATGTGGTGATCTGAGCTACTTTGATCGTGGACGTATTCTCGGCGCAAGACAGATGGGTCATTCTATCGCCCAAGTGATAAGAACCCTTGGGTTCCCAAGGGCAACGCTATCAAGGGTGTACCGCGAGTATACCATCGACGGACGTACCAGCACCCAGATAGCAAGCGGTGGCCGACTACACGCCATTGAACACCCGGGTCGACGTAGACTATCCAGACTCTACAGACTGATGGATTGACAAGGGCGGCACAATTCATATCCAGCCTAAATGTCGGAGGAACAAGCAGCGTCAGCGAGTGAATGGTATGACGCACGCTGCTTACTCTGGGCTATACGGGTGACGACGCCTTGCTCGTGTGCCACTGTTGTCTGCTCGTCATTGGACATTACGCCTCGTGCGGTGCCGGTAACATCAAAACTGGACCCCTGCAGAGTGTTGCCGCGTCGTGTGGTCAGATAAATCCCATTTTGAGCTGTATCGAGCTGACGGGAGGGTGCGGGTGTAGCGTCGACAGCATGAGAGTACCAGGTCGGCTCTGTTCAAGGCGGTGGTGGCTCTGTGGTGGTTTGGGGAGCCTTCTCATGGGACATATTAGGTCCCTGTGTGTGTCTAGAGAGATCCTCAACCTCTGTGGACTACCAGCATGTGCTGGATGATTACCGAGACGCTTTCATAGCCTTCGCGCATCCTGCGGCCGAGGCTGCAAGCACTCGGGCATGGCTCGAGAAATTCTCATCTGAGTTAGGAACCATCCAATGGCTTCCAAGGTCCCCGGATGTAAACCCTATGGAAGTTCTTTGGGATACCATGGGGCGGAACATCCAATCCATGGATCGTAGACCGACGTCTCGGGCTGAGTTGTCGACAATGTTGCAACAGGCATGGGTGGCTTTACCTGAACAAACTCTCCTGCATCTGCTGGAGTCGATGCCTCCGCGTGTGTAGGCTGATATTCGCGTTAGAGGAAGACCAACATGTTATTCTAATGTTTTGCCAAATGAGTGTATTTCTCGCAACAACTCCACATCGACTATATCGCATCAACTCTCAACCCTATTCTTACATTCGATGTTGACATTATATGCTGCTCTGACTCACTATCAATGCTGCCAAACTGTAAGATCTCTTCGGGGAAATAATGTGTCGTGTAGTGAGAAAACGTTTAACGAGAAGAAACTAAATTTACGTAAGAAAACAGGAACGCGAAGGGAAGGTAAAATAAAGGTATATCTCACACACTGCAAAGGAAAGGATTATCATTTCATTTACTGAATTATAAAATTTATTAAATATTTTGTTTATCATGCGGCAAATGTTTTTTTTTTCCAACATCGAAATATATATCTCTCTAAAAAAAAAAGTAACTGCCGCTGCCGCCGCCGCTGATTTTGAAATTTCGCAACACTCGCGCTTTCCTAGCTCGCAGCGCAAAAAGTACTGAACACAAAAATTTGAAGTACACATCATTTGTAGAGAATTGTTTGGTGAACACGCTGAAATAAACCGTTTTTCAATTCTGGCGATATTTCAAGAGCTATTGTATTTCAAATTAAGGTAAGCAAAAAAGTGCTATCTGTTCGCGGTCACACTAACAGCAACAGAACCATAAAACTTTGTAGGCATATAGGGCCATGGTCGAATTTTTGCACCTCGTTGCAATTTTTTGGAATTTCGATTTAGTTTACAAGAAATTAAAATTTCACAAAATTCTCTATTTCGCGATGGGATCTATTTTAAAATACGGATATATGGCAAGCTATAAATAATAACGCACCGCAAATTTTATACTCAGAACTATCATTCCTCTTTAAAAAAAAATCATTTTCCGATTTTTAAGCATTTTAAAGGAACGAAAGTCTTCCTTTGCCTTTAATGATAACTACACAGGAAAGTTCAGGTCCCGTGACCTGCTGGCATGGTGGCGCAGCTATTTTTTAGCGATCTCTTCGCAATGGGTGAAAGAACAGGCTACAATCAAACTGGTAATGACGCAATGCTTAATATGGCGTAGCGACGCTTTTAAAGTTCGGCGTTTTCCGCCGGCATAAAATAAAATAAACTAAATATAAAAATGGTGGCTATGGAATATTTCTCTGCTTGAAATTTTCGCGAATTGTTCGACCACTTCTGCATAGCCTGGAGATTTGAAAATTGGTTGATAGGTCTTGAAGTCCGAATGCCTAAGAGTCCAAAAACAAAGTAAAAATTAAAATGGCGGTTTGGAACATTGTCTGCTGGAATTTTTCGCGAATCGTTCAACCACTTCTCAATAACCTTGAGATCTGAAAATTGACATGCTGATAGTCCTTAAGGTCTGGATACCTAAAAAAGTTTAAAAACTAAACAGTTCAAAAGGGAGGCTTAGCTTTACTGTTTAAAATGCTAATAGGCTTAAAGATAATTATGCCAGAAACGTTGCTGTAAAAATTCCATGAAATTTTGATTTAAAATTGAGGGGCGCCAAAGCCTGATCCGTTTTACATCAAACCATATGCATTAACGTCCTGACCCTGTTCTAAATCGTGAAACAGTCACGAATCTTAAATTACTTTTCTTTCCCTTAATTACTTTTCTTTTCTTTAAATTTTTGTTCCGAAAATTATAGATTCACTGTTCGGAGAACGGGCATAACTGCTAGTGAATGAAAATATAAATAATTTATTTTAAAACTCTAGTTCGAACATGAATATGTTTAAAGTATCGTCACGTAAATTTTTCGAATACTTGATAATAAAATTGCATTTATTTCGCCTGATTGTTTAAACAAGTTCTGTATACGGTGACGTTTTCAGAATTTTTTCTTGTGCCTGATTCTAGATGTAACAGAGAACAAAATCTGCTGACAGAGATTATCCGCACATACTAAATTACTGATTAGTTAACATTTTACCTAAAGTCATATTAAGCTACCACTATTGTTAAAAAAATTGCGGTTCCTAGACAAGGCGCGATTTCTGTAACTCACCTGGTACAGATATTTTTACTAAAAAACTGCAGTATTCGCATCTTTAGTTTTGTCAATTCTTCTCCCCCTCCCCTCCCACGTTCCCAAAAACCTCAAAAGAAAATGAAAATCTTCTTTTGCAGTAAAGGCGACGTTACTCATAAAGATGATGGAGGTCCTTTATACTGGGGTCCTTCGTATTGGATGCACCTAGGTTGTAAAATGCTGTTACCCAGCAAATCATTCTGCATTCGGGATGCTCACATAAAGCGACAACTCTAATAAATTGAGTGAAATGGAAAAGGTACCCGATTTCTATATGCTTGACTGATAAAAAGGGAATGCAGAAATTATTTGGTTAGATGATAAAATTATACAGGAAAAAATTACACGTGATAAAATTACACTGCTAAATTTACCAATGGACAGCATTGCACAAGGAAAAAAATACACATAGAAAAAATACACAAGAAAAAATTGCCCTATTAAATTTTTTTTAATTTATTAAATTCTTTGGTTGTCATATCAAATACTTAAACTTTCTTATAACGGTTACATAGATAAAATTAAATTTAAATATAAAACGTCAAATAAAAAACACTAAGTCATATGAGTTACACAACGCAAGAAGTTTAACTGTCTATTAGAGTCGTAATTCTATACAATATTTGAAATACGTTGTTTTAAAGAAATATACCTACCACGTCCGGGGTTTCGTTGACCTTTTAAATGCTGCAAATAGTTTGTATGTTGTAAGAATAATTCTTTTTTTTTTTTTTTTTTTTTTTTTTTTTTTTGATTGGAGGTTTAACGACCACCGTGAGCAACTCAATGGGCTATAAGCAGTCGCCCGTCCCTAATTTAGGGTCACTGGTTCCAGGGAAGGGAGAGAGCCAGCGCCGAAAGACAAACACAACATCCATGCCCGACCGGGATTCGAACCCGGACCCCTTACGGACGAATGATCAGAGGCCAGCGCCACCGGGGCGGCGAATAATTCTTTGACGTTGTTGTCCAGAAATTTCCAAACAGTTGGATGGTAACACTGAAAAAGTGACTGAAATCTGTAGTGCCATCCTTCCATACAATTTGTAGTTCTTGTTATACAGTTTGCTGCAGATTGCCTATTGTTACAGTGGACACCCCCCCCACCTAAAACCTGAAGAAAACTTAAAAATTTGTCCGCCATGTCGCGTATTGTATGAGGCAGCTATGAATCACAGTTCGGCAGGCTCACATGTTCTTTTACAGTTCACATTTTTTTTTATTTATTTCTCATTTACGTTGTTTTTTTCTTTCGGCTGTTCTCTAAAATAATTAACAAAATTGAGGGATAATTAGGAAGTCGCTCAAATGCTCTTGATGGCAAGAAACGTAATATTTTGCCATTTTGAATTGCTAGACCTCACACATAGCCCTGAAGTGGAACATAAAAATTCCTATCTCAAGGGTCTTCTAGGGGTGGAAAACGAACTAGGGAAATGTGCTTTCGAATGCGGATGGAAGCAGTATTGTTCGAAGTGGTTTTTCACTTTTTTCTTCTTTCCGCTTGTAGCTTAACGCTGTGGTCCGTATGTTCACTTCAGTGGGTGGGCCAAGAGACCTTCAGCAGACACATAACTCTGTCAACAAGAAAGATACTCTGACGTCAGCGAGGGACAATGGGCAATTAGAGTACAGAGTCGCCGAAGAAAGGGGTGAATTCGAGCGTCGTTTTCGGTCGGCAGTTGCTGATATACGCTTAAAGAAAAAGCACGTCTGATTTCGCTCTGCCGAGAAAATTAATCTCAGGGCTGGCGGTCACAACTCGTTAAAAAATGGAAACAAAATCTGCGAGGGGCATATTTGAACTGCGTACTCAGGCAGGGTACATGCTATGCTAACGGAAAGGAACTGACTGAATTGGGAATGAACGATCGAAAAGGACGGAAGGTAGCGACGGACGGAATCTACTATAGCAGCAGCGGAAGTGAGGGGGTCCCACTCTCCAGGCAGTTGACGGTCAGAATCATTTCTTCACGACAACAGAAATCATTTCCCAGGAACATAGAAAATCAGTTTCGGAACCCGCAACAGCAGATGTGAGAGGGGCTATTTTGTTTAACGGCCACCTTCAAATCGTCACGAGAGTAGATCAGTGTGCACTCTAATCATTGCAACAAAGTGCAGCGTGATATCACCATTTTAATTGTGTGCTTCATTTACATCAAGCTTCAAAGTGAAGTGTTGATTCATCGGTGCTGCCGCATGGTGGAAGTGTTTGTTTGTGTGTGTGTGTGTGTGTTTTATCTAGTTTTATTATGTGATGCACACTGGATTTGCACAGCAAAGTCACGAAACTGTAAGTAGATGAATATTTCCTTTTTTTCCTTCGCACATCTGCGAACTTGTGCCATCCCGACACCCAAAGCTACATGGACATAGATGCAGTAATGCTGAGTGACTGAACCTCATAGGAAGTACCTGCACATACAAACTGCAATTTCTTTCAGGGCCCATTTCCTGATTATTTTTTTTACAAGAATAAGGGAGAGGGTGTGGCCACAAATTCCGCTTTGACGGACAGTTTCTTTTAACTTTGGTTCAGGACCAACGCCAGCGGGGCAGGGTTTTTCATGTGTATGCTTATTAGATTTAGTTAATTAACTTTGGCAGTATTTCGCAACTATGATCGTATACCGCAAATTAACGTGCTTGTGTATTTTGTGTCGCGAGTATTTTTTATGTGATCGTTTGCATATAATTTTTTTTTCATTCTCTAAGCAATTGTATATGAATATCACCTGATGCTCTATTTAGTGTGTTAACGATAGTATCTCTTGATCAGATAGTCTGGTGGGGACTCAGTCGGCTTGCGTCGTCCGACAGTAAAGTGTGATACTGTGTGCTGCCCACATAAGAGGGGCAATTGTCTATGCGCCCAGAGAGCGCCGTATCTGTTTAAATCTCACAGAACGTAATAAAATGTTTTGTTGTGCATTTGTGAATCATGTGTTATTTGCGAAAGTGAGTGTTGTACTGGCTGGTTGGGGACTGAATGTACCGGAGTAAGATCCGGACCACTACACTCAGTCACGAATTGGTGATTGCGGGTGAACCTCATCACAACTCTCTGATCCCAAAGTATCGCTTTTCAGTTTATTTTATTTTTTATTTGTTGTTGTTATTTTGTTCACACGGTGGATTCACCCAAGCCTCGTGCTTCGGGTCATTCTTCAACTTTTCATTTTTTATGTTCTGGTGTGAATCTTTGAGTGCAGCGGTGCACCTGAGATTCTCACCTGGTGCCGCGGCCAACTAAATTGTACTTCAGGTTCCAAGCACCGTTACCGGCAGACTCGGCAGGAACACTGCTAGTGCCGTGTAACACTATGGTTCCAAATAGAAATATAAAATAGAGGTTGTTTGTAAGTCCCGTTCCTCAACTTTCGCCCCCGAACGTATGTACGTTCGAAATAGAATTTGCTCGATTTGTTCAGTATATTTGCTTAAATCAGAGAACAGATCAGCAACTTCTAAAAATGCTTCCAACACGTCTTCTTCTGGTAACAGGGCAAGTGATAATAACATTTTAATGTGTATCGCAAATGATTGATTAGATTCATATAAAGATTTCAATTCACATTCATTTACTTTTTGCAGAATAGATTTTAATAAATGAGAAAAACAGCCTCCAATTTCGATATTTTCAAATATCAGTCAACATTTTTCGTGGCTGGGCTTGGGGAATTTTCTCCAGCAACATATTTAACATCACGTATATTCTTTCTTCTTTCCCTGGTATAGAAGAGCCAATACACAAGGAAAAGAATCGCATTGGACATGGATACTGTATAACTGGTAATATATTTCCGGAACAACTTTAAATATACCATCTGCTAGCCGAAAATTATTAACCACAAGGAGATCAGAAGTGTCTTGTGACCAATAACTATTATGCGTTCTTAGTCATCTATAAGCCAGAATCATGAATAATCCAATTTGCGTACTTCGCTGGTATTTCAAAATTTCTGTTATTTGGATTTGCCGGAATGTTCCCGAGTGTTTTAGCTTTGGATCCATTTAATCCCCTCATCAAGGAACTTTTCTTTGGTAGACACATTTTCATCCCATCTGATACAGTTACTAAACTGTCAGCTATAACTGAACGAGCCGTTGCCTCTGGAAGCGCCATTTCAATTTTCATTTGATTTGCAAGTTTATGAGCTGCAGCTTCAAAAATCCTCTTAGCACGACAGTGTTCGGAAGGCTCACGGATGATCTTGTTGTCTCTGGTATGGAGCAGCGATCGACAGCGTAAAGTTCTGAACTTCGCACAACGCCAGTGAATAGTCCCTTTAGCAGTTTCACGATGGCGAACAAACTCAAATCCTTTGTAAATGATAGTTTGACCACCTTTACTACTAATGTCATACTCAAAATTATCCATGTGAAAAATAAAAATTAATTTCAAATACAGAAATTTAAAAAGACACGTTTACAATAATAGACGGTAATCCTAATCAGCGTGGCTAATCACTACATCCGCTGGAACCTCTGGGTTAAACTGAATAGTTACAAAATAACGAATTTCCCAACGCAGGCTACAAATTTTGTATAATCCGTGGTAAAATTTATTCTATGTGTAATTTTTTCTTCGGGTAATTTCTTCCTTGTGTAATTTTTGCTGTGTAATTTCATTCCGTGTAATTTTTTTCCTGTGAAATTTTGTCCTAACACGAGATTGTTTACCTACAACTAATTCGTAAATATATATATATATATATATTTCGATCATGACGTAAAATAAACTGACTTAAATATGTTAGTAACAGTATATTTTTTTTTATGTGCAAATAAACGTAATCATAACTTCTGTGTTCTAATTCCTTAGGAATACTGTTGAACAGTGTTCTGTTTACCTTTGTTTCCTTAGTTGATAAACTGTTCGCAGGAGAATATAGGAAACGGCCTTCTGAAGAAACAAAGCAAAAAAAAAAAAAAAAAAAAACAGCAAGGAATACAGAGATAACTCACCGTGTAATATCCATCTTTCCTTACATGTTTTCAAATATTTACGAAAGATACCTTATTTTAAATTGAAAAGAAGACCGTTTATGCGCTATCACGCACTCACATATCATTTCTTACGAGTTTCGTCCATGGTTTTCGTGAAAAGGGCGTTGATCTTGTGCGCATGCGTTACTGAAGTTTGCGTGTCTTTTGTTTCCTTGAGCCTCAGCAACGGGAACAAACAAACACGCTACCATTCGATCACTCTGCTTTCTATTCTGACCAAGTTGAATTGAATTTGAAAGGTGAGCCTTTTTTTGAGCACGCCGCCGTTTCCATGGAAGATTTCTTTTTGCTGCGTTGTGTTGTCATTGTGGGGTTTCCTCGACGTTGTTTTGCTAGCGGCGCACTCATTCAAAACATATGCTTTGTCGTAACTTAGATTTTAACAAAGTTCATTTATAACTCGATGATTTGCAGATCTCGAGACTCAACTTACTTTTTGGTACTAGAAAAAAACAATTTGCCGCGATTTATCGTCACTCCCCTTCAACTGTTATTGGTCCATTTCCCCCAGTCCGCCTCGTCATTGATACTTTTTGCGAGGGTATTCCTGCTTTATATATATACACTATATTGACAAAAGTCAATGAGCACCCCTTCAAAAGCAAATGAACGGATCCGCTGCGTTGTTAAGATGCGCGGCACAGCTGAAAACGGTATAAAAACAAGCCTGCAGCTGACCGCGATCATACGGCACTGTGACGCTGAGTGAAAATGTCGCGGCGGGAGAGAACTGACTTTGAGAAAGAAAAGATTGTTGGGTGTTTTATTAGTGGGCTGTCCATAAGAGAAACCGAGAGGCATTTAAACATACCCAAGTCAAATGTTTTGGATGTACTGAATAATTGGAAGACAAATGGCGTGCCTGAAGCAGCAAAACGTACCGGCAAACGAAAGAAAATCAGTGATAGAGGACGTCGAAGCCTCAGGAGAGTCGTTACAGCTAATCGACGGAGTACTTACTGCACACGATCTCAGTGTACAGGTGAGTAAAAATGCTGGAACCTCGGTATGTACACGTACCATTCGCAGAGCATTCCGTGGGTTACCGTGGTCGTGCGGCTGCTCATAAGCCTTTCATCACCACTCGGAATGCACTCGTCGTTTAGCATGGTGTAAAGAACATTTATCGCGGAACCGTAGATCAGTGGAAACGGGTCCTATGAACTGATGAATCCAGATACGCGATCCATCAGTCTGATGGCCGTATGTGGGTATGACGGCAGCCGGGGGAACGCTATTTACCACAGTGTACTGTTCCTATGGTCAAGTTTGGAGCTGGCAGGGTACTCGTGTGTGAAGGTTTTTCGTGGTATGGTTCCGGCCCATTGGTTATCGTGGACAAACCTGTTAACCAGCACGTCGACCTCGATATTCTGGACAATTATGCCCTACCAACTCTGTGGCAATACTATGGAACCGAACCTTCTTGGTACCAGCAGGATAATGCACCGAGTCATAAAGCAAGGACTATTCCGGCGTGGTTTGATGATAATTCCGTATCGTGTGTAGACTGGCCAGCACAAAGCCCTGACCTTAATCCTATAGCGCACCTATGGGATGAATTAGAGCACCGCAGAAGAAGTTTGGAACCAAGGCCTACTACTAAGCAACAGTTAACGGCAGCATTATGTACTGAATGGAAGCGCATACCTATCGCTGTGTTCCAAAACCTTGTCGAAAGCATATCTCGAAGGGTCAGTGCATGCATTAAGGCCAAAGGTGGACCGACACTGTACTAATGTATGTCGATAAATGCTATGTTGTGTTTCTCTTCTAGGTGTCCGGTGACTTTTATCAGTATAGTGTATATATGCAGTAAAACCTGTGTAAGTTGGCCATCCACGGTTTCCCCTAAAAGTGTCCGACTTAGGGAGGTATCCAACATATACAGTTTGTTATCATGATTTTTTTTTCAGTTTAGCATAGGACTCTGTTTATAACATGTGGAAAACAGATAGTTTGAATATAATACTGTAATTACTATTACATAATCACAGAGCAATGTAGCATAAAGAAGCAGTGCGCATACAATGTAATTCCTACTATATTACGTATATGTATGCAGTATGATTCTATGAAATTTATATATGTTCTTCCATACTCAGGTGGAAAATGATGAAAACCGCATGCATACATTTACTTCTATAACAATGATTACGCATGTTTTAGGGTGAATTGATACACTCAAGTTAATGCAGTAATCGTTTCTACTGTTTGGAAAAGTACTTTGTCAGAAGAGTTTGCTTTTTACAGTCAGGAATGAATGTGGGGGAAGTGGACAGGTTTCTGAGAGTATCCTAGCCACAGCGGACGCAGATTAACAGGTTCCTGAAAATGAAACAACTAAGGGATTATCCCAGGAGATAGATAATGAAGCTGAAAAGGGGTAGGACATACACGAATGGTCTTCCAATTGCCATTGCATACACTTAACTGCCTGTACACACCATAATTGAGCAGGTGACTTCAAATTTATTTCATACAAAAGCCTATTTGAAGGAACTTTTCCAACTTAGCATGTAAACAGCGTCCAACTTCCAAGACAGAGAGGTGTCCAAGTTGGAGAGTATTACATACATGTTAAAAAATAGGAGGTTGTTCAGTTCCACCGAACTGTGTCCAACTTGACACTTGACAGGTTTTACACATATATACACGGTCGAGTCACATTATTGTGACCACCAGGTGGTATCCAGAGTAGCCGCCGTGTGCAGCGCGGACAGCAGCTAGACATGCTGGGAGTGACTCAATAAGGTGCTGGAAGGTTTTCACAGGTATGTGGAACCATGCTGACTGTATGATGAAGTAAATTTCTCCATCATTTTTATGCCAGGGGCGGAATTCGAACCCACACCTCTTGACTCCGGAGCTCCGAGTGCTATCCACTATACCACACTGGCATTTACTCTCACTGCTATCTGCCTTTATCTCATGTGCGTCATGCGGGGCAAGCACGTCACAAGCTCCGAGTGCTATCCACTATACTACACTGGCATGTGCTCTCGCTGATATCTGCCTTTATATCATGTACGTACTGCGGGGCAGGCACGTCACATCTCCCCTCGGCTCCGGGGCTCCGAGTGCTATCCATTATACTACACTGGCATGCGCTCTCGCTGCTATCTACCTTTATCTCATGTGCGTCATGCGGGGCAGGCACATCACAACTGCGGTGCATCTGACAGCTGCTGGAGGGTGCGTGGTGGAGGATCCATAGAGCGAACAACACGATCGAGGTGGTTCCACAGATGCTCAATTGGGTTTAAGTCTGGGAAATTTGGGGGCCAGGGAAGTACTTGGAAGTCTTCATCGTGCTCTTCCAACCACTCTCGGACATTCTAGCTGTGTGACACGTCGCATTGTCGTTCTGGTAGATCCCATCCGCCCCAGGGAAGACAATTAGCATGTATGAGTGTACGTGGTCTGCAAGAGTGGATTCATAACAAATTCGGTCCATAGTGCCTTCCACAGGTATGAGTGGACCAGAGAATGCCACGAAAACATTTTCCAGACCATAACGCTGCCCCCACCAGCTTGTGTTCTTCCAGCAGTTGTTGAACAGTATTTGTTCTCCGATGTTTCTCGCCTTATACGCCAACGTCCATCCGTTCAATGAAGCAGAAAATGTGACTCATCGGAGAAGGCAATCCTTTGCCAATCAGCGAAGATCCAATTCCGACACTGCTGTGCAAATGTAAGCCTTTTCTTCCGATGCACCTTCGTTAGCATAGATCCAATGGCTATCCGTCTGCGTCTGAGCCCCATACGCAGCAGGGTTCGCTGAACTGTCGTTTTAGGCACACTTCCGGTAGCTCCCTGGTTCATTCGGCCAGTATGTTGCTCCTCTGGATCTTGTCGATCGGCCCTCACGCACCTTCGCAGCCGACGTTCACCTATCACATCATTGGCACGTGGTGCTCCGCAGTTTCCACGTAGGTTATTCGCAATGGTGTCATTTCTCCAATCACGATACACTTTAACCACATCAGTAAGCAAACAAGTTTACAAACTGCGCTGTTTCAGAAATACTGCCACCCTTTGCCCGAAATCCAATAATCATCTCTTTTTGCAAATCTGATAAATCGCTCCTTTTATCCATGACAGCAAAGAGTGATATATTTTCAGAATGTCTACAGCACACCTTATATATCCTCCAAGACAGCTCGACTCTCATTGGCTACGCGCTGTTGAGGTCAAAAGTAGGAGGTGGTCACAATAATGTGACTCGACTATGTATAATAGTTTATAACGAAGTAAATTTCTCCGTCATTTTTATCCGCGCAGGATTCGAACCCGGGTCCCCTCATTCCGGAATAAGTTGCTCTACCAATTGAGCTACGCGGACGTTTTATTCTGATTCCTATCTGCCTTTATGTCGTGTGCGTCCTTCTGGCAGGTACGTCACATCTCCTGGTACGTTACAAGTTTTATATTAACAGTTCGAAGAGGAAGTTGACGTTCATGCCTCAGTCGGGATTCAAATGCCATAAGCAACTGGAATTTGAAGTTACAAAAGGAAACAGGATTCACAGAACATGTCCACTGCTAAAGGGAATAAGCATAGGCGCCCATGGCTTAATTTTTAGGAGGAGGTAAAACAGAAATTATAAATTTGAATAACGGAAAATAACACCGCATGCGAATTTCTACTGTGCGTTCATGTTATCTAACCATTTTCACCACACCCTGAACACATAAATTTAGTTGAAAACCAGAGACCCAAAACCTACATGAAAAAAAAAAAAAGACAGATAAATGAAATTTGACAGCATGTTAGGATAAAGAGAATTTTTTTTGTCATTCTTTTGATCATTTTTCCCACTTGAGTGGCGTTCATCACGAAACCCTAGAGATACTCAATTGGTCATCAAGAAGGAAAAAATACCCCAAGAAATTTTTTTTTTGAAAATTTTTTCGAGATATCTTTGTCCAGCAGTGAATAACTGCTGCAGAGTATGATATATTTTTCTTCTCCTTTCATACTCTTTCATACCGTACGTATGTATGCTGTTTCTCCAACATGCAATGGAAAATTTCATTACTGTTTTCCATTGTAAATTTCCACTTTTCCACTGAAAATTCCTAACTAGTTTTACTGCATGCCACACGCATCCAGAAGTTCTAAAGAAAAATCAGGAATCAAAATTAATGTTATCGTGAAAATTTCTGTAGCACCTTCCAAGAACACAAAGAACGTGATCCGATTTTAAGGTTTCCAGGGAAGGGAAAATGTCCCCTCTTGCCCCCCTTTTATGGACACCCATGGGAACAGGATATTTTCTGGTTAAAGGTGAATGGCCTATTAAGTCCGAAACACAGTTGGTATTAAAGCCCCGAAAAGAAACCGTTATTTCAAATCCCAGGTGCAAGTGGAATAGAAAGAAGTCCAAAAAGCAACCGGGATTCAGAATGAGCCTCGAAGAATAACGTTTCATTCACAACAAGGGCGGACTGACCCACCAGACATTTCCCGATTGACCACTCGAAAAGTGGCCCACTTTCCCGTATTTCTTTCATTTGGATGTTTTGGAATAAACGAATAATTATTTTGGTACTTACGAATAATAATGGTTCATTCAATTTAAGCTTTATTTCTCTCTTAAAAAATTATTTCCTTAAAAGGAAAAAAAAAAAAAAAAAAGGTTTCTTCTATCTGTGTGTTAGGCGTTTGCTCTGAAAAGACGAACCAAAATCCTTCGTATTTATGTGAAAAAAGTGTCACAGGACGAAGCACGCTATTATAAATTAATTAAGCTAAAGCTAATCACAGTTATAGACGTAAGTCGTTGGACTTTGAGCTCAGGGTCATTAATATGCCCTATCTTTCCTTTGTAATTTTGAAGGAGACACTAGTACCCATTTTGGTGGCCTATGATTCTCATCCGCCCCCCCCCCCACCCCCCACCCTTATCCACAGACTAACACAGAGTACACAGCTCTGTGTACTACCCGAAAAAATATTTCGAAATTCCTGTCTCACCCACATTTGTCTTGAAAGAAACAACGATGTACCAGTACTGTTTCACAGGTCAAAATGGTGGTTCACGTACTGAAATAATGGATAAACTCTAAAAAGGCATCTACACAACGAAGAGGTATTAGTACCATTGCGAAGTAGGAGATCAGAGACCAAATAAATGTTAAAATTAGTTGCTTAGGAAAATTGCTATGTGGCATATGCGCATGTCAACTTTCAGAAAGATCTTCACTGTGATTAGTTGGAAACGGGGTCTTTACGAGACTCGTTATTTTTTTTTTTTTTTTTTTTGTCAAAACCGATTTTTTAAAAGGAAAATAATTATCTGATTTTTTTATAATACGCTCATGATGGAATGTAGCATGGTGCTACTTTCAACCATGAGCGGATTTAAAAATTATTTCACCATTAAATTGTAAGCATTTGCTCATGATTGAATTCGTTTCAGCAATGCACATTTCAACAGTTCTCTTTCATACAGTATCTAACAGAATTTTTTTATATGGGCAAATTTGCGAGACACGTGTTGGGGGCATGGATCAGTTGCACTCATCCCAATCCCTGATTCTTATCTGATAGGTCAGTTGTTCTCAGAAAGGAAGACAACAAAGCGATCAACTACACTCAACCTGCTTAATAGAGGAGGGAATCTGAAGTGGAACAGTGAGACTGACTCACCGAAGTGTGTTGGTATCATACATCATTCATCAAACAGAGATTAGATAAGTAACATGTAATATTTGTACAGCGGAAAAAATTCATTCAGGACACAATTCAATAAAGATCGAGAAACAGGGAGGATAGGATGGCAGTGGCGTTGTACAGTACGCAAATGCTTGGCAAAACTGTACGTAAATACTGCTTCGGTTATTTTACAATCTGATTTGTGCCACAACCATGACCCACCAAAACTACTGCCTTGTCAAATGATAGCAAATAGTGTGAAGTGAAAAACGGCAGACGATATTGCGGAACGGCCATTAAAATTGATTGCAAAGGTATGAAAAAATTAAAATGAGGAAAGTTAAAAAACAAAAATAATAATAAAAACTTTTGGCGGATAAAGAGTCAACCTCCACGTGGTGTCTATTCCGTGGGTAACACTAATAGACTGTCAACTCTACTAGGTATAAATACAAGCTTACGTATTATATTCATATCTATAAGAGAAATTAATGCCATATATACATTACATACCCACACGTACTTACGATTCTATAAGCGCAATTTTCTAATAGCAGAAAAAAACTTTTAAGGGAGTCTAGTAATCTCTCATTAGGGAGAAGCTCTGGGGGTTAGGATAGAGTGTGGTGTCTCTTGAGTGCAGTTACTCCGTCAACCGGGAGAGGCTATGAGTGCAACTGACCCTTTTCGGATTTTTTAGTGCAACTGACTAACACCCTGTATAGGATAGGTACGTGTATTTTGTAGTGAACAGCAAGCAGTGCTCGAAATGGGCCGGCATACGCCAGTATGGCATACCGGCACTTCTTTTTTTTCCCTAGTATTTCATACCGGCATTAATTTTAGTAGTGGGAACAGCAGAAATGTTTTTTTTTTTTGTTCCTGACTTACGAGTGCGCATTCTTTAACATAGAAACCTCATGTGCCTCGTGCCCTTGAGAAACAGCTGTGTGGGAATCGCAAAGGGTAGGAGAGTGGTGCACATATGAGCTACAACTTCAATCTTTCGAAGGATGGGAATGAAGCTAGTACCCATATGCATGACCACATTTTGCCCAAGCGACTGATCGTCCCACTAAAGGTGTCTGCATTTAATTTATTTACGCTCCAAAGTGTAGTACTTGTCCTCCTTTATCAGCTTTAGTGATGATTTAAGATGTCTGTAATTTTTATTATATCATTCATTTAATATATTCAATTTGAAGAACTTCTTCATAGAATGAAGAATTCTGATTAATAGTTTAAACACACATTTTAGTTTTGCAGCAATGAGTACAGGCACTCCTCACTTAACGACCTACCTGTTTAACGACCGCTCCCCTTACTCAGTCTGAGAAAGACAAACGTAATACAACACATAGCAGTAATCACAATGACAAGTGGCTGAGTGAACTTAATTCGGGCATGAGTTTGCCGAGTTGCAGAATGTTGACACTTCATCGAAGATTATTGGTAACAGTTATAAAAAAACAACAACAGCTTCATTTGCTTGTTGAGACATTTTTGTTCATGTCAGGCTGCACGCACACGCTTTCACCAAGAAGGCGAAGTTGAAAGAGTGGAACCGCACTCAGTTCTTTCACCTAGAGTGGAACTGTGAGAAAGTCCTTCTTTTCTATTGTTGTGAGTTTCTTGCTCTCCTTGATGTTCCCGCATCGCCGATACGGCCGGCGTCTTCCAACTTTCTCGTTCTAGCAGTCGGTCAGTATTCACTACTCGAAGCGTTCGCAATCTGCAAGACTACATATTTCGTTTATAAATTTGTAACCTTATTGAGCATCCAATTGTACAAGATGTCGGCAAAAAGGAAGAGCATGACTTCACCTGGATGAAGCACCAAGAATCGAAGGAAGGCTGTCGATCTTGAGATAAAAATGAAGATCATAAACTACTATGAAGCTGGTAAAAAAGTAAGAGCGATGGTACGTGACTTGAAGCTGGCGCATTCGACCATTTTCGACGATCTTGAAGGATAAAGACAGAATGGAAGAGGCAGTGAAAGCGTCGACAGGATTCAAAGCCATATTAATTAGGCAGCGGGAAGGCCTCATTCATGAAATGGAGAAATTACTGGCGATCTGGTTTGACGACCAGATACAAAAAAGAATGCAGATGAGCCTTTTAATAATTCAAACCAAGGCACGCAGTATCTTTGAAACTTTGAAGGCGCGCGAAGGCGAAGAGTCGACGGAAACATTTGCAGCAAGCCATGGATGCTTTCAAAGGTTTCGTTGGAGATTCAACCTGCATAATCGGAGTATCAGCGGTGAGGCGGCAAGCGTGGATGTAGAAAGAGTTGAAAAATTTGTTGACGAATTTGATGAAATTATCGAGAAAGGCAGCTATCGCCCGGAACAAATCTTCAGTGTGGATAAAACCGGACTTTTTTTGCAAAAAAAAAAAAAAAAAAAACTGCCCGAAAGGTCCTACATACACAAAGAAGTTAAAATAATGCCCGGTTTCAAGGCTTTTAAGGAGAGGGTTACGTTGTTGTTGGGAGGGAATGTCGATGGGTTCAAGTTAAAGCCTTTTCTCATCTATCGCTCCGAGAACCCACGTGCGTTGAAGCAGGTTAGTAAGCACACGCTATCCGTTAACTATTGTGCTAATAACAAGGCATGGATGACGCAAGCTCTATTTGAGGATTGGTTCCTCAACTGCTTCATACCCTCGGTCAAGGATTATTGTCTGGAAAAAGGCGTTCCCTTTTAAATTATTCTCCTGCTTGATAATGCCCCAGGCCACCCCCAACATCTTGATGATACACCCGGATATAAAGGTAGTGTATCAGCCTAAAAGCACGACTGCTATTCTACAGCCAATGGCGCAGGGAGCTATAGCTGCGTTCAAAGAGTACTATTTGCGCACAACGTTTTCCAGAGCTGTAGAAGCAACAGAAAGGGATGAAGTAACCCTTCATAATTTTTGGAAATCATTCAACATTTTACACTGCATAAAGAACATTGAATCAGCTTGGGAGGGAGTGACAGAAAAATGTATGCTAGGCATATGGAAAAAAACACCTAAAACGTTTCGTGAATAATTTCGAAGGGTTTGACAAAGACCAGCATATTGATGTCATATATAAAACAATTGCGGAACTTGCTAACCTGCTTAATTTAGATGTTGAAGTGGCAGATATTGAAGAATTAGAGGAATATGTCGAGGGAGAGCTTGTAATGTACCAGGAGATGTGACGTACCTGCCAGAAGGACGCACACGACATAAAGGCAGATAGGAATCAGAATAAAACGTCCGCGTAGCTCAATTGGTAGAATGACTTATTCCGGAATGAGGGGATCCGGGTTCGAATCCTGGCGTGGACAGAAATGACGGAGAAATTTACTTCGTTATAATGGCGCCCGAATTATCCGGATGACCCGACCGTTCAAAATCTCGCAATGGTGTGATGTTCTTTAAACATCGCGAGATAGGAAAAATCAGAGAATCCCTTCTCCAGCACTTCGAAAAAAAAAAAAAAATAAAAATAAGGGGGAGATGATGTAACGTACCAGGAGATGTGACGTACCTGCCAGAAGGACGCACACGACATAAAGGCAGATAGGAATCAGAATAAAACGTCCGCGTAGCTCAATTGGTAGAGTGACTTATTCCGGAATGAGGGGATCCGGGTTCGAATCCTGGCGTGGACAGAAATGACGAAGAAATTTACTTCATTATAAGCTAACTAACGAAAATTTAATAGAGTTGGAAGCGCAGCAGCACTTGGAAGAGGAAAGAATGGAAGAAGTATAAAAGAAGTTCCCTGCAAAGGGGTTAGCTGGTGTGTTCTCGAAAGTGCGTTCTGCTATATTAGAACTAGAGGGTATGGATCCGAATGTTGAACGGTTCACGAAAGTGGAACGGCAAATGAATGAATTTTTACGATTCTATCGCGAAATTTATGATGGAAAAAAGAAACTTACAAAGCAGATCACACTAACGAGATTCCTCTCGAAAGCTACACCCAGGACTCCTACAAGTACTTCCATTTCCTCGCAGTCATCTCCCTTACCCGGGCCCACAACAGCTCCTGGTAACCCTTACTGATAACTCCGATGATGACACTGATGACCTCGAACCACTACAACACTTTGAAGGATTCGATGATTAAAATATTAATCTGAATGTCTCTTTTTGTGAATGGACTTTAATATTTTTGGTACATTAGTTTTATAACTTTTGCTGATTGTATTTTTATGTTCTGTATTATATAAGATATGCAAATTAAAGCAAAGTTATCAGTTGGAGTTTTCTTTAGACCTTTTCTTTATTTAGAATAAATAAAAACAATTAAGCTCCTCGCTTAACAATCTAGTCGTAGGAACGGAACTCGGCCGTTAAGTGAGGAGTATTTGTATAACCTTTTTCCACTTCGAACTTTTTTTCTGAGTGTGGTGAGATTGCTATTAATTTAAGACTGTATATGGAGGTAATGCCAGCCATACCAGTTGCAGCATTTTCCACAACTCTGCCCCAGACGTCGGTCCACGACACATGCACCTGATGCTCCGCTCCACGACACATGCACCTGATGTTCCGCTCTACGACACATGCACCTGATGCTCCGCTCCACGACACATGCACCTTATTCTCCACAACACATGCATCTGATGCTCCGCTCCACGACACATGCACCTCATGCTCCACTCCACGACATATGCACCTGATGCTGCACTCCACGACACATGCACCTCATGCTCCGCTTCACGACACATCACCTGATGATCCGCTCCACGACACATGCACCTCATGCTCCGCTTCACGACACATCACCTGATGATCCGCTCCACGACACATGCACCTCATGCTCCGCTCTACGACATATGCACCTGATGCTCCACTCCACGACACATGCACCTCATGCTCCGCTCCACGACACATGCACCTGATGCTCCGCTCCACGACACATGCACCTCATGCTCCGCTCCACGACACATGCACCTGATGCTCCGCTCCACGACATATGCACCTGATGCTCCGCTCTACGACATATGCACCTGATGCTCCACTCCACGACACATGCACCTCATGCTCCGCTCCACGACACATGCACCTCATGCTCCGCTTCACGACACATGCACCTCATGCTCCGCTCCACGACACATGCACCTCATGCTCCGCTCCACGACACATGCACCTCATGCTCCGCTCCACGACACATGCACCTCATGCTCCGCTCCACGACACATGCACCTCATGCTCCGCTCCACGGCATCACAGGGAGGTTCCACAGCGTTTATATTCGAGAGCCTCGGTGCCCACTGGATGGTTCCAAACTCATACGAGTATTCCTCGAGACATACTTGGGTGGTTGCGGCCCGGTGTGGTGGCGCATTTCCCTGTGATACAGAACATCGGCCGCAGGATGCGGGAAGGCCATGAAAACGTGCAGGCCATCAGCCAGCACATGCTGGCAGTGCGCAACGGTTAGGGATCTCTCCAAACACACAAAGGTACATAATGTGTCCCACGAGGAGGCTCCCCAAACCATCACAGAGCCTTGAACAGAGAAGGGGGTAGGCTATATTTTCATGCCGTCGACGCCACACCTTGTCAGCTACGTGCAGCTGAAAACGGAATTTATCTGACCACATGACGAGGCACCACACTCCCGAGGTCCAGATTTGATGTTCCCGACACTAGGCGAGGCGTAATGTCCGATGACAAGCAGTCAACAGGGGCATATGAGCAGTGCGTCGGCTTCTGTAGCTCAGGGTATGCAGCCTGCACCGCACCGTTTGCTTGCTGACGCTCTTTGGACCTCCGACCTTTAACCTGGATGTGATTTGCGCCAACATTGCCATGCGGTTGGTCTATATGAGCCGGGATAGTCTACGTCGACTCCAGTAATGGACTCTGGTGGGCCACCGCTTGCTGTCTGGGTGATGGTACGTCCGTCGATGGTATACTCGCGGTACACCGTTGATAGTGTTGCCCTTGGTAATTCTAGGGTTCTTGTCACTTGGGCGATAGAATGACTCACCTGTCATGCGCCGAGAATACTTTCACAATTAAAGTCGCTCAGATTACCACGTTTACCCATGTTGTGATTGCGATACACTGTTGAGAAGCCCTGGTGTCCGTTTATTTATGGCCTGTGTTTGGTTTGGGTGCGTTTCCCTCTGCGCGGGGGATGCTCATGTCAACTGCCCATCTCCTCTATCTGTAATGTTTTGCCTATCGAGTGTATTTCTTGAAACGTTTTTTACCTTTAGTGGTCACAGCGAAACCAGTTCAGCCTTGCATCTCAGGAGTGGAATAGGCTTCTGACCACTCGTGCGAGATGGGTGCGGTGTAGAATCCTGGCAAGGCTGTATTAGTCTTACGGCACTGGCTCTCTCCGTTCCCTGGAACTAGTGGCCCTAAATTAGGGACAGACGACTGCTTATAGCCCAATGACTTGCTTACGGCAATAAAAAAAATCCTATTTCTAGATAGTACATGGCAAAAATAGAACCTAATTTTATCAAAAGGTAATAATAAAAAAAATCAATATGTTTATGAGGTTTGCAATCATGAACATTATTTGAAAAGGAAGGAAAGTGCGGGAGGGAATGTGATATACTGCCCTCGCACTCATTTGCGTGTGCGGGGGCAACTGCCCTCTCTGGCCCCGCTGTTCCGATGCCATTGAATCCGGGAACGAAATGTGTGCCGATGCGTTTCTAGTTTTGTAACTGCGTTATATCGTGCATTCATCAAAGGCAATAACTGTAAATTATTTGGGAACTGTGATAAGTCGTGCAGAAGTTTGCTGCGTGTCTGTGTCACTCAGTTCGTTCACCAATGATGATCGATACACTTTGTACCGAAATTCGTGTTTCATATATCGATATTTGCAGTCTCAGGTAACGCAAGTTCTAATGATTATAATATTTTTGTTGTTTTGAAGGTATAGTTAACTAACGATTTTAACTAAATGCTTGTAGAGAACACGTATACTTAAACAAACAATGGCCAGGAGTCAAAACAATAAGCAAAACGTGCCTAAGAAATCCGTTTGTTAATTCTCCAAATGCCAGTAGTCACGAACATGAAGTAGTATTAACAAAGTATGTAACTTTTAGTTGGCAATCAGAAATCGAAAATACACACAGTGTGATTCATAAAGAAGTATACAGTTTCAACGCACTATAAAACAAGAACAATGTAAGATACTTTATGTTACCTGTAACAGAATTGTAGGGGAGTGTTTCAAGTTTTTTTTAGAGATAGTCACTGATGTTCTATGTGTGCACTCTCAGTCACACGACACATCGAGCCGGTAATTCATTTCTGCCCAAACGCGATACACGCGGTCCTCCAGGATTTTAAGTTTATAAAAACAGCCCATAGTTTCAAATTCTTTATGCCAATCGTAGATAGATTTTCTCGTTGGAGGTTCTTTTGTAAAAAGTAATCGAAAATGCCGTTGCACAACATATACAGATTCCGTTTTGCTCAATTCAAGAACACAAAACGCCTTCTTCACTGCAGACGCTGCCATTTTGACTGACTAGTCACGTGACGCGCGCTATCGCCTACGTCACTTCCCTCAGCAGCGGGACACAAACTTTATGAGTACATCTACCTAACGGTTTGCAGTTGGGGTCCGTGTCGTCAACTGTTACTGTTTTACAGCATCTGGAAATTGTATACTTCTTTATGAATCACCCTGTATAATAACTGCATGTCTTATAATTTAAATAATCATAGAAATTTCCATGATACATCTACAATCTCCACTCTTTTCACCTCTCTTCCCCTCAAAACTCTCGACGTAGCTTTTTTATTTTCGTTTGATTCCCTGTGAGCGTTGCCAAGTAGTTCGAGGAAGTATTGGGTCGTTTCATAATTATTGGCCGATTCGGACACAAAGAAACAAACAGCAGTAACAGACGACGAAATGCATTTTATTCCGAAACATTTCTGCCCTCGGCAGCAATACACTGTGCCCAACGTGTTTTCAGTGCAAAAATGCCACGGTGGCAGAAACTGGCATCACAGTGGTCTGAGGAATCGCTAACGGCGGAAATCACAGCATCCTTGTTAGCGAACCGTTTGCCCTTCAAGAAGTGGTCCAAATGGTGGAATATGTGAAAGTCTGAGGGTGCCAAGTCAGGTGAATAAACAGGGTGAGAGAGGACCTTGTACCCCAAGGTGTTGATTTTTCGCATGCTTCTAATAGACGCATGCGGTCGTGCGCCGTCCTGAAGCAGTATGGGACCCAAACCATTGGCGAGTGATGGTTGTTTGCTGCATAATTTCTGGTGACATTCGTTCGGCTGACGGCAGTACACGTCCGTAGTGATTGTTTGACCTCGTGGCAAAAACTCATAATGAATGACAGTCTTGGCAGTCCACCACACAGAGATAAGAACCTTCTGTGGGTGCAACTCGGGTTTGGACATGTGTTTGGGTGGTTCCCCTTTATCGAGCCATGGTGCTGTTCGCTTCCTTTTGTCATAAAGCACCCATTTTTCATCAACCGTAAGGATCCGATGCAGAAAGGGAGCACTAGCCTCACGTTTTTGAAGGGCAATGCATGTTTCCAGACGCCGTATCTGCTGCTGTTCGGTGAGTTCGTGTAAAACCCAGGTATCCAGTTTTTAACCTTGCCCATAGCTGCCAGGTGTATGGAAACTGTCGCTGATGATACGACAAGTTCAGCACTGAGCTCATGTACTGTGGACGTTGGTTTTTCTTCCACTTTCCGCCTTAAATGTACAGTGTCACACAGAACCGGATGACCGGCTCCTGGCTTATGGCCGATGGCAACATCACCGGCATGGAACTTGGAAAACAGTCTACGGACAGTTCCGACAACCCACGCTCTATTGACATTTGCGACCGTTTCGGACACATTCCGGGCAAGTTTGAATCCGTGCAAAATCACTGATTTCACGTCGGGTTGTTCCATCACGTACCCAACTGCTGAGATCTGTCTGAAATACCGCTTTATACACGTGGACTGAACCGATTCAATTTGCATGTGCGTTTGGTAGTTCCTCCTACGAGGTGTCCCTCGTAACCGGCTATGCAAATTCACCTTGTCGGCATCGGCCAATAATTATGAAACGACCCAATAATATATCATTCAGTAGGAAAATATGTAAACGAGAACTAACAAGATTTACATAAGAAGCAAAACCCCAAAAGGAAGGTTAATTAGAGATATACGTTACATGATCATTTGCGAAGGCCGCATTCGCAGACAAGCTTCAAGAGTATCGTGCGTTTCCTCAGAACCGTCGTCCAGAGTATGCACTGCCCGTTGAAAAGAGTTTTCTTTCCGGACTGATTGTTGTCAGCTTCCTCTTGAAGGTCCTCCTTCTAAATTTTCTTTTCAAACCAGCTTGAATACACGCATGGAATTACTGGTGAGACCGTTGCTACGACAGCCTGTGTTCCTCGTCGATCTGCTGTCGTTAAAAATCTTCGGATTTGTCTAAAACGGCAACGACTAGGACTGTAGTAAATACGACTTAGTACAGTCCTTGTCGTCATAGTTTTAAACAGATCCAAAGATTCTGAATTTTTGATGAGGGCATTGTACTGTTTTTGTATAGTGACCAACACCAGAGCAAGGCTTCTCTCTCGGTGGGGAGACTTAAAATTTCGAGATAAAAACTTCTTACTTCACTCAAATAACACGCAATTTTTACTTTCCTATACTTCCATTACAGGGAAGCATTATGATCGTTCGAAAATAGCGCTTCCGGATTTTGGCATAATTTTACTAAAACTGCGAAAACTATAGGTAAACACCCAAGAGTCAAATAAAGCGTAGAAGTTATGTGCACGCTGACAATCCAGAACTCAGTAGCAATGCAGAATGAAAAATGATGCAGCACAGAACAAATGAGATCAGGTAGTGAACCTAACAATAAGAAGTCGCTTTTCAGATCATCATCATCGTCATTGTCAACCATTATCAATCCACTGCTGGACGAAGGTCTCCCCAAGTTTTCTCCACAACGGTCTGTCTTGTGCCAGTCTCCTCTACGTACCTCCCGCATACTTTCGAATTTCATCCACCCATTTCCCACGTGGTCTTCTTCTGGGTCTTTTCCTGTCCCTTGGAATCCAATCTAAAATTTCGGCTGTCCATCGATGGTCTGTCCTTCTGGCAGTATGCCCAACCCATTGCCATTTCAGGGATTTAACTCTGATCATGATGTCTTCCAGTCTTGTCATTTTTCGGATCCACGAGTTCCTCTTCTTATCTCTCCTGGTTACACCAAGCATGCACCTCTCCATGCGGCTTTGAGTTGTCTGTAGCCTTTGTATGTCTCTTTTAGTTAAGGTCCACGTCTCTGCACCATATGTAAGCACTGGAAGGATGCATTAATCAAACACTTTTCTTTTAAGACATAATGGCATATTGCTCTTGAAAATTATACTGTTCCTTCCAAAAGTTCTTCAGGCATGTTTTACATGCCGCATAATTTCTTCATCAATGTGACCTTCACTTGATATCTGCTGTCCAAGATAAATGTAGGTATTGGTTATCTCCAGCTTTTCTCCATCAATCGATAAATCTTCATTTCTTGTAAAAGCATTGTACATCACTTTTGTCTTCTGAAAGTTCATTTTTAATCCCACTTCTTTACTCTTGTCAGCAAGTTCCTGGATCATACTCTGCAGCTCTGATGGGGTAGTTGCAAAAATGACTACGTCATCAGCAAAACGAAGGTGGGTTAGATAATCTCCATTAGAGCTTGGAAAAATTTCGTTGAAGATTAAAGGCTCGTAGGGGATTTCTGCGATGGAACACAGATGACTAATTACCTCTTCCTTCCTTTGGGGAACTCGTAAAGGACACGAAAGTTAGATACGTAGGCGCCGACAAGGGTGGTGGTGAATCTTGCACCCCCCAATAATTTTACGGGGGGGGGGTTACAAAGCCAATATTTTTCATCCTGTTTAATTAAATAATCGCTTTGGCCTCATAAGATGGACCAAACTCCGTCTTATGGAACCAAATGGATTTATTTCCAAAAAAATTATAAGTAACAAAATAAGTAAAATTTTTTTGTCCCATATTTAGCATTGCTTATTTGATAAGAAATTGAACCGCCAACCCTGTCTTGTGTTTGGCATATTCTCTTGACATGTGGCAAATGCTTAAAATAATTATAAAAAATAAAATAAATAAAAATATTGGATCATATAATCACTAGATCCTTTATTTATCTATTTTTTTTGCACTTCTCGTTCTTTGTTTGTGTAACTGCGCTAATTTTTCGCATTTTTTTATAAACGTTTGGGAATAAAATCTCCCTGGATATTTTTATAAAATCACAGGCTAAATTTTATTTTAAAAATACTAATATTTAACAAAAAAATATTTCTGTTTCCTTGTTCATCTGCGTTTTAAAATACACGTCGAATCTCGTAGTTTTTCTTTTTGCCTTTTTTTCTCCTTTCTCGGTGACAATGAAAGAGACGTGCCCCTCCCACATCTGATCTCTTTACGCCCCCTCTCCCCATCCCCCCAATAATTTGGTGAAGTCGGCGCCCCTGGTTAGGTATCTCTGTATATTGTTTTATATGCCTCTCTCCGCTGTTTCAGACAATTCCTTTCATACATGTGAGGGGCCCATACCACACTGAGTAGGTTACTTTGTACAGTGGTTAGTAGCTGTGCGAAATAGTACGTATACATGCGGCTAACTAACTGAAGTCTCTAAAAAGAGAAAATGCAGAAGTATATAACTTCTTTTTCAGGTACAATATTCAGTAATTTTATTAACACGCTATGTATTTCTGTTTTTACACCTCCTCATCAGAACATGAACATTTAAGGTTAAGGTCGCCACCTCCCTCCCTGCCGGTAGCTACGGCCTTGATAGTGACTTTTACTACGATGGATAGAAAAGAGGAAGAGAAAAAGAACGAAAACGAAGATGAAAGAAAGCGAAAGTGTGCTTTGAAGGCAACACTGTGTACAATGTGCCACGAATTACGAAGGAAAGTTGCTTATTACAAAATACTAAACTAATTTTCGGACATCAATTTGAATTAACCGTACGAACTGAATTCAAGCATGCAATTTTCATTGCAAGACACCAAACATAAATTTCGGACGTTATTTTGAACCCCAATCTTCTGAAAAGAAAAAAAAAAAAAAAGAAAAAAGCAACAATAGAAAAATCTAATTGATGATTGAATTCTTTTTAAGCAAAGACACAACTCCGCATTATTTCCTCGCCCACTTTAGAATCATGTATATTTTGCTGCAGCTTGTGAATCATACATATTTTTCTACTCCTTCTGATACTAGCTTAGCTTTTTGAAGTAGAGAGGGAGGGGGTGAAATATACAGTTCCTATATTAATCGAACAGGAGAAGTGCGGGATATTTTAAGGCAGGCTATTTATTCTTGAGGAATAGTTGAACGTACTGCATGTACATCAATTGAATTTATTTTTAAAATCTGTTCCCAATCAGATAAGATTACTTCTACATACATACCTGTTCTTTGCAAACAATTTCTTTCACTTTTTACGCTTGAAAAATCTCCTGAAAGGTGAATAAATATCCGATATTACCGATCGATAAGAGTAACTTCTTTAAACATGATTCCCGACGGCGCTTCAGGTGCAATTTACCACTCCGGCTGAGAAAGTATAAAGCATCATAATCCCTCCTATTTACATTATTTTTTTTTTCTTTTCTGGCTACGTGAAAATGGCTTCCTGCCATTTGGCAGGATGTGAGAATCTGCCGAACTGAGACGGCTTTTTTTATTTTGAACACGGAATACGCATTGCGAGACGTGTATACATCGTGTTTAGAAATAATCCACATTTTTTTCAATTTTTGAAATGATACACACTTTTCTCGCTGCTGCAATTTCTCCAACTGTGTGGGGGCTAAGTAGCTTCATACATGCAAATGGTGTCATAGGGAGGGAGAGGGGCAAGTTTGCTGCATTCAGCATGTAACTACCTCCTGCGCTTTGAAAATACACCATGACATGATCACAAGTATTTATTTTAATTTCTTATTTCTTTTGTCTTGAAATATTTAATCTCATTGTTCTCATTCTAAATGAGTGCAGCAGTTGTTTTCGAGAGGTAGTTAATTTTTTAGGTCCTACTAACATCTGCTTCTTGCGGGCTTTTTTAGAGCAGGGATGCACGTGCAGTTCTTTAAAGTACGGAGAAAATTATCCGTTTCACTTAAGCTTTGCTTCCGTTATTCCAACATAGATTACGCAGGTTCACCAATATGAGAGGAAAAGGGTGAAAAAGCTAAAGCTCCAAGCCCCACCCCTCCAAGTTTTACAAAGATACACGCACATACAAGATGTGTCAATAAAGTTCAGTGAATGCGCGGTAAAAATGAACAATAGGTATTATTTAAGAAAACTTACTTTAATGGCCTTTAAAATAATCTTCCTCACGATACGTTACACTTTTGGCATCGTTCGTGTAACGCTTTGAAGCTATGCGAAAAGTCCTCCTTTGTTATCGTTTGCAGCTGGGTCATCGGGTTCGCTTGAATGTCCACAAATCTCTTCCCTTTCAATGATTTCAGTCGGGGAAACAAAAAGTAGTCACCCGGTGCCAGATCAGGCGAATATATTGGGTGATTCAACGCAGCAATGGCTTGCTCAGAATAGCAGAATTCGATATTGGTTCTTTTCCCCATTTCTGCGCTCCAACAGTGTGCACCTAGATCAGCTACCGCGACACGATTTATGAACCACATCCTTTCTTACAGCTCAAAGACGATTAAAGAGATGTTCGCTAATGTACTTGACTTCACCGTGCAAGTTACTGCACCTTTCCTTTTATGTGTTGCAGCAGCATTCACCGAATTTCATTGACTGACCTTGTATATGCTCCTATATTGAACCACCATTCACTGAGATTCATTGATAGAGGTGTACATACTTCTACACTGAACCAGCATTCACCGAACTTCATTAAAAGACCTTGTACATACTCCTACATTGAACCAGGATTCACCGAATTTCATTGACAGAACTTGTATATGCTTCTATATTGAACCAGAATTCACCGAATTCCATTGACAGACCTTGACAGATTTATATTGAAAGATATGTATTCAACGAACTTCATTGACAGACCCTATATCGAACATTCACCGAACTTCATCCACAGACCTTGTATATACTCTTATATTGAATCAGCATTCACCAAATTTCATTGACAGACTTTGTATTATATGTACACTTATATTATGTGTGTATACGAGAGACTTATACTCTTATATTGAGCCAGCACTCACCGAACTTCATTGAGTGTATATACGAGAGACTTATACTGTTATATTGAACCAGCATTCACCGAACCATGTGTATATACCTCTATATTGAACCAGCATTCACCGAACTTCATTTACCAGAGACTTATACTGTTATATTGAACCAGCGCTCACCGAACTTCATTGAGTGTGTATACGAGACTTATACTGTTATATTGAACCAGCATTCACCGAACTTCATTACTTCATTGTATTATGTGTACATACTTCTACACTGAACCAGCATTCACCGAACTTCATTAAAAGACCTTGTACATACTCCTACATTGAACCAGGATTCACCGAATTTCATTGACAGAACTTGTATATGCTTCTATATTGAACCAGAATTCACCGAATTCCATTGACAGACCTTGACAGATTTATATTGAAAGATATGTATTCAACGAACTTCATTGACAGACCCTATATCGAACATTCACCGAACTTCATCCACAGACCTTGTATATACTCTTATATTGAATCAGCATTCACCAAATTTCATTGACAGACTTTGTATTATGTACACTTATATTATGTGTGTATACGAGAGACTTATACTCTTATATTGAGCCAGCACTCACCAAACTTCATTGAGTGTATATACGAGAGACTTATACTGTTATATTGAACCAGCATTCACCGAACCTCATTGTATTATGTGTATATACCTCTATATTGAACCAGCATTCACCGAACTTCCTTTACCGGAGACTTATACTCTTATATTGAACCAGCACTCACAGAACATTGTATTATGTGTATATACCTCTATATTGAACCAGAATTCACCGAACTTCATTAACAGACCTTGTAATATGTATACATATACCTCTATATTGAACCAGCATTCACCGAACTTCATTAACAGACCTTGTGCTATGAATACATATACCTCTATATTGAACCAAAGTCCACCGAACTTCATTGACAGATCTCGTACAGTATATAGTCCTATACTGAACCAGCATTCACCGAACTTCATAGGGAGACCATGACAGGCTATATTAACTATATTCCCCGAACTTCATTGACAGATTTATATTGAACGAGCATTCACCAAACTTTATCGACAGACTTTGTATATACACTAAAGTGCCAGAAAAACTGGTACACCAGTCTAATACTTGGTAGGTTCCCCACGGGAGCGTAGGACTGCAGAAATACAACGCGGCATGGACTACACTAGCTTCTGGAAATATGCTGTAGGCAATGCACACCATACTTCCTGCAGAGCGTTCCACAATTCGGATGTATTCCGAGGTCTCGGATTCCTGTGTTCGATAGCGCGTTGCATGGCATCCCAAATGTGTTCTATCACGTTCAGATCTGCGGACTTGGGTGGGATGGCAACACTGCAAACTCAGATGAATGCTCCTCTAACCATAATGTGGCGCCCCGACACTTGTGCGGAGGTGCATTGTCCTGTTGGAACAGGCCCAACCCATCAGCATGAATGCAGGACATGAACGGGTGTACCTCGTCAGAAAGGATGCGCACATAGCGTTGGCCGGTCACAGACGTTTTTAGACGTACCAGGGGTCCCAGTGAAGTCCAGCTAATCCAGCTAAACACACCCCATACCATTACGGACCCCCCACCAGCCGGTACAGTTCCCAGTTGACAGGCGGGATCCATGGCTTCATAGGGTTTGCACCACACACGAATCCTTCCATCTGCCCGATGCGGTTGGAAACCGACTCGTCAGACCAGGCTACTTGTTTCCAGTTATTAAGTGTCCAGTGGCAGTGTTGCCGTGCCCAAGCAAGGCGCATAGCTCTGTGTCTTTCCCCCATCAAGGAGACTCGAGTTGAGCGTCAGCTCCCAAAACCCATATCGTGCTGGGTACGTTGCCCAGTCCGGACGCTGATGCTTGTTGAGGCTTTAGCATTGAATTCCGATTATAAGTGCGAGAGTGTTGCACGCCTATCGCGCGAAACGATTCTTGACAGCCGACGATGGTCACGTTCACCCAATGTCTTTTTACGGCCACACTGGTATCGTAGGTTGAAGGTTTTGCCGGAATTCTTGTTGTCACGGTACACCCTTGCAATGGTCGTCCGTGAAAATCCGAAATTCGTTTCTACCTCCGAAATACTATGGCCCATCTCACGAGCGCCAACTATGACACCTCGTTGAAAATCGCTTAAATCGTTATTACTTGTCATTCTCATGCTGAAAACAGCTCTGACAGCTGGCAAGAATGTCTATCGCTTTATATACGCACTGGCGGACGCAACCGAGTACGCACATAGGTGACGTTGCTATGTATTTTGCATAAGCTCGTCTGTACCAGTTTTTCTGGCACTTCAGTGTACCTCTGTATTGAACCAGAACTCACCAAACTTCATTGTCAGACTTTGTAGACAATGAAGTTTGGGGTCAAAGGTCAGGGCACAGCAGCGAGATTTATTCCACAGCCATTATCCTCATAATTTGATTAAAAATGCTTCTATTGCGACAAAACTTTAGTATGTTGTTCCTTAGGTTTGCTGAACCAATTCAGTTAATATCATCGAAATGAGGTCAAAGGGGCATAGGAGCGAGATTTATTCCACAGCCGTTATCCTCATAACTTGATTAATGATTTCTGGTATGTTGGAAAGCGTACCATGATCAATGCACTGCATGATTTTACTAACTTGTTACCTAATCTAAACTTTTTTTTTCAAATGAAAAAATAAAGTTTACTTAAAACTCATATCGAAAGCCAGTATAACGTCTACTTTCAGTGAGGAACCTGTTTCTTTTTGCAAAATTTTTTATTCTTGTCGAATTTTCAACAAACACAGTCTTTTTTTCTTGCTCGACATGTAAAAGGTTATTTCTTTTGTTTTTCATGTTTGTAGGACAAAAGAAAGCATAATGGCCAAGCGAATGACCATAACGATTACTAAATACCACGAGTGAAATCACTCGCATAAATCACTTACTGTTGGTGAAAGCTGGGAGACATTTTTTATTCATTTTTTAAAGAAATCATACATAACTCTTGCTTGTAATGTTATCAAATTAAAAAAAAAAAAAAAGAAAAAGAAAATAAAAAAACACACAGAAAAAAATAAAAAACAACAACAAAAAACAAAACAAAACAGATTGTTGCCCTAGAGAAAAGATGCGACTCTTTAAGCTCCGTTATGCTATCATAATAAGCTTCACTATTCTTGTTTTTTGTAATATAAAGGATTCCTGCATATCAATTTTCGGTTTTATAAATTCAAACTTCATATTAACCCACTTTTTACATTACGCCAAGACGAAAAACTTTTATTCACTTCCAATATTTCATTGGTGTTATTTCAAAAGTTGTTCGCGTTCAAATGAGTTTTAATACGAATTTTTTTATAGAATTTATGTATTTATTTGTTTATTTTAAGATTCGTAGAAATAAATGTTCTTCAATAGTTTCACGGCGCCATTGAAATTTATTTTCATCTTTCTTGTGGCTAGCTATCAGGCCGCGAGTAGCTGGAAGTTTCCAGATTTGAAAAGTGTTATTTTGAACATTTAAACGCAAACTCTTTATGTATCAGAAATAGTTTTACTTCCTAATGAGAAGTCTGAGCCAACTGAAGCAAAAAACCTCTATAAAGTACTGTGTTCAGAAAATTGGTTTAAAATTTTCAAGACTAACCTACGTTTTGTAAGATTAAGGTATCCTTATCTTTGATCTCGGAGAAGGGTATTTCCAGCAGATGTCCATAAACGCCCTAGCAGTGCGGTAAAGTTGTCTGTCAAGCGGTGGAAGTCGCTGATCGATACGTGCGTACTTCTCGCTGTAAACATACTGTAGTTTGATATGGCCAAGAACAGACTGAGCACGAAGGGCTTCTGAAGAACAATGAGTACTGGGCAAAAGATGAGTGAGGCACATGCATACAGGCATGTAGCCCCTCCTGTTGCTCTGACGCTCACGTTTATTTCATTGGGGACGCTGGAACACAATGACTGTTTGCCAAGGCCGATATGTGCGTGCGTCACCAGCGTGTAATTAAGTGAAAATAAAAGAAAAGCAGCACGAAAAGGGAAAGTAAGTCAAAAAGTGTCTTTATTAGAAAACAGAAAAAACGCGGAAAGAGTAAATAAAGGTATCTTCATTTGATGGGAATTAAAAAAGGTAACCGGAGGAAAAAGTAAACGAAAGAAGTATATTTAATTTTTATAGAGGCAATTTTTTAAGAAAAAGGAAACAAAAAACGTATATGCAGTTTTTATAGAGAACATTTTTTATAAGTTTTACTACAGTTTTTTTTACTATTTTAAACTAATCCTTTTTATTGCCAAAATATCTTTATTAAAAACATTTCTTTTCATGTGATTTGACATATAATAAAATACCGAATGAGTTCAAGAATTCATGGCAATCGGAGTCTTGGTTGCAAATATTTTCTACCACAAGCAAACGCAACAAAAATATCAGAGTTCTATAGGGGGAAATAACAGTACGTTTAATGTAAGCGCACTTGTAATTAATTGGCCTACGAAGATGAATTTTGAACCTAGACCAAGTAAACGTCTTGCCGCCAGCATCAATCATTATAACATCTTGTTTCACATGTTTTCACTTTTTTTTCAATTATATCTTTAGACCACAGGCGCCAACTTCTGAAAATTTTGAGGGGGGCTCAGTGGTGGATCACCGCACAAGCTCAGGGAGCGCACACGCTTGGGGCCTCAGTACCGCAGGAACCTCAAAAAAACTAAACAGAAAACTTAAAATTTTTATTTTCAACGGTTTGGTAGTTGATAAAAAATATAAAACAATAATAACAACGATAATAAAGAGCATTTTCGTATTAGTCTCGCGCGCTATGAACGGAACTGCGTTCAGCGTCTAGTACGCATAATTACTAGTGCAGTAGACAGAAATATCTTGATGAAAGCTTAACTGGAAAGCACTAATATTAAACTACAGCTGCTAAGCAACCATCACTGAAAATATTCAGTCTTGCTATCTTTCGCCGGATCCCAAAAAAAAGAAAAATGTTTTTTTTTGAAAGAAAACTGTTATAAAATTTTTTCGAGTTTTCTGATGTGATTTACATTACGTGTGAAACAGTAACGATAGTCAGTTCAGCGACGTTTGTTTACTATGTTAAATATCATGACGCATTTGCCACGTATTATGAGAAAAATATTTCTTCCACACTGTACAATATAATTGTTTAACTTTTTTAACAATATCTGTAATGCTAACTGTGAACGCTCGTTTTCCGTACTTAAATGAGTTAAAAATTATTATCTACGCACTTTATTAAGTCAGTTACATTTATGTGATTTATCACTTATGCTTAAACAAAACAAAATATTATTTCTATAAGTAAATGTATCTCAACAAAGATATATCTCACTTATTTTTGTTCAAAACAAAAAATGAGTCTATTTATATACATGTTTATTATTTGTTATTTAATAACACTAAATGTGATGCACAATGGGAGTTTTTTCTGTTACGGGCATAGGATTTCTTATATATATGCGTTTTTGTTTAACCCTTTAACCGGCTGGAACGAATTAACTCGGGGTTAGCATAATACGCTGAAATCAGCTAGAACGAGTATTTTCGCAGTGTAAGAAGTGGGCAGAACGCAACAGGAACAAGTGAACCTGCGCATCAGAAAGCGCTGCTTTTACCTTAGGTTTGCTTTTCTAAGTGGTCATTTGGGGATATGATTGTCCTTAATCATTACTTCCTTATTACCTTTTCAGCTAATAATGCTATAAAAAAGGACGTTGGACCTAAGAAGGAAGAGAAAAGATGTTTGAGTTACTTGTCTCCACCCAGTGGCATGATGCCCGTGTCCGGGGGACTACTTTTGAATCATTCATTTGGTAGTGGTACTCAGAATAAAGGACTTTGAGGGAATCAGACTACATACTGTAAGACTAAGGTCTGTATGGGAGCACTTACAACCAGCGATAGTCGTAAGATGAAATAGGAAAAGGAATTGTTTTGCCGTAGCTTTTGTATAACCTGGTTGCTATGAGAGCAATTCTGTTTGAGGAGCGCAGGAAAATTCGAGAAATTTTTGGCACAAGTACAACGGCCGCTTAAAGGGTTAATTGAAAAACAATGTAATTTTTAATTCATGCATTTTAATTTAACATTTTTAACCCTTGGTTGGTCGCTACACGTTGAACAATGTCAGTGGTCGCGCGTGAGAGTTTTTCTCACCCTGCCCTTTTCCTCTGTTTTGAGTAATCTACTCAATAATAACACTTCAGAATTCTTTCTTTGAAAGAAATATAGTTAATATATATATATATATATATAGTTACAAATCAAATTAGGCGAAAAACGCACTGATATCATCTATAAAATATACAAAACACATATGCCAGTGGTCGCTCAATGAGAAAAGCTCTCACGTGACGCAAACAACAGCGGTCGCTTGATGAGAAAATGTTCGCCTGAAGCACACGGGAGCAAAGAGCTGACTGCTTGAAAGTCAAAGACGCACCAATCTTTATCAAAACTGTGTTGGATAAAAAATTGTAGATCCTTATCAAAACTCATAAGAGATCTAAAAGTCACCTAGAGGGGCAGGGGCGGATATGTCCTCAGGGCATAGGTGCCGATTGTAGGGGGCAAGGTGAATCTCCCCCCTCTAATAATTTTACTAGAGGGACAGTGCCCACCCAATATTTTTGGTCGTCTTTAATTAAATAATCGCTTTGGCCTCATAAAGTGGGCCAAGCTCCATCTTACGAGACCAAAGAGATTTACTTCCAAAAAATTAATAAACAACAAAATAACTAAACATTTTACCATATTCAGCATTGTTCATTTGATAAGAAACTGGATTGCCAGCCCCGTATTTGGTTCGACATGTTCTCGTGATGTTTGAAACAATTATCAAAAATAAAATAAATAAAAATACAGAAACGTATAATCTCTAGGGCCTTTATGTATTTGTTTATTTTTTTGCGCTTCTCGTTCTTTGTTTGAGCAACAGCTCTAATTTTTCATATTTTTCGTAAGCGTTTGGAAACAAAATCTCCCGGGATATTTTTATTTTAAAATCGCAGACTGAATTTCATTTTTGAAAATATTAATATTCAGCAAAAGGATATTTCTATTTCTTTGTTTATTTTCTAATGAGCAATCGCAATTGCGTTTAAAAAAAAACAACGTCGATCTCGTTGTTTATTTCTTTGCTCTCCCCCTTTTATTTTTTTATTTCCCTCCTGAAACGGAACAGACGTGCTCCTCCCACGTGGGTCTGATCTCTTCACGCCTGCCCCCTCAATAATTTGCCGAAGTCGGCGCCCCTGCCTCAGGGTCCCTTCCAAATAAATGGCACTCTTTATACGCGAAGCGTGAGGGAAATGCTCATAGAGCGACCAACGGAGGGTTAAAAATGTATTATTTTGCAAATTATTGGAGAGGACCTCAAAATCAGGTTGCGCTTGAGAGCCTCCAAATGCTCGATTCGCCACTTGGGTGCCAAAATTCAAAAAGCAGGCATCGTGTTAAAATTTGAAAATGTTTAAATATCGGTGTGTAGTTAGCCCGTTTTCGCCATTCACTGCAAAACATATCGTACGAAGTATGATGTAAAATACCTCGCGATGGATTAATGGAACGATTGAATGAAAAATGAAATTTTAAAGTGGGACATTTAGTCCGAGGTCATATTTACCAGCATTTGATGCCCCGGTATGCTTCCTCGCCGTATATCGATATATTGTGTAAATACTAATCGAACATGATGTAATGGAACCTCGGTTATAAGTTTTTCACTTTAAACGGAACTCTGCCTTAGTCACCATGTTTTTCTATAGTTCCTATCGCCTTTTCAATTCGGTTAAACGTAATTCAGTTATACGCTTGTTTCCGATTATATGCTAAATTTTGACTTTCAGGTTATCAAAAATAAACGTTTTTTTTATTCTTTTATACGTAACTCGGTATGTTACAACTTTGAGAGAATCGAGACAGCGTTGCTGTGTCCTTGGTGCAGCCAAAATTGAACTCAAAGACATTGGAGAATAGACTGGCAAAGAGTTATGCTATTTTCGGCATACATAGAAAGCTGCCATTGTAGGGAGGAACTAGTGTGTTGACGTGTTTGCGCGAGTATTTTAGTTCTAAATCTTTAAGATCTTCATGAAATAAATACGGGATTACCCAAGTAATGCAAATTTTGAAGATGACAATCCGATTTTTGGTGTAAATGTGGCAAGGATGTTAAGTCAGATAATATCCAAAAACTAGAAAATTTCATCGTCCTGGAGCGGGACTCGAATCCGCGTCTCCCAGATAGCACCCGGGTATGCTAACCACTACACCACCCAGAACGACCAAGTCTCAAGTTTCCGATTTTCATTCGCTAGTCGAAGCCGATTGCTTCGACACGCGAATTCTGTGATGGTTATATTCAAATTAATCGGAAACTTGAGACTTGGTCGTTCTGGGTGGTGTAGTGGTTAGCATACCCGAGCGCTATCTGGGAGACGCGGGTTCGAGTCCCGCTCCAGGACGATGAAATTTTCAAGTTTTCTGATAATATCTGACTTAACATCCTTGTCACATTTACACCAAAAATCAGATTGTCATCTTCAAAATTTGCTTTAAGATCTTGATATATCTTTAAGATTTGAGTGCATGTGACGCGAAATTTTCCTGTTTAGTAGATTTTTTTTTCTGCTCTGTGAATATGGCCGGCCGCGATATAGCCTCGTATTTTCTACTTACAAGTCTTGTTTGTTTTTTCTCGGATATGAGCACTTGCTAATTACAGTTTGATCTAGAAAGTTCTCGGTTCCTATGTGCCCTGACCTTTGCCCCCATTTCGATGATTTTAAAAGAATTGGTTCAGTATACCTCCGGAACAACATACTAAAGTTTTGTCGCAAAAGAAGCATTTTCAGTCAAGTTATGTGGGTAGTGGTTGTGTAATCAATCTCGCTCCTGTGCCCTGACCTTTGACCCCATTTCGATGATATTCAACAGAACCGGTTCAGTATACCTCCGAAACAACATACTAAAGGTTTGTCGCAATCGAAGCATTTTTACGTAAGTTATGACACATAAGAGCGATGGAATGGGTCCCGCTCCTAAGTCCTTACCTTTGACACCATTTCGCCCATTTTCAATAGGGTTCGTCCCCAAGTTGTCCCCTACCACATGCTAAAATTTCATCGAAATCGAACCATTTTTTACGCGAGTCATCGTGCGGACAGACAGACAGACGGACAAAGCTGGAGCATATACGTTTCTTCAACCTACGGTTGGAAACCGTAAAAAAGACGTTGGCTGTGATGCAAAGAAGTCCGAGAGACACCATAAAGTTCTGCAGAGATCTGAACAAATTGTAATCATGTGGTGCAATGTCAGTGGAATAAGGGGAATGGGGCAGAACTTCTCAGCCAAAATCTCTGATCGTCTGCTGGGTCAGCCTCGCCATGTGAGGTCTCGCGTTGTCATGGTGGAGGACAACACCTATTCTGTTGACCAGTGCTGAATGTTTTACATGAAGAGCTTGCTTCAAACGGTCCAGTTGTTGACACCAGAGGTCTGCTGTTACGGTCTGTCCGGGATCCAAAAGCTCAAAGTGAGCTATGCCAGCGGTAGTCAACCAAACACAAAGCAAAACCCTCTTGGAGTGTAGGCCTGGTTTTGGAGTACGAACTGGTGTCTGACCTGGAGAAAGCCACTGGTTTTTGCGTTTGTTGTTCACGTAAAGAACCCACTTTTCATCTCCAGTGACAATTCGATGAAGAAATGGATCCTTTTCCTGTCGGCTGAGCAAAGAGTTGCAGATCGTGGGAGCTGGGCTTTGTTGTCAGGTGAAAGTTGGTGTGGGACCGAAACTCCTTGTCTATAGACCTTCCCTATCTGTCGCAGGTGCTCTTCAACAGTAAACCATGATGCATTAAGATGTTGGGATAATTCGTCAATGGTTTGACGAGGATCTGACTCAACGGCTCCACGCAGCAGGTCATTGTCCAGGTCCACGGCCCTTCCTGCACGAGGGGCATCAGAGAGGATAAAATTGCCCGACAGAAATTGGGCGAACCAACGCTTGTACTTGCGGACATTTAACGCATTCGAATAATCAGCGCAAATGTTATCGGTGGCCACGGTTGCATTGTTCCCCTTGTGAAATTCATACTGCGTACAATGACGAATATGTCTCTCCTCGGGTTTTATGTCACTCATTTTGTTCTGCAAATCTGGAACACAAAAACACCTACGTAAGTTAAAGGCGAATAGTTCATTCACTTGTACATACATTTAATTTACGTTGAACGTACATAAAAACCTCACAACTGCTCCCCAAACTTAGCCCCCCCCCCGCCCAAACGACATTACTTTCAGGTCCTCTCAATACATGGAAGGCATATACACTTTGCCGCCCCGGTGGCGCAGTGGTCTAAGCGATGGCCTCTGATCATTCGCCCGAAACGGGTCCGGGTTCGAATCCCGTGACGCATGGATGTAGTGTTTGTCTTACGGCACTGGCTCTCTCCCTTTCCTGGAACCAGTGACCCTAAATTAGGGACGGGCGACTGCTTATAGCCCATTGAGTTGCTCACGGTGGTCGTTAAACCTCCAAACAACAACAACAAGCATATACACTTTTACAGCTTCCCATCTCTTCAGAAAACGTGAAAATTATATACACTCGTGTTCATGAAAAGCAGAACACCTGAAAAGGAGTCGAGCTACGACTTTGATATTTACAGGACATGCTAATCGGCAATATCGTAGAAGTGATCAACATTTCGGCTCATAGATGCTTTATACCGCGTCTTGGAAAAACGGCCGCGGGTGGCCGAGTGGGCAACGTTCGTGACTGCCCCGGGAAGGGCCTCAGGTTCGATCCCAGGCAGGTACGAACGCTCGATCCACTAAATACCCGCCGTGCGTTGGATGGGCACGTTAAGCCGTCGGATCCCTGGTACTGCCCCCCCCCGGTAATAAATAAGGGCGTCTTCCTCCCCCTTTCTACTTCGCTTCCGTGTCACTTTCCTATTGGGCGCTCTAGCCCAAATCTCCTAGTTTCCTATTTCTAAGGGTTGTTTAAGACCTGGGGTCAGACACTCCCTTCCTAAAATCCTCTACATATGATCATGATCAGATCGTGCAACGTCACAGACCGGAAACCAGTGGTGCGGTTCTAAGAAAAAAAAAAGGTGCCTTAGCGGTGAACGGGTTAGGTGAAACAAACCCAGAAAAAAAGACCTTAAAATTTTCAAAAGCAATTTAGAATTTAATTTGTTGTTTTCATCAGTTAGTATTTTTATTGAAGTTTTATTACTAGTAAAAGTTATTAATTTTATCAACTTTTATTAAGATTGTTTAATCCGAGAAATTTTAAATAAAAGATACAAATTACGTGGGATTCAGATTCCAAGAATGTTAAGTGTTTCCCTTTAGATACTGTTCTGTCATTCTGTACGGTTCCAAATAATCAAGGTGAATGATACGTTTCAGTCACACCGAATACATATAACTTATATGCTGCTCTTGTTAAGGTTATGGGGTGGTAGTGGTGCATATCTTTTGCGTTGGTTTTTGTTTCTTTCCGGATATAATGACAAATGCGATCATCTTGTGCCACAGTCACCCAGCCCTGATTTCAAGCCATTGGTTCCGAGAATGGTCAGCGCCGTGAGGCGGGTCACCGCCACGCCTTGCGCTGGGCTCGAATCGAATTCGAGCGACTGGCCTGAATCATGTGCCTCTGACCACTTGGACTTCCGGAGGGTCCTTTTACGTTACTTATAAGGAATCATAGAATGTTTATGTGTGTGTGTGTGTGTGTGTTTTGGAGATTTAACGACCACCGTGAGCAACTCAATGGGATATAAGCAGACGTCCGTCCCAAATTTAGGGTCGCTGGTTCCAGGAAAGGGAGAGAGCCAGTGCCGTAAGACAAACACAACATCCATGCTTCACCCGGATTCGAACCCGGACCCGTTTCGGACGAATGATCAGAAGCCATCGCTTAGACCACTGCGCTAGAGGGCCAGACAGAATGGGTGTAGGGATTACTTTTGTTAGAGCTGGTGGTGAGTTTAGCTGAAATGCCCTTCTCAAACATAAAACATTTGACGCTTTTGGAAATTGGAGTTAACGACCACTATGAGGAACTCTAAGGGATATAGGCAGCCATCCGTCCCTAATTTAGGGTCACTGGCTCCAGAGAGAGGGGAAAGCAGTGTTGTAACACAAGCACACTACCTATGCGTAGACTGGGATTCGAACCCAGCCCCCCCAGAGGAATGGTGAGTAGCCTACGACACCATAGCAGCTACTTGTCGCTCTGTCTACATGGATGATCACGCCTTATTGCGTGATCCCACAGTTTAGTATCGTCCTTGCAAAACGAACGTCCTGTTAAGCTACGAGTATGCTTTCATATAAAGCAGTGTTATTTTTACACACATGATCATCTGAAAAATTTCTTTGCCGTGTTTTTCTTCCCAGCTAACCGTGAAAAGTACCTTAGCGCTGCTAAGCCCCGCTAAGGCTCCCCTACAGCACTGCCGGAAACCGGACGTTTTTATGTCATAAGCGCCGCGGGGCTCGGTCAGCATGTCAGTGCTTGCTCAGCAGTGGGTAAGGATACCTCGTCGTCGTGTAAGACAGTCCTACAGTCACATCAGTGAATTCAACAGAGGTCGCAGTGTCGACATGAGAGACTGCAATACCTCCCTTCAGGAGATTACCGGTCGTGTGGGGCGCAGTGTGGCCGTCGTAGCAAGAGTGTGACGAGGAATGGTACGAAAAAAGGGCGTAGCATACGAAGAGAACGTTCTGAACGATGTACACAGGCAACACCGAGGGACAACCGTAGTCTCACGAGGATGTCTTTGAGTGAGCGTTCTGTATCATCAACGAAGTTGGCTCAGCAGTGGCGAACTGTGACGCATTCTCCCGTGTCAGCTGTAACAGTACCTCATGCATGTTCGTCCGCCTCTCCTGAGGCTACCTTTGACACAGCAGTAACAGGATGCAAAAGGGCATTGAACGAAGGGAGTGACGTAAGGAATGGCACAATATCGTGTTCTCGGATGAAACGTGCTTCTGTTTAGGCGAAAATGATGACCGCATCTGTGTCAGCCGACGACTGGGATAAAGTCATCGTGAAAAGTGCATTCGCACCTTGCATACCGCACCAGCACAAGGCATTATTGCCTGCGGTGCTATTGGGTACGAAAGCAGATCACATCTTGTGAGAGTCCATACCACCATAAGGAATGTCGTTATGTCAATGACATTCAACGGCCGGACGCTTTTCACTATCTCCAGAACGCCCCCAGGGTCATATTTCATCAGGACACTGCCACCACGCATGTTGAAGCGACAATACGTGCCTTCTTTAGGGATCACAACGTTCCACTTCTGCCGCGGCCGGCCAGATCGCCGGATTTATCATCCATGGAAAACCTCTAGGACATACTCAAACAGCAGATGCAGCGGTACGACCGTCCGCCAGAAAAAGTTGACGAACTTTGGGTGCGGGTCGGTACAGGCTGGATGGCTATTACACAGGACACCATTCATACATTATTTGATTCGATGCCTCAGCATATACAGCAGGTGATAAAGCCAGAGGTGGCCACACCGATTATAAGCTACATGAACGCACTTGGTATACATGTGACACCGAGATGCTAATCATTTGTTCCGTATTGCCTAATGAACATGTACAGCAGGTGTAAAAGCCAGAGGAGGCCATACCGATTATAAGCTACATGGACGCACTTGGTATACATGTGACACCGAGATTCTAATCATTTGTTCCGTATTGCCTTATGAACATGTACAGCAGGTGTAAAAGCCAGAGGTGGCCATACCGATTATAAGCTACATGAACGCACTTGGTATACATGTGACACCGTGATTCTAATCATTTGTTCCGTATTGCCTAATGAACATGTACAGCAGGTGATAAAGCCAGAGGTGTCCATAACGATTATAAGTTACATGGACGCACTTGGTATACATGTGACACCGAGATGCTAATAATTTGTTCCGTATTGCCTAATGAACATGTACAGCAGGTGTAAAAGCCAGAGGAGGCCATACCGATTATAAGCTACATGGACGCACTTGGTATACATGTGACACCGAGATGCTAATCATTTGTTCCGTATTGCCTAATGAACATGTACAGCAGGTGTAAAAGCCAGAGGAGGCCATACCGATTATAAGCTACATGGACGCACTTGGTATACATGTGACACCGAGATTCTAATCATTTGTTCCGTATTGCCTTATGAACATGTACAGCAGGTGTAAAAGCCAGAGGTGGCCATACCGATTATAAGCTACATGGACGCACTTGGTATACATGTGACACCGTGATTCTAATCATTTGTTCCGTATTGCCTAATGAACATGTACAGCAGGTGATAAAGCCAGAGGTGTCCATAACGATTATAAGCTACATGGACGCACTTGGTATACATGTGACACCGAGATGCTAATAATTTGTTCCGTATTGCCTAATGAACATGTACAGCAGGTGTAAAAGCCAGAGGAGGCCATACCGATTATAAGCTACATGGACGCACTTGGTATACATGTGACACCGAGATTCTAATCATTTGTTCCGTATTGCCTAATGAACATGTACAGCAGGTGATAAAGCCAGAGGAGGCCATACCGATTATAAGCTACATGGACGCATTTGGTATACATGTGACACCGAGATGCTAATAATTTGTTCTCTATTGCCTAATGAACATGTACAGCAGGTGTAAAAGCCAGAGGAGGCCATACCGATTATAAGCTACATGGACGCACTTGGTATACATGTGACACCGAGATTCTAATCATTTGTTCCGTATTGCCTTATGAACATGTACAGCAGGTGATAAAGCCAGAGGAGGCCATACCGATTATAAGCTACATGGACGCACTTGGTATACATGTGACACCGAGATTCTAATCATTTGTTCCGTATTGCCTAATGAACATGTACAGCAGGTGATAAAGCCAGAGGAGGCCATACCGATTATAAGCTACATGGACGCATTTGGTATACATGTGACACCGAGATGCTAATAATTTGTTCCGTATTGCCTAATGAACATGTACAGCAGGTGTAAAAGCTAGAGGAGGCCATACCGATTATAAGCTACATGGACGCACTTGGTATACATGTGACACCGAGATTCTAATCATTTGTTCCGTATTGCCTTATGAACATGTACAGCAGGTGATAAAGCCAGAGGAGGCCATACCGATTATAAGCTACATGGACGCACTTGGTATACATGTGACACCGAGATTCTAATCATTTGTTCCGTATTGCCTAATGAACATGTACAGCAGGTGATAAAGCCAGAGGAGGCCATACCGATTATAAGCTACATGGACGCACTTGGTATACATGTGACACCGAGATGCTAATAATTTGTTCCGTATTGCCTAATGAACATGTACAGCAGGTGTAAAAGCTAGAGGAGGCCATACCGATTATAAGCTACATGGACGCACTTGGTATACATGTGACACCGAGATGCTAATCATTTGTTCCGTATTGCCTAATGAACATGTACAGCAGGTGTAAAAGCTAGAGGAGGCCATACCGATTATAAGCTACATGGACGCACTTGGTATACATGTGACACCGAGATGCTAATCATTTGTTCCGTATTGCCTAATGAACATGTACAGCAGGTGTAAAAGCCAGAGGAGGCCATACCGATTATAAGCTACATGGACGCACTTGGTATACATGTGACACCGAGATGCTAATCATTTGTTCCGTATTGCCTAATGAACATGTACAGCAGGTGTAAAAGCCAGAGGAGGCCATACCGATTATAAGCTACATGAACGCACTTGGTATACATGTGACACCGAGATGCTAATCATTTGTTCCGTATTGCCTAATGAACATGTACAGCAGGTGTAAAAGCCAGAGGAGGCCATACCGATTATAAGCTACATGGACGCACTTGGTATACATGTGACACCGAGATTCTAATCATTTGTTCCGTATTGCCTAATGAACATGTACAGCAGGTGTAAAAGCCAGAGGTGGCCATACCGATTATAAGCTACATGAACGCACTTGGTATACATGTGACACCGTGATTCTAATCATTTGTTCCGTATTGCCTAATGAACATGTACAGCAGGTGATAAAGCCAGAGGTGTCCATAACGATTATAAGTTACATGGACGCACTTGGTATACATGTGACACCGAGATGCTAATAATTTGTTCCGTATTGCCTAATGAACATGTACAGCAGGTGTAAAAGCCAGAGGTGGCCATACCGATTATAAGCTACATGAACGCACTTGGTATACATGTGACACCGTGATTCTAATCATTTGTTCCGTATTGCCTAATGAACATGTACAGCAGGTGATAAAGCCAGAGGTGTCCATAACGATTATAAGTTACATGGACGCACTTGGTATACATGTGACACCGAGATGCTAATAATTTGTTCCGTATTGCCTAATGAACATGTACAGCAGGTGTAAAAGCCAGAGGAGGCCATACCGATTATAAGCTACATGGACGCACTTGGTATACATGTGACACCGAGATTCTAATCATTTGTTCCGTATTGCCTTATGAACATGTACAGCAGGTGTAAAAGCCAGAGGTGGCCATACCGATTATAAGCTACATGGACGCACTTGGTATACATGTGACACCGTGATTCTAATCATTTGTTCCGTATTGCCTAATGAACATGTACAGCAGGTGATAAAGCCAGAGGTGTCCATAACGATTATAAGCTACATGGACGCACTTGGTATACATGTGACACCGAGATGCTAATAATTTGTTCCGTATTGCCTAATGAACATGTACAGCAGGTGTAAAAGCCAGAGGAGGCCATACCGATTATAAGCTACATGGACGCACTTGGTATACATGTGACACCGAGATTCTAATCATTTGTTCCGTATTGCCTAATGAACATGTACAGCAGGTGATAAAGCCAGAGGAGGCCATACCGATTATAAGCTTCATGGACGCATTTGGTATACATGTGACACCGAGATGCTAATAATTTGTTCCGTATTGCCTAATGAACATGTACAGCAGGTGTAAAAGCTAGAGGTGGCCATACCGATTATAAGCTACATGGACGCACTTGGTATACATGTGACACCGAGATTCTAATCATTTGTTCCGTATTGCCTAATGAACATGTACAGCAGGTGTAAAAGCTAGAGGAGGCCATACCGATTATAAGCTACATGGACGCACTTGGTATACATGTGACACCGAGATGCTAATAATTTGTTCCGTATTGCCTAATGAACATGTACAGCAGGTGTAAAAGCCAGAGGAGGCCATACCGATTATAAGCTACATGGACGCACTTGGTATACATGTGACACCGAGATTCTAATCATTTGTTCCGTATTGCCTTATGAACATGTACAGCAGGTGTAAAAGCCAGAGGTGGCCATACCGATTATAAGCTACATGGACGCACTTGGTATACATGTGACACCGTGATTCTAATCATTTGTTCCGTATTGCCTAATGAACATGTACAGCAGGTGATAAAGCCAGAGGTGTCCATAACGATTATAAGCTACATGGACGCACTTGGTATACATGTGACACCGAGATGCTAATAATTTGTTCCGTATTGCCTAATGAACATGTACAGCAGGTGTAAAAGCCAGAGGAGGCCATACCGATTATAAGCTACATGGACGCACTTGGTATACATGTGACACCGAGATTCTAATCATTTGTTCCGTATTGCCTAATGAACATGTACAGCAGGTGATAAAGCCAGAGGAGGCCATACCGATTATAAGCTACATGGACGCATTTGGTATACATGTGACACCGAGATGCTAATAATTTGTTCCGTATTGCCTAATGAACATGTACAGCAGGTGTAAAAGCTAGAGGAGGCCATACCGATTATAAGCTACATGGACGCACTTGGTATACATGTGACACCGAGATGCTAATCATTTGTTCCGTATTGCCTAATGAACATGTACAGCAGGTGTAAAAGCTAGAGGAGGCCATACCGATTATAAGCTACATGGACGCACTTGGTATACATGTGACACCGAGATGCTAATCATTTGTTCCGTATTGCCTAATGAACATGTACAGCAGGTGTAAAAGCCAGAGGAGGCCATACCGATTATAAGCTACATGGACGCACTTGGTATACATGTGACACCGAGATGCTAATCATTTGTTCCGTATTGCCTAATGAACATGTACAGCAGGTGTAAAAGCCAGAGGAGGCCATACCGATTATAAGCTACATGAACGCACTTGGTATACATGTGACACCGAGATGCTAATCATTTGTTCCGTATTGCCTAATGAACATGTACAGCAGGTGTAAAAGCCAGAGGAGGCCATACCGATTATAAGCTACATGGACGCACTTGGTATACATGTGACACCGAGATTCTAATCATTTGTTCCGTATTGCCTAATGAACATGTACAGCAGGTGTAAAAGCCAGAGGTGGCCATACCGATTATAAGCTACATGAACGCACTTGGTATACATGTGACACCGTGATTCTAATCATTTGTTCCGTATTGCCTAATGAACATGTACAGCAGGTGATAAAGCCAGAGGTGTCCATAACGATTATAAGTTACATGGACGCACTTGGTATACATGTGACACCGAGATGCTAATAATTTGTTCCGTATTGCCTAATGAACATGTACAGCAGGTGTAAAAGCCAGAGGTGGCCATACCGATTATAAGCTACATGAACGCACTTGGTATACATGTGACACCGTGATTCTAATCATTTGTTCCGTATTGCCTAATGAACATGTACAGCAGGTGATAAAGCCAGAGGTGTCCATAACGATTATAAGTTACATGGACGCACTTGGTATACATGTGACACCGAGATGCTAATAATTTGTTCCGTATTGCCTAATGAACATGTACAGCAGGTGTAAAAGCCAGAGGAGGCCATACCGATTATAAGCTACATGGACGCACTTGGTATACATGTGACACCGAGATTCTAATCATTTGTTCCGTATTGCCTTATGAACATGTACAGCAGGTGTAAAAGCCAGAGGTGGCCATACCGATTATAAGCTACATGGACGCACTTGGTATACATGTGACACCGTGATTCTAATCATTTGTTCCGTATTGCCTAATGAACATGTACAGCAGGTGATAAAGCCAGAGGTGTCCATAACGATTATAAGCTACATGGACGCACTTGGTATACATGTGACACCGAGATGCTAATAATTTGTTCCGTATTGCCTAATGAACATGTACAGCAGGTGTAAAAGCCAGAGGAGGCCATACCGATTATAAGCTACATGGACGCACTTGGTATACATGTGACACCGAGATTCTAATCATTTGTTCCGTATTGCCTAATGAACATGTACAGCAGGTGATAAAGCCAGAGGAGGCCATACCGATTATAAGCTACATGGACGCATTTGGTATACATGTGACACCGAGATGCTAATAATTTGTTCCGTATTGCCTAATGAACATGTACAGCAGGTGTAAAAGCTAGAGGAGGCCATACCGATTATAAGCTACATGGACGCACTTGGTATACATGTGACACCGAGATTCTAATCATTTGTTCCGTATTGCCTAATGAACATGTACAGCAGGTGATAAAGCCAGAGGAGGCCATACCGATTATAAGCTACATGGACGCACTTGGTATACATGTGACACCGAGATGCTAATAATTTGTTCCGTATTGCCTAATGAACATGTACAGCAGGTGTAAAAGCTAGAGGAGGCCATACCGATTATAAGCTACATGGACGCACTTGGTATACATGTGGCACCGAGATGCTAATCATTTGTTCCGTATTGCCTAATGAACATGTACAGCAGGTGTAAAAGCTAGAGGAGGCCATACCGATTATAAGCTACATGGACGCACTTGGTATACATGTGGCACCGAGATGCTAATCATTTGTTCCGTATTGCCTAATGAACATGTACAGCAGGTGTAAAAGCTAGAGGAGGCCATACCGATTATAAGCTACATGGACGCACTTGGTATACATGTGACACCGAGATGCTAATAATTTGTTCCGTATTGCCTAATGAACATGTACAGCAGGTGTAAAAGCTAGAGGAGGCCATACCGATTATAAGCTACATGGACGCACTTGGTATACATGTGGCACCGAGATGCTAATCATTTGTTCCGTATTGCCTAATGAACATGTACAGCAGGTGTAAAAGCTAGAGGAGGCCATACCGATTATAAGCTACATGGACGCACTTGGTATACATGTGGCACCGAGATGCTAATCATTTGTTCCGTATTGCCTAATGAACATGTACAGCAGGTGTAAAAGCTAGAGGAGGCCATACCGATTATAAGCTACATGGACGCACTTGGTATACATGTGGCACCGAGATGCTAATCATTTGTTCCGTATTGCCTAATGAACATGTACAGCAGGTGTAAAAGCTAGAGGAGGCCATACCGATTATAAGCTACATGGACGCACTTGGTATACATGTGGCACCGAGATGCTAATCATTTGTTCCGTATTGCCTAATGAACATGTACAGCAGGTGTAAAAGCTAGAGGAGGCCATACCGATTATAAGCTACATGGACGCACTTGGTATACATGTGGCACCGAGATGCTAATCATTTGTTCCGTATTGCCTAATGAACATGTACAGCAGGTGTAAAAGCTAGAGGAGGCCATACCGATTATAAGCTACATGGACGCACTTGGTATACATGTGGCACCGAGATGCTAATCATTTGTTCCGTATTGCCTAATGAACATGTACAGCAGGTGTAAAAGCTAGAGGAGGCCATACCGATTATAAGCTACATGGACGCACTTGGTATACATGTGGCACCGAGATGCTAATCATTTGTTCCGTATTGCCTAATGAACATGTACAGCAGGTGTAAAAGCTAGAGGAGGCCATACCGATTATAAGCTACATGGACGCACTTGGTATACATGTGACACCGAGATGCTAATAATTTGTTCCGTATTGCCTAATGAACATGTACAGCAGGTGTAAAAGCTAGAGGAGGCCATACCGATTATAAGCTACATGGACGCACTTGGTATACATGTGGCACCGAGATGCTAATCATTTGTTCCGTATTGCCTAATGAACATGTACAGCAGGTGTAAAAGCTAGAGGAGGCCATACCGATTATAAGCTACATGGACGCACTTGGTATACATGTGGCACCGAGATGCTAATCATTTGTTCCGTATTGCCTAATGAACATGTACAGCAGGTGTAAAAGCTAGAGGAGGCCATACCGATTATAAGCTACATGGACGCACTTGGTATACATGTGACACCGAGATGCTAATAATTTGTTCCGTATTGCCTAATGAACATGTACAGCAGGTGTAAAAGCCAGAGGAGGCCATACCGATTATAAGCTACATGGACGCACTTGGTATACATGTGACACCGAGATGCTAATCATTTGTTCCGTATTGCCTAATGAACATGTACGGCAGGTGTAAAAGCCAGAGGTGGCCATACCGATTATAAGCTACATGGACGCACTTGGTATACATGTGACACCGAGATTCTAATCATTTGTTCCGTATTGCCTAATGAACATGTACAGCAGGTGTAAAAGCCAGAGGTGGCCATACCGATTATAAGCTACATGGACGCACTTGGTATACATGTGACACCGAGATGCTAATAATTTGTTCCGTATTGCCTAATGAACATGTACAGCAGGTGATAAAGCCAGAGGTGTCCATAACGATTATAAGCTACATGGACGCACTTGGTATACATGTGACACCGAGATGCTAATCATTTGTTCCGTATTGCCTAATGAACATGTACAGCAGGTGATAAAGCCAGAGGTGGCCATACCGATTATAAGCTACATGGACGCACTTGGTATACATGTGACACCGAGATGCTAATCATTTGTTCCGTATTGCCTAATGAACATGTACAGCAGGTGATAAAGCCAGAGGTGGCCATACCGATTATAAGCTACATGGACGCACTTGGTATACATGTGACACCGAGATGCTAATCATTTGTTCCGTATTGCCTAATGAACATGTACGGCAGGTGTAAAAGCCAGAGGTGGCCATACCGATTATAAGCTACATGGACGCACTTGGTATACATGTGACACCGAGATTCTAATCATTTGTTCCGTATTGCCTAATGAACATGTACAGCAGGTGTAAAAGCCAGAGGTGGCCATACCGATTATAAGCTACATGGACGCACTTGGTATACATGTGGCACCGAGATGCTAATCATTTGTTCCGTATTGCCTAATGAACATGTACAGCAGGTGTAAAAGCTAGAGGAGGCCATACCGATTATAAGCTACATGGACGCACTTGGTATACATGTGGCACCGAGATGCTAATCATTTGTTCCGTATTGCCTAATGAACATGTACAGCAGGTGTAAAAGCTAGAGGAGGCCATACCGATTATAAGCTACATGGACGCACTTGGTATACATGTGGCACCGAGATGCTAATCATTTGTTCCGTATTGCCTAATGAACATGTACAGCAGGTGTAAAAGCTAGAGGAGGCCATACCGATTATAAGCTACATGGACGCACTTGGTATACATGTGGCACCGAGATGCTAATCATTTGTTCCGTATTGCCTAATGAACATGTACAGCAGGTGTAAAAGCTAGAGGAGGCCATACCGATTATAAGCTACATGGACGCACTTGGTATACATGTGGCACCGAGATGCTAATCATTTGTTCCGTATTGCCTAATGAACATGTACAGCAGGTGTAAAAGCTAGAGGAGGCCATACCGATTATAAGCTACATGGACGCACTTGGTATACATGTGGCACCGAGATGCTAATCATTTGTTCCGTATTGCCTAATGAACATGTACAGCAGGTGTAAAAGCTAGAGGAGGCCATACCGATTATAAGCTACATGGACGCACTTGGTATACATGTGGCACCGAGATGCTAATCATTTGTTCCGTATTGCCTAATGAACATGTACAGCAGGTGTAAAAGCTAGAGGAGGCCATACCGATTATAAGCTACATGGACGCACTTGGTATACATGTGACACCGAGATGCTAATAATTTGTTCCGTATTGCCTAATGAACATGTACAGCAGGTGTAAAAGCTAGAGGAGGCCATACCGATTATAAGCTACATGGACGCACTTGGTATACATGTGGCACCGAGATGCTAATCATTTGTTCCGTATTGCCTAATGAACATGTACAGCAGGTGTAAAAGCTAGAGGAGGCCATACCGATTATAAGCTACATGGACGCACTTGGTATACATGTGGCACCGAGATGCTAATCATTTGTTCCGTATTGCCTAATGAACATGTACAGCAGGTGTAAAAGCTAGAGGAGGCCATACCGATTATAAGCTACATGGACGCACTTGGTATACATGTGACACCGAGATGCTAATAATTTGTTCCGTATTGCCTAATGAACATGTACAGCAGGTGTAAAAGCCAGAGGAGGCCATACCGATTATAAGCTACATGGACGCACTTGGTATACATGTGACACCGAGATGCTAATCATTTGTTCCGTATTGCCTAATGAACATGTACGGCAGGTGTAAAAGCCAGAGGTGGCCATACCGATTATAAGCTACATGGACGCACTTGGTATACATGTGACACCGAGATTCTAATCATTTGTTCCGTATTGCCTAATGAACATGTACAGCAGGTGTAAAAGCCAGAGGTGGCCATACCGATTATAAGCTACATGGACGCACTTGGTATACATGTGACACCGAGATGCTAATAATTTGTTCCGTATTGCCTAATGAACATGTACAGCAGGTGATAAAGCCAGAGGTGTCCATAACGATTATAAGCTACATGGACGCACTTGGTATACATGTGACACCGAGATGCTAATCATTTGTTCCGTATTGCCTAATGAACATGTACAGCAGGTGATAAAGCCAGAGGTGGCCATACCGATTATAAGCTACATGGACGCACTTGGTATACATGTGACACCGAGATGCTAATCATTTGTTCCGTATTGCCTAATGAACATGTACAGCAGGTGATAAAGCCAGAGGTGGCCATACCGATTATAAGCTACATGGACGCACTTGGTATACATGTGACACCGAGATGCTAATCATTTGTTCCGTATTGCCTAATGAACATGTACGGCAGGTGTAAAAGCCAGAGGTGGCCATACCGATTATAAGCTACATGGACGCACTTGGTATACATGTGACACCGAGATTCTAATCATTTGTTCCGTATTGCCTAATGAACATGTACAGCAGGTGTAAAAGCCAGAGGTGGCCATACCGATTATAAGCTACATGGACGCACTTGGTATACATGTGACACCGAGATGCTAATAATTTGTTCCGTATTGCCTAATGAACATGTACAGCAGGTGATAAAGCCAGAGGTGTCCATAACGATTATAAGCTACATGGACGCACTTGGTATACATGTGACACCGAGATGCTAATCATTTGTTCCGTATTGCCTAATGAACATGTACAGCAGGTGATAAAGCCAGAGGTGGCCATACCGATTATAAGCTACATGGACGCACTTGGTATACATGTGACACCGAGATGCTAATCATTTGTTCCGTATTGCGTAATGAACATGTACAGCAGGTGATAAAGCCAGAGGTGTCCATAACGATTATAAGTTACATGGACGCACTTGGTATACATGTGACACCGAGATGCTAATAATTTGTTCCGTATTGCCTAATGAACATGTACAGCAGGTGTAAAAGCCAGAGGTGGCCATACCGATTATAAGCTACATGAACGCACTTGGTATACATGTGACACCGTGATTCTAATCATTTGTTCCGTATTGCCTAATGAACATGTACAGCAGGTGATAAAGCCAGAGGTGTCCATAACGATTATAAGTTACATGGACGCACTTGGTATACATGTGACACCGAGATGCTAATAATTTGTTCCGTATTGCCTAATGAACATGTACAGCAGGTGTAAAAGCCAGAGGTGGCCATACCGATTATAAGCTACATGAACGCACTTGGTATACATGTGACACCGTGATTCTAATCATTTGTTCCGTATTGCCTAATGAACATGTACAGCAGGTGATAAAGCCAGAGGTGTCCATAACGATTATAAGTTACATGGACGCACTTGGTATACATGTGACACCGAGATGCTAATCATTTGTTCCGTATTGCCTAATGAACATGTACAGCAGGTGATAAAGCCAGAGGTGTCCATAACGATTATAAGTTACATGGACGCACTTGGTATACATGTGACACCGAGATGCTAATAATTTGTTCCGTATTGCCTAATGAACATGTACAGCAGGTGTAAAAGCCAGAGGAGGCCATACCGATTATAAGCTACATGAACGCACTTGGTATACATGTGACACCGAGATTCTAATAACTTGTTCCGTATTGCCTAATGAACATGTACAGCAGGTGATAAAGCCAGAGGGGGCCATACCGATTATAAGCTTTATGGACGCACTTGGTATACATGTGACACCGAGATGCTAATCATTTGTTCCGTATTGCCTAATGAACATGTACAGCAGGTGATAAAGCCAGAGGTGGCCATACCGATTATAAGCTACATGGACGCACTTGGTATACATGTGACACCGAGATGCTAATCATTTGTTCTCTATTGCCTAATGAACATGTACAGCAGGTGTAAAAGCCAGAGGTGGCCATACCGATTATAAGCTACATGGACGCACTTGGTATACATGTGACACCGAGATTCTAATCATTTGTTCCGTATTGCCTTATGAACATGTACAGCAGGTGATAAAGCCAGAGGTGTCCATAACGATTATAAGTTACATGGACGCACTTGGTATACATGTGACACCGAGATGCTAATCATTTGTTCCGTATTGCCTAATGAACATGTACAGCAGGTGTAAAAGCTAGAGGAGGCCATACCGATTATAAGCTACATGGACGCACTTGGTATACATGTGACACCGAGATTCTAATCATTTGTTCCGTATTGCCTTATGAACATGTACAGCAGGTGATAAAGCCAGAGGTGTCCATAACGATTATAAGTTACATGGACGCACTTGGTATACATGTGACACCGAGATGCTAATCATTTGTTCCGTATTGCCTAATGAACATGTACAGCAGGTGTAAAAGCTAGAGGAGGCCATACCGATTATAAGCTACATGGACGCACTTGGTATACATGTGACACCGAGATTCTAATCATTTGTTCCGTATTGCCTTATGAACATGTACAGCAGGTGATAAAGCCAGAGGTGTCCATAACGATTATAAGTTACATGGACGCACTTGGTATACATGTGACACCGAGATGCTAATCATTTGTTCCGTATTGCCTAATGAACATGTACAGCAGGTGTAAAAGCTAGAGGAGGCCATACCGATTATAAGCTACATGGACGCACTTGGTATACATGTGACACCGAGATTCTAATCATTTGTTCCGTATTGCCTTATGAACATGTACAGCAGGTGATAAAGCCAGAGGTGTCCATAACGATTATAAGTTACATGGACGCACTTGGTATACATGTGACACCGAGATGCTAATCATTTGTTCTCTATTGCCTAATGAACATGTACAGCAGGTGTAAAAGCCAGAGGTGGCCATACCGATTATAAGCTACATGGACGCACTTGGTATACATGTGACACCAAGATGCTAATCATTTGTTCTCTATTGCCTAATGAACATATCCTGTAAAAATCAAAGATCGATTCAGCTTTCAGGTGCTCTGTATTTTATGAACACGAGTGTATATGCTATGCATTATTTGTAGTGTAGTGGCATGTCTCCTGGACCCTTGGTAATGGTGAGCTCCTAGGCTATAGACCCGTTAGCCCCGCGCACCCGATCCGGCCCTGCATAGGGCCAGTTATTAGGCTCGCACCACTAAAAATAAGCAATTGGCAATATTTTTCGCATTTTTCAAACTGGTATTCTCTGGTTGAATATGTTAATTTTCATTATTTTTTTAAATCTTAGCGCATATATTAAGTTCCCTTTAAGTCTGGAATATGATTCGTCCAATTATGAAATTAAGCGTTTTATGAGCAAATTAAAAAAATTCCAAGTTTTGAACCATCCTGTATAAATTAAACGAACTTAATCAACAAAAACACCGGTAGCTTAAAAATAAATGACTACATATTGTTTCAGTGTTATTCATTTGATTAGTATAAAGGAAAGTAAGGTTGGAAAACTTTAAATAATTAACAAGACAAGGTACAAGAAACATGCTCTTCTGCACTTTCCGACCATTCAGTTGCCTGACAATGTTGTTTCTTGAGAAATCAATTGGCAGAGGTGTACGATTTCCCGAAAAAGCTGTTTAATTTTTTGTAGTAACAATACTGTTGAGCTCTGTTTTGATTCTTTAGATCTAATTTTCCATAATTTGAAAATAAATATTTAAATATGGATTTAGCGCAGGTTGCAACAATTTTGAGCGGTACTGAGCACCCGCATGCCCGGTGCTTATGCTTTAGGCATGGCCCTGAGATCTTCCAAAAAATTAACGGTGACTGTTTCTTGATACTCTTTCTGTGTCCCGGGAGTAGAAAGTGTTGTGAGATATAGTTGCGACTCTTCAACATCATTTTCTCTGTTCCCCGTTTTGCTTTTAAAACAGAATTTAGCATTGAATCGTGATTTAACGCTTTTTTTTTTTTTTTTTTTTTTTTTTTGCATGATTAGCAGATCTAATAATTTTAGCTATTAGTGTCCTTTTTTGTTTTGTTTTTCAGCACAGCTCTTTTTATAGTTACTGTAAGATTTTTTTCTGTAAAAAACATTGTTTTTCTTCATTCATTCGAAGAAATACAAAAGCAGTCAATATCATGTTACAGCGATACTACTTTGCCAGAAACATTTTTACATGATATTCGTTGAATATCTATATCGTATTTCCCTCATTTAGTTACAGACAAATTTCTACCACTCTTAGTGCGTGTTTGGCTATTGTTGTACACTATTTTTGCAAAAAAAAACAAAACAAAAACGGAGCAGTATGGGAAAGTCGTTCGGTCCTAATGAAACTCCGTATGCAAGTACTCCAGGGCCGAATATGCAAATGATTAAAAAATAACGGCCAATGACTAAATAGTTGCCAGCCACTGCGCATGGGAACCGCGAATCGAGAAGGGTATATCAAGAGCAAAGCTCTCACGCAGGACAATTGACAGCGGATTTCGGTTGAATTAACCTTCAAAGACGGCGAGGATGCCTCAGCGTCGTATCAGTGCACACAATACCAGCAGTTGAGAGAGGCCAGTTGGCCAAGTTGTCGTATCGCCCGGCATTTGGGTCGGAGCGATGCGGCAATCGGACGATGTTGTCGCAAATGTATCCAGAAAGGCACAACCCAGCGGTACGCGGACAGTGGACGGCCGAGGGTAACAACAAAACGCGAGGACCGAGCGAGTGTGAAACACGCAGGAAAACAACCGAATTCGTTGATCTCTACCATCCGTGCCCATGTAGCGTCGTCTACAGGCACGGAAGTGGACATCCGGACCGTTACCAGATGACTTGCGGCATGGGTTAGCATTCGAGAAGGCCACTCAGCCGCCTGCCAATGACCAGCGACGGCACCGGTTGCAGTGGTGTCGGGCCAGACCGAAGTGGGATAGTGTCCAGTAGCGTCATGTTGTCTTTGGTAATGAGTCACGGTTTGCACTTGGCGCCGATGACCAGGGCATACGTTCTGGCGACGAGCTGGCCAGGCCATGGATCCTGCGTTTACCGCGGAACGGCACACAGCCAGCATACCGGGAGTGACTGTTTGGGAGCTGTTTCGTCCGATAGTTGTACACCCTTGGTAGTCTTCCGTACCACCCTCACGGCTTAATGGTACGTCGGCGACATTCTACGGCCTGTTGTGTTGCCATTCCTGTCGGATCACCGAGTGATTTTTCAACAGGATATTACCCGGCCACACATGGCACGGCTCTTCCATGCCTTCCTCCGTAATGTTGACACTCTTCGATAGCCGGCCCGATCACCCAACCTCTCACCGATCGAACATGTTTGAAACATGATCGAACGCCACCTACGCCCATCACGGAATGTTGGCGAACTGGTCTGCAATTTGGACACCACCTGGCATGCTATACGTTAGGAAAGTATGCGTGAACTGTACGCGTCTATGCCACGCCCGGTAACCGCTTATATCCGAGTCAGAAGTAGCGCTACAAAGTAGTGACTTGCTCCACTCGTGTAGCTGTTTTATCCGAATAAATGGCCTAACTGATCTGGGATTGCAATAATTTCTCTTCCTATACATATACATTGCACATATTAATTTTCACCTCGATTGGATGATTCCATCTGGATGTTTCGTTTTTTTTCAAAGAGTGTATAATCTGCACTCAGCCCCCTTTCCGAATGTTAAATCCATAACGGTCGCCAAAGCCATATATGTAGTAATGAAGAATCCTTTCCATAAAATTTATTAATTGTCAATATGCATCATATAGTAAAACATTCTGCGTTTTGTAGGATATGGATGGCTTTTTTTCTATTTAAATGATTGCAAGTTCATTTGAATCACCCATTGTTTCAAATTACTGAAGCCCATTTCCCTTGACGCCACAACGACAGCTACTGTAGAAAGTATTTCCGAAGCCATATTCAAATCAATGAATACTGCTGACTCACTGTTGTATTTTAAAGTAATAACAAATGCATAATTCTTTTAGACTTGCGGAAAACAAAGAAAACAAATTTAAATCAGAGTAGCCGTTCTCCAGAACGTCAAATCGTCACGCAAATGCCATATTACAGCGAGCAGCTTTTTATGCGAATCAATCAATTACAAAGTACACGCTGATAACTTAGCTGGATTCCTCTTTACAACTAATCTTGTTTATTTTCCAAAATAGTAAGCTTTAAGAATTTAATTCCAGATTTTCACAGTCCAACAATTTTAGGACACACACAATGGGTGTGACATATAACTAATTCAATAGCTTTAGAATGGGCAAGCCGCCCCGGTAGCGCAGTGGTCTAAAGCGTTGGCCTCTGATCATTCGTCCGTAAGGAGTCCGGGTTCGAATCCCGGTCAGGCATGGGTGTTGTGTTTGTCTTACGGCACTGGCTCTCTACCTTCCCTGGAACCAGTGACCCTAAATTAGGGACGGGCGACTGCTTATAGCTCGTTAAACCTCCAATAAAAAAAATGGGCAAATTAATTCCTCTTAAATTTCCCCGACTGTTCTGTAAGAAATCCACGAACCACGATTCTTGTGTAGTATGTGCCACAGACATGTATATTCATTTCCAGAAAGACTGAAATACTTCTCAGTTCTGAGGAACTTCTACGTTTTATGTTGCTTATCACTAGTACGTATATATCCCAACAGTTCTTAAATTTTCAAAGGAAAATTGCTTTCGCCCAATCGCGCTATATATATATATCTTTTTTTTTTTATTGGAGTTTTAACGACCACCGTGAGCAACTCAATGAGCTATAAGCAAATTTTGAAGATGTATTATATAATACAAAAATTTTTATTATATGGCGTAATCCCGTATTTCTTTCGTGAGCTATAAGCAGTTGCCCGTCCCTAATTTAGGGCCACTGGTTTCAGGGAAGGGAGAGAGCCAGTGCCGTGAGACAAACACAACATCCATGCCTCAACGGGATTCGAACCCTGACCTCTTTCGGACGAATGATCAGAAGCCATTGCTTAGACCACTACGCCACCAGAGCGTCTTTTTGTTTTTAATTTCTCAGTCAGGCAAAACCTGGTATGCGCTCGATATTTTCATTGTATTAGTTGTATTAGTTTTCATTGTATACGCTCGATATTTTCATTGTATTAGTTGTATTAGTTTTCATTGTATACGCTCGATATTTTCATTGTATTAGTTGTATTAGTTTTCATTGTATACGCTCGATATTTTCATTGTATTAGTTGTAACTATTGCATATACAGAACAAGAGTCAATTGAAACCCAGTTGCTGCCCCGGTAATGCAATGGTCTACGCGATGACTTCTGAACATTCATCCGAGATGAGTCTGGGTTCGAATATAGGTGAGGAATGGATGTTGTGTTTGTCTTACGGCACTGGCTGTTTTCCGTCTTTAGAACCAGTGGCCCTAAATTAGGAACGGGCGAGGTGTTCAGGGTGGTCGTTAAACCTACAAAACAAAAACATACCGGCCGACTTCATTATCCACGTGCTCCAGATCACCGAACACATAGGACTTCGTGACGTATATCTCTAATGTAACCTTCCTTTTGAGTTTCTGTTCTTACGAAAATTATGTTATTCTCCGTTATATATTACTTTTGTGTCGCAGGGGTCTAAGCGCTGGGATATGACAATTCGCCCGAGATGGGACTAGGTTCAAATCCCGGTGAGGCCTGGATGCTGTGTTTGTCTTACGGCGCTGGCTCTCTTTCTTCCTTTGAGCCGGTGGCCCTAAATTAGGGATGGGCAACTGCTTATAGCCTATTGAGTTGCTTACGGCGGTCGTTAACCCCCACTCTCCAAATATTACTTCTGAACTTCCCTCCCCGAATTCATTCACACCTTCTGACAACTGACAGTGAGTGGATGGTAAATAAAAAGTGCAGCCCCGGTGAAATTAGAGATGGGCGACTGCTTATAGCCCACTGAGTTGCTCACGGTGGTCTTTAAGCCTCCATTAAAAAAGTAAATAAAAAGCCACGTAGTCAGTGGCAACGCCAACAGTTCAGAACAATGAGGGCTTAGGTACGGGAAGGTACAGTTGTTTAAGTGCTGTGCAGAAATTTTGCAAAAAAAATTCGTTCACGCAGATTTTACTCGACGCTGATGATGTTAAACTCAGAAAAAAAAAAATATATTTTCGTAACATATCGTATGCAGTATTTGTTCAATGTATGTAGTACCGGGAACCATAGATACGAACCGCCATGGCCTTTAACAAGTTACTATTTCTTCGCGATATTTTCAGCTTTCGTATATACGTATATACTGTATATATATATCATCATCATCATCATTGTCAACCATTATCAATCCACTGCTGGACGAAGGTCTCCCCAAGTTTCCTCCACAACAGTCTGTCTTGTGCCAGTCTCCTCCATGTCACTCCCGCATACTTTCGAATTTCATCCACCCATCTCCCATGTGGTCTTCTTCTGGGTCTTTTCCTGTCCCTTGGAATCCAATCTAAAATTTCGGCTGTCCATCGATGATCTGTCCTTCTGGCAGTATGTCCAGCCCATTGCCATTTCAGGGATTTAACTCTGATCATGATGTCTTCCACTCTTGTCATTTTTCGGATCCACGAGTTCCTCTTCTTATCTCTCCTGGTTACACCAAGCATGCACCTCTCCATGCTGTTTTGAGTTGTCTGCAGTCTTTGTATGTCTCTTTTAGTTAAGGTCCACGTCTCTGCACCATACGTAAGCACTGGAAGGATGCATTGATCAAACACTTTTCTTTTAAGACATAATGGCATATTGCTCTTGAAAATTATGCTGTTTCTTCCAAAAGCTCTCCAGGCAAGTTTTGTACGCCGATTAATTTCTTCATCAATGTGACCCTCACTTGATATCTGCTGTCCAAGATAAACGTACGTGTCTGTTATCTCCAGCTTTTCTCCATCAATAAATAAATCTTCATTTCTTGTAAAAGCATTGAACATCACTTTTGTCTTCTGAAAGTTCATTTTTAATCCCACTTCTTTACTCTTGTCAGCAAGTTCCTGGATCATACTCTGCAGCTCTGATGGGATAGTTGCAAAAATGACTACGTCATCAGCAAAACGAAGGTGGGTTAGATAATCTCCATTAATCTTTATCCCCTTTGTTTTCCCAGATCAGTGACTGAAAAACACCCTCCAATGTAGCATTAAAGAGCTTCGGAGATATGGTGTCACCTTGTCTCACTCCCTTTCCAATTTTTATGTGTGTTGTATTTTCAAACAGCCGAATCTTTGCACTTGCATTTTCATAGATGTTATTAATAATATTAATGTATGCATCTTCAATACCGCAGGTTTTCAGAGCCATTGTAACTGCTGATGGTTTCACCGAATCAAAGGCTTTTTCATAATCGATAAAAGCCATGCACAATGGAAGTTCATATTCCCTCGCTCTTTCAATTAGTTCTCTCAGTACGTGGATATGATCTATTGTGCTGTAGCCACTCTTGAATCCAGCTTGTTCTCTCGGTTGAGCCATGTCCAGTGTTACCTTCAAGCGGTGTGAAAGAACTTTAGTGAAGATTTTATAAACTACTGATAGGAGGCTGATAGGTCTGTAGTTTCCGAGATCCTCAATGTCACCTTTCTTATGTAGCAGGATCATTGTAGCGGTGTTCCAATCCTCAGGAATCTTTCCTTCATTAAGGCATCGAGTGAAAATTTGGGCGAGTACTGTTTCAATTTCTCCACTTGCTTCTTGTATGATGTCTACAGTAATTTCATCTTCTCCTGGAGCTTTTCCCCGCTTCATGTTCTTGATTGCATGTGCAACTTCTGCTGGAAGGACTGGAGGAACTCTGGTACTGGTATCTTTCATGATGTCTGGAGTGCATGTATCATCCCTTTCATATAATTTGGAGTAGAAATCTTTCACTCTTGTCAAAATTTCGCCTCTATTTCTTGTTACAGAACCATCTTCTTTTCTCAGTGCCATAATCTGTTTTCTTCCCTTACTGAGATGTCCCTTTGCTATCTTTAGGCTTTGGTTGTTTTCAATTGCTTTCCTCACTAGTTCACAGTTGAATTTTCTTACGTCTTCAGTGATACTTTTTCGTACTGTCTTGCATAGCTCTATATATTCCACTTTGGAAGTCGCATCTTCTTTAGTTGTCCTCATCTCTCTTCTTTTTTGCATCAACATTTTCGTTTTTCCTGATAATTTGTTTACATGCAACTTGTTCTTAGACCCAGCTAATTTTGTTGCTGTTTCCATAAGAGCTTTGGTTACTTTTCTGTTAACTTCAGAGATGTCCACTTCTTCCGATGTTAGGCCTTCTAAAGCAGAGAACCTGTTCTTCAGTTCCAACTTGAAGGTATTATGGTGTTTTTTAAGGTTGGTTATGTCAATAGATTTTGTTTGTCTTATAAGCTTGCCACGTTCAAGTTTAGTGTTGAGGTGCATCTTACATCTCACCAATCTATGGTCACTACCTGTGTTGAACTTGTTTAGCACACTGCAGTCTTCCATGACGAATTTTTTGTTACACATAATAAAATCAATTTAATTTGTCGTCCCATTTGGATGTCTCCATGTCCATTTCCTGTGTGGCTTTTTCTTGAAGAAGGAGTTCAAGATGAAAAATCCTTCTGCCTCTGCAAACTCAACGAGAGTATTTCCACGCTGGTTTCTGTTGCCATGACCGAATTTACCTACTGAAGTTTCATTCTGTTGCCGTTGCCCTATTTTTGCATTGAAATCTCCCATAATTATTTTCAAGTGCTGCTTACCTTTATTATTTAGATGACAAATTTCCTCATAAAATTCTTCAATTTCTTCTTCAGGATGACTTGTGGTGGGTGCATAAGTTTGAATAATCTGAGCCTGGTATCTTTTCGAGAGTTGGATAACAAGTCGTGCAGCTCTGTCAGAGGAACTTTCAACTTCTACAACTTTATCCTTCAGTTTCTTGTTTATTATAAATCCAACACCACTAGTTCTGCCAGTATCTGTCCCACGATAGTAGAAGAGATGTCCACTTTTCAGTTCGATGAGATCTTCTCCTTTTCTCCTTACCTCACTTAGCCCCACGATGTCCCACTTGATCCTTTGTAGTTCCTCTTCCAATTCAAGAAGCCTTGAATCAGAAGATAGGGAGCGTCCATTGTACGTTGCCAAGGTCAGCATCAGATGGCAGCCTAGTCCGGTCCTCCGGGGATTCTTAGCACCCTCTGCCTTCATGTCGCACTGGCCGCTGCCTTGGCCAGGTACATTCCAGCTGCCGGAGACTGAGGGCCAAGATTTAAGTTGTGGAATCATTTTGGAGGGGTTTGGCCATAACTCACCACGCTGGCCAAGCGGGTTGGTGAGTGTGGGATAGAATTTCCTCTAATCCCGATGGTATAGTTATACCGCTATTGGCGGTCGTCAGAGCCCCTTTAGTAGGAACAGGATGCACCACGAGAAGGCGGGGTTGACATTTGTCAAGGAGAGGCTGTGATGTTACGCATCACCTGACCTTACATCCCATATACTGTATATACTATATATATATATATATATATATATATATACAAAAGCTGAAAATCATTCACCCGAGATGGATCCGAGTTCGAATCCCTTTCATTTAACTGGTACAAAAACAACAACTGCAGATAAGTAATAACATCTGATTTTGGGCAAAAGAGTTAGAGCACCGTGCTAATTTACTCATTTCCGACGCTGCAGAAATGAATTATTTGGCAAGGTACTCTGCAGTATTTTGCTATTCACAACAGTAGCTTTGGGAAATATAGTCACGATAAATTTTCGAGCGTAGTTGGTTGTGAGCTTTTCGCGAGCGAGCGTAATGACGGAGACCACGCCCTGTCTTTGATACGTTTCGTGCGTTCGCGAAAAGCTCACTTGTTCAGATGTCTGCCTCATGACAGATGCTCTTGCCTCAGAAAGCGCTTTTTTTAGTGTAGATTTAACGACCACCTTGAGCAACTCAATGGGCAATAAGCAGTCGCCGTCCCTAATTTAGGGCCATTGGTCCCAGGGAAGAGAGAGAGCCAGTGCCGTAAGACAAACACAACATCCATGCCTCACCGGAATTCTAACCCGGACCTTTCTTGGGCGAATGATCAGAAGCCCTAACTTAGACCATTGTGCCACCTGGGCGGACAGACAGCGCTTGCAGCATGTACTAGATTTGAGTTTCGACCATTCCCATAGTTATTAACTGTAACTTAGCGTTAGTTTAAGTATGATTATTCTTTTAAGCTGCCCCTGTGGCATGGTGGTCTGAACAATGGCTTCTGACCATTCATCCAAGATGGGTCCGGGTTCGAATCCTGGTGAGGCATGGATGTTGTGTTTGTCTTATGCCACAGGCTCTCTACCTTTCCTGGAACCAGTGGCCCTAAATTAGGGACGGGAGACTGCTTATAGCCCATTGCGTTGCTCACGGTGACCGTTAAGCCTCTAATAAAAAAATATATTCTTTTAAATTACACTGGCGGAAAGTGAAAAAAGAACACCAAGAAGAAATTGGCGGACGATCATGAAATTTACATATGTTAATTGGGTCAAGTTTACGTAGGTGTGATGTTAATTTCGGGACCAACCGGTGAGCGCTTACGCCACAGCACGGCATAACATGCAAATTATCGTCGATGGTATTTAAGGAGTACGGCGAAGTGAATGTAATCAGTCGTCGGCGTACGGACACGTGCGAAGACCCTGAAGAAGCTGCAATGCCTGGACATGGAAGACATGTACGATTTCAGCAGTTTTCGGACTTTGGGCGAGGTCGTCTAGTCGGACTCCGCGAGGCCGGGTGGTCGTATCACGGAGCGAATTGGACGGGAGTATCGGTGGTGGCGTAGATGGTCCGAGAAACATTCCCACACGAGAGGACGTGGAACCGGGAGTCACAGACGGACTGATGAGCGGACCGATCGACGCATAAGAAGAGCGGCGTTGTCAAGCAGAACATCCACTGCGACGCAAATCCGAGCTGCCGTTGCACATGAGGTGACTGCGCGAACAATCCGCAACCGTCTACTGGATGCAGGACTACGTGCACGTGTGCCTCTGGCATGTGAACCTCTGACTCCACCCCACCGTCAGGAACGGTTGCAGTGGTATCGCCAACGTCTGCACTGGAGAACGCAATGGCGATCTGTCGTGTTCAGCGATGAAAGCAGATTCTGCTTATGAGCCTCCGATGGCCGTATGCGTGTTCGCAGACGCACAGGGGAGCATCTCCACCCTTCTTGCATCCGCCAGCGACACACAGGGCCTACACCTGGTGTGGGGAGCGATCAGCTATCACGCACAGGGGAGCATCTCCACCCTTCTTGCATCCGCCAGCGACACACAGGGCCTACACCTGGTGTGGGGAGCGATCAGCTATCACTCCAGTACACAACTAGTGTTTGTACCGGGTACGTTAAACAGCACCTCCTACATCAACAGCATCATTCAGCCCGTTGGTGTGCCATTTGTAAGGGCGGTCCATCGTGGTGGTTTCCAGCAAGATAACGCACGTCCACACACGGCACGTGCAACGCGACATGCACTTCAAGGTGTGAGACAACTTCCATGATCTGCACGTTCACCGGATTTGTCCCCCATTGAGCACGTGTGGGATTTTATGGGACAACGATTTATCCGGTCTCCACGGCCATCCCCGATTTACGCGTCCAGGTTGAGGATGCTTGGAACTCAATACCCCAAACTTACATCCAACATCTGTACGACAGACTCCATGCCAGAATTGCACAGTGTGACGCAGTTCATGGCGGTTCAACCTCGTACTAACCATGTTACATGGAAATGATATTTTTCAGTTTACCAGCAAATACAGCTGTATTCTGCGATAATGTTTTGATCACGTTATCCTCTGTATTCCGTTATTATGCTGTATAAATTCCGTTGGTATCAGACGTCTCCTTCTTGGTGTTCTTTTTTCACTTTCCGCCAGTGTATTTAATAGTTTGGTTTAATGTTCTTAATCATAGGTGAATGTATAAAGGTTACTATACCACTGGCCTTAATATGTAAATATCAGTGGTGTAGAAGAGCCACAGCGCACTTTTTTCCTAGGCTTAGCTGCGCTAAGGTCCTTTTCGTGGCTAGTTAGGAAGAAAAAAGGTAAAGAATTTTTTTTAGATGATTTTGTATGCAATAATAAGGCATAGTGTGTTTTATATGAGCGTACTCATATCTTAACCGAATGTTTGTATTCCAAAACAAAAAACTAAGCAGTCGGATTGCGCAATTTGGGGTCTCATGAGCACGCAGGTTCTGTTGTAAAGAGACTGACTACACCTTTGCCAAGAAGACAGTTATTAAAATAAAGTTTTAGTTCTCCTTTACTGCACCTCTAGAATGGAAATCCACTGACAAAAATTCAAACAGGTAAGTAGTCTGCAAACTCTTTATGGTTTCTAAAAACGTTTCTAACAAATTTTCCACCGGCTCGAATAGTAATTAATCCCCTAATACGGAGTAAGATCCAAAAGTTCGTGGACAGCGCCTACCCGTGACAACGCATGTAGTTAAAGTTACGGCGTCTGAAATACATCCCTCCCCTCCGTAATCAGAATGGTTTACTCCATGGAAAGTGATTGGAATGCGCGCGCAAACATTTGCTGCAGTGGTTAGTTGTCTGCGATGTGAGAAACATGGTTTTTGAACAAAAAGATGAACGGATGCGGTTATCGGTGAATTAATCAACAAAGCCGATAGCAAATCCTACGTTTATGGATAACATCATCACAGGTGATGAAACGGGTGCTACTTGTTTGATATTCAGCCAAAGCGTGCTTCTTCAACATGGAAATCACCGTCTTCACCGCGATCAAAGAAATCGTTTATTGCTAAGGGGGTGGTCGACTCAAAGGCAAAACATAGTTAACCCTTATTTGTCGCAAACTGCAACGATGCCACAGTTCATTTTTTATTTGTATTACTGTTTATTTTTTTCACTATTATACATATGTTACGAATCAGGTGAGCACACATGACTAGCCTTGAAAATATTAATCACACTTGCTATGTTGGCAGCATCAAAGTGTCCCTTATATCTTGTAAAATGGTATAATGCTACTAAATGCAATAAATGAGTTAGGGCTGATTCTCTATCTTGGACATCACTGCTAAAGGATGAAATGAATTCTAAATATTATATGACACAGGCAAAAACCAGAAACCTGTTCCTCAGAACAATCTCGGGCAAGCTGAATTAACACTGACCAACTGCTTTGTCTACAGTACAAATCTGTGTGGCAACAACTCAAAAGGATCAGAACCAAAGAAAATAACAGATAAAAGCTACTTGAAAAGCACACGAGACCTATAATAATAATAAAAAAAAAAAAAACCGTTACTGCAAATTTAGGTTGTTGACTGATGAAACACATTGTCACACTTACAATAAAGCATACATGTTTTCCCCCCACGAATTGTTCACTTACAAAAATAAAGTCATACAGAAAGGAACTCAATTAAAACCACTAACATATTTTATTAAAAAATAAATGGCAACACTAAGCAAAAAGGGTAAACAAAAATTGCACAAGTTGATGGTAAAAAAAATGTATTATGGTCAACATCACATGGAGCAAAAAATATCTTCATTGCAAAAAGAGAAAAAAGCAGTGCTTCAAAATACGATATTTTCCTTGCTTTCAAAATTTTACAACATTGTATTAATCAAGCACAAACTTCTAGTGTGCTTCAGCAATACTCTAATTGGTTTAGTAAAAACTGGGCAAGTGCATATTCTTCACATAACATCAGTTTTGTATGTGCTATATTAAAAAAAGTCATGCCTTACAAAATTTCTACAATGGAAAGGTGTTTAACAGATGCTGATACAAATAAACAAACTTTTGGAACTATAGTATAAAAGGCATTTGAGTAAACTCATTTTATGATTTACAAATAACAAACACAAAGGAACATTGATAGCAGTAATGTATGCAAGGATAACTGCTTGTTCTAATACTTGTAGCTAATAGATGATTAACAATAACAAAGCATTAAGCTCTGCATAACATCTCCACCCATATAGCTAAAGAAAAAAGCATATGCTTTTTGTGATTATAATTTTATTGATACACAATTTCATTTGAAATTCTCATGAGTCAGCTTCCAACTAAGCTACAAAGAATAATGACTCTTACATATACACATATCACTAAGCTGTTCTCCGAAATTTGGAGGTTAGCTCCACACAGAAATACAAACCACCAGATAAATCTTTAACTGAAATGTAGCCGTATCAAACTTCTCCATTTACTGCGATCTTGACACACAGCTCGAGCTTCACTGATATCCATCACACGATATACACAAGACCTTCTATACTTTATACTCATAATCTTTTTTTCATGCAGATACTCCTGAATCTGATCCTCCCATGACTTCCTTGGCCTTCATCTGCCTTTTTTTCCCTGCCACTTGGACTAAAAATTTTTTCTAAGTAAGCATCTCATCACTCATTGTTTTAACATGGCCAAACCATCTAAGAATATTAGTCTCCAACTTACTAAATGGACGATGTCATCGCTCTTTCCACGTTATTTTTTAAACAACGCATAGCGACTGAAAAATTGTATTCCGGCACCGCTGGGATTGAACCCCAGAACTCTCGATAACTAGTCGAGTGCGTTCGAATTTACGCTACGGCGCCAACTATTCTCAGCGCCATGCGTGGCAGCATCTGACTACACGAATACGTATTGATGGTCTCAGCAACTGAGATGGCGTCATCTGGTGGCATTTAACGCAACAGCTATTTAATTGTAGCTGATAAATTCAAAGGGCGATAGAAATGATTAATATATATCAAATACGTGGAGATAATGTAAATGGACGATCTCTTTCCACGTTATTTTTTAAACAACGCATAGCGACTGAATACGTATTCGTGTAGTCAGATGCTGACTGATAAACCACGCATGGCGCTGAGAATTGTTGGCGCCGTAGCGTAAATTCGAACGCACTCGACTAGTTATCGAGAGTTCTGGGGTTCGATCCTAGCGGTGCCGGAATACAATTTTTCAGTCGCTATGCGTTGTTTAAAAAAATAAAGTGGAAAGAGCGATGACATCGTCCATTTACATTATCTCCACGTATTTGATATATATTATCCAACTTACTAACATTTTGCCTCACATTACACATTTTTGCAAAAAAACAAAACAAACTTTTGCTTTCTGCCAACAGGACTGTGTCATCAGCATACAGCAATCTGCATACATGGATATCAATGAGACATAAATCTGTATTGTCCATCATGGCATCACACATGCGCACATCCATAAATACTTCAAACAGCCAGGGTGACATTACACAATCTTGTCTGACTCCTGCACCAATATAAAATCATTTTGATGCACCATCCACTGGTACACAAGCTCTAGTGCCAGCATACATGGCTTTTACGCTATTAAGTAGGTGTCGAATAACACCATATTTATTCAGTACCTTCCACAAAAGTATCCTATTTACTTGGTTATAAGCTCTCTAAGTCTATGAAGGCAGCAAAAACTTCCTTACCAACAGTCAGATACTTTTCAATCATCATGCATAAAGCAAAAATTTGGTTGGTGCAGCCTTTACCAGGCATAAAGCAACTCTGAACATCCCACACTTTCTCTGATGTAAGACCTCATACCTTTACAATAACAATCTTACCAAATACTTTCCCTGGCACATTCAGTAAGCTAATACCACAATAGTTCTTGCAGTCAGTCTGATCACCTTTTCCCTTATACAAGGGAACAATGATAGCATCACTCCAATCCCAAGGGACCATAATGATTCTTCCCAAAATGTTAAATGAAATATTCAAAATACAAATTAGCAATTGGATGAACTTCAGTTTTATTGGTAGCAATGTTATTCAAATTCAGCATGAGTTTCTCACGTGGACTTCATTCATGAAGGACACTCCAGTGGTAGCATCACATGTTATGCAAAGAACAAAGGCAGGCACTTATGGATGCTTTGTTGTTGTGCAGAAAATGGTCAAGAAGATTTAAGCAACTCAAAAAAGCAACATCACCACAGATAACAAAAGTGGAAGTAGGATTACCTCAGAAATACAGCAGTTCTGCTGAATTTCCACACAAAAGAGTAGTAGGTGTATTAAAAATTGTCCAACATTCCAAAGACACCCCACCCTTATTTAACCCTTTAATTAGTTTTGTCAATTTCTTATTTTAATTCTGTATTAATTTTATTCAACACTGATATTTTGATCAACACAGTGTAATCAATTCACAGTTAAACTTCAAGCTACTTTTGAGAACATTGTGCTTCACTGTTCACTTTAACGTCATTTTTGTTGATAATTGTGCATATTATTTATATTGATGTTTTTGAAATCCCATCCCAAGCTATGTTCGCTGCATTTTCTTAAACACAAGTAACAAAATTTTCACATGAAGTTTTCCTCAGTTTTTTCAATGAACAATGGGAGTCCCACGGTTGGAAAAAACTTCCTGAAGAAAATAGCTAAAAGAGGCTAGTGTGACTAATGCAGAGTAGCAGTTGGACTATATTGGTCAAATAAAAGGCGAGTATAACAGTGTCATCTAAAAGACAAATGTCAGAGTGCATAATTTACTGTATGTTGCCACAGATGGAATATGGCAGATGACCTAACAGTTTTAGCTCTTGTGAACAGAAAAACAGAAGTCACAACTACAGTCAGCTGAGGAATTCCAATTGCTGCTGTTCTAAACTAATAAAAGAACCAGGATATGGACACAAAGGTAATGGATTATTCTGACATGAGTCAACATTGTGGGTCGGTGGCAACCATGTGAGAAGTGCTTTCATGGGGAAAGAAGGAGCACACACATTGGGTCCCTAATACCTGTCAGCAATGTCCGAATGATACACAATACCGAAACACCACTGCTGATCAGATGCACTCCTTCACAAGAGTGCACATTCATCTGTGAACCAGTTCTTTAAAAACCTTTTAATACAGCAATATGCCATGTCATAAGGACATGACCATCCAACCATGGTTCTGGAACCATGATGATGACTTCCGTTCAGTGCTGTCACCTCCTGAAAAACTAGACCTCATTTCAACTGGGAACCTATGGGATGGCACAGAGCAAGCAAGCTCTTGGGACTAAAATCGACCAATAGTCAATCTGCAATGACTATGGAAAGCAATAGAGCTAACACAGACATTTTGTTGAGCCATGAAGTGATGAATTCAGGCTGCTCTGAGGGTAAAAACTGGTGAGCTCTAAGTTATTTGGTCCGTGTACAATAAAATGGCAACACAGTGCATATTTTTATTTACAAAGGGGACTAAAATACTTTATCTGAAGGTTGTCATCACCTGGGTATGTAGTTTAGCTAAACCAGGGTATGTGTCACTAGAACAATAACCCCCCCCCTCCTTTTTTTTTTTCTGGAGTGGTGGGGAAGGATGGGACTGCAGATCAAAAATTATTTACTTGTCCAGAATAAGAATTGAGCACACAAATCAAGCATATCATTTTATTTTGGACATTCAAATTTACAGTTCAAACTGCATTTCCTGTGTGCAGTTGAAACTCAGTAAGCTGAGAACCCATGCTAATGAAAAAAAAAAAAAAAAAAAAAAAGAAATCAGTTCTTATAAAACAGCTCAAATGTGCATTCACCTGAATTCCTACCAAAGAGCTCATAGCTTGCCAACTACTGTATTACACATATGCAATCTGTTATGGTATGAATATGCTATTAATCACTTTTGAGTGAGTGAGTGAGTGAGTGAGTGAGTGAGAGAGAGAGAGAGAGAGAGAGAGAGACAGACAAACAGAGAGTAAAACATTGTTTTCAACTGAAAATCAAGAATACTACACACAGACCCAAAAATATGGAAAGCACAGTAAATTTAATAAAGATACCAGCATATAAAAATGCATGCCACAGCAGCCAAAATTAACAAAATTAATTGAATTCGTCTCTACATTGAAAAGTCTAGAAACTAAGTAAAAATGTGGTGGTAATATCAAGTTCCATCAAGAATCAAAAAATGTTGTTCACTTCAGAAAATAGACCTTTTATTGATAACAAAATAACAGTAATATTTTTACTTGCAAACTCTAAACCATGAGATCAACTATTATCTATAGAACCAAAATATTATTTTAGTAAAAATAACACCCATAAAAGGGCCATACTGTTTACTCCCAAATCCTCAGATACCTAGACCAAAACACTGCTTTTGATTTCCATGGTTACATAATTAAGTTTCCTATGTATTCTTCCTTATGGAATTCACTTGACATAGGGCATAACTATGTGATGTACCAACAACCTGATGGTCTTGAATTTATAACTTGGTGTCCGAAAACAATAAAATAATTTTATAGGAAGACATTAGATTTCTGATATAGACTGTTCAGAGTCTAATGCACGGTATCAACAAACATATGGAAAGATTTGTAATCTACATTTTTCACGTCTATAGAATGACACTCTGCAAATTGCCCAGCTTTATCATCAGTTTCGTCTCCACCCTCAAAAACCTGTGCCGCAGGGATGTCACATCAACTATCTTGTCCTAAAGATTTCTGATCCCTTTCCTCCAAAACCTATGAAATGATACCTGTGAAGTAAAATATTGTGATTTCTGATAAACTTCTGGCAGTTCTTCTGAAAAAAAAAAAAACCTCTCTTGAAAGCTTATAATATGGGTGTGAACTTGTCATTGTTAATCTAACCATAATTTTGCCTATATGATAAAATTTTGTCATAGATTGATTTTTGCAAATTGTGTTATTGAATTCCACTGCGCATATGTGCATATACACCTACCTGGGAAACCAAAACATAATACTGAAATTCAAGGTTTTATAACTCGTCTGCAAACTTTGTCAGCACTTATCCCACCAAATGATGTTATGTTACTTTTAAATTTCACCTCAACCAGTCTATTTTTTTCCTTCTTTGGTATTAACAATGTAACAAAACACAGGCTATCCTAATAGTAGAAGGTATGCTACAACAGTTGGCCATATCAGTACAGCTGATTACTGCTTTAAATTTGCAACTTACAATTTTTAGCAATCTACAATTACGAAATATGTAATTCATGAGGCAACCTTAAAGGTTGTCTTATGCTATAAATGTGGTTTTGGTTAATTATACATAATATCTAAGGTATTGTTTACCTGATTTTGTCAAAGTATTTTGCACGTTGTTGCGAGGCACGTGCGCCTGGCCCGAGAGGTCTTAATGTTACGGTTTTTTTAGTTAGTTATAAAATAATTTGAAATAAAACAATTAGGTTATATATTTTCAGTTCTACATTTATTCATTCGTACAATCAAACATTTTAAAATTTACTATTAATTAAAAGATTTTTAGTAGGAAGAGTTATACTCATCGGGTCAGGAGATGACGAACCCCTTGTGAAACGTTACGGCGAGTACTTTTCAACACGGTCGGTGTGTCATCGTCGGGCCTTCTACATCTGTACGAGGGTTTGCTCACGTGTGCGTAGCTGCTGGAGTTGCTTGTCGGGAAAAAATTTCCTTTCATTTCCCCGACAAGCAACTCCAGCGGCTACACATATGCGAGGAAACCCTCGTGTAGATGTAGAAGGCCCGACAATGACACACCGACTGTGTTGAGAGCACTCGCCGTAACGTGGTGACGACGAACCCCTTGTGAGATGTCTCCTGACCCGATGAGTATAACTCTTTCTACTAAAATCTTTTAATTAATAGTAAATTTAAAACGTTTGATTGTACGAATGAAAAAATGTAGAACTGAAAATATATAACCTAATTGTTTTATTTCAAAAATTTTTATAACTAACAAAAAACCTGTAACATTAAGACCTCTCGAACCAGGAGCACGTGCCTCACAGAACAACAACGTGCAAAATACTTTGACAACATCAGGTAAACAATACCTTAGATGTTATGTATAATTAACCAAAATACAATGCTGCATAGACATATATACATATCTCTAAACTGTTCCCTGAAATTCAGAGGATGTCTCCTCAAAGAAAGCTCATCTGCCAGATTAAAGTTTAAAACTGATGGAACTGAAATTCACTTAATGTTCATGTATCTAATGTTTCCATTTACAGTGACTTCAACTCAAGCTTCACTGACATCCATCACATGTCTTACACAAGATCTTTTGTACCTCATACTCATTATCTTTTTCACATGGAGACATTCCTGAATCTGGTTGTCCCATGATTTCCTTGACCTTCCCCTATCTTTCTTTCCTGCCACTTGGGCTGAATACATTCTCTTAGTAAGACTCTGATCACTCATTCTCTCAACATGGCCAAACCACTTAAGGATATTTTTTCCCATCTTATTAACAACAGTTTGCTTCAAATTACACATCTGCAACATATTTTCATTCCTCACAGGATCAGAATGTGTCTTGCGAAAAACTTTCCAAAAGTAATCAATGCATCTCTCCGAAACACAGAGAGAATTGACTCCTAGGTCTTTTCCCAACGTGTTTTGCATATTTCCACAATTCTCTACAATACACCTAATTTCAAGGGCTACCAGCAAAGATCATATGTATGGTGATGCTGCTAGAAATTTTTGCACATTCTTTTCTACAGGTAGTCAGTTGTACTCACAGCTTAGCTGGCAGATTAACTAAACTGTGAGACTTTGTTGCTACATCAGTTATTTGATTAATAATTACAGAGCCTTTTATGCTTCATGTAAAATCACAATGAAACTCAACAATTTTCACTAATGAAAACACCCCCCCCCCCCAAAAAAAAAAAAAAATAAGAAGTACATCTAGTACAATCATGAAGTGTTCATAAAATTCATAAAATAGGAGCTCTGTTTGTGTAAGCTTGGCTGCAAAGCATCTAGTGGTGAGTTTAGGAAATTAGCAACCCCAAATCTTACCTTTATCAGAAAATTACAATTGTTGCACATATATTATGGTTACAAGAGCTTCATGTAACAGGAAGTGGTCATGGATAGTTTGGTCACCTACACTACAGGGTTTTTGGATATACACTTGAAAAAAAATAATCAATGCATAGGTAGTTCAACAAAATGCAGCTACAGAATTTGAGCACACATTCAACAACATAAAGCAAAATATATTGTTATGTACAGCTGGAAATAAGCTGCTGTGCATAATATTTGAGCTGAACAAATCTATGCACATATGTCTAACAAGAACATGCAAAGCAAAAGTTTTAAAGCCATCTATGCATAAAGGAGACATATAACAAACTACAACAGTTGTTTGCAATGCTGATTTTACATCGATTTTCACAAAATACATTACATAACCTATGCACAGAATAACCATGTACATATCATACCTGTTTATCAGTATATAACTTGAAGCAGTCTCAATGTTGTGAACAAATTTTAAAACCAAGTATACAAGGTAAAGTGGAAACTAAACTCCCTGTGGAAATTATTAATCCGTCTGTAATCAGATAGGAAGTGTTATATACAGAAGGTAAAGTGGAAACAAAACTTGCTTTCAAAATTATTAATCTGTTTGTAATTAAAAAGGAAGTGTTATGCTCACATATCCACAAACACATGCAGCAAAATGACTCATGTGTCCCAAAATGCTCTTGGTCTGACCATGAAGGAAGTCTTTACATGCCTACCAGTCTTCAGCTTTATAGTTGGTTTTTTTTTGCAAGACCTGGAAGGTGACTAGATGACCAAGGAAGGAAATATAGAGAAGCAAGAGTTTAGAGCTGTGATCAAGTATCTGTACGAAAAAGGGTTGGAACCGAAGGACATGGATGAACACATGGTGACAACACTAGGGGAGGATGCCTCCTTCATACAGTACTGTAAAGAAGTCGGCAGTGGAATTCAAGAATAGGAGACAGAATGTGGAAGATGATACTCGCTTAGGCAGACCCTTTGAGGTAATCATTCAAGAAAATATGGAGAAAACAGTACTGCAAGATAAACACTTCATGGTCAGGCAGATCAGTGAGACACTGCAAATATAAAAAACTTTAACTGCGCTTTGACAGAGCATCTGACAATGACAAATGTCACAGCCCATTCCATCCCAAAGCTCTTGAAACCTAAGAAAAAACTCAGACAGAACATCTCGTGAAGCAACCTCGCACTGTTTGAAGCCAATCCAAAGTGATTTCTGAAACTATTTGTAACAATAAACTTGGACATACCACTATATTCCAGAGACAAAAACAATGGAAGCATGGTGGCTCATGCACTCCAAAGAAGGCAAAGTCTGCTATTTCTGCAGGGAAAGGTAATGGCAAAAGCATTCTAGGATGATGGTGGACTATCTTACGTTGGGTCAAACTGTCACTGGAACACATTATGCTAACTTAAGAAGGAACTTCGACAGCATTTGAAAGATAAATGCTGAGGAAAGCTGACCAAATGGGTGTTGCTTGATTAGGATAATGCTCCAAGCCACAAATCAACAATTTGTTATGGCTGCTGGTAACAAATGTGGGTCTGAGCTGCTGCCACCACACTTCCCCATCTCATCTGATCTTGTCGTCTCAAACCACCTTCTGTTCCCGAATCTCAAAAAGAACTGAACTGGTGTGCAATTTGGAATGGATGATGTTTTTGATCCTGTAGAAGCCAATTTCAACAGCCTTGACAAGCCATTCTATTTGGAGAGCATAAGACCCTTGGAGCACAACTGGGAAAAGTGTATGGGCCTTCAAGGGGGACCATGTAGAAAATACATCTAAAAAAAACCACATTTCTTCAAAACTATTTCTTCATGGTCAGACCAAAAACTTTGGAACACCCCTTGTTTGAATGAAAAACACCTTTGAAGCACAAGAATTCTTGAGTACTAGCACTAGAACTCTTCATCTACTGAAAAAAAAATATTCAGCACTAGTGCAGCTGGAATATGTGTTAAATTCAGTGAAAGAAGATCAATGCTTGATAAAGCCAGAGTATATTCTATACCAACAAAATATTATACAGAAATAGAAAGAAATGAAAGAAATAAAGTATACATAGGAAGTACAAAAAGAAGATTTAAGACCAGATTAAAAGAACATATATCGAACTGGAATAAAAAAGAAAACAAAACATCATTAATAAATCATTGTATTGAAAATGAAGCTTATCCTGTTTGGTATGATGCAAAATTAATAACCTCACATAAAACTAAAAATCAAATATTAACCTCAGAAGCGATAATGATTGAAAAAACTAAAGAAATAAATTGTAATAATAATGATCCAATGAATCTACCGTACGCTTGGAAATATTTTATCGAAAAAGAAATTAACGATAAAAAATATAATAAAAGACCTTATTAATTATTTTCAACAAACGAATGGCAACACCAATTAATTTAGAATCGGAATTCATATCATCCAATTATATCAAAACACGACTAAGAACGTGCATTAATACCAAAAATAGCATGCGCAAGAGTACAACTGCCGCGAAAAGTCGGACGCTGCCAGTAGAATCGATATAAGTGGCCGAAACACAACGTGTATGAGAAGATCATAATACCCACTGAAGATGATTCCAAAAGAAGGAATTGAAACTAGTTTGGGATATCGAGCCACGGAAAATAAAACATGCAACCATCATCTATAATAAGAAATTATAAGATCGAAGTTCAACTTGGAAGCTGATACCACAGGAAAGGAAAATCATGCCTTCTTCGATAACAAGATGGCTTATTACTGATTCAACGCATCATAATCAAAAGGTTCGAAAGTTCTTTTCTATTGTATTAATTTCGTAAATCATGACTTAAAAAACTGGAATAATATTAATCATTTAATACATATTGTCTCTACGTATTGGAGGACTTTGACAACTTATGATGCATTTGACTGCACATATTAAAACATTTTTTCATATAAATTTGTAATCTTCATAATAAAATTCTAAACTATTATAAAGAACATCAAAAAGAAAAAAAGGAATATTAGTGACAAGTTGAAATAAAAATTTTCTTATTATATGGACGTTTTCCCCGTGCTCGAATTTCTAGTAACGTGCGAAACAGTAGATGATATGGAAACTATTTTGTTGACATATAGTTAATAATCAGTGAATGGTTTCTGACATCACACCACAACAGATATTACACTGTCATGTCTTGTCTACATCAATTAAGATGGATAAAAACTCTGGCAAATGTTGGGGGATTATCCTCAGTATGGTGCCTGAGATCATTCAATGCAACGTGGCCTAAGTTAGCAAAAGATTTTTAGTGTCTAGTATTGATTCTGTGTCAGTGGTTTGACGTTGCCTTCATCACTGCAGTTCTTCATGACTTAGGTTATAAGAGCTTCTGGTAACACAAAGTGTTCATAGGATTTATGGAGGTATACTTGAAAGATGGCAATCAACACACATAACAAGGTTCATATTCTTCCAAGCAAAATAAATTCAAGCACTTTTCAAGGACTTATTAAACCTGAATGTCTCTACTGTCGGTCGGTCAGTAGGTAGGTATTTTATTAAGTTCAAACCATGAATCTTAGCTGGGACGGGCACACCTTCGATGACCTGTCTGTTACCCTTTGCCCCCAGTTGGTTTATTTTATTAACTTTGAATTGCCCCTCTGTTTTGGTGTTTTTTGAAATCATTTTATTTTGTGAAACATTTTTAAAGGGCACATTCTTATCCTATTCATCTACTTATTGTTTGCCTTACCTTTTTATTTTTGATGAATGACTTTGATGCATTTTTAGATGCAGCCAGAAGACAAAGGGTCCATGCATGAAGCACAAGCAATTCCTAGAAGTTTCACCCTCCGGCAAGAACGCGTCCCTAACCCCAATTTGTGAATGCATCATTCCACTTATTTTACTCCAATGGGTGACATTTTACTCTGTAGTTATGTCATAGCAAAGGTACCAGCTGTCCCACATGCTCCCCTGGGTTGAACCAAATGCAAGTTCTGCGCTCTTTGATCAGCTTGGTATTTTTATCAGAACTACACAGAAATCTCCTATACATCTTTTTAGCACAAACAATTATTTAATACATTCTCAGTCATATCCTTACTTAAAAAACAAACCAAAACAAAATTTCATGTATTATTTACAGAGTCTTAAACCTTTTCAAGTACTTTCAAGGACTTGAAAATGAACTTTTATTCAAGGACTTTTCAAGGTTCTCAAGGAGAGTACGAACCATGCATAAGTAGTTTAAAAAAATGCAGCTATAGAATTTGAGTATGCATTCAACAACATGAAGCTTTAGTACGGATAGCTGGAAATATGTGTTGTGCATGGCATTAAAGTTAAGTACTAGAAGTTATGAGGAGGCACCCATTCCAAATTTGCAGACACTGGTTCTAGAGAAGGGAAGAACCTGGTACTAAAAACATGAATGCTGATTCAGAAAAAGTTAAGTACTGAAAGGTGATACAGCCACAGCAATATAGGGCACACAAATGCAAATAACATGACAGCAAATCATCCAAAAACCTGAAAGATGTCTACAACAATCAGGTATACATACCAATGTCCACAATGGTGATATACAGGGTAGGACAAAATAATGTGAACGCCTAAGAAATAGGCAATACATTTTTATTAAGAAGATGCTGAACCACCATTTGCTTTTAATACCTTCTTGGAATAGATTCACACAGCTTTTGATTAGTCTCCAGTGGAATGTTGCACCCTTCGTCACTCAGAACATTAGCCAGTTGCTTCAGAAATGTTGAAAGAGGGAATCTGCTTCTCACTCTGCTCTCCCAAACTGCCCACAGTTTCAAATCAGATGACTGAGCTGGCCAAGGCAGATGTTGAATTTCATCTTGGTGCTCCTCAAACCAAGACTGAACTGTTCTGGTTGTGTGTATGGATGCATTATCATCATGAAAAATGGCCAAGGCAGATGTTGAATTTAATCTTGGTATTCCTCAAACCAAGACTGAACTGTTCTGGTTGTGTGCATGGACACATCATCATCATGAAAAATGGCCAAGGCAGATGTTGAATTTCAAGCTGGCCAAGGCAGATGTTGAATTTTGTCTTGATACTCTTCAAACCAAGACTGAACTGTTCTGGTTGTGTGTATGGATGCATTATCACCATGAAAAATGGCCAAGGCAGATATTGAATTTTATCTTGGTACTCCTCAAACCAAGACTGAACTGTTCTGGTTGTGTGTATGGACACATTATCATCATGAAAAATGGCCAAGGCAGATATTGAATTTTATCTTGGTACTCCTCAAACCAAGACTGAACTGTTCTGGTTGTGTGTATGGACGCATTATCATCATGAAAAATGGCCAAGGCAGATATTGAATTTTATCTTGGTACTCCTCAAACCAAGACTGAACTGTTCTGGTTGTGTGTATGGACGCATTATCATCATGAAAAATGGCATCACCATTGGAAAACAACATTTGGACCACAGGATGCACCTGACCAACTAGAATGTCTAAGTATTCGCTGGCCGTAACTTGACCACGTAGGGCAATGATGAGGTCAGCTGAATACCACAATACGGTCACCTAAATCACCACATATCCACCCCCATGTTTGACAGTTGGAGCCAGACATTCCTAATTGTATGCTTCTTGGGGGTTCTCCATACATAAACCTGACCTACTGTTGAGAATAGCGTGAATGAGGACTCAATGGACCATATTGTATGTTTCCAGTCATCAGTTGTCCAAGTTTTATGCTCATGACACCATCTCTTTTTCCATTGCAGCATTGGTTGCTGTGATTAAAGGTTTAGCAATTGTAGCTCTTTCATGGATGTTGGCTTTGTGAATTTCTCTGCAGACTGTTTTTGTGGAAACAGGATCTTCCAGGTGGATTTTGAGTTCTGCTGTCACTTTTGCAGCAGTAGTTCTGTGTTGTTTGGACACAATCTTTGTCAGTGTTTGACAGTCCCTCTCATTCAATCTGGGGGTTTGCCCACTTTTCTTCTACACCGATGAAGTCTTGCCATGCTTCCCATAACCGTGGAGACCACTGCTCTTGAAACCCCAAACAATTTGGCTGTCATAGTTACAGATGCTCCTGCTAAATGGGCTCCCATGATTTGTCCTCTTTGGAAGTTTGACAGGTCACCCATTTTACCAACTACTTGTATGAACTGCTGCTGAGCACAACTTGTAATACACTGGCATACAACCTGGAGAATATATACAAAGGTTGGTCAATAAGTAACGCACAATCACCTGTAACTCCCCGGTTTTCAAAAGTTAAATCATGAAAGTTCGTGGGTATGGCCTTCATTCTATTAGCTTCCAAATGATCCTTAACAGTTGTTTCTTCTCTTTGCAGGTGAAGTGTAATAGATGGTGAAATGGACACCCTACTACATCAACAGTCAATAATAGAGTTTCTTTACAAATCTGGGGATAGCTCAGCCACATTGATCTACACACAATTGTTGCCAGTCTATGGTGAGACAACAATGGATCATAGTAATGTGCAGTGATGGTTGCGGAGGTTCCAGAGAGGGGATTTTAGCATTCAGGATAAACCACGATGTGGCAGACCGACCACTGTGACAACCACTGCTACTCAGGAAGCCATTGAGCTGATTCAGGATAACAGATGCCTCGCCACTTCCCAACTTATGGACCGCCTTGGCATGTCAAAGGGAAGTGTTTTAACAGTGGCAGAATGCTTGGATACCGGAAAATCTGTGCTTGTTGTGTACCACGGCGCCTCACAAAAGAGATGAAGAGAATTCGGAAAAAGGTGTGTGACGATCTGCTTGAACATTTCGCTGGTGACTTTCCACAATGTTTTCATGGTGTGATAACAGGTGATGAAACATGGCTGTTTCTTTATGACCCACAGAGCAAACGTCAGTCAATGGACTAGAAGCATGTGGGATCATTGCAGAAGAAGAAGCCATGACTTTCAAGGTCATCAAACAAATTGATGGCCACATTTTTTGGGATTGTCAGGGCATCATCTTCATCGACTTTCTGGAAAGTGGGACCACCATTACCAAAGAGCGTTATTGTTCATCCTCGGAGGAGCTCAGGCTTGCCATCAGAACTAAGAGACCGCACTTGCAACCCACGAACATCAAACTGCATCCCAATAATGCAACACTGCACAGATGACAGTGCAGAAAGTGACTCGACAGGGCTGGACGCTGGTGCCACAACCACCATACAACTCCGACTTGACACCATCAGAGTTTTATCTGTTTGGATGTCTGAAGGCACATCTACGTGGGGAAGCATTTCAGAGTGATGCAGAACTCATTGCGTGCGTCAGGAAATGGTGTGAGGACCAACCTCCGGAGTTTCACCAACATGCGTTCTTGTCATGGAAACAACATTGGCTGCAATGTAGTGAAGCCAAAGGATCCTACATTGAGTGACTTATCTCTAAAGCCATAGGTCTAACGTTGCTACCCACCAACTTTCATGATTCAACCTTTGAAAATTGGGGAGTTATAGGCAATTGTGAGTTACTTATCGACTGACCTTTGTACTAAGAAAAGATACACAAAAGATATTCACAACATTTGTTTTCTTCAGTGTAACCTACATGAATAACATTAACCTTTATAATCATGGTGTTTACATTATTTTGTCCAACCACTGTACATATGTACGGGGGGGGGGGGTGGTATTTTTCATAGATTCTAGTGGTATAAAACTAAGCCAGTTAATTCAATCTTTCTGAAATAGTCAGATATAGCTCAAGCTAAGGTTAAGCTTGTTGCTGGATTACGTGGTAATTGTTCATAGTATTTTCTAAGAACAAATATTGTTCTTCCATATCTTCTGTTTCACGCATTAAATTCAAATGCTCTGACCGAGGAAGGCAGTGTGCTTAATTAGTTCTCTGAAGTGGTATTATACAACATACAATGACAATGGAAAATGCTAACTCACCATTTCTTTACTTGAGTTTCCTGCAGGCTGCTTGCTGCTCCTGTTAAACACCTTAGGACAAATGTTGTTTTACAAACTTATATTGGTAAAAAACAGAATGAAGTACGAAACCATTTAAAACTGAAAAAAATCAGAATAACATCATGATTTTATTCCAATTTTAAATGTTTTTTTCTCCTTCACTCTGTTTTTTACCAATATAAGTTCGTAAAATGACATTTGCCCCAACGTGTTTAACAGGAGCAGCAAGCAGCCTGCAGGAAACTCAAGTAAAGAAACGGTGAGTTTGCATTTTGCATTGTCATTGTAAATTGTATTACAGCACTTCAGAGAACTAATTTAGCACACTGCTTTCCTCGGTCAAAGCATTTGAATTTAATGTGTGAAACAGAAGATTTGGAAGAACAATATTTGTTCTTAGAAAATACTAATCCTAAAATAGGCTATCTTATTTTTGAAGCTAGTGATCCTAAGTCGCAGATGAGCTATTCATTCTAACCTAACATCCCCATGTGTACCATTAACCTAAAATGAAAGTAAAAAAACTTGCTATGCTTACACAATTATTTGCACTGCTTGTTCACCTGAATGTCTGCAGATATCTCTACCAAAGAAATTATGTGGAAAAATTTACTTTGCACTAGGAAGATGTAAGCATAAGTAGGGTGATGATTTGTCATGCATTTCCCATTGCTCCTGATGCACAATTTTCCCACATGTTATAGATGTACATAGCTGCCAACTAAATTTAATAAAAAACCAAATCGGCCCAATAAAAAAAAAAAAAAAAAAAAACCCTGCAGAAAACTGCGTAATAACCAGGAAGATTTTTCTGACGTTAGTTTGTTATACAATATAAAATCTCCACATGGAGCTAAAACTGTATAATTTGTTTTGCAATAGTTACACACAAATTTTTATATGCACTTCAACAAAACAAGGGAAAGGTTAATAAAGTCCATTATGTATAATTTACTAGATTTTGAAACACTCCATCCATACAAGTCAGCAAGAAAATTCTATCCTTTTGGATACCTATGCAGAATTTCACTTTCTTTCTTGCTGCTCTTTGGCTTCCCCCCCCCCCATACGTGCCAGAATATCGGACAATTTTTGTTTTTAATTCCTTAAGAAGTACCTGGCCACTTTCAATGTCCACATCTTTTTCTTTTCAAAGCTACACTGTTTCCTTCTGTTTTATTTAACATTATCAGGGACACAGACCTGCTTCTGAAATTGAGAAACACTAAGTGGAGCTAACATTTTTTTCTTTTTCTAGTTTTCCTCAAACACCAATAGGAATCCTGCAGTAAATGTAATAAGTGCCTACACAGACTGGGAGTAGCTCACGGTGGTCTTTAGAACCCATTAACAAGTGTTAGGATCTTGAAAACATGAAAATAAACTTTACACAGATATTCAATAGCGTTATTTCACTGAGATTTTCGATTTCCATAACATACTCGATGTTTTCCGTCGTCCATAGAGGATCGATGATTTCCATAGCATATTCAACGTTTTCTGTCGTCCGTAGCGGTGGACCGACGATTTCCATAGTATACTCGATGTTTGCCGTCGTCCATAGAGGATCGACGATTTCCATAGCATACTCAACCGTTTTTTGTCGTCCGTAGCGGCGGACCGACGATTTCTATAGTATACTCAATGTTTTCCGTCATCCGTAGCGGACCGACGATTTCCATAGCATACTCTATGTTTTCCGTCGTCCGTAGAAGACCGACGATTTCCATAGTAACTATGTGAAATCCGCAGTACTTGGAGTTTCTTAAATCTTTCTTCCCACCTCATGATCTTATTCAGCGTCAAGCAAAACAATGAGCACGAAGAATTTACTGCGACGAAGTCCTGAAGATGACGACGGGGCACGGGAGCTTTGATTGGGGCTGGATTTTGTAGCAAGATGGCGCAACATTTTTGTTTTGGCACACATTGGTGCATAATTTCCATCTCTGTTATATATTTTATTTATAGGGATATTTTTAGCAAAAAATACAGAAAATTTTAAAAATCCGGAAGAAAAGTTCTTCCAGCATCGGAAAACTTTTGCAAAATCCGGAAAAGTTGGCAGGTATGAATATACTTTTGTATTGATCATCTCTCTGCCTATGGATGATCAAATATTTGCAATATTTTTTCCACTTCTGCTAGATAGCACAAGTGCATATTTACATTATGCCCTACCTCTGCTTGTAGATGACTGGAATTTTTTTTTTTTTTTTTTGCAAATCCAACATGTGTGATTCTAATGGGCAATTTCCATGTAAGTACTGCTGCATATGCGTATTATAATATCTGTTTCCAGAAAAGGTACTAAAAATTATTTTGGCATTGGATATAGGAAATACATGCTTAAAAATTTTCCCTTTTTGTATCAAATAGCTTAAAACAATAAATAAAAGAAACCATATGACATTGCTTATTACTGAACCTGACCTCTCCATCACTCAGATTTTCTACGATGTCCAGAATATCATGGAATGTTCTAAGTTTGAATCTTTTCAGTTAAAAACTGTGCTTATTACACAAGACTTTGGTGGAACTTTACCTCCTGATTAATTTTTCAAGATAATTAATTGAAAAAGATCAGTTTTGTGTTGAAAAAAAAATTTACTAGCTTCGTTAGAGCAAAAACTGATGGAGAAGAAAAGTGGTTCAATCTCGTATGAATATGGCTATACATAAAGTATATGCACTAATTTATGTATATTTAACCACACTTGCACATGAAATTAGACCTTCAAGAAGCAAAAATGCAGAACTTCACTGCAATAAACCTCATATTAAATACCAATAAAATGAAGCAAATGAAAATCGATTTATGAAATATAACAGCAAGACTTAAACTCAAAATCACTAGAAATTATTCAGCCTCTTATATTTAAAAAAAAATTACATTCATTTCAAAGCACTCTCTCTCTGTTACATTTCAGCATAATCATCACTGGTTCCAATGAATGATGAACACATTTGCACAATTATTTTTATTCTTCCTAACTTTGCTCTTTCCTTAATGGAAAGTTCTTATTTACAGAGGCTTTTAACAAATAAACCACTAGCCACAGGGGTGGGTAGGTGCTGAATAACATGGCAAATCAAAATGTGCAGATGCAGTTGCCAAATGTGAATTTTTTTAGTTTTATGTATGTACCAAATTCATTACAGAATTGTTACCAAAAGAAATGTATTGTTGCTCATTCAAAATTACATGTTTCACACCAATAAATCAAGCTCAAAAGAAAGTAATGCTGGGAAAATGTGACCATACTGTAACCAGCTCTTGTTTGTCTGACTTCAAGAAATTATATGCATTGACAGTTAAAAAACAATTTGAAAGGAACAAAATTTTCAAAACCAACTTCCCTAACTGAATCAGTATAGAGGAAATAAAAAACACATATGGACTGCTTACCGTGTAAACAAAATTTATTTATTTTTAACTATACAACTGAAATTAGTACCAAACTGCATTTATTCACAAAGGTACTAAACCATTATTCCAAATGTGCAAAAAACAAAGTGAACTATATACACTCAAGTTCAGTGAATGTGACAAAAAACATCATTATGAACCAATAGTATTAATAGTATTTTTTCCATTCTGAAATTATATTTTTAATAGGAAGATGAGAAAAAATGCATTTTTTAAAAAATGTTATCATGGAAATGAAATGTTAATACTAACCAGAAAACCTCTCTGATCAAAGAATTTCAGAACAAACACCTGAAAACCCAAAGTAGAGAGGGTAGTTTGTAGAATCAACATCACGCCTGAAGAGCAAATGTAAGAAATTTACAGAATCCACAAATGCTCACTACAGCTTAATTTTAGAAGTTCACATTCTGCATACAACACATTTCCATTGTGAACTAAACATGATCAGATTTTACTCTCCAATTTGATTCACTTGAGGCCTGCCTTGTTAATAACACCAACTTCTATAAGAACATTTTTGCGTACGCCTTCCTTTCCTTTGCCTTATATGCTTGAATTTCGCCTTTGACAGCAGCTAGTTCTGACATGACAGCTGAAATGAAAAGCAAAGGAGATTGGGACCACATTCATCCTTTACTCAGAAAAGACACTGACATTGCTCAACATTGAATACACTCAACATACACTCACGGACAATGAAATTTGCGCACCTAGAAGAAAACATGCTACAACCACGAAACTTTGCAAATAGCTAGAGTGAGTGTTGGAATGCAAATGATCCACGTTTGGTGCGAGTGCGCATGACCACACACCCTGTGGTGGCGCTGCAAGCACGAACCGGCAACCTTATAAATCGGCGTGTAGTCGATGCCCCATGAAAGCAAAAAGCGCCGGCAGACGCAAGCAAGAATACAGAGTGACAAGAATGTCGGGTAGATGCCAGAGACATCGATTTATGCAACTTACGGACTTTCAGAGAGGCCTGATCATCGGGCTGAAACCGCAGGGTGGTCAGCGTGCTGTACAGCCCACCATGTGGATCATTCTGACCATACCATCTGACTGTGTTGGGAACAATGGACACCTGCTTTGTTTCTTTTAATGATTGCCTTGCCTTCATTGAGGTTTCATTTCCGCCGTGTGGCAATGTCGTCACTGCCACACAGCGGAGCGGTTCCGGATGGACCACGAGGACACCAGTAGAGAGGATGAATGGATCGTGCTCCAGGCACGAACGGATCCCATGGGGACCTGCTCCACCATGCAGGTGGATGTAGTGGCTCCTGTGTGCCCACGAAACATTCCCCGACTTCTCGCGGAAGCGAATTTGCGATCCCAGTGACCCTTACGTGTGCTGCCATTAACACCAGAACATCACCGGCTTCGTGTGCAGTGGTGCTAGGCCAGAGCAATGTGGAACATCACAGACTGGCGAAGTGTGGTGTTTAGCGATGAGTGCCACTTCATTTAAGGGACAGATGATTATTGTGCTCGGGTGTGGAGGTCCCCGGGTCAACGGCACAATCCCAACTTCGCTATCGAGCACCACACCTCCCCCACTGCAGACATTAAGGTCTGGGGAGCCATTGCCTATGATAGCTGATCAACTCTAGTTGTGGTACGTGGATCATTGATGGGCCAGCAGTATGTGGACGAGATCCTACGGCCCCATGTGCTCCCATTCCCGGATGGGATTCCAGGTGTGGTATACCAGCAGGATAATGCGCACCTGCACATAGCTCGGGCTGCCCAGGACTGCCTACGTCATGTCCGGAAACTTCCACGGCCTGCCCACTCCGCGGACATGTCCCCTATCAAACATGTATGGGACCAGTTGGAAACGCCGGCTGTCGCCATGCCGCACTATCCAGGATTTGGATCACACTGTCCAACACGTGTGGGCCAGTCTGCCGCAGGACAACATCAGGTGTCTGTTCGCCTCCATGCCGGACCGTATTCCAGCATGTATCGCCGCACGAGGTGGTGCGATGCGTTATTGAAGATGACCGAACTGCATGCCACAGATCCCTCTGTAATAGTCCTGTAGCCCAGCTTTTGCAACCATATGTATCATTCATCTGTATCATTACGTCCATAAAATTTCAGTTCAATCCGATGCTTCCTTCTTGGTGCGCAAATTTCAGTGTCCGTGAGTGTATGTAAAACAACCAGTAAGAAAGCTTTGAGATAATCATTTCTGCAATTACAGAAAATTGGCTATGGACATCAAAAGCATTATATATACATTCTTAATAATTTTTTTTGTCATGCTTAGTTACTCATTTTGTGAAGGATTTATTTGCTTGCATTAAACAATACAAATGCCTTTTCAAATTAAAAAACAACAACATTAAAATTAGCGTATTAACTACGCTATATTGCATGTATTTATTACATGGCTCAAAGTACAATTAAATTAATGTAAAAACATTACCACTACTGTACTTCACGTTATTTTAGGTTTAATATATAGTGCTTTCTGGCTTGACCCTTCGTATAACGAAAATTGCATTATATTACGATGGGCGGAGTAGTAGCAGAGGAGTTAAGAAGCCATTTCTGTATACATAACATGTTTGAAACATGGTGAGTTGCCCTACTATTTCATTCTTCACGAATCGTATGATACGTTTTTATAATGCAATTTTCATTATACGAAGGGTCAAGCCAGAAAGCACCATATATTAAACCTAAAATAAAGTGAAGTACAGTAGTGGTAACATTTTTACATTAATTTAATCATGTTTTCAAAGCCAAGTGAATGTTTCAGGAACCAATAGTTAATGTGTTAAAAGGTACATATTCAACTGCCGAAGTTATTGGAACTATCCTTTCAAAATTCACTGTATTATGGATATGAAGATTTCAGTAATTTACCATTGGAGGAGAAAGTTCACTGCATTTGGGGTTATGGATATGAAAATTACTGTAACTTATAATTGGAAGGAGTAGGGTTTGATGGAACCTACCAGTTGATGTTAATACAGGATGAACAGTGCACACAAAATGACAAACACAATTACTTTGGACACACAGTCCACTGTATTTGCAATTTGAAAACACTGTTTCATAATTTTGCCAATGCTCATGCTGTATTAAGAAATGTTTTGTCTCTTTTTCTCCACGGAAATTATCAGAATTCTGGTTTGGGCCCTCAAAGGTACTCCTACTTTTTGTCCTTTCATGTGTTCTTAAAATGTTTACTTTGAGTTATACATTCAAATCTTTCTGTAGTTTTATCCAGATGCTGTTACAAATATCAATTGAAAACTTAAAACACATTTTTTAAAATTAATCAAAATAAGGATTTACCAAACCTAATCTCCCGTGCCTAAACATTCACTGCTGCTTTCACTTTTGCCTGATGAATAGTCTTCACTGCCATCCACTATGACCAGATGAGTCTACTAAGCTGCTCTGTCACAATATGCCATCGTTGGAGTCATAAAAAGCATTTCGAATTCTCCCCTAGGGTGGAGTTTATTTTTCAACTATCATTTTGTTCCTTTTTATGAAAAAAATAAATCAGGAAAAATATGAGCACAATTGAACAATATTCAGGGGTAGCTCAATGATGGTGAAGTTTCTAATGTACATGATAAATATAGGGCTTGGAACACTAGACTAACCCCACCCCTTTTTCATTTATTTTTAATTTCTTTAAGCTTCACATCAAGGCTCATAGATAGCAGCACTACACTGTCTGTGCAAACTGCAAAGGGACATGGCAAAAGCTAGATCAGCCATTTTGTGTAGACGTCATGTTTTGAGCTCTTTGAAGTAAACTTTTCAAAGCATCAATTTTTTTGTATTTTGGTGAGGAAATATTATAGACACTCACAGGATTGAATAGTTGTCCTGGAAAGGTAAGATATTATTTTTACAAACCTAAAGATATTTTCAATGAATGTAATCTTATTTAGTATAATTATACAGACATAAAGGCTAAGTTTTAAGGTAACGTTCCCCTTGTTGTTCACTGGGATGGCAAACTGATCCATGATCTAATTGGGAAAGAGAAAGTCGATCGCCTGGCAGTATTACATAGTTTCTGGGAAAGGAGGAGTTTCTCAGTTACTCACAGTTGCCAAGCTTCCATCCAGAACAGGCGAGGCTCAGGCTGCTGCTGTCTTTGAAGATATTAAAGACTTGAGGAATAAACAGCATCCGTGCTATGTGCTTTGACATGACCAGCTCAAACACTGGTAATATAACTGGTGCCTGTGTCCTCCTAGAGTAAAAGTCTGAGAAGAAGCTCTTGTCACTGGCATGCAGGCATCATATTATGGAACTGATAATTGGCACTGTGTTCAAAGTGCGTATGGGAGTCACATCTTCTCCCGAGGTTGCATGTTCAAACGCTTCCAGGAATACTGCGGATTCATAGATCCCCTTGTTGTTCACTGGGATGGCAAACTGATCCATGATCTAATTGGGAAAGAGAAAGTCGATCGCCTGGCAGTATTACATAGTTTCTGGGAAAGGAGGATTGCAGGGATTGCAGCCGATGTTGTCACAAATTTAATAGGAGATATAAAGCAAGGTGGATGTAAGGTCAGGTGATGCGTAACATCACAGCCTCTCCTTGACAAATGTCAACCCCGCCTTCTCGTGGTGCATCCTGTTCCCACTAAAGGGGCTCTGACGACCGCCAATAGCGGTATAACTATACTATCGGGATCAGAGGAAATGCTATCCCACACTCACCAACCCGCTTGGCCAGCGTGGTGAGTTATGGCCAAACACCTCCAAAATGACTCTACAACTTAAATCTTGGCTCTCAGTCTCCGGCAGCTGGAATGTACCTGGCCAAGGCAGCGGCCAGTGCGACATGAAGGCAGAGGGTGCTAAGAATCCCCGGAGGACCGGACTAGGCTGCCATTTGATGCTGACCTTGGCTACCTATAACGGACGCTCCCTATCTTCTGATTCAAGGCTTCTTGAATTGGAAGAGGAACTACAAAGGATCAAGTGGGACATCGTCGGGCTAAGTGAGGTAAGGAGAAAAGGAGAAGATCTCATTGAACTGAAAAGTGGACATCTCTTCTATTATCGTGGGACAGATACTGGCAGAACTAGTGGTGTTGGATTTATAATATACAAGAAACTGAAGGATAAAGTGGTAGAAGTTGAAAGTTCCTCTGACAGAGCTGCACGACTCGTTATCCAACTATCGAGAAGATACCAGGCTCAGATTATTCAAACTTATGCACCCACCACAAGTCATCCTGAAGAAGAAATTGAAGAATTTTATGAGGAAACTCGTCATCTAAATAATAAAGGTAAGCAGCACTTGAAGATAATTATGGGAGATTTCAATGCAAAAATAGGGCAACGGCAACAGAATGAAACTTCAGTAGGTAAATTCGGTCACGGCAACAGAAACCAGCGTGGAAATACTCTCGTTGAGTTTGCAGAGGCAGAAGGATTTTTCATCTTGAACTCCTTTTTCAAGAAAAAGCCACACAGGAAATGGACATGGAGACATCCAATTGGGACGACAAGTGAAATTGATTTTATTATGTGTAACAAAAAATTCGTCATCGAAGACTGCAGTGTGCTGAACAAGTTCAACACAGGTAGTGACCATAGATTGGTGAGATGTAAGATGCACCTCAACACTAAACTGGAACGTGGCAAGCTCATAAGACAAACAAAATGTATTGACATAACCAACCTTAAAAAACACCATAATACTTTCAAGTTGGAACTGAAGAACAGATTCTCTGCTTTAGAAGGCCTAACATCGGAAGAAGTGGATATTTCGGAAGTTAACAGAAAAGTAACCAAAGCTCTAATGGAAACAGCAACAAAATTAGCTGGGTCTAAGAACAAGTTGCATGTGAACAAATTATCAGGAAAAACCAAAATGTTGATGCAAAAAAGAACAGAGATGAGGACAACTAAAGTAGATGTGACTTCCAAAGTGGAATATATAGAGCTATGCAAGACAACACGAAAAAATATCACTGAAGACGTAAGGAAATTCAACTGTGAGCTAGTGAGGAAAGCAATTGAAAACAACCAAAGCCTTAAGATAGCAAAGGGACATCTCAGTAAGGGAAGAAAACAGATTATGGCTCTGAGAAAAGAAGATGGTTCTATAACAAGAAATAGAGGCAAAATTTTGACAAGAGTGAAAGATTTCTACTCCAAATTATATGAAAGGGATGATACATGTACTCCAGACATCATGAAAGGTACCAGAGTTCTTCCAGTCCTCCCAGCAGAAGTTGCTCATGCAATCAAGAACATGAAGCGAGGGAAAGCTCCAGGAGAAGATGGAATTACTATAGACATCATACAAGAAGCAAGTGGAGAAATTGAAACAGTACTCGCCCAAATTTTCACTCGATGCCTTAATGAAGGGAAGATTCCTGAGGATTGGAACAATGCTACAATGATCCTGCTACATAAAAAAGGTGACATTGAGGATCTCAGGAACTACAGACCTATCAGCCTCCTATCAGTGGTTTATAAAATCTTCACTAAAGTTCTTTCACACCGCTTGAAGGTAACACTGGACATGGCTCAACCGAGAGAACAAGCTGGATTCAGGAGTGGCTACAGCACAATAGATCATATCCACGCACTGAGAGAACTGATTGAAAGAGCGAGGGAATATGAACTTCCATTGTGCATGGCTTTTATCGATTATGAAAAAGCCTTTGATTCGGTGAAACCATCAGCAGTTACCACGGCTCTGAAATCCTGCGGTATTGAAGATGCATACATTAATATTATTAATAACATCTATGAAAATGCAAGTGCAAAGATTCGGCTGTTTGAAAATACAACACACATAAAAATTGGAAAGGGAGTGAGACAAGGTGACACCATATCTCCGAAGCTCTTTAATGCCACATTGGAAAATGTCTTTCAATCACTGAACTGGGAAAACAAAGGGATAAAGATTAATGGAGATTATCTAACCCACCTTCGTTTTGCTGATGACGTAGTCATTTTTGCAACTACCCCATCAGAGCTGCAGAGTATGATCCAGGAACTTGCTGACAAGAGTAAAGAAGTGGGATTAAAAATGAACTTTCAGAAGACAAAAGTGATGTTCAATGCTTTTACAAGAAATGAAGATTTATCGATTGATGGAGAAAAACTGGAGATAACAGATACGTATGTTTATCTTGGACAGCAGATATCAAGTGAGGGTCACATTGATGAAGAAATTAATCGGCGTACAAAACTTGCCTGGAGAGCTTTTGGAAGAAACAGCATAATTTTCAAGAGCAATATGCCATTATGTCTTAAAAGAAAAGTGTTTGATCAATGCATCCTTCCAGTGCTTACGTATGGTGCAGAGACGTGGACCTTAACTAAAAGAGACATACAAAAAGCTGCAGACAACTCAAAACAGCATGGAGAGGTGCATGCTTGGTATAACCAGGAGAGATAAGAAGAGGAACTCGTGGATCCGAAAAATGACGAGAGTGGAAGACATCATGATCAGAGTTAAATCCCTGAAATGGCAATGGGCTGGACATACTGCCAGAAGGACAGACCATAGATGGACAAGCCGAAATTTTAGATTGGATTCCAAGGGACAGGAAAAGACCCAGAAAAAGACCACATGGGAGATGGGTGGTTGAAATTCGTAAATATGCGGGAGTGACATGGAGGAGACTGGCACAAGACAGACCGTTGTGGAGGAAACTTGGGGAGACCTTCGTCCAGCAGTGGATTGATAATGGTTGACAATGATGAAATGATGATGATGATGATAAAGCAAGGTACCATCGATTATGCAAACAAGCATCTAGAACAGAGTCAGCCAAGTGGTGATAATAAAGATTTCTTAGAACTTGTGATTATCTTTCTTGGTGTTGCTCCTACCAGAGAAATAAGATTTATGTCACCCAGAGCAACGCACCATGCCCGCTGGATGTCAAAAGTGATATACAGCCTCAAGATCTGGATGTTCAAGGCTCAATTTAAACTGACTTCTAAAGAAGAGAAAGGATTATGTATGGTGTGTGTTTTTGCAGTATGTGTCTACCTGAAAGCCTGGATCTCTGCACCTCAAGTGTTTCTTACAGTGACCTGTTGCTGTTGAAGTCGCTAATTGAATACTCATCAATCCATTCAGCCATCTCAAAGTCAACATCACATAAGCTTTCCAATCACTTGTGGTATTTGTCATTATACTAGGGAAACAGACTACAATGGTTATACCAGAACACCTATTGGATTCTAATGGAAAGAAAATTACTGACAAACAGCACATGGCTGCCCGTCTTAATGAATACTTTGCTAATATCTCTCGAGATCTTAAACTGAACTTAAAATCATTTAATAACAATTTCCTACAACACTTTCATAATTCTTCTGTTAATAATACTTTCTACGTATTACCTATAACTAAAACTGAACTACTACAAGAAATAAACAATATTAAAACTACCTCCGGACCAGGAAATGATGATATTCATCCTACTGTTGTTAAACATATAGTTGAAATAATTATAAACCCACTATTAAATACCTTCAACCTAGTTTTTTCTACTGGTATCTTTCCACATGCACTGAAAATTACAAAAATTACCCGTAAATATAAATCTGACAAGAGTAATGATGCTAACAATTATTGTCCTATAGCTAATATGTCAATCTTCGCTAAAATCTTAGAAAAATTAATCTATATGCAATTAATCTCATACTTACAAAAATTTAATATCATTAATAAAAATCAATTCAGCTTTCAACCCAATAAATCAACAGAATCTGCACTCTTACACTTTCAGGATATAATTTAAAAAAATCTTGAATAAAAAAATATTACTCTCGCTGTTTTCTTTAACTTGACTAAAGCATTTGATATTCTCAATCATCAATTTCTTTTAACCAAATTATATAATGCGGGTGTCAGGGGTATTGCACATACCTTACTTAGTAATTACTTAACTGATAGATTTCAATATGCTATCATTGATAAATCTCAATCATCGTTACTACCGATTACTTCAGGGGTAACTCAGGGCTCGGTTTTGGGTCCCTTATTATTTAACTTATATATAAATGATATTTCTGACATAACATCTAACAACCTTATAATTCTATATGCTGATGATACAACAATATTATTCCATGGCAAAAATCTTAACGAAATGGTTGCTCAGGCAAATTATCAATTACAGATTTACTTGGAATAGTTAATATACAATGAACTTATAAATTAATGTCAATAAAACAAAATATCTTATCTTTACTAGACAAAAAATATTACATACACAAGTTCAATACTTACTTTTAAATAATACTCCTACTGATATTATTGTACAGGACTTTAAGTATCTTGGAATTATTCTAACTTCCAACCTAAGATGGAACAACCATATAGACTCAATAGTAAATCGAATCTCCAAAAATATTGGGATTGTAAGTAAAATTATTTCCTGTTTAACTACTAAAACACTTAAACTTTTGTACTATACACTTTTTCAATCACACATAAATTATTGCTTTTCCTCATGGGGACAAACTACTGAAACCAACATCAATAAATTACAAAAATTACAGAATAAGTACATTAGGCTATCAGACTTAAAAAAAAAAATCTTCTCATATAAACTTCCAGCCTTACACTTTACACCATACCAATGTCAACCCCAACCATTATGGAATTTCATTCATTAAACAATTATTTAATTTCAAAATAGGTACACTAATGTTTCAAAGAGTTAAACTGAACTTACACACAGGTATAACTGAATTGAATTTACATACCTATCACTACAATACGAGACACACATCATTACTAAGACCCATGCATCCAAAAACCCTCATGACGAAGAAGAGCTTAAATTACATTGGTCCTGAATATTGGAATACACTGCCAGCTGAGTTAAGCACAATAAATAACCTAAATTTACTCAAAAACAAACTTAAAAGATATTTGCTAAGATAATTAAAAAATAATAATAACTTAAAACAAAAATTGTTTACAATATAACTAATATTTAACATTACTGCTGTGTTTTATTGAACCTGAGTTTGCTTGCCTATTTTCTTGGGAAATCAGGGTTTGTCAGGACTCTCTGAGGCCTTTTCCCAGATTTTCCCTGCTGTTCTTATGAAATAAAAATTATTTATGTATCTGCACAAAGCCTGCAATGTAACAGCACAAATAAAAAATATTATTATTATTATCAAACTGAAGCTGATGAAAAACTTCGTAAAGGCTATGGACAAATCTGGCCCAGGTTTCTTGCACATAAAGCAAACACTTCCACAATTAAGTGATGCACAACTGAAAGAAAGCATTTTTGTTGGTCCTCAGATATGGAAGCTACTGCGTGATTCAGTTTTTACCGAAGAGCTAAACAGCATGGAGCTCACAGCATGGCAATCATTCACATTTGTAGTCAAGGGATTTCTGGGTAACCCACAAAGACTGCAACTACAAACAGCTGATTCACAGCCTTCTCAAAAACTATAAAAAACCCTTGGGTGCCAGATGTACTTAAAAATAAATACATTTCCACCATTCGCATCTGGACTTCTTTCCTGACAACCTAGAAGCAGTCAGCAATGAACAAGGAGAAAGGTTCCACCAAGATATCCGAGTAATGGAGGAGAGGTATCAAGGCAGGTGGGATCTCTCAATGATGAGTGATTACAGCTGGTTTTTGCAAAAGGAGGACAACACGACACATAAGAGAAAAAATTGAACTACTTATATGGGTAAACGAGTACGTGTGTAAACATTTGCATTTGTGTTAATATTATTTACTTTCTTTTTTACGCTTTCCAACCGTAGGTTGAAGAAGCGTATATGCTCCAGCTTTGTCTGTCCGCATGATAACTGGCGTAAGAATGGTTCGATTTCGATGAAATTTCAGTATGTGGTAGGGGACCACCCCTATTGAAAATGGGACAAATGGGGTCAAAGGTCATGACGTAGGAGCGGGATTCATTCCATTGCCCTTATGCGCCATAACTTGCGTAAATATGGTTTGATTTCAATGAAATTTTACTATGTGGTAGAGGACCGCTGGGGACAAACCCTATTCAAAATGAGTGAAGTGGGGTCAAAGGTCAGGACATAAGAGCGGGATGCATTCCATTGCCCTTTATGCGTCATAACATGAGTAAAAATGGTTCGATTTCGATGAAATTTCAGTATGTAGTAGGGGACCACCTGGGGACGAACCCTATTGAAAATGGATGAAATGGGGTCAAAGGTCAGGACATAGGATTGGGATCCATTGCATCGCCCTTATCCCATATTATTACGGTGGACGTCAAGTAATTTTGCTTCCTATACTTCCAATGGAAAAACTTTTGTACACATTTCCTTCACAATTAATGTGTTCCCAAGGATGAAAGTTTGAACATCGATTAAAATAACTTCATATTATAACTTGGAAAACTTAAAATTTTCTAAAACATAACCATAATTACATTAAAAATCAATAACTTTTCCTTTGGTGGTGTTGAAACCAGAAAAAGGATGGTGTGACCTGTACTTTCATGATGTCAGTAGACAAACAAATGTTGGATTGCATAATTACAGTTATGTTTTAGAAAATATTAAGTATTCCAAGTTATAAAATGAAGATATTTTAATCGATGTTAAAATTTTCATCCTTGGGAACGCATTAATTGGGAAGAAAATGTGTACAGAAATTTTTCCATTCGAAGTACAGGAAGCAAAATTACTTGAAATTCACCTTAAAGAAGCAATTCTTGTATGTATGTAAATTTTATTCTGAAAACGGCTCTAAGGATTTTGATGAAAGTCGTTAACCTACCATTTTCTGGTACTAGAAATCGATTTAGCTTGATCTCGACTTTAGAAAAATTCGTTTAGTGGGTTAAATAACAACCCCGAATTACCAAGTTTTTGGTGTCATGGCATCGTTCCTTTAATGTTATCCATGCTTAGAAATCTTATGACGTCATACTCTCGCAATTCAGATGCTGGTGCGCGGTCACGCCATCTGTCTCATAACGTCACGCATTGTGTGTGGATCCTATTAAAGTTTTATGACGTCACACTCTTGCGAGCAGATGGCCGCGATTCCCATCTGCCTCATTACGCCACGCGTTGTGTGCATATGTTCGTCCGCATGATAACTCGTGTAAAAATCGTTCGATTCAGATGAAATTTTAGTATGTGGTAGGGGAACACCTGGGAAGGAACCCTATTAAAAGTGAACGAAATGGGGTCAAAGGTCAGGACATAGGAGCGGGATCCGTTCCACTGCTCTTATGCGTCATAACTAACGTAAAAAAGGTTCGATTTTGATTAAATTTTAGTATGTGGTAGGGGACCACCTGGGGACAAACCCTATTGAAAATGGGCGAAATGGGGTCAAAGGTTGAGACAGAGGAGCGAAATCACTTCCATCGCCATTATGCGTCATAACTTACGTAAAAATTCTTCGATTTGGACAATATGTTGTATGTTGTAGGGACGAATCCTATAGAAAATGAGCCTGGGGACGAATCCTATAGAAAATGAGCGAAATGGAGTCAAAGGTTAGGACACAGGAGCGGGATCTATTCCATTGCCTTTATGCATCGTAACTTACGTAAAATTGCTTTGATTGCGACAAAACTTTATCATGTTATTTCGGAGGTATACTGAACCAGTTCTGTTGAATATCATCGAAATAGGATCAAAGGTCAGGGCACAGGAGCGAGATTTATTCCACAGCCATTATCCTCATAACTTGAGTAATGATTTCTGGTATTATTATATTTGCACTTTTAAGGTATTAACCTCTTGCAAAGTGCGCATAGTTTACGTGCAATTCATAAATGAAAAACCATGAGGAATAACCACTCACCATAAAGATCATGGTAACCTTCAATGGACCATACACTTCCAACACGTCATTCATCATGATGTAACTGGGCTTCCACAGGTTTACAGACTTCTGCTTACGCTTCTTATTTTCGGGTGTGAAACATCGTTTTTTTTTTTTTTTTTCTTTTCCTTTGCCTTATAATATGTTACTATAATGCTTGTCAATTCGATAAAAACACACATACACTCATTCATACAATTCAAGTAAAAACTATGTACATAAACCTTACATTCACAGGTGATTAAACCTTAGTCAACTCTAATTATGGAACTCCTCCTTCTGTTTCACAACCTCTGCTACTCCCCCTGCAATTGTCACACCCATTCAGCCCCGCACATCCAATCCTCTAGTACTTTCGACAGGTCCCTGTCATCTTCAGGAGGCAGGTGTGTCTCATCCGCCCACCACAGCTCAAGTGAGCAGAGCCATCGAGGCTTGGGCTCCAGTCGCTATCTCTGAATCGTTGTGTCTCTGGCGCCATCTATTGTCCCTGCTGCTCTTTTTTCCTCTTTCTTTTTACACTGCTGTTCAATTCTTTATTAGGGCTTTCCATTGTTCGTTTAGGTTATTTGGCCTCATTAATGTTGCATAATCTTGATCTGTTTTTTTCAATTAACACTGATTCTGCAATTCTTAACTGCTTTTCATTTTTACAGCTCTTAATAATTTTAATATCTTCAAACCTTGGACATTTTTGATTTTCCATACAGTATTGGGTCAATGCTGTCTTAGCCTCTTTTTTATTCCAATTATTAATATGCTGGTTCAATCTATACTTTAATTTATTCTTGGTGCTGCCTATATATGACACAGGTGGTTGCTGGTTTATTGGGATTTCATAAATTCCTGCTCTATCTAATTGGCTAATTTTTTCATTTTTAACCACTAAATTTTTTACAGTAAGTACCTGATTTCCTACCTGTATGCCATATTTGCCACAAACTTTATTAATTTCTGCTGAAACATTTTCTATATATGGTATTGCACCCACATATTTTACAAGTTTTTTTATCAGTCTTGACCTTATTGTAACCTTGAGTTACTTCATAAATCCATTTTTTAATACCTGTTTGGGGTATCCAAAAGCATATGCAATTTTTTCAATATATTCAATTTCTTCCTTTCTATACTGTTCAATTGATGAATGTGTTAAACTTCTTTTAATTAGTGTTTTAACACTATTTCTTTTTATGTGTTAATGGATGTGATGACTGAAATGGTATAAGTACTGGGATATATGAAGATTTTCTATGTACTCTGAATTGTAAATTCTCCTCTGTTTTAATAATCAAAACGTCCAAAAATGCCAAAGTATTGTCATGTTCTTGTTCTACTGTCAGTTCTATAGATGGATAAATTTCACTATACTTTTTTGTCAAGTCCTCAAGTTCATCATTTTTTAGCCTGGATAACAGAAAAATGTCATCAACATACCTGCAGTATATCAGTGGTGGATCCTCGAGTTTACTTATTATTTTTCCTCAATGTCACTCATTATAATTTCAGCAAATAAAGTTGACAGTGGTGACCCCATAGGTCCACCATGATTTTGTTTGTACATCTTGTTGTTAAACTTAAAAATGTTATTTTCATATATGTACAATAAAATTTCTCTTAACTCCTCTATTTGTATTGCATTCATTGTCTGTAGCACATACAATTTTTCTATAATTATTTCTATTGCCTGAGGTACTGGTGTGCTAGGAAAAAGAGCTTTCACATCCATACTAGCCATATGATATTCACTTAAATCTTGTTTAATTACTTTAATTTTCTCAATAAATTCGTATGTATTCTTTACAGTGAACCTTGTCTTCATGAACACAGGTGCCAAAAATTTGTAGATATTCTTTTCTAGTTTTATTAATGGGGAATTCCTTTTTGATACAATCACTCTCATAGGTGTATCAGGCTTATGAGTTTTTATTTTTGCAATCATTTTTGGTATTCCAGTACCCATTGGTGGGTATGCTTTCTTTATTTCATCAGGCAAGGTGCTGTGATTTCTTATTCTAGCTAAGTACCTTACTTGAGATTCGGTTGGGTCTTTTGTTAGAATGCTGCAATTTAGTTCTTCTATAGCTCTATTCATTTTTAGATCATATTCAGTTGTGTTTAATATTACAATTTGCCCTGTTTTATCAGCTTCACAGAATTTAATTGTTGGGTCATCTCTTAATTTAATCAGTTGTTCTTTCTCATACTGAATTTTATCTATATGATATTTCTTTTTCTTACTTTTTTCATTAAATTCTTTCAAAACAATTCTATACAGTTTACTTCGAAAATTTTCACGTTCTTCTGCTGGTACACTGCGTGCCATTTCTTCTAAGTTGGGTATTAATTCCTCCGTTCTCGGCAGGCTCCGTGGAAACGCAAATTTTTTCCTCTCTGCAAAATAGCTCTTTGCGTGAAGCTCAAGGTCAAGTTGGAGTTATTCTGATATACCTCATACATATTCTCCCGTTGTTCTTGTACCCGTTGTCTGTCAATCATCACGTGCAACTTTTTTTCCATGACTGCTCTTGAGCATTTTTTTCGTATTCCACGATGTCAAAAATTTCTCTGAAGGTTACATCCAAAATCTCATCTCTCCAATTACCGTCGAACTTTCTATACTTTTTATAACATATCAAATCGATATGTTATAAAAGTATAGAAAATTTTCACGTTCTTCTGATAAACTTTCTATACTTTTATGTTATAAAAGTATAGAAAGTTTATCAGAAGAACGTGAAAATTTTCGAAGTAAACTGTATAGAATTGTTTTGAAAGAATTTAATGAAAAAAGTAAGAAAAAGAAATATCATATAGATAAAATTCAGTATGAGAAAGAACAACTGATTAAATTAAGAGATGACCCAACAATTAAATTCTGTGAAGCTGATAAAACAGGGCAAATTGTAATATTAAACACAACTGAATATGATCTAAAAATGAATAGAGCTATAGAAGAACTAAATTGCAGCATTCTAACAAAAGACCCAACCGAATCTCAAGTAAGGTACTTAGCTAGAATAAGAAATCACAGCACCTTGCCTGATGAAATAAAGAAAGCATACCCACCAATGGGTACTGGAATACCAAAAAATGATTGCAAAAATAAAAACTCATAAGCCTGATACACCTATGAGAGTGATTGTATCAAAAAGGAATTCCCCATTAATAAAACTAGAAAAGAATATCTACAAATTTTTGGCACCTGTGTTCATGAAGACAAGGTTCACTGTAAAGAATACATACGAATTTATTGAGAAAATTAAAGTAATTAAACAAGATTTAAGTGAATATCATATGGCTAGTATGGATGTGAAAGCTCTTTTTCCTAGCACACCAGTACCTCAGGCAATAGAAATAATTATAGAAAAATTGTATGTGCTACAGACAATGAATGCAATACAAATAGAGGAGTTAAGAGAAATTTTATTGTACATATATGAAAATAACATTTTTAAGTTTAACAACAAGATGTACAAACAAAATCATGGTGGACCTATGGGGTCACCACTGTCAACTTTATTTGCTGAAATTATAATGAGTGACATTGAGGAAAAAATAATAAGTAAACTCGAGGATCCACCACTGATATACTGCAGGTATGTTGATGACATTTTTCTGTTATCCAGGCTAAAAAATGATGAACTTGAGGACTTGACAAAAAAGTATAGTGAAATTTATCCATCTATAGAACTGACAGTAGAACAAGAACATGACAATACTTTGGCATTTTTGGACGTTTTGATTATTAAAACAGAGGAGAATTTACAATTCAGAGTACATAGAAAATCTTCATATATCCCAGTACTTATACCATTTCAGTCATCACATCCATTAACACATAAAAGAAATAGTGTTAAAACACTAATTAAAAGAAGTTTAACACATTCATCAATTGAACAGTATAGAAAGGAAGAAATTGAATATATTGAAAAAATTGCATATGCTTTTGGATACCCCAAACAGGTATTAAAAAATGGATTTATGAAGTAACTCAAGGTTACAATAAGGTCAAGACTGATAAAAAAACTTGTAAAATATGTGGGTGCAATACCATATATAGAAAATGTTTCAGCAGAAATTAATAAAGTTTGTGGCAAATATGGCATACAGGTAGGAAATCAGGTACTTACTGTAAAAAATTTAGTGATTAAAAATGAAAAAATTAGCCAATTAGATAGAGCAGGAATTTATGAAATCCCAATAAACCAGCAACCACTGTGTCATATATAGGCAGCACCAAGAATAAATTAAAGTATAGATTGAACCAGCATATTAATAATTGGAATAAAAAAGAGGCTAAGACAGCATTGACCCAATACTGTATGGAAAATCAAAAATGTCCAAGGTTTGAAGATATTAAAATTATTAAGAGCTGTAAAAATGAAAAGCAGTTAAGAATTGCAGAATCAGTGTTAATTGAAAAACAGATCAAGATTATGCAACATTAATGAGCCAAATAACCTAAACGAACAATGGAAAGCCCTAATAAAAATTGAACAGCAGTGTAAAAAGAAAGAGGGAAAAAGAGCAGCAGGGACAATAGATGGCGCCAGAGACACAACGATTCAGAGATAGCGACTGGAGCCCAAGCCTCGATGGCTCTGCTCACTTGAGCTGTGGTGGGCGGATGAGACACACCTGCCTCCTGAAGATGACAGGGACCTGTCGAAAGTACTAGAGGATTGGATGTGCGGGGCTGAATGGGTGTGACAATTGCAGGGGGAGTAGCAGAGGTTGTGAAACAGAAGGAGGAGTTCCATAATTAGAGTTGACTAAGGTTTAATCACCTGTGAATGTAAGGTTTATGTACATAGTTTTTACTTGAATTGTATGAATGAGTGTATGTGTGTTTTTATCGAATTGACAAGCATTATAGTAACATATTATAAGGCAAAGGAAAAGAAAAAAAAAAAAAAACGATGTTTCACACCCGAAAATAAGAAGCGTAAGCAAGAAGTCTGTAAACCTGTGGAAGCCCAGTTACATCACGATGAATGACGTGTTGGAAGTGTATGGTCCATTGAAGGTTACCATGATCTTTATGGTGAGTGGTTATTCCTCATGGTTTTTTCGATTTCTGGTATGTTTGAAAGCGTATCATAATCAATGCATTGCATGATTTTACTAACTTGTTTCTTTTGCTGTCTCATATGCAGTGATATATGGATATCATATTTATACTTTGTAACACTAATTCTATAGCTAACAAGACACATAAACACTGTACTACATTACAACATGAAGCTGTAATGAGTACATTCTGCATTGTACATATGCATCTGGAAATATAGCAAATACTCATACACAAAAAACTGTAGGTGATGGAGAGTTTTACAGTCATATTTGAATTCAGCACCCTGAAAATAGTTAAAAACACCTTATTTCGCCCATGTCATGAAAAAAAGTTTAAAAATGCTGACTAGTGTTATTATTACCTTTATCATTTGGAGCAAGTCTCAAAGCAGCTTGCAAATCAGCCTAAAAAAGTGCTTTTTAAAATCATTATATGCAAAAGTTTTTTCATTTAATGAAAAACATTCACTCATTTTAATTGTAATATTAAAAATACTGAACTTCAGACTTTGCAATAAAGAAATGTTTCACATATGCAGTTTAACATAAGTGAAATATGCAATTCCACTTTTAAAAAATGAAAGATAGGCGAATGATACAAAATCACGACAAATGATTGAAATGAGCTAAATTAACATTAAGAATTCACTAAATCAATTAACAGAATGGTATGAAAATGTGATGTAACTTTTCTATCATCAGGAAATGTGTTTATTTTTTTTTTTGGTTAAAATAAACTGCCTTAAAATAATGGCAAGTAATTCATGTCAAATAACAGAGTAATCTTCCATTTTATAAAAAGGTGCAATCACCTTCTTTCTGCTGCCAAAATAACATTTTTTTCTTAGCTAATTACAAGCAGTTCCCATTTAAACAGCTTCTTTAAATAGTCATGAGTTCCAGAACATATGATTTACTTTCACAAAACACCACATTTGATCAAAGTTATGCCTCCCTCTTCCTCCCCCCAAACAGCATTGCACAGCATATCTATTGTTCTTTCCACTTCACATGTTCTCTAAAAAACACTTGTTAAAATTTGAGGTATGAAAATTAAGAAAACTATGATTATATTTCATGTGATTCTATCATAAAGTTCACATACAATTACATGACCACAAGGTTCTTCAGGAAGACGCTTTGACGTCTGTAAGTTCTGTTTTACACGTTCTGTAAAGTGGATACAGTCTGTGGTGGTGCATTAACTTATTCAATTAAAATATAAATCGGTTAAAAGTCTTAAAGATGTTATTCACAGAAGTGCATGTTCAGTCTAATGTCAGTAGTTATTGAGTTTCTTTGTCCAAAGTTGTATCTTGCTTCAATATGGTCTGTTGTTAGGGTTAGTTCGAGAGCCATTTCGTCATAAGTTGTACCCTACTTCAGATATGTCCAGACTTAAACTCTTTGAGCATGCGCTTGGATCGCTTTTTTATGTCACCAACCAACAACCAACTGTATACAAGTCCCTGCTGTCTGTACACCTCCCTTACATTTTACCTGAAGATGGGCACGTTTGATGGCCTGAAAGATCTGGATTTTAACTTGTAAATAATATATTTAATGCAATAAACTTTGAATGTGATCTCGTTATATTGGATTTTAAATTGTGCAGTAACAGTGTTGATTATTGTTGTATTATTAAGAAGTAGTGATTTTTTTTCTCTACAGTGGTCTCTGCTAAATACATCCCTGAATGCCACACTGTTACATAAGGGTCAGACAATAATGATGATTTTTATGTGCAGAATACTTACAAGTTCACCAAGCAGGCTGACTGACTCATATCGAAAACTCTGTGAAATGCTACTTAAAGATAAAAGCATTTTAATTTATTCACTATTTATTATTAACTGCAACTGTAAGGCATTCAGGCATGTAGTTGGTGCACACATACACACAAAATGTTATTAAAAAAGCTCTTGTAAACTTTATTGAAGTTTTATTCATTAACACTGATACACTTGAAGTTATAGCCATGTCACTGGCTATCTTCATAAGAAAATGAGCGCTCATAGGATTTTGCCCACCTACTTTAGAATGTTTTTTTTTTTTGCTTTGTTTCATAGTTTAATGACTACTAGGAGCAACCCCAAGGGCTACAAGCAATTGCCGATCCCTAATTTAGGGCCACTGGTTCCAGGGAAAGGACAGAGTTTGCACCATCAGACAAATACAAGACACATGCCTCATCTGAGGCAGAACCAGTGCCCACCTTAGCTGAACAGGCGGAAGCCAGCATCTCAGGCCACTAGGCCACCAGTGCAGTGAAGAGTAATTTTCAAGGTAATATTTGTATGTGGTAAGTTGTGCTTAAGAGACATCTACAAAACTATCTGGTAGTTTGTATTTCTTTGTGGAGATAACCTCTGAATCTCAGAGAACAGCTTAGTGATATGTATGTATATATGTACAAAACTATGTGACATAATAAAGTTAAATGCATTTACTTTAATGACTTCTTACACTTCATAAAAAATGAAGCTTTTTCACAGAGCATGTTTCACATTTTCTTTTCACTTAAAACAGTTCCATGAATTTTTCACAGAGCATGTTTCACATTTTCTTTTCACTTAAAACAGTTCCATGAATTCGAAAAATAACTACAAAAATAAAAATAAAATAAATTTAAATGACATCAAATACATACATGATTCAGTTTACAAGCTATACAATGTACAGAACTTCACAGGCAGTGGCGTAACTACCCCCCCCCCTGCAGGTAATGAAGGGGCGTACTGCAGCTGACAGAGTTTTACGAAAAAATCCGAACATGCACAAAGGCAAATAAACAAATAATTAACCCAAAGATTCATATTTTCCTTTAAGATATATTTAACTTTGCCTAAAAACATGTCAAGTTTCACTTTTAAAACACTGGATGTCTTACAGATTGAAGTCATTCGACCATTTAGCTCTGGGTTGTAATATGATCACTTTGAAAGTAGGTTGTAAATAATACAATCACTCTTCAATCGCCTTCTCTCTACGCTGCTATAGGAAAAAATCAAGGCCAAGTGGGGATTCTCCGTGGAGGATGAAGCAAAACAGTTAGTCCCCCAAGATTACGTATGTGACAGGCGCCAACATTTATTCACAGCAGCCACAGATCTACCAAGTATAAGAGGGTGATTTCTTCAAGTTATTTATTTTGGTTTTGGACAAAACAATTAAATGTTGCAATTGCGTTTAGTTTTTCTTTATAGTAAGTACGTCTATCTTATTCACTGTGTGGAAACTTTAATATACAAGCAAACAACATCCATTTGCAGAATGTCACAGAAGCGGGAAAAAAAAAAAAAAAAGATGGAGAGCCTGCAAAGGAACTTCCGAAATTCCCCCAATTCCCCAATTCTTTTTGCGCAGAATTAATTAAGCTCAAGTGCCATTTCTAATTAAAAGAATGATGATTTGCTTAGAATGTCAACTGTTTAAAGTTGAAAAGCAGTCATTTTACAAAAACCAAACACTTCAGAAACAAGTGAAAGTAAAATGGGTGATTATGAAGTTTTATAATTATTAACCTTAACCATTTAAATATTTTTTGCCAAATTCATTCCTTGCGATAAAATGTATAATATATTCGTGTTCATGCATTGGTCTGTGCACCCGTGTTAAACCTGATTGGCTGATTAATAACCTTGCATTATATATTTCTGTTCAAAATATTACTTGAAAAGTAAAAAGTCAAACTGCAAAGCTCTAGGTACCCAGGGAGGCCAACCTCTTACAGCATTCATGTGTAGTCCAAGCCATAAAAATGAGTAGTTTTGAGCTTTCACGTGTAGACACAAGAAATATTTCGAAAAAGTATTTTAAGATGTTTTAAATTTACTACAGACTAGACAGTTATAAATATAACCACAAAAAAATCAATATTGAGAACTGTATGTGCGGATTTAAGATTTTGATTTAAACAATTAGCAACTTAAACACAAACGAATAACATTAGCATTTTATTTTCATGAAAGAGAAGAGCAGCTTAAAAAGGACCAACAGGCATGTGCCATTTGTCACTGGCATCCGAGACCCACGGGGGGCATTCCGTGGGCGAGACTCCCATAATCTATTATGTGGGTTTCGGTAACGTCTTCCCTTTCATTCACGGCAACCTGCTGAGTTACTCCTTCCTTAACTAAGAATAAAAGTGCAAAAGAAAAAAAAATCCAATTTTTCACTTAACAGAGCTGAATTTTTGACAGATGCCATAACTTGGTCTTATAAAATTACCCTGCAAATTTCACTTGAATCCATTGGAAACTTTTAAAATTACGCACTTTTTTTTTTTTTTTATAAGACGTTCAAGAAAGAAAGATCAACTTCACGGGAAAGCGCAGATGACCGAGAACTATGAGCTTGCAATTCATTTCTCTCCCTCCTTTTACTCTGAGCCCATTTGCCACCTGCTGTTCTTGTATTGCGTCTTTGCTTAACTGAGGATTAAAATGTGAAAAATTAATTTTCCGAATTTTCATTTTAAAAAGCTGATTTTTTTATAGATGTCCTACCCTGAAAATTTCGCCTAAATCCTGTGAAAACTTTTTAAATTACATACACATTGGAGAAAGAGGGATTAATAAGAGAAAATTGCATTTTTAACTCAAAAAGTTTTTAAGTTATCGAAGTGAAATTTTCAGGGTCCCTTTGTTTTAATAAATGACGGCATCTGTAAACAGTTCTATACATTTAACTGAAAATTCGGGAAAAAGATAATCCGCAATTTTGTTTCCCAGTATGTAAAAATATCACACTGCTTGCCTTGGGCGGGGATCCCTCACTTCAGTACTTATCTTAAGTCATTCACCTACTACGGACATTGCAATGTGCTTTCAACAGCTTAAGCCGGCCGAGTGACGCAACTTAAACAAAACCATTACAAAGAATGCCCGCATGTAAAGCACGATTTCCTTCTTTCTTTTCTTCTGGACTTTTTTTTTTCCGGATTTTAACAGTTTCAGAGAAAAATGAGTGTGCCAACCTTGAATTTTTTAACAATACAGAGCAATTATGAAATAAAATGCAATAAACAATTTTTTTTTATTTTATCATATCTACACCAAGATTGGTCATTTTCACAGATATCGTATAAGGGACTAGATTGGCTGTCTGCTCTGTTGAGCATGGGCTTGCTCTGTGAGAAGCATGGAGTCCACATTGAGCGGGTCAAGATGTCGGAGCATGACACGTTACGCAGGGTAGTTTGAACTTAATTATTGTATAAATCATGGTGAAAGCTTCCTCAGATAAAAATCTTATGCAGAGAGACGAAAATATAATTGCTGTTACTTATTTGCCTCTTGCCCAATGCTGAAAACAATACATACAGTATATATATAAATATTAAAATTCAAAGCTGGTATTGTATGCAAATATGGAAAATGATTGGAAAACATTTTTAAGAAGGTAATGCGGCAACGATTTAAAATAATGGGAAAGCAAATAATTTATTTTAAATCAATAAGTAGCTATTAAATCCAGCAAACTATTGATTTGAACCCGAAAAAAAAAAAAAAGGCTTCCACATGCTTTACGTAGAAAAGCTGAAATAATGTGAATATTTTTCCCTTGTTGCTATAGCAACATATATTACCTCTGTTATTCTGATTTATTTATTATGTTTGCTCAAAAAGTTTTGAATTTTACCAAAAATTTTGATACTTCATTTTGTTATGCACTAAGGAAATTTCAGTTTTTAACATTTCAAATAATTTATTTGGGCAATATGGCAACAAAATGACGTACTAAATGTAAGCATTAATTTACAAGAAACGTCAAAAACATATCTCTCAGCAAATTAAAGCGAGCGTGATATTTTTTTATATCGCAGGTACCGGAATGTCTTCTCTTGAATTTAAGCCCTGGTCAAATCTGAAATAATTCAATATTTTGCAAAGACCCTTGGCATTCTAGTTAGCACTAAGGAATATTACTGTTTTTTACTTAAATTTTAAAACTTCCGCCGCTAAATGGGTACTGCCTGCTTTGAATATCAACATAAATAGAAAATCACAGTGCCAAAAGTCGTATTCCTTTGACTTAATGCAAAGTAGGCATGCTTAAATGGATCGTCATGACCCGCTGAAAATGGCGCCTACCTTCTCACGCCTCATGGGCTGGGTGTCCAATCTAGCTTCTTGTATATGATATCTGTGGTCATTTTGTCCGAGGTAGGGAGTGGGGTTGTGATATCGCCGAGGATCAGCATGGAATCTCCAGCCTCGGCGGCGAAGCGCCATCTATCGGCAGTTGCTTTGTTGTAGCAGACGACGCAGGCCAGATACCGAAGTATAGCTGGCAAAACATTGATGAAGATTCTGCATTGCGCTTTTTGACTATTCTTATACGCAACCTGTTATGGAGTTGTCTGAATACACTAAAGCACTTGGGTCCATGACAAACGCTAAGAGGGTCCGCAAATAACCAAATAACACAAAAATTATGCTAAATAAAATTAGTGGGGGTGGGGGTGCGGCGTCATAGCAACAAACGCTTAGTATTAGGCATATAATGCATAGTGCGTAGTAAAGCTAAAGAAATGCGTAGAGGTTGGCATCCCTGGGTACCCCATCCCCCCAGTGAAAAACACAACCTTCCCCATTTTAAAATCATGGGAAAAATACTGTACTTAGGGGTGCTGAAGTAAATCTGGGGTGTGGGTGGGGGTGTAGAGTGCACACACTTTTGAGTATACTTACCATACTTCTTTCATAGTCCCTCTTTCCATGGAAGGCTTGTCCTCTTCTGAACAGTGCTTTTGGATTCTTTGGCTCAATATCTAAAGCCTAAACAAAAATCACAGTAGAAAAAAGAGAAAAGGTGTGATACTGAACAAATAAGAAACAGTGAAAAGAGAATATCTAATGCACTTACAATCTCTATGATACAAGAAATGATAACATCACTAAATACATGAGATTAAGTATAATGAATGTTGTGGGACATGCACACGTTGGACACACCAAAACCAAGTGAACTAGCTAGTTGTTATAATATTGCAAATAAATACATTTTAAACACAAAACTGTGTGGAAAAAAATCCATCCTAAAAACATCCATCCATCAATTTTTTTTTTTTTTGATTGGGGTTTAACGATCACCGTGAGCAACTCGGTGGGCTATAAGCAGTCACCCATCCCTAATTTAGGATCACTGGTTCCAGGGAAGGGAGAGAGTCAGTGCCGTAAGACAAACACAACATCCATGCCTCACCAGGATTCGAACCCAGACCCATCTTGGATGAATGGTCAGAAGCCCTCAAACCACCATGCCACCGGGGTGGCACATCAAAGTTAAGAGTAAGTGGATTTCAACCGATGTTTGATTTGCACACATCACTTTAGCAATTTTCTACACACACGCACACACTCTATAGTGACCTATTTTATTATTTCAAACTGATGAGATATATAATGTATAAAATTAATATCTGAATCACACAGGTATTACATAAAATATATACAAATCCCTAGGTTCTTTCACTGATTATGTAACAAATCATCACATATCAAGGGTTTTTTCCAACTCTTATTCACATTTCTTGTCCCAGTAAAAAAAAAAAAAAAAAAAAAAAAAAAAGGATAAAAAAAATTTCTGTGCACCTCACAAATTAAAAATAAATAAATAAAATAAAATGATTTTGAAACATCTGTAACTACCAAAGCAGTTTTTTAATAAAAAATAAAGATAAAACTTAAATGCTAAATAAAATAGGAATTTGTCAAATTACAATTATATATACCATCATCATCATCATCATTGTCAACCATTATTATCAATCCACTGCTGGGCGAAGGTCACCCCAAGCTTCTTCCACAATGGTCTGTCTTTTGCCAGTCTCCTCAATGTTACTCCCGCATACTTTCGAATTTCATCCAACCATCTCCCATGTGGTCTTCTTTTGGGTCTTTTCCTGTACCTTGGAATCCAGTCTAAAATTTCGGCTGTCCATTGATGGTCTGTTCTTTTGGCAATATGTCCAGCGATGAGTGCCGCTTCATTTTGGGGACAGATGATCACCGTGTTCGGGTGTGGAGGTCCCCGGGTCAACGACACAATCTCAACCTCGCCGCCCCGGTGGCGCAGTGGTCTAAGGTGCTGGCCTATGATCATTCGTCCGTAAGGGGTCCGGGTTCGAATCCCGGTCAGGCATGGATGTTGTGTTTGTCTTACGGCACTGGCTCTCTCCCTTCCCTGGAACCAGTGACCCTAAATTAGGGACGGGCGACTGCTTATAGCCCATTGAGTTGCTCACGGTGGTCGTTAAACCTCCAATCAAAAAAAAAAAAAAAAAAAAATCTCAACCTCCCCCACTGCAGGCACTATGATCTAGGGAGACATTGCCTACGATAGCCGATCAGCTCTAGTAGTGGTACGTGGATCATTGATGGGTGAGCGGTATGTGGATGAGATCCTATGGCCCAATGTGTACTATACCAACAGGACAATGCCCACCTGCCAGCTCGGGTTCCCCAAGACTGCCTACATCATGTCCAGACACTTCCATGCCCTGCCTGCTCCCAAGACATGTCCCCTATCGAGCATGTGTGGGACCAGTTCAAACACTGGGTGCTTCACTATCCGGGATTTGGAGCACACTGTCCAATACAAATGGGCCAGTATGCCGCAGGACAACATCTGGCGTCTGTTCGCCTTCATGCTGGACCGTACTGCAGCATGTATCGCCGCATGAGGCTGTGCGATGCACTATTGAAGATGACTGGACTGCGTGCCACAGATCCCTTTGTAATTGTCCTTCAGCTCTGTTTTTGCCATCATGTGTATCATTCATCTGTATCATTACGTCCATAAAATTTCAGTTCAATCTGGTGCTTCCTTCTTGGTGCACAAATTTCATTGTCCGTGAGTGTATTTAGAAATGGGACCCAAATAAATCACAGAAGTGTGTACTTTGGGTGTTCCAGCAACTGTGGTAACTCAGGTGGCCACTGCACTGGTGCTTCCCAACATGAGAGTGAGACAGAATTCATGTAAGGCAAAATATGTATAAGGAAAATACTTTCTTACTCACCTTCCTCAAAATAATCCCCAGGGGCTGAATACATTTCTTACAAAGTTCATACAAGCTTTGGAAAAAGTTGTGAAGCTCATCTGCTACTCTTTTAGTTCTACTGTCACACTCTTCTGACATCATAAACACTATCTATTTTGTTTCTTTTGATTTCAATTTGGGAAACAAGAAAAGGTCTGCTAACAGGTCATGATAATACAAGGTTATCATGGTAACGATTTAAGATACTTATGTCTGAAACATTATTTAACCTGGAAAAGTTAAGAAACCATCATTTGAAAGCTCAGTCTATTATCTTTCCCGGTAAAAGCCATGTATGCTGGCAGTAGAGCTTGTGTACAAATAAATGGTGTTTTATCAAAATGGTTTTCTATTGGTGCAGGAGTCAGACAAGGTTGTGTAATGTCACCATGGCTGTTTAATATGTTTTATGGACGTGTGCATAAGTGATGCCAAAATAGATAATATTGGTATATGTCTCGGTGATATCCTAGTCTGCAGATTACTGTATGCTGATGACACTGTCCTGTTGGCAGAGAGCAAAAGTGAGTTGCAGAGTATGTTGTCTCAGATGTACGAAGTTTGCATGAAATTCAAACTGAGTATAAATAAGGGAAAAACCAAAGTCATGGTTTTTGAGAGAGGAACTGGTAGTACTGAATCAGAATGTAATATAAGTCTAAATGGCACAGTGATTGATCAGGTGAATGAGTTTGTGTATTTAGGAAGTATGTTTGACAGAGAGAACAAATTGGATGGTGAAATTAGTAGGCGAGTGAATTCTTCATTGAAAGTCATGGCTGTTTTGGGAGGGTTTAACAGGAATGATGGGTTCTCAAGAGAGTCCCGCATGGCTGTATATGAAAGTGTAATTGTTCCTACTCTGATGTATGGCAGTGAAACCGGGTTCTACAGAAGAAACATAGAAGTTGTTTGTGTGCTGGGAGATGCATTACTTATGGGGGGTTTGTGGCAAGACACATTCTGACTGTGTGAGGAATGAAGATGTGTGTTGCAGTTGTGTGATGTGAAGCAAAATGTTGTTAGCAAGGTGGAGACTAATATGCTTCGGTGGTTTGGCCATGTTGAAAGAATGAGTGATGAGATGCTTACTAAGAAAATCCTTTTAGCCCAAGTGGCAGGAACTAAAGCTAGAGGAAGGCCAAGAAAGTTATGGGAGGATCAGATTCAGGAGTGTCTGCATGAGAAAAAGATTATGAGTATGAAGTATAAAAGATCTTGTGTACGGCATGTGATGGATGTCAGTGAAGCCCGAGTTGTATGTCAAGATCATTGTAAATGGAGAAGTTTGATACGGCAACAGTAAGTAAAAAATATCTGGTAGTTTGTATTTCTTTGTGGAGTAACCTTTGAATATCAGAAAACAGCTTAGTGATATGTATGTAAATCATTGATAACACTGTCATGAACATCACTGTCCCAGAAGAAATGAAAAGATCATGCTGTCAGCTCTCAGCACTGGGAGAACCCTAAAGGAGACTGCTGAATTCCACATTGAATTCTCTTTGTCTTTTGTCTATAAAATCAAGAGCAAGGTGAACATTGTAGAGGACCCTGACGGCATGCCTACCTTAGGAGCATGACCATTGCTCCAACACCTTCAGGATACCTGAGTCTGTCACCAGGGTGCAAGGGATGGTGGACAACGACCCGAGGAAATCAAAGAACGCCTTATCCAAGGGCTTGGGTGTTGCTTATGGTGCAATCCATTGCAGCACTTATGAGGAACTCTGCTACAGCTCTTATGCTTTCAAGAGGTGTCAGTTCATGGACCAGGCCATGCAAGAAAGGCATTTGATAAAGGCAAAGAAACTGCTCAACAAAGTCAAGCCCCCTGAGAAGAACGGCATTCTGAGATTCTTTTCAGATGAGCAGAATTTTGACCATGACCAGGTCAATAGGAGGAATGACAGGTGGTTGTGCAAGAACACAGATGATGTGTCCAGGGTCATGCACACACAATTTCCTGCCACCATCATGGTCCTCGCATCTCCAGGGAGGGAGATGTCACGCGTCCTCACTTCTTTGAGAAGGATTTAAGGGTTAACGCGGACGAGTACATTAAGATACTGAGAGATGTAGTGAAGCCCTGGATGGACGCCATTGCTGACGGAAGGCTTTCCATCTTCCAACAGGACTCTGCTCCAGCTACCAAGGCCAAAACGATTCAAAAATGACTTGAAGAGAACATGCCCTACCACTGGTCACCAGATGTTTGCCCCCCTGACTTGAATTCTTGGATTAATATATGTGGGGTGTAGTTGAAAGAGAGGCCAATAAGCATCCCCATAACACCCTTGACTCCGTCAGGCATGCTATTGCCAATGTCATGACCCACATGACAAAGCCCGGGTTGCCAAGGCCTGTGACAAATTCCACTAAAAGATAGATGCCATCACACCATCAATGGCAGGTTCAGTGAATAATTATGAAGTGTGTTTATGCATCAACTATTGTACAAGATTTTGCTACATAAAACGTATATCCATGTTTCAATGAATTATTTTATTATATATACATAAATTTTCAACTTTTAATGATGACCCTGTAAAAAAGGGTGGTTATGCATTGCCACCTGATTGAGAGACAGACATGACTGCACGCTAATTGCTGCATGAGCAGGCAAATTGTCACATGAAATCACCACCAGATAGATGGCCGCAAATCTGTTCCAAAACATGAAAATCATCTTAATTCACTTTCTAACATCCTCAGTGTTAATCAGTGGCCGCTTGCATGTAAGTTATGTAATTTATCCATCAATTTGAGCTGCAGGTTTCTTTCAGTTACCCACTTCAAGGGTCATCTGTGACATCTTTTCTGCCCTCTTTAAAATACTTAAATTATCATGATATGTATTTGTGTCCAGCACAGAGTCTCATCCACCTAAGCTGTTCGTATCATTTCATGTGTTTCAGTGAGATTCTTTCCACAGCACTACACAATCGTGGGTGTTAATCTGTTGTTCAATTCTTTGGTTTCTAATGGCAACAGTGAGCATGATGCACAAACAACATCTGTACAAAACAGAAGTTAAGTCAGATTGCCAAGGCAGTATGTCGTTACTTCTCTCTGCCCTCTTCCAGAGAAACACTTTCATTTTTTTTTTAATATTTAATCTCATTACCTTCTTGCTGCATTATGCAAATGTAAGGGAAATAACAGAAAAATTGAGAATATCAGTTATGTGCATAACTCATTTAGTGAGGCAATTTGAGCACACTGGATCCCTGGATCCCAAGACTATAACACTCAAGCATCAACAAATGAAGTGTGTCTTTAGCTGAAGAGAAAATTTGCTGAAAGTGGTGACCCATTTCTAAGAGAAGTTATAACTAGCACAATCAGATTTCTATCTTTACCCTAACTAGCAGCTGCAGCTGTGGGGAAGATATTTTGAGCCAAAGGAAGCAGCTGAGAAGGTGGATTCTAATCGCTATAACCACTGTATCTAAGTGTTTGGCAAATAGTGAGAAAGTTGGGATGGGGATCTACCTAAAAAATAACCAACACATTACACTACACAGTAGAAAATAATGTACATGGACTTTTATAAAAAATGACAAAACTGATCAAATCCTAATTCTCAATTATGACAGTTATTTATTAAAAAAAAAAAAAAAAAAAAAAGGAAGTATGAGGCAATGGAGGAACTTGCTATTGAAACAGTAATGAAAAACAAATTAATAATCTGGAAATTGGCTAACATCAGGAACAATAGTAATTTTCTAAATGATGTGAGGATTTCATATGCACCAATAGGATTTATATAGCATGTAAAAACAGCCATAAATGAAAAAGCTAATACTTCAAAATGCAATTAACCATTATTAACCCCTAAACCAGTACAAAGTTATTAAACCTATAAAAGTAATAGCCAAAATTAAAAATGCTTAATAGACTTAACTGACATAATTTTTACAGGCTTTGATTAAAGAGTAACACTCTCAAATTCAGTAATATCTGAAAATAACCTAAGCCAGTGATTAATTTTGCAACACCACTATTTACCTTACTTTATAATTAATGTGAACATTAAATCACAGAACAACTTATTTACCTTTCACTTTTAGTGGAACGTTCATTTCATTATGTAAGTTCAACATAAGAAAAGTTGCAGGGTGTTTATGTGGACATACTGATATTAATGCAACCATTGTGTTTTTTATGATTTAATTTAATAAAATTCTTTCTTGACAATTTTTGATTTTTCCCCTTTGTACTGTTCCTCTAGTCTGGCACAAATGCTGCTCTTGTACACAAAGATTAAGTAATTGGTAGAAAAACATCACTGCTCTGATAATATTTGTGGTTGTATACTGATTCCTTAAGCACAGAAGAATGTTACAAAATACTGTACCTAGCAAAGTCTTACCAAGGTTCATACTCTTCCAAGCAAAATAAATTCAAGCACTTTTCCAGGACTTTTAAAACCAAATTATCATATGTGTGCGCTGTCGGTCGGTCAGTAGGTAGGTATTTTAGAAAGTTCAAACCACTAAACTTAGGTGGGATGATCACACCTTCAATGACCTGCCTGTTACTCCCTGCCTCCTTGTTGGTTTATTTTATCAACTTTGAATTGATTGCCCCTATGTTTTAGTGTTTTTCAAAATCATTTTATTTTCGGAATATTTTGAAAGAGTACATTATTTTCATATTCACCCTCCGGCAAGAAAGCATCCCTAACCCAAGTCAACAGAAGCCTGCAAATACATCATTCTACTTATTTTACTCTGTCCTGATATCATAGCCAAGGTCCTCGCTGTCTATACACTCCCCTGAGTTGAGTGCAAGTTTTGCACTATTTGACCAGCTTGGTGTTTTTATAAGAACTACACAGAAATCTCTTATACAACTTTTTAGCACAAACAATTATTTTACACACACTTTTTCATGCCATTCCTTACAAAACAAAAAAATTTTTTTTTTCAAGCACTATTTACAGTCTTACTTTATGAAGTAATTTCAAAAGGACTTAAAAATGAACTTTTTTTCAAGGACTTTTCAAGGTTTGCAAGGAGCATATGAACAATGCTTACAGTTAATGCAAACTTCTGTACCATAAAACAAATCTTTGCCATATTTTTCAGTGCTATCTCACACTGAATACCTTGTATATTCCTGCCGGTTATTCAATTCTTTTATGGCATGAAGTTCACTAGTATACACATTCCTTGAGATGGCACTACATAAAAAACTCTGGTAAACAGAAGTTGAGAAATGTAGCTTTTCATTTCAGTAGTTCTGCAAAATCAAAAGCTCTCCAAAAAATTTTAAACAATAATGACACGGTTATTCATGTAGTATGGCAAGTAGTCCAGTCTTGTTGAATGAATGCAGAATGCATTCCTCTTGTTCAGAAAAGCCATGAATTGCAATTGCATTAAAGCCTCTTGATAACATTCTGTTGCCACAATGTCCTATGGGAATACTGGACTGAGAAGTGGTTTGGGGTACCAAACACTGCTTGAATTTAAAAAAAGAAAAAGAAAAGTAGGGGGGGGGCTTTATTGTAGAAAGTGTTAACAGTACAGAAGAATGACTTCATATTTTTTTAATAAAGTTTCCTAATGAATGCATATTTTCTTATTCCTTCTAGCTACATTGATCAACTGCACAAGCATTTTTTTCTTCTTTTCTTTTTAAGGCAAAATTTATGTTGAAAATTGCTATTTACTCTGTCCATGATGGAAATGACCCTACTTCTATGACCAATATAGTTGTTTTCACAGCAGAATAAGAAGTGCATTTGTCACTTTTTAAACTTGGATACTGGGGGGTGGGGGGTGGGGGGTGCTAAGAAAAAAAAATTAGTCACTTCTTGCTATATTTTTGCATTTGTTTAAAAAAAATTAAAGTTCAAAATCGCAATTTCAACTGTTCATTGCCATCTTTCATGACACGTAACATCATTTTTCTTTTTGTGCAACAAGCAGGTATACTGTATTTTTTAAACTTTAGTTTCATTAAACAAAAAGAATAAAGCCTGCTCTGTTCCTTGGTAAAGAAAGAAGCAACTGAGAAATGGAATAGCATGCACTTCAACTGAAATTAATTTCAAAAATTGGTACTGCCACTGTTCACTCTGCAATGAAAACAATTTTACGGGTCATGGAAATGGTACTGATTCCAATAGGCAGGTTAAGTGCAGAGTTCGAATTTTTCTTTTGAAGATGTGTCTGTAAGGAATACAAAATCATGATTACACAAAACTTCTTGAAAAACATCAAATCATTGTTTTGTACCATAACTAAAAAACTAAATAAATGGACATTTTCAGAAAATAATAAAAAATGAGGAGCAGAAATCATTAAAAAAAAAAAAGGAACTTTGTTAAAAAAAATTAAGAATGCAGAAAATCACAGAACATTATCAATACCCTAGGTCTAAACTTCCACCAATCCCAAACATTTTTGGTAGGAAGAAGGGCATCTCACTAACTTTCCTCCAGTTTTTCTTGATGAATAAAAAATCCCTCACTTTTCCTGATATTTGTGATGGTCACCCTGAGTTCAGCGGCTAATTAGAATCATGTCACTATCCAATCAGTTAAAGATCCAGACTTAGGAATTTTGCTGGTAGACATTGGCCACCAAGACCAAAATTGTAAGTGGCCATAAAAAAAACCTCAGTGGCCAAACTTTAAAAAAAAAAATCAAAATGGATATTTCATACTAAATTATTTTTATAAAATTGCTTAGTATAATATCAGTATGTTTTATTTTTCATATTTCAGTTATAGTATTCTTAAAAGTTGAAACTGAAGTAATAAAACAATGCAGGAGAGTGGGAACATCGCGCGGGGAGGGGTGCGCTCACAGGATAAATCTTTGCACTGTCCGACTTCCGGTTTTGGAAATTTTTCCGCTATTTTCAAGCTGAAATACAAATATTTATGCAGTTAAATATTACTTAACAATAATACTGGGCAGAGGCAACATCGCGAGAAAAAAGGAATTACGTTTGTGGAAAAAATCTGAACTCTGTCAACCTTCCGTTTTCGAAATTTTCGTAAAGATGGAATTCCGTCCTCCGACAAACATCCCCTGTCAGCCCTCCCTCCCAACTGTGTTCACTGGTTCATTGATCTCACGAATGACCAAAATAATAACGAAAAAGGCGGAATTCCTCAATTTCGCGGAAGAATCTGATGTCTGAGATTACGAGGAAATTTTTGCGGCGTCTAACCTCCGTTTTCGCACATTGTTGCCTTGTTTCAAGCTGAAATACTTTTATGCAATAAAATCATATTTAACAATAAAAATTTACACTAAGGCAACATTGGGAGAAAAAAATTACGATTACTGTAACTCCATTCAACTACCATTTTCGAAAGCTTTGAGACACAAAATACCGTCTCCAAACAGAACTCCACCCCACCCACCCACCCGCAAATTGTCTTCAGTTTTACGCTGATCTTGAGAACAATCTAAATGATAACAAAAAAAAAAAAAACCACTGAATTGCGCGAGTCCGCTTAAGAATCTCGTGCATATCATAAAACAACAAAATATTAAAAAAAAAATTGAAAATTCGTAGAATCTGTAGTTTCGACAACGAGGTCCGTAGTCAGCCAACTAAACCATAGAAACTACGGACATTCCGTAGTAGTTCGCAGGTATGGAAATATTATTACAGTACAACCTCAAAAATCTGGGCTATGCCGATTCCGAATTTTAGAATTTTCGTATGGAATATGTAGGCTTTGAGCGAACATTCACTTACAATATTAAAAAGAAAATGCCTAACTTTTAAAGTTTTCATCGGATTTTGATGAAATTTCACATGGGAGTTTATTTTGACATGTCTTGGTTACTGTTAAATTTGCATTCAGTTATTTAAAAAATTGGAGAATTTTTTTAAAATAAAAATTTCTCCCAGTTGGACTTTTCCGACGCAGACGTTGAGCTGTCCACCACCGGCTTTCATCCCCACTGCAACCTCGTTCCCCTACGATAAACCATCCGCCTTGGCGCATTTTTTGTGATCAAAAACCGACGCCCTAGACTTTTTTTATAAACTTTTTTTTCTTTTCTGCTGTTTAAGCAGAATGAAAAAGGTGATGGCCGACTTCCGTACAACTCAAATTTTGTGCCATTTCGTGCGATTTCCGTACATTTGGAGTAAAAATTTTCAAAAACGTGCGAGTTCCATACAAGTTAAAAAAATTTTCAGTACAACACAAGTTAAATAAAATAAACGTTTTCCCTAATCAAACATTTTTAGTCGCCACGGCGATGAAGTTTATCGCCAGTGGCGACCTGGCGACCGTGAGTCTGGATCTTTACAATCAGTAAAGTGATTTTCCTTTCCTCAACTTCAACAGTAAAATTGCAAAAGCTGATCTTTGTTTTCATCCCACTTTTGCTCACACCACATTGGGTTGACTCAGTGGCAAGTGTCACATAGGGAAGAATCTTCTACCACAAAACATCACGCCAATGACATCAGTGGTCCTGGAATAAATTGGTACAAACATTTTCTTTTGTAGCAAGATGGCACAAGATTTTCATCTTGGTGCAAAATTCTTATTTCTGGACACACTCACAGATGAAGCAGTAGTGTAATTTTATCTGAAGATTTAGAAGATTTCAATGAGCTAAGATTAAGATCTTCCAGTGAGTCATCATTTAGGGACTATGTGACTGCAGTTATGCTCTTGATTAATGAAAACAAAACAAAAAAGCAATCACTTTGAACTTCCTCTTAAGGCAATAAATTACTGTTGTGTTTGGCAACTTTGTAACTGAAAAATAATCCATGAAAATTCTTTGTTTGTACGTTTCAACCATTTTTCCTGATCAAAACACGTATCCATTTTTTAAAAAAAATTCTGGTAAATTATGCCAATACACATTTGTACTGCTAACTGGATCAAGTGATAACTTACTGTTCACAGTCCAATCAGATTCCAGTGCTGATGACCAATGCACCTCACACCTACATAGTGTAGGAAAAGTGAAACTTTGGGTTGCTTTTTTAAAGTGAATGTCCTGTTCAATTTGCAAGACAACACAAGCTTTCAACTGATCAGAAAGGGAGGCATATTAGGTAGGAGTTTTAGCAAACAATTTGAGAGAGAGAGAGAGAGAGAGAGAGAGAGAGAGAGAGAGAGAGAGAGAGAGAGAGAGAGAGAGAGAGAGAGAGAGAGCGAGAGCGAGAGAGAGAGAGATTCATGTTCATAGATTGAATCAGGAAATGGTTGAGAAAAATCAAGTTTTGTAATTCTAGAAGAAAAGCTGGAAGGAACTGCAAATTCACTGACGGAATTTGGAAATGGTTCTACCGTGACCAGCAGATATCAATTAGGGCAATATAAAAAAATAATTATTCAGATGTAAAACTTTTCTGGGAAAACATTGAGCAAAAAAATGTTATTTTTAAAGAAAAGTATTTAACCAGCTTATCAAACAAGCTCTCACATAACGGACAAATCTACAACAAATCTACGCATAGACCATGGGAGCAATTCAAAATGCACTGAGAAATGTACTCATGTTTGGAGAGTTAGTTATTGCTCCCCCTCCCCTCCCACAAACTCCTGGACCACAGAAAATGGTATATTGCTAAGAGTGCAAACCAGCATTGGACAATAAAAGAACTTAGAAACATGTACCAACATGCACAAGAAATGACTGACAAACTCACCACATGTGAGATGGGTAGAATGAAATCAGTACATTACAAGGAAAAAACTTATGGACACTGAAGTGTTGGTTTCAAGTTCTGAAAGAGAATTGCACAATTTTTGTTAAATTAATATAAATTGAAAATAATGTTGTGTACAATCAAAAGGAACACTTCTTTATCAAGCCACTTACTTCATCACAGTCTTCTAGAGCAGAATCATAAAGTTTCAACTTTAACTTGCTAGCAGCACTGTGGAAGAGAGTTTTGACAATAAATTCCACATCACTTACACTTACATATACACACAACACAAGTTTCACACAAACTCCCCACACAAAAACACCCCTCCGCCCTGGAACAGAGGTAATTTATGAGAAGAAAGTTCTATAAAAGTGAATAACATGTCCAAAGGACATACATAAGAATGCTGCTATCTATGTACGATAATTATTTGATTTTTACCACCATGCTTCAATTGCAAATAAAAAATTTATTTTATTTACAATTTAAAAAACATACAGGCAATGTCTTTTGGGATCATACTGATCTCATCATCAGGCCGAGTGCCAGTCAAAAAGAGTCCGTCAGAAGTTTAATTATTTATACTATAACGTTCACTCATGCGTCGGAGATGCTCTGGTGTTGCCAACAGTCACAAGATAAGAATGAGAAATAAATAAATAATTATACAATATCTAAGTGTTTTTTAGGTATACAGTAAGAAAGGGAAGTATTGTTAGTTTTTTCATGTACATTCAGCCAAATAGTGCTACCCGTTTCCTTACACTGAATTAATCATCAGGTACTGGGTATAAATTTGCAATCAACAATCTCCATGGAGTTGGAATGTAAGTGGGAAGATCGTCATTACAACATAACTGGTTGTACCTAGAGATAAAGACACTTTCGGTTAATAACAAGGAATGTTTGTTGGATGCAGTGGCAAGGAGAGTAGCATTCTCCCAGTCTGGTGTATAACCCTCCTCCATCACATGTTTGACCAAAGCTGTGATATTTGTACCTGTCCTAATGGAGTATTGATGTTCTTTTATTCTGACCCCCAGAGATCTTAAAGTGAACCCTAGATAGATCCTCAGTGGGTCAGTGGGCAGATTTGGAACCAATGGGATCTGGTAGACTTCATGTCTTCGTAGTATGGGGACAGAGTCTTTGTCCTTCCGAACAAGTGCAAAATTGTTTGCAGCCTTTACGCCAAAGTCCAAGTGGTTCTTTTTACAGACATTCTTCAGTAGGGTAATAATAGCAGGAAAGTTATCCATTGAACCTACATATTTTGGGCAAGGTCTTGTACACTTTAGACTTGTAAAAAGAGAAATACATTGTTCTTAAACCAGTCTTGTGAAAGTAACATGTGGGTACCCATAAGAAGTGGCCATGTTTGAAATTATCTTTAGTTTCAGTCTGCTGTAGTTCTACTGTAGCAGAGTGGGTGAAAGCACTTTTTTTAAGAAACCTCAAAGAGGATAGTTTGTAGCTAGTTGGATGTGCAGAGGTGCAAGGTATAAGTGTGGAAACAAAAGTGGGTTTATGATAAACAGAATATGTGAGACCTGAGCAGGAGGGGTATTGTGAAAGAAGCAAATCAAGAAAAGGAAGGGTTCCTTGCTCCTCAATTTCAAGGGTAAACTTGATAGTAGGGTATTGGGATGGTAAGGTTTCAGTGAGAACAAGTTGTTCCACTGGATATGTCCAAAAAACCAAAATATCATCCACATCACGAATAAATAAGGCCCGTTTTAAGGGAAATTCGGAGAGGAACTTTGTTTTTCAAAGACTGAAGCAGAAATTCTGCAAGTACCAGTGATAATGGGGACCCCATTGGGGTTTTGCCTTTTGTTGATAGATGGTGTCATTGAATCGAAAATAGATACGGCTAGCAATAAGCTTAGGAGCCGAAAGAATTGCCTGTATCTCAAGAGGCGAAAGAGTAGAATTATTATTGAGGTGTTCTTCAATAATGGAATGAACAGTATCTAGGGGTACATTGGAGAACAGGGAAGCCACATCCAGGGAGGCCATAAGGAAGGGATGACCGTGATTATTGAAAGTTCTAATTTTGTTCAAGGCCTCAATTGAGCTCCCGATAGAAATATCTGAGGAGCGAACGTAAAGTTTGAGGAAGGTAGCCAAAGATTTTTCCAGGTTCCTTGTGGGGTTAGTTGCCCCCGATACCAGAATACGAATTGGATGACTAGGTTTGTGAATTTCCAGTTTTCCAAAAGCTGCTGGCACTCTGGGGCACGGTGGAGGGTTCATGTAGCACTCTGGGGCCTGGTGGAGGGTTCATGTGAGATGAAATGCATTAGGACAGATAGAAATATCACAGCTTTGGTCAGAACTGTGACAGAGGAGGGTTATACACCAGACTGGGAGAATGCTACTATCCTTGCCACTGCATCCAACAAATGTTCCTTGTTATTTACCGAAAGTGTCTTTACCTCTAGGTACAACCAGTTACGTTGTGATGACGATCTTTCCATCTTCTCACTTACATTCCAACCCCATGAGATGGTTGATTGCAAATTTGTACCTAGCACCCGATGATTTATTCAGTATAAGGAAACGGGTAGCACTATTCAGCTGAATGTACATGAAAAAACTAATGATACTTCCCTTTCTTACTGTATACTTAAAAACATATAGAGATTGTATAATTATTTATTTATTTCTCATTCTTATCTTGCAACTGTTGGCAACACCAGAGCTTGAGTGAACATTATATAAACTTCTGATCGACTCTTTTTAACTGGCACTCAGCCTGACGATGGGATTAGTGTGATCCTGAAAGATCTTGCCTGTAAGTTTTTAAAATTGTAAATAAAATAATTTTTTATTTGCAATTGGAGCATGGTGATAAAAATTAAACAATTATCGTACATAGACAGCATTCTTATATTAGTCCTTTGGACATGTTATTCTGAAGGATATTGTACAAATCATCATCTTTGCATGCTATAAGAGTGAAAGTACACATAGCCTTAGAAGGTACAACAAATTGGCACTGCATGATTAAATAACTTTGAAAAATGCACTGTACTTGGCGGAAAATTTGAGGGAACTTCATAAACTCCAAAACCCTGAAATACGATGAAATTTTGTTAGTGTTTTGCATGCAGTTTGAAACCTTAAGTCAAACAGTAATGCCAAATTTAATCCTATCATTCCTTGATGGGCAGATACTTATTTTGTTAAGATGCTGTTGCTGTCATCATACATACATATCACTAAGCTGTTCTCTGAGATTCAGAGGTTAGCTCCAAAAAGAAATACAAACTTCCAGATATTTTTACTTATTGTTGTCGTATCAAACTTCGCCATTTACAGCGATCTTGACATACAACTCGTGCTTCACTGATATCCATTACACGCCGTACACAAGATCTTTTATTCTTCATACTCATAATCTTTTTCTCATGCAGACACTCCTGAATCTGATCCACCCATGTCTTCCTTGGCCTTCCTCTGCCTTTCCTTCCTGCCACTTGGGCTGAAAAGATTTTCTTAGTAAGCATTTCATCACTCATTCTTTCAACATGGCCAAACCACCGAAGCATATTGGTCTCCACCTTGCTAACAACATTTTGCTTTACATCACACAACTGCAATACATCTTCATTCCTCACACAATCAGATCGTGTCTTGCCACAAACCCCACGTAAGTAACGCATTTCTCCAGCACACAAACGACTCCTATGTTTCTTCTGCAGTACCCAGGTTTCACTGCCATACATCAGAGTAGGAACAATTACTGTTTCATACACAGCCATGCGGGACTCTCTAGATAACCCATCATTCCTGTGAAAACCTCCCAGAGCAGCTATGACTTTCAAAGAAGAATTCACTCTCCTACTGATTTCACCATCCAACTTGTTCTCTCTGTCAAACATGCTTCCTAAATACACAAACTCACTCACCTGGTCAATCACAGTGCCATTTATACTTATATTACATTCAGTGCTACCCATTCCTCTCTCAAACACCATAACTTTGGTTTTTCCTTATTTATACTCAGTTTGAATTTCATGCAAACTTCGTGCATCTGAGACAACATACTCTGCAACTCACTTTTGCTCTCTGCCAACAGGACAGTGTCATCAGCATACAGCAATCTGCACACACGGATATCACCAAGATATAAACCACTATTATCTATTTTGGCCTCACACATGCATGCGTCCATAAACATATTAAACAGCCATGGTGACATTACACAACCTTGTCTAACTCCTGCACCAATGGAAAACCATTTTGATAAAACACCATTCACTTGTACACAAGCTCTACTACCAGCATACATGGCTTTTACACTATTAAGTAGATTCCCAGTAACACCATATTCATTAAATACCTTCCACAAAAGTGTCCTATTGACTCGGTCGTAAGCTTTCTCTAAATCTATGAAGGCAGTAAAAACTTTCTTCCCAACAGCCAGATACTTTTCAATCATCATGCGTAATGCAAAAATCTAGTTCGGCACGTTAATGACAATAATGTCATCAACGTACCTCAGAATGATATCAGGCAAAGGGCAAGTAGCTGTATATCTATCCTAAAAAAAATGCAGATAGAGATTGGCTAAGCTACTTGAGAAGCGACTGCCCATCGGAATACCACGAGTTTGGAGGTATAGCCCATCGCCCACGGTAACGAAATTGTTATTAATACAGAAGTCCACTAAAAAGGGCCAAAACTGTTTTGTAACTCCGGATTCAAACTTTATGTGTAGATTTAAGGCCACCTGCCATAAACCCTTCAACGAAATTGAAGTGAAAAGGTTTTTAAAATCGTAGGTATCAACAGATGAGACAGTTGTTGAGTTCAACGTCTCTAAAACTCTGTCATTGTTCTGGATAATCCAGGTCAAATCTAGTTTGTGAAGCACTGCAGACAAGTATCTCTGAAGCAACCCACCCGCTACACATAAAGTTTGAATCCGGGGTTACAGAACAGTTACAGAACAGTTTTGGCAGACAAGTATCTCTGAAGCAATCCTAATCTGCACATAAAGTCTGAATCTGGGGTTACAGAATAGTTTTGGCACTTTTTAGTGGACTTCTGTATTAATAACAATTTCGTTACCGTGGGCGATGGGTTATATATCCAAACTTGTGGTATTCCAATGGGCAGTCGCTTCTTAAGTAGCTTAGCCAATCTCTATCTGCACTTTTTTGAGGATAGATATACAGCTACTCGCCCTTTGCCTGGTATCGTTCTGAGGTACGTCGATGACATTATTGTCATTAACATGCCGGACTTTTGCGATGCGCTGTTGACTTGTATCTGAGGATCTCACCTTAGAAAAAAACTAACAGCTCCTCTACTTACGTTTGTTACCTCGATTTAGAAGTACAGGTGGATGACTGAGGTAGGGGTGGTGGTAAATCTTTATGATAAAAGAAATGATTTTGACTTCGATAGCATTTACTACACTCATTGGTCCTCCAGTATTTCTAAAGAAGTACATCGTAATCTACTAGTCCTTTCTCAATTTCACAGAACAGCAAAAATATGTTCCACACAGTTCTTGCTTGTAAAAAAATCTTAAAACACTTCTTTCTAAACTGCATTTTAACAACTTTCCTAGTAATTTTTTAAAGCACTATTTAAAACACTTAATTTCGAATTTTAATTCGGTTTCAAAGAGTTTCAAATTGCACATTGACACGCTTAACTAATCTAGGACCTAACAATATTAAGTAAGTCAGGCAATATAAAGTACCACTTGGTGGGTCCCTAGTGGTTGAAGACTTCTGTTTACATAAACAGTTTTGCATCTCGTCTTTTCACATATTCTTTTGGCTTGCTAAGATGTTATCTAACTGCGACCACTTTAACGTTAGCATATATATTTGGGTTCTTGTGGGTCGCTGGTCCAGTTCAGTTTGATCTTCATTCATGGCGTTGACCGGTTTGGTCTGCCGGTAAGCCTTTTTTAAAATTTCTTCAGTGTTTATATTCTTGTTTTTTGAATTTCAATGTCTGTTTCGGCATTTGGTCTGGTGGCCTAGGGAGCATGACCAACCGACATTTTTGGTTCTTCTTGTCGTTTGTTGGTACTAGAAAGGCCACTCCCACAGGTTGATGCTCTCCTGATGACAGCAACCTGTTAGTTCATTTTTTTTTTCAATTTTGAATTTTCATTTTGAATTTAATTCAGTATTCTTTATGGAATTTAATTTTTACATTTTTTATTTTTTACAATTCACTCTATATATGCTACTACATGAGTATAGCTGCCTTTGGCACTTCTCATTGTACTAGGTATGTTTTCATTTTATTTTCTTCTTTTTCTTTTGCAAATTAATTTATATATATATATATATAGCAAAGGGATGTAAGGTCAGGTGATGCGTAACATCACAGCCTCTCCTTGACAAATGTCAACCCCGCCTTCTCGTGGTGCATCCTGTTTCCACTAAAGGGACTCTGACGACCGCCAATAGCGGTATAACTATACCATCGGGATTAGAGGAAATTCTATCCCACACTCACCAACCCGCTTGGCCAGCGTGGTGAGTTATGGCCAAACCCCTCCAAAATGATTCCACAACTTAAATCTTGGCCCTCAGTCTCCGGCCAGCTGGAATGTACCTGGCCAAGGCAGCGGCCAGTGCGACATGAAGGCAGAGGGTGCTAAGAATCCCCGGAGGACCGGACTAGGCTGCCATCTGATGCTGACCTTGGCTACGTACAATGGACGCTCCCTATCTTCTGATTCAAGGCTTCTTGAATTGGAAGAGGAACTACAAAGGATCAAGTGGGACATCGTGGGGCTAAGTGAGGTAAGGAGAAAAGGAGAAGATCTCATCGAACTGAAAAGTGGGCATCTCTTCTACTATCGTGGGACAGATACTGGCAGAACTAGTGGTGTTGGATTTATAATAAACAAGAAACTGAAGGATAAAGTTGTAGAAGTTGAAAGTTCCTCTGACAGAGCTGCACGACTTGTTATCCAACTCTCGAAAAGATACCAGGCTCAGATTATTCAAACTTATGCACCCACCACAAGTCATCCTGAAGAAGAAATCGAAGAATTTTATGAGGAAATTTGTCATCTAAATAATAAAGGTAAGCAGCACTTGAAAATAATTATGGGAGATTTCAATGCAAAAATAGGGCAACGGCAACAGAATGAAACTTCAGTAGGTAAATTCGGTCACGGCAACAGAAACCAGCGTGGAAATACTCTCGTTGAGTTTGCAGAGGCAGAAGGGTTTTTCATCTTGAACTCCTTCTTCAAGAAAAAGCCACACAGGAAATGGACATGGAGACATCCAAATGGGACGACAAGTGAAATTGATTTTATTATGTGTAACAAAAAATTCGTCATAGAAGACTGCAGTGTGCTAAACAAGTTCAACACAGGTAGTGACCATAGATTGGTGAGATGTAAGATGCACCTCAACACTAAACTTGAACGTGGCAAGCTCATAAGACAAACAAAATCTATTGACATAACCAACCTTAAAAAACACCATAATACCTTCAAGTTGGAACTGAAGAACAGGTTCTCTGCTTTAGAAGGCCTAACATCAGAAGAAGTGGACATCTCTGAAGTAAACAGAAAAGTAACCAAAGCTCTTATGGAAACAGCAACAAAATTAGCTGGGTCTAAGAACAAGTTGCATGTGAACAAATTATCAGGAAAAACGAAAATGTTGATGCAAAAAGAAGAGAGATGAGGACAACTAAAGAAGATGTGACTTCCAAAGTGGAATATATAGAGCTATGCAAGACAGTAAGGAAAAGTATCACTGAAGACGTAAGAAAATTCAACTGTGAACTAGTGAGGAAAGCAATTGAAAACAACCAAAGCCTAAAGATAGCAAAGGGACATCTCAGTAAGGGAAGAAAACAGATTATGGCACTGAGAAAAGAAGATGGTTCTGTAACAAGAAATAGAGGCGAAATTTTGACAAGAGTGAAAGATTTCTACTCCAAATTATATGAAAGGGATGATACATGCACTCCAGACATCATGAAAGATACCAGTACCAGAGTTCCTCCAGTCCTTCCAGCAGAAGTTGCACATGCAATCAAGAACATGAAGCGGGGAAAAGCTCCAGGAGAAGATGGAATTACTGTAGACATCATACAAGAAGCAAGTGGAGAAATCGAAACAGTACTCGCCCAAATTTTCACTCGATGCCTTAATGAAGGAAAGATTCCTGAGGATTGGAACACCGCTACAATGATTCTGCTACATAAGAAAGGTGACATTGAGGATCTCGGAAACTACAGACCTATCAGCCTCCTATCAGTAGTTTATAAAATCTTCACTAAAGTTCTTTCACACCGCTTGAAGGTAACACTGGACATGGCTCAACCGAGAGAACAAGCTGGATTCAGGAGTGGCTACAGCACAATAGATCATATCCACGTGCTGAGAGAACTAATTGAAAGAGCGAGGGAATATGAACTTCCATTGTGCATGGCTTTTATCGATTATGAAAAAGCCTTTGATTCGGTGAAACCATCAGCAGTTACAATGGCTCTGAAAACCTGCGGTATTGAAGATGCATACATTAATATTATTAATAACATCTATGAAAATGCAAGTGCAAAGATTCGGCTGTTTGAAAATACAACACACGTAAAAATTGGAAAGGGAGTGAGACAAGGTGACACCATATCTCCGAAGCTCTTTAATGCCACATTGGAGGGTGTTTTTCAGTCGCTGAGCTGGGAAAACAAGGGGTAAAGATTAATGGAGATTATCTAACCCACCTTCGTTTTGCTGATGATGTAGTCATTTTTGCAACTACCCCATCAGAGCTGCAGAGTATGATCCAGGAACTTGCTGGCAAGAGTAAAGAAGTGGGATTAAAAATGAACTTTCAGAAGACAAAAGTGATGTTCAATGCTTTTACAAGAAATGAAGATTTATCGATTGATGGAGAAAAGCTGGAGATAACAGACACGTACGTTTATCTTGGACAGCAGATATCAAGTGAGGGTCACATTGATGAAGAAATTAATCGGCGTACAAAACTTGCCTGGAGAGCTTTTGGAAGAAACAGCATAATTTTCAAGAGCAATATGCCATTATGTCTTAAAAGAAAAGTGTTTGATCAATGCATCCTTCCAGTGCTTACATATGGTGCAGAGACGTGGACCTTAAGTAAAAGAGACATACAAAGGCTGCAGACAACTCAAAGTAGCATGGAGAGGTGCATACTTGGTGTAACCAGGAGAGATAAGAAGAGGAACTCGTGGATCCGAAAAATGACAAGAGTGGAAGACATCATGATCAGAGTTAAATCCCTGAAATGGCAATGGGCTGGACATACTGCCAGAAGGACAGATCATCGATGGACAGCCGAGAAATTTTAGATTGGATTCCAAGGGACAGGAAAAGACCCAGAAGAAGACCACATGGGAGATGGGTGGATGAAATTCGAAAGTATGCAGGGGTGACATGGAGGAGACTGGCACAAGACAGACCGTTGTGGAGGAAACTTGGGGAGACCTTCGTCCAGCAGTGGATTGATAATGGTTGACAATGATGATGATGATGATGATATAGCAAAAAACGACAAAAAGAATAAATCAAAAACCAAGAACAAATTTGAAATTCCAAAGTGCCAAAGGCTGCATAGAAGAAAGATCAAACCAAGACCAACAAAACAAAAAGAACAAGAAGGAGCCGAAGAACAACAATTACCAATCCCCAACCATCCGAAGCAGGCAAGCTCCCAAAGATGGAAATCTAACGATCAGAAGAACGCAGGGAAGCATGTCAATGACTGATTCTCTGATGGCTTCGTCAAGGACAAGCATAAAGAAAATCACTCATTAATCTACTGAGACCAGAGAATTGTGGGTTTCTGCTAATTTAGTTTGCTATAAGGACAGACTAAATTTAGGGGTAAAATTGTCAAATTAAAATGGGATTTTTTAATAAAAACAACCCAGCAAACTAAAAAACACTGCCCGACCACACAAGAACCAAGATGAGCACAACGAAAAATGAAAGGAAGGGAAATGAGCATCCCAAAGAATATCAAAACCAGGGGAAAATTACAGTAGTATTAGAATAGCGGGAAGATCCTAACCAAAAAAAAAAAAAAAAAAAAGAGGTGGGCGGATAGAAATGATAGCTTTAAGCTGGTCATGGTAAAATTGAAAACTTTGTCCTGTCACAGAAAAAGAAAAGCAAGATAAAATACAATAAAAGCAGAAAAAAATTCAAACAAAAAGAGAAACTTTACATTTTGAAAAAAGCAAATTCAGAACAACAGTTTTAAGAAAAAAGGAAGCAAAAGGTGCATAAAGAACATTGTACAGATGCCAAAAACTGAGAGTGAACCCAAATAACCGAATTTCATGTATCAGAAAAGCAAGGTAAATGCCCAATACCCACAGCAAAAATAGCAAAAATATTTAAAAAAATAATAGTTTACTGAGTGACAGGTTTTTTTTTTTTTTTTTAAGCCAAATAGTTTACCGGTTAGGGTTATTTAAAGTCAATGTAAATATAAGGTTTTTAAAGTATAAAAGAGGTTTCTTGGACCAATGTATCAGTTCAGTACTATAAGTTAATAAATTGCTCACTCAGTCAAATAAAAGAACATGTTGAAGACAACATAAAAAAACCCACTGCACTAACAGCCAAAACCAACCGTGGATATTAAAATGGAAGTTAACGTGCAAAGAAATGTATGCTTTTCTGAGAGAATGGACCTACTGGTAGGGGTAAGTTCACTCTCATTGCTCTTATTAAATTAATTATTACTATTTTTTCTTTGCTTTTATTTTTATAAATGTTTTTAGGAATTTTTTCTTAAGAGTTTTTTGCTTTTTTTGCAAATCAAAGGAGAGGGATAGAATAGTGTATTATAGGTTCCTTAAAAGATAGTTGACCACATCATTGCTTAAACCTCTAAAATAGCTTTAATTTAGACAATTCATTCCGTCAACAAGATTTAAATTAAATTAAGCCTTCCATCCTAATTCTATGCTTGAGAACTATTTTTCTTAATGCAATTTTTAAGAAGTTTCTATGTACTTGGTTTTTAAGAAACTGTTTGATTAAAACAATAACATGTTTTTCTAGTTCAGAGTTTAAATTACATATTCTAGAAAGCCTTAAGATTTGGGATATAAATACATTTTCTATTACTTTATTGGAAATATTGCTCCACCACATACCATATTTGACTATTTTAAATTTAAACTGATTTCTCTTATCATAAAGGCTTATGATTGGGTTGCCTGCATTAAGATTTATAGCTAAATCCAAAAATTCAAGAACTTGGTTGTTATCATTGGTTTTATTTAGTTTAAGGCATTTAGGATAAATAGCTGCAAAGTCTTTTTCGATATTTCCTGAATTATTTAAGCAAAGTAGGTCATCTATGTTTCTGTAGGTATGAGAGTAACTTTCCTGATTGGAGGAATTTAACTTCATGAACTGAAATTCTTTGAAGAACAAGAATAAATTGCATACACTCGTGGAATGAGAACACCCCATTTTAGGACTTTTTGGGTGGTACCAAAAGTAAAAAAGTAATAGATCAGTATTTTGAATCAGGTTTGAAGAAGGTTTTAAACAATATTAAATCCAAGGTAAACCTAACATGTAAGAACTTCTGGATTATTAAAAGCAATACTGAGGTCATTTCAGAAATTCTTGAGTACAAGCCCGCTGAGGCCAATTGCTATGACTTTGAAAAATGTATACCAGCCTTCCATTAGAAAACATTATCAGTATCCTCAAGTTACTCTTTAATGAATTTAAAATCTCCAGCATCATTTCGGAAAGTTCTTGGCATACACTTCTAAATTGCTGTATTAAAAATAATTTTCTCCTCTACAATAACAAGCTTTACAAACAGGTTAATGGAATCCCTATGAGGTGTTCCCATTTTATGAGTGTATGCAGTTTATTCTTGTCCTTCAAAGAATTTCAGTTCATGAAGTTAAATTACTCCAATCAGGAAAGTTACTCTCATACCTACAGATACACAGATGACCTACTTTGCTTAAATAATTCAGGAAATATCAGAAAAGACTTTGCAGCTATTTATCCTAAATACCTCAAACTAAATAAAACCAATGATAACAACCAAGTTCTTGAATTTTTGGATTTAACTATAAATCTTAATGCAGGTAACCCAATCATAAGCCGTTGATAAGAGAAATCAGTTTAAATTTAAAATAGTCAAATATGGTATATGGTGGAGCAATATTTCCAATAAAGTAATAGAAAATGTATTTATATCCCAAGTCTTAAGGCTTTCTAGAATATGTAGCTTAAACTCTGAACTAGAAAAACATGTTATAGTTTTAATCAAACAGTTTCTTGAAAACCAAGTACCTAGAAACTTAAAAATTGCATTAAGAAAAATAGTTCTCAAGCATAGAATTAGGATGGAAGGCTTAATTTAATTTATTGTTGACCGAATGAACTGTCTAAATTAAAGCTATTTTAGAGGTTTAGGCAATGATGTGGTTAACTATATTTTAAGGAACCTATAATACACTATTATATCCCTCTCCTTTGATTAACAAAAAAGTAATTTTTTTTTTAAATTCACAAAAAAAGCAAAAAACTCTTAAGAAAAAATTCTTAAAAACATTTATAAAAATAAAAGCAAAGAAAAAGCAGCAATAATTAAATTTCAAAGGTTTGGGAAGAATGCTGCTAAATAGGTTATGCAATACTTTTTGAACTCTTATGAGCAGAGATACATATTCCCTACTCCCAGGAAGGGTATTTTAGGATTTAGGTTTTGCTTTGAAAACTTGTAGCATCTTTTTCAGAGCATTAAGTCTGTTACTTGAGGTTTACTCTGAGAAACTTCACTGTTATGCATCCCAGGAAGGTTCTAAAGTTGGACGCCAGATGGCGCTGTGATGGACATGCTCCTGCAGTTAGTTTTTTCCACCCCAGAGGACAGTACACATGCACTTCCAGGCCTGGTAAGTCGTTTTTCTGTCTTCTGTTTGTTTCTTCACATAATTTTAATTTTATTTTTTATGTATAATTTATTTTTGAGTTGTTTTTCACTCTTTGCAAGTAGGCTGTTAGCTCTGATAGCATTTAAAGTTTTTCCGCGGAACTTTGGTCAGCATTTTTTGTCCCTTTGTTGTTCTTGCAAAGGTTTGTTTCAAGTTCAATTTTCGTAGGTTTTGAGCCTTCTTGTGGGCTTTATGATTAGAACAATATTTTGTAAATAATTTAATTGTACCAGCAAAGCACTGCATCGTAAGTAATTTCATTTCTTATTTTATTTGAAGGCTGTTCATTTTTGTATGTTTTTATTTGTTTAGGAATGGAGTGAATTTTTGTTTATTATAGATGTGCACTAAACTTAACTAACTATTAAATGTTTTCTTGTGTGTCTAGGGCATAGAATTTGCTTCTCTGTGACTTGCAACCTAGCACTTTGGTTTTAAACTATTCTTTTTTAAAATATTTTTGCTGTGGGTATTGGGTATTTACCTTGCTTTTCTGAGACATGAAACTCGGTTATCTGGGTTCACTCTCGGTTTTTGGCATCTGTACAATGTTCTTTATGCACCTTTTGCTTCCTTTTTTCTTAAAACTGTTATTTTGAATTTGCTTTTTTCAAAATGTAAAGTTTCTCTTTTTGTTTGAATTTTTTTCTGCTTTTATTGTATTTTATCTTGCTTTTCTTTTTCTGTGACAGGACAAAGTTTTCAATTTTACCATGACCAGCTTAAAGCTATCATTTCTCCCCCCCCCCTTTTTTTGTTTAGGATCTTCCCGCTATTCTAATACTACTGTAATTTTCCCCTGGTTTCAATATTCTTTGGGATGCTCATTTCCTTTCCTTTCATTTTTCATTGTGCTTATCTTGGTTCTTGTGTGCTCGGGCAATCTTTTTTAGTTTGCTGGGTTGGTTTTATTAAAAAATCCCATTTTAATTTGACAATTTTACCCCTAAATTTATTCTGTCCTTATAGCAAACTAAATTAGCAGAAACCCACAATTCTCTGGTCTCAGTAGATTAATGAATGATTTTCTTTATGCTTGCCCTTGATGAAGCCATTGGAGAATCAGTCATTGACATGATTCCCTGCATTCTTCTGATCGTTAGATTTCCATCGTTAGAAGCTTGCCTGCTTCGGATGGATATGGATTGGTAATTGTTGTTCTTTTGCTCCTTCTTGTTCTTTTTGTTTTGCTAGTCTTCGTTTTATCAAAATTTGCTTCTTGAGTTTTTAATTTCTCTCTCTCTCTCTCTCTATATATATATATATACCATCATCAATTCCACAACTTAAATCTTGGCCCTCAGTCTCCGGCAGCTGGAATGTACCTGGCCAAGGCAGCGGCCAGTGCGACATGAAGGCAGAGGGTGCTAAGAATCCCGGAGGACCGGACTAGGCTGCCATCTGATGCTGACCTTGGCTACGTACAATGGACGCTCCCTATCTTCTGATTCAAGGCTTCTTGAATTGGAAGAGGAACTACAAAGGATCAACTAGGACATCGTGGGGCTAAGTGAGGTAAGGAGAAAAGGAGAAGATCTCATCGAACTGAAAAGTGGACATCTCTTCTACTATCGTGGGACAGATACTGGCAGAACTAGTGGTGTTGGATTTATAATAAACAAGAAACTGAAGGATAAAGTTGTAGAAGTTGAAAGTTCCTCTGACAGAGCTGCACGACTTGTTATCCAACTCTCGAAAAGATACCAGGCTCAGATTATTCAAACTTATGCACCCACCACAAGTCATCCTGAAGAAGAAATTGAAGAATTTTATGAGGAAATTTGTCATCTAAATAATAAAGGTAAGCAGCACTTGAAAATAATTATGGGAGATTTCAATGCAAAAATAGGGCAACGGCAACAGAATGAAACTTCAGTAGGTAAATTCGGTCACGGCAACAGAAACCAGCGTGGAAATACTCTCGTTGAGTTTGCAGAGGCAGAAGGGTTTTTCATCTTGAACTCCTTCTTCAAGAAAAAGCCACACAGGAAATGGACATGGAGACATCCAAACGGGACGACAAGTGAAATTGATTTTATTATGTGTAACAAAAAATTCGTCATAGAAGACTGCAGTGTGCTAAACAAGTTCAACACAGGTAGTGACCATAGATTGGTGAGATGTAAGATGCACCTCAACACTAAACTTGAACGTGGCAAGCTCATAAGACAAACAAAATCTATTAACATAACCAACCTTAAAAAACACCATAATACCTTCAAGTTGGAACTGAAGAACAGGTTCTCTGCTTTAGAAGGCCTAACATCAGAAGAAGTGGACATCTCTGAAGTAAACAGAAAAGTAACCAAAGCTCTTATGGAAACAGCAACAAAATTAGCTGGGTCTAAGAACAAGTTGCATGTAAACAAATTATCAGGAAAAACGAAAATGTTGATGCAAAAAAGAAGAGAGATGAGGACAACTAAAGAAGATGTGACTTCCAAAGTGGAATATATAGAGCTATGCAAGACAGTAAGAAAAAGTATCACTGAAGACGTAAGAAAATTCAACTGTGAACTAGTGAGGAAAGCAATTGAAAACAACCAAAGCCTAAAGATAGCAAAGGGACATCTCAGTAAGGGAAGAAAACAGATTATGGCACTGAGAAAAGAAGATGGTTCTGTAACAAGAAATAGAGGCGAAATTTTGACAAGAGTGAAAGATTTCTACTCCAAATTATATGAAAGGGATGATACATGCACTCCAGACATCATGAAAGATACCAGTACCAGAGTTCCTCCAGTCCTTCCAGCAGAAGTTGCACATGCAATCAAGAACATGAAGCGGGGAAAAGCTCCAGGAGAAGATGGAATTACTGTAGACATCATACAAGAAGCAAGTGGAGAAATCGAAACAGTACTCGCCCAAATTTTCACTCGATGCCTTAATGAAGGAAAGATTCCTGAGGATTGGAACACCGCTACAATGATCCTGCTACATAAGAAAGGTGACATTGAGGATCTCGGAAACTACAGACCTATCAGCCTCCTATCAGTAGTTTATAAAATCTTCACTAAAGTTCTTTCACACCGCTTGAAGGTAACACTGGACATGGCTCAACCGAGAGAACAAGCTGGATTCAGGAGTGGCTACAGCACAATAGATCATATCCACGTGCTGAGAGAACTAATTGAAAGAAGCGAGGGAATATGAACTTCCATTGTGCATGGCTTTTATCGATTATGAAAAAGCCTTTGATTCGGTGAAACCATCAGCAGTTACAATGGCTCTGAAAACCTGCGGTATTGAAGATGCATACATTAATATTATTAATAACATCTATGAAAATGCAAGTGCAAAGATTCGGCTGTTTGAAAATACAACACACGTAAAAATTGGAAAGGGAGTGAGACAAGGTGACACCATATCTCCGAAGCTCTTTAATGCCACATTGGAGGGTGTTTTTCAGTCGCTGAGCTGGGAAAACAAGGGGATAAAGATTAATGGAGATTATTTAACCCACCTTCGTTTTGCTGATGATGTAGTCATTTTTGCAACTACCCCATCAGAGCTGCAGAGTATGATCCAGGAACTTGCTGACAAGAGTAAAGAAGTGGGATTAAAAATGAACTTTCAGAATACAAAAGTGATGTTCAATGCTTTTACAAGAAATGAAGATTTATCGATTGATGGAGAAAAGCTGGAGATAACAGACACGTACGTTTATCTTGGACAGCAGATATCAAGTGAGGGTCACATTGGTGAAGAAATTAATCGGCGTACAAAACTTGCCTGGAGAGCTTTTGGAAGAAACAGCATAATTTTCAAGAGCAATATGCCATTATGTCTTAAAAGAAAAGTGTTTGATCAATGCATCCTTCCAGTGCTTGCATATGGTGCAGAGACGTGGACCTTAACTAAAAGAGACATACAAAGGCTGCAGACAACTCAAAGTAGCATGGAGAGGTGCATACTTGGTGTAACCAGGAGAGATAAGAAGAGGAACTCGTGGATCCGAAAATGACAAGAGTGGAAGACATCATGATCAGAGTTAAATCCCTGAAATGGCAATGGGCTGGACATACTGCCAGAAGGACAGATCATCGATGAACAGCCGAAATTTTAGATTGGATTCCAAGGGACAGGAAAAGACCCAGAAGAAGACCACATGGGAGATGGGTGGATGAAATTCGAAAGTATGCAGGGGTGACATGGAGGAGACTGGCACAAGACAGACCGTTGTGGAGGAAACTTGGGGAGACCTTCGTCCAGCAGTGGATTGATAATGGTTGACAATGATGATGATGATGATGATACCATCATTGGGATGTAAGGTCAGGTGATGGCAACATCACAGCCTCTTCTTGACGAATGTCAACCCCACCTTCTCGTGGTGCATCCTGTTCCCACTAAATAGGCTCTGATGACCGCCAATAGTGGTATAACTATACCATCGGGATTAGAGGAAATGCTATCCCACACTCACTAACCCGCTTGGCGAGCGTGCTGAGTTATGGCCAAACCCATGCAAAAATGACTCCACAACTTAAATCTTGTCCCTCAGTCTCCAGCAGCTGGAATGTACCTGGCCAAGGCAGCGGCCAGTGCAACATGAAGGCAGAGGGTGCTAAGAATCACTGGAGGAACGAACTAGGATGCCATCTGATGCTGACCTTGGCTACGTATAAGGGACACTCCCTATCTCCTGATTCAAGGCTCCTTGAATTGGAAGAACTACAAAGGATCAAGTGGGACATCGTCGGGCTAAGTGAGGTAAGGAGAAATGGAGATCATCTCATTGAACTGAAAAGTGGACATCTCTTCTACTATCGTAGGACAGATACTGGCAGAACTAATGGTGTTGGATTTATAATAAACAAGAAACTGAAGGATAAAGTTGTAGAAGTTGAAAGTTCTTCTGTAGAAGTTGAAAGTTTTTCTGACAGAGCTGCACGACTTGTTATACAACTCTCGAGAAGATACCAGGCTCAAATTATTCAAGCTTATGCACCCACTGCAAGTCATTCTGAAGAAGAGATTGAAGAATTCTATGAGGAAATTCGTCATCTAAATAATAAAGGCAAGCAGCACTTGAAGATCATCATGGGAGATTTCAATGCGAAAATAGGGCAACAGCAACAGAATGAAACTTCAGTAGGTAAATTCGGTCACAGCAACAGATACCAGCATGGAAATACTCTCGTAGAATTTGCAGAGGCAGAAGTGTTTTTCATCATGAACTCCTTTTTCAAGAAAAGGCTGCAAAGGAAATGGACATGGAGGCATCCCAATGGATTGACAAGTGAAATTGATTTTATTATGTGTAACAAGAAATTTGTCATGGAAGACTGCCGTGTGCTAAACAAGTTCAACACAGGTAGTGACCATAGAATGGCAAGATGTAAGAAGCACCTCAATGCTAACCTCGAGCATGGCAAGCTCATAAAACAAACAAAATGTATTGACATGAGCAACCTTAAAAGACATCAGAATACGTTCAAATTGGAACTGAGGAACAGATTCTCTGCTCTAGAAGGTCTAATGTCGGAAGAAGTGGACATCTCTGTAGTTAACAGAAAACTAACCAAGACTCTTATGGAAACAGCAACAAAAATAGCTGGTACCAAGAGCAAGTTGCATATGAACAAATTATCAGGAAAAACCAAAAAGGTTGATGCAAAAAGAAGAGAGATGAGGACAACTAAAGAAGATGTGACTTCCAAAGTGGAATATATAGAGCTATGCAAGACAGTACAAAAAAAGTGTCACTGAAGACGTAAGGAAATTCAACTGTGAACTAGTGAGGAAAGCAATTGAAAACAACCAAAGCCTAAAGATAGCAAAGGAAGATCTCAGAAAGGGAAGAAAACAGATTATGGCACTGAGAAAAGAAGATGGTTCTGTAACAAGAAATAGAGGTGAAATTTTAACAAGAGTGAAAGATTTCTACTCCAAATTATATGAAAGGGATGATACATGTACTCCAGACATCATGAAAGGTACCAGAGTTCTTCCAGTCCTCCCAGCAGAAGTTGCACATGCAATCAAGAACATGAAGCGGGGAAAGCTCCAGAAGAAGATGGAATTACTGTAGACATCATACAAGAAGCAAGTGGAGAAATCAAAACAATACTCGCCCAAATTTTCACTCGATGCCTTAATGAAGGGAAGATTCCTGAGGATTGGAACAATGCTACAATGATCCTGCTACATAAAAAAGGTGACATTGAGGATCTCAGGAACTACAGACCTATCAGTCTCTTATCAGTGACTTATAAAAATCTTCACTAAAGTTCTTTCACACCACTTCAAGGTAACACTGGACATGGCTCAACCGAGAGAACAAGCTGGATTCAGGAGTGGCTACAGCACAATAGATCATATCCACGTACTGACAGAACTAATTGAAAGAGCGAGGGAATATGAACTTCCATTGTGCATGGCTTTTATCGATTATGAAAAGGCCTTTGATTCGATGAAACCATCAACAGTTACAATGGCTCTGAAATCCTGTGGTATTGAAGATGCATACATTAATATTATTAATAACATCTATGAAAATGCAAGTGCAAAGATTCGGCTGTTTGAAAATACAATGCACATAAAAATTGGAAAGGGAGTGAGACAAGGTGACACCATATCTCCGAAGCTCTTTAATGCCACATTGGAAAATGTCTTTCAATCACTGAACTGGGAAAACAAAGGGATAAAGATCAATGGAGATTATGTAACCCACCTTCGTTTTGCTGATGACGTAGTCATTTTTGCAACTACCCCATCAGAGCTGAAGAGTATGTTCCAGGAACTTGTTGACAAGAGTAAAAAAGTGGGATTAAAAATGAACTTTCAGAAGACAAAAGTGATGTTCAATGCTTTTACACGAAATGAAGATTTATCAATTGATGGAGAAAAGCTGGAGATAACAGACATGTGTGTTTATCTTGGACAGCAGATATCAAGTGAGGGTCACATTGATGAAGAAATTTATCGGCGTACAAAACTTGCCTGGAGAGCTTTTGGAAGAAACAGCATAATTTTCAAGAGCAATATGCCATTATGTCTTAAAAGAAAAGTGTTTGATCAATGCATCCTTCCAGTGCTTACGCATGGTGCAGTGACGTGGACCTTAACTAAAAGAGACATACAAAGGCTGCAGACAACTCAAAACAGCATGGAGAGGTGCATGCTTGGTGTAACCAGGAGAGATAAGAAGAGGAACTCATGGATCCGAAAAATGACAAGAGTGGAAGACATCATGATCAGAGTTAAATACCTGAAATGGCAATGGGCTGGACATACTGCCAGAAGGACAGACCATCGATGGACAGCCAAAATTTTAGATTGGATTCCAAGGGACAGGAAAAGACCCAGAAGAAGACCACATGGGAGATGGGTGGATGAAATTTGAAAGTATGCGGGAGTGACATGGAGGAGACTGGCACAAGACAGACTGTTGTGTAGGAAACTTGGGGAGACCTTCGTCCAGCAGTGGATTGATAACGGTTGACAATGATGATGATGATGATGATGATGATATATATATATACTTTAATTCTTTAATTTTGGCAATTACATTTGTTTAAATAATGGTATCATTATTTATTTATTCATTTATTTTGAAAATGTGATGTAGCCGTTTTCTGCCCCTTGATATAGAGCACAATCAGTTTTCAACATCACTGTTTCTTGCTATAATGTGTGATCCTACCGTTTGTAGTCACTGGAGAGTTATAAAGTGCAAGGGACTTTTAATTATTCAGAGGCTTTGTTTAGAAAATTGACTAGTGTGTGTAATTTTAAAAGATGCACTTACTTTGGATGTTCTTTTTTTAAAAGGGCAAATACAAATTAAAAAGGACAAATACAAAAAGCAACATTTGAAACGACTAAAAAGAATGAAAATCGAAAAAAAAAAAAAATTACTACAGAATTACTGTGTATCACATTGCATGCCCAACAGCTGACATGGTTCATCAGCAAAACAAAGGTGACACACAACTCTGCTAGACCAAACAATACTATAAAACTTACTAACAAGGGAAGGGTTTTGACTAGAATGCAAATAAATGAACAAAATGTTGTATTCTGACTAAATGCAGGGGTGATAGTCAGTTTTCTGAGAAATTATGGGTTTGAGAAGTGCCACCACCTGATGGATGAACCAACACAATGTTTGATTCACCCATTAAACTTGGCAGAAAGTTGACAACTGTAGTGGGTAATCAGCCCTGAAATTCCAGAATGTGATGAAGTGGCATTGGACTCCGCGCGCGCACGGTGACAAATGCGATAAAATAGCAAACACTGTTTTCTCACACTTCTCCATTTCTTGCTGCTTTCATCATTTCACTGAAGTTCCATATTTGCACCATTAATGGAGGCTTTCTCTGGCTTTTGTCATCAAATTTCTTGGGGGTGAACTATTGGGCATAGAAGTTTTGTCTTAGCACACAAAATTTGCAAGGTGTTTGTTAAGACTGCAACTAATGAAGTGCAGGTTAAGTTGTTCACAAGTTGCGAGTGATTTTTGAGAACGTGAAACGCTTCCAAAGGCCGAGTCCGAGCTGGGCCTGTCAATCAGTTCAGCTTCTTCAAACAGAGATTTGTTGTTTATATCACAGTGTTGTGCTACATATGATTTCTTCCATTCACAGCTACTTACTATGCTTAGTGTTTCTTCAATTGGTAAAACTCTGTGTTCCACAATACTCTGTGGGGTTGACTTATGTATGACAGATACCTGCAGGGAATTTCGTAAATTCATATGAGTTTAAATCTTCAACTGACTCTTTGTGTGGGTCCAGAGAAAACCCTTTTTTTTTTTTTTTTTTTTTTTTGAAAGATCTGAAAATTTCTATGAAGATAAAAAAATGGGATCTACCAGAACGACAATGCGACATGCCGCACAGCTAGAAATGTCTGAGAGTGATTGGAAGAGCACAATGAAGACTTCAAAGTACTTCCCTGGCCCCCTAATTCTCCAGACTTAAATGCAATTGAGCATCTTTGGGACCACCTTGACCGTGTTGTTCGCTCTATGGATCCTTCACCACACACCCTCCAGCAGCTGTCAGATGCGCTGCAGTCATCATGGCTCCACATACCTGTGAACACTTTCCAGCACCTTACTGAGTTACTCCCAGCACATCTAGCTGCTGTCCACGCTGCACACGGCGGTTACTCTGGATATTAGCTGATGGTCACAATAATGTGACTCGACCATGTATAATTCATGTAATTTTGCATAATTAAAATATGCTGCAACAAAATGGGAAAAAGAAAGGGATAATTTGGTGTTCAAACAATTTAATGATGTACTGCAAGGAAATGAATTTCAATCTCTGAAATTTTAGAAACACTGCACAATTTAGTTTTTCCAAATCAACACACCTACCAACTGAATGTGGGACAAGCTGTGTGGGATACTTTTGAAACACAGGGCAGGTGTAACAGCAAGTTTGTTAAAAATTATAAGATAAAGAACACTATTACTTATTAATAAAAATTAGTGAAAATAAATTTAAAAAATACAGGCAGACATCAAAGCATTATTATTCTTATCATAGAGGCGCCATTTTTAAAATGTTACCAAGTAAAAATCTCCACAAAAACTTGAGTAATATATTATCCTACTAATCTTTGCCATATACAGAAAAAGGTTGCTTCAAAAATGTACCTTATTATCTTCATTGACAAGTGTCATACCTTATTATCTTCAATTGTCATTGAAGATAATAAGATATATGTTTTTGAAGCAACTTTTTTCTGTATATGGCAAAAATTAGTATAATTGAATGGTGTGAAAGATGATAAGAGGTTAGTTATGTAAACTCAATATCAAAGATTATATGATACATCATCCTGCAGTGAGAATCCAATTTCCATTCAAGCATACTACTATTACAACTATTATGTCACTCACAATAAAAAAAATTCAAACAAATGAAGTTCCCATGGAGATGGCTACATGGTAACTATTAAAATATAGAACTTCTATGCAAAAATGTAACATATTTCTTGGTGTATTTATTTGAGTATTTTCCGTTATATTATCTTACTCATATTTGACTGCACTTACCTACAAACCTCACTGGAAAGTTTACATAAATTCTTGATCAGTAATGTTCAAATTTCTTTTTTAAAGGAGAACAATACATAACACACACAACACCAGATGACATTTTTATTATCTGAACAATGGAAACAAAATTTCATTTGAATTAGGTATGGGATAACATTAAATATAAACTCACCTGTTTAATATGCATGGTAGAACTACATCAGAAATTTTGATTTCATCTTCTTTACTAAGATCATTAGCTTCATGCAATTTGTTCAGATACCTAAATTCAAATTCTTAGATTGTAATCAAACATTTAATTCAATAAATAATGCATACAAAATAAAAATATATGTTTGGCAAATTATGAACAGAAATGCTTTACACTGAATTTAGTTACAATAAACTGTTAATATTTTTATTTTAGTTTTTAATGACGATGATGGGGCTATCTATGACTGTTATTGTTTCTAATAAATGAAAATGTTGCAGGGGACTAATGATGGAGGTCTGGTGGTTTCAAGAATATTTATCTATGTTGAAGAGCTTTCACCTGATGCATGAGTAAAGAAACTGACTGCATTCACCAACAAGATGACATCAATTTCTCAAGTGCAATGAGTATGTCTTCTGAATCTTTTCCAACAAGGAAAAAATATTTTAAAGCAGACTTTTAGAAGATAAAATTCAGATTAAAAAAAAAAAAACGCATTTAGGTGTCCTACAGAAAATCTGCTCATAACTTAAAATGAGCAATGTAAGCAGTGTTCTTCATAATGTATTGAATCAGTTACAATATACTGTATATACTGTATACATGGATGAGCCATTCCATTATGACCACCCCCAGACTAGAAAAATGAGCATGCCTGGAGAGGGAACAGTGGCGCAGGTGAAGTTCACAGAGCAGTATACATACAACCCGAGTAACGGCTTTTCGGTAGTAGAGAGCTCGGAGTCTGAATGGGAAAGGCCGCCGATTTATTGGAGTTTGATAAAGGACTAATTGTGATGGCCCAGCTTCTCAGATCTACGATATCGGAAACGGCGCATCTTGTGGGTCATTCATGCGCAGTTGCAGTGATTACGTATCAAAAGTGGCGCACAGATGGCCAAACAACAAACCGGCACCTGCAGCTCATTGATGCCAGACGGGAGAGGAGACTGTCGTGCATTGTTCACAGCGACCGCAGGGCCACAGTGTGAAAAATCACCCGCAGCTACAACAGTGGTGATCAGGGCAATGTGTCACAGCACACAGTTCACCGCAGCCTTCTGCGCTTGGGCATGCCTAGCTGAAGATCCAGCCGGAGCCCCATGCTCACTGCACATCATCGCCAACAACCCATGAAATGGGACCAAGATCATAGAGATTGGACCGTGGATGATTGGAAGAAACTATCTGATGCATCACGTAGAGGCCGAGCATGGATACGTCGATTACCACTGGAGGCTACGGCACCTGGATGCAATGTTGGGCGGAAAAAGGCCAGGGTCAGTGTTATGCTGTAGGCGATGTTTTCTTGGGACACTTTAGGACCCATTATCACAATAGCACAATCCCTGACAGCTGTCAGGTATCTGAACATCGTTGCAGACCAAGTTCACCCATTCATGGCAACTGTGTTCCCTGCTGGTGATGGCCATTACCAACAGGATAATGTGTCTTGCAACACTGCCAGAATCATCAAGGAGTGGTTTGAGGAACATGCTGGTGACTTTCTGTTAATGCCCTAGCCTCCAAATTACCCTGACATGAACCCAATCAAACATTTGGGGTTTGACTTGTAAAAGTGAGTTCGCACTAAATCACCCCCCCCCACCCACCCAAATGTACGAGAACGGGAGGACCTGCTGCTGACATTATTGTACCAGATACCCCAGGAAACCTATCACCACCTCATTGAATTGATGCCTCGCCGAGCGGCAGCTGTTTTGCGGGCTAAAGCAGGTCCTACAGCTTATTAGGTAAGTGATCATAATGTAATGGCTCAGTGTATATATATATTTTTCAAATTGGGTTATAATACATGAAGTTATGAGTTCAAGTATGGTACAAATAAAAATGAACACTTACACCTCCTACTGGCAAAACTGTTTGGTACAAAAATTGGCTACTATATGAAAACTATTCATTGTCATAAACACTATCAGAAGCAAAAAGAAATTTTTAGATCAGACTTTTAGAAGCAGAGATATCATCATTACAGAGATTTACATTAACTTCCCCAGTGGAAAAACTAAACATTATTTAATGAAAAAAGCAGTGAGTGGCATCTGACTGTAAAAATATTTTTTACATACATATATTAAGCTGTTCTCTGAGATTCAGAGGTTAGCTCCTCAAAGAAAGACCACATGCCAAGTAAACATTTAACTGATGGAACTGGATTTTACTTATTGTTGGTGTATCAAATGTCTCTATTTACAATGATTTCGGCACACAGCTCAAACTTCATTAACATCCATCACACACCGCATACAAGACCTTTTGTACTTCATACTCATAACCTTTTTTTCAAGCAGACATTCTTGAATCTGGTCCTCCCATATTTCATTGTCCTTCTTCTACCTTTCTTTCCTGCCACTTGGGCTTTATAAATTTTCTTAGTAAGCATCTCATCACTCATTCTTTCAACGTGGCTAAACCACCTAAGAATGTTAGTCTACACCTTACTAACAACATTTTGCCTCACATTACATGCAATACATCTTCATTCCTCATATGATCAGAGCACAGCTTACCACAAGCCCCCTGTAAGCAACACATCTTTTCAGCACACAAACAATTCCTGTGTCTTTTCTGCAGTACCCAGATTTCACTGCCACACATCAGTGTAAGAACAATTACACTTTCATAAACAGCCATTCAGGACTTCCTTGAGAATGCATCATTCTTGTGAAATCCTCCTAAAGCAGCTATGACTTTCAATGAAAAAATTACTCACCTACTAATTTCACGATCTAATTTGTTCTCTCTGTCAAACATACTTCCATTAAATATACATTCATTCACATGGACAATATCTGCGCCATTAAGACTTATCTTGCATTCAGTACTAACAGTTCCTCACTCAAAAACCATAACTTTGTTTTTCCCTTATTTATACTCAATTTGAATGGTTTTTGAGAGAGGAACTGGTAGTATTGAATGTAATATAAGTCTAAATGGCATAGTGATTGACCAGGTGAGTGAGTTTGTGTATTTAGGAAGCATGTTTGACAGAGAGAACAAATTGGATGGTGAAATTAGTAGGCGAGTGAATTCTTCATTGAAAGTCATGGCTACTCTGAGAGGTTTTCACAGGAATGATGAGTTCTCAAAAGAGTCCCGCACGGCTGTGTATGAAAGTGTAATTGTTCCTACTCTGATGTATGGCAGTGAAACCTGGGTACTGCAGAAGAAACATAGGAGTCATTTGTATGCTGGAAAAATGTGTTACTTACGGGGAAGGGTGGGGGTGGGGGGTGTGGCAAGACATGTTCCGATTGTGTGAGGAATGAAGATGTGTTGCAGTTTTGTGATGTGAAGCAAAATGGTGTTAGCAAGGTGGAGACTAATATGCTTCGGTGGTTTGGCCATGTTGAAAGAATGAGTGATTAGATGCTTACTAAGAAAATCTTTTAGCCCATGTGGCAGGAAGGAAAGGCAGAGGAAGGCCAAGGAAGTCATGGAAGGATCAGATTCAGGAGTGTCTGCATGAGAAAAAAATTATGAGCATGAAGTATAGAAGAACTTGTGTATGACGTGTAATGGATTTAAGTGAAGCCCAAGTTGTACGTCAAGATCGCTGTAAATAGAGAAGTTTGATAAGGCAACAGTAAGTAACAATTATCTGGTAGTTTGTATTTCTTTTTGGAGCTAACCTCTGAATATCAGAGAACAGCTTAGTGATATGCATGTAAGTATATATGTATGTATGTATGAATCTCAAACAAACTTCATATTTGGGACAACATACTCAGCAACTCACTTTTGCTCTCTGCCAACAGGGCTGTGTCATCAGCATAGAGCAATCTGCACACATGGATATTACCAAGGCATAAACCAGTATTATCCATTTTGGCATCACGCATGCATGCATCTGTAAATATATTAAACAGCCAACAGCCAGGGCTCTTGCAGATGAATGTGTTCAGACGTACACCGTATATACCGCTTAAAACCTAATGGAAGAGGTACTTTACATTTATTGAAGGTACAGTTCTGTAAGCAATATAAGATAGATATCTATAGTTTGCAAAATTTGATTCCAGTACAGCTCATGACAGAAAATATGCAGCATGAATTGGTTCTTTTCATATCTAAGTTGTGAGGTACAAAAAATGCCTATATGGTATCACAGCTGATAAGACAAAATGACAACTAAATTGCCAACTGCGTGACAGTACAGAGAAGTGTAAAAGTGTGCAACAGATAATCATCCACATAGTACTTCAATTCTGCCTCATTCTGTTCACATCTAGTTCTCATAACAGGATACACTGTTGTTCTCTCAGAACTGGTATAATGAAAGATTTCAATTCATCATTTCACTCTGCGCTGTGACAGTTCTGCTGAAAATAAATGCATTTGACCCCATTCAGTCTATTGCTAGTAACTCACACACATCAGTGCATCTGATTTCAGCAAAACACTGAATACATTTAACTAAAATATAATGAAGTTACTCTCTTGCTGATATTTTTCTTTCTTAAGTGAATAATGAAAGAATTGTTTGTGAATAATGAAATTCATATTGTTTTTAAAAGCACATCCCAAGGTCGGTTAGCATTGTTTTATAAAAATTAATATTAATCCAGAGCAGCATTAAATATGGCAAAATTCTTCCATTAAGTCTTGAGAATCATAAAAGTACATAAGTGTGGGGGATAAGCCCATAACCAGCAGTTTCAGTTGGTCATTCAACATAAGAGTTCTGGTACAAAACCCAGAAAGTAAAATCTACTTCCAGCAGTTTTAAACTTTAATCTGGCAGATGAGCTTTCTTTGAGGAACTAACTTCTGAATCTCAGAAAACAGCTTAGTGATATGTATGTATGTAAGTAAAATCTAGTTCCATCAGTTTTAAACTTTAATATGGCAGATGAGCTTTCTTTGAGGAGCTAACCTTTGAATCTCAGAGAACAACTTAGTGATTATATGTTTGTATTAAATGAGGTTGATAATAAAGCAGAGTTTGACCACTAAATGTTTCTCCCTCCTTTCTTTCTTTTTTTCAAAAAATTGTTAAATACAGAGAAATTGGGGAATTCACAACAAAAACAGTATAAACAGCTGAAACACATTATAGTACTTACTTGAGTGTAAAGGGAATTTTTTTTTCATATTAATTGCAACAAAAATAATTTCCCAGGTGTTGAAAAATACCAATAATTAGCTGTATGTTGATCATTGATACTTTCTAAAATGGTTTTAACGTTTTATTTCTTGCAGAATTTTTGTCATCTTTAGCGAATAGCTTGTAGAGGCTTTACAACAAGAACAAAAATGTATAAGATCAATTACATGTTTGTTTTCATTCTGGGAGTTTTGTTTTGGACTACCAGTTTAGGAATTCATCTTTGAGTTCTTATTTTTCTAAAAAGAAATTTACTGAACTCCTGTTTGAACGATTTTTCAATTTCACTTGAATTGAATTATTTAATTTGATAATAAATACTAAAACTAAGGTCACGAAACGAACTGTGATTGAGATGTCTCATAAAAAAAAAAAAAAAAAAACGGATTTGAAATGTCCCTATAAAAAACATTTCAAATAAAAACAAATTAAATGGACATATAAGAGAAACTGGTCACAAAATAAACTTGGATTCACTAAAATTACTGGACCTCAACCAGACATTGTAAAAGTAAAAGGTAGAACTTAAATTTATAAAAACAAAGATTTTTGATTAACAATGACCACATGGGTTTCTCACTGCTGGGTGTATGGTCCTGAATGGTTACATGTAACTACTATTGAGAGTGTATATTTGTAATGATAAAAGTGCAAGAAAACAACAAGAAATCTTTGATAATCTGCAAGTTAAGAAACAACATTTCAGTGGAAAACCCACACAAACTTTGAAAACTACTTTTGATAAATCTAATTTAGTTTCTCTGTGCCAAACCTTAGAAGGTATTAATGACACAGTTCAAGGGAAGGTGATTACATACATACATATCATTAAGCTGTTCTCTGAGATTCAGAGGTTAGCTCCTCAAAGAAAGACCATGTGCCAAGTACACATTTAACTGATAGAACTAGAATTTACTTACTGTTGGTGTATCAAATGTCTCCATTTACAACAATCTCTGCACACCGCTCAAGCTTCACTAACATCCATCACATGCTGCACACAAGACCTTTTGTACTTCATACTCATAATCTTTTTCTCAAGCAGACATTCCTGAATCTGGTCCTCCCACAATTTCCTGGGTGGTCTTAGTGAGAGGAGGGTTTGTTTTCTCAGGGAGCTCCTTGGGCAACAATGGCATACAGAACACAGCAACAAGGGCTTCTGTGAATCTTGGAGAGGTACCAGCTAGTTCTGTGCGACATTATTGGTGAAAAGACTCCAACTCACTGGGTTATGTTCCAGAATCCGTAGGTTGAACGACCAACTAGAACCATCAGCTGTGGGCTACTTCTTCCCACTGATGTACTTCCCTGATTACAAAGACTCAAAGAATGAAGGTGATTATATGTTCAATTTTAATGATTTGGATGAAGTTATTGAAGAGGTAAAACTTTAACAAGAAACTACAAAGGAATATTTACAGAGTAACATTCCTATTTTAATGTTTTATATAATTTCTGCTCCACATGTTCAATATTTTCATGCAAGTATTATCCTTTGGGTTGCTGTCATATGTCTTAAAATTGAAGTATATTTGTCCAAGAATTCACTCACCTCATGTTCTGCCTTTTTCTATCAGTTGCCATCGCTGCGGTTGAATTCTGCTATCACAGCAGGGCCACACTTTGTCATTCTATTGTGTTACCCCACACACCCTTTGTTGGAAATACTTCACTTTATATTACCACCAGCAGAAAATTTGATTCAGCATCCCTGTTATTCTAAAAGCTGTTAATTCTTTTGATGTAAAAAATATACTCCAAGTTTTAAACCTCAAAATAAATTTTAAAATATTCTGATGATAAATAAAAATGAACTAAAAACAGAAGTGCATTTGTAGATATATATTCATAGTGATATAACCTCCAGAACAAATCCACTGCAAATACCCTGATACATTTTGCCAAACCCTGCTTTTAATGTTACAGCCAGAAATGCTAACCACAAATCTTATTGTTTTCAGTCCAGGCTTCCTTTTAAAAAAGGAATTCATGTGACAATCATTTCTTGGGCCTTGGAACCTCCAGCATAAGATATTTTATAGATGTTCTAATAAACTAGAGTTGTTGGCTGTTTTCTTACAACTTTAGCTATTAGAGTACTTTAATTTTTTCAAAGTTGGCCAACCTACACTTGGGCTGCCAAGATGAAGGAGAAGACAATTGACACTAGGTGTTTGGTGACTGCACTGTCATTCATGCAGAGTGACATCATAGGGCCATACATGGTTCATGTCACTGACAAAAATAGTTTATAACTCGCAAGAGAATAATTAACATAATCAAAAACAGAATTTATAGTAAAAGATTATAATTTTTTGATTACACAAAATCCAACAAATGCACACTACTGTGAACTTATGGAATGGGGAAGGGATTCTAATATAGCATATCATCATCATCATCATTGTCAACCATTATCAATCCACTGCTGGACGAAGGTCTCCCCAAGTTTCCTCCACAACGGTCTGTCTTGTGCCAGTCTCCTCCATGTCACTCCCGCATACTTTCGAATTTCATCCACCCATCTTCCATGTGGTCTTCTTCTGGGTCTTTTCCTGTCCCTTGGAATCCAATCTAAAATTTCGGCTGTCCATCTATGGTCTGTCCTTCTGGCAGTATGTCCAGCCCATTGCCATTTCAGGGATTTAACTCTGATCATGATGTCTTCCACTCTCGTCATTTTTCGGATCCACGAGTTCCTCTTCTTATCTCTCCTGGTTATACCAAGCATGCACCTCTCCATGCTTCTTTGAGTTGTCTGCAGCCTTTGTATGTCTCTTTTAGTTAAGGTCCACGTCTCTGCACCATACGTAAGCACTGGAAGGATGCATTGATCAAACACTTTTCTTTTAAGACATAATGGCATATTGCTCTTGAAAATTATGCTGTTTCTTCCAAAAGCTCTCCAGGCAAGTTTTGTACGCCGATTAATTTCTTCATCAATGTGACCCTCACTTGATATCTGCTGTCCAAGATAAACATATGTATCTGTTATCTCCAGTTTTTCTCCATCAATCGATAAATCTTCATTTCTTGTAAAAGCATTGAACATCACTTTTGTCTTCTGAAAGTTCATTTTTAATCCCACTTCTTTACTCTTGTCAGCAAGTTCCTGGATCATACTCTGCAGCTCTGATGGGGTAGTTGCAAAAATGACTACGTCATCAGCAAAACGAAGGTGGGTTAGATAATCTCCATTAATCTTTATCCCTTTGTTTTCCCAGTTCAGTGATTGAAAGACATTTTCCAATGTGGCATTAAAGAGCTTCGGAGATATGGTGTCACCTTGTCTCACTCCCTTTCCAATTTTTATGTGTGTTGTATTTTCAAACAGCCGAATCTTTGCACTTGCATTTTCATAGATGTTATTAATAATATTAATGTATGCATCTTCAATACCGCAGGATTTCAGAGCCGTGGTAACTGCTGATGGTTTCACCGAATCAAAGGCTTTTTCATAATCGATAAAAGCCATGCACAATGGAAGTTCATATTCCCTCGCTCTTTCAATTAGTTCTCTCAGTACGTGGATATGATCTATTGTGCTGTAGCCACTCCTGAATCCAGCTTGTTCTCTCGGTTGAGCCATGTCCAGTGTTACCTTCAAGCGGTGTGAAAGAACTTTAGTGAAGATTTTATAAACCACTGATAGGAGGCTGATAGGTCTGTAGTTCCTGAGATCCTCAATGTCACCTTTTTTATGTAGCAGGATCATTGTAGCGTTGTTCCAATCCTCAGGAATCTTCCCTTCATTAAGGCATCGAGTGAAAATTTGGGCGAGTACTGTTTCAATTTCTCCACTTGCTTCTTGTATGATGTCTATAGTAATTCCATCTTCTCCTGGAGCTTTCCCCCGCTTCATGTTCTTGATTGCATGAGCAACTTCTGCTGGGAGGACTGGAAGAACTCTGGTACCTTTCATGATGTCTGGAGTACATGTATCATCCCTTTCATATAATTTGGAGTAGAAATCTTTCACTCTTGTCAAAATTTCGCCTCTATTTCTTGTTATAGAACCATCTTCTTTTCTCAGAGCCATAATCTGTTTTCTTCCCTTACTGAGATGTCCCTTTGCTATCTTTAGGCTTTGGTTGTTTTCAATTGCTTTCCTCACTAGTTCACAGTTGAATTTTCTTACGTCTTCAGTGATACTTTTTCTTACTGTCTTGCATAGCTCTATATATTCCACTTTGGAAGTCACATCTTCTTTAGTTGTCCTCATCTCTCTTCTTTTTTGCATCAACATTTTCGTTTTTCCTGATAATTTGTTCACATGCAACTTGTTCTTAGACCCATATAGCATATAAAACATACTTAACATCAAGAAGTTTTCATGACTTCTAGTATACTTTTACAAATAAAATTCCTTTAAAATAATGACCATAAAATTCTACAAGATGTACAGGAAAAAATATATTGCATGTATACATCAGAACACTATAAAATTAAAAAAAAAATTAGATACCTTAGAGATTTTTTATATTTCATATTTGCATTAATATAATCTTCCCGCCTAAAATAAAAATTTCCAGACTGCTTAATTTTTTCTGCAACTTGCAATATGTTGTCCACCTGTAAAGAACACAAAATATAAACACAACTTCTATTATTTATTTTTTTACTTTAAGCAATCAATTAAGTTCTGTTTATGACATATATTGTACAACAGTATTTCAAAACACAAAGCAGAGAGAAAATTAATCTAACAAACAATTCTTGACCATAGTTTATAAGTTTCTTCTGAAGTATCAACAATTTCCTCATGCTCACAGATGAACCCCACACTTCCAAAGCTGGAAAACAAGCAGGGAAACGATCAATGGGCAGTCTGAGAGAAAGAAAAAAGCTTAAAATTTTATGTAGACAGTTTATAAAGAAGATTGAAAAGTTACAATCAGAAAATTTAAAAGAAAATACTTTACTACGTTTTTATCAACCTCAGCCATGAAAAACATAATCTTAAGTTAAATGCTAAAAGTGGTCTCAAGATGTTACAGTAACAACCAGAAATGGAAATTTGACATTTTTATTTTCCTAACTTCAGATTATTAGGTATCCTAAGATAGATTTCAATAGTTAAAGTCCAATAATTTTTCAATTTACATATCAGTAAAAATTTTGGTACAATTTTTGTTCACTGGGTATATGTTGTTAGCAGTACTTTCAAACTAATAAACAAAAATCTATTTAACTGATTATAGGACTACCACATACATTTGAAAGATACATTAGAAGCTTTCACTTGCATCAGCAGCATTATTCAGCCTTTATATAAGATGCTGAAACTCTTCATGATTGCTAGTTGTTTTCGCAAACACAGTGAACTGTGTATCACTGCATTGCTCTAATAGGAAGAGTCAAAAGTCCGTCCTGTTTGCAGTTAAAAAGTTTAATGATGTGAGAAAGCCCCACATGCTCACCTCATGCTACAAAGTACAGGCTATTGTTTTCCATAGTTCTTTGCTAACATTCCATCAGAGTCACAATCACACAGCAGTACCATTTGGTAGGTGTCAACAACAGAAACTCTTTCATGCTAGATAACACATCCATCACTCAAATGAAGTGCCATTTTTGTAAGAAATGGACCATGGAGTGAAACAGGTGGTAGTTGGATGAAGGGGAAAGGTTCAGACTGTATGGAGGATGGGATAGGATCTCAACCCTTTCCAATTCCTGTGCTTTTCAATGGACCACTCTAAAGGGGTAACTTGGGGCATTTATTATCCACTTGTAATGCCTACTTCCTATTGATGAGTGCTAAGTAGCATTGACGCAGAGCATTGTGGACCAGCCACCTTTGTTCAATACAGAGGTTTCTGTCCACTGCCTGACCATTGCACATGAGTTCTCAGTATACACCCTCACAATTCCACCAAATGCATGACTTTCATCTCAAATGGTCCTCTTTGCACCATTGGCCATGCTTCCTGGTGTGGACCCAGCCACTGGTTCCAGTGGTAGGATACCAGAGGAATATCCACTTTTCATCACGACATGATGCCAAAACACTTATGGTCCTGAAAATTTGATGGAAATCTGCGACAGAGAGCAACTGCCTGATGAGGGTCAATTCATGGGAAACCATTTGATGGTGTCTAGAGGATAAACCAAGCTAGTGCAGGTGACTAAAAATGGTGGATTGGAAAAACCCCACCTCAGCTGCCAACTGTCACATACTAGTACCAGGGCTTGCTCTCAAAGCTTTGACCATGGTGTCAGTGTTGGTGGTTGTTAGATGTCCTGACCTCAGCTTGACTGGTGTCCCCAGCAGTAGATGTCCTGACCTCAGCTTGACTGGTGTCCCCAGCGTTAGATGTCCTGACCTCAGCTTGACTGGTGTCCCCAGCAGTAGATGTCCTGACCTCAGCTTGACTGGTGTTCCCAGCATTGAAATGCCAGAACCATTTTCATACAGTATCGCTGTCCACTGTTTCCTTGCCTTCAACTGTACAAATATTTGTCACTCCTGGAGCCACATTTAACTCTTTTTCCCAATAATGGCATAGGAGCACCCAAACAGCACATTTATGACCTCCATTCTCTGCTCACCTGATAACTCAATGTGGTTCCACACCATATGGAAGTCACAGCCACTTGAGTTCCAGATCATCATGGTACCCAGTTGACACTGCCATGCATTTCCCACACAGGAATGCAAGCGTCAACTGGGTACCAAAGTGGGAAAACTTTTACCTCAACCTAGTACTACTCTGCTTTGCATGAAATACCAGATATTCACCATGCAAGATTTGTCAGCCTCTGTGATGCTAAATCTTTGCTTTCTGTTTCTTGTGAGCTAAAATATTTAGAAACCAGATAAAATTTGAAAGCTTATTAAATACAGCATTTACTTTAAGTATAAATGTCATTGTCGGCACAAATGTGCTGCATTTGCACTGTTCCCCATGTAGCCTCCCCTCTTCAGAAAACTTGAAAATCACATCACTCTGGAGCAGGTATAGAACCGGCATCTCCCAATTTTCATTTGAGCATGCTATCCATTACACCACCCAAAATAATCCATTTCCAGGCAACAAAAGCTAAGATGTAGCTTAAAAATCTGAGTAACGTTCAGATTTGCACTTGTCAAAGCAATCCAATGCCTTCTTGTAGCGTCAAAACGACCTCTTCTCAAACGGAAATTGCGAGGTGCGGGTTCGATTCCTGCTCTAGGGCAATGTAATTTTCAAGTTTTCTGAAGAGGTAGCTACATGGGAAACTGAAAATGTGGCACATTTGGGCCGACAATGATGTATGTATTGCCTTCCATGCATATGTGAAGAATAATTTCTTCAGAGAGATTCGTTTCCCACTGATATGCAAGATGTACACTTTAAGTATGTATGAAACAGTAATAATGCACTTTGACGTATGTCTGAAAAGTTTCAAGACAGATTTTGTTTAAATGATATTACCAGTGCCCTACCCGTTGGCCACTGCTGGAACTACTGACCACAAAGTCTTAAATGGCTTGGTGCAGGGGTGATTGTGAGGTGACACAAGAAACCCTGAAACTCTCAGCTCAGTGCCAATATACATATAATGCATATTACGAATATGTATACATATTACGCATATATAAACTAGCTACACAACAAATAGGCCCTAGTGCTTGTGCAGTTAAACTTCGCATCTTTCCTTGTACCCAATTTTCTTTCTTTCTTTCTTTTTTTTTTTTTTTTTTTTTTTGATTGAAGGTTTAACGACCGCCGTGAGCAACTCAATAAGCAGTCGCCCATCCCTAATTTAGGGTCACTGGTTCCAGGGAAGGGAGAGAGACAGTGCCGTAAGACAAACACAACATCCATGCCTCACCGAGATTCGAACCCAGACCCCGTTCGAACGAATGATCAGAGGCCATCGCTTAGCCCACTGCGCCACCGGGGCGGCTTTCTTTCATTGTGCAAAATTCTTCAGGCATTGCATCTTTGAAATCAAATTTCGTACTTCACATTAATTGTTAATTGAGCAGTCTATGTGGATCAGTTTTACTTGAAGCCTATAGTGGATTCCATTCAATTTCTAAAAGCAGCTCATTGGATTAAGTGAATCTAATATAATCAAATTATTTGATGTAGAGGCAACTTAAAAAAACCCCAAAAAAGCCATCCTTTCAGCAGGCTGTTTATCTTGAGAGCTTGTTTGATACCAAAAGAAACACTCAAGGTGTCACAAACCATCCCCACAGACATACAGTGTTTTTAATCAACTGTAGCCCCCCCCCCCCATGGAACTTGAACTTTTAGTTATCATTTCGTAGTATTTTTAGAAATGAAATGTCCGAAGCATCTCAAATTCTTCTATAACTTTAAAAACCCGGATTTACAGGTTTGGAATGTGACAAAAACCGGAATTCCGGGCTACACCCGGATTACAAACAGGTTTGTTGGTGCCAAGTTTCAGCACTATGAACAAAGTGGTTCTACTAGAAAGTCCTGTTTAAGTTGGTGCAGTAAAGTCACCCTGTCATGGATTTATGAATCCTGAGCCTGCCTGAGCCCAGGCTCGGGTGGGCAGCCAGGGCTCAGGATTCATTAAGGGCCAAAAAAACCTGGGCCCTGGCTTGGCATTACACATGTTGAATTTCATTACTGAATTCTTTATATATATCCAATTTCATTGTTTATATATATGCTACCTTCATGAAAAACTGTAATTAAAAAGGAATTCCCTAGATATTATTGTTATACTCTGGTACTAAGCAAAGAGCGGCAATCAAATCTGGTTTTAAAAAGCCTAAAAAAAGTGCAATTTGTATAGTTGTAATGGAGTGAAGGGTAGAAAGATTTTCCACACAAAATGAGGAGCAGTCAGTTCCTGGTCTTGTACGGACTTCAACATCAACAAAGTCTGGCAGCTGTTAACAGAAAATCGTCACCTGTCCCTCCAAATGATAGCAAACAAGTTTCATACATCAGCAAGGATACAGTGCATTAAACAATTCTGAAAGATCTGAAAAGAAAGAAAAGTGTTTTTGTGTTTTGTACTGCATGCACTGACAGAACAGGAGGGAGAGCCAGTTGTTGCATGTCGGGATTTGATTGAGATAGCAAAGTTATTCAGGCTTTTATATAAAAAAAAATCAAAACTGGTAATGATTCTTAGTCTTTTACATATCACCCTGAAACATAAATGCAATCAGCTGCATGAGTTGGAGCTGATTGCATTTCTGTTTCAGGGAGTAGTGTACAAAGAATTTCTATCAAAAGGACAGACTGAACTTTGAATTTTACAGAGGAGTGATGGACCAGACCAGACTGTTGAAAAGAATTTGGTGCATTCAGACTCACCTGGCCAAATTCATTGACTTCATTACAACGCCTATGCACACTACATGACCACAGTCAAGCAGTTTCTTGCATGGAAGGTAGAATCACAGTGCTTTACTATCTCCCATATTCAGCAGATTTGACACCTTTTGATTATTTTCTGCCACCCCATCCCCCCAAGTCAAATCCCACCTCAAGGGGTATCATTTTGAAGGCTTTTTAGAGATCCAAAACAATGTGACAAGGGAGTTAAAGAAACAGGGTTCCATGAGCTCAATTCAATAGAGCAAATGGAGAAGTTGTATGACCATGCAAAGAGGTTTATCAAGTTAGGAGGGATGAATTTTGGAGATAAAATGATATTTTTTTTTTTCTTGAAATACTGATGTTCATTCCTCACATGATCAGAATGTCATATCCACTGTAAGTAATGCATTGCTCCAGCCCACAAACAACTGCCACACCTTGATAAAATACTTAATTACAAATATATAATTTTATATAGTTGTAATTAAGTATTTTAAGTAAATAGTAATCAAGTTTTTAGTTGGTTTCATTAGAGAAATATATCGTAATTTGGTAAAATACATAGGTCATTCAATATATAAGTTTCCCAATGCCATCAAAGTTGTCACAAATATATGGGGGCAGCGTAAGCACGGGGTTATTGGGCGCGATCCATCCCCGCCATGTAACCATCCTCATTGCTCCTCTGGACAAGAACCTGAAGGCGCAGTGCTGCGAGGAATGAAGACAGCTGGGGGAAAATCGGGCTCATGTCATTAAGAGCCAGGCAGCATGGCAGGTGCATGCGTGTTGGAGACATGGTGTAAAAAAGAGGGGAGTGCCATGATACGGTACGAGTGGGCAGATGGCTGTACACCCAATGGCATCCACAAGAAATTCGTTGCTGTGTATGGTGATTCTGTAATGTCTGTGCAAATAGTGAGAAGGTGGTACAACAAGTTTGAGGAAGGAAGAGTGGACATTTTGGACGAAGATCGATCCGGTCATCCCTCCACTGCCAGAAGTGCTGAAACCCTTGCTGCAGTGAATGAACTGATCCAAGCAAACAGGAGAATCCAGGTTCGTGATGTGGTGTGAACATTGGACATTTCCATTGGAACAGCTCACAATATCATGCATGAGGACTTGGGACACCACAAAGTTTGTGCACGTTGGGTTCCCTGCCACTCCGGAACATCGGCAGACGAGAATGGTGCTGCAGCCTGGATGGTCTAATGTGCTACCATAAATATGGACATGCCTTCCTCATGTGCATTGTGACAGCAGATGGGACCCTCATTCATTACTTCACTTCTAAATTCAAGAAGACATTGATAGAATGGAAACATCCGTGGTCTCCCGTGTGAAAGAAATTCAAGGCGACACCATCAGCAGGTAAAGTGCTGGTGACAGTGTTCTGAGATGCCAGGTGTATCTGCCCATTGACTTCCTGGAATGTGGACACATGATCAAGGCTGCTAGGTATTGTCAAACTTTGGAGAAACTGAAAGCAGTAATTCGAAGCACGTGCCCTTGGCCTCCTCTCAGCTGTTGTCATCCTGCTCGACGACAACGCCCGTCTACACTCGGCTGCACAAACACAGGCAAACATTGCAGCACTGAGGTGGGAACAGCTGCCCCATCCACCCTACAGCCCCAATTTGGAGCTGTCAGACTTTCATCTGTTTCCAACACTGAAGAGGGAGTTGCAAGGTCACCATTTTCAAACTGATGCTGTGGTCCAGGCCACCATTAGGACGGTTTTAAAGGGCCTGAGCCCGGGCTTTTGTGCAGAGGGGGTTCAATAAATTGGTGGGGCGTTGGGACAAATGCCTCAACGTTGGTGGAAATTATGTGGAGAAGTAGTGACGAATGTATCTATCCAGACATATATTGTTTTCATGTGTATCTTACCGAATAAAAAGTTCACTGTATAGGGAAACTTATATATTGAATGACCCTGGTACTTAATTACAAAGATATTTCACAAATAAAACCAAAATCTCAAACTACGATGCATTTCGACAGATTTCACAGGTCTTGCTACCAAAAAGGTGGGAAGGAAAAAAAAGGGAAAAAAACTGAGTCATTTTATAACTGCTATCTAATAGTTTCAATTTTCAATAGTAAGATATTACCTGATTGAAATTTAGGTCAGCATCATCAGGAAAGGGTGGATATACATCTTCTGTTTCATCCCTCTCACAGATGCCAAAATCTTCACCTGGTTGGTATGCACCACAGTTTTCTATCATACAGAACTACAATGTCAGCAGAGAAAATGTGCAAAGTAAGTATTTTACCATCAACTCTAAACATATGAAATGAACTGAAATATTGAAGAAAAATACCAAAACTACAGATAAAAAACAAGCTAAATGCTATGAAAGAAAACTTATGAACAGACACTAAATACATAATCATTACATAAACACATGAGCATGCATGTGCATGTGTGTGTGTGCAGCTTCTAAATTCATTAACCATTAAATTCACTATAATTACACAATTCAATAATATTTCTTAAATGGTTGCATCTGTGCATGCATGCTCACAGCGAGGGTCACGGATTCCCTGCAAAAAAATTTGCAGGGGCCCATGCATCTTTGCTCCTGATCAAGAACAGTTTAGCTATGGTATGCAGACGGCTGTACATAAACACTGTATATAAATAAGGAAGTGCAACTGTCATGTAAGGAAGGAGTGCAGGCATACCTTCATTAATAAGATAGTGGTTATCGTAGGACACATTCTGTATGTATTTGTTGCAGGTGATCTTAGTTGCTGTTATTTTCTGACAATATTGCAATGAAACAGCATCTAAATGCACTGAAGAGAAAAAGGAGACCTACGTTTTAACATCATCTTCTTCAACAGAAGGAAGAACTTACTCTACCCCATATATACCTATATGATCAACAGCATCCGGACACCCTTTCTGAGTAGTGCATTTACCCATATACATCCCAACCATGGCCCACACAAGTATAAACAGACACAGACAAGCATGACCAGTAGAATGGGTCATAAGGCAGAGTTTGGTGGCTTTTAACGTGGCACAGTCATAGGATGCCATCTTAGCATCAAGTAAGTTTGGGAAATTTCTGCCCTGCTGCAGCTGCCCCCTTCCCCCTCAACTCTAAGTAATGTAATTGTGAAGTGGAAATGCCTGCAAGCAACAACAGCACAGTCGCAACCTGGTAGGCCATGAAAAATGACAGTGGGACCGAGAGCTGAAGTAGGTGGTGCAACAAAATTGCCCATCCTCGGTTGCTCGGTTGCAACACTCACCACTGTGTTCCAAAATGCCCCTGAAATACAATCCCAGAACCATGATGGTTTGTCAAGAGCTGAAGGGAATGGATTTCTATGGCTGAGCAGCAGCACAGAAGCCTAACATCAGCAAGATCAATGCCATGTGTCAGTTAAAATGGTGTAAAGCTTGGTGTAAGTGGACTCTGGAGTAGTGGAAATGCATTCTCTGGGATGATGAATCACACTTCACCATCTGGTGGACCAGACTGGGTGTGGAGAATGCCAAGTGAACGCTACCTTCTAGACTGTGTTGTGCCAACTGCAAAGTTTGGTGTAGGAGGCATCATGCTCTGAGGCTGTGTTTCATGGTCTCAGGGCACAATACCTTCTAAATTTCACGATGGCTCCATGATTTCAGAATCCAGACTCAATACTGTAGCCTATAAGGACACTGTTAACAATTATTTAACTGCTGTAACTTTTTACATATTATGTTTCCTCTGAGTATAAAGCAATTTCTCGGTTGGAAGTTATTAATACTTGCTGCGAATATATATCGCGGTAATCGAATGTGATTCAAGGAAAAAATTTTCACGTACCTCTTGGTTGTAGGTGGTCGATGTTCAAATCCTTGCACTGTTGTTCTCATCAGGTTCTTGGGTGTAGGCTTTTTTGAGAATTTGACTGGCCTATTCAGAGCCCTGATCTTAACTTCATGGAACATCTTTGTGATGAATTGGAACATTGACTTTAAGCCAGGCCAAACCACCAAGCATTGTTGACTGCCCCAACTAATGCTCTTGGAGTAGAATGGAAGGCAACCACAGTGACATACCAAAGTCAAGTGGAAAGCTACCCCAGAAGAGTGGACACTGTGAAAATAGCAAAGAGTGGACCAACTCGATACTAATTTCTTTCCAATTACAGGGAGTTTGTGGATAGGTAAGTGTCCAGATACATTTGATCAGATAGTATATATACATACACAGGGACAATGTTAGGTTCTCAGTGTGAGAATTCAGCTCTAAAAGTAAATAATTATGGAATTAAATCCGATTGTGGAATATAAAATAAAATTTAAAACTGAATTAATTGTTAACTTCAGAAAGCAGCTTCAAAGAAAACCTGAAACAAAATCTAGAACAAATGCCTGTAACTCAGGCTTATATTAACTTCATATGATATATTCATTCTTGTTTAAGCAATGCTATCAAACCTGGTTCATATATTCTATTAAAAAAAACAAAAAAAAAAAAAAAAAAAAAAAACAATTGATATTGTACATTTTTAAGCCAGGCAAGAAACAACTGAAAATTGACAAAATTAGTTTTTTCTCACATATGAAATCTATACTTTTTCACTTGGGCTACATGGGTTGATATGCAAAAATTGAAATGAATGATAATTTTAATAGTAGCATGATCAATTTGGCTTTCCCTTCTGAAAATAAGGAATTATTAATAGCCTATTTACTTTACAATTAAATATCTGAAACTTATGTTCTGGGTAATCCAGCCATGCAGGGAACCTCAAAGTCTTCACATAGCAGGAATGAACAAGCTGGTAAAGCAAATGGAGTAGCTGGTAAAGCAAACAAACCTTGGTCGACTTGAAAAAATAAAATATTTGTGACAATTGTTGTATTATCTTAATATATATAATCATCACAAGACTGTACTGTAATAGTCTCTGATTTCAAGAAATGGAGTAGTGTTTACTAAGCTGGGTACAAAATGGGTGCTAAGCAATAGTGCTCCTACTGCAATGAAAAACTGCAGGAGTAACACTCTTAATAGGAATGGCTGACAACAAGAACTGTGAAAACTCTTAATAGTATTTCCCATAACAGATCTAGCAAAAGACATACAGAGCCAGTGAGAAATAAGCTCCAGAGTTCATTCTGGTACACTATTTCAAACGTGAGAACAATACTACACAGTTGGCTAGCTTATGAATCATATAGTGACAAAGTTGTTCACAAGAAAATTAAAATGCACCAGCCCATTGAATTCATCTGGTCTCCAGCATCAGTGTTTTAAAAACAACAGCAGATGAAGAAAAAAAATGCATAATAAGAAATCATCAGCACTGAAAGCTTTTCCATTTCAAGTTTTTTTTATCCCAACAGTAGCTTTAAAATAAGGATTTGTACGTTGGATCTTTGTACATGCTACATTATTTAGTGAACTATCTTTGAGTCTTGAAAAAGAGAGTACACTAAAATGCAAATGCAAGATTGGCAAAATGCAATGCAAGTACTAAATGCAAGATCAGTCTAAATGGTACAGAGATAGAAAAGGTGAATGAATTTGCACATTTAGGAAGCATATTTGATATAGAAAACAAATTAGATGGTAAAATTAGTAGTCAAGTGAATTCATTATTGAAAGTCATAGCTGCTTTAGGAGGATTTTACAGGATTGAAGGGTTCTTAAAAGAGACCCAAATGGCTATGTATGAGAGAGTAATTATTCCTACTCTGCCATACTTTAGTGAAACCTGGATACTGCAGAAGGGACATAGGAGTTGTTAGTGTGCTGGAGAGATGCACTACTTATATGGGGTTTGTGGCAAGACACATTTTGTTCATGTGAGGAACTAAGATATGTTGCAGATATGTAATGTGGAACAAAATGTTGTTAGTATGGCATAAACAAATATTTTTAGGTGAATTGGCTGTATTGAAAGAATGAGTGGTGAAATGCTTACTAAGAGAAATACATGTATATTCAACCCAAGTGGCAGGAAAAAAAGTAGAGCAAAGCTAGGGAAATCATGAGAGGATCAGATTCAGGAATGTCTACATAAGAAAAAGATAATAACTATGAAGTACAAAAGGTCTTGTGTGCGTCGTGTGATGGATATCAGTGGTGTATGTTGATCTCTGTGCACAAAGTTGTGTGCAGAGATTGCTGTAAAGAGAGACGTTTGACACCTCAACAGTAAGTAAAATCAACTTCCATCAGTTTTAAACTTTAATCTGGTAGATGAACTTTCTTTGAGGAACTAATCTCTGAATCTCAGAGAACAACTTTCTAATATGTATTTTGAACTCCAAAAATTTTACAAGTGGCTTTTAGTTACAGGAATAACCAACTCATGAAATGTTATCTTAACCAGACAAATGCATGCAGCATAAAATGTTAGCATGTGATTTCATTGATTCAAAATTTTTGGTGTTTGTTTTTTGTGAAAAAACATTAGATGCCACATAAAGTAAAAAATTCATCCTACAACTGCCCTATTATTGCCTCCTGCATCATTCACTTTCCAAAAGTTTTCAGAACGAGTGAGTGAGTGTTTATATTTACTTATTTGGACAAATTAAAGTCTCAATGATTCCAACTGATCCAGCATAAATATACAATAAGTCAATATTTTTAGTACACTTTCAGCTTTGGTTTATGATTTTACTAATTACTAACCATTGAATAAAATGTGTGCAAATGTACTTTTGAACTTTTAAAACACTGCCTAGACAGCAAAATCACAGACTGTACCAAAAAAAAAAAAAAAAAAAAAAAGATCACGGAACTGAAATGCAGTATGAATGAATAAGACTAGAATGTCTACAGAATACCCAAACAGAATCTAAAAAAGCTAGTGGCAATTGGCAAAGCTATAGAATCTTAATAGAATTAATGAAGAACTGGGCACAAGTCAGAAACAACAGGCTGAAAAAACAAGAAATATACATATGAAAGTGAATGTGATCATTTTCTGGAAAGTCTAATTCATAACATTGGGGCAGATCTCCACCCCAAAGAAAGTGGCCTCAAATATTTAATTTTTTTTTATTTTTTTTTCAATTTGACGAATAATAAATGTGATATTTTGGTACTTAAAATAGGTTATGCCAAGTTCAAAATGTCATGAGGGCATTCTTCTTTGCAAAATAGTTATTTAAAACTATGCCAACATGAGTATTCCTTCCTTGGACATAATGTGAAATTGGTCCTAGTTATATTGCAAAGCAGAGTACTATACATACCACATGCAATATGTTTCATTATTGTACTGGATAATATAGTACAGATCAAACATCAGTGCAGCTAACTAACTGGCAAAATTAACTAGGAACAATAACAGCAGCTTATGGTACGTTACAGAGTTCTTGAAAAGAAAGGATCAACAGTTTTGTAAACTAGACAGAAAACTCTTGTTGTGATAATCTTAAAATATTTATCATAGTCTGAAATAAATTATAGTCAACAGTTTAACAATTTATAACCACCTTTTTACTGAAACAGTAGTTTCAGTTCTAATGAAATATAATACCTGTACTATTTTCATGCCATAGAGATGCTGATTTATGCAATAACCATTAAGTGACAGTGTGTTTCACTGTCAATTAATGGTTATTGCATAAAAAATAACTATGACGGTACAGCTGACTATAAATAGACTATTTTTTTCTTCATTCAGTTTTATAAAAGATTAATGTAGTTAAATAAATTTCAAAGTAAAATGCACGCACAAAAAATGCCAGAAAAACACTAGTAACTGAATTAAATGAAACAACATACCTCAATGGGTTTATCATTAGTTCCTGTAGAAACATTTTCCAGCTGGTGAATAACACCTAATCCTTTTCGTATAACACCAAACACAGTGTGCTTACCATCTAAGTGTGGTGTAGGAACACAAGTAATGAAAAACTGTGAACCATTCGTGTTAGCCCCAGCATTAGCCATACTCAGTAAACCTGGCTTTTCATGCTACAAAAGAAGATACTAGTTTAGGGCACCATTTCCTTAGAATATAAAAATATACATCTAACAGTGTAATTAAACATCATGATTTAATCAAATGTGACAGTTACAGCAGAAATACAAAATACAGTGTTTGAATCACTACTCTGTAAATTAAATCAACTTAACCAAAGTGAACCACTACATTTACCCTGTTTCAATGAAGAGAATTCAGAGTGCTTAACACTAATTCTAAAATATAAGCAAAATTATGCATAAAGTGACTCCCAAAAGAAACAAGTGAACTTTAATGTGAAACAAAGTCAAACTTGTGAAAGGATAATGGCACTACAGCTTTTATGAAAAGGGCATACTTCTTTTTAAAAGTAAGAATCTAAACACCTTTTTGAGGCTATGTCACTCTGCCCACTGGTCCTACAAAATCTAAGAGGTATATTTAATCAGATGTTTTTTAGATAATTTTCACATTACAATATCAGCATATTTTAAGGCTCCATACAACAATGCAATTTGCGAGATGGTTTTTATCCATGGAGCTGCTAATGGGGTAAAAGAGAGGAGTGGGGTGAATGAGGCATGGTTTCTCACCATCATAAATGAAATAAATAGATGGCTGGATGAAATGAATTAAATACATAATAAATGACAAAAACACATACCTTCAATTCAAAGTTTTCATCATCAAATTTTTCTCCATAAATGCTTTCCCCACCTGAGCCATCACCATTTGTAAAGTCTCCACCTTGAACCATGAATTGCCGAATAACTGTAACAAAAATAATCATAACAGTGTGTGCATCAATATGAAATCAGCAAAATACCTGGAAAAAAATTCAAAATGTACAAAAATCACTGTCACTTATTTCCAAGAGGAATGAGAAAGTACAAATGAAATCTTCAGCCATGTTTATCTACAAACTGTGGAATCCAAATAACGAGGAGCAAGAAAAATGAATTCCCTGTGTTTTAGTTTCAATAAAGCATATTAAATAAATAGTGGAGTTGGTAGTTTCTTCTGAAGCCTTTAAAAATTGTCATTTTAATAATTTTTTAAATATAGTTTTAGTTCAAAAAATATTACCAAATCCAAATTCAACAACAAATATATTAGCATGGAAAGATTCTTAATAGCAGGGCCTTCAGTGTGAGGTTTCAAACAAAAAAACAAGTTTGCTGACAGTTGACACAACCATAGCATTCTCTATAGATGACATAATCATGATAAATTTGAAAATGCAGGCATCCTGAATACAAATGGCTTGATCAGAGCAGGTGCTGTTTCAAAACAGATAAGCCTCAGACACTGTGCTGGACTCAAGTTCTTACTTACACAGACACCTCTGCTTGCCAGATTGCTCCTCCACATATGAAACACCAGCACACATTGGAATAGTATTGCAATCCTATAACATCAATAGATCTCAAAATATTTGTCTCATGTGAAATAAACTGTATTTTATTATTTTGTAGACCACTAAGAAACATAAAAATAAAGAAGTTTTAAACAGAAATTAGCCTCTTAGAAATTCCATAAAAAAAGTATTTTTTATTCTAAACAAACTAATTATTACAATCAATAGTCACATAGTTGTAAGCTTCTACCCTTATTTTCTGTAGCGTGTGAATGTGTTAAGATCATCATAAATTTTCACTGTTGAAATCACAAGTTTAATGCAAAGAGCAGTGGGTCTGTCCTGTAACTGACAAACCAGAAAATTCTGTAAGTATATAATCAACCAATGAATAAATCAGAATGCCAAAAAAGTCACAGCATAATTATAAACAGTTTTTTGACTGCACATAAAGGAAACTATGAAGGTTATTTCCCCCTTTTTCTGCTGTTTTTTGCATATGCAATTGAGTTCATGGAGTTCCGAGTATTATACTAGTGTAACGGCAGCACCATGGAATACAATACTGTCCTCTGTTAAATGCTGATACATGCCAAAGAGCCAAATTATTATGACCACCAGCCTAATAGGATGTTGGTCCTTCACGTGCTGCTGAAACAACTCTGATCCAGCAAGGCATGGATGCTACAAGATTTCTAAAGGTGTCTTGTGGTATCTGGCACCAACAATTTACCAGCAGATTATTATTTATTTTTTTTTTTTGATTGGAGGTTTAATGACCACCGTGAGCAACTCAATGGGCTATAAGCAGTCGCCCGTCCCTAATTTAGGGTCACTGGTTCCAGGGAAGGGAGAGAACCAGTGCCGTAAGGCAAACACAACATCCATGCCTCACCGGGATTCGAACCCGGACCCCGTTCGGACGAATGATCAGAGGCCATCGCTTAGACCACTGCGCCACTGGTGCGGCTTACCAGCAGATCCTTCAACTCTTATAAGGTACATGGTTTAGCTAGTGCAGATAGAATTTGCCATTCCAACACAATGACAGACACTCAGTTGGATTGATGTCTGGGGAATTTGGAGGCCAGAGCAATACCTAGAAGTCTTCTTTGTATTCTGTGAACCATTCTCGAACAATCCAGGCAGTGTGGCATGCCACATTAAATTCAAAAGAAGGCAATATTAGAGGAATATAGCGTTGCCATCAAAGGATGTACCTGGTCCGTAAAAATGTTTAGGTAGGTGGTAGACATCACAGTTTCTCGCACGCAAATGACCGGACCCAGGGTTTCCCAGTAAAACATTACCCAAAGCACTGCACTTCCTCTACCAGCTTGTTTTTGTCCCATGGTGCATCCTGGTGACATTTCTCCAGGCTAACGATGTGCATGTACAACGGGAAACAAGATTCATCGGACCAAGCAGCCTTCTTCCAATTATTCAAGGTTCAGTTTTGATGTTCATGTGCCCATTGTAGGTACTTTCAATGGTGAACTGAGGTTAGCATGGGTACTCAGAGTGCACTGGGGAGGGGACTACGCAGCCCCATTTTCAGCAGGGTACAATGTACTGTGTGTTATTATTCTCATCACCAGCATTCAAATTGCTGGCGAGTTGCACCACAGTATCCCTTCTGTTGGCTAATACCATACGAGATAGTACTGACACAACTTAGAGTTTGCTTAGGAAACACCTAACTAGCATTTTATGATATTTTACAGTGATTTTTTCTCACAGAAGTATATATGATAAAAAGAATTACAAGAACACTTAACATACTGTAGTGTTATAATATTTGGAGCAATACTTAAAAATATCATTGTACATAGTTCTTGACGATAAAGTTTTTAATGAAAAATGTTTAGGTTTAGTAGATAGTGAAAAATCTGACATAGTCCATTTAATTTTACAACATTTTTGCAATATTTGTCATTGTGATAACCTTCTAGATCATATCAACAGAAATAGCATAACTTGAATTATTGTACACAACCAGTATCATGGCCGTACAAAACACAATGATAAATTTTTTAGAGGTAAGGGGGGGGGGGGGTAGTATCCACAATGTTCCATCAATGGTGGTTTTCCACAGGCACAAATCAACTCAAAGCCTTGGTAGCCAAGTACAGTCGCGCCCGTTTGTAACAAAGTCGTTAATAATGAATTTATGGTTATAGCCAAGGAACGGCCATTCCCCTTGATTTAGGTAGAAAACCAAATGGTAGATTATTTATTTATAACAAAGTCAAAATTCCTAGTTATGGATATAACAAAGTGTTGCATGTCCTTTAATGTGCTTCCCAAAATGGAAAATAAACTGACGAATGCCTTAAAAACAATGCAGATTTTTGCAAAAGACATTAAAAGAAGATTACACACAAAAACAAAAATGTAGCAGGGTTTTCCCATTCTTCACGAGTCTCTCTCTAACTAACTGACATCAAAGAAACAACCAATCAACATCAGGAGCAGCAACTGGGGTCGAAGTTAAACTATCCTAGCGGTGGCTGCATCCTATTGGTTGTGACCTTCGGCTTCCCCACAAGGAATGATTAGTGCTGCTCTTGCATTCCCCGAGGTCGCTGTTTCAGCAATCCGGCTCTGTTGGCTACATTGACTCGGAGTACAGCATATCATGTGTGGAATTTTGGGATGACTCAAAAGCGTCAAGTGCTAACTTTGGAGGAGAAAGGGGACATAATAAGAAAATGTGATGGAGGCTAAAAGAAAATAATGGAGGTGGCCAAAGAATATGGGATAGCACAAAGTTCTTTATCAACAATTTTAAAGAACTGACAAAACGTTTTAGTGGAGTTAGTGAAATCGGAAGAAGGTACGCCCAGCTCTCTACCCGGATATAGAAGATGACCTATTTCACTTGTTTACAGCTGCCAGAGCCCAAAACTTGCCAGTGAGTGGCCCAATAATCCATGGAAAAGCTAGATATCTCTGCTTGGCTTTGGGGTATGATAACTTTAATCTAGAAACTGCTGGTTACAAAGATTTAAAATCTGTTACAACATTACTTGCAAAGCTGTGATTGGAGAGTCAGGAGGAGCAGACATAGCCACAATGAATGACTGGATAACAAATAAGATGGACCACATACTTACAGATTATGCAAGGTCAGATATTTACAATGCTGATGAAACAGGGCTTTTTTTTTTTTTTTTTTATCAGATGCTGTCATCTAAGACAATGGACATTCGTGGGAACAAGTGCAAAGGTGGAGAGGCAAGTAAACAACATATTATAGTGATGCTTTGTGTTAACATGCGTGGTAGTGACAAATGAAAACCTTTGATTATAAAGAAGTCTGTCAAGCCAAGATGTTTTAAAGGAGTGGATATGTCATCACTTCCTATCAAGTACCGCAACAACAGAAAAGCTTGGATGACCCAAATACTGTTTCGTGAGTGGCTTGTCGCATTTGACAGCGATATGGCAGCAAAGCATCAGCAAATCTTGTTGCTAGTGGACAAATGTTCATGACACAATGTTGCACCTGCATTGACAGCAGTGAAATTAGTATTTTTACCTTCCAATACAACGTCCAAATTGCAGCCTCTGGACCAAGGCATAATCGCAAATTTTAAAGGCATTTACAGGCAGTTTATCGTTGAACGCCTCCTCCTAAATTTGGACAAAGGGTCCGATATGAAAATCAGCATACGAATGGCTACTGACTTTGTTGGCCATGCATGGAATATAGTAAGCCCACTGACGATACAAAATTGCTTCCGAAAAGCAGGCTTTTCCCCAAGAGCTAACAATGAAGAAATAGCTATGGAGGAAACAGATTCTGTGCTCGTTCAGATGTGGGACGACATTGTGAAGAAGGAACTAAACGAAGGAGCAACGTTCCAGGATTTTTGCACTGCGGACAATGACGTTGTTGTAAGCCCGCTTCTGCTGAGATCCTGGGTCAAATTCAAGGGAAGTTAACTGGCACTTCGGGCTCTGACACTGAGGAAGAGGATACAACTACCGAACAGACAGTATCTTCATTGGACAATGTAGCTAGATTTTTTATGTCACATAACATGTACACTAGTAGTGAAGCAAAAGAACTAGACTGTAAAAAAATTAATAATGTCATGTGCTGAAAAGAAGAAGCAAAGTTCTTTAGATTCATGGATATTAAAAAGGTAAGTCTCTACAATGAGTTTTCTTGTCTTTGATGTCTGGAGTCTTTCATGATGTCTGGAGTGCATATATCATCCCTTTCATATAATTTGGAGTAGAAATCTTTCACTCTTGTCAAAATTTCTCCTCTATTTCTTGTTACAGAACCATCTTCTTTTCTCAGTGCCATAATCTGTTTTCTTCCCTTACTGAGATGTCCCTTTGCTATCTTTAGGCTTTGGTTGTTTTCAATTGCTTTCCTCACTAGTTCACAGTTGAATTTCCTTACGTCTTCAGTGATACTTTTTCTTACTGTCTTGCATAGCTCTATATATTCCACTTTGGAAGTCACATCTTTAGTTGTCCTCATCTCTCTTCTTTTTTGCATCAACATTTTGGTTTTTCCTGATAATTTGTTCACATGCAACTTGTTCTTAGACCCAGCTAATTTTGTTGCTGTTTCCATAAGAGCTTTGGTTACTTTTCTGTTAACTTCAGAGATGTCCACTTCTTCCGATGTTAGGCCTTCTAAAGCAGAGAACCTGTTCTTCAGTTCTAACTTGAAGGTATTATGGTGTTTTTTAAGGTTGGTTATGTCAATAGATTTTGTTTGTCTTATGAGCTTGCCACGTTCAAGTTTAGTGTTGAGGTGCATCTTACATCTCACCAATCTATGGTCACTACCTGTGTTGAACTTGTTTAGCACACTGCAGTCTTCTATGACGAATTTTTTGTTACACATAATAAAATCAATTTCACTTGTCGTCCCATTTGGATGTCTCCATGTCCATTTCCTGTGTGGCTTTTTCTTGAAGAAGGAGTTCAAGATGAAAAACCCTTCTGCCTCTGCAAACTCAACGAGAGTATTTCCACGCTGGTTTCTGTTGCCATGACCGAATTTACCTACTGAAGTTTCATTCTGTTGCTGTTGCCCTATTTTTGCATTGAAATCTCCCATAATTATTTTCAAGTGCTGCTTACCTTTATTATTTAGATGACAAATTTCCTCATAAAATTCTTCAATTTCTTCTTCAGGATGACTTGTGGTGGGTGCATAAGTTTGAATAATCTGAGCCTGGTATCTTTTCGAGAGTTGGATAACAAGTCGTGCAGCTCTGTCAGAGGAACTTTCAACTTCTACAACTTTATCCTTCAGTTTCTTGTTTATTATAAATCCAACACCACTAGTTCTGCCAGTATCTGTCCCACGATAGTAGAAGAGATGTCCACTTTTCAGTTCGATGAGATCTTCTCCTTTTCTCCTTACCTCACTTAGCCCCACGATGTCCCACTTGATCCTTTGTAGTTCCTCTTCCAATTCAAGAAGCCTTGAATCAGAAGATAGGGAGCGTACATTGTAAGTAGCCAAGGTCAGCATCAGATGGCAGCCTAGTCCGGTTCTCCGGGGATTCTTAGCACCCTCTGCCTTCATGTCGCACTGGCCGCTGCCTTGGCCAGGTACATTCCAGCTGCCGGAGACTGAGGGCCAAGATTTAAGTTGTGGAATCATTTTGGAGGGGTTTGGCCATAACTCACCACGCTGGCCAAGCGGGTTGGTGAGTGTGGGATAGAATTTCCTCTAATCCCGATGGTATAGTTATACCGCTATGGGCGGTCGTCAGAGCCCCTTTAGTGGGAACAGGATGCACCACGAGAAGGCGGGGTTGACATTTGTCAAGGAGAGGCTATGATGTTACGCATCACCTGACCTTACATCCCTGTACATATGTACTACATATTATATATACTGCATTTAATCAAATTATAGTTACTGCATATACATAAAATACCTTTTTTTATAATGAAGTTACGGATATAACAAAGTTCTCTCCAGGTCCCTTGGACTTCGTTATAAACAGGCGTGACTGTACTAGTAAGCTGATTAACATTTTGAAAATGTTATAGACACTGACCTAACTAAATTAGCTCACAAATTCTTTGTGGACTGACGCACAAACACATTTCAATAAACAAAAAACTCCACTTAAAAACTTGGATATTGTGAACTACTGAAATTGCACAAAGTTCTATAACTAAATCATACTATAATTAAAATAGTCTCAAAATCATTTACAATTTATATCCATAAGTGGAAATTACAATAAAATGTTCTGATGCACTGACAACCATTTTCCATGAAATAATAATGGTAAATTAATTTAATCTAATTTAATCAGTTCACAAATGCAAAATTGGACTAAGGTCAGCAGATATGGAAATTTGATATATTAAAACAATAAAAACTGCAGCTTTTGACTTGAAAATCACATGGCAGGAAACATAACAAAACTAAAATTAATGCAAATAATCCAGGAACTTCCTCTATCATATAGTTTATTCAGAGATCTACCCAGTGAAAATAATTACTTTTGTTACTAACGTTCTATGCACGTTACCTTGGAATACAATCTATCATAAAGATTCTCTTTTATAGGACACATATGAACAAATCATCTCATTATGTTATCATCAACTCATTCTTCTACTGCAGAAGAATACACACTTGAGACATAATGTCTATATTGTCAGCTGTGCTCTGCTACTGTGTGTGAATCCAGCTATTATTCCCTGATATCCCCAACTATTCTCATGTCAGCCACTTTGAACAAGCACCTTTATGCTCAGCTCAGGGTTAGCGTAGATAACATTTTGTTCATAATTAGCTGTGAACTTTGTGTAAATATTTCCTGAAAATAACATTGTATGTGTGATAGAATTTTCCCTACTATGCTTGTACAGCTATGTACTGGCCAGTTAATTATCTCAATGTTAGGCCTCATCAGTAACTGAACAATTTACAACACAAAATCTTTTTTCACAATCCTGAAACCATTGAAGTCAGAAAGCTCCTTTCATTCAGTCAAGAAATGGGGATGAAAAGTAATTTTAAAAAGTGGGCAGCTGGAACAAACTCTGCTAAAAACCACTTGCAAAACATCTTATTAATAATCACAAAAAACTACTGAAATTTAAAGACAAAAACTTGCAAAACATGTATTAACAGTCATGAAAATTAATTGCTTGAATGAGTAAAAAACAATTATCAGGTAATAGCTTCTTGCAAAACATTTTATTAACAGTCATGAAAAAATACTTGTTTGAATGAGTTACTGAAATTTATAAGGCAGTATAATAATTAACATATATTTTAATGTACACTGCACATGCATACCTGCCAACTACTATGGAATGCCTGTAGTTTTTATGGATTTAGTTGTCTGACTATGGAACTCACTGTTGAAACTACAGATTCTAAGAGTTTTCAGTTTATTTAATTTATTTATTTTTTTTTTTTTTGCTATTATTTTTATGATATACAAGACATTCTTAAGCGGATTCATGGAATTCCGTTTGTTTTTGTCATCATTTAGATCATTATCAAGATTGATGCAAAACTGAAGAGAATTTCTTTGGGGAGGGGAGAATCGTTTTCCATCTGGGGATGGTATTTCATGTCTTGAAACCAGTAGTTAAAGGAGTAAAACATTTTGCCGTAATCGTAATGTTTTTGCTCCCAATGTTGCCTTTGTGTCCAGTAGTCTTGTGAAAATATCCTTTTATTGCATAAATGTTTGTATTTCAGCTTGAAACTGTAGGCAACAATTTGCGAAAATGGAAATTAGACACAGCGAAAATTTTCCTATAATAATCTTCAGGCATGAGATTCTTCTGCGAATTCGAGGAATTCTGCCTTTTTCGTTATTATTTTGGTCATTCATGAGACTGATGCGCAAGTGAACAGAAATTTTTCGGAGGATTGGTAGGGATCGGGGGGGGGGGGGGGGGGGCTTGGGTTCGTTGGACAGAATTTCATCTCTACGAAATTTTCAAAAACGGAGGATCGACAGAGTTAAGATTTGTATTTCAGCTTCAAAATAAGGGGAAAATAGATAGAAGTCGGATGGAGCGAAGATTTCTCCTGTAATCACTACCTCCTCCTCCTCCCCTCTGCGATGTTCCCACTCTCCTGTGTTGCTAAATATCCCCCGTCTCAAAAGTTTTTACATTTAAGCTTGATAAGGCAGGAGGAAATTTCCCCCACAAAGTGACAAACTTGGAAAATTTATAAAGATTGATGCATGGTATTCAAAAGTATTAATTTTTTAAAAGTTAGACCATTTATCTAAGACAGTTAAAAATTTGATATCATGTGCTCATGGTCGTCAGGCTGAAAGTTCTTTCAGCATGGATGAAATTATTGCAATCAGAGGGCATAAAAAAAAAGAAAGAAAATCAAGCAATGGATATTGTGCAGCTGCAGAGTAAACAAAAGAAAAACTGACAGTAGTCTGCATTCTTGCTGTGTATTTTGATTTTTCACCCAGTTAAAATGTTCAGCTTTTTTTTTTTCCTTCTTTGGTCTCATTTTGTCATAAACTGCAATTTTAGAGGCAGTATGATCATATGATAAGTGGAGGTTCACACACTGTGCATTCACTTGCATGGATTTCTCATTTATCAAGCATTGTGGAATTTTGAATGCATCTGACTAATTTTTGCTGGTGGAAGTTTCGAACTTAAATCTTGCCAGGGGAATCAAATTTGTGTTTTGCACATGTTAAGTTTGTTTCATTAGTGTCCTTTTTTGTTGTAACATTTTGTTGTGGTGTGCATTTCTTTTTCAGAAAGAGATGGATAGTTTCGTAAAAAAGCGTCTATGTATGCCACACAGTAATACTAGTTACTACTGACAAGGCTCTTACCAACGTTAGCAGGTATGCACATGTATTAATATTGAACATGCTTGCTGCTGTTTATTGTCTATAAGAAAATTAATTCTGGTAACAAATTTGGAGAAGCATTATCAAATTATGTACAAACAACTTCCGAATGAAATATTTGTTTCAATGTATTTGCATTCACAAAAAACATTGACACAAATTACAAAACATATTTAAGATTAAAGATCACAAAATAAGCACACAACAGCAGTGTGACATATACACCGAGCGATCATTGAATTATGACCACCCCTATCAAAAGTGGATGCGGCCCATTGACCACATGATTTCAGAGAAGGCACGATTAGTTGATCGACGTAGCATATACAATGATGAGCCATTTTATTATGACCACCCCCCAGCTAGAGAAATGAGTGCGCCTGGAGACCGAACGGTGGCACAGGTGAAGTTCACAGAGCAGTATATATACAAACCGAGGACCAGCTTTCGGTTAGTAGAGTGTTTGGACTCAGAATGGGAAAAGCTGCCGATTTATCAGAGTTTGATAAAGGACAAATTGTGATGGAATGGTGCCTCGGAACTACAATCTTGGAAACGGCACTGCTCATGGGTTGTTCACATGCTGCTGTAGTGTGTACGTATCAAAAGTGGTGCACAGATGGCCAAACGATGAACTGTTGTCCAGTCATGTGTCGTCCACAGCTCACTGATGCCAGAGGGCAAAGGAGACTGTCGCGCATTGTTCACAGCGACCACAGGGCCACAGTGCGACAAATCATCCGCAGCTACAACAGTGGTGATCAGGGCAATGTGTCACAGCATGCAGTTCATCGCAGCCTTCTGCACATGGGCCTGCGTAGCCGAAGACTCAGCCGGGTCTTCATGCTCACTGCACGTCATCGCCAACAACGCATTAAATGGGCCCAAGATCATCAAGATTGGACTGTGGAAGATTGGAAGAAAATAGCCTGGTTGGACGATTCAAGATTCCTGGTGCATCACGTAGACGGCCGAGTGTGGATATGCCGATTACCAACGGAAGCTATGGCACCTGGACACACTGTTGGGTGGAAACAGGCTGGCAGCGGCACTGTTATGCTGTGGGGGATGTTTTCTTGGGACACTTTAGGCCCCATTATTCCAATAGCACACTCCCTGACAGCTGTCAGGTATCTGAACATTGTAGCTGACCAAGTTCATCCATTCATGGCAACTGTGTTCCCTGCTGGTTATGGCCATTACCAATGGGATAATGCGCCTTGCAACACTGCCAGAATCGTCAAGGAGTGGTTCGAGAAACCCGCTGTCAAAATAAAAATTGACGCTAAGGTCAAAATAAAAATGTCAATGCCCTGGCCTCCAAATTCACACGACATGAACCCAATCGAACATTTGTAGTTCGACTTGGAAAAGTGGGTTCATGCTAAATCACCACCACCCCAAAATTTATGGGAACTGGAGGACCTGCTATTGACATTATGGTACCAGATACCCCAGGTTTCCTATCCCCACCTCATCAAGTTGATGCCTCGCCGAGTGGCCGCTGTTTGGCAGGCTAAAGGGAGAAGAGGTTCTTACAGTTTATTAGGTAGATAGTCATAATGTAATGGCTCAACAGTGTATGAGGTGTGAGTGGAGCAGTAGATAGTAAAATTCAGAGTATGATGGGTAAAGGGAAGGATTTATCGGACTTTGAGAAAGGACAGATTGTGAGAGCTTGAAAAGCAGGTGCCTTGATTTCCCAAGCGGCTGAAATCATGGGCTGTTGGGAAGCCACTGTAGTTAAAGTGTATCAGAACTGGTGTGAAAATGGTGAAACAACGGTTCGGAGGTAAAACTATGCAGGTTGATGAACAGCAAAAGGTTGATGTGAGAGGTGAGCGACTCATACAGGTCATCAGAAGCAGCACTGTTCAACAGTTGACTACTCAACACAACAGAGGTCAACCCAGAACAGTATCAGTCATCCCATGCATTGCAAGCTTGCATATGTATGGGCTATAACAGCAGACGACCTTAGTCACGTTCTCTCCTAAACACGGTTCATCTGTGCAAAAGAATTGCCTGGTGCAAAGATCGTACAAGTCAGACATCGGATGACTGGAAAAAAAGTGTGCTGGTCTGATAAGCTTTGTTTCTTACTCCACTCCGTGGATAGTCGTGCATGTATTTGGCACAAAGAACATGAGACACTTGATCCATATTGTATGGTCTCCACAGCGCAAACCAGTAGAGGCAGTTGTATGGTGTGAGGCATGTGTACCTGGCAGGAACTTGGATCCCTGGTGCATGTGGAACAACATGACTAGTGCCCACTATCATGAATTGCTTGCTGACTCTGTACACCCTGCGATGTTGCACTTTTCCCCACATGACAACAGTGTCTTCCAAGATGACAATGCGCCAAGCCATAGGCCTAATGTAGGCAGGAATGGTTTGAGGAACACAGTTCAGACTTCTAGCATATTGATTGTCTCTAAACTTCCCCGATATCAATCCCATACAGCACTTGTGCGACACTATGGAATATCATATCAAGTGTATGGGTACACCAATCACCTCCATACCTGCATTGAAGGCCACATTACACACCGCTTGGTTGGCCATACCATCCAACTGCTTCGGGCATCTTATTGAATCGATGCCATGTCAGATAGCTGCTGTACTGAGGGCAAAAGGAGGACCTACTAAGTATTAGGTAGGTAATCATAATTCAGTGATCACTCAGTGTAAATTTGTCATGACAGGTCACTGGGAAAAATAGTGTTGTGTGATTTGTCTTGTTGCCAAAAAATATTTTTGTAGTTGGCAACAGAAAAGTTTTGGGGACAACTAGATGCCTATGATTTTTCATTTATCTTTCTTACAATCTCAAAATCTTGAAAGAAAATTTTTGCCATGGATTGATTTCATACTTTAAACACTTTCTGTGACAATTCTGATCACAACCCTCTGATATTACACAATTTTTACCACGTACTACCTTGTAAAGAAATTTTTAGTGTCACCACGTGATTCAGAAGTTAAAGAGTTGTATTCAAGTCTGTTTCACCTACTATCAGTCTTACAATGCTCTAAATGGTGCTCAGCTCATACAGTGTGCTGAAAATTATGGTGAGCCTTCCCTAAAATGATTCACCAGTTTACTCTGTAGTGATCAGACTGACTATTCTACAGCCTAATCTGCTTTTTATGATTGGTACTATAGAGCTATCATTCATAATATTTCTAACTGGAACCACAATAGTAAATACATAGTACCTGAAAAGTCACTTAGTGTTCTCTCTGGAACCTTTTTACTGGGCAGCCCACCCAGCTAATTTTCTCTGCCACCAGCTAAATTTCCTTTAATGAAAGTTTTTACCACACACATAATACGAGTAGTAAGAGTAGGAAACTTATTCCCACAAACACCATAAATATAGATGAAAACTGGCTAAAATCCAAGTCAAATATGACTTATTAGTAAGTACTCATTTTTTTATCATTTATATACAATTTTCTAATGTTGTTTATCACGTTATGTTACAGTAATGTCTATGACACCACTAAAGATATTTAATAACTATAATAATGTTAAGCAACACATCCTCTTTTTCTCGATTAGGGAATGGATCATTAAAAGTACTGTCCAGCTAAAATTTCTTATCACCCTGCAGTAAAAAGAATCGAGGGAGAACACTATGACACTGTACTATTTTTATTAATTTACATAATCTCCTTTTTCAAATGCATATAAATTTTCTATGACAGTATCAGCTGAGGCAACTTTGAAATTTCTGAAAATAAACTAAATGCAGTCAACTCTGGATATAGTGAACCTAAATCACTGGTCCCAACTCGCAACATCGGAAATGTACATTAAAAATTTTCATTTATAGTGAACCCTCAACTTCGGTTATAGTGAACCTAAAAAATAAAGCTTCAAAAAAAAAAAAAAAAAAAAAGATGTACTTGTAACATGAAATTGTAATTTATTTCAAAACAAATCTTGTAAAAACTTGGAAGAATGTGTTATGAACAATATTGCAGGCCTACTACTCCTTAAGTGCATTAAAGAACAAAGGTAGGATTAGTTTTGATTCTTTTAAAAGAGGCTATTGTGTCCAGTATGAACGAAGCGGGGTGAGTGTCATTTCCTGGAACTGAGGTTGTTAAGTCTTGTCCATTTAAGCATCAAAAGAGAACGGGAAGTGAAAGCAAACAGGAGTGATGCTCAGAGGGTAAATGATGGCAAAATTCCAATGGCTTTCAACTCCCCGTCCCCCCTCCACTTTTTAAAAGTGAATCCGGGCAAATTCCAAGGCTGAGTCATAACTCCCTAATCACTCTGCAGGTGGATACTGATCAATTTGTTCTAAGTTTTGAACAGTGAATACGTACGGGATGTCGAAACGTAAAGCGTTTTCTTTGGAAGATAAGGCGAACATTATCGGTGACATTGAACGTGGTCTTTTGCAAGCAGACGTGGGTCGGAAGTACAGTTTAAGTAAATCAACCGTGAGTAACGTCTTGAAAAACAAGGACAAAATTCTGAGTGCTTTGAATACAAACAAGCCTGATATAAAAAAAACTTTGGTTGTCTGACAGAGACGACGCTGACCAAGCATTACTTCAGTGATTTACTCTTCAGAGGTCTTTAGGAGTTGCTCTCAACCGGCCTGTGCTGAAGACCAAAGCTGAGCAGCTAGCAAAGTTACTGGAGAAGAATCAAGAGTTCATGTGTTCAAAGGGGTGGCTGGATAGGTGGAAAAAAAGGCATAATATTACGGTTGGGAAGATTAGCTAGGAAGCACAGTCTGTGGATCAAGAAATGACGTCAGAGTGGTTGAGTTTGGAGTGGCCAAGAATTTGTACTAGCTATTCACCTGGCGATATTTTCAACGGTGATGAGACCGGATTATTTTATCAATTAACGCCAGACAAAACATTGAAGCTTAAAGGAGAAAAATGTGTTGGTGGTAAAATGTTGAAAAACTGAGTAACGCTGTAGATATGTGCTAACATGTCAGGGTCAAAAAAGAGAGAACTGCTCCTAATTGGAAAATTTAAGAACCTGAGGCATTTTAAAAATGTCCAGCGACTCCAAGTTAATTATCAGTTCAATAATAAAGCCTCAATGACATCATCCATTTTTCAAGAACTTTGATGGTAGGATCGAGATTGAGAGTGAAAGGAAGAAAAATTCTGCTTCTGGTAGACAACTGCCCACCTCATACTCATGTTGAAAACCTCAGCAGCATCAAGCTGGTGTTCCTGACTGCCAACACCACATCAGTCCTCCAACCCATGGAGATCAAGGTGTGATTCGCAGCTTTAAAACCTATTACAGAAGGGAAGTAACCTTCATTTAATCCAAGCCTTGGAATCAAAGCAGAACACGTCAATAAATGTTCTGAATGCTGTACATTTTGGAAACAAAGCATGGAGGAGTGTGTCAGCGGTCACTATACAGAACTGTTTCAGGAGTCTGGTTTGGCTACTGGACGCGTGGCATTTGAAGAGGAGGATGATGTGCCTCTGAAGAACCTGCTTCAGCATATCGGTGCGAATTCCACTGAAGCTGAAGATTCTATCGCTGCTGATTGTGAAGTTATAACAAATGAAATCCGGTCGGATGAAACTATTGTCCAGGTTGTGAAAGGCGGTTCCAGCACGGAAGAAAACGAGGTTGAAGATGACGAGGATGACAGTGAAGAACGTGTTTCAACAGTGAAAGAGGCATTGAAGGGTGTCAGGACAGTGCTAAGGTTTCTAGAATGTATGGAAAATGTAGAATCAAGTGTAGCAAAAGCACAGACTTTAGAAAAGGACACAGAAAAAATATTTATTAAAACTGTTTGCAGCAAGCAGCGGCACATAACAGACTACTTTCATGTTAATTAAGGTAATGTAAAATTAATTCTGTTTACTTAATTGAATGAATATACACTAAAATATTATTATTAGGTACATATTTTATTTTCTTGTTCACCATTCCATGCAATTCAGGTTAAGTAAAGACACTTCGGTTTTAGTGAACCTCGGACATAATGAACAAAATATGCGAGTCCGCAGAGGTTCACTATAAGCGGAGTTGACTGTGCTCCTGAATAAGACACATCATACCAGAAGCAGTGCTAAACAATTTAGTGTGTTAGCGAAGCTCGTGGAAAAAAAAAATCATCAGCCAAATTTTTGATCAGTTGTAAAGAAAAATTGCTCAAAAAATTAAGATTAAAAAAAATAATAATAGTCAGATATAAAAATTGCTAAAAAATATTGTTTATAGTCATCTTGATATAGTGCATCTTTAACCATGGATGAAAAAATTAATACATTTTGCAGTAAGAAGTGACAAAAAATTTAAAATGATTTATGAAAGGATCAAGTCTCCTGTCTTTGACATCTCAATAATATTGGTAAATAGTTTCAGAATGAAAGCTTTTAAAGTTTGGCCTTGCAATCTCAATAAAAACAAATTTTTCAATACTACACATACTCAGCTTATTGGTTCAGTTATCAGATTAATTTAAACCGACTCCTTCAAATTTTACGAAACTTGCAACAGTTGGGGGAAATTTTTTCGAAATGCCAATTACTTTTGCTCCATAAAGAGAAACTCATGGAATGAGATTTGCTGTGTAAAGCAGTGAAAATGCATTTGCTGATGCAAATTGAGATGTTAGTTGTTCCAGCATCAACTGCATGCACAGAGATGAACAGGATTGTTTGTGGAAGTTGGGAGGTAACAAGTAAAAAAAGAGAGTGGCTCTTTTCAATTAAAAGGCACAAGGCAATGAGAAGAATATTGCACATTTCAAAGATTTCAATTTACTTCCGATATTGGAGGTTATATTTCAAAGATGATAAATCTCTTAGCCAGTGAAAGCAGGCTGCAATAACATGGCCTCAGAATTCAGTGACACATAACACTTCTCTACCAGTACCTGTTTATTATGAAACACAAGATTGAAATAATATTTGAGGAATAAATTCAGTTTCTTTCCTGCATATCTCCAGCACTGTTAATATGAAACATATTCACCCAGAAATTTAGCCAATTTTACTTATAGCTTGCCATTTTTTTGTTTTCATCACATTTGGCAAGATGGTGAATATTTAATCCAGGCCTTGTCATACACAATATTTCTGACAACAAATCTTCCATACAAAGAAATTTACAAATACATGTATGCATGCATCAAGATATGACACCGCACTTCTAGTATATACACACTGCTAACACCCATGTCAAGCATAAGCATAATTACAAAGGTGAAAACAATGATCCAGAAAGTATGCACTTTAAAAGGCTTAGTTTTGTTGTTTTTACTATAGTTCAAGAAGTGACAGTTTCAACTTCAAAAATTAGGAAGAACAACGATTTTAATTTGATTTGTTTATCAGTGTTTTGTGGCTTTAAGACCCCACCCAGTTTGTTTTTTTTAATTGGAGGTTTAACGACCACTGAGAGCAACTCAATGGGCTAAGCAGTTGCCCTTCGCTAATTTAGGGCCATTGGTTCTAGAGAAGGGAGAGAGCCAGGGCCGTAAGACAAACACAGCATCCATGCCTCACCAGGATTTGAACTTGGACCCATCTCGGGCAAATGATCAGAAGCCATCGCTTAGATTATTGCGCCACCCCACCCAGTATGCACTACAGAAGACAAATTCACAAAGTTAATGTTATTTTTAATACACCACAATATGAATACTCAAAAAACGCATATAGCGTATTAAATCCCTTTTATTTTTATGGTGTAATAATCACAGAGATTTGCCAAACTTTAGCACTCCACTGGGTGGCTTTTTCAAGGCAATGGTAGACATAGCATTTTTATGTCTACCATTGCCTTGAAAAATCCTCCCAGTGGAGTGCTAAAGCTTGGCGAATCTCTGTGATTATTACACCATAAAAATAAATGGATTTAATACGCTATATGCATTTCTTTCTTGGGATGTAAGGTCAGGTGATGCGTAACATCACAGCCTCTCCTTGACAAATGTCAACCCCGGCTTCTCGTGGTGCATCCTGTTGCCACTAAAGGGGCTCTGACGACCGCCAATAGCGGTATAACTATACCATCAGGATTAGAGGAAATGCTATCCCACACTCACCAACCCGCTTGGCCAGCGTGGTGAGTTATGGCCAAACCCCTCCAAAATGACTCCACAACTTAAATCTTGGCCCCCAGTCTCTGGCAGCTGGAATGTACCTGGCCAAGGCAGCGGCCAGTGCAACATGAAGGCAGAGGGTGCTAAGAATTCACGGAGGACCGGACTAGGCTGCCATCTGATGCTGACCTTGGCTACGTATAATGAACGCTCCCTATCTTCTGATTCAAGGCTTCTTGAATTGGAAGAGGAACTACAAAGGATCAAGTGGGACATCGTCGGGGTTACAATGGCCCTGAAATCCTATGGTATTGAAGATGCGTACATTAATATTATTAATAACATCTATGAAAATGCAAGTGCAAAGATTCGGCTGTTTGAAAATACAACACACATAAAAATTGGAAAAGGAGTGAGACAAGGTGACACCATATCTCCGAAGCTCTTTAATGCCACATTGGAAAATGTCTTTTAATCACTGAACTGGGAAAACTAAGGGATAAAGATTAATGGAGATTATCTAACCCACCTTCGTTTTGCTGATGACATAGCCATTTTTGCAACTACCCCATCAGAGCTGCAGAGTATCATCCAGGAACTTGCTGACAAGAGTAAAGAAGTGGGATTAAAAATGAACTTTCAGAAGACAAAAGTGATGTTCAATGCTTTTACAAGAAATGAAGATTTATCGATTGATGGGGAAAAGCTGGAGATAACAGACACGTACGTTTGTCTTGGACAGCAGATATCAAGTGAGGGTCACATTGATGAAGAAATTAATCGGCGTACAAAACTTGCCTGGAGAGCTTTTGGAAGAAACAGCATAATTTTTAAGAGCAATATGCTATTATGTCTTAAAAGAAAAGTGTTTGATCAATGCATCCTTCCAGTGCTTACGTATGGTGCAGAGACGTGGACCTTAACTAAAAGGGACATACAAAGGCTGCAGACAACTCAGAGCAGCATGGAGAGGTGCATGCTTGGTGTAACCAGGAGAGATAAGAAGAGGAACTCGTGGATCCGAAAAATGACAAGAGTGGAAGACATCATGATCAGAGTTAAATCCCTGAAATGGCAATGGGCTGGACATACTGCCAGAAGGACAGACCATCGATGGACAGCCGAAATTTTAGATTGGATTCCAAGGGACAGGAAAAGACTTAGAAGAAGACCACATGGAAGATGGGTGGATGAAATTCAAAAGTATGCGGGAGTGACATGGAGGAGACTGGCACAAGACAGACCTTTCTGGAGGAAACTTGGGGAGACCTTCATCCAGCAGTGGATTGATAATGGTTGACAATGATGATGATGATGCATTTCTTGAGTATTCACAAAGTTACTTAATGGAAACATCGAAAGAACACTCATATAACACTTTTATAACTACCTTATTAGAGTCTGACTGGCTCATATTCTGGTTATACAAATGTGGATATAGTGATTCAAACAAATAAGCACAGCAGATAATGTTTTTTTTTATTATTTTTTTACATAAAAGGCAAAGCCAGGATGATTTTCTTGACATCTACAATAAAATCCATCGCATGAATTCTTGCTATCAGTCTAACTAAGGCTGATATTCAGCAAAAAATCTTACTAGAAATAGTTTGTGAAAATTATACATAATAAATAATTGGCAAGAAAAGATTCATCATACATTTTCTATTTAAATTATTACATGAATGGCCCTTACTCAAAAAATAAATGTAAGCACAGTGTTTCATGTATGTTACATATAGGCAATTAGCATGCAGTTTTAGGTTGTGCCTATTCTGTAATACAGTAAGATGACGTATAGTGAACTTCTGCAGGCTCTCATATTTTGTTCACTATGTCTGAGGTTCACTAAAACCAAAGTGTCTTCCCTTAACCTGAATCAAGTGAAATGGTGAGCAAGAAAATAAAATATGTACATAATGTACCTAAAAATAATATTTTATGTACATAGTGTATATTCATTCAATTAAGTAAACAAAATTAATTTTACATTACCTTAATTAACATGAAAGTAGTCTGTTATGTGCTGCTGCTTGCTGCAAACAGTTTTAATAAATATTTTCTCTGCATCCTTTTCTAGAGTCTGTGATTTTGCTACACTCGATTCTACATTTTCCATACATTCTAAGAACTTTAGCACAGTCCTGAAACCCTCCAACGCCCCTTTCACTGTTGGAACACGCTCTTCATTACCGTCCTCGTCATCTTCAGCCTCATTTTCTTCCGTGCTGGAACTGCCTTTCACAGCCTCGACAATAGTTTCATCCGACCGGATTTCATTTGTTATAACTTCACAATCAGCAGCAATAGAATCTTCAGCTTCAGTGGAATTCGCACCGATATGCTGAAGCAGGTCCTTCAGAGGCACATCATTCTCCTCTTCAAATGCCACGCGTCCAGTAGCCAAACCAGACCTCCTGAAACAGTTCTGTATAGTGACCGCTGACACACTCCTCCATGCTTTGTTTCCAAAATGTACAGCATTCAGAACATTTATTGGTGTGTTCTGCTTTGATTCCAAGGCTTGGATTAAATGAAGGTTACTTCCCTTCTGTAATAGGTTTTAAAGCTGCGAATCACACCTTGATCCATGGGTTGGAGGACTGACGTGGTGTTGGCAGTCAGGAACACCAGCTTGATGCTGCTGAGGTTTTTAATCGTACCTTTGTCCTTCAAGGCACTTAAGGCCTACAATATTGTAGTAGGCTTACAATATTATTCTCAACACATTCTTTCAAGTTTTTACAAGGATTTTTGTTTTGAAATAAGTTACAATTTCAAGTTACAAGTACATTCTTTTTTTGAAGTTTTATTTTTCAGGTTCACTATAACCAAAGTTAAGGGTTCACTATAAACAAAAATTTTAATGTACATTTCCGATGTTGCAGGTTAGGACCAATGATTTAGGTTCACTATAGCCAAATGTTCACTATAACAGAGTTAACTATATCCAGAGTTGACTGTACTTTGCTCAGCTAGTTAAATGTAAAGATGATGATGATCCACAACCAACTGCTGCTGTTATACTAACATCTCAGTGATATGGCAGTGTATGTGGCTTGTGCCCTACACAGTAATAACGAGTTTTCAATTATGGTACAATATTCACAATATCGTCACCTGGGGTAATTCCCGGTCACTAAGTTTCCAGGGCAATTCTTGGTCACATACCTTTTTTTAATCAAAATAACACTTCACCAAAGTAAAAAAAAATCATAGAAACAATTTGAACATTCTACTTTGCAATGCATAACTCATTTAATCCTCTAGTTGAAATTTATTATGAAAAAAAAATAATTAAAACCTACTAGTTAAGTTTCTGTAAAACAACATTGGCCTAAGTAAGTGCACACATTTGCAAATATCTTTGTCAATAATAAAGTTTTAATTATTTAACATTTTTTTCTTTTTTTGGTAAAATTATAAACTATCACAGCTTCTAAAAGAAAATTTAAGATTTTCTTATGCTATTCTAAATTAATTTATAGGAGTATACCAAACTTTGTCCCATATTTCAGGGGTAATTCCTGGTCAGTGTAGTTTTCCAGTATTTATGCTTGACATTTTACTTATTGTGACCATTCAACCTCTGTAATCATATTTATCATGCAACTTTTTAACTCTAGCTGCAAAGCGACATTCTTAACTGTAACTGCAATGCGATAATTTGTTGTGCCAAAAACTTGTGCGTATTGCCGAAATGTTAGTCAGTTATTCAACTTGTGTTATTCCCTGTATTCCATTTACCTAAAAATTATAGTCTATTATTTTAGTGTACTTTTTGTGTTAACTATGGGCTATAATATTATACAGTTTCTGTGAAATGTATGCATCATGATGAGGCAATATAAGCCAAAGAAAGATAAATAGTTGAAGAAATTAAAGATTGATGAGGCTATATATAAGATGGAAAATGAAAATTTCAGTGCACATGCAGCTGCTAGAGATGTAGATATGCCTTTTTCAACTTTGCAAGGCCTGTTTAGCAAGCTTAAAAAACAAAACAGAAATAAACCCTGTAGGGGCTCCTTTAAGTATTCCAAGTGAATCAGAGGATAATGGCAGCTGCTCTGAAGATATGGGTGATTTAAATTTAATTAAACAGTTAGGTAAAGATACTTCATCACAAAATATTTAAATAGTGTTGAGAAATATCCAGAATGCAGTAAAAGAGCAAAGTTATTATGCTGTGTATTATGATAAAGATTCTTTTTATATTGGGGAAGTCACAAACAAACAAGGAAGTAAGGTAGAAGTAAAATTTCTAGAAAAAGGAGCTGGAAACTTGCATTGCCCTATGTGAGTCAGGCTAGAAACTATAAACATTCAGTACATTTTCTATGCACTGGTAGATTTGCAAGGTGTTGATCCATTTACAGTGAATGATGAGCCAATAAATGTTGCATACAAATGTTATAAGAAATACTTTGGATAATGTAGAATTTAAGTGCAAGACTTCGGCATATCCAATTAAATTGTATTTAAGCTACTACACAGTGTATTTTGTTCTTTTTGGCTATATGGTTAATATAACTTCATATCATTTAGTTTAAATGTTTTAACAGATTATCATAAAAAAATTAAATTATTACTCCATTTATATATCAAATATGGTGCTGACCAATAATTACCCCAGAAGTGACCAGGAATTACCCCAACCCCGGGGTAATTATTGGTCACTTAATAATTATAATTAATCAAATTAAGAATTAATTTATGATGAAGTAAAAATTTTATAAAGAGCAAATAAAGTAATTACTCCAAGCTAAAATTGGAGATACTAGCTTTCATAGTTTTTATAATAATTGAATGTTATTGATTTTTGACCAGGAATTACCCCGGGTGATGATATTTATGACTCAGTGTTTTTCAGGGATACATCATTTACATTCTACTGTTAACATCATATTGCAAAGGTTTCCAATCAGACTAAGATTTCTTTCTGGAACTTACCTCTGTGAAATATAGAGCCCTTAAAATGTAAAGGCTTTCCATTTCGACCAACACCTCTTTCACCAGTACAGAGAGCTCTAAAATTCTCGGCTGTCTTGGGAACAACATCATGAAACAGCTCAACAACTACTCTTCCAACTAAAAGAATAAAAATATGCTATATTAACACTTCATGCAGTTACAAATTAGTACCTAGTACTGTCTTACAATGATATATACAAAATTAAAGTTCATTTCTAACATTACGTGATTGTTAAAAACATCTACGAGTCTATAGCCATCTATAAAGAAGATACCTAAGCAAAAAAATACATATATAATTTTGACTCACACCTAGTACAACATAGAAAAGGTTATGTATCTACCTGTGTGAGTAAAAGGAGAAAAGATAAAAAATAAAATAAAACAACTGAATGTAGAAGGTGTCGAGAATACTGAGCCTTGGCTTTATCAAGGACCAGCAAAAACTCTGCATTTTCTCACTTCCACAAAGACCTAGTTGGAAATGGGTTTCTGCAAGGCCATAGATGCAAGTAACATTCCCACCTAAAATAGTTTAAAAAATATATATATAAGTCATGTCCTCCGTAGAGTAGCATGACCTAGCACTAGTTAACAATTTCGCTTGCATCCATTAACCTTCATGGCCCGACCCATGCTCTTCATCTGTTACTATTAAACAGAGAGAAGAAGATTAAAGAGAACTCAAGCTGTGAGAGTGACATAATAATTAGAAATGATTTTCAGCTATAACGAAATTCCAAGTTCGTTTGAGAGAGAATTTAAACCTGAAAAACAATGCAAAAGAAATCCAAATTTTACATTGCAATTAAAAAAGGAAATGTTAATTTATAACGAACAGATTTTTGAAAGAAAACTTGAGTCTAAAACCCCCTACTCTACAACTTATGACAGCACGAAAACGAGAATAAGTTAAAGATAATAATTAACTAAAGAAAACTTTGTGAAAGTTATATACCTTAAACAGTTAGTTGCAATATGTACAAAGTATTTCAGCAGTGCTTTAAGTGCATAATTAATTAGTTATTAAGAACTTAACTACTTTGAAAAAACAGCGCATAGACAGCGCATAGAAAAGGAACAAGCTTAGCCATCTTCTGTTCCTAGGTACCCCAAAAGGCGCTCAAAGTTACAAAGAAAAGTAAGAGTTAAAACCCGCAAAAATGTTAACAGACAAACCAATGCTTAAAAGCTGAAAAGCTAAAAAACGACAGAGGAAAGGGTACATGAAGTACAAACATTGAACTTATAAAACCTAGAACCCAAAAACAAGGAAGAGAGCTTACCTCTTGTGTGACAAAAACTTTTCTCCTCACAAGAGAAGAACATGGCTGACCTCTTCCGCCACTCCCTAGACGCTGGGGGCAGTGAGGGTGGGGCTGATGGCCTCCTCATACAGCAAGAAACCAACGCGCGGAGATTTTAACCAGAGAAAAAATATATAAACTTAAGACTGTGGATCTGAATGATCAGAAAGAGCAGAATTAACTCTCCAGAATACATGAGAAATATTATAAAATACACGAGCAGTTTATTTAATAATCTTTGCATGTATTAAATCACCTTAGTGAGCTTCTATAGATTAATCAGAATCTTATTAATTTTAATGTTGGTTTTACTATTTTTAGTATAGCTATCCTAGTGATGAATAACTAGTTTTCTTTTTTATTTGTTTTTATTTTCTTTTATAAACAGATTTTTAAGCTTTTTTTGTGATTTTGTTTATATTATTTAATTTTATATACACATACATACACACATGTATTACAGTAGTACATGTATGCATATCAGGGCTGAGGAAAAGGTCAGTTTTAAGAGCCTGGGCCGGAATGAACCCGAAAACCGTGATTAACCTGTTTAAGCATAAAAACAAATCTCTTCCAGACTTGCTCTCACTACCCTTCTTGCAATTAGCCAATGTCTTTCTCAACTTGGGACTGGGGTAGGGATATCAGTTTCTGTAGTACAGCCACACAATTTTCTTTGGAAATTTGTTTTCTCCTGAAGTGCTTTGAGCAGCTAGGCATCTGAAAAAATTGGATGGTGCTGCAATCTACATATGTTGCTCAAGAGAGTTGGCAGAGAGCAGCTACGTGGATGCAAGGGCAAAATTTTGTTGGTGAGCTACCTGCTATTTTTAGTATCTATAGTTCAAGCTTTTTCTTCTACTCAGAAATCCCCTAATGCATGGCCGATGGCATTTACTACCTGTGCCTGGAATAAATAGCCCTCTCAAGTCCCCACTTTTCCTCCAGACCCAGTTACCAATGAATTATTCATTTCCCCAACTAGAAAGTGTATGAAAAGTCTCATATCTAAATCATTCAGAATTACATTTAAAAAAAAAAAAAAAAAAAAATCTCTTTATCTCCCTCTGTCCCAGAGCCAGATCCTGGTTAGGGCTTGTGCTTTGGCCATCTCAGCACTGATGCATATCATATTATCTGGGTTATCTCATATATTGCTGTTAAACTAGAGAATACCAACTTCTAACCAATGTGACATTAGCACTTTCATTATCAGTTAACCAGAAAATAACACCCGGATTTTCAAGAGCTCACAATGCTGTTGGACAAGCATGAAGTGGCATTCATTGCCCTGCTATAGTGAGTACTTAAAGGCAGGAATTCAGCCTCTTTCACAGTGGAGAGATCGGCTTCCACTGGCACCAGAGTAGAGAAATTAAGCTAACAAATGAGCCAACTATTGGTTGGTCACTCAGTCACTTTTTTTTTTTTGTTTCTTTAAATACATTATTATTGATCCAGAAAATACCTCTGACAGGAACTCCTAAACTATTATGTGAGTAAAAGGATGTCCATCATTTTTGGAGAAATTTGATCTTCATGTTTTTCTCTGCCATTTTCAGTCACACAGGTATTCTTTTTAACATAATTCAGAACAAGGCCATGGACATAGCATACCGTTTTTTAAAAGTAAATGAAACAAAAGAAATTTTCAGCGAGCTGCGCACAGATGGCTTTCAAAATATTTCACAAGCCACTTATGAAGAAGTTAATAAAGATGAACAGTTCAAGCGAAAGCAGAGGTGTGGTCGTGTGGATCACCTGATTTGATGTACCAAAAGATATTTTAATATGATTTCGGCTGACATTATAACTCAAATCAGTGATGGATTTTAGAAACTTAAAGATTTTGAGTTCTTTACACTTCTACACTCTAATAAACTCAAGATTTATAAATATTGTTTCTCAGACATTCCTCTAACAAAAACTGATGGAAATCATCTGGTAATTTAGATGATTTTTTTATTTTTACTTTGGTGAGACATGATTTTTGGAGAGCACTGAACAATTAGCTTTGAGTGAATTCTTACTTGACATTGTTATAGATCTACCGACAGTAAGAATAAAAGAAGTGACATCATGGTTTTTCTCTGTTTTTTTTTAACTTTGACATTGAACAATAGAGCAATGTCAGCATTAATATAGACATAAATCAAGCTGTTCTTTCCATGTAACGTAACCACAGAAATTTGAAAAATTGATTGCCTTGGAAAGGTAATTGAACTCGCATCTCCCAATTTGCGCTCGAGTATGCTAACCATTACACCACCTAGGACAATGAAATTCAAACAACTGAAGTATTTAATCTGAAACAGACTTTGATTTCACTGCACCAGTCAAAACAAACTTGTCTTATTATAGTGCTAAGTTAGATAACCAGAAAATGATTAAATATCAAGTTGGAAACATATGAAATAATTAATACAGACATAAATCAAGCTGTTCTCTCCATGTAGTGTAACCACAGAAGTGCTTGATGTCAAGACTGGAAAAGAAGCACAGTAAAAGCTAGACAACTGCAGAAGAGCATTTAAGACATGTGGCTTAAGATCAGCAGATACAAACCGTAACACAAGCACTACAGTAAAGAAAGGTGGACTACAACAAAGGTTGTTAACATCCTGGAGGAAACATTAAAAAATAAGCAAAGATTTAAATACCTAGAATTATAATTGCAGAAAAAAAAATCTACAGCAGAATGTAGACATAATGAAATCACTGGAAGAAACAGATATATTCTATGAAAGAAGGTTCCCAGTAAAGCTGGAAAGTAGTTTCTATTACTATTGCAATACCAACAATACTATACACAATGCTGGTACTTTAACAATGACAATATGTAAAGAGAAAAACTTAAAGCACTAAGAAAGAAATGCTGAAGTAAATGTGTGACATCAACATAATGGAAAGAATTAGCAATGAAAATTAAAGTGATAGAGTTTTCAAAGAAAGCTCAAAAAGAAAAATTGTTTTGGCATGGAAACATGCTGCAAAGTAATGAAAGGTACATTGAATTCTGAACATGGAACAATCACATGAAAGGGGCGTTTAACATAATGGCATAAAGAATTCAAGTAAAAGTTGATAAAAGACTGAACTGAGTGCAGAAGATCTAGAAAAGCAGCTTTACTAGTGGGACTAATAATGCTTTAGTAGAAAAGGAAGTACTTCAAAAGTATTACATGCATCTTTCTGCCACAGTAGCTGCCATGCCTCTTAATCATGATAATTAACACAGCAATCAAACATCTCTGAATTGACCGTATTTACTGTTCCTACGTGAAGAACAGTAAATAAAGTCAATCAGATATGTCTGATTACTGTGTTAATTATCATGATGTATTTTCCATGTACACTGCTGGCCACCCAAAATGCAACACCAAGAAGGAAGCATCCGATTGGCCTGAAATTCGCAGCATGCTTCGCCCGCGAGAGGACATGCAAATGATTAGCATTGCAGGGCATATGCAAATTATGTGCACACGGCACGCCACCGAGAAGCACTATAAGATGGATGCACAGAAGGTGGGGTGTAAGTAGTGGAAGTGTGTTGTGCTGCCGGACCTGTGAGTGGGAAGCTTCCTGATGCCTCGTCGCAGAATACGGCAGTCATTCCAGCACGTTTCGGAGCTCGACAGAGGACGAATAGTGGCTTATTGTGACGGCAGTTTATCATACCGAGACATTGGCGCCCATGTGGGATGACATCCAGCCACAGCGAGGCGAGTATGGATTTGGTGGGTGCAGGAGGGACGGACGGACCGATGTGAGCGTTTGCCGCAGCAGTGGCACACCACCGAAAGTGAGGAACGGCATGCTGTGCAGCGGGCATTGATGGCTCGCACCGCCACATCACGAACGTTAGCACAGGAATTAGGGTGTGTTGCACAACAACCTGTGTCAGCACGTACTATTTGACGTCGTCTGTAGGAGCGGGGACTTGTCGCACAGTGGCCGTTGCTCTGATTACCATTGACGTAACACCACCGGCGAGTGCGGCGGCAGTGGGCTGTTGAACGCCGCACCTGGACTACAGAATGGCACGACATTGTCTTCTATGACAAATCCCGCTTCTGCCTGCAACACCACAATGGTCGGATCTGTGTGTGGCGGCACCGCGGCGAGAGACTGTATGACGCCTGCATTATGCATCGCCATACCGGTCCGTCGCCTGGCGTTATGGTTTGGGGTGCAATTGGATATGACACCCGCACCCCTCTGGTATGCATCGCAGGTACACTCAACAGCCAGCACTACATCTCCGACGTTTTGGAGCCTGTAGTCCTCCCTTTCCTGCAGGACCTGTCAACGGCCACGTTTTAACAGGACAATGCGCGCCCACATGGGGTACGCATCGTGCAACCATTCTTCATGACCCACCAGATGTCACTGCTGCCGTGGCTCGCTTGTTCTCCCGATATGTCGCCCATCGAACACGTCTGGTCGCTGATCGGCAACCGAGTGGCCCAGCAAGCGCCACCCGCGGCTACGCCTGATGAACTGTGGCAACATGTGGAAGCAGCCTGGACCGACATACCCCAAGCCCACATCCAAAGCCTCTTTCGTTCAATGCTGCGGCATGTAGCGGCCGTTATTGCCAGCCATGGGGGCCACACGAACTATTGATGTCTGCGTGTTCCGCAAGTCGCACGGGCCTGTAAGCTCAATCGTTTCATCTTTGTATCTGTTATGTGTCCAGTAAATCTGGCTTTGCTATCTCGTGTCCTTTTTGGTGTTCCATTTTGGGTGGCCAGCAGTGTATTATGAGAAAAATATTTCTTCCACACTATATGTGCCTCTTAATGTTTCAGAATACAGGTATCCTTGTGTCATTACGTGATATAAATATTTCCACAGTGAAATGCAAAACAGGGTAAATTTTTTAAAGAATACACGTATACACAGTCGTATCAGAATAATATGACCACCCCTAGAATCACAGTGTACCTGCCCAGGCACGTCACAGAGTGCACGTGACAAGATCGACCATACGGAGATAAAAGCAGCTGGCCAGAACAGATGAGCCATAGTGTGTCACAGAGTGCATGTGATAAGGTCGACCATACGGAGATATAAGCAGCTGGCCAGGACAGATGAGCCATAGTGCGTCACATGAGCACAATGGGCAGAGGTAGTGATTTAATGGACGTTTAAAAAGGAATGTTCATCGGCTACCATGCCAAGGGTGGAAGCATCTCAGAAACAGAAGACTTCATTGGCTGTTTGCAAGGTGCTGTAGTAAGGGTGTACCAAGAATGGACCGCTGGTACACTGGTACCTCCTGACATCACAACTGTGGAGCCCCAAAGGCCATCAACCCCAGAGGAGAACGTCGCCTCCGTCTAGTGATAAATAGCAATCAACGGGCAACAGTGCAGCAATTGACCACGCAAATGAACACTGGGTGGTACATGTCCCCGATAACAGTAGAGCGAATCGTGTTACACATGGGTCACCAGAGTGGATGCTGCGTCAAGGTGCCCATTTCAACCCAGATCCATCAGCAACGACGCCTACAGTTTGCACGGGACTACCGTCATTGGACAGTGGAAGAGTGGAAGAAGGTTGCCTTCTCCGACGAATTGAGGTTTGTACTCTACAAAAGTGACAGGCAGTGGAGAATGCGTCAGACACACAAGAACCAACCCCGGACTCGCTTCTCGGTCAAGTACAGGCCGGCGGTGGCAGTGTGCATGCCTGGGGGATGTTTTCCTGGGACTGCTGGTACCACTAGATGGGTCCATGAACCAGGGCTCCATTTCGACCAGTAGTTAGTAGCAAATTGCTAGCAACCAAACGCATTTTGCTAGTGATAAAAAGTGGTTCTAGCAAAAGTTGCTAGAGGAAATTTTTTTAAATGTTTTAGTGTGAACTGTAAAGCACCACTGCATTGTACGTGTGGAATATTTTAGACACATATAAAAAGAAACAACTGCTTACTGGAAACGAATGTTTCTTGAAAAGTACAAACATAAAAACATTTTGGCACTCGTAAAAATATCCAGTATGTTTCCCTTATCTACTTCTGCATGTCAGGTTGGGTTCAGTTTCATGAAGAGAATCCAGGGTGATTGGAGGGGCAGTTTAAACTTACAAACATTGAATGCCCTTATAATATTGATGTTGAAGGTACGTCCGAAGACAAGTTTGACCCCAGGCCTGCTGTTTTAAAGTGGTATGATGAAAAGACCCAAAACCCAGATTGTAAACCATACAGAAAATAACTTAAGATTTTGAATAGTGTTCTTGAATTTTGTGAATAAAGTTAAACAAAAAAAAAAAAAAAATTTTTTAAATATTTGCATTCAAATTAAATTGTTAGAATTAATCAGTCAGGCCATGAAAAGGTGAGTTATATCTAAATATTTGTAATCTTTTCAGCATCACAATGTGACAGTTACAGGGGTGAAATCAAAATTTGTCGTGATTGACTAATGGAGGGGGACATTTTAAAGTTTCTTTTGTATAATGTTAATGTACTTTCGCTAGTAGATAATGCAATTTGCTGGTAAAAAATAAGGCCGCTAGCAAATGTTGCTACTGCTTAAAAAAAAAAAAAAAATGAAATTAAGGCCTGCCATGAATGCCAATGGCTACCTAACCACCCTCACTGACAACATGCATCCCTTCATGTTGGACGTTTACCCTGGTGGTGATGGTGTCTACCAACAGAACAATGCACCCTGCCATGTTGCTCAGGTAGTGCACGAATGGTTCCAGGAACATGACAGCGATGTCTCCTTTTTCCCTTGGCCAGCAAAATCGCCTGATCTTAATGCCACAGAGCACTTGTGGGACTATTTAGATCGTACACCCTGACACGCTTGTCGGTGAAGTATAGGCCAGCAGTGGCAGTGTGCACATCTGGGAGATGTTTTCCTGCTATGACCTGGGACTGCTGGGACTGCTGGGACTGCTGGTACCACTGGATGGGTCCCTGAATGCGAATGGGCTACCTGTCCACCCTCACTGACCACACGGATCCCTTCATGTTGGATGTTTACCCTGGTGGTGATGGTCAGCGTTGGCGTTGTGAGTGAGCGTGTTTCCATATGCTTGATTGTTGTTTTGATTCTGGATCAAAATGTTTTTTCCAAGACTCCTCTACGGTGACTATTCGATTCAAAAAGTCATAATCTGTTTCCACTTTTTGAAGAAAAGCATGACAAAGTTCAATGCAGCATTACTTTTGTTCTTCAGTAAGATCACGTGGCACCCATCTTGCACAAATACAAGGCATCTTCAGGTGCGACTTTACAATTTCGTGACATCTTGTTACACCAACATTCCACTGCAGTGCCAAATCCCGAATCAATAAATTGTCTTTCAACAATTTTTTTTGGCTTTCACAATGTTTTCATCAGTCACTGATGTTGATGGACGCCTGCTTCGCAGGTTATCCAACACACTGTGTTTTCCATCCTCGAAATGCTACCACCACTTGAACACAACTAACCTGCCCAACACTTCTGCACCATATGCTTCTTGAAGCATTTAAAAAATTTCCTGGCCACTTTTGCATAACTTTACACAAAATTCAACTGCAATTATTTGTCTGGTAATTAGCGGTATATCAGGCTCATCTGCCATTGCAATACACGCTTCATGTGAACTATTACATTACATCCACAGAGAAAGACTGAGTGCTGCCTTCACCCAAACTAAATAGGAAGATGAGGGTTTGATTCCTGCTCCAGAGTGGTGTAATTTTCAAGTTTTCTGATGCAATTAATGTTACATGAGAAACAGTAGAATACACGCAATTGAGAGATGTCTGATGTGTTAATAATTCAGATGTATTTCCACATATTATGTGAAGAATATTTCTTCCACATTATTTAACACAGCACAGATGGGAAAATGTCAGTGATAAAGAATGTTCTGGACCACCCAAAAAAAATGCTGATGTCGAATTGGAAGCTTTACTCAACGAGGATCCGTGCCAGACCCAAAAAGAACTAGCAACAGCAATAAATGTTAGTCAACCATGCATTTCACAACATTTAGCAGCCATGGGAATGGTGCAAAAAGAAGGGAATTGGGTTCCACATGCTTTGCGGGAAAGAGACCTTGAGAACTTCGCAAAACCATTTGCGAATTGCTGGTTCAAAGACAAAAAGAAAGTTTTTTTTGCATCGTACTATTACTGCCGACGAGAAATGGATATGGCACGATAACCCTAAATGGCAGAAAGCATGGGTGAAGCCAGGTGAACCAGGTCCTTCAATGACAAAATGCAATATCCATGGGTCAAAGGTAATGCTGTGTATCTGGTGAAACCAGAAGGGTGTGATCCACTTTGAACTGCTGAAACCGTCAGAAACTATTACTGGTGATCGGTATCGAACCCAATTAATGCGTTTAAAACGAGCTCTCACGCAAAAACGGCCGGAATGGGAGAATAGGCCCAACAAAGTCATCTTACAGCATGACAACGCAAGACCAAATGTTCCTCGACCTGTGAAAAAGTACTTAGAAGGATCCGACTGAGAAGTTCTGCCCCACCCGCCATATTCGCCAGATATTGTACCATCGGATTACCATTTGTTCCGGTCGTGCAGTCAGTACTTTCTGGAGAACGGTTTAGTTCTTATGAAGACATCAAAAATTGGCTGGACAACTGAATCTCTTCCAAGGAATCGGAATTCTTCCTTCGGGGCATACGTTAACTGCCCGAAAGATGGGGTAAAGTTGTAGTTTCAGAGGGAGCATACTTTGATTAATATTAAAATATTGTTTCTGTTCTCCAACAACGTGTTTTGTTCACCTCAAATCCCTCAAAACTTATTTATATACCCAATATGTTATATTCTGTTTCTCTATTATTTTTTTCTATAGTAAGAATAGATAATGATAATGTTGATCTATTCTATAGTTATTCTTTATAGGTGGAAAGCTATTTATATGCAACTATTTATTATTTTCAGGATTATTGTTTAATTTTCTTATTTTAGATCAGTTGTGTATCATCTGATCTGAAAGGTTTGTTTGTGTTGATAAATAATAAAATCTGTAAACCATCACCTTTGAGAAGAAGATAAGAAAATGATCTAGTCATTATTCTAACTGTTATTAATTGTAAAAGGAAAATATTTTATAGGGTGCTGATTAAATGTAGAATATTGTAGAAACAAAAAATAGTTTGAATTTTGAAAATAACCCAGGAGGGTTTTTTTTCAACTTGGCCCAGCCTGGCAAACCCTGGTAGGAAGGAGGTATTTTTGTGGATTTAAAGACACTTTCTTGATGCAACTCTTTATTTTTGCATCAGACCCATATCCACTTTTATGATAATGGGCAATATTTTCTTTTCAATTCAGAGGGTGCAAATAATATTGCTCTTGTTTTCATACTCACAGGGACTCAATACAGATACAAGTAATCATTATAAGAGCAGGTTGAATATTCAGTCATGATTAGAATATCTGATAATTAGAGGTATATCCAGAGTAGCAAAATGTAGACCTGCACGCGTACTCTGTACGAAGATAGTTTCCAAAATTTTAGCAGATTTCGCAGATAGTTTCTGCTTGTAGATTAAAAAAAATAAAATGTTATTTACAGCAATTAAAACACTTACTCAAGGCTTCACTTTGATTAATATATTTAATTCTATTTTAATCTGAAGAACTTTCACTATTTTTTTACAGACTTTTCTGGCCTCCAGATTTTATCAAGGCTTATTATCAACGTATAGGAACTGTATCAAAAGTTTCGTTTACACAGGAAGAATTTAAATTTTATTGCCAGGTTCTTCTTGTAGTTGCCAGTTATCAAACAGAGGTCATCGCTCTTTCCACGTTTATAAGTGAGTCATGAAAAAATTCTCATTGGCTACCCACCGGGAATCGAACCCAGGGTCTTTCAGTTACGCGCCGGATATGCTTCCACTGCACCACAGCGGCCTCGAATTCCTCCAGACTCACACACACTAACTGCCAAGCCAATTTAGCAGGTTGCTTCTTGGAGCCCCGTACAATGCGGGACTCCGGTGGTGGCCAATGAGAATTTTTCCGTGACTCACTTATAAATGTGGAAAGAGCAATAACCTCTGTTTGATGTTCCTGGTTAACGTCAAATGTCAGTATTAGTTGCCAGTTATTTAATTAAAGTCAACAATTTTTGAATTAAGTTGTTGAAAATGCTATTTATAATTTTTTAAGGTTCATTAATGGAACTATTTTTCTAGATATAAAAACTTTCTTTAATTAGTCTCTTGTTTTTATGAGGTTCATAGTTCAATATTTTAATATTTTGCCGTAAAGGTCTATTTTGCACACATTCAGTTGTAATGTACTTATTTTGTCCCCACTGAAATCTGTAATGTTCTAATAATTATTTATTGTTTTATGAACTTTTCTTTAAATTATCTTATTCTACTGTTATCGTGTGTGTGATTCGTGGGTTTGCAGCAAGTTTTCTGTTTCAATGCTTGTGTACGCAGATACATTTTATTTTTATACAACTCTGGGTATATCATTCTCTCTATATATATACTGTATATACATATACCATAATACTGGGTAGATAAGCCATGGTGTATGTGAGTTCAAAATTAAATTTTTGGCTCGTGTGTCTTATACAGCATGGCGGCGCATACTGCTCTTTTTTTTTTTTTTTTTTTTTGGCGGAGCAAAATTATGTAACAAAAAACTTTTGGCTTGTTCCATTTTTTTCTGCAGGAAGATATCTTAATACAGAGGGAATGGAATAACAATGTTACAGCCACATGCAATAAATTCCATCCACCCCCTCTTAAAACAAGACATGAAAATAATAGGTTAGAGGATTGAGGTGGGACAGGCAAGAGAGAGGTGACTCCAACAAAACTCGGAAAAAATCCGTGGCTGGGGAAAACTTTGCAGAGAATCGATCTTGTTAGCAAGGATCGCCCTTGTTTCATGCTCCTAGCAACTAACTCTCTTTGAACTCATGACATCATCAGCTTCGCTCCGAGGCTAACGCTCTCTCTCGTCTCTCCCCTCTTGAAACAGGATATCTGACTACCATCCAAGATCGATTGTCATTGGTCAATGACAGCACATGCAAATTTTGTCAGTGATGTGTGCGTTCGTTGCATTCAGTTCGCCAAATCGCATTTTCTCGAGTACGCTATGCGTAGTTCTATGTTATCATGGAAAGTAAAATGGCGAAACGCAGAAGTTATACTTCTAGTTTTAAACTAATGGCAAATAAATACGTTTTTCCGAATCCTGGAAAAACATCAAAACTTCGACAATTATTTCGGGCTTCACTGAAGCAAACATTAATTCTAAAAACTGTGATGAAATGCCAGAAGACAGCGAAAGTGATGCGGATGACGCTGAGGTTTTTTTAGATGATGAGCTTTTAAGACTTTTTAATTCGGACAGTGAAGTTTCCGATTTTGATGGATTTGATTGAAAAACTATGTGTACCAGATATTTTCAGAATGTTATGCGTGTATTTTTTAAATTCTTGAGGTATAAATGTTTTATAATTGGTTTAAGCGCCTTATGAATTCTTTGAGTAAATTTTTATAAAATAGGTAGTGGGGCAAGTGTTATCCTTAAGATTGAATCTTGTTTAATAGATATTTTTATTTATTATTTGAAAGATCAGGTACTATATTTTTATCTACGTAATGTTTTCAAGACTCCAACGTGGTACTACCCCACCTTACTGCAAAGGTGCGGCGTTTCTGATTTTTTTTTCATTCGGCCCCTTTTTTTATTGCTGCGGCGTATACGCCAGTGCGGCTTACTTACCCGAAATTACGGTATATACACTGACTGGTCACTGAATTATGACTACCCCTATCAAAAGTGGAAGGGCCCATTGACCATGTGATTTCTGAGAGGGTGTGATTAGTTGACCACTGACAAAGCATAAGGTGTGAGTGGAGCAGTAGGTCGTAAAATTCAGAGTGTGATGGGTAAATGGAAGGATTTATTAGACTTTTTAAAAGGACAGATTGTTGGAGCTTGGAAAGTGGGTTCCAAGCTCCAACAATCTGTAGGGTGTCTCAATTTCCCAAGCGGCTGAACTGGTGGGCAGTTGGCAAGCCACCATAGTTAAAGTGTATCAGGTCTGGCGTGAAAATGATGGAAAAAAAAAAAAAAGGCTTGGTGTTAAAAGTTCACAGAACAGCAAAAGGTTGATCTGAGAGGTGAGCACCAGGTCCTACGACTCATGAAGGCACTGTTCAACAGTTGACTACCCAATACAACATAGATCAACCCAGAACAGTATCTGTTGTGACCATGCATTGCACGCTTACACATGTATGGGCTATAACAGCAGATGATCCCAATGACATTCTCTCCTAACCACAGTTCATCGATAAAAAGATCATGCAACTTGGATGTTGGATGACTGGAAAAAAAGTGTGCTGGTCTGATGGGTTGTATTTTTACTCCACTCGACAGATAGTCGTGCACATATTTGGCACAAAGTACATGAAGCACTTGATCCATCCTGCGTGGTCTCCACAGTGCAAGCTGGTAGAAGTGGTTGTATGGTAGGGCATGTTTACCTGGCAGGAACTTGGACCCCTGGTACATCTGGAACAATGTACAACTGGTGCCCAATATTGTGAATTGTTTGCTGACTCTGTACACTCAGCAATGTTGCACTTTTTCCTGAATGGTGATGGTGTCTTCCAAGATGAAAATGCACTGAGCCACAGGCTCAATGTTGGGAAGGAATGGTTTGGGGAACACAGTTCAGACTTCCAGCAAATCCATTGGCTTCCAAACTCCCCAAATATCAATCCCACAGAGAACTTATGGGATACTATGGAGTGGCATATGGATACACCAATCACCTCCATACCTACACTTAAAGCTGCATTACACACAGCTTTGTTGGCCATACCTTCAACTGCTTCTGGCATCTTATTGAATTGATGCCACGTCAGGTAACTGCTGTACTGAGGGCAAAAGGAGGAACTATGAAGTATTAGATAGGTGGTGTTATAATATGCAATAGATGGAATCATTATAATAGCATATTGACACACTGCCATGTTAGAGCTACAGCAAGGCAGTCATATGATTGGAATCTGTTTGCTGTTTGTGTTAGGCTTAACCAATTATGATGATCCATCAGGAAATTTATCATGATATTGAATGTGCAATCATATTTCAGTACTTTCATTGAAGATCCACTGATCTTCAAAATTAGCAAAATGTTCACTGTGGTTTTCAGATACTAAGATAAACCTAACATGTATGCTGGGTGGATGGGGGAGGGGTGTGGGTAGTGACCACGTTGAGCAATTGTGTGGGCAATAAGCAGTTGCCCTTCCCTAATTTCAGGCAACTCTGGGTGGACTACAATCACCCTTTCCATGCAAAATAGTGATGCTTGCTGATCTGCTACACTGTATATTATCAGTATCTATGTAACAAACAGTATATATACAAAAACAGGTTAAATGTTATTTGCATGCTCCAAAATAAAAGCATGAATAATCATCATAAAAAAAAAAAAAAGGTTCTCATGAAAAAAAAAAAGATTAGGGCCTAATGTAAAAATAAAAAGTGCATCCATAATCTACAGAACTTCAACAAAATGGATGACAGGGAAGTTAAGCTTCATTCATTTAGTGTGTGTGTGTGTGTGAAGGGTTGCTTATTTAAAATAATTACTAACTCTTAAGCTAATTTTTCTCTTTCATTTCCCCTCCTCTCAAGTGAGTTGGTTGGGATATTGTTAAGTCCCAGCCTATGCATGTTTAAGATTAGTATTTTTGTACTGTCTCATTTCATTCAGTTCCATAGAAAAAAAAAAAAAAAAAAAAAAAAAAACTGCCAGGGTAAAAAAAAAAAACATATTAATAAGGGTACCATTTACATAAAATTTACCCTGTGGCAAATAAAAAAAAAACACCCCAAGGATCAGGAAAAATCCAAAACATTCTTAAAGTCTATAATTTCAGGTATAACAAACACACATTTTCTTGTCTGAACAGATCAATTCCTTTAATAGGTTTAGCTCCAATTTCCATCTTCTCCTGGAAACATTTGTGTTGGTAAAATAGAAATATAGAGATACATGAAATGTCACCTTGTCTAAAAGTGAATAGAAAATTTTCAGTTTTGAGGTGAATGTCAGTGTAATTTAAGTCTGCACTCCTAAGCATAGCCACAATGGGACTTTTGAACCATCACAGCTGTTTGGTGGCAACAGCAAGAAAACTTGCAAACATCCATCCCCTAGTTTCATGCTCTAACCATAGGCCAACAAAATTTTTGTTTTATACAACTTTCTTACATACAGGTCCAAGTGACTTTGTGTGATAACATGCAGTGTATACTAAAACCTCAAAAGTTATTAAGTATTTTGTTTAGAAATCTGGCAACCAGAAAACAAAAGTAGAACTCAAGGGTTTATGACTGAGTGTGTAGTGTAACAAAAGAAAACATGGATAACAAGCAAAGGTAAGTTTTCTCATTGATATCATAACTTGGTAGGTCACCAATACAAAGATTATATGATACGAAAGAAGCCATTGAACTATCACAACAGGGGTGTTTTAATGGTATTTTAAAAGGTATAAACAAATACTTTAAAAAGGATCCATTGCCATCAGATATGTAATGACCTGTCTTTTTGTTTTGTTTTTTCAGGAAAAAAACTCAGGTTATATAACACAGTTGTGAACAGCAGTTAGTATTTAAATGAATTCCCCAGCTTTAACTTGAAGTATCTTCTACCATAGTGCAATAATTTCTTTAATTTAAAGTCTCAAATATATATATTTTTTAATTTATTCATTTAAAGTCAGTCATGCATCCATAAAACATAGGTATTTCCTAATTTTTGTCTGTTACAGATTTTGTAGATATACTTTTGAATCATGTCAGAATGCACAAGATTTGTGAAAATATCAGTACCAACTGTTTCAGCAACCCATGTTAATACTTCTTTGCTGTAGCCTCATTTAGAAAGCATTTAGACATGAGAGATAAGAATGAAAACAGCACAAAAACAAATTAACATGCATGTAGTTTTTGAAAAAAGTTTTCCTGTTATAACTGTTCTCAATTGTAAAAAAATCAGCTGTTTCCTATTTTTTAAGGTTTTCCCATTTTTAATTCTAGGTTTAAAGCCTAAATATTTCATTCTACGAATCTTCATCCTTCAAAAAATTTCCTTTCATTCAATACCTCGCAAAAGTTTTCAGCACCCCTTCAATATAAAATTCCTTGAAAAACACCTGAACACATCATATGTGCCTCTAACCCAATACCTCAGGCCACTTGACCACATGGCTAGTTGACCTGACTTTGAAGATACTGTGGTTAAACAAGACACTCTACGATCATACGTCATAATTTACCTACAGCTATTTCTGAACTATAATAATTAATACTGTCTATAAATGATATGTTCATTGCACAGCAATGCACACGACACTTCATTACTGCATAAAGATGTCAGAATAAAATTTCCTTGATACCATTTCAAAATACACCAAGTGATCAGTGAATTATGACCACCTCTAACAAAAGTGGTGGCCCATTGACCACGTGATTTCCAAGAGGGTGCGATTAGTTTACCACTGATGTAGCATATATCAGGTGCGAGTAGAGTAGTAGGTAGTAAAATTCGAAGTGTCGTGGGTTAAACTTATAAGGATTTATCAGACTTTGAGAAAGGACAGACAGTGGGAGTTCAATGAGCAGATTCCTCAATTTCCTAAATGGCTGAACTGGTGGGTTGTTCACGAGCCACCATCATTAAAAGTGTATCAGGACTGGCATGAAAATGGTCAAACAATGACCTGGAGGTAAAACTGCACAGGACAACGAAAGGTTGATGTGATAGTTGAGCGTAGAGTCCATTGACTCATACAGGCCAACAGATGTAGCACAGCACAGTTCAACAGTTGACTACCCAATACAACAGAGGTCAAACCAGAACAGTATCTGTCATGACCATGTGTCACTTGCATGCAGGATAACCAGATGTCTGGCTTTTGGAGGACATGTCCTCCTTTTCTTACCATATCCTCCAAGCATTAAGGGAAATAGCCCAAGTGTCTGGCTTTTTCAATAAGGAATAATTCATACACATTTTCATCAAATTCTTTTATTGTAATCATATCAAGCAACCGTTAAAATGTATGAATTCATTTCTGGATTCTTGCTCACGCCCTCCCTCATTTTCCATTCAGTTTATTCCCGCAATCCTGCAGCTGCTTGCTGCAGTGCATCACTTGTAAGTCAACAGCACAGAGAGAACCCAGCAGTGCGCATTTGTCTATCTGTCATTCATCGCATGTGGACAGTGTTGTGCAGTGTAGTCATGTAAACAGTCCATTTATACTGCTTGTTTTGAGTCATTGCTGCAAGTTTTTTTTTATATTAGAGGTTTAACGACCACCGCGAGCAACTCAATGGGCTATAGGCAGTCGCCCATCCCTAATTTAGGGTCACTGATTCCAGGGAAGGGAGAAAGCCAGTGCCGTAAGAAAAACACAACATCCATGCCTCATCGGGATTCGAACCCGGACCCGTTTTGGACGAATTATCAGAAGCTATCGCTAAGACCACTGCTCCACCGGGGCGGCACTGTGAGTTTTTTCTCTTTATAATTCAAGTATCTTAATCAATCAGTGAGGAGTATACTGTTAGTTAAATATGATTCGAAAAACATGTCGTGCTCTGAATTTCGCAAATATTTGTTAAAGAAACCCGATTTACTGAAGAAAATCTCTTCCAGTGAAAAATATAAGTAAAAATGTACAGCAGACTAAAATCTTTCCTTCTTTTTTAAAGTTTTACACATGTAAACCCTTTAACTGAAAAATTTAATTACAGAGTATGTGCACTCAAATTTATTTTTGTACAAAATTTATCATGTCCTCGAAATGCCCTCCTTTTTGAATGAAAATGTTCTTCCATTCCAAAAAGTCATATGTTAAACCTGCACGCATTGGCTATAAGAGCAGATGACCACAATAACATCCTCAACTAACCATGGTTCAACGGCGCAAAAGACTCACCTGGTGCAATAACATGAAAATTGGATGACTAGAAAAAATGTGCTGGTCTGAAGAGTTGTGCTTTTTACTCCACTCTGTGGATGGTCATGTATATGTTTTGCACAAACATAAAACACTCGATCCATCCTTCATGGTCTGCACAGTGCAAGCCAGCGGAAAGGGTTTTGTGGTGTGGGGCATGTTTACCTGGCAAGAACTTGTACCCCTGGTGCATGTGGAACATATGACTGGTGCCCACTATCCTGTATTTCTTGCTGACCCTGACTTCTCAGGAATGTTGCACTTTTTTCCCGAATGGTGACTTCCAAGATGCGCCGAACCACAGCTCCAATATGTTGGGCAGGAATGGTTTGAGGAATTCAGTCCAAACATCAAACAAAGATTTTTGCTCTTTCCACGTTTATAAGTGAGTCACGGAAAAATTCTCATTGACCACCACCGGGAGTCGAACTCAGTCCAAACTTCCAGTACATTGATTGGCCTCTGAACTCCTCTGATACTAATCCCATAGAGTACTTATGAGACACTATGGAATGGCATATCAGTCATCTCGATACACCAATCACCAGCATTGAAAGCCCTATTACACACAGCTTGGTTGGCCACACCTCCCAACTACTTCTAGCATCTTATTGAGTCCATGCCACATTGAATAGCTGCTGTAATGAGAGCGAAAGGAGGACCTACGAAGTATTAAGTAGTAGGTGTCATAATTCAGTGATCACTTAGTGTACTTCTGAAATGTAAAGTTCTGGAGAGCGATTAAAAATGCAATTTTCGAGATCACCCAGGTTGGTTTAAAAGGGAGGTGCACTTATAGGGTCACTGCAAACCTAACATATGACATGTATGAAAATCTGAGAAAAATAAACTGAATTCTGTCAGTTTATTTCGTGGAAATGCACATCTGAATTACCTGGCCTTCTGCCAAACCTATTCACATGCGAGGATTCAAACTATTTCCAAACTAGCATTCCATTCTCTAAGTACCTTACTATCGTGGCTGGAAAAAAGTTGCCTTAACTCCCTGTGAAAAAATAATAATTAAATCGGTCCACCAGCGTTTACTTTTCATCTAAACGGTACACAAATTACAACATATACGCAGGTGAAACATACACACGGAACGGGGTTGCTGAAATTTTTGTATTTTTAATGATAGTTGATAAATAGAAAATCAAATGCTTCTGCGTCCATCTGTTTCCTGAAATCGTTAAAAATTTATCTGTCATATGCTGGTAATCATAAACGTGTGTGCTCACCTTTTTCTTCTCCGATTTTGACATCCAAAAACACGTGTGGATTTCCCTCCCTAGGGGCTGCCATGTTCAATGTTGTGATTCTTCAATTTGATGAATGAAGAACGTTGGGACTATTTGCACTGACTTAGTTTTTCCCACCGTGGCCAGACCAAATGTTCAAAACAAACGTAAACTTGCTCTTATTATTTTGTTTTGTTTTGGGGGTTTAACGACCACCGTAAGTAACTCAATGGACTATAAGCAGCTGCCTGGCCCTAATTTTGAGCCACTGTTTCCACGGAGCATTATCTTTGCCTTATCCGGATTCAAACCTGGGTCCATCTCGGACGAATAGGAAGCGATCAGCTCCTCATACCTCTCGGTCACTGGGGCAGCCTCATGTTATTCATACAGCAGTTCAGGCAAACATTTGAAATACAATTTTTTGCTTGGTTAGCTAACAGACGGGCATGCATGAATTTATACGCGTAAAATACTTCACCTAAAATATCAATTAGTCCTAGCTAGCCTCCCCGGTGGCCAACTGGTTAGAAACAGAGGCGTAGCCAAAGGAAGGGTGTGTGTGTGTTTGCCTCGGGTCCGGAGCCCCCCCCCCCCCTTGAGAGTAGATTGAGTACAAATTTAAAGCGATATATATGTATATACGGGAATTTCACCGATGAACCAAATGCATGGACTCCGCCCCCTTAAGAAATTTTTGGCTACGCCACTGATTAGAGCAGTAGATTTCGACTAGTCTGAGCTGAGCCCAGGTTCGAATCCCGAATGAGGCGCAAATGGGACGATTGTCTTACGGCGCTGGCCTTCTCGCTTTCCTGGAACCAGACTCTCCAAATTTGGAACGGGTTACTGCTTATTGCCCTTGGAGTTTCTCGTGGTGGCCATTAAATCATGAAACAGTAAAACGAGAGAGTTCTAACTACATACTGCAGCTGAAAACTATAAGTTTGAAAAACGGTATAGGTCGCCCCGGTGGTGCAGTAGTCTAAGCGCTGGCTTCTGACGATTCGTCAGAAATGGGTCCAAGTTCGAATCCTGGTGAGGCATGGATGTTGTGTTTGCCCTACGACACTGGCTCTCTCCCTTTCCTGGAACCAGCTACCCTAAACCAAGGACGTTGGAATAAGACTTCTGGAGATGCCCTGGGTCTCTTAACCGTGACGAAGCCACAAAGTATAGGAATTTGATGTTGTTTACACGATCTATGGAGTTTGTGCAGTTTTGACGGAAAACGTCTTACCCCGTGGGTCCGGTATGGAGGAAAACTATGTGAAAGTCGATGTTACGATTTTATGTATACCAGACAAATCTTAACTTTAAAACTATAACGCATATCGAAATAAGCAATTGGGAACCTCAACGAACTATAGGGGGCGCTGCGCAAACGTAAACAAACTTCTCTAGTACGGGTAACGTCGCTCGTGTTTCCATAAAGTCGAATGTTCGAATGGCTGGTTTGTCGCTTTCAATCCTTGAAATAATGAAATTTGTGGACGCTTCTAAAAATTCAAGATGCATTAAAGAAGGGGAAGTGATTGTTAATGTAGGCCATATAATTTCTTGTGGAATTAAGAAGGAAGATGGAAGAAAAATTCTCATAGTTTCACACTGCATTCAGTTCACGGCAATAACGTCGTCGCCTCACTCCAACAACGGTGTTTTAGATACAAGTAACAGTGAAATTTCTATAAAGTCATTTGAATGCTCTTGTAAAGCGGGCAGAAGTGGAACGTGTAAGCACTGTGTAGCAGCAATGCTTTACTGTAACAGGTAATTTTTATTTTTACATTTTCAGGCAAGTGATATAGTAATACCGACAGGGGTGTTCTAATCCGGATTACTATTAAAAGCTGATATTTCGTTTCACTTGACGTTTCCCAGGACCCATTTCAATACTGTCAACAATAACATTTGTAATTTTTGAACATTTTCCTAAAAGTGTTTGTGAATTGGTAATTGTTGATCATCATTGGGTTCTGCGTTTTTGAACCGATGACTGTTGACAGAATATTGCAAATCTTGTTCCATAATGAAGTTTAAATTTATATGGATAACAGCAATTATTTGTTTTCAAGATTATGTAGAAATGCGGATTTTTTAATTACTACTATGCAATAAAAACATGCTGCCTTGTTTATTATTCATTCAAAGACGTTACTTGGTTAGTAGCATTTCACTGGAAGGATTTCAAACGCAAGGCACAAACGTTTATACTAACTTGTGAAAAACATAGCCGAAACCTTGGGAACGACATTGCGGGACACAACAATATGATTTGTTCTTCTTCACGGAATTCTCCATTATACAATTCTCTAATTCCAGAATGAATGCAAAAATACACCAAACTACGACAACTGAACGTAATGAGTGATCTACCAACCGCCAAGCATTGAGCCAAAAACGTTACCCGTACAACAGTAATTCTTCCTTTTGCCGCTAGAGGGAGAGCGGACCGCTGAGATTGCCAATACACGGTTTAAAAAAGCAAGGATGAAAGAATGTCACGCGACATGATCCTTGAGCGCGTAACGTCACACGCCACCACAAGATGGTTGCCAAGTTAGAGTGGAAAATTACCAGTTCGCCGCGCTGCAAAATTAGTATAGCTCCGGAACGCGTACGCGTATGACGTTGTGTGAGGTGTCGTTTAACAGAGCTCGACGAGTCCTATAAAATAAAATGCTCATAGTGACAATAGTAAAAGAACTTGAAAAATAAACAGTGACAAAGTGTTGAACTTGGACAACTTTTCGTTAAAATAAAATGCTCATAGTGACAATAATGAAATAATTTGAAAAACATACAGTGACAAGGTGTAGAACTTGGACAACTTTTCGTTAAAATTTCTAAAATGTCGAAATATCTTCAAAACAAGAAGGTATATCGTAAACGCTTACAAAGTGAAAGAAGAATAAATGACGAATCCAAAAAGGCCCCTATGACAGTAGCATAACGAATGCGGAGGGCCGCCCCGGTGGCGCAGTGGTCTAAGGCGCTGGCCTCTGATCATTCGTCCGTAAGGGGTCCGGGTTCGAATCCCGGTCAGGCATGGATGTTGTGTTTGTCTTACGGCACTGGCTCTCTCCCTTCCCTGGAACCAGTGACCCTAAATTAGGGACGGGCGACTGCTTATAGCCCATTGAGTTGCTCACGGTGGTCGTTAAACCTCCAATCAAAAAATAAAAAAAAAAAACGAATGCGGAGGATCAGGCAGCGTCGACAAGTTGAGGCGAGTACCAGTCGCGCAGACGCCTAACGCCAGTTCACATGCAATGGATGTCGACAGTGAGATAGAACCGATGGAATGCGACGAAATACAAGCAGATGAGACGTTTGAGAATCGAGATTTAGCGTTTATAACCCATTGGCGTCTGGCGACGAAGTACTTTGAAAAGTCGTTCTATGGTAACAAGTTGGGTTTTGTTTGTGGAGTTTGTGATCGCATTTGGTTCCAAAATGATTTAAAACGGCCCAATGCAGCTATGTTGCAATTCTTACTACAGGAATTCACAGATTAAGACGTTCAACAGTTTATGTTGCGCTCAAACTGCTGAACATCAGTAAAGCAAGAAAAGGTGCCAACGTTGAGTAAGAGTAACGGCTTCACGTACCCACCGAAGCCAACACACTTGCCGTCGTTGGATCCGCTCAGCGAATGTCTAATATCTCTGCGACTACCGTTTATGCAGATTAGGCGTCTTCATTGTCAGCACGGTATTGTGGGCTAAGTGATTAAAGTGCCCTGCGATCTGGATGAAGTGGTCAAGCAACTTCCAAGACACTTGGACCGACGACGACCCAGCGATTAATGTTAACTTGAAGAAAAGCATAATCCGCAAGTCTGCATACATGAGCGGTTACGTTAAGAAATCTGCATTAAAAGCTTGCTTGGTTACGTTTCTTAGTTGAACAGCCGTTGTACAAGTTCTACAACATAATAGTGGATTGGTCTCATGCTGACAGACGTTTCAAACGGCGCAGAACTTGAACTTGAGCAGCGACCCAGTCACTTCACGCTCCGACTACTTGGCACTCACGGAGACCTGGATGGATAAAGACAAAATCGTCGACATATCCGTCTTCAAACACTTTAAGTCCAAAGAGGGCGGCAGACACGGCGATGACGACGACCAACAGCCCAGTACAAGTCGTGGCACTGGCAAAAAGAGTAGTGGACTCTACGGTGGCACGGCGTCTTCAAGAATCAGAAAACGTCGAGGGCTCATGTCGCTAGACCCGTTCCACAACGGCCAATACCCAAGTATTCTGGATTCAATTGTCTACAGGATATTCATGTCGCCGAAGGCGTACTAGTGGAAGTTGAGATACCCAACCAATTCAAATTCGTTCTAGTGTCAGTCTATATTCATCCACAGACACCACTTAACTACATCGAGATGTTTCTCTTCCAACTAATGTTTTACTACCAGGGGCCAGGGGTGCACACAGAATTTCCTTAAGAGGGGGGGGGGTGGCGGTCCGACAAAAAAAAATGCACGGTTGGATTATATATGTGTGTGTGTGTGGATTCTTTTTGTTAGCATAAATCAGCACTGATGTGTTCACAGGTTAAAAAAACCTTACTCTTTTGAATAAGTCTGCTAAATTAAATGTGATATACATGTGCATTAATACATGTATATCCATTAATATTTATGTAAAATCTTAAGACGTACAGAAAAACAAAGTTTAAATCGCTTCTCTTACTGTAATGCAGAAACATTTTCATCTAAGCTCACTTTAAATAAAATATATAAATTATATGCTTACCCTGACAGCACTGTTCATTACACTGTTAAAGAGCAGACACATTATCAATGGAAAACGAAAAATCTAAGTAAGCAATAATATTTAACTCACCTAAGTATTCCTCATCGATCTTTGAAAACTATTACAGTTGTCGAACTACCTTTTCAGAGAGGGAATTGAAATGAACACTCTGGGGTTTCACTAATTCCCTGCTTCAATGCTTGCCATCGTCAGCCATCCAAAACAGATGCAGCGTTCCTATGGCCAAAGAGCACTCTGATTTCTGTGATTGATACAATCACACCACAGCCAGCTCGTTTCAATAAACATGCGCAGAAAGATTTTTTTATTAATTTCGCCGTAGTCGGAATAAGGTATTTTAAAATTCTGCGGAGGGTCCGGACCCGACGGACTCACCCCGTGTGTGCGCCCCAGTTTACTACACAGTGCATGTCAGAACAATAGCCAGCGACTGGCCCTGCGATCACAACATACCGCTTCTGCTCACCGGGGACTTTACCATTGAATCGTCGAACGATCGTCTGAAACAGTTTCTGAACAAGTTCAGATTGGTGTTGACTACGGATCCAACTGACTTCACAACTTTTAAGAATACCACGATGGACTTAACGTTCTCTAGAGATATAAGGGTAGCATGTAAGTCTTGCATATCGTACTACTCGTACCATTGTGCTGCCTTCAACAAAATTTTACAAATTAGTCAGCATTGTGAGAAATAAATAAAATAAAAGCCATGCAAGTTCGTTGCGCTCATTTCTTTCTTACCAACCTTACAAACACCCCGCCCTGACAAAACCGCCTGGGTAAGACGTTTTGCGCCAAAAACCTCAGCGGTAGTGACCCCGACACTATACCTACCTCGAATTTTTTGCATGTGGTTTTTGCTGTCTGATATTTTTGAGTTTCAGGGTTTTGGGTGGCAGAAACCATTATAATACTAAATCGGAGAGCTTTACGCTCCACAGACGAGTAAAGTTTTAACATTTTGTTTTGTTTTGTTTTGAACTTTCACTAACGTTCCATGTGTTTCAGTGTAAAATGGAAATGAGAAGGTACCACAAAATAATTAAGAATTTTATAAATCCAGCATTTTCTCTCCCATCTGCTGCAATTACAATGCAAAATTAAAAACATCAATGACAAAAGCCTTGAAAACCACCAGCTTTCTTATACTTTTATGGCCGCAGCTGTCCTTGAATTTTGATATTTTTCTGATATGTTCTCAAATTTAGACTATCAGTAGTTGCTTGTCACGTTAAAAATGAAGAATATTCTTAAAAAATTGTACCTACCTGCCAATTTTTTGTATTGTAAAAATCAAAATTTCAGCGGGTTTTTCTTTCTTGTTGTTTCACGGGTTTTAACGACCACCGCGAGCAACTCTAAAAACTATAACCAGTCGCCGCCCGTAATTTAGGACCGCTGGGTCTAGGTAAAGGAGAGAACTAGTGCTGTAAGAAAAGCATACTACACGGTACTGCATGCAGGATTTTAACCCGGAATCATTCGGATGAGCGGTTAAAAGCGAGTGCTTCGATCACTGCGCCACCGGGGCGGTTGCATTTTGACTGTACTTGTTTTGAGTTCCACCAAAACGTTTACAAAAATGAGGAAATTTCCCTATGAATTTCATTCTCTAGAAAAATAAGGATCATGGAGCCTATGGTTAATCCAGTGCATGTATCCGAGGCGACGCATTTCACATTTGCTGAGTATTTTCTCTCCATCAGAGCTCTGCTTTGTCGGTACAACTTACGATCGTTTTACAACGCATGTACAGTATATTTTTAAGATGAAAATTTTCAGGTGTAATATCAAACTTAGTGAAATAGTACAATTTTGTGAGAAAATGTTTTACATATTTAGTGTGAGTATGTACATGTGTCTCCAAATGATTGACCGATTTGGGGATAACGCACTGTTTTATCCTTATATCAATGTTTCAATATCTATTCACCTTACAAGGCTATAAGCAATCGCCCGTCCCTAGTTTGTTTAGGGTCATTGGTTCGAGGGAGAGAAGAAAACCGGCTCCGTAAGACAAACACAAAACTCATGTCTCATCCTAAAGGCGAACCTGGACTCTACTCGGACGACTGGTCAGAAACCTATGCCTCTGACCACTCGGCCACCTCAGCGGTAGAAAACTGTGCTTTACAAGATATGATCAAAACTCCTATCGGCTAGGATTAATTCAATGATTACAAAGCGCACTGAAGCTTCCTGAATTTTTTTTTTGATTGAGTGTTTAACGACCACCGTAAACAACTCAGTGTGCTATAAGTACACGTCTGTCCCTAATTTTGGGCCACTGGTTGCAGGGAAGGGAGAAAGCCAATACCGTAAGACAAACACAACATCCATGCCTCACCGGAACCCGGACCCTTCTAGGACGAATGGTTATAAGCCAACGCTTAGACCACTGCGCCACCGGTGCAGCTTCCTTGCATTTTTTTTTATTTTTAAAGGCATTCTTTTTAGAATTAAAATATCTTCAGTTCATTCAAGTCGGCTTGTTCTATGTCAACAACCAATGCTCATAACAGCGACTCAGAGTAGCTGGTTGCACTATGGGAGTGGCCGTTCAGTTGGCTCAGTGGTCTAAGTAATGGCTTCTGACAATTCATTCGATATAGGTCTGGGTTCGAATCCCGAGTGAGGCACGGATGATGTGTTTGTCTTAACGCATTGGCTCTCTACCTACCATGGAACCAGTGACCCTAAATTCGGAACCGCGACTGCTTGTAATCCACGGAGTTGCTCACGGTGGTCGTAACAAGCAAAAAGAAAGAAAGAAAGAAAGAAAAGAACTGTAGGAGTCCATAGTTTTCCCAGTTGCAGCTCTGCTTAGATTTTTCCATCGTTAGAACTAAAAAAAATAATAATAAAAAAAAAAATTAGGTCTAATCTGACACCAAAATTGTAGCGACTTTTTTTTCAGGTTTTAACATTCCATTTTGGCCCCGAATGGCGTTACTAAACGCAAAGCCATTCTATACTAAAAAAAGCTTTGCGATTGAAATGTTACAAAATAAAGCAAAAATAGCGTACGATTTTTATACATTAACACTTAGTAATTTTCTAAAGAAAAATATTCCTTTTCTGCACTTGCATCTGACATACCAACAGTGACGGCTTTGAAATTTGTGACAGCCACCGGTATGTGGGCGGCAGTCGTGTTGGAAAGGAGAACTAAGGTACTTTGATTGAACAGCATTTGCATAGCAAGCACAATGCTTTTGCTTAGATGGAATGTTGCACTTTGGTTTGGGTTAGGTGGGTAGGCTATTGGGGATTATGGAGAGGTTAAAGCACCCCAAATAGCCTTTGGTGCCGCCCCTGCAAACGAAACAACGCAATAATTTCTCTGTACGTCTCCTTTATCCACATCATTGCAACCGTCCAGAAGCTAACTTGAAACGGATAAAGTACGGTAAAAAATCGGGCATTCAAAACAGGAGCGGATCCAGGATTTTCATGGGGGGGGGGTCGTAAATAACCGGGGACCTTTCTGATTTATTTTTCCTCAGTATGAAAAATTGTTCTAAGTACGTCGATAAATTCGTCCAATTAATTAACACTGCTAGCCACCCAAAATGCAACACCAAGAAGGACACGGGATAGCAAAGCCAGATTTACTGGACGCATAACAACAGATACAAAGATGAAACGATTGAGCTTACATGCCCATGCGACTTGCGGAACACGCAGACATCAATAGTTCGTGTGGCCCACATGGCTTGCAATAACGGCCGCTACACGCCGCGGCATCGAATGAAAGAGGCTTTGGATGTGCACTTGGGGTATGTCGGTCCAGGCTGCTTCCACACGTTGCCACAATTCATCAGGCGTAGCCGCGGGTGGCGCTTGCCGGGCCACTCGGTTGCCTATCAGCGACCAGACGTGTTCGATGGGCGACATACCGGGAGAACAGGCAGGCCACGGCAGCAGTGAAACCTGGTGGGCCGTGAAGAATTGTTGCACGATGCGTGCCACGTGCTGGCTCCAAAACGTCGGAGATGTAGCGGTTGCTGTTGAGTGTACCGGTGATACGTACCAGAGGGGTGCGGGTGTCATATCCAATTGCACCCCAAACCATATCGCCAGGCGACGGACCGGTATGGCGATGCATAATGCAGGCGTCATACATTCTTTCGCCGCGGTTCCACCACACGCGGATCCGACCATCGTGATGTTGCTGGCAGAAGCGGGATTCGTCGGAGAAGACAATGTCGTGCCATTCCGTAGTCCAGGTGCGGCGTTCAACGGCCCACTGCCGCCGCACTCGCCGGTGGTATAACGTCAATGGTAATCAGAGCAATAGGCGCCGTGCGACAAGTCCCCGCTCCTGCAGACGACGTCGAACGGTACGTGCTGACACAGGTTGTTGCCCAACACACCCTAATTCTTGCGCTAACGTTCGTGATGTGGCATTGCGAGCCGTCAATGCCCGCCGTAGAACATGCCGGTCCTCTCTTTCGGTGGTGTGCCGCGGCTGCGGCAATCGCTCACGTATGTCCATCCGTCCCTCCTGCACCCACCGAATCCATACTCACCTCACTGTGGCTGGATGTCGTCCCACACGAGCGTCGATGTCTCGGTACGATAAACCGCTGTCGCGATAAGCCATTATTCGTCCTCTGTCGAACTCCGAAACGTGCTGGAATGACTGCCATATTCTGCGACGAGGCATCAGGGAGCTTCCCACGCACAGGTCCGGCAGCACAACATACTTCCACCCCGCGTTCTGTGCACCCTTCTCATAGTGCTTCTCGGTGCCGTGCCGGGCGCACACGATTTGCATATGCCCTGCAATGCTAATCGTTTGCATGTCCTTTCGCGGGCGACGCATGCTGCGAATTTCAGGCCAATCGGATGCTTCCTTCTTGGTGTTGCATTTTGGGTGGCCAGCAGTGTACATACTTTTAAGTAATACTTTCTTTCACGAAAAATTATTCAATTTGTTACACTTTTAATTTAGTGCTAACAGATCAAAGCTTTTCTTTGGTCCTGAGGGTAAGGCGCGCGCCCGCACTCCCTCCTCTGGATCCGCCCCTGATTCGAAATACTGAGCGAGCCTTAAACCATATGGCTGAAAGATGGATGGATTTTTACCACACTTTAGAGGTCGGCATGGGTCTTAATTTGAAAATCCCGCACGTCCAAGGCCCGCACCGTTTCAAATTTTTTAATTAAAGCCCGGCCCGGTCCTGTCCGTATATTTCTTTTGTTACCAAGGCCCGGACCGGCCCGTAAATTTCAAGAATTACTAAAACACGAATTTGACACCTGGTGCACTCGGTCATTCGACTCCTGAAGAGTTTTCGTTTTCTTAATGGCTACACATATTCTATTACAATAAACGTTAATTCGGAATATTTCTGTGACTCTGTATAAGTAACGTGACGTCTGAGGTGGGAAGGGGGGCTTGTATACTTAAAAATATTGCATGTAAACTACAATTTCCATGCGTTTCAAATTTTCTGGGTTTTCAAATTATCATTGCCTACTGCCGGATCCGGAATATCCTTGGGGATAAAGGGGGGAGTTAATTCAAAAAGTACGAAGTATCCTCCAGAATTATGGGTCTACTTACATTGTCTACAAGCACATTCCCCGGAAGCGATTTTTTCGCGAAAATCTTTCGCTTTGTTAAACTCCATAATAAGTATGGCAGAGTATTTATCAGCAACTCTGAACTGAGCATATGCTAGGGAAAACAACAACAGACTGCCCCCAGTTAACCAATGTCACAGAAGTTTTGAAAACGGCTGGGATATCAAAGGGTTTATTTGTCATCTGCTGACTTCCTGAGAGTACAAATGAGGAAAATACGGCACAGATTTCTACACAGAAGTAAGTTTCTCCCAGCCCATTTCTCCCGTGCCATTTAAGAAAACTTAAAAAGCTTTTCACCCATCTGGAGAACAAATTGCCGCCGACCAGAACAATAAAAAAGATCGTCTGCGGGCCGGTGGCTCGGTGTATAAATGCTGCAGTTAATAGCCTGCCCTGAAACATGAGAGGAGGATGAAAGTTAGAGAGATAGAGAAGGGACCACATTCACATTGAAAAACTAAGGGAGCTGATCTACTACAATTGTTTTGTAGGAGGGGAGGATGTCGTAAAACTTCTATTTTTTCCAACAGCGAAAATTATTCAATCTTGTCCTGCTGCTTTATGTTGTGAGATTTCCAAACGAGAAAAGCACTGTACAGCGATTGTTTTGCTCACGAAAAAAAAAAAAAAAACCCTCCTCGGCCCGTGTCTGTTTTACATTAAAAATTGAAAGCCCGGGCCCTGCCCGTTTTCCTAACTTAGAAATGAGCAAAGGCCATATCCAGCCCGGGCCCGTGCAGACCTATACCACACTTCTCACTGTTTAAACGAGCTAAACGCGTGTGTCAAAAATTTGCCTAAAATTGCATGAAATTCTTTGAGGATCGCGAACTAACTGAAGAAACCTGGACATGAGAGTTGTCATTCACCTCTACTGTCAACCAGTGGATTTCTTCCCTGTTCAGCACTTTGGGTAGATGTCTGCCCTTCTCCGGATCATTCTCGCCACACCTTCACTACGACGGCCCTCGGACAGCCAACAGTACCTGCAGTTGCAAAGTTACCTCTCCCCATCTTTTCATCGCCTATCATCAGTTTGCTTCCGGACCAACTATGGACAAGACTTTATCTTTCTCCATTACACGGACTTCGTACTGGCCAACTAACACGCCGTGCCGTTATAAATACTTCACGCAGGACAGCCAATTATGCCAGCGATTGCAAAGATAATGCTCCCTACCTTCCTCTCTCCGATAATCCTTTTTCGTCCAAACTCTGACAAGTCCTTGGCTTTCCCTATTACATGGACTTCGAACTGGTTAACTAACGCATCGTGCCGTGTGTACTTCGCATGGGTCGTGGACCCAGCATGGCATCGACTCCACAAAACCGCAGAAGATGCCCTTAGGTGATTACTATTTTTTTTTTTTTTTTTTTTTTTTTTTTTGATTGGAGGTTTTAACGACCACCGTGAGCAACTCAATGGGCTATAAGCAGTCGCCCGTCCCTAATTTAGTGTCACTGGTTCCAGGGAAGGGAAAGAGCCAGTGCCGTAAGACAAACACAACATCCATGCCTGACCGGGATTCGAACCCGGACCCCGTACGGACGAATGATCAGAGGCCAACGCCTTAGACCACTGCGTAGGTGATTACTATCTGATGGACAGAATGACGTTCTGGAGTTCAGCGAGTTCACTTGCATTGAGCAGCCAGTGATGCATTCAGGTATATTTTCAAGAGTGTTTAGCATCCCCCATCCCCACGAAAAGCCATGAAAGCCCCTCTGTAGGTTTTTAGACGATCTCCCTTTATATTTAATCTAATTATTTTCTTTACAGCTGAATATTTGGAGAAATTAATTAAAAGAAAAACTTAAGAAAGCGAGGGAAAATATTATGATAATAAAAACACAACATCCACATGGACTTCAGTCTGAAATTTCTATCACCCTTCAATAAAACCTTAAACAGTCCTCGCTGAAGGGGCAATTTTTCAAGCACTCGAACTACTTCTGCAATAAAAACCCAATGCCACAGAGTAGAGATATTTTCCACTGCAATACATCATATTTTGGAAGCTGGCATTCAGCTTTATTTCAATCTTCTGGATGCCGACTTTTCATGTAGGTCTATACGGTTAAAAGCCAAAAGTGTAGCTAACGTGATGCTAGTGCTTCTAATACAACAAAATATTTGCTAACTAATTTTTAACAATAGCAAATTATGAGAGATTGTTCCCATAAAAAGGTTGTTGTTTTTCCCTCGCGGTGGGTTATTTACGCTCTGTGACAAAAAATAAATAAATAAAAAATAAATAAAAATAAAGGCACCTCAAACTTTCATCCACCCACTCAAACGGTTAGTTAGTTTTTTTTTCTTACTATGTGCTAATCTAAGTAATCTAAAGGAGCTGAAACCAAATGGCAGGGGGTATGGTTTACACCACACGTTTTCAGGTAACACTGTAATGAATTCTTAATAATCAGAAACACGCTTGTAGTAAGGCGAGGGCATTTTTACCACTCCTAATGTTGGGAATGGGGGATTTTCTCCAGCGCAGCATTATCTTTCTAGCCACCTCAATATTTTACACCAGCTAATGGTGAAATCCGTGGTGCGCTACTCAATTAAAGCAAAGGTATGACATTTTTAATCATTTGTTAAGTGTAGATTTCTTGGAATTCGCATTTGCGATGTATGAGCATAAGAAAATGTTTATACTCTATTTAAAATTTTTGTACGTACTAATGTACAGTATGTATAAATAACAAAATTGTGGTTATATGCTAATAAATCAGTCAACCCCTCCAAAAAAAAAAATTGTAATTGCTCTCCCGAAAAGAACTCCCTGAATGTAACAATGTGAGCAGCTAATGCTTCTCTCTACTGAATCCCTTAGATATTTGTTGGGATTAAGTCGGAGGAACTAGGCGGCCAGGAAAAGACACGAAATACTTGGACATGATCCTCGAGCTATTCTTGCTTAATTCAGACACTGTGATGCCGAGCGTTTTCTTTCTGGTAGAGTGTAGTGTCATGCAAATACACAGTTACCATGTGGGGCAATACTTGGTCCGAAACAATGCCTTGGTAAGATCTGGCGGAAAGGGTGTATTCATCGAGGAGAAGAAGACCCAGTGATGTCCATGATAACAATTCCCACAGCACGATGCCGCTACCTCCAGTGTGTTTCTGTCCAACCGTACGATGTAGTTTCAGCAATTCACCCTCGCAGCGGCGAACATTGTGCCGTCTATTAGCATGTTACAACTGGGATCCCACGTAATTTGGTGTTCAAGTGTATGTATGTTTAGATTGAACTTTTACTAAAAGGGTTTTTCTAGTCGTCCAATGTCCAGTCACGATGATGCCGTGCCCACTGCACCCAAAACTGTGAAAGATGGTCAGTCAGCAGAGATACATGAACAGGACGCAAACTCCTTTAGCCCATTCGGAAGAGCGTCCGCTAAACTATGTGCTCGGAAACGTTTTTCTGTGAGTTCTGATAGTAGTCTAACGCTTCTTTGAGGATCGCGAACTATCTGTTGTTCCGGACAACACATGCCAATGGGCATTCACCTCTACTGTCAACCAGTGGATTTCTTCCCTGTTCAGCACTTTGGGTAGATGTCTGCCCTTCTCCGGATCATTCTCGCCACACCTTCACTACGACGGCCCTCGGACAGCCAACAGTACCTGCAGTTGCAAAGTTACCTCTCCCTATCTTTTTCTCGCCGATAATCATTTCTCGTTCAAACTCTGACAAGACTTTATCTTTCTCCATTACACGGACTTCGTACTGGCCAACTAACACGCCGTGCCGTTATAAATACTTCACGCAGGACAGTCAATTATGCCAGCGATTGCAAAGATAATTCTCCCTACCTTCCTCTCTCCGATAATCCTTTTTCGTCCAAACTCTGACAAGTCCTTGGCTTTCCCTATTACATGGACTTCGAACTGGTTAACTAACGCATCGTGCCGTGTGTACTTTGCATGGGTCGTTGCCTGCACTATTACATGCTGTGGGGTGCATCGCTAGGAAATGGTAGTCATAACGTGCTTGAAAAGTGGTTGAGTTGTCGGGGTCGCAGCCCAGACAAGGGGAAAGACGTTAATTCATTTTAAGTACTTCACGGACAAAAGAGATATCAAATAATTTTAAACGATGTCCAATTTACTGAACAAGCGTTTTGTGGTAGTCACAGTAAAAAATAACACTGAAAACAATATTATATATGAAAATTTTGCGCCAGGAGAAATTTCTTCATAGTTTTATGTATAATTGTGCCATGCGACAAATCTTTCGCTGTAATCGGAATTTAATTTTTATTGCGTATTTAAAGGGTTGGTTTATATCCAAACCATATCGGAACATAATGAAGTGCACAAACGTCTTGCTACGTGTCATAAAAATTTTACAAATCTTTTGCCATAAAAATCGTACAATTTTGAACGAAATCTCACTGAAGTACAGACGTCGGCTGTAGTCTCTACTCTAGAAATCAGACACTGGCGAAAATGGTTCTTCTGTCTTCTCAGCATTTTTGGGATCAGAGACGTAACTACGGCGGGGCTGGAGGGGCGGCTGCGTGGCCGCAGCTCAATAGAGGGCGCAAAACTTACTACTTATAACCTGATTAAAATCAGAATTGAAACTTTAATTTAATTTCCGATTTTAATCAGAAAACAGTTTCCGGTGCAGTTCTTTCGCGCTTGTCATTTGTTCACTTCAAAATTTTCTTATAATATGCTTCGCCAATTTAAATAGCCTCGGCAAATTAAAATCCACATTTCTTCTTCACAATGTTCAGAGGATCTTTGTTGCTCACTTTCAAAAATGAAGTAGCGGTTGTACGCACAATACGAGCAAATTTTGTCGTTCACATTGTTGAAGTTTCTGTTGGGGCTATTTGACTGTGAGCCACGACTTTCAGCTGCATTCGTCCGTTTGACGTAGGTCCGAAGTAGTTGAGAAAAGCCCTACCAAGAGTCACAGTTAGAGTGTGCCTTACCCTTAGAAATAATATTGGGGGTGTGACGTTCATTTTTGTTTTGTCGAGAAATGCATATTTATGCATATACACTATATTGACAAAAGTCACCGGACACCCCTTCAAAAGCAAATGAACGGATCCGCTGCGTGTTTAAGATGCGCGGTACAGCTGCAAAAGGTATAAAAACAAGCCTGCAGCTGACCGCGATCATATCGCACTGTGCGGTTGAATGAAAATGTCGTGGCGGGAGAGAACTGACTGAGAAAGGAAAGATTGCTTGGTGTTATATTAGTGGGTTGTCCATGAGAGAAACCGAGAGGCGTTTAAACATACCCAAGTCAACTGTTTTGGATGTACTGAATAAGTGGAAAACACATGGCGTGCCTGAAGCAGCAAGACGTACCGACAGACTAAAGAAAATCAGTGATAGAGAACGTCGAAGCCTCAGGAGAGTCGTTACAGCTAATCGACGGAGTACTTACTGCACACGACCTCAGTGTACAGGTAAGTAAAAATGCTGGAACCACGGTATGTATACGTACCATTCGCAGAGCATTCCGTGGGTTACCGTGGTCGTGCGGCAGCTCATAAGCCTTTCATCTCTACTCGGAATGTTACTCGTCGTTTAGCATGGTGTAAAAAACATTTATCGCGGACCGTAGATCAATGGAAACGGGTCCTATGCAATGATGAATCCAGATACATGATCCGTCAGTCTGATGCCCGTGTTTGGGTATGGCGGCAGCTGGGAGAACATTATTTACCACAGCGAACTGTTCATACGTCCAAGTTCGGAGCTGGCAGTGTACTCGTGTGGGGGTGTTTTTGGTGTTATGGTCCCGGCCCATTAGTTATCGTGGACAAACTTGTTAACCAACACGGCTACCTCGGTATTCTGGACAATTATGCCCTACCAACTCTGTGGCAATACTATGGAACCGGGCCTTATTGATACCAGCAGGATAATGCACCGAGCCATAAAGCAAGGACTGTTACGGCGTTGCTTGACGATTATTCCGTATCGTGTGTGAGGATTGGCCAGCACAGAGCCCTGATCTTAATCCCATAGAGCACATATGGGATGAATCAGAGCACATCATAAGAAGTTTGGAACCAAGGGCTACTACTAAGCAACAGTTAGCGGCCGCATTATGTACTGAATGGAAGCGCATACCTATCGCTGTGTTCCAAAACCTTGTCGAAAGCATGTCTCGAAGGATCAGTGCATGCATTAAGGCCAAAAGTCGACCGACACCGTACTAATGTATGTCAATAAATGCTATGTTGCGTTTCTCTTCTAGGTGTTCGGTGATTTTTGTCAATATAGCGTACTTGTGGTTTGTCTCGAGAGTAGAAATGCTTAGTTTACGGCTCCGGTTGGGATCGTATTTTATTTTAATACTTTAAAAACTTTCATAGTGGGACCCAAAAAGTAGGCACACTAAATGAAAAAGGTACAGAACTGGAAAATGTGCTAAAGGAAAGGAAAATGAATGTGAATTGTTCCCAAAAAACAAGATAATGTAGAAACAGAACAAATGAAGTTCGAAAAGGTTACAGGATGTACCGCTGAAGGAGCAATAAAAGAAATCATATGGGCATTGTGGTCGATAAAATCCTTAAAGTCAAAATGTGAGAAGTGCAGAGTATAGAATGTCACCTAATGGAAACCAACATATCCCTGGAACAGAAGAACATCCCTGTCTCAAACACGCCGCAAGTAAGGCGCGAAAAGTCAGAAAAAAGTCAGTTCCGGCAACCTTTAGAAAATGCACTTGAAAACATCCAAAACTTATAAAATGGTATTTGTTGAAGCCGAACTTAATGTGCATGCGGGTTCATCGGATGAGGGCTTCAAGAAAGCGCATGGTGGCCACGGATATGGAAAGGAAAGAAAATATATTTTAAGCTGTCGAAAGTGCAGTTCTTTTTGAATGTTTTTATAGCAAATACAAAGTTTGAAAAGAAAGTAGACCGTTTGCTAATATCAGAGTGGACACAAGAGAACTCAAGTTCACTACATCTTGATCAGCAGAAAATAAGTTTACAACTGTAGAGTCATTGCAGAGGAACACGTAACAACGCAACGCAAAATGATTGTTCTTCGATCTAAAAATTTCAGAACTGAACGGGAAATGCTGAACTGAAAAAGAATTTTAGTTCACCAATCCTGAAAAAAGAAAACCCTAAAATTTGGTAAAACGTCCTGAAAGAAAAAGACAAACCCATCGTAAAACAAAATGCGAATGATTCTTTGAATGAGACGAAAATATCAGTAAATTGTACGGAAGAAATATGCAGGAAAGGGAAATTGACGAAGAAAGCAAAATAAAACTAAAGGAACGTACAGGTGTAGGAGGCCTTAAAACAAAACAAGAAAGCTTTTAGAGCATGGAGGAAGGTAAAAGGTAAAGACGTAAATCTCAGAAATGTGAAGCTAAAAGGAAAGTCACAAAGAAGAGCAAAAAGAAAAAAAAACTGTTAAGGAAGTAAATGAATATATGCTGACGAGATGAGAGTTGGGAAAAGTCAGTTTACAGAATAGTTAAGGACAAAAAACAAAAACAAACAAAAAAACAGAACATCTAGGGATTTTGGTACTATTGACCTCATTAAAGATAAAAATAAACAAAGGATGGATAAATTTTAAGCACGGTGCAAATACCGTTTCGATGAGTCCTTAAGTAGTAAAAATAAAAAAAATAACCCTTGAAAACCAAGAAAGAGTAGCAATCTCGGAAAAGGAAACCGCAAATGAAACAAAAGGCATCTTCTAGATGAAAAAATGACGAGACAGTAAGAATCTCAGGAGCAGCAACTGAAAGTGTGAAAGCTTTACGAAATGTAGCAACAAAAAGAGGACACTACAATAATTTGCACAAAGGAAGAAATTACAGAAGATTGGAAGAAAAGAAAATAGTACACATTTTTAAACTAAAAGGAGACCATGAATTGTAATACTTAACTACAGAGTATATACGAAGCTAATGGAGCACTTTCTGAAGACTAGTGGCAATACTAGAGACGATATGAAAGAAGTGGTGAAAACAAGCAATATTCAGCTTGGTGTTTTGAAGGGCAAAAGTGTGGGAAATGTGTTGTTAACAGTGGGACAATTACAAGAAACATAATCATGAATGGATACGGGATTACATCATATAATACAAATTTTGAAGATGGCAATCCGTTTTTTGGTGTAAATACGACAAGGATGGTTAGTCAGATAATATTCGAAAACTAAATGTATAAAACTAAATATATCCGAATGCCGGTTGCATGGACTAGCGAATCCTGTGATGGTTATATTCAAATTAATCGGAAACTTGGGACTTGGCCGTTCTGGGTGGTGTAATGATTAGCATACCTGGGCGCTATCTGGGAGACGCGGGTTCGATTCCCGCTCCAGGACGACGAAATTTTCAAGTTTTCGGATATTATCTGACTTACCATCCTTGTCGTATTTACACCAAAAAAGGATTGTCATTTTCAAAATTTGTACAAGAAACATACGTAGTTTCAAAAGTATAGAAACCTTTGTCATATACCTGCAGATCTATTGAAAGCATATGATATACTGTGTATCATCATCATCATCATCATCATAAACCATTCTCATCCCGTTGCTGTATGAAGGTCTCCCAAAGTCTTTTCCACAACTCTATCTTGAGCCATTCTCTTCCATGTCACTCCAGCATGCTTTCGGATTTCATCCACCCATCTCTCACACGGTTTTCTTCTAGGTCTTTTCCTATCACTTGGTATCCAGTCTAATATTTCAGTTGTCCAACTGCTGCCCGTTTTTCTAGCAGTATGTCCAGCCTATTACTACTTATTGTCCTTACTTTAATCATGATGTTATCTTCTCTTGTAATTTTCCAGATCCATGATTAAATTTTTTATCTTTCTTGGTTACACCAAGCATGCATCTCTCGATGCTGCTTTTAGTTGTATGCAGCTTCTGTCTTTTTTAGTTACGGTCCATCTTCCTGATACATATGTAAGAAACGGAACGATGCATTGATTAAACACCTTTCTTTTAAGGCATAATGGTAAATTACTCTTGAAAATTGTACTGTTTCTTGCCAATGCACTCCAGCCAAGTTTTATACTCCGATTAATTTCTCCATCAGTGTGGCCCTCGCTTGATACCTGTTGTCCATCGTAGATGTTGCCATCAGGAACCTCTTGATTTGCCCCATCAACTTCTAAGTCTTCAGTTCTCGTAAACGCATTGTACAAACAGTTTTGTTTTCTGTAAATTCGTCTTTCATCCCAGTTTTTTATCTTTTTCAGCAAGTTCCTGGAGCATACTCTGCAGTTTAGATGAGGTACTTGCAAAAGTGACAATGCCGTCAGCAAAATGCGAAGGGGAGTTTAATAATCTCCGTTAATCTACATTCCCTTGTCTTTCAGTTTCGATGACTGAAAGACAGTATGCAATGTGGTATTGAAGAGCTTAGGAGATGTGATGTCGCCTTGCCTGCAAAAAAATCCTATCAAAAATTTATACGTGCTGTGTCCTCGGAAAGTCGAACCGTTGCCTTTTCTGTATACACCGAGCATTAAGAAACAAAGAGATCTGGAAAATTGATAAAGATTGTAGAAGCAAGGTTCGAACATACAAAAGCAGCTTTTAAAACTAGAAGTGACGACAGAATATCTTGACATAAAGGTTAGTCTTCATCTGGGATCGACTCTCGGCCCTCTTATTTTCGTAGCTATCTTGGGTGCAGGGAGTGAATGTGTGGTCAAAGACTCACCATGGAAAATTTTGTTTTCCGGTGATTTAGTCATCACGACAGAAGAAGTTCAACAATCCAAAAAAAAAAAAAAATATTATGTAGCAGCAAACGGTCCGTGGAAAGACTTGTCTAAAGAGATGTCAAGAAAGAGACAATGGTCAATTCAAGAAGTGAACAAGATTTGTGAAAACAATATAAAGAAAGTAAATGATTAACGGAAGAATTTTGGTTTAAATAAAGGAGCTCGTCCTTATAAAGGAATGGCGTCAACAAGAACACGGCGAAGGAACGAGTGAGAGCAAGATGGAAAAAAATCGAGATGTAGGGCGTAATCTCTGGCAAGAAAGTCTAGTATAATTGAACTAAAACTATAAGATGTACTCTGTTATGGGGATCATAAATCTGGGCAACCACGGAAAATAAGAACTGAAAACTGAAGAAATTAGTATAATTAGAAGGATGAAGGAGGTATCAAGGAAAGAACGTGGAAGAAACGAGGATGTAAGGGAATAACTAGGAATTGGGAAAACCAGTGAAAAATTAAGAAAGAGTAGCCTAAGATGCATCAGGAGAGTAGAAGAATCAAACCCATTTCGAGAAGCAATGAAAATGAAGGTGAGAGGAAATGGAAGAGAAACAAGAACAAGAAAAAGATGGTGGAAAATATAGTGGAGGACTTAAAGGAAATCAAAAGAAAGGATGATGGTGGAAAATATAGTGGAAGACATAAGGAAATCATAAGGAAATCAAAAGAAAGGATGCACGGAACAAAAATACTGGAGACTTGTTGGAGTAGAAGTTCCTAAGGCTGTCTTGGACTATAACTGCCGGAAAAATGCTGACAAAGAGGTCTTTTACTTAGAATATAGAAACTATCACTGAGACATAAAAATGTACTGAAGTACAGGATATGTTTCATAATAAATACTTGGGAAACAAACTAATCCTTCTTCACTTTTTCTGTGTGTACAAACTGAAACTGCTTTTTTAGTGAATAATTTCTGAATAAAAACCGGGATTTCATATTTGTGTGTGTGTGGGTACACCTGCAAATACACAATGTTATGCAAAGTATTCTGCATGCAATAAGGTGCATAATGCATGGCGCCGGGAATATGCAAACACTGGATATATAGCTGTACAAATTATACAAATGGCATTCTAGGAAACAACGTATGTAAAAGAGATGTCAGTAAGCTACGAGTTCAGTTTCGAACAATATAGCTTACTAACAGACTTTTACGAATTTGAAAGCGGTCAGATTATCGGATCTTACATCGCAGTGCTGAGCTACAGACACATTTTTGTGAGGAACGGAGCTTCTACAGAACACTACGAAGAAATCGCTGAATGGAAATCCCTGAGTTAAAGCAGGGCAGACGAGAACAAATGTTTTCACTTAAAATAACATAAAGACGAGACCACGTGTTGTCAAGCAGTCTAATCACCTAAGATATCCAAGGGCGTACAGAAGTAAGTAACAGTGGGCGCAAAAGTGCCCGGAGCATCGCACTTACTGAATTTCCATTAGCGAGTTGCTGCCTAGTTCTCCTATAACATGAGTTCGTTCTTAGCGGCGATTGCAATGGTCTCAAAACAGAATTGCGCTATAGACGACAAAAAACGAGTATTTTGAAGCGATGAATTTAGTTACCGTCTGTTTTCTTCGAAAGGAATAACCCGAAAGTGGGGATAGCCTGGAGAATGCCGGGAGTAGTGTTACATAGTAGAAGAACAATGTAGGTGTACTGCAAAGAGGTTATATTACTGGAGACATCACTCCTATCCACGCAGCATTGGCCGCCATAAGTCACCGTCCGTGCTGCAAATGACGTCATGAGCAGGCACGACGCAGCCGCAGAAAAGAAGCTGCTTTGAAACCAATGGAACAAAAGCTCCTAAGCTTATGAACAGATAAAATGAGTAATTCAATAACCTTTATCAATGATACACAAGCTTACTGTTTTATCAACAGTATAATTTAGTTCGTTTTTGCCTGCTTGTGACGTCACACCACAGATTAGCTGTGACCTATGGCGGCAGAGCCAGTGGTGTCTCCAGTAATGTACTGGCATTTTTCCTTGGTGTACTGGCATTTTTCCAAGTGTGAAATCGCTCCACTGATTTTTATCGATTTAACAACGAACGCGTTGCACTTTTTCGCACCCTTTCACTTCTGTAAGCTCTTGCACATCCTCGCGGACTGCGCCGCATCATTGCAGTATGAACCTCGACGTCTGGATAACGCTACGCTTTCTGAATTAATGGAATTCAATGGTGACAGCCCATGCGCATTCCAGCTACTGTTGTGCCACGAAGTCTCTTTAGCTTGCCTAAAAGCGAAAACCTTGCCTCTGATAGACTGGCCCACCTTGGTTCTTGATCAAAACACGGCAGTACACTGTCGTATCAGAATAATATGACTACCCCCGGAATCACAGTGAACCCGCCCAGGAGCGTCACAGAGTGCACGTGATAAGGTCGACCACACGGACATATAAGCGGCCGGCCATGACAGATGAGCAATAGTGCGTTACGTGAGCAAAATGGGGAGATGTAGTGATTTGGCGGACCCTCAAAAAGGAATGATCATCTGCTATCGAACCAAGGGTGGAAGCATCTCAGAAACAGCAGACTTCGTGGGCTGTTCGTGATGTGCTGTAGTAAGGGTTACCCAGAATGGACCGCTGGCACACCGAGTACGCCGTGACGTCATAACTGTGGAGCCACAAAGGCCATCGACCCCAGAGGAGAACGACGCATCCATCAACTGGTAAAGGGCAATCGACGTGCAACAGTGCAGCAATTGATCATGCAAATGAACGCTGGTGCACCCGACAACAGGAGAGCTAACCGTATTACACATGAGTCTCTGGAGTCGACGCTGCGTCAAGGCTCCCATGTTAACCTAGGTACATCGGCAACGACGCCTGCAATTCGCATCGGACTACTGTCTTTGGACAGTGGGAGAGTGGGAAAAGGTTGCCTTCTCCGACGAATCGAAGTTTCTACTCCACAGAAGTAACGGGCAGTGGCGGATACGGCGTCAGCCACACGAGAACCAATACCCGGACACGCTTGTCGGTACAGGCCGGCAGTGGCAGTGTGCATGTCTGAGGGATGTTTTCTTGTTATGACCAGGAACGCTGGTACCACTGGATGGGTCCCAGAATGTCAATGGCTACCTCTCCATCTTCGGTGACCGCATGCATCCCATCATGTTGAACGTTTACTCTGGTGGTGATGGTGTCTACCAACAGAACAATGCGCCATGCCACGTCGCTAAGAGGGTGCGTGACCTGGTACCAGGAACACGACAGCGATGTCTCCGTTCCCTTTTGGGCGGCGAAATCCCCGACCTCAATCCCATAGAGCACTTGTGGGACTACTTGGATCGACAGGTTCGACGTGCCGACACACTACCACGTCATCTCGGAGACCTCTGTGCTCTGCTGCAATCCGAATGTGCACGTGTGCCTCGGGCAACCTTCCAGGGCCTCATTGAGTCCGTGCCACGCCGTCTTGCCGCTGTCATCCGGGCCAAGGGTAGTTATTCCTATTATTAGATAGATGGTCATATTATTCTGATACGACCGTGTATAGTTGTGAGATGAATCATAAAGCAGGTAAACATCAGTGGGAGTATTCAAGATGGTCCCACACTTAAAACGGAGAATGGTTTCCTATGAAACACGTTTATCGCATAGGCAGAAAACTACGATACGGGCTAGAGAAGAGCTTACACACTGTTAGAAAGACGGATATCTTGATCTTTGTCAAATTCCTTTGTCTTAATACTTAGGGCGACATATTATGTCAGTGGCGGATTTAGAGTTGCTGGGGCCCTGTGTACACGATCAATTTTGAGGGCCGTCTCACTTTGTCAGCCATCCTCGGAAAAAAATAATTCGTTGCTGCATAACCTCCCCCATGATTTTACTATGTTTAGGGTGGTATCTGTGTGTCAGTCTGTGTGATTTGCTGCCGCCTAACTCCAAAACTATTTTAGTTATTAAGGCGAAATTTAATATTTAGTGTTTAGTGATACCCTGATGGGAAAGAAATAGCGGAAGTTACAAGTAGAGAAAGTCTTTGTTAGGGAAGATAAGTTGGAATTCTCGTTCTTACCAGGATGCTCACTCAAGCGTAGTACTAGCATTTAAGGTGTAACATACGGTCAGCCTATGGAACTGCTTTAATTGCCATTTGTGCTAAATGCTGTGTGAAATCTGTTTACACATATCATCAGATTCCACCCCACTGAGACAGTTCTCCGAAAAAGCCTGAACATGGATGAAATTAGTTAGCGCTTCTCGTAAAACCATTATTTCCATTGCCGTTTCACTCGTATGATAACAGCCTTGTGATAGTCTCTTAAACTGGACTGAGTGAGAAAACAGAAATTTCAAGGGAAGATGGAGGGTCATATTAAATACTCAATTGTAGAGCAAAAATGTTCATTCAAATCGGCCAGAAATAACATTCAATCTCTCATCAATGCCTCACGGGATTCGAACCCGGACCCAACTCGGATGAATGCTGATAAGCCAGCGTTTAGACCAATGCGCCACCGGGCGGCACCTTAATGTTTAAAATGCACTGAATGTCTTGAATGTACACTGCTGTTAATAGAAATTGAAGCACCATGAAGGAAATTTGCAAGGTGAATAGAGCACTATAGGAGATGGAAATGATTACAATTGCCGCGCACATGCAAATGTGAGGCGCGCGCAACACCATCAAAAATGTCACACCATGGGGTATAAAAGAAAACGTACAGAGAACAGGTTTTTAATCTTGCTATCGCTAAACTCGACTGTACACAGTTGTTAACATGTAAACATGCCGCGTAGGACGACGAGACAATCATACGAACTCTTGACGGAGTTTTAAAGAAGTAGAATCGTTGGACTCAGAGAAGGTGGTTTATCATAACGTGATATTGCTGCGCGCGTTAGGCGTAACGCAACTACCGTTATGTGTACATGGCGTCAATGGACAGCAGAAGGTTCAACGCATTGCCGTGCAGGGTCTAGAGCTCGAAATCACACAACCGAGCGGGAAGACAGGCAGTTGCACCGTATGGCAGTGACATCGCCCACACTATCCATGACACTTGCGCAGCAATGGAGAATAGCCACACATAGTCCGATGTCTGCAAGCACTGTTCGTCACCGATCGTTGCAGAGAGGCCTCGTTGCCCTCCGTCCATTGCTGTGACTTCCCTTGATTCTGAACCATAGGCGCCAGCGATTGCAGTGGTACCACGAACGTCGAAACTGGATTATTGAATGGGAGCATACTGTGTTTTCGAGACGTGTCCAGATTCAATCTAATGCATCACGACCGGCGGGGAGCCGTCTTCCAACAAGACAATGCCCGACCCCATGATGCTCGTACTGTTCAAGACGTACTCTGCGCGCATCAAGTCGCTCGTCTTTCTTAGTCTGCTCGCTCGCCAGATTTGTCGCTTATAGAGAACGTCTGGGGTGTCATCGCTCAACGACTTGCTCGCATGGCCTCGCCGCCTGTCACAGCCAACGAATTGTGGATGCGTGTAGACACAGAATGGAATGCAATACCACGTACGACCATCCAAACTCTGTGTCATTCGATCCCACGGCGTGTGGTGTAGGTTATCACTGCCCATGGTGGATGTACTTATTACACATTTTTTTACCTTCCTCGTCAGAAACCGGCATGTAATTGCAATCGTTTGCCGCTTGTACCATAACTAATCACTCCCATAAATTTCATTGTGATTACTTGTTTCTTTCTTGGTGCTGCAATTTCTATTAACAGCAGTGTATGATTAGTTAAAAGTTTCGAACAACCGGTATAGCATAGCAAATCAATTTTAACTGGATTCAAAAGTGCTTAAGCTTCTTTCCCCAAAATTTAATAATAATTGGAACTATGATTATCCACCTAAACAGGAGCGGAGATTGGTGAAACAGCGAAAGTAAGGGGGAAATAATAACTGGTGTATATGTGCACACAACATGCACTGCTTGTTTTCAGTTAATTGAATATTGAAATCAAATGTGAAATGATATCATCAACAGGAATGGAATTTTGTGAATGACAAACATATTTAATTTTTTTAAACCATTGAGTGACTAGCAGATTTTTCTTTCAGCATCCTTTCATTTCTTTGTGGAGAGATCGTGCCAGCCACTGGAGCGAACAGTACGTATGAAGCTGTCGTGTCCCTACGTCAATCAACGTAAACAAGCGCAGCTTCCAGCCTTCAGTGGGCCATTATGACTCATTCTATCTTGTTTCAGGCGAAACTGTCGCCATTGTGACAGGTAAGCAATTTATACTCATAAATGCTCACTAAATGCAACGGCTAATTTTCTTTTTACCTGAATAATATGATCCTGCCCTTTCAAATACGCAGGTGAACTACCTAGTAGAGCGCGCAAAGATGTCATTAATACATGTCATCAGTTACGAACCACTTTTATATATTTTCATGCATGTTTTGTCTTATAAAACGGAATGATTGACATGGTTAACTTGTTGTTCTTTATGGGGTAAAGACCAGGTTTGTACTTTTTACACCAAGTGGAAGACGATTTAACCACTCGTACCTCGGAACCTTTATCTCCAGGTGAACCAGCCCACACAATGGAAAATAGATAACCAGGATTCGGCTGTGTGGGTAATAATGAATTATATTTTAATGTTAAAAATTCCTTACAGGAAAAGTAAACTAACATAATGTTGTTAGTTTGGGTTAACATACTAGTTTTGACACTATAACTAAAAACAGGTCAAGATTCTGTGGACACATTTTGAGGAATCGTAGGATTTTTAAAATTCACATATAGTTGACATGCGAAGCGGGTAATTAAGTTTCATACAAGGCTGCATTTTATGAACTTAGAAGAATATTTATATTCAGCAAATTATACCCTTTTAATTTCTTTTTCGTTTCGTGGTTTAATGACCTCCACGAGCAACTCGAAGGGCTATAGGTTGTTAGGGCTATACTGGTTCGGGGGGGAGCCAGCACCATCAACACAGTACCTGTGCCCCATCGGGACTCGAACCTGCGACCATTTTAGAAGAATAATCAGAAGCCAACGCCACAGACAACTCGGGGACCCAAATAACACACACACAGACGAGTGAGCTTCAGGTTTATGCGAAATGCATGTATTGTTTCTACACAGAACTTTAAGCGTGAGACGTCCGAGCGAGTGAAAAAGTAACTTTCGTAATCACCCGTGACTTCCGTAATGATTAATTCGATCAGTACAGGAATTCGCTGTATTAAATATTCAAACATATTTGCAATTTAGTTGCTATGGTTGTATTGTGTTTCAGCAGCACGAAAGTAAATACAGCGAAAAACCGCCGGTTTTAATTATTAGTAGAAATATGCTATATTGACTTTGACGTCTGATTACAAATTTCCTCACACAACAGCAGCCATCCGAAAAACAAGAACTCGAAAAATAATGTTATTAAAAAAAAAATGTGGAAGAATTCTAGAGGCATTTGGCACGAGGCAGCTAATTAATGCAGAGGACGAACTGTACAATTCCACCTGTAATATAGAACGAACACTTTCTTACTATCACAAAATGTTTTTCTACGTCTTGAACTTTTTTAACTTCCGTTTTTCAGCACGTCTTTTCAAAAAGTACGTGCATAAAGTCTCACTGTATTCGTCGGTGTGTCCGTCCGTCCGTCCTTCTGTGGACACTCTATCTCTGCAAATATTGATCCGATTACAAAATTCTTTTTGCGGTCGACAGCCAAAAATATGAGAATGATGATCCTTGCTTTTTGGTTTTGTTCGAACAAACTTTACCGTTAGAGGCATAAATGCGGATGTTTTCAAATTCAAAATGCATTCTATTCTACATTATAGCTTCTAAACATCCAACTGAAAGGTTCGATCCCAGGCAGGCACGAACGCTCGATCCACTAAATATCCGCCGTGCATCGGATGGGCACGTTAAGCCGTCGGACCTCGGGTACTGGCCCCCTTTTAATAAATAAGGGCGTCTTCCTCCCCCTTTCTACTTCGCTTCCGTGTCACTTTCCTATCGGGCGCTCTAGCCCAAATCTTTTAGTTTCCTATTTCTAAGGGTTGTTTAAGACCTGGGGTCAGACACTCCCTTCCTAAAATCCTCTACATATGATCATGATCATGATCATTTCTGTTCCTAATATTCCGATTTGAAAATTTCTTTTTGCGTTTCATGGAATTTGCAGTACGAAATGCTTTCATATAATTTCCATTTTCTTATAACGAACAGTTTTGCCTCTAGGTGCGTAAGCGTATATTTTTGTTTCTAATGTACTTACAACAATATCTACGCTCCTGAAGATTTATCGAAACAGTTGTTTCGTGATCAGATAACACTCCGAGGAAAATCTTCTGAGCATATTTTCTGCTCATAGTAACACACAGTTTACTCATCACAGGGCGTAAATATATATCGTATTTTTCTCTGTAACTCTGCTTCGAACAGTACAATTTGAAAAATTCTCCCTTTTTCGGACTGCGCTTCTAGAGCTGAAAATGCGTAGCATATAATTTCTCATTTTTTGTAACGCACAAAATTGCCACTGGAGGGCGTATATTCATATTTCTGTTTGTCGCATATTTGTAGAAACGAAACTTCCTTTTGGTCACGTGCTGCTAACCACGAAGAAAGTTTATGTGGATTTTCTGCCCAAAGTAAAAAACAATTATTCCACCTTTTATTTCTTAAATTTAATTTTCTAGATATTTGTTTCTGATAGTCCAATTAAAAAAATAATTAAAATAAAAAATAAGACCGGATACTTTGTGGAGCATTTGCGTTTATCCTTGGGTTTTTATACTACATACTTCTGATGATAGGTGGCGCTAGTGTTTATTTAAGTTTGCAACTGTATATCCGCTTCTAAAACTCCTACTGAGTAAATTCTTTTTGTATTTTATGCCATTTGCTACGGTGAAGATTGGGAACTTTATATTCTTTAATTAACACTCACCCTTTCCGCTAGGGGGCGTATGTGTAAAAACGTTTTCCCCCGCAAACTCTGCTTGTAGAACTCGTATCTGAAAAATCCTTTTTCTTTCGCATGGCTTTTCCTATGAAAAATACTTTGTGTATATTTTTTGCTTTTTTGTTGTTCGCAATTCTGCTGCCAGGGGTCATCAGGTATATTTAAGAATAACTCCGATACAAAAAATCTCTTGAAAAAAATCCTCTCTTAGTAGGACAGACACTCATCATTAAGATGACTATAATACACCCATTTCATTCTTTAAGAAACGTACACCTTTCCCGATAGGATGCTTAGAGTTATAAATGTAGTTATTTCTATGTGTGAATGTTTTATTTATTTGTAACTGGCTCCATGCACTATGAAGAACACTTCTCGTAATGCGCAGTTTTCTCTAGGGTTCGCAAACGCATTTTTTTGCTGAATTTTTCTGCTAAAAATCTGCAATGAAATTTTTTTTCGTGTCGGAAAGGGTTTAAAAGATGTGCTCATTATAACCGAGAATTCGGTTTCATCTCTTTTGTTCATGATTTGTTTTTCTTTAATGTGTTTTTTTGGCATACGTAAACATTAATGCTGTTAGTATCACCATATCCGTCCGTCCTCATGCTGTCTCTTTACCTGTCAGTCAGATCCAAGGGTCTCTTTTCCCATTAGATATTTTATGCTGTATGAGAACATTGATTCATACCTCTTTTTTAAGTGCACAATCTTGATGTTAGAGGTCATTATTGCGCATGCCTAGTTACCTGGTTATTCATTTCATTCCTTCTCACTGCTTCCAAAAATCGGAGTGAAAAAATCATTTTCCTATAGGTTTCCTTTTCAACAACTGACATTTTTGCGCATTTTCTGCTTCAGATAATAGTAAAAGTAGATGCACAGACCTCAAAAAAAAAAAAAAAAAAAACGAGCCACTCCCCTCTTAACTTTCGAACCGTTTGTCGCATGCAAACAAGTAAGGTACCGTTGGAAAGCACTTGAAGGGAACTACCACGTATTGCGAAGAAAATGCTAATTAAGCTAATTAACATGCTAATTAGCTATCTATATCCGAATTTTTTTATATAAGGTGTATGTTATTTTATGCGCGTTCTGTCTAGCACATGGAATCTTAAATATCTAAAATCTTAAATATCGTCCAAATCGGATGATTTGAAAGCGAAGATATTTGCAAACAAAGTTAGAGGGGCCACCCATATATCTACATTTGGGAAACACACCTGGAATGTTTCCTTCCCTGCAAGAAGAGTGATGATGCTGGAAAGTCTACATCTTGCCCGAGCCTCCGACAAATTGAATACAGAGTACAGATAACCCAGCTAAAACACTATTGCTGGGCCAACAGTGGGCCATTGCTGGCAGCCAGCACTGCCAGCAATGGCCCAGCACTATGTTGCCGCTGCCGAACCGTCAATAAAATGTCCGGGCGGCCAACAGAAGGGCCAGCAGTTCAGGCCAACAGCTGGCCAACAGTTGGCACCCCATCAGTTGTCATATGCCACAACAGGGCCATCAGTGGTCCATCACAGGCAGTAGCTGCCACAAGTGGCCCTTCAGTGGCCCTGCAAGTACTTGCCAGAAATGATGGCTAGCCTAATGTGGTCCGCTAGTGGGCCGTTAGTGGCAGCCAGCAACCACGTGACGTAACTGGTGGCTTGCCGAATCTTGTCCGCCAATTTCCCAGTAGTAGCAATAATACAAAAAAAAAAAAAGCAAGGATAACCGCAGTTTCCTAAAGCTACAATTTTTTTTTCTACCCTTACGAAGCTTGTGAATTAACGCACTGCGCTGGGGAACTTTTTTCGACAGACCGGAAAAACGACGTTTGCATTTGACTAGATTCGATCCGGGGCCGTTTATGTGGAAGGCGCGCTTGCTACTGACCGGACTAATTCACGACGCCCGGTTACGTGCTGGAAGCTATCTGTTTGGCATACAATTTGTAATCGAATGCTTCCCTCTTTCATTTTATAATATTGCGAGGTATTTTTCATAAAAGTCAGTTTCATATAATTGATAAATTAATTTTTTCAACGTAACGATAGTTTGTTTTTTTACCTTAAGGGGACTTCACTCATTTTCAAGGCGTGTACATACTTAGAGTCGCATTCCAAAGTTTTGTACTGTCCTTGCCGTCTTGAAAAAAGATTGTTGAATAAATAAATATTTACCCGGGTTCATGTCACATTCTGTTACATTTTTAACGTTGTGTCTTTCCTTTCCGTTGTCCGAAGCTACATTTATTTTAAAGAGTAAAAGATATTTTATTTTACTTCTCGTTATTTTTAGAAGCGAATTCCTCCCAGTCTTGTGTATTCAACCCATGGATGAGTACACCACATACCGTTGCTTTTTTTTTCTTTCAAATAATTAATAAATTTTGTACGCGTATAATTCTTTTTTTTTTTTTCCAACAAACGCTATTTTAATGGTTTTCCAGGATATGTGTTTCAAGCGGTTTCAAATTTTTTCTTGTTATTTATCCACTCCATTCCATGAATTGTTATTCATGGGAATGGAGTGGGTGTATTTCATGGCTGTAATCTAGTATTTCACGGCTTATTAATCTGATATCTTCGTCGACGTAAAATTTCATTAGGAAATTAATTCGCCTCTCCACATATGGATTTTTTTCTTAACATCCACTAAAATAACACGATGGTGATAGCGTCGTCTTCAACTAACTGGTACCATGAGAGACACAGCAAGTGTTGCTTCTGCGCATGCGCAGTCCCGATGCTTCCACCTGCTGTTGGGGGTTGCATTGGTTGCCAGCAACGGGCCACTAGTGGCACTTGCTTGGAGGCCCACAATTCACGGCGATGCTGCAGGGCCATCAATGGCTCGCCAACTGATAGCGCTGCCACCAACGGACCACTACCGGGCCGTGAGCGGCAGATTTCAGCCAGCAGTGACCCATCACTGCCAGCTGGTGGCCAGCAGTTTCCCAGCACTTGTGTTTTTGCTGGGAACCAAAGGCCCTGACCGTGATTTTTACGATAACCTGGGCCATCCAGAGACTGGGTTCATTTACTCTTGCTGTTTCCTTTATACAACTTCATTTATTCGTGCTAATGACTTGAATTAGTGTTAGAATAAACATTATATATTTTTCTAACAATGTAAAACTCGAATCTGTGCAAGCTGCAATTTGTTTTGAATATTCTTGATTCCGATCATTATATTTTCTAGGGGTATTGAGTATTCGCGTATCACTGAAGGGCTGTTTCCTAATAGAAAATTGAAGCAGAACCACAAAATCAGATTTTTTAGCACGTCTTTTGTGAAAAAAAGATCGTGCTTGTGTGATCGGTTTGTCCGTCCGTACGCTTGTGGGCACCATATCTCTGTAACTATAAGTCCGATCTGAAAAATTCCTTTTGCGTTGGAAAACTTGAAATGTGCGAATGATGATAATCTATTTCTTTTTGTTTTTTTTACGATTTGCAATTTTGCCGCTAGAGGGCGTAAATGCAGATAATATCGAATTCAAAACACATTTATTCCATATCTTTGCTTCTAAACGTTTGATAGAAAAAGTTATTTTACCTTTCGATTCCATTTATGTCGAAAAGTGTTTTAGGTATAGTCACTTTTTCAAGTTAAGCATAGATTTTTCCCTACGGGGCGTAAAATTAAGTTGCATTTACCCCGATATCTGTACTTCTAAAACTCCAATTAAAAAAAAAACTTTCTTCAGCGGATACAGCTGTTGAGAAAAAATCTTTCGCATATAATGTCTAATTTTTTTTAAAGAATAGTTTGGCCATCAGGGGGCGTAAGTGTTAATTTCTGCTTCTGATGTATTTGCAGCAAAATCTCAGCTTCTAAAATCTGGATTAAAAAAATTTGTTCGTGGGCCGATACTACTCACGTCGATAAATATTTTCGGAATTCTTTCTTCTTAAAATAATGTATTGTTTCTCCGCCATGGGCGTAGATGTAGATCTTATTTTCGTTAATATCACTGCTTCTAAGAGTCCGAATTGAAAAATTCCTTTTGTGTTGGATAGAGTTTCCGATGCGAAATGCTTTTCATGTAATTTCAAAGTTTTCAAGTAATTCACAGACGACTTTCCGCTAGGATGCGTACCAGTAAATTGCGTTTTTCCCGATATCTCGGCTTCTAAAACTCCAATTTGAAAAATTCTTCCTGTATCGCATACAGCTCATGAAGGAGAATGATTTGCACATAACTTCTAATATTTGGTAAAGAATGGTTTGAGCACCAGGGGACGTAAGTGTTTATTTCAGCTTCTGATGTATTTGCAGTTAAATCTGAGCTCCTGAAAAGTCGATTGAAAAAATTATTTCGTGGACCGATCCCTCTCACAGCGAAAAACCTTTCGAGCATACTTTCTTTTTAACAAAATACATGTTTTTTCGCCAGGGGGCGTAGATGCATATCTTATTTTTGTCGATATCTCCGATTCGAAAATTGTTTTTCTTTATTGGAGAGCGTTTCCGCAGCGAAATGTTTCTCACGTGATATCAAATTTTTCTGAACGCACAAGTCTTCCACGATAGGGCGTAAGTTCATGTTTCCGTTTACAGCGATATCTGAGGGATTAAAAAATCGATTGAAAAACTTTCTTCAGTCAGATACTACTAAATGTGCAAACTGTTTTTACCAAAATAATGCACAATGTCTTCGCTAGGGACCGTCAATGTTTATCTTAACATATATATTGAGGTAAACATTGTATTATTAAAGAAGAAATGTATTATTTAAAGAAAGTATTCTTGAAAGGTTTTTCGATGTGAGCGGTATCGGTCCACGGAAAAAAAATTTCATTCGAGTTTTTAGCTCAGATTTTGCTGCAAATACATCAGAAGCAGAAATAAATACCTACGTATGTGCAAAGCATTTTCCATCACAAACTGTATATAGTGCAGAAAAAAATTTTCTCATCGGAGTTTTAGAAGCAGGGAAACGCAATTTACATTTACGCTCCCTAGCGGAAAGTCTATGAAATTACTTAAAAATTTTGCAATTATATGAAGAACATTTCGCACTAGAAACTGTATCTAACAAAGAAAAAATTTTTCAAATCGGTTACTTAAAAGCAGAGATATCGACAAAAATAAGATATTTATCTACGTTCCCTGGCAGAGAAATCATTCATTATTTAAAGAAGAAAGTATTCTTAAAACGTTTATCGACGGGAGTGTTATCGGTCCATAAAATAATTTTTTTCAATCGAGGTTTTAGAAGCTCAGATTGTGCTGCAAATGCGACAGAAGCAGAAATTAACGCTTACGCTTCCTGGTGGCAAACCGTTTTTTACCAAAAATTAGAAATTACCTGCAAAAGATTTCCCATTAAGAACGGTATCCGCTGCAGGAAGAATTTTTCAAATCAGAGTTTTAGAAGCAGAGATGGGGGAAAAGTAATTTGCTTTTACGCCCCTATCGGAAAATGTATTCGTAACTTGAAAAAGTGACTATACCTAAAATAGTCCGACAGAAATGGAATCGAAAGGTAAAAAAAAAAAAAAAAATTCAATCGAACGCTTAGAAAAAATATATGGAATAAAATGAAATTTGAATTCGAAAAAATATATGGAATAAAATGAAATTTGAATTTTTACCCCCTCCAGTGGCAAAATTGTGCTTCTTGAAAAAACAAAAACAAAACGAAATAAAGGATCATCATTAGCACATTTCAAGCTTCCCAGTGCAAAACGAATTTTTCATATCGGACTAATAGTTACAGAGGTATGGTGTCCACAGTCGGACGGACGGACGGACGGACAAACCGATAACATATACAAGATCTTTTTTACAATAAACGTGCTAAAAATACAATTAGATACGTATTAAACTACACTAAGTAAGCTTCATGCTCCAGACGCTAGTAGTTACGGTTATTTTCTTAACCGGTAGTCGAAAACGTCTAAGCCGCCCCGGTGGTGCAGTGGTCTAAGCGATGGCCTCTGACCATTCGTCCGAACGGGGTCCGGGTTCGAATCCCGGTGAGGCATGGATGTTGTGTTTGTCTTACGGCACTGGCTCTCTCCCTTCCCTGGAACCAGTGACCCTAAATTAGGGACGGGCGACTGCTTATAGCCCATTGAGTTGCTCACGGTGGTCGTTAAACCTCCAATCAAAAAAAAAAAAAAAAAAAAACCGTCTAATGCTGAAGAGACGATTTGCGTACAGATCAAGCTACACACGTAGATTCGGCTTCTGTATTGCAACGAAAGGCAGTTCTGTTTTGTATATTACAGACAGTTTAAGCAGTATAACTACAATAGAAAATATCAATGAATCGGTACAATAAGCAAATAAATGCTGATTATACCATAATTCGAGACGGAATAGATGCAAGACCAAATCTGCAATAATAATAATAATAATAATAATAATAAAAATCAGGCACACGGATTTACTCGCGCAGGAAACAATTTGTGGTTTCATTTGCATAACCACAGTTTCATAATTTGACGAAGCTGTATAGGTATTCATGTAAGAAATATACAAGGGAACACATTTATACGAAGCTTTCGTTTTATGGAACGTACTATTTATTTGCGTTTTTGAATTAAACAACATACAGGAGTCAGCTATGTAACCAATAGAAAAAAAATGTAACTGCAGGAACTACGTCGTAAGTTAAGTTATTTTCGTGCAAAAGTATTTATGACCTTATAATGTTCATCATTAAAAGTTGCAATTACGCATTGGATTTCCTCAATGCCATGGTTTCCGTCTCGTATTAATACATCTTCAGTATCAAAGAATGTCACGCAGAAACACTTTCTCCTGAGTGCTTATAAATATTGCAAGGTAAACAGTTTTACAGTAAGCAGAGGAAAATGTGTTTTTTATGCACGACGTCTTAATGGATGTATGCTAGAGTTTTCGCTTATATGTCAGCAAGGTTTTATGCTAACACCCTGTAAATTTGGATTTAGAGGTTTATAAATATTTTGCGTCCCATTGACTATTTATCTGATATGGTCATAATTCATTTTTTCCATGATCATATTTTATAATTTATAATTCTCTTAATATGCCAGTTCTGTTCTTCCATAGCGGCTCATACTATCTGGGCCTTTTCGTGTTTTACTGTTGCAACACCGAATTACTGTATTTGTTCTCGATTAAACGATACAAATAAAAAACAATTTTCGCAGTTTAACATTAGCGGCATCTTTTTTGCCGTAGCTCACTGTACACGTATTTATTGGTCGATTCGTATGAAATTCGGAATTTGAGGGTCTTATTATGGGCTGAATAGAATGCGCGTAAAATAAGATACCTGTTATATGTAAAAATTCAGAGATAGAGAGCTAATTAGAATGTTAATTAGCTTAATTAGTATGTTTCTTCACATCACATGATAGCTCCCTTCAAGTGCTTTCCAACGGTACGTTACTTGTTTAGATGAGGTCTGTACAGTACGTATTCTCTTTCCATCGCTGCTGTTAAATGTCCTGTTTAAGAGATTTTTTTCTGTGTCAGGCAGCATCAACTATGAGGAACGTTTTGTGTATACTTTCAACTTTTCTTCGGCTGTGGTGCATAAATACATATTTGCATTTGAAATAAAGTCTAAACGTCCGTGATACTGATAAAGATTTTTTCATTTTTGCATCGGTTACCTATTGGTATGATAAACATTTACATACAGTTTCTTCTTCAAATGATGCACATTTTACCCTAGGGGAAGGAACTGTATATTTTTATTTGCCACTATATTTCCCCTTCTAACAGCCCAAACGGAATTTTTTTTTTATTTAACGTAGTGGCGCTTGCTTCATGACAAACGTTTTGCTCGGATCTTCTGCAACTTGTTTCGCTAGGAGCATGGAGGTGTATTTCTGTTTGCGACCATTTATATAATTCTAACAGGTCAACTGAAAACAAAATATATCAAGTCAAAATCCCTTCTTTATGGCACCATTTTCATTATTATCATAGGTATAAGGTTTCAGATGCCAACAAATATTTGATCATTAATTTAACAATACCATTATTCAATGGCAGAATTTTGAAAAAGCTTCACTCTTCCTCAGAATCAGTGTACATTAGAAATTGATGGCCCATACCCATTTGCTGTTGGTCGGCTAATGACACCGACATTAAGGCATTTAATTTTTAATCTACTTTAGTTTCATTGCCTTTGCGCAAGGCTGGCACATTGAAGCATTAACTTTAATCTGAAATTAAATATTAAAGTTTAAGCGGCGTTACCTGAAAAAAAAAAAAAAGTGGCTCATCGGACAACCGTCATTTTGACTTTGATGGTCCGACTCGATTTTTAGTAGTATCGGATCAGAAGACCACCAAAGAATTCGAACGCTGCTATTAATGATGTATAGGGAGGATTCTTGGAACCGCCTGGTACCGGGTGAGTTAACGAAAGATTTCCCGACAGAACCCCAGCGCGTTCAATACGTTCTTGTTCGAAAACCCTGCCTGACTTTGATTCACACGTTTCATTGATCTGTGTCCGCTTTAACCTCGGTCGGGAGGTACTTTTCAACTGTGCTGCCCGTACTATCGAAATAATGAGTTCAGCTTGAAGATTTTTTGAAGTGTTCAATAACGACGAGACGAAAGCTGTGTGTAAATTGTGTAATTCCGTTTTATCATGAGGAAGAACAAAAGAAGAAATTATGAAACTCCGATGTTAGGGAAACATTTTTGCTTAAAACATCCAAATGTTTTCAGCCGAGAAGATAAGAAGGAATCAGACGATCCCAGTGAGTCACCTTCGCTTCCAGACTCTGGTACAGTGTTAGGACAAAATCAAGTTGTGGGACATTAATAGTCTTAAGGCAAATGAAATTCATTGCAAAACTGTCGAAATGATAGATGGAGACAATCAACCTTCTACAGTAGTTGAAAATGTAGACTTACTAATTTCGTGAAATCACCGGAGCCTCGATATCAATTACCACCAAGAAAATGTTTTTCGCAAAATATATTCCCACTATTAATCGGTTTGAATTTTTTTTTAATTTTATTGATGTTGAAAAGTCACAGAAGAATTTGATCTTCTAAAATTCGACATAGGAACCTTCTCAGAAACTAATGGAGTTTTTAAAGCCTTAGTGGTCATTGGTTCATTGAGAAATTTAAGAAAATGGGCGAAGTGTTAAATGCTCGCCCTTTCGCGGAAAGCACACTGTCGTTGCCATTGGTGACGTATTAAGTGAAATGCTACGACATTGGAACTTAAGTGCTAAAAATAATATACATCTGTTGTTTCAGTATAATGTGCGTAAGATGATAAGTGGAGTATATATTGCCAGTTTTTAGAAATGAGTCCTGCTTCATCCATGGTCTCCAGTTGACACGCCACGATAGTATGTTTTCTTAAAAATCTAGTTCAAACTTAATATCAGTGTACCGTAACATCACAACTCATTTTAATCACCCGCAAGCAGTTGTACGATTCTGAAGGATATGCAAATCAATTTTTTACTTCCGCAGCATGAACTCGTGCAAGATGCAGCAACGAGATGGAATTCGACGTATCAGGTGTTAAAAAGGCTATTGGACAAAAGCAGACTTTCTTATTATATTCACCAGATCACAATGCATCTAACTTGACTGCTACCAATTTTGAGGTGACTGAAAATATGATTATCTTATTTGAACAGTTTTGCACAGTCACAGATAAAGCCGGTTCAGAAGAAGTTATCATTTCGATGGTGGTCCCAAATAAAGGTGCTTTAAATTGCTTTCTCAGCAAGTAACAAAACAACGAAGCTATATTTTATGAAAAATTAACCGCTGAAATATTTGCAAGTAAGATTTCATGATGTCAAATTAAATAAACCGTATGTGATTGCTGGATCTACCTTACAACTTTATATTTGAAATAACTAATATACACTATATTGAAAAAAGTCACCGGAGACCTATCAGTGAAACACAACATAGCATTTTTTGACATATATTAGTACCGTGTCGGTCCACCTTTAGCTTTAATGCATGCATTGACCCTTCGAGACATGCTTTCGACAAGGTTTTGAAACACAGCGATAGGCATGCGCTTCCATTCAGTACAAAATGCTACCGCTAACTGTTGCTTAGTAGTAGGCTTTGGTTCCAAACTTTTTATGCGGAGCTCTAATTCCTCCTATAGGTGCTCTAGTGGATTAAGATCAGGGCTGTGTGCTGGTCAGTCCACACACGATACGGAATTATCGTCAAACCACGCCCTAACAGTCCTTGCTTTATGGCTCGGTGCATTATCCTGCTGGCACCAACAAGGCTCGGTTCCATAGTATTGCCACAGAGTTGGTAGAGCATAATTGTCCAGAAAACCGAGGTAGTCGTGCTGGTTAACAGGTTTCTCCACTATAACCAATGGGCCGGGACCATACCACGAAAAACATTCCCACACGAGTACACTGCCAGCTCCATACTTGACCGTAGAAACAGTACATTGTGGTAAATAGCGTTCCCCCGGCTGCAGCCATACCAACACACGGCAATCAGACTGATGGATCGTGTACCTGGATTCATCAGTCCATAGCACCCGTTTCCATTGATCTACGGTCCACGATAAATGTTCTTTACACCATGCTAAACGACGAGTAGCATTCCGAGTGGAGATGAAAGGCTTATGAGCAGCATCACGACCACGGTAACCCATGGAATGAAGTTCTCTGCGAATGTTACACGTACACACCGAGGTTCCAGCATTTTTACTCACCTGTACACTGAGGTCTTGTGCATTACTCCGTCGATTAGCTGTAACGACTCTCCTGAGGCTTCGACGTTCTTTATCACTGATTTTCTTTGGTCTGCCGGGTCTTGCTGCTTCAGGCACGCCATGTGTTTTCCATTTATTCAGTTGACTTGGGTATGTTTAAACGTCTCTCGGTTTCTCTTATAGACAACTCACTAATATAACACCTAACAATTTTTCCTTTCTGAAAGTCAGTTCTCTACCGCCGCGACATTTTCACTCAACCTCACAGTGCGATATGATCGCGGTCAGCTGCAGACTTGTTTTTATACCGTTTGAACCTGTACCGCGCATTTTAACAACACAGCGGATCCGTTCATTTGCTTTTGAAAGGGTGTCCGGTGACTTTTGTCAATATAGTGTCCATCTTATATGAATTCTTGAAGAGGAACTCGTGGATAAGGTAAATGACAAGAGTTGAAGACATCATGATCAGAGTAAAATCCCTGAAATGGCAATGGGTTTGACATGTGGCCAGAAGAACGGAACACCGATGGACAACGGACATTTTAGACGGGATTCCATGGGACTGAAAAAGACCCAGAACAAGACCACATCGAAGATAGATGGATGAAATTCGAAAGCATGCTGAAGTAACATGGAGGAGACAGGCTGAAGGCAGACAGTTGTGGAAGAAACTTGAGGAGACCTTCATCCAGCAGTGGATTGATAATGGTTACCAATGATGATGATGATGATGATGATGATACGTCTTATTGCAAAAAAATTAACAAAATATCTGGATTATTGAAAAAATAAAAATGCTGTCTGCAGTATTTGAAAATAAGAAAAATGTGATAGTAAAGCAACAGAACCTTCTAACAAATTAATATAAAAACCGAAAAAAGGATTTCAATAAATTTCGAGATCTGTGGACTTACTTAATTGAAATTTCATAGGAAAATCAAAGCGAACAAGAGTTTCTTACTGAAGTTCTTTTCAATGAAGAGGAGCTACTGGAAAACGTTTTGCGATGTCTTAACGTCTATTACAAAGAAAGTCCCTTAACTTCGTGGGCAAAAAATGCAGTTATCTATCCTGAACTGTCAAAGTTGGCTAGACATTACTTGTCAAGCTGCATACCCATCAAAAGGATGTTTAGCGAGGCAGAAATCCTAGAAGATTGACCGAATAAATGCCTTCCAAGAAATGCAGAAAAAAATTATTGCTTCTTCACCATGACTTCCCATTGCTGAAAGTTACGTATTAAAATTTGTATAAGTCAACTCTAATTGGATTCACTTGAAATGTATTATAAATAGAGCATGAGAGGTAATTTGGGGTTAAGAAAAACATCTCATCAGGGAAAAATATCAGTCAATATTTTCCTTAAATTCGGGGAGATATGAAATCGGGTCAAGATCTTGAACCACTATTGTGTTTTGAATTCAATTTGAAGAAAAAATAATCCAGATTTACCTTTCAGTTATTACTTAGCAATTTTCTTACTGAAGTACTTCATTCAGGGATTAGGAAATAATTTTGCCATGTATTTCATGCAAGTACTGCTTTGATAACTTGATATGTTTCGGAAATGATCCCTTACCGGCCATTGCTAATTATTAAGCTCTATCATTGGAACTTGTGAAAACAAAATCATGAAATTTTTCTTCTTACTTTTTTTCTTTTTCTTTGTTTATGTCTAGGTAGTGTTGCCGAATTACAAAATTCAAACAAATCAACAGTATTCTAATACATCTTTCATATTAAACAGGGGAAAAAAGCAACAAACTTTATGAAATGTAAGTTTGTTTCCCAATTTTTTCGGATTTATCTTTATACTAAACTGTGTTGTTTTAGGAGTAGAAATCGGGAGAAATCCTAAAAAAGTCATAATATAAAGTTTATCAAGCTGGTTCTGCAAAGTGCTAATTTCAGTTTACGTTTTTCTTTTCGGTAAACTGCATTAAAAATTTTCGTCATAATTAATTAATTAAAACAGTTTTTCTCTGAATGAAAGTTTACTGCACTTTGAAAAATCAAAGTAAACTATTTGGTTGTATTTTTGTTTTTGTTGTTGTTGCCCAGTTTTTCTCATGAAGTGTCTAGTACCCGTCACAGAGTCCTAACATCCACTGGCCGGTCCTGGTAAGTACCAGGTACTGAAAATATATCATGGCATGCCTGGTGCCAGATGCAACACTAATTACAACACTTTGTATAGATCGAAAGATGTGGTCAACATATCAGAAAATTCAGTGGTGTCCCTTTGTCGAAATTTTCTTTTTAAACAAAAGCAAACAAAATCATATTATGTACGGGGCTTTGAAAGGCTAGCGTTCTCTCGAAAAAGACATGTTCATATCCTGGAGCTGTTGTCTACACTGGAGGCTAAATTTTGATGTTAGTTTAAGAAGTAAATCAACTAAAAATATGGATGTAGGAAGGCGTACGCGTGTATTTAATTAGAATCCACGGTAAGAGCAGCTCAAAAATGATTGCACTAGGAAAGTTTTTATGCACGATTGTCAGAGTCATATGTATCCTCAGGTTTTTTCCAGTCTCATGGCATTTATACTCAGTTACGAGTTTTTTTCCCCCTTTTTTTTTATTGTTACTGCATAATTCAAGAAAGAAAAATGCTGAAAGTCATTAATTCTTTGACGTTTATATTCTCGTTTTCGTGACGTCTTTGGCAGCTCATGGTCGTATTTGAGATAAACTAATTTTTTTTATTTTTTTATTTTAGAGTTTTGCTAAGTACCAGCATTTCGGACTAGCGATTTCTTTCACCTTTTTGCTTCAGTCACAGTAATTTTTCATGTTTTTTTAAAGCATCTTTTGCATCATTTAGTGCTTTCGTTTGAACACTGACTGCTTAATCTCTGAGTCTTAGAAACATCGTAAGTAGAGTTTCGTATTACTTTAAAACATTTCTTTTGAGACTTTTCTTTATGATAAATAAAAAAATTGTATTTGCATTTTTCTTCAGACCCTCAGTAAGAATTTCTCCACAATAAAAGAACCTCCTCCGCTGTAAAATATATATATAACTGGGAGAAATAATGTCTTACTTCGAATCAACGTTATTTTCACCAGATTTCAAAATGAGATTTGAGTGTATGATCCTTATCCTAAAATTAAAAAAGAAAAAAGATTCTGACACTTGTAACGCTTTGATGTTATGCATCTTTCTCGACAGCAATACAGTAAATCTCGTGTGAAAATTTCGATGTAACGAAAATGAACAATGGAAGTAGTAAAAACTATTGTTGAAATCTGAATTTTCAATGCTGGCTCATGAAGTGATGAAATAATTGTTAATTTCATTGTTACTCAACAATATGTTTTTCCTAAACTATCGCCGAATATGATTTCATCACGTTTTACATAAAGGTAACAATACAGAGTGATTGTAAACTCCTTCAACAAAACAAGAGGGGTGATATAGTACACATCAAGACAAACAATATTTGCAATGGAACCCAAGGCCGCATTCCACTCCTAGTGCCAGAAAAGAGCACGTTCGTAAATCGTTCAGCAGGCACTAGAGATGAGCTCGGGCTCAATTTTAGGAGACCGGGCCCGGCCCGCTTTCTTTGATTACATGTGTTTGCTGAGCCCGGGCACAGATTCTTGGAAAATTTTGCTTATCAAGGCTTGCATTTATGCATTATACACTGGTCAAAGATATGGGCCAAGCAAGGATTAGTTTTAAAAATCATTAGTTTAAACAGTTCAGTTAATCCACTTCATTAGTTCAGTTAATCCACTTCACAATATTAATATGTTTTTAGAAATACTACGCATAAAGCCAAATGTTCTGAAATGTGGATTTGAAAATAAATAAATAATCAACGTGCCCCTTCGACCGTATTAGGGAAATCAGTCATTTTGGTAAAAGCTGAAAAAAGGAAAATCGTTTAGAAACAAAAAATTCCATTCGTTATTTCTTTTTGATTTCTAAATTTACTTTTATTTTGAATAAATTGTATTATAAAACGTACAACGCCGTACAGACAGTTGCACGTGTTTGAAATTTGGACTCTAGAAAACTAATCTTTGCAATATAATTTACATATATGCTAATTGGTAAAGGTAGTTTAGAGTGATGTAGTAGAATATAAAAAAAAGCATGTAGGGAAATTTCCAAAAAAAAAAAAAAGAGAACATAAAAGCATTCCAGACCAGATTATTCTGCATTTTGTAACATTAACAAAGCTTTGCGCTTAATAGTATAATAACTACAATATAATCATATGTGTGTGCAGTTTCCAGATCAATTTCATCATTAAAAAAGGAGACAGAGAGAGAACTGCATCTAATGCCTCAGCGCTTCAACTTTATCTTCTTTTCTCTAAAACTAGACCTGCTGCACTAAAAACCAGTCATCCCAAAAATCACGGGAGTGAAAAAATTAAAAAAAATAAATAACAATACTTCTAACTGCACAATTTTGGAAATTAATACATCCTTTTAAAGATAAGATTCTTGATTTTTAATAAAATACAAAAAATGGGAATGTAATTTTTCCCCAGTTTTTCGATACCAAACCTCCTTAAACTAATCATTGCTTGGGCCATAGCTTTGGAGAATGCATAATGCAAGTCTTGCTAAGCAAAATTTGTCTTGCAATGGCAGCTGGCTTAGGAAATTGAAAATCCTTCCACCATGGTAACAAATCCACAATGAAATTCAACACGTGTAATTCAACCGTGCTCGGAATTACACGTGTTGAATTAATTACAGTAATGAAATTCAAGACGTGTAATTCCGAGCTCGGGCCCGGGTTTTTCGGTAGTTAATGAATTCTCAGCCCGTCCGAGCCCAGGCATGGCCCGAGCTCATCTCTAGCAGGCACACACGGAGTTCCAACCCGTGCATGAGAATCACAAGATGCAAATAAGGTGCGCTGAACACGTGCGTAGACGACGAGGAGCAAACATTTTAAAACGCAGCCGAACCCGTTCAGCGATATTACCGTGCGAACATCACATGAGAATTGACGTATTCGTGAAGGCCATGGAGGACTACACATACGAGGAATTGGTGGATATGCATCTGATGTACGGCCAAGCATGTGGTAATGGACATGAAGCAGGATGTTCCTCACACCACACGGAGGGACATGCTCTTTATGCATGATGGGGCCCCAGCATACCTTGCAACCGAGGTTTGATACTTTATAAATGCGACATAAACCGGGCGGTGGATCGGATGCGGTGGACCTGTGACTTGGCCTCCACACTCCCCGGACCTTAATTCACTGGACTTCTTATTCTGGGGGCACATGAAAGCATTGGTGTACGAAACACCCGTGGACTCTCTGGAAGATCTCGTCGGGCGAATCGCTGTTGCTGAGGACAAGATCAACACCACACCGGGGGTCTACGAGAGGGTACGACAGTCCTTCGTTCGCCGGCGTGGGCTGTGCAACGACGCCCTTGGACGCCAGTTTGAGCAGCTTCTTTGAGTCTTTTCTCTGATGCGATTGGAATTGTGCAACTCATAAATTAGGTATGTCTCTTTGTTTTCACGGTTGAAGGCTCAGCGTGGATATCTAACTTTACTCTTTTCTGGCACTAGGAGTGGAATACGGCCCTAGGTTTCATTGCAAATATTGTTCGTCTTGATGTGTACTATCACTCCTCTTATTTTGTTGAAGGAGTTTACAATCACCCTTTATATCTCATTGAAATCTACGTGAATTAATTATGAGAACCTGATGCTAAATGTGATAAAAGCCGTTACAAAATTGCATTTTTGATGTTATGAAAATGGTGCGTGCTAGCGAAATCGAAGGGGTGGGCGCAAGAACCATGTAAGTCCAAAATGTCAAGCTTTCAAGAGAAAAAAGAATATGAACAGAAAATTCTTGAATCATACTTAATTGCAATTACCAATGTCATTAGAAATAAATGCCAGTAACCTATTGCTTGTAGGGGGAAAATGTGTCAAATTAAAGGGCGATTTATTCTCTATGGGTTAATGTTAAAAAGTAAAACTCACCAAAAAATAAAATAAAAATGGATTTACATGGTTCTTGCGCCCAACTCTTCAATTTGGCTTACTCTCGGCCTCCCAAGGAAGTCACCTTCTATTGAAGATAACTTTGAAATGCTATATAACATGATAGGTAGGTATCTTAGATCACCTTTTATAGTCGGATTTGAAAACCTGTAGGTATCTTAGACCAAGAGTTATCAATCCTCCTCACTAACATACTTGCGATTCTTTCTATCTTGAGGTCAGATTTTAGTTTGCGCATGCGCAGATGGACTTTCGTAGTTACCTCACATGTTATCGGCATCAGGGTCGTTTCTCACGTTTGTCTATATCTGAATAATAATAATAATAATAATAAAATATTGTTTTTGAAAAACTAAACAGTCGAAATGCTGCTGACTATTGCCGCCGCAGCAATTTAGTAAATGTTTACTTTTGTGAGTCGCATATCTTGTTTCATTAGTTTTACGACAATAAAGTTCATTAATCCACCTATCTAAGTACCGCTCAATGTCAGGAATTAGTAAACCTTATTGTTTGTTGTTATGATTTAATTCCATTTAGTATATACCGGACAATAGCTCGGTGTGGTCGTGAGTGACGCGAATAAATGCAATGTGTTGCACGTAAGTAAATGTATACTCTTCGATCCCTCGTTTTATTTCACACCCACAAAGATCTTTGCATATGAAAGATACATTGCATAATTATCTATAAAGAGTACCAGGGTACAATCTTGATTTTTTTGTTATTTTTAAGTGTGCCTTTTCTTATCAAAGTACGTGAAAATTCTTGTTTGTCACCCAGGTAGCGCAGTTATAACGAAGTAAATTTCTCCGTCATTTTTATCCGCGCCGGGGTTCGAACCCGGGTCCACTCATTCCGGAATAAGTTGCTCTACCAATTAAGCTACGCGGACATTTGTTCTGATTCCTATCTGCCTTTATGCCGTGTGCGTCCTGCTGGCAGGTACGTCACATCTCCTTTCCTGGTACGTTACACAGTGGTCTAAGCGCTGGCTTCTGACCATTCGTCCAAGAAGGGTCCGGGTTCGAATTCCGGTGAGGCACTGACGTTCTATTTGTCTTACGGCACTGACTCTCTCCCTTCCCTGGAACCAGTGACCCTAAATTAGGGACGGACGACTGCTTATACCCCATTAAGTTGATCACGGTAGTCGTTAAACCTGCAGTCAAAAAAAAATCTTGTTTTTATTATGAAAATGTTCGTCCTTTTGTGGGCATCACATCTCTCACCTTTTATAGTCGGATTTGAAAACATTTTTTTTTTCGTTTTATACCTTGAACTACAAGGAGAATAATCCATATATTTTGACCTCTTTCTGATGTACAGTGTCGTCTCCAGGAGAAGTAAATACGAAGGGCTGGTTACCACCGTATTTATTTTATTTTGCAACAATGTTTCTAAAAGCCAAATGGAAAAAAATTATTGTTTCTGTGAGGTTTTTTCAACATTTTTCCAACTGAGACCATAGATTCAGATTACATTTCTCTTGCTGTCTATGCTTCTAACGTCTGATTTCGAAAATTGTTTTTGCGTCGGATTATTTCCACTATGAGCAGCATTTTGTATTATTTATTTCATTTAATAATTCATAGTTTTTCCTACAGAGCGCGAATATGCTTGTTTCAGTTTAAAGGCATACTTCTTTTAAAACACCGATCGATAATTCTAAAATTATTTTTGCATGAATACGTGCCAATCTGACAAACATTTGCATGCGTCTCCTACTTCTTACAATGCATAAATTTACGGCTAGGGGCGTACGTGTTTATCATTATTTGCGACGGCACCACTACTTAAGAATTTTCGACTGAATAATGCTCTTCTTCGTCGGAGAGCTTCAACCGTGAAGAACATTTTGCGCGCAGCTTCTACTTTCAGTAATGCACAGTAATTTCCCGCTATGAAACACACATATATATATTTATTTGTGTCCACATCTCCTCCTCTGGAAGACTGATTGAAAAATATTCTTTTGGCGTCGGATAGCTTCCTAAATTTATGAGAAACATTTTGAGTAGAACTTCTACTTTCAGTAATGCAGTTTTTTCCGCTGTAAAACGCAAATGCATATTTCATATCTCCGCTTCTAACAGATCGATTGAAAAAAATTTCGTCGCGTAGCTTTCACTGTGAAGAACATTTTACATGCAGCTTCTACTTTCAGTAAAGCACAGTTTTTCTTACCATGGACCTAACATTCCATTAAAAGAAAGATTGGATTAAAATTCTTTTGCATTGGTCTGTATGATGAACATTTGGCGTTAATTCTCTAAGAATGCAGAGCTTTCTAACAAGGAGACATGTACATAGTCCACTCAAAAAATTATGACCACCTGTTAGTATGACCTTCTCGTGCCGCCAACACTGCAGATATACGGAGTGGTATTTATTCAGTGAGACCTCTGGACGTTTCTATAGGGATGCTATACCATGCAGGCACCAGAGCTCCTTGCAGATAATGAAGAGTCATCGGTGGTGGGTCCATATATCAAGTTCATATATCGAACTTGTTGATCAAGATAGTCTCACAGATGTTCAATTGGATTGATGTCCGGCGAGTACGGTGGCCAGGATAGTAAGCTACAGTCACTGGAATACACCTCAAACCTTTCTCGCGCACGCATAGCAACAGAACAAGGGGCATTATCTTGCTGCTTGCTGGAAGCAACCTGTGTCACTATCTTGCTAGAAGCAACCTGTGTCACTATCTTGCTGGAAGCAACCTGTGTCGTCATCTTGCTGGAAGCAACCTGTGTTATTTTGCTGGAAGCAACCTGCGTTGTCATCTTGCTGGAAGCAACCTGTGTTGTCATCTTGCTGGAAGCAACCTGTGTTGTCATCTTGCTGGAAGCAACCTGTATTGTCATCTTGCTGGAAGCAACCTGTGCCATCGGGGTAGACAGCCATCCTGAATGGGAGTACCTGATCCTCCACAATGGATAGCTAGCCTGAAAGTTCATCGTGCGATGGAGGGGGATGATTGCTCCCAATGATTTCCAGGAAAACATGTCCCACACGATCACACTGCCACTTCCTGCCTGTTTCTTTTGGAGCATCGTGTCCGAGTAAACTCTGTTAGCAGTGCTTCGCCGTACTCTCCACCGACCATCCACACGATAAAGCAGAAAAAGTGATTCGTCTGAAAAGGCGACTTTCTTTCAGTATTCGATGGTCCAATGCATCCTCTCATATGCGAATTGACGCCGTAATTAATCGATATCTGGCCATCAGCATGGGTACCTTGAGTGGATGGCGGCTCCGGTGATCTATAGAGAGTAGAGTTTGTTGGACACTGGCCTGCTGTACGCTCCTCGAAGTGCCTGCATTGAATGCTCTGGCAAGTTGTTCCACTGTGGCTCGTCTGTTGGATCGTACTTGTCAGGATAGCCGTCGTACTTGTCAGGATTGCCGTCGCTGCCCACGATCGTCAATGCTTCGTGGGCGTTCATTATTACCTCGTTTTCCCCTCCGGTGGCGCAATGGCTTATGATCATTCGTCCGTGATGGGTCCGTGTTCGAATCCCAGTGAGGCAGGGATGTTGTGTTTGTCTTAAGGAGCTGGCTCTCTCCTTTCCCTGGAACCAGTGGCTCTAAATTAGGGACTGATAACTGCATTGCGTTGCTCACGGTGGTCGTTAAACCTCCAAATAATTAAAAAAATTACCCCGTTTACTGCAGGTCTTGCCGGTTTCATGTTATTCCTGGAATACTTTAAAAATTGCACCATGCAAACGGCCCACACTATTGACGGTTTCTGTAATGCTATCACCTTTCAGTCGGTAGCCAACGATACGTCCTTTTCCCATTTTCACGCGAAACTGCGTACTGCCCTCGAGTTCGTGTTCTTTTAGATGCCTTAAATGATTTGCATATATTTCTATACACGCCATCTGGCTGCTGGTTACGGTTTCTCCTTACCACAGGGGTAATTATAATTTTTTGACTGGACTGTGCATATTTTACTTATCTCATTAGACTTCTAAAGTCAGCCAGAAAAATTTATTTTTGAGTCAGGTTTCTACTGTGAAAAACATTTTCCATACATTTTTTACTTTTGCCTTCTGCACAGTTCCATCCCTGATAAGTGCACATTTATGTTTGTTATAAAATCTCCGTCTGTACAAGTACGATTGCAGAAAGTTGTTTTTCGGCCAGATAATAATTGTCGATATGGAGAAGATTTTGTGTGTATTATCTGCCTTTCACACTGCATATCTTTTTCTATAGGTGGCGTGAATGAATTTCAGATTATATCGTGCTTTGAATATTCTCTTTAAAAATCGTTTTTTTTTCTATACCGGATAGCTTCTACTATAACTAACTTTTCTGATGCCGTTTTCACATGCATACTTATCACTTCAAGGAGCTAATATTATTTATCTTTTCGTCTGATTGCTGTTACTACGAGGTCCGATCCACATCAAAAAGTTCCGAGACTAGGCCGATATACAACAAAGTACTTAAAGTTACTTAAATCTGTCTATGATCTCCCTCAAAGTAGTCTCCTTGTGCAGCGATACACCGCTGCCAGCTTTTTTTTTTTTACTGTTGGAACGCTCCCTGGAAGTCCTGTTCGCGAATCGTGTCCAAGCACCGTCTGCGATTCGCTCTGGATCTCGTCCACGGTTTCAAAACGGTGATCCTTGAGCTTCAGCTTCATCTTCGGGAAAAGAAAGAAGTCGCAGGAGGCCAAATACGGCGGGTGAATAAGGGTAGTCATGCTGTCGCGGCTTCAAAACTGGCGTGTTGCTAACGCTCTGTGAGCTGCTGCATTGTCGTGATGGAGCAGGAAATCGCCCCTGCGCCACATTTCAGGTCGTTTGCGGCGAATGTCCTTTCTAAGACGCCGCAGAACATCGCAGTAAAAAAGGGCGGTGACGGTCTGGCCCTGGGGGACGAATTCACGGTGCACAACCCCACGAATGTCGAAGAACACGATGAGCATGCTTTTGGGTTGAGCTCCGGACCTGTCGGGCCTTCGTCGGTCGTGGAGATGCCGGGCTCTTCCACTGCGACGACTATTGTTTGGTCTCCGGGTCGCAACCGTAGACCCAAGTCTCGTCCCCAGTGATGACCCGCGACAGGAACGTTGGTTCATTCACCACCTGCAGACGAAAATCTTGACAGAGTTAGGCACCAGGTGCCTTTTGTTCGGGGTTCAGAATCTTTGGCACAAACTTTGCAGCAATGCGGTGCATGTTCAAAACCGACGTCAGAATTTCTTGTACTTTTCGGTATGACACATTGACGATGGTAGCACTGTCTTGAATGGTTCTCCGATGTTCTTCATGCACCATTTCCATAAATTTGTCCACATTTTAGGGGGTTTTGCTCGTGGACGGTCGCCCTGACTTCTCGCCGCTCTGCCGCTCTTGAAGTGCGAGTGCCACTCAAATAACCTCGCACGACTCCCGATGTTCATTGAACGACGTGATTCGGCACAATGACTCATGAAGGTCACTGTCCTAGACCGCTGTCGCGCATCCGCGTACTGCCATCTGTAGGCGCGCTACGTATCTAGTCTCGGAACATTTTGATTGCACTACGTATAACTATACAGTCTTCCAGCTTTTCTGAGACAAAATGTTTCCGCTAGTTGAAGTATAACTAGCGTTTGTTTTGTATAAGTTGAAAATATACAATAAGAAACCAAAAACTCATATGAAACTGGAAGTCTTTTGAAATCTCTTTAATGGATTTGAGAGTTCACGTGAAGTGCCAATTGGGACTGTGAGGTTTTAAGAAGGAAAGACCAAAACATCCTCAGGAGACGAACTGAAGGAGCACAATCGAAATATAAAAGGGAGAATACAATCCATGACTCTGGCTAAAGAGCTCTTCAGAAGTCTTATGCAATGCAGCTACCCCTAGGTGGAATGACAGAACATATATCCCGAAACACCACCCATAAGGAAAGAACAGTTAGAGAAACTAGAAATCACGATCAGGTCAGGTGTGTATAATGAATGTGTGTTAAGCGAACTGTCATCATTTTGGTGTAACCTTAAATCAACAGAAACAGTTGTGTGCAGTAAATAAATACCCATCGGTACACTTACCTTCTACATCGAGCGGGATGAAAAAAAACGACATCTATTATACTAGTAAACAATTGACGTAATTTTAAAATTTTGAATATGTAAAAGTGTGTTTGTCTGTTTATCTGCGTTGATTTAGTTGTTTAGTCAACAGTCTTGAAGAAGCCTTTCGGTTCACGCGCGAAAGCTCGGTGTTCGCATATATATTTTGCTGCTGCACAGTTAAACGGATCTCAGACACACAGTGTCTCTTCGCTTTCCTTTTTTGCTAACAAATTATCGATTGCTTAGTTTAAAATCAAAAATCACAAAAGTCGTCTGTATTTATCTCTAGCACCACGAGATCGAGCCTGTTGCCAAGAGACGTTCTTTTTCTGTCTGCGGTATCACCTTTCCTTTTTTCTCTTAAGCAGACATCTTGGAAATTAAAGCAAGCTGTCTCGTTCACAAACTGTAATGAGACTGATCTCTTTATCATAATGATTATCACAGCACAAGAGCAATATCTCAAGCTGTGTGTTTACCAGTCATTGGCGTTTGTTAGGATCGTAAAGTCTGAAGGTGAATTTTCATTAATTTTTATGTATCAGACCATAAAAAGCGAAGTGACACTTTTCCCATTCGCTTTTCAAATCGAAATTAAGTTACCGAATATTTGAATGCCAATCATTTTCGATAATAATAGTAACTCAGCATGGAAGTCTGAAGTATCCTTTTATGCCGTGCAGATTTCCGGTGTCTCATAGAGCGCTTTCTAGTAGAAGCTATTTTATTGATCCCTTCTGGTGGATGTCGTTGCCCAGAAATGTGTTCAACTTCTTTTACACTCTAGAGCACCTGTGACTTCCAGCTGGAATTCTTCCAGCGAAACGAAAATCGTTTCATTGCATGTTTGTTATCTACTGCAAAAACAAAACAACAACAACAACAACAAAACCCCTCGTATCTTCAATGGCCTAGCAGTTTGTCAGACTCCTGATTCTTCCGCGTTTGTGAACACCTAAGCACATCGTTAGCAACCGCAACCGTTTAGTTCAGTATCCCAAATGTTTCTTTGCATCAATTAATGGTTGCGCTACCGAAAAAATATGCAGCGTTTCTCATAATCACCAACGTATATTTACATATTTTTGTCCATAGATAATGCATTATATATGGCCATCGTAATAGACGCAGTTAACACAAGAACAAACTAAACGCGAATACTGGAAGTGGTAATTATCTCTTTTATAATTGAAATGTTAAATTGGAGAAATTGGCTGGGATAAAGACTTTGGGATTGCCTCTGGGAGTGACCAGATAATACAAAAAAATCTGGAGGAAGGAAAAAGTACAACAAAATGTAAAGCAGAGAAGAAGCTAAAGAGACAGTTTTATTTGCAAAAGGTTGGATGTCTGACTGGCATCTAAACGTAACATTGGCAAAGCATGATGTCACTCACATTAAAAGAAAAAAATCAGTCACGTTAGATACGAGATGAAAAATGATCATGGTGTAGTGCTATCAAACAACCAGGGTTTAGGGACTAGATTGCAAAAATAATTTAAAAATCTCCCATATGAAGAGAACCAAAGTTTAATGAGAGAAAAGGAACAGCCATATGATGCAATGCCTATGTAGAGAAAAGGAAATAAGTACAAGGCACCTTAAATTAAAAAGCTTGTGGATTACATAACATACCAATGATTGTGTGTAAAAAAACATTAAATGAGATGACTATTGATTTCTTGTACGTCTAATGAAAAAGATAGTTAAGCAGGAAGAAATTTAGTATATCTAGAGGCGCCATGTTTAGTATCTTTCATGTGGAAAAACGGGAATACGTAAGTCATCTCAAAAGTTTTGCACACTGCGCAGGCGCTGGCCATAGGATGATGTATCACTCCAATCGTTGCGCCAGTTGTGAGTCAGACTTCAGTATACAAAGTTGTGTCTATGTTTGCTGGCTAAATGTGTTCCTGTTCCGAGGAGGAAGAGAGGTCAGATTTTGCGTAGCGACAAGCACTCCTACGTTAAAATTGAAACTTTGCGAAGAAAATCCCCTACCGAAATTCATAAACTTTGTGTGAAGTTTGTGGGGTTAGTGTAGTGGATCGTAGCAAAGTGTTACGGTGGGCTTCACGTTTCCACCAAGGACGGGAAAGCATCGAAGATGACCCAAGAAGCGGCCGGCCATCAGATTCAATGGACGACACTTCTGTGGTTATCGTTAACAGTATGTTGGAAGAAGATCGACGGAACACATGTGAAGAGATTGCATATGAAGCAAACATGTCTGCCGCTTCAGTTTTCAGAACCCTAACTGAAAAATTACAGAAAGTGGCTACGAAATGGGTTCGGCATAATCTGAGGATTACATTTTTAAGGGAAGAAAAACCAGAATGAGGGAAGTGCAGCAAGCAGTTCGCAAAGGGACCGCAGAAGAATTGCTTCAGCGGTACGCAACAGAAGGCAAGCAGTTTTTGAACAGAACTGTTGCTATAGACGAAACCTGGATACGAGATTTTGAACCAGAACTGAAATCTTAGTTCTCAGTGGAAACATTCAGAATCATCTCGCCAGAAAAAATTCCGCAGCCAACAATCGAAGGTTAAGCTGATGATGATTATGGCCTATGACAAGGTTGGAGTGATAGCAACAGATATAGTGCCCGAGGAGACTACTACTACTGTGACAGCGGAACACTACAGAAGGTTTCTACCAAACGTTTTGTGCCCAAAGATTCGCCAAAGAAGGCCCGACATGCTTGAAGCTGATGTCATCATTTTGCATGAGAACACGAGGTCGCATGTTGCCGGTACAGTAAGAGACATTCTGGAAAAGTATGGATGGAAATTGCTTCCCCAAACTCCATACAGGTCTGACATGAACTCACCAGACAATGACTTGTTCCCAAAACTGAAGATGCCACTCAGCGGGAAATGATTCAGTACGATTCAGGATGTTTCTATGAGGTGACCTGAGTAATGACGCCTCAACAATGGAAGTGTCTTGACTGGAATACAAGACTTGCCCAAACGTTGGGCCGCTGTCATGAAGAAACATGAAAATTACTTCGAAAGCCTGTAAAGGTATGTTGTGAAATAAATTCGGTTTTTAAGAGATAACCCACAGTGTGCAAAACTTTTGAAATGACCCTCGTATTTATGGAAATTCAAAGTAAAAAAGAATAGCCCAAAAATTTTAAGGGAAGAAAAACCAGAATTATAGGAATATATAATTGATTTCTCATTCCCTGAAGATATTGGAAAGAATGTTAATTAAGAGGTTTAGAAAGAATAAAGATAACAGAAGGACAATTATGGTTAACACTATATTTGGACACCTGACTGATTATGCAAATTCTGGATTCACGTGATCTATTGCACTCGCGTTCTGTCAGTGGGAGACCTGCATTAAAATCGTGGATCAGTAGAGAAGTAGCAGTGTATTGGAGGTCAATATGCCACCTGCAACGGAACTTGTAGACTTTCAAGGAGAGGTGGCAGTCGGATTCAATAGCCATTCTATACATGAGTTAGCAAACCTTCTTAATATACAAGAATTGTCCCGAAACAACTGAGAATGTTTTTATAAAAACAATATGCATACCTTAATTATCAAGGAAGTGGTCATCTTTTTCGAAATTTTGTCCATTGCACCGAATAAAGGTGACCCAACATTCCTCCCACTTTTTCAATATCTTCTGGAATTCTTCTGAAATGCTATTAAAGCACCCCTGCGCAGGTGTAATGAGTTGCTGATCAGTATGAAATTGTTGTCCCCGTAATGTCTTTCTTAAAATGGGGAACAACCACAAGTCCCATGGTGACAAGTGTGGACTGTATACAGATTGGGGCATCAAATTAATATTCATTTTCTCCAAGTAAGAAATGACTGAACTGGCGATGTGCGACTTTGCATTATCGCGGTATAACACCCAATTCCTTTTCAGGTGTGTGGTCGTTTTGTTGTCACATGTTTCTGTAGATTCTGTAGCACTGTTTTTGAGTAGTCGGCATTTATCGTAGGTTTTGGAGGAAAAATTTGTTGATGGATCACACCTTGATAATCAAAGAACTCAACATATATTATCTTTCCCCTTGATTTTGATTGATGAACTGTTTTCGCTTTAGGCGACGACGGCGATTTCCAAACACAGCTTTCTGCTTTGATGTGTTAATCAAAATAGTGTAGCCAATTATTTACCCGTAGCATAACTTTTGGATTTTCGTTTACCATTTACTTAAATTACTGAAAAACCTCAACTCGACGATCCATTTGTTCCTTATATTCATACATCATTGCAAATATCAAAATGTCACTTAGCTGCTTAATTATTAACGCGAGATTTAGACATAATCTACACTACAACATGCGCTACGTTTGAGGGCGGTGACGGAGGTTTATCTGTTGCATCCACTCTTTGAGAATGGCCTCGGCAGAGGCTGAAAGTACTAGGATAGAACGCTTATTGCTAAATGGGGAGAGGTCCGAGATTATTGAGGATAATTGTTGTGTCAGGTTTGCCAATACTGATGAGTCGCACAAACTTATCTCACGAGTAAAAGCCGTCTTTGTGCGGATAATTGAAAGTAAAATAAAAACTCGGCTTAGCTTAAATCAAATTAACTCATATCATGAGACATCAATTTAATAAAACCTTATGTTATCCTAAAAACAGATTAAAAGACATGAGTACTTTCGGGCCATCGCATGGCCCATCTTCAGATGGAACAGCCAAATTGACAAGATCCGCATAATATATACACACATGAACACGCCAAAGTCGGTTGTTGTACATATATGCAAAGAAGGAAGATATTCCTCCCGGCACATTATCCCACGGTTATAGGTAATTTAAAGCCCCTAGGATTAGAGTTAATTAATACCTTATAGGCATTGGGGAGCTCATACGGCATATAGTCATTACAACAAATATTTTGTGAGTGAAAAATGAACATGCTCTCAGTAAGAAACAGCGTGCTACGATTTTTAGGGGTAACCACAATTTTAAAATTTTCCCAGTCCGGATATAAAATCCCTTTTGTAACTTCCCTAGCAAGTGCAGTGTTGGTACCTCCTGTCTGGATATTATATTTATGTTCCTTGACCCTGCAAGACAAATTCCGTCCGGTCGATCCTATATAGACAGATTGAGTAGTTCCGAAAACATCTTTCAATGGAACACAATAGACACCCCATCTTTGTAAAATATCCGTCGGGGTCCTGTCCTTTCTAACAAGTGGTAGTATATTAAGGGAGCGAGTGCCGAAATCCAATCCAAATTTCCGGCAAATGTTACGAAGAGATTGAGTAATTGAAGGGATGTAATCGATGGAAGCAATGAAACGAAATGGTGTGGGCAAAAACGGTTGTAATGTAGTAGCAAGTTTACTTTTAACTCGGGAATGGATCCGGTTAAAAACGTATTCAGGATATTCAAATTGGGAGGCGAATGACGAGACCCATTGTAGTTCTGTAACGCGTGCAGTACGAGTTGAGGAATGGGTGTAGGCTCTACGAATAAAAAAGTGAAGAGACGTTAACTTTTGGTTTTGTGGGTGATTAGAGGAGTATGGGATCATAGTTGGGGTACAGGACGGTTTTCTATAAACAGCAAAGTGCAATGGTATAACCTGGTTTGGATGACGGGTAATCAAAATATCAAGAAACGGGAGTTTTAGGTCTTGTTCAATTTCTAGGGTAAATTGAATTGACGGAAATTGTGAAGAGAAAGAATTCGTGAATACTTGTAATTCAGATATCGAGTGGGGCCAGAGTAATAAGATATCATCTACATACCTGAGAAATAACAGAGGTTGGTGGGGATAAGAGGTCAAAAATGTATTTTCAAGGTACTGCATGAAGATTTCGGCTAAAATGCCAGAAAGCGATGATCCCATGGCCGCGCCATCGGTTTGGCGATAAATTTATCTTGGAATTGGAAATAGGACCGTTTTTTAACAAACCGAAGCGCATTCATTATGGCTGAAATCTCAGTAAGTGGGTGCCCTAAGGAATGAAGTTGATTTTCGATAATCTGATGTGTGAAATCAACAGGTACATTGGGGTAGAGTGACACCACGTCGAGGGAAGCCAGAATAAATGGTTTAGCCTGGGTTGGAAGATTTGAAACCATTTATTCTGGCTTCCCTCGACGTGGTGTCACTCTACCCCAATGTACCTGTTGATTTCACACATCAGATTATCGAAAATCAACTTCATTCCTTAGGGCACCCACTTACTGAGATTTCAGCCATAATGAATGCGCTTCGGTTTGTTAAAAAACGGTCCTATTTCCAATTCCAAGATAAATTTATCGCCAAACCGATGGCGCGGCCATGGGATCACCGCTTTCTGGCATTTTAGCCGAAATCTTCATGCAGTACCTTGAAAATACATTTTTGACCTCTTATCCCCACCAACCTCTGTTATTTCTCAGGTATGTAGATGATATCTTATTACTCTGGCCCCACTCGATATCTGAATTACAAGTATTCACGAATTCTTTCTCTTCACAATTTCCGTCAATTCAATTTACCCTAGAAATTGAACAAGACCTAAAACTCCCGTTTCTTGATATTTTGATTACCCGTCATCCAAACCAGGTTATACCATTGCACTTTGCTGTTTATAGAAAACCGTCCTGTACCCCAACTATGATCCCATACTCCTCTAATCACCCACAAAACCAAAAGTTAACGTCTCTTCACTTTTTTATTCGTAGAGCCTACACCCATTCCTCAACTCGTACTGCACGCGTTACAGAACTACAATGGGTCTCGTCGTTCGCCTCCCAATTTGGATATCCTGAATACGTTTTTAACCGGATCCATTCCCGAGTTAAAAGTAAACTTGCTACTACATTACAACCGTTTTTGCCCACACCATTTCGTTTCATTGCTTCCATCGATTACATCCCTTCAATTACTCAACCTCTTCGTAACATTTGCCGGAAATTTGGATTGGATTTCGGCACTCGCTCCCTTAATATACTACCACTTGTTAGAAAGGACAGGACCCCGACGGATATTTTACAAAGATGGGGTGTCTATTGTGTTCCATTGAAAGATGTTTTCGGAACTACTCAATCTGTCTATATAGGATCGACCGGACGGAATTTGTCTTGCAGGGTCAAGGAACATAAATATAATATCCAGACAGGAGGTACCAACACTGCACTTGCTAGGGAAATTACAAAAGGGATTTTATATCCGTACTAGGAAAATTTTTAAATTGTGGTTACCCCTAAAAATCGTAGCACGCTGTTTCTTACTGAGAGCATGTTCATTTTTCACTCACAAAATATTTGTTGTAATGACTATATGCCGTATGAGCTCCCCAATGCCTATAAGGTATTAATTAACTCTAATCCTAGGGGCTTTAAATTACCTATAACCGTGGGATAATGTGCCGGGAGGAATATCTTCCTTCTTTGCATATATGTACAACAACCGACTTTGACGTGTTCATGTGTGTATATATTATGCGGATCTTGTCAATTTGGCTGTTCCATCTGAAGATGGGCCATGCGATGGCCCGAAAGTACTCATGTCTTTTAATCTGTTTTTAGGATAACATAAGGTTTTATTAAATTGATGTCTCATGATATGAGTTAATTTGATTTAAGCTAAGCCGAGTTTTATTTTACTTTCAATTATCCGCACAAAGACGGCTTTTACTCGTGAGTGAGAGGTGTCAGGTTTGGTTTGTTTCAACCAATTACCAGTGTGCAATTGTAAATAACTATGGGTTACAGTTTTAACTTTGACGTTTAAGGAAATGCGTAATATAGTTTTTTTTTTTATTGAAGTTTTAATTAGGTATTAGCGTTTTAGGGTGTTGAGTTATGTATACTTGTAGTTGCTTATTTTGAATCGGCATTTAGTCATTGGGGAAAAAAAGAGGTTTGCGTGAGTTGAAAAAGACGTGTTTTTTTTGTGCCTTAAACCACGATGTAACTAAAGCAAAATACGTGTTGGAAATGTGTAGAGATGAAAACATCCTAAATGATACAATTTTTGAAGATGACAATCCATTTTTTGGCGTAAATGTGACAAGGATTTTAAGTCAGATAATATCCGAAAAGTTGAAATTTTTCATCGTCCTGGAGCGGGACTCGAACCCGCGTCTTCCAGAAAACGCCCGGGTGTGCTACCCACTACACCTCCCAGAACGACCAAGTTTCAAGTTTCCGATCAAATCAATTTAAATGAAAATTTTCAAGTTTTCGGATATTATCTGACTTACCATCCTTGTCACATTTACGCCAAAAAACGGATTGTCATTTTCAAAATTTATATTATATGGCGTAATCCCGTATTTTTTTCACTCCTAAATGATATTTAGGATAAAGGTGAGTAACCTCAAAATGTAGATCATTTGCTCCTTTGTCAAGAAATGGGGAACCCAAGTTGAACAAACGCCTTTCATGCTCAAACGCACGGTTCAAATTCTGTGAATTGATGATTTTGAAATGTGAACCATATCTTCGATATCTCTTATTGATAGGTGTCTGTTTTCCCGTGTAACAACACTTATTATATTGATGTTTACCTCCGTAATACTCGTTGAAGGTCTTCCTCCATGCGCGATTAAAACCTCCAATTCACGACCATTCATAAATTCTTTATGCTATTTGTAAATTGTTGGTTTTCCTAAAAATTTATCTTTATAAGCCTCTTGCATAAGACGGAAAGTCTTTCCGACAAACTTCTTAAGTCGACAGCAAAATTTAATGGCGCGTCTTTGTTCGTCTTTCAAATCTATTTTTTCGAAAACTCACAGCGCGAAAACGCTTGTTAAGGGTTCACGAAACAACGCTCATTAAACTGCGCATTACCGACGACACATGCGTGATAAACAGTTGTGGCCGGTTGCTATGGTTACTACAACGACTTCTGCTTTTACGAGACTCATGCTAAGGTCGAACGCAGTATTGTACATTTGTTATAAAAACATTCTCAATTGTTTTGTGACAAGCTATGCACCAATATCTACCATGGTGCTATACCTGATGCAATGTAAGACGGGGAAGACAGTTGGTGCTACTACAGAAAATTATAAAATGAAATAAAAAAGAATCCTAAAGTCCGCGCGAGCTCATGGACCGGGACAGGCGACCATTGTTGAGAAGAATCCGAGAATTTCGGACGCCGCCTGCAACATTCCTTTCTGAAGAACTCGAAAATTCTGTAGAAATATTTAATAGCACTTAAACTATTAGCAGATAATCGCATTCTCAATATCTCCAGTCTTAACATGAAGCATGAACAGACGTCATGTTAAAATTAGTGTGAAGCGGAGTCAACTGAGAATTTATGGGAGTGGCGTTATGCACAGTCCTAACATTACTCCCGTAAATTCTTACTGACGTTTGGATTAGTGTCTTGCCCTGTGATTCTAAACCGCAGAACGCTGGATACAGAGTTTTATGAAGTGATTAATTATGTTTCGCCCTGTTACACTCCAATCGAAGTGTTTGGGTCTGGTTATTGCGGAGAGAACGGTTATCTTACGGCTGTACCAACTGTCAAGTTTGGTGGCGGCTCTGCAATGGTTAAGGGCTGTTTTATCTAGATGGGACTTGTGGTTCATTGGATGTTATACCTGGAATCATGAAATCCGACCTCTATCTCTCGCTACTTTGGACTGTTCCGCATTTCCTATACTGTGGAAGTACTTTGGTACCAACAATTGTTTGTTTCAGCCAACTAATAATTTCTTTTATCAGAGCCTTCCAACTTAGAAGGATTCATAGATTTGGAGATACGTAGTTTCCACTGACTGATTAACGGAAAATTATTTCATAATGTTACAACGCCATTCTTTGGCAATAGTTCAGTCATTTGTAAAAGTTTGAGAATACCTGCTGGTATTAGGATATTTCTGCCGATTGCGTCAGCTACTGTCTGTATTACTCAACTCCCTGTTGATTTCCCTCACCTTTATCTACAGCGGCAGCTGCTGATAGAGGTGAGGAAAGCATACAAGCGACAGTTGGCTTCTGGTTTTTATGCTGAGAGGTTTTTGTACGTAGTTTCTATACAGCAAAAAATGGGCAAAAAAAAAAAAAAAACGACATTAAGTGTTACTCAGAGAGCACAGATAGTGACTACATCATGAAGGATACTCCGAACGTGACATAAGCAGAAAGGTAAATGTGAGCAAGACTGCTATTCATAATACTATCATGAAATATCGAGATACAGGCGAATTTAGCGACCGAAAGAGAAGTGGATGTCCAAGGAAAACAACCCCACGTGATGACAACACCATAAGGATAATGGTTATGCGTTATCCAAGGAGCTCGTGCAAGAAAATCAAGGTCTTTCTGTATTCCAAAGGGATTGCTATTAGTATCGGCACTGTGCACTGTTTCCCGACGTCTTAGCAAAGGTTTGGGATTAAAGTCTTATAAACCTGCATATAAACCTAGTCTAACTTCTGTCACGAAAAAGAGGACACTACAATTTGCGAAGCGTCATCAATCGTGGACTGTTGAAAATTGGAGCTAAGTTCTATTTTCCGATGTGTGTCCATTTGAATCACGTGAAGAACATTTTCGACGCCGAAAAGCAAAAGGACCGTTAGCACCGTGAGACATCCGCCTAGTGAGATGATATTAGGTGCTATGTCAGCATCCGGGACTACTTTATTATCCTTTTTGCCGATAGGCACTACCATAAATGGCCCTTTTTATGTGGAAATGCTACGCGACAAGCTATTAACTTACAATCTTTAGCTGTTAACTCACTACCATAAATGGCCCTTTTTATGTGGAAATGCTACGCGACAAGCTATTAACTTACAATCTTTAGCTGTTAACTCACTACCATAAATGGCCCTTTTTATGTGGAAATGCTACGTGACAAGCTGTTAACGCACAATCTTTAGCTGTTAACTCACTACCATAAATGGCCCTTTTTATGTGGAAATGCTACGCGACAAGCTGTTAACGCACAATCTTTAGCTGTTAACTCACTACCATAAATGGCCCTTTTTATGTGGAAATGCTACGCGACAAGCTATTAACTTACAATCTTTAGCTGTTAACTCACTACCATAAATGGCCCTTTTTATGTGGAAATGCTACGCGACAAGCTATTAACTTACAATCTTTAGCTGTTAACTCACTACCATAAATGGCCCTTTTTATGTGGAAATGCTACGTGACAAGCTGTTAACGCACAATTTTTAGCTGTTAACTCACTACCATAAATGGCCCTTTTTATGTGGAAATGCTACGCGACAAGCTGTTAACGCACAATCTTTAGCTGTTAACTCACTACCATAAATGGCCCTTTTTATGTGGAAATGCTACGCGACAAGCTATTAACTTACAATCTTTAGCTGTTAACTCACTACCATAAATGGCCCTTTTTATGTGGAAATGCTACGCGACAAGCTGTTAATTCACAATCTTTATGCATGATGGTGCTCCACGCCACAGATCAAAGACAGTAAAAGACTACCTGCAGAGGAAAAACATAACTATGCTTGACAGGCCCGATAACAATCCCGACCTTAACCCTACCAAAAATTTGTGGACCATTTTAAAAGACAAAGAAGCAGAAAAATAGCCATCAAATTCCAGCTTTGACGCGATAAAGTACGTGTTGTGCAAAGACATTTCAAATGACTACTGCAAATCCCTCAATGGGAGTATGCCACATCATATTCTATCCGTTATAAAAAATAAAGGTGGCCACACAAAGTACGGATGTCGGTCTTTTTTGTGTCCTAAAGAATGTAAATATTCATTTGTGGTGTCATTTGTTTCAAATATCTCTGACTAGTACTTAGTTGTTTCTTTGAAAGTCTTAATTTTCAAGAAATTGACAGGTGGTCTTAAACTTTTGCAAATGACTGTATATTGAATATCCTGATCAATCAGAACTCGGAAACATTAAGGAAAGTAGTGACTCGTTATTTCAATTTGGATATTTACAGGAATGCTTTTGAATACAGGTTCTTTTCAGAACGCCCAGTCAAACTTTAAGAAAATGTTCTACTATGTAAAAGGAAAAAAAGTTTCCGTGAACATTGGGACGAAAAACTTCACTTCCGAGCTACGGCACACTTTCAAAGTGCAACTAAGAAAGACTATGGAGTTTGTTTCTAATTTCAGGTATTTTAGCACGCTGTACGTGATTGATCAGAACAATTATATAAGTCTGTATTAGCAGACGTGTTCGAAATGGCCTCCATAAGCAGCAGTAAACGCTGCTCCCATTCACACGGCAATCGTGTGAATAAGGGGCCATTCTTTGCTATGAATGGCCTCTCATTCACACCAAGTACTGTTATGAATTCCTTGACAACGATTCAGTAACATTAGCTTTAAGATCTCTCCATAAGAAGAAATCCAGTGGATTCAGATCTGGAGAACGAACAGGCTGTATAACTGGGCCGCATTCATCGGGAAGGATACATACGATTGAGATGTTCTCGTGCAGTGAGGATTAAATGTGCCGAAGCTCCATCGTGTATGAACCTTATACGATGAAGTGGTACTTGCATGATGAATAATAACAAAGATACAAATTTTCTTAGTAGCGTACTTTTTCGCCGGTTTCATTATTTACACTCTCAAAATGTGCTGTTGTTCAAAGGGAAGACTGTTCGGCCCAATATTCACAGGAGCGTTTTTCATTCCAGTGTTTGATTAGATCTTTTGTGATCATCCTGTATATGGATTTTGAAGATGTGAATCCGTTTTTTGGTGTAAATATGTCATGGATGGTAAGTCAGATAATATCCGAAATCTTTAAAATTTCGTCGTCCTGAAACGGAAACGAGTCAGCGTCTCCCGGATAGCTCCCGAATGTGTTAACCACTACACCACCAAGAACGACCAAGTCTCAAGTTTCCGATGATTCTGTATATAACTTGTATATGTTACCAATATAGGAACATTGAACCACTGAGAAATGGAACTGCAAAGTACCGTGGGTGAATATGTTTTGTGCTTAAGGCAGTTGTGCAGTCAAATGAAATCGGAAACATTTTTTGAAATGAGTGTCTAACCGAAACATTTTGCTAGTAATTATAAGAAGTAAAACTTATGGTCCTTAGAAAATTGGAAAAAATGTGGGGTTTTGTCTTTGCCATTGCCTGCTATTCTTGGATGGATTAATAGTTCTTTTAAAAAAGCGTTAGTGAGAGGAAAGTTACAGAAAGTCGTCTTGTACAGGTCAAAATGAATGAGCTCCTAGTGGATTAATACTTCAACTCAGAACATGTGAGGTTAACATGTCATGTAATAACACTTCGGTACTTCAAGAATTTTGTTCCTGAACTTAGAGAAATTCGGGGCCGAGTGACCACAGGTGTAACTTTCTGACCAGTCACCAAGTTGGGCCCGAGATCGTGTCCCGGATGAGGAATGGGAGGTGTGCTTGTTACGGAGCTGGCTTTCACACTTCCCTGGAATAAGTGGCCTTAAAGTAAGGATGGGAGACTGTTTATAACCCTTACAGTTGCTCATGGAGGCCGTTAAATCCCGAAACGAAAGCATCAATATAATTTTTTTTTTCTGGAAATTCCCAGGGATGAAATGGAAACAGTCCTGTTTCTGAACAATGCGTCCAGAGCACATTTAAGGAGACAGGGGTCCCGGGAGTTGGACAGTATTTCGGGGCCCCAGTATTAGTGGCACATCTAGGATTTTACTATGGGTTGGATAAATAAAAATACCCGGGAGAAAAAATTCCTAAAATATGATGAGGTAACCATAAAAGTATCTCCGCCGTATTGAAGTGTGTATCCCATGATTCATGGACGAATCAGTGGTATGAAGAAAATGTAAAAATGCATGATTGAAAAATGGATACCAGTGCTTTAAATCCCCTCCCCCAGGGATGGGTTCAACTTGTTGAAACTATGACGAAGTAGTGGACAAAATAGTATGATCCAAATATCATGATTCAAACGAACTCTTAATGAATGAAAATTTTCCCCAATCACAGATGGGTACAAAAAAACTTCTGTAATGCTTTCGAAAGATTTCAGGATGGAATGGGGGGCAACTATACATTTTTCGGACGTTTCCTACAAAAGCGGAAATAAATTGAAATTTTTTTTCGCAAGGCAGTTTCTCTTACAGTTTTTGCTGTGCTATCTGCAAAAAAACAACAACAACAAAAAACTGTATTGTAGTACCTTGTCAATTCTTCAAGCATCGTGCATAATTCTGGGGCACCTTGAAAATGCGGGACCCGGGGATGCAGCCCCCTATCCCCACCTCTTAAATGGGCTCTGAATGCATCAGTTCACTCTTAAACTGAGAAACTGCGCTACAGAAATGGTTTGATTAAACGTTCTGTTTCATCAGGTAACACATCTTTGATTGAACCAATAGATCAGGCATTATCATTGCTGGGATCCGGTATTAAAGGAAGTTAAACGTTTACCGCGAGGTTAAGATGCTACCCTTTCTTGTCATGGATACACATCGAGTCAGTGTGAGATATGGATACTGTATTTGTTTTTCAGTTAAAGTTTTTACCCTGTAAGTATCTGTGAGCAAAACTAAACTACAAAAGAGTGACCTATCTTGGCTTTCGATGCTTACGGGAACCGTAAAACGACGAAATGAACCAAAAAATGTGCATGGAGTAGAAATTCTCATTACAATTTAAATACATGCTCTTTACTTCGTTGTTGCTCACACTCCTATTTCTCTGGATTTAACATTCATTCAATCAAAATAAATAAAGAAAGAAAGAAAGAAAAGAAAAGAAAAAGAAGCAGAAGAAAACTCTCTCGGTTCCACTCTGCTCTAAACCACCTTGTGAGTTTGGGAAATTCCGACAGTAAACACGACACAGCAGAATCTACTCCTACTTTAATTCGAGTTGTGTGTTCACAGACTCTTAATTACCGAAATTTCTTTTATCAGTTTGCGTGTTTATAATTACGACAGGAAGGGCGGGTAGGTACGGATGAAAAATGCGGCATGTACGAGAAAAACTGCTGAATTGATTTTGTATCGATTTGCTGCTTTTTTAATATTAGCTCATGTTGATCATATGCACGACTCATTTTCTAAATTGCTTTTTTTGTTTTGAGTGCATGAACACATTCTGATAAAAACAAATCAGTATCAGGAGTTACTAACGTGAGTATAGTGCTAAGAGGTGAACTAATTTTGGTAGATTTTTTTTTATTTTTCTTTCGTCAGTCTTTTGGAAATTTGTTTTGCTTGGATTCTCTGAAAGCCCCTTGCAGAATTACTTGGCTTCGTGTAGGCGCATCCAAAAAACTAAAAAATAAAAATAAACATTTCGGGGGAGAAAGAATTAAGTGTTGAAATCTATGTCAGGAATGATTAAATATTCAGAAAAAAAGCGCCTGGAAACCGTGTTCTCCAAATAAGATAGGAAAAAAATAAAAATAAAATACGGCATCCTCCAAATGAAATAAAAAAAAATACATACAAAAAATGATTAAGAACACGAACACTTAAGCGTTAAACGGCCTGCATCATCGATAGAAAGGTATTCATCATTGTGTATAATGAAGCAATCAAGAGCGTTCAAATGTTCTTCTGAATAAACATTATTCCTTCCGAAGTAAATCAGAATGGAAAACATCTAATTTAGAAATAAATATGCTTTACAGAGTGATTTTTTCTTTAATTTGTCATCTAAATTACCCTGGTGCGAGTTTTACAAATTTGTGTTCTCGCGTATGCATACAGTTACCGAGAGTAAGTAATTGAAATAGAAAACAACAACAACAACAACAACAACAACAACAACAACAAAAAAACAGAAGTTCAAATATATAAAACTTTTGGAATACTGGCCTTAAGAACTTTACAGCGATTCACGATAAAAATAAATAAACGGAAGTACAGGTTCCCTTAAAACGACTAAAAACATTTACGGCCGGTGAACCAAATTTATCATGAATTTGCAAGCTGGGTGGAAGATTTCCTTGCGGATGACATATTGACAGTTTTAAATTACTGAAAACCTTCCTTGCCTGCATGCTTGATTGCAACACCATACTCAAGCGCAGTACCCGAAAGTGAATAAAGGCGAAAAATATGTTAATGTGTGCGGTTTGATTATGGCAATCTTGACGAACCAAAAATATGTTCCAGTCTTCGAAATTGAAAGACACACGAATATTTCGTATAAGAGAGAAGACATAGATTCTGCGCAAAAATGGGAAGCATTGGCTTTCTTGCTCAATAGATACATGGGACCGGGATATAAATAAATAATTCAAATAAAATAATTCTGGGATTTTACCTTGAGCAAAGTAAACATGAATATTAAATGTGAATATGCTGAAATTGGAATAAAATATTCTTATTTCGTACCAAACTTTACTTTGGATACCAGTTTACATTCATTGAATTATTCGCATCATTTATTCGTAATTTTTTGCTATTCAACAGGAATAGCACTTTACAGGGAATGCCCATCACTGTCAGAGAAAAAAATCTATATCGGTTTATCTTACTAAAACTCGCAATACGCACTCCACAAAACCGACACTTCAAAGACGTCGTGATGGCAATTCCATTTGTTAATAATAATAATACACAAGTTGAATTGCCCTCCACATTACTCTGAGTAGCTTAAAATGGTGTTTTTACTTTTTCTTTAAATATATAGCTAGGACCATTTGCTGCCCTTTTTTAAAATTTTCACAGTAATTTTTTTTGAAAATTGCAAGATATTGTTTTGAAAATTATTCTGTGTGTTACACCCAGTGAAAGAGACCGGAACCTTGTATAACACTGTATCCCGTTTCACGCTCTTCTCTTTTTTTTGTAATTGCAGTTTCAGAGTTTAAAATTGTTTACTTGTTATCATATGAGTTTCCTGCGACGTGATGAATTGAGGAAGTGTTTTTATTTTCTTTCGGGGCTCAATGATCCAATGGAAATGGTATTGGAGATGATTTTAGGAAGGGGGTACCTAACGCTAAGTCTTAAACGGACTTCAGAAGTAGGAACCTAGGAGATTTGGGCTAGTTACCCGAAGAAATATTAATGACAGTGAGGTAGAGAAAGCTGAGTGTTTGTCAGCTAGTTCTGTCCTCCACCCAGATATGGGGGTTGGGGGAGGCAGAGAAAGGCCCTGCAAGGGCTGTTTTCTCCCTTTTCCTCCCTAAATTCTCAAGTAACTTATTCCGAATGGGCGCAATGAAATAACTCGATAATTCTGTAGTAAGATATGATTAGGGCTCTCTCTCTCTCTCTCTCTTTCTGTCTTTCTCTCCCTCTCTCTGTCCTTCCTAGCTGCTTGAGCAGCACCAAAACAACTGCGCTTTCTTTCATTCCACTGAGAAATACTTCAACTGTAGAGTTCCGTTGAATTTTGACCTGTGCGTGGACAAAGCACTCATCAAGCTGTGATTCCATCTCTTCCGGAGGCTTTCCTTGACCTTAGCTGTTTGATGTTAGGTACCACTTCAGCAGCACTAAGAAACTGGAATTCGTCCGAGCTCCCATTTCAGCAACACTAAAAAAATAGAACTCGCCTAAGGCTGCTCGGACAGTGCCTATGTACTAAGGGTTCTTGACGCCATCATTGGGAGTATACTGATCATTCAAAGACAGAGCCTGGATGCTGATATTATCATCCACATACACCATACCCTGTGGGCCGAGCATTGGGGGATGACAGAGATCTTGCTTCTGAGTTTTAACAAGGTGGTACACACATCATACTTACGATCGACTTCAACTTTTTGTAAAGTTGGAACTTGGGGTAAATTTTCTTGTTGAGGGTGCCGTTACGAGTGTAGGGCACAGGAAAAATTTTACTTGACAGGGAACTCTGAATGACACAGTTATTATCAGATCATATATGAGGCACTTCGTAGAGCGTTAAAAGTAGGTTTAAATGCTGGGCATGGGCTAGCATTGAAAATCCCTCACTTAAAAAAAAAAAAAAAAATACACACACGCACGCACACACACACACGCACACGCACGCACACACACGCACACACACACACACACACACACACACACACACACACACAAACGTTTTGTGATGGTGAGAAATGTCAAATGTATTTTCTTGTTTCTTCGTTTAAGCGGTTCCTTATTATAATACTTAGACAACATACTGTGGTTTACTTGGCAGGGTACTCTGAAATTCTTATGTGTTAGTAACGGCACTTTTGGTTAGCTCATGTGTAAGCAATTTGCTTAGGAATACGTTTCAGCAGTGTTGAATGAGTGTGTTCCTTGCAGCCCCGTGGAAAAGTTACAGTTTTTGGGAAAACTCTCATATCTATTAAACCTAAGCAAGACTGCTATTGCGCGTTTGGGAAAAAGGGACAAAATAAAATGCCAAGTATCAGAAAGTTTTATAACAGATTTTAATCGGACGAATTCTCAAAATGTTTTACAGCTCATTTGCTTCATTGTGGTGGGCACAAATCTGCTTTTTAAGCAATGACTTGGTGTTTACTCAGTCATTTAACAAAAAATACGTTTTGAGAATATATTTTCAGAAATGTTTTTTTGACTATTTAACATACTCAGAAATAAGTTATTCACAATCAAATTCTCCACAGATTTCTTTTTTTTTACGTTTTGAAATAGTTCGCATATACAAAACGTTTGATGACTTCACTTCAGCTAGAAAAAGAAATCACTCCTTTTCATTTTCTTCTCTTTGTTTCCCACTATAGTAGAAATATGGCTGGCACTTGAAAAGTTGAAATATTCAAACAAAGATTGGAAAGATAATTTCTTTTTGTTTTTGTTTCAAGGTTTAACGACCGCCATGAGCAACTATAAGGGCCATAAACATTTGCTCGTCCCTGATTCAAATACTGGCTTCGGGGAAAAGGGAGAGTTTCCGCCACAAGACAAGCAAAACACCAATGTATCATCCTGAACTCGAAGCTGAGTCTTCATTGGACAACTAGCCAGATACTCATGCCTCTGAGAACTGGGCCACCTGGGCGGATCCTGCTTACTTTAAGAGAAATGTTTTGACATACTATCCAAAGAAACATTTCAATCTGTTGTTTACTTACTGCGCATGATTAACTACTTTTTGCTGCAAATAATTCATTTAAACCTCCATGCTGTTCTCTCTGAATCCCCATTGCAGTGTGGTAATGTTCTAAGTTGAAGTATGTGCATTTTGTTCTAACAAAAAGCATCCCGATAGACATTTTATACGTTTACTTGGCTTAGGAACTCTGATGAGCATTTAAGAATTTTTGTAAGGAATAAGTGGTGTGAATTCACAAAATATTCCTGAAAATAACATTCAGCAAATTTGTTGGTGGTCTCCGAGTTTTAACAACATTTCTGTTTCGCAAAGTTTCTGTTTAAAACAACAAAACTTCCGTTTCCACTTTTTTTCAGCTAAATTTTAGCAAAATTCGCATTGCAGGACTTTCCCTCTGCTTGCTTATGAGGTAAAGAATTCCTTTCAGTTATACGCGGTGGGGATTTAGCACGCGATGCTTTGAAGTCCAGTAGTGAGGGTTACTGACTGACTGAAGTAGCAAGACACTTGCTCCCTGATCACATTTAAGGTATAAACGAAGAGGACTGGAGTTCCGAAATCATGAAATGCTTTCCGTTATTAATGTTGGCTAATTAGTAATTTTATTTTCTGTAGGAGCTTAGTAATTTTCTGAACAGGTATATAATATTTTTCTTTCTGTACGAGGATTTACCACAAATTGCATTTGTTTTATCGTCATGTTTTTTCAAAGCAACAGACTCTTTTGTAACTAAAAATTTTTTTTTTAACTGTCAATGAATTTCACTGACCTAGATTACCTAGATGGACTTATTGTTTCATTCAGGATTTCTCCATGAATACAGGTCGCAAAGTTTCCAGCGAGTTTTCTCCAGTTGTTTCCTATCGCTCTGGGTAAATGGTCTCCCCATCTAGTTGGAGGTCTACCAGGTTTTCTCTTGGTTGATCTTGGATACCAGTTCGTGATACGGTAGGTCCACCTGTTGTCGGTGAGTTTGGCCATATGACCTGTCCATCGTACCTGGTTGTCATATATCGTTTTCACTACATCCTTTACACCAGTTAAATTTCTGATAATTGTGTTTGTGATGTGATATTTTTTACTTATTTTTCTTTCCGTGGAGTTCTGGGTGGTTTGAAGACTAAGTTCCTTTTTTTGTGTGGTGCTCCATGTTTCAGAGTCGTACATGTTTGAGAGGTAACAGTTGTAGAACATGTTAATCCTTATTTTGATATCTAGGTTTGGACCTGTGATGGCAGTTTCGAAACGGTTAAAGGAGGTCCATGCTGCTCTTTTTCTTTTATATATTTCTTCAGAGATGTCATTGTCCATATTTATTGTTTGCCCAAGGTATGCGTAGGATTCTACATTTTCTATGGTGAAATTATTTAGTTGGATGATGTGATTTAGACAGTATTTATTTCTCATCCATTTCGTCTTATCAGGGTGGATTTCTAGACCTATTTTGTTACAGGCGTCATTTATTTGGTGGTGCATTTTTTAAAGCTGTAGAGGATCCTGAGCTATAAGTATTATATCATCTGCAAACATTAATATTTGGAGCAACTCTTCATCAATATTTATGCCACCTTTTAAGTTAATTTTCCTTAAATGTTTTCCAGAGTGCAGTTGATGTATGCTGGATCATTACCTTGACTTCGTAGAACCTGTAAGACTGCGTTATGTTCTATGTTGTCGAAAGCCTTTTTAAAATCAGTAAATAGAAAAGAGAGGGATCTTACATTCTTTGCATCGTTCACTAAGTATTGTGTAGATTTTGTAGATCAGGCATTTTTTTTTGCATCGTTCACTCGTTCTTGAGATTTTGTAGATCTGGCATTTCTATGCATCATTGACTCGTTCTTACTTGTATGTGATATGCTGTGGAATATCCGTTTTTGAATGCTGCTTGTTCTCTACTTTTGTTTTCCTGGAGAGACTTTCACTTACGTTTAAGAAAATATAAAATGTACTACTTCATATTATTATTTCCCCAAACCCCTGAATATAAAGTTTCCTCTTGATATATATAACGGTTTTTGTGTAAATGGCCCACAGACTGATTCAGAGACATTATACAATCCCCCGTACAACTCAAGTACCCGACTTCTTACAGTTACAAAATATACAATAGCAAGATATATCAGTTGCAGTGACGTAGCCAGAAATTTCTTAAGGGGCGAGGAGTCCATCAATTTGGTTCACTGGTGAAAGCCTCGTGTATACATATATATCGCATTAAATTCGTATACAATCCACTCTCAAGGGGGGGGGGTCCGGAACCGAGGAACCCTTCCCCCTTGGCTACGCCTATGATCAGTTGCAATAATAACCTTAATATCATGCGACATGCTGTCCACAATATTCGGTCCAGCTACAGAACCTCAAAATCGAAATTTAATAGTACCTCAAGGATTTTCGCGAACCTCTCTTATTGCAGGCAATTTCGTCATTTCACGTAAATCCCGAATATCAGAAAATCCTGAATTTTCAGGAAACCTTTCCATGGTTCAGTTCGTATATCAATGGAAAAAATGTTCGAACATTTTCCGTATTCATATAACGAGAAATTACCGGTAATAAGGGAGGTTCGTCGGGAATATTTGAGGTTTGATTAGCTATTAAGTTTTGATTCTCAAAAACGGCAATTTTCCGTTTTTAACAGGAGGAAGACGAAAACGTCGCGTATAAAAAACCGTGAAATTCAGCGTTTTTCCGACATTTCACGGAAAATGTTAAATCGGGGATATGTTTGGTTAATTCACGAAGGGAATTACAGAAAATGGCCCTAGAATTTCAGGAAAGTTTTTTTTATAGTTAGATACAGCAGTCCGTTCCTAATCTAATGCTACAGGGAAGCGAGAGAACCAGAACCAAACAAAGCCTCGGTGTCTTCCTCTGATTTTGAATCCAGGCTGAATACTGCAAGAGGCCAAGTCCCAGATGTAGACCGCTGGGTGACCGCAGATGTGCATGTGAAAGACGTTGTACATATCTGCTTTCATTAAAATGTACGTAAAGAATTCCTACGAAATCAGTATGATGAAAATGTGGAAACAATGCTGCGAGTGATGGGAATTAAATAACGGCAAAGAATCTTGTTCGACCCGGCTAATTATCAATTGGGGATCTGTTGTGAGGATGCCAGATCCCACGGATGATTTGATTCCTCCGAGAGCATGCGCAGTGAGCGCTCGCATCCGGGGTGAATCGCTCACTGATCTGCTCTGCTCTTCGCTCAGTGGCATGGCAGCCTTGTCTGCTGGGAAGTCGATTCGCTTGGATGTACCGTTACTATTATTATACCGTGTGATCTGAGGCTTCTTCTCGGGGAACGGGTACACTTGGTTCAATGAGGTAACTCTCCTCTCCTGTTTTCTTCATATTTGAGGTCCACAGACGACCAGAATTTTTCACAGTTTTAGGGATCAGTCTCTTAAGTAGCAAGAGAACATTTTATCAAATAAAAAATAAGGGGAATTAATAATAAATACAGCCCTCACATCGCCTAGAAGGATGAAGTACAGAGTGGAAGGTGAATCCGTATCGGAATTCAGCCTGGATATTTTCCTACATGGTCCGACTCACACTTATTCAGGGCCCAATGGCATAGGCTACACGTTGGTGACAATATAATAATGCTATGCACAACACAATATGCTAACAATAAGCGAAGTGAAAATGGCAACATGTATCAAGGGAGCAGCACCAAAACAAACTCATTTCAATAGAATATTTTGCCATTAGTTAAACACGGTTTATCACGAAGTTATGAAACGTATATAACGAAGTTAGGGCATTTCTAACATTTTAATGGAAACAGTTCTATTCATTAGAATACTACCATTTACAATTACTTCCAGAAACGAGCATCGCTTTACTACAATTTTTAATATTAATTTACTTTAGTAACGCAAACTTCTTACCCACTTGATTTGGCGCACATTCGTATAGCCCCTGTAACATTTCAAGTAACAGTTTTACGAAATTGAGCGTATTGAAAACAAAATGAATTTGGCATAACTTGCCTAAACTAAGCATCCGTTTTCTTATTAAACTCATAAAGTATCGGAGCTCAAACATCTGAGATTAGTATTTCTAGAACAGATGATGATGATTGTTCTCACAAGTTTGGATAAAATTAAAAACGAATGTTGTGTACTTAAGCCCATATATCTTGAATTCATGCATAGTGGTCTCATTTCAATCAAATTCAGGAACAGAATACATGTGATATAGAACTGAATACATTTTTTGAGTCTCCAAATTTTTGAAATGTGAAAACATGTTTCCTGTTAGATTTTATGTGATTTAACATTCGTTAAGTAGGGTGCTAATCTGCATTCTTACTTCAAAGTTTGCACCACCTGTTAGTGTTTATTTTCATAGATATATTGTGAGAGTGTTTTTAATAAAATGGCCCACCCATGTACAAAAACGGTATAATTAGTTACCCTGTGAGGGCCTCAGTAACAAAATGATTTTTACTCAAGCGTTAGAGTGTCTTAGTAAGGCTAATTTTTCGCAATGCTATACTTTCCTATGATATCTGTATTGTTAAATTTTGAACGCATCTTCCACTTTATTTGGTAAACGATGCCTTAAGGTGGGAAATCTTGAATATTCTTACCAACCAACAAAATTATTTGTTAGACAGGAAAAGAAATGCTAACTGTGATGCACTAGTGTATTTTTCTCATTCTCCTCTACCTTTGTGTATGTGTGTGTATTTTCCGGTTCTCAATCTTTCGTGTCAAAAACATAATTCAAATTAATGCTCCAATTTCTCAGAGAAATCGAAAATTTTTGGCAATATCAACACATTATATTTCTCCCTTTTTGAAAACATTTGAAGATTTCCTTTTTTTCATGAAAACTTTTCTGGAGATATTACTAATTCAGAATATTGAATTACTTATTATTGTGTGGTTAGGGTAACTACAGCCGTCTTTCAAAGCACTGAAACATATTTATCAGAGTATGCAACAGCGCTACTAGAAAAGCAAATGAGCTCCAACTGCATACTCTTAGTACAAACGTTTCTAACATATTGGGTCGTAAGCCCTCTTACTTAACACATGACAAGAATAGGATTGAACCCATTAACCCAAAAAAATTTCCTTGTATCCACTTTGCATGTTTTTCATCACGAACGAAATGCGACTCATTTATTGAATCTGCCGGTTCCAACTTTTTATTTAATTTGTGTCCATTTCCTGGGTTCGTTTCGAATTTGTAAGAAATAAATTTGAGCACAGATGTTTTGCAACAGTGTTCTGTTTCCCATACATGATTCACTACATTCCGGTATCAATACCGTTTCTTCGCTCACATTCACTAAGTAGTAATGATATAGGTGGAATGTTGTCCTGCCGATTCGGAAGAATACCTATAAAATTATTACCCCAGTCAGTCGTTTAAACTGCGTTTTCTGCCATTTTGCATCCCAAGTGGATGAGAAATAGTAGTTACGTATTTAACATTTCTTACAGCGAAACAGCCTCAGTTACAGTTTTCCAGAAAATGAAGCATAATTTTGGTTCGAAAGAAAATATTCAGATCATATTTCGTGATATCATAAATACAAAATCTGCAAGAAAAAAAAAGAAAAGAAAAAATGAATTATTCTCCAGGCCAAAACCGATACTCGCTCATGGCGAGAGCGAGTGCGTTTTTCTCTCATTACCGATTATGATGTTACGTCGTAATGTTCCACCAGATAAAATCAGTTTAAAGAGTTTTTCATAGTATTCTTCAAATATAAGTCGTTATAGTGCAGTTTACACATTACTTCCAGAGCTTATGCCTTTTGCTGATCGTAGGAAAATGTGCCAAGGTTAATAAATGAGCTAAAAGCTTTTCCTAAGGAAGAAATCACCGGAAAATATCATAATTAACCACATAAATCAGCTTCCCGTTAAAAAGAAAATTGAAAAATGAACTCAAGATTTTGCCTCCATTCGGGCTAATAACTTTATTAATGTAATAAACCACCTAGTATGTAATTTTTGCAATTACCTTTGGAAGCGGCACAGTGCAAATAAGAAATCTTGATCATAAATATTATGCGGATTTCCAGTTAGATTACGGCCAGTTGAAAGTACCCTTTTAATGGGATAAGCAGAATGTTTGCACCTAGGGAGCTATCTCTCTCACTTTTTTCCTTTAATGGTTGGATTATTTTACCCATACAGTTTTCTAAAGAAGGCTATGCGTCCTTAATTATCATCCTGAAGCAATTTTAAATAAGAAATTCACGAGATTTCTGCTATAGGTTGAGTAAAGTCGTTGAAATGAGTCGATTACCGTGTGACGACGTAGAATTGCGACAAGTGGTTAGTACAAAAAAATCTTAGTATAACTTTTATCGATGCTCTGCAGAGACAGTGGAACAATTTTTCACCTGCGACCAACAAGAAAAAAGATGAAGGAAGAGATGCCGGAATGTGCTCACTACACAAGGAAAGCACCACATGCCAGGTCATACTTAACACATAGGAGTAGAAAATAGTCTTAAAAATTACCTCCGATCAAGCATCGATGTGCTGAGCGCTAATTGGATAGTAGATTTCCCAAATGGTGGAATATAATAATTTGACCTCCAACGCCTAAAAATAAGAAAGGACAGCAACCTAAACATCTGAGTTCAGTAACACGATTTTCATTCTAAGTGCGAAGTAGTGCTCAAGGTGTTAATGACAATATAATGATTTCGACCTCCAGGTACTAAGTCGAACTATCACCATCCCTCAGGTAAAAAATGCACACATAGTTTTAAAGAAGTTTTTAAGAAGGAACATTTAGTTTTAAAGAAACACATTCCCCTGTAAATAATATTTTTACATTGGTATTGTTGTCTGGCAAAAATATGCTTCAATGCTAATTGCACTTCAATTGCAACATATAAACAGCGAAAGTGGAGCTGGAAAAATGCATCTTAATAAGTATAAAGATAAATTTCGCTTTAATGATGCACATGAATGCAGATATAACGATCACTTTAGCCGAGAAGTGCATTGAAACGTTGGGCAATAATACGACCTTGTTTTGCAGTAACGCGAGTACGGAGTAAACGACCGGATACGCTTCCTTTGAATATTGCATATGCACGCCCATTTGTTCACAATTTAAGTTTAGGGGATGTTATTGACCTATAAACAAAATTCGGAACAGCTTACAACCTCGGCAGCCCTTTTTACTACGTCACCTTCTCCTTTAACGTGCATTAAACTTAATAAGCGGTCAATGACTGTTCTTTCTGGTAGAATTTTAGTTATATTCGCTGAGGGTTTTAGCAGTTGTACCATTTATTGACCTGCGTGACTCTCATTGAAATTTATTACATGTAGTAGACACGAAACAACACCAATAGCAGAAGAATCGTAATTGTTATCTGCAGCTACGTAGATATATCTATATTCATATCTTTAAAAAATTCAGAATAAAGGAGGGAAAATGAATACTTTTACAGAAAAACATGGCATTGAATTTTGGAAGTACTTCGTTATTTATACTTAGGCACCCCAATGAGTTCGTCGACAGTTGTCAACGCAAATAACTTCAGAAAATGAGAAAACATGCCGCACTTCAGCGAAAATCGAACCGGTACCATCTAGCTTCCTTTCGTACATGCGAACCGTTACATGCTCCAGTGCAATTGAAGAATAAAAAAAACCCTTCCCACGTTTCGAGAATATTTCTTCAAGCGTCCGCTCCGAAAGGGGTTTGGTTTGTAGCACGGGATTTGGGATCCTAGTGAGCATTCAAATCAATCGAATGTCCCTGTTTTAGGGAACGTGGTTTCGGGTGAAGGACGGAACTTGTGACATAGGACAGGCGCGCCACCCATGCTTCATCAGGCAATTCGGGCGATTGGCTAGAAGTACGTGTTTCTAGCTATTCGACCACCGGGGTGGCAGCGCCCAAAGGGAGTTTGCAGACAGTAATCACCGTGAACTTATTAGTGTAAGATTGTGCTACTTCTTCTGAGTTTATAATAATTCATTTATTCAAGAAGCCATTGTTCCAATCTCTCGCTTCTTTTCCATTCATCTAGCCTTCCAAAGTTAATTGAAGGAATACACATTTTCTATTATCCAGGATGTTTGTACAGTTAGTCATTTTTATTTACTGGACTGTTTTTCGAAGATGGTGTTTATATTCAGCTTTCTGTAGAGCTGTTTCATCGGATGTTCTACTGGAGCTTCAATTGGAGTAAAAGTGAAATGTTATGCAAAAAGATTTATTTCATATCTGAAGTGTATAGTAATTCAGAGATCACTAAGGAAGGCGTGATAACCCTTAAGTCTTTTGTCGTACACGACAGAAAGGTATTCAGCTCATATAAAGTTTTCCCTTCGGAGAAAGTGCGGTTTTAAATTTTTCCCAGGAGTTTTGACATGGACAGCAGCTGCTGAAAGCTGTACTTTACCTGTAGATTTAAAATTATGCATATTTAAATATTAGACGTCATGCATATTTAAAAATTGGGCTTTATTACGCGCCTTATGCGTTAAGTTTTTGAAGAACGTGGAAATGTGGGCGCCTTTGGGACATTGGGAATGATTTATGCCATAGCTGGAATTGGAGGAATGGGGCTTGTGGTATGAGCTCATCATATGTGTGCGTGGTTTCGATAGGGATGGATGTAGATACTCGGGCTTATTTTACTGCTGCTACAATAGTGATTGCTGTTCCCACAAGAATTAAGGCGTTTAGATGGATCGCGACGCTTTACGGGTCTTATTTTATCGGTTCAGTCGTTTCCGTTGTGCACCTTCAAACACTTTCTGTATTTACAAATCTTAAAAAAGGGAAGCAAAATAAGCAAGTAAGAAAATAATAATAATAATAATAATAAAGAAAGCTTTTCCTGAAAATCGGTCAGTTCACTTCTTGTTTCATTCATGTGAATGATTTTTGTTTTGTCTCGTAAGTTCAGAGTTATTATAATACTTTGGATGTGTAACATAATGCATATTCAAATTCAATTGCAATAAATATCTAAACGTATAATAACATCTTACAAACTGAAGTAGAAAAACAATGCACCAACTATATAGAATTATGTCTTAAAAAAAGTACGTATTTTGAAATGACTGTATAGGAACAATGAAAAAATTGCTGCTGGTTAAGAGTTTCAGGGAGGGTCTAGACCCTTAGGTCCCTCCATTGGCTACGTCCTTGATTAGCTGGTGATTCCCCACATACTTAAATTTTAATGCTGTTTATTTTCTTACATGCCTCTGAACAGCGATGTAACATTATGCTATGTAAAGTTTGTCGATTCTTCTCTCACAGATCACTATGATATTCATTTTCCACATCTGACAAATCATCATATTCATAAAAGTACATATTTCCTTCAAGTCCAGAATATTTACAGTTTTTATTTATTGTAGTTGACCTCACATCAACAGTTCTACTGATTGTTTATTTCATGTGTCCAGTTTGTATCCTTTCATTTCTCTCTTGGCATTTGATAACACTTACTTTTTGTGTTTATAGTTCATAATGTGATGAATTCTTTTCAGCCTAAGTTTCAAGTTGGATCTAAAAATAAAAACCGTTTTTGCTTGACACGTACAGCAGTTTTGTAAACAACCAAAATTCTAAATAGGCTGCATAGAATACCGTCTTACCACGATTTATTTTAAAAGATGAAAAAACTACATACAGGTTAAAACATACATTAGTACTTTCGAAGTGACACTCACTTCATCTTCAGATGTACTGATATAAACGTCAACTCTATATCATATAACACTTGTGCACCATGGGTACCCTACTACCTGGTCACGTGACATGACGTGGCTGTTGTGAACTGCTGTACGTGTCATGCAAAAACGATGAGCCGGCCCGGTGGCGCAGTGGTCTAAGCGATGGCATCTGATCATTCGTCCGAACGGGGTCCGGGTTCGAATCCCGGTGAGGCATGGATGTTGTGTTTGTCTTACGGCACTGGCTCTCTCCCTTCCCTGGAACCAGTGACCCTAAATTAGGGACGAGCGACTGCTTATAGCCCATTGAGTTGCTCACGGTGGTCGTTAAACCTCCAATAAACAAAACAAAACAAAACAAAACGGTGATTTGCATACGAAGTTCACAACAGCCACGTCATGTCACGTGACCAGGTAGTAGGGTACCCATGGTGCACAAGTGTATATATATGATATCGAGTTGGCGTTTATATCAGTACATCTGAAGATGAAGTGTCACTTCGAAAGTACTAATGTATGTTTTAACCTGTATATAGTTTTTTCATCTTTTAAAATAAATCGTGCTAAGACGGTATTCTATGCAGCCTATTTAGTTCTGTTGCACGAAGTCTTTCAACTTGTATAACAACTAAAATTCAATTTTAAATGTTACGTAGGTAAATGTTGGCGTATAACTGACAACATTGCTTTGTTCTGATTAAGTTTATGCTGTACACTCACTATATTGAAGAAAATCATACAACCGCACGGAATCGGTTGTTTCAGTTGATTGTGGGTGGTGTAGCCAAGATCCGAGCTGACCTTAGTGCATATTTACAATATGTTTCGGCGCTGATTGGTTGAATATAACCCTTTGCGCTAGAATTTTTGAAATAAGTAAACAAGCAAATAAATGCACCGATATTTAGTTCGGTCACTTCACTGTCGTTGCAGTTGTGAAGAAGCTTCTGTTGACAGTTGTGACAGTTATTCTTATTTTCACGCATGCCACTTTGCAGGTGTGTGAATAAAACTGATAATGTTATGTTACATTTATGGTACACACGTCGAGAAAAAAATACCACAGATTTGTGTGAAATGCATTTGTCGAGTATTTGGGAATTAAATTAGGCTAGAAAAAGTAATGGGAATATCATAAAATATGTCACGCCGGACAAAAAAATGCGTTTTAAAGGTCAGACCGTGGTAAGAAAGTTTCCTTGAAGTATAAAGGAAACTTAAAAATCGAGAGAAAACTGCCATTTCTGCTGGCAATATTTTCAGAGTAAATGTTTGCAGTAAAATACATGCAGCAGTTTGAAAAAGAAAGCATTTTTGGTCTCAGCATTCTTTGTACACTTTGGCCGTTGTTGCAAATATCCAAATTTCAGGTCCCTTTCCAATCATTTGTTTCATAGAACGTGTCATCAGACTCCGAAACTGATGTACCTGGGCAACAGAGAAAGACGTTTATCAACCGGAAATCATTGATGATGTTCCTCAAAGAAATAAAAATTATACACGCGGAATGAACTTAGTGATCTTGTAAATATAACCAGGATTTTTTTTATTAAGCACGTCGGACAAAAAATTAGTCACCCCTGTCAGAACTTACCTAATAACGGGTGACGGCGCCTCTTGCCTTAATAACAGCATGCATTCATTGTGGTAGAGACTCCACGAGGTTGTGGATGTATTATTGAACATCGATCTGCAGTCACTCGTGTGTCAATTGGTCCCGAGGTTCCGCCAGAGTACGTGGGTATCTATTCCGGCGTTTCACTTTCTGTTCCAAATGATCCCACAGATTTTCAATAGGATTTCAATCTGGAGATTTGGCAGGCCAGTCGAGGTGAGACAGTGTTGCTGATTGTTCGTCGTGCCTCTCAGACACAGTTTTAGCCCCGTGCACACGGCAATTGTCGTCTTGGAAGGCAGGAGTGGCAATGTGATGCTGCTCCTGGAGATGTAAGGCAAAGGGCAACACTTCGTCTTTCAGAATGCGGAGTTACTCATGCTGGTTCAAATTCATCGTCACTGCAACAAGAGGGCCCATTTCGTGTTACGAAAAAGTCTCCAAAACATCACAGAAACCCCTCCAGCTTGTGCAAGACCTTCGACACAATTAGGATTAAAGGCTTCATTGGGCCTGCGATGCACTCGTCGCCTCCCATCATTGGAGTACAAACAAAAACGAGATTCATAAGACCAAATTACTCGTTTCCAGTCCTCCACAGTAAAGTTGGCTCCCCGGAGCCCATTGACAACGTGCGATTTTGTGACTTGCTGTTAAAATAGGACTCTTCCGTGGTACTCTGCTCCAGATGTCCATTGCATGCAGTTCTCGTCGCAATTTCCTTTCGAAATTGAGTGGAGTGGACTTTCATTGACTTTTTGGAGGAATTGTTGTCCGGTTTTAAACCGATTTGCAGTTATTAGACGTGAAACATAGCGGCGGTCCCTGTTGGTGAGAATCGTTTTCCGGCCACAGTTACGTCGCCGATTGTCAGTTGATTGCGAACTGCACCACTGTTTGCAGACCCGCTGGACACACCAACAAATTGGGCGACTTCATTCACTTTGTGTCTGTGAGCACGGTCAGACACGATGGCGTCTTTTTGCCACTCAGTAACGTCTGTCTTACAACCCATACTGAAGCCTAAATTCAGCACACAAGTTGCTCTTCACCACTGCGCGAGACAGAAATGCTCCTTCAGAGCACGTCAGTGATATTTATCTACCAACAATGTTATCCCGGCGCCCTCTGTGCAACCGGTAACTTCATACTGTCATTTCTGGTAGGGGTGACTAGTTTTTTGTCCGGCGTGTTTATCAAATTCAAACGTTCACGAGGTTCAAGGAATGCGTAATTCTTGGGCCAGAATGAAAAACAAGAATCATTTCGTTTTAGAAATATGAGCGGAATTTCTAGAAACTAGAAAGAGCTGCAAGATTCTGTTTTCTGTATGTGTGGTTTTATTATGGTATAAGCATTGAGAACAGGAATTGATTCCCTCTGTTACTGCAGATTCTCAGTGGTACATTGCAGCAATGTTCCCGCGTTAGCAAACTACTTGAGTAGTGTATACTGAGTGAAGGAATAGTGGTTGCTCATCGATTTTTCAAAGACAAGCTTTTAGGGATTTCTTCTTCGTAATGGAAACATGCACACATCAATTCACATGCGCTATTCAGTGCACTTAGAAGAAATGCCTTTTACCTCATATGGAGGAAATTGAGTATTAGGGCCGTGATTGGTTTGTTTGAGAAGACTTCAGAGTTCTCGGCTTATTACTTTGTCAGCAATTTGATTGAATAAGAACAGACTATACTTTCTTGTGTGACAGGGGAGATCTGGTTTAGACATCCTAAGATAAAAATTGTGTTCGTCTGTAGAAATATCGGGCGTCTTGCTGAAAAATACATATTGCGCAAGACACTAGCTTGTCATTATAATGTCTAACGAATATTATCTACTGCACTTGAATGGACTACATCTTTTTTAAATCCCAAGAAAAACTATTGTTCAATTGCACTTGTCACTACAAATTCGAAACTTCAATCTCCGTGACAGTCATGTCGTAAAGTTAATGTTGTACAAGAAATTTTTCATTTCGGGATTAGAATGAATGATGTTGGAGAGAATTTTAAGAAGGGAGTATCTCACCTCACGTCTTAACAGATGCATGTATTTGAAATAAGAAGCCAGGAGATTTGGACTAGTGTGCCCAATAGGAAAAACACAAAGAAGTAAGGTACAGAAAGCTAAGTGTTTGTCAATAAAATCTCTCCTCCGCCGTTTAGGGGTTTAGTGACTGTCATGAGCTATAAGCAGTGGCCTCACCCTAATTTGGGGCCACTGGTTCTGAAGGGGTTGCGGCAGAGAAAGCTCACCACGCATGCCTCATCTGGGGCTCGAGCCCAGGCCAAGCTCGGATGACTGGCCAGAAACTATCACCTCTGACCACTAGGTCATATGAGCCACGACACGGCATTCGAACACACAAGCGAAACATGAGATGTATAACGTAAAGTCTCTTCTTACGTTATTTTAAAACATAACCATACGATGAAAGAGTTCCTAAATTTAAACCTTAACGGCCAGACGAAACATTTAAACAGAAGTCAACTTACTGTAAATGATGCTTTATTTCTCCAGCACAGATAATAGCACTTTAGGATAGTATAGAAATCACAAAACACATGTCTAACACAAATCAACACCCCACATTCAACACCCCACGCGAGCAACTGTTGCCTCGTAGTTTTCATCTATGGTTCTTATCTTATACAGTTACACGTCACGTTCATTCTAACCTCAAATGTATTGCCAACAGTATTCGTTTGAGAGAGAAGATATCACGTTAAGTGTGAAGTATAACTGAGAACAAACTCAAAATTTACATAGGAAAAGAAACTAAAAAGGAAAGTTAATTTAGGCAGATGGTTTAGAAACGCAAAACTACTTAGGAGCAATTAATAACTAAATTGGAAAATTATCGTGAAAGATGTTCTTAAGAATTCGAAGAAAGTACACCGAGTGATCACTGAATTAAGATTACGCCTATCAAAAGTGTATGCGGCCAGTTGATCACGTGATTTTTGAGAGGGGTGGGTTTAGTGGACAGACGTAGCATATACTGTGTAAGGTGTCGGTGGAGCAGTAGGTAGTGAAATTCAGAGCGTGATTTGTAAACGGAAGGAATAATCTGACTTTGAGAAAAGACAGATTGTGGGTGCTCGGAGAGGGGTGCCTGGATTTTCCAAACGGCTGAACTGGTAGGTTGTTCGCGAGCCGCCGTAGTTAGTGTATCAGGACTAGCGTGAAAATGGTCAAACAACAACCCGAAGGCAAAACTATACAAGACAGCGAAAGATTAATGTGAAAGTTGAGCGCCGGGTCCGACAACTCGTACAGACCAACAGACGCAGCACTGGCCAACAGTTCACTACCCATTAGAACAGAAGTCAACCCGGAAAAGAGTTTCATGACGATGCGTTTCACTCTCGCACGTATGGGCTATAAACAGCAGACGACCCCGACGATATCCTCTTCTAACCAGGGTTCATCGGCGCAAAGGACTCTCTTGGTGCAAAGATCGTGCAACTTGGACGCCGGATGACAGGAAAAAAGTGTGCTGGTCTGACGATTTGCGTTTTTAACTCCACTTCGTGGATGGTCATGCATGTATTTGGCGCAAACAAGATGAGGCAGTCGATCCATCCTGCATCGTCTCCACAGTGCAAGCTGGTGAAGACGGTTGCATGATGTGGGGCATGTTTATCTGGCAGGAACTTTGACCCCTAGTGCATGTGGAACAACGTATGACTGGTGCCCACTATCGTGAATTGCTTGCTGACTCAGTATACCAAGGAATGTTGCACTTTTCCCAGAATGGCAACAGTGTCTTCCAAGATAACAATGCGCCAAGCCATAGGCCAAATGTAGGCAGGAATGGTTTGAGGAGCACAGTTCAGTCTTCTAGCATATCGATTGGCCTCCAAACTCCCCAGATATCAGCCCCATAGAGAACTTGTCGGACACTATGGAATAGTTTATCAGGCGTCTGGATACACCAAACCTGCATTGAAGGCCGCATTATACACAGCTTGGTTGGCCATACGTCCCAACTGCTTCCAGCATCTTATTAAATCGATGCCACGTCGAATAGCTGCTGTACTGAAGACGAAAGGAGGACCTACGAAGTATTAGATGGTCATAATTCAGTGATCACACAGTGTATGTTGAAGCGATGCCACGTCGTACAGCTGCTGTATTAAGGACGAAAGGAGAACCTACGAGGTATTAGATAGGAGGTCATAATTCAGTGATCACTCAGTGTATATTGCTAAATGAGCAGGATTCGGCACATTATGAGCTTTTATTTGGACAATTCTTCCCAAGGCATGGAAAATAAAGAGAGGAAAAGCGAAAGTTTTCATTACAGCACTAAATCAATTTTTGAAACCATACGAAGGGAGTTGGAGTGCGAATATGATGGCGGAATGCTGCTGGATGTTGTGAATCTGAAGTAGTGGCAGGTGGATAAAAATTATATCAAGGGGCAATGTACTTTCTACTTTAGTAATTCTGCCCCACTAAATCGCTTTTCGTAGTTACAAAGAATTCGAATTTTCGTATATTTGCGGCAAAATGTAAACGTCTGCAATTTGTCGTAGAACGGTAAGCAGTTCAGTAAAAAGAAAAAAAACACCCCAGAAATAATCATGCGCTGCAAGGAAAAGTGTGACAGCTAATTCTTGGGTGATTCGATATTTTAGTTGCTCTGTATTTTTATAGAGATCACAAGCGAAGAATTCTACCAGTAGCTTAATTTTTTGATTTAGGTTCCGGTGAGAGGTAATAAATGCAACACAACGAGCACTTTCAGTGTCGTAAAATGTGCTACACTGAGGTAGTTACAGAACAAGAAGCAATTAAATGACACACATCCGTGTCGTTAGTGAGTTCCTTTTCGCAAGGTTTAAGCTGCCTGTCAAACGTCAGTTTTCCACGAACTCTGTGCCTAAATCGTGGCAATAGAATAACTTGTGGTCACCCGGAAACAAATAAAAAAGATACAGCCATCACGTCCTTGACCTTCACCTGTTGTTCAGCTATAATGATTCTGAGGAATTCTGATGATGCATGTGAATTCTCAGACACCGAATGCAGCCTTTTGGTGAGATTCACACGAACACATCCGTCCGTCATTGCAGAACTGCAACAGTCACTGCTAGCTTCCCTCTGGATTTCATCGCACTTAAAAACAAACTCAACGAAGTGCACGTTAATTTTATGTTCCTATTTTTATCTTCAATTCCATTTTGATAAAGGGTCCTTAAACAATTTTTGAATTTCGGCGTGCTTTGTTTTGCCCGTATGAAACGAAGGTTACTTTTGCAAACTGTTAGGAGCAGCCCATTCTTATGTTTTGTATACACATACGAATCAGACATATTTAGCTTTATATTTGTTATTAATACGAGAGTGTACCGAAAGTAATGCAAAAGTGGGCATAACCTTTTTATTAACTGACAGAGGTAATTCAAATTGCACATGTTGGTAGAGTAACTCTTTCTGTGTAGTAACCCTTTTTCTTCATTGCAGGTAAATAATGGATTCCAAGCAGAAGCAACGTCCCGCCATTGAGTTCTTGACGAAGGAAGGGTGCAGGCTGCCCGACATCCACATAAGGCTACAGAATGTTTACGGAGATGACACCATTGACAAGAGCAATGTGCACAGATGGATGAAGAAGTTTACAGAAGCGGGAACCAGCATTGAAAACAAACCACGCAGTGGGAGACCATCATCTGCTACCATTGACACGAATCGTCAGCGAGCGGATGAATTGATTCGCGTGGAGAGACGAGTCATAATCCGTGAGCTTGTTGCACAACTGGATTGTGGTCACAATGCCATACAGAAGATGGGGGAAGACTTAATGTATCGGAAAAACCGTGCAAAATGGTTACTTCGGCAGTTGACACCTGATTTGAAGGAGAGAAAGGTGGAAGTCTGCTCTGATGTGCTGGAAGCGTTTGAAGCCAATAAAACACGTTATTTTTTGATCTGGTGACAGGGGATGAAATGTGGGCTTATCTTTACAATCCGGAAACGAAGAATCAATCCATGGAATGGCGTCACACCTCTTCACGAAGGACTAAGAAGTTCAAGAACCAGCGATAAGCACAGAAATTCATGGTGACTATTTTTTGGGATGACAGGGGTGTCATTCTTCTTGTTTTTCTGGAACGTGACCGTACCGTGACCAACGAGCGGTACATTATGACACCAAAGAAGCTTAGAGAAGCCATAAGGAGGAAGAGACCGAACAAGAATCTGAAAAGGATCCACATTCACCATGACAATGCAAGACCACACACATCTTTGGCAACAAATCAGGAGATCAGCAAATTAGGCTAGTCGGTGTTCCCCATCCACCGTACAGTTCAGATGAGGCCCCCTCCGACTTCCATCTGTTCGGTACAATGAAAGGCAGTCTCCTGGGACAACGATTTGATGACAGCCGAGGTGAAAATTGCTGTGAAAAAGTGGGTACAGCAGTCCACACCTGAATTTTTGAGTTCAACGATGTCGCTTGTGAGGGAGACTATGTTGAGTGGTACCTTTGTATCGAGGAAAAGTTACTCTACCAACATGTGCAATTTGAACAACCTCTGTAAGTTAATTAAAAAGTTATGTCCACTTTTGCATTACTTTCGGTACAACCCTTGTATCAGATTTCATTCATGGGAAAACGCTTATCCTAAGGACTTCCGTTCTTTTAGATATTAATGAAAATTTTGACATTTTCTTTGGTTTATTAACTGTTCAATATTTGATACGATGGAGCAATTCAAAGAATTGTGTTAGCGGAAATCTGTAAGTTAAGATATCATTGTCGATTTCATGTTTTTAATCCATTTGAAACGCTGTTCGGAAATGTACGTGCTGCCAAAATGCAATGAGGCGAGCTGCACATGTCATCATATTTGGCACTGAAAAACATGTGAGATTCGCATCGTTAGAGGATGGAAACACTGAAAGTACTTCCATTGGAGTTATTTTTTTCTTCTTCTGCGGAATAAATCTCTTTGAGACATTTTTTCATTTAGACGAAAGACACAAAATGTTTCAAAGCTCACTAGAACGAAGACTTGTGTTTTAGGCAAATAAACAGAGATTTATCTATTTGGAATCACATGAGGCAAGACTGAAGATAGTCTCAAAGTATCTGTCTTTTGAAAATATAGGATAATTTCTTTCGGCTTTGCATTATGACTAAGAACTGTTAATCATATTCTACAAGCCAGGGATGCAAGCTGAACCTGAAAACCAGGAATCAGTTTTATTGATAAATTGCCAAGGGCTGCACTTGAACATCATAACTATTTTGATGACCCATGGCTAACATTCGCACCTAAAGAAAGTTAATCTCTTGTAATGGCCAATTCTAAGGGTTGCACCTAAAGGACATTTTTTTGTTTGGTGGTTTAATGACAACCGTGAGCAACTCTAAGGGATAAAAGCAGTCGCACGTCCCTAATTTAGGGTCACTGGTTCCTGGGAAAGAAACTAACCAGTATTGTAAGACAAACACCAGCCATGCCTCTTCCGGGACTCCAACCAGGGCTAATTCGAACTAATGGCCAGAAGCTCGCGCTTAGACCAATGACCATGACCAGGAGTCGCACCTAATTACCAAGGGTGCACCTGAAGGTAATGGGTTTTAATATCATGTAAGTAAGGATCGAACCTAAAGGGGGCTAACAAGTTTCGGTTACTTACGAATAAGGACGCCGCAGAATCAGTTTTGATGATTCGTGACTAAGGGTCGCATCTAAAGATCGTTAATGGGTTTTGATGACTTACTTCTAAGGACCGCAGCTAAAGAGCTGTGCCGAAAAAGTATTGATCAGTTTTGGTTACCCACCCTGCAGGCTGCACTTCAAGTGCATCAATTTTGATGAGTTGTGGGAAAGAGCAGCACGGGGAAGAAAAGCTTTAATCGGTCTTATTGATCATGAAAACAAATTAACGTTTTTTTCGGTGTGCCTGGAATTGTGCCATCGCCTTACCGCAACAAAATCAGACTTCCTAGACAGTGGAAAAGAGAATTCAACACCGTGATTCACTAAAATATTGGAATAGGCCAACAGTATTCATTCGTGTCATTAAAGTTATCACAAGTGTTAATGGTGGGCAAATCTTTTGATGCTAATTTTTAAGTTGCACCTTAAATCTGCCAGATCCTATTTCAGTACGAAAACCATTTAAGTATTAGCATTTCACATTTCATATTGATCTTTACCCATACACGTGACGACGTTTTCGTCGTTTTAACAGAGCAAATTTAGAGCTCTAACAAATTTTTATAACCTCAGTACATTTGCTTTCTTCGTTTTAATAGAGCAAATTTAGAGCTCTAACGGAATTTTTTAACCTCAGTACATTTAGCGCATCATTCTTCTTGGTACTAAAAATCTTTACCAGAGCATAAGTCACTCCTCCTCTGCAACTTTCTAGAGTCTACTTTATTTCTGGAACTTGTTCCACGTTTTCCGAGACGAGCAATTGGATCGCACAGAATTCCAATAGGCATACAATAAGCTAGGAAATGTTGATCAACGCCATTCCTCCTTTCTTTAAAAATTCTCTCACTTCGCAGTGCTCTCCCAGATACTGAGTAGTCTGAGGCGCAATATCAGTGCAGCTCACTTCGCTTTACGGATGAGTCCAGATTTTCTTTCCATAGTGACTCTAGGTGAAAACTTATCTGGAGAGAAAGGGACATGCTGTTATCCTTTATATGTCTTAGAAAGGGACATTTATGGTGATTGTAATGTTATGGTGTGGCCAAGCATATCTTTGAGCTGCCGCATTGATCTGTGCGTGCGGCAGCTCAAAGATATGCTAGATCGGCTCTGTGAATGTTCAGATTTATAAGGATGAGATCCTATAAATCTTTGTTAGACTTTATGCAGAAGCAATTGGCGACAGTTTTATTATACAGAGTGATAAAGCACGTCCTCAACGAGACAAAATTGTTCACCAGTATCTTGAGGAGAACAATATTAATCGTTTTGGGTGGCCAGCTCGTTCGTTCTCCAGACCTGAATCCTACCGAGCATGCTTGCTATGCATTTAGCAGACATGCTGCAGCTTCTCAACAACCTCTGCAAAACCTTCAGGAGCTTCGAAGCACCTTGATGGAGCTTTGGTCTGGACACTCTCATTACGAGTGTGGAATGTCGGTATGAAGCATGTATTTCTGAGGGGAATGATCACGCTTCATATTGACTCACTTTGGCTATTTCATTTTAATGATACCTTGTGACCAGGTATGCTTACTTGCTATTTCTTCATTGATTAGTAATCTATATTCCTATTTTGTACATGTGATAGAGAATGTTAACTCTTTAACCGGCTGGAACGAGTTAACCCCAGGTTAACAAAATGCGCTGGAATTAACTTGCACGAATCTATTCGCTGTCTAAGAAGTACACCAAAAGCTGTTGGAAGGAGTAATATTGTGCGTTAGAAAGCGTTGCATTCCCCCTTAGCCTTGTTATTCGAAGTGGTAATTTAGAGGTTATTGGCGCTGGTCTTTTTTGACTAATTACCTGCTGAAAGGGTTATAATAATGACGACGAAGCTAAGAAAGGAGGGAGAAGGTTTCTTAGTCAGTTGTTTCTACCCACTGGCATGATGTCTGTTCCAAGGGAACTGGCCATTCCCCATCAAGCCTTCGATCATACAGCAGAGAATAAAGGACTAAAAGAGAGAAAGAGAACGTCATACACCAATGACAGGTTTGTGGTTCGTACCTTCAGATGAGAAAGAGAAAGGAATTATTTTGCCGTATCTTTCGTAAATCCCTACCACTGTGAGAACATTTCTGTTTGGAAAGAGTTGAAAAGTTTGAGCAGAATTTGATTCAGGTACACCGGCCGCGAAAAGGGTTAAATCGCTTTCGTCGACTTTCGCATGGAAGCTTCTTATTCTGTAGTTCTCAAAATATTTCAAAATTTCCTTTTGTTCCTTAATTTATGGAAATCAGTGAAATTATTAAATGCGTCCGGAACACATTATACGACTATACTGGGGTCCAAAAAATAAACGAGCATGGTTTCTTCGCACAAAACAACTTTCCCACTGTATAAAGAATCCGTAATGCGTATGTTAAATTTAATGTACCTAAAATCTGAATTTCTTAATGTGTCTTTTAAGGGAAAATATTTCTTCCATGAAGAGCATTGATTTTTGGGGCAGTGTCCCCGCAGGAAGAGATGGCCGAGTAGCATTCGTGATCTTGAAATTCGCGGCAATCTATGTAATTAGCTGCTTCCTGTGCTGAGGAGATCTTGACTCACACCTTATGACGTTGCGAATCATCGGATGCTTCTGCATGACAAACCATGCGAGAAACATCGCTGTGCTAATAACCTTTCGTGAGTTATGCGCAGAACAATGACGCTCTCCCCAGACGAACGAAGGAAGGAAGCTGTCGTATTCTCAGTCTTCGTTTTCCTTCCTGGCACTAAATGATCCCCCTCTTCAGTAATTAACAGCTCTACTTTTCTTGAGAGAACCTCTACTTCAAAACTCAAAGTTAAATCAAACTGCGAATTCAGTTTATTTCCCAGTACGACAAATACGAATAATCTCGTCGGTAGGGGATAGGTATAAAGTTCAACATGGCACACACTAAAAGGGCTTAAAATACTTGCAAACCTTTTTAATGGATTGTTCGCTATCTCGAAGAATAGCGAAACAGTAGGGTGCTGACAGAAACCTTTCATTGATGTGCACTTGCATCAGGAAACAGGCTAAGCAATCAAGCTAAGTGTTTCTCTCTCTCTCTCTTGCTCTCTCTCACGTTACGCACATTGAGCACCCAGTTAATTAAGTACACTCTGATATTGTTATATCTTAGGAATAGTCAATTTAATATTTAAAATAACGCTTCTGTGAGAAGATAGCGCTTAAGACACGAAATACTACGATTTCTTGTCATTTTGCGATTTCATGGAATATTAGAAACAGTCTGCGAAGCACGTAATTTTTTCAGCATAACCATGTTCTTGAAGTGTACTAAAAACGTAATGGTACACTTGAGTCTCTTACGTAGCTTCTGCTTGGTTTAACATTCCTTAATCACAGTTTTTTTGTGTATCTGATGTTTCAGTTGCTACACTTGCTAACGACATATCTTTTCATATATAATGTGAGGTAGATCATAATTAAGCGACGAATCTTCGGGAAAATGCACATGCTCATTTATTTATGTATATTGTGTATTCAGCTGATCGGTCAATCGCACGATGAAGGTTGTATGCAATTTTGGAGACCAAAATATTATCGATATGGTTTTTCGGTTTTAGATATGATACTTCCTTCGCTCTAGAAATGACGCCCAAATTTGTATGCGTTGTTTTTGCAGCTAATTGCCAGCTTCCCTAAATGGTGTCAACATTCACGGATGAACTGTTCACCGAAACGTAATAGGCTTTCTCGTTGGTCGAGTGGTCAGCAGCGTAAGTTTGCGGCTTTTCTTATGAGTTGGGCCTGAATTTGAGACCTGAACGAACCATGGGCGTAGTTTTTGTCTTACGGTGCAGGATATATCCCCTCCCTGGAACCATTGGCCCCAAACTAGGGACGGGTGACTGCTTAAAGCATTTAGAGTTGCTCATAGTGGTTGCTAAGCCTGAAACACAAACAAACTAAGAAACCTCAATGAGAAAGATCATTTTAATAGGAAAATTAAAACAGGTGCGCCTCTGCATATCGCTATTTTCAGCACGTCTTTTGTAAACAAGACCGTGCTTATTTTGAAGATGTGAATCCGTTTTTTGGTGTAAATATGACATGGATGGTAAGTCAGATAATATCTGAAAACTTGTACATCTCGTCGTCATGGAGCGGGAATCGAATCCTGTCTCCCGGATAGCGCCCTACCATCCATGACTTACCATTCATGTCATATTTACACCAAAAAACGGATTCACATTTTCAAAATTTGTTTTGTACGGTGTGATCCCGTATTCCATTCAAGATCGTGCTTATGTTATCGGTTTGTCCGTCCGTCCGTCCGTCCGTCTGTCTGTGGGCACTATATCTCTGCAACTATTAGTCCGATTTCGAAACCTCTTCTTGCATTGGGAAGCTTGAAATGTGCGAATGATGATCCTTTACTTCATTTTTTTATACGACGCACAGTTTCGCCTCAAGAGGGCGTAAATGCTGATGGTGTTGAATTCAAAATACATTTTATTCCATATGTTTGCTACTAAACAACCGATTGAAAACATTCTTTAACCTTTCGATTCCATTCACATTGAAGACTCTCTTAGGTATAGTCACTTTTGTAAGTTATACATAGATTTTCCGCTAGGGGTGTAAAAGTAAATTGCGTTTTTCTCGACATCTCTGCTCCTAAATATCGGATTTGAAATTTTTTCTGCAGCGGATACAGCTCCTGATGGGGAATCATTTTCATGTAATTTCTGATTTTTGGTAAAGAATGGTTTGGCCACCAGGAAACGTAAGTATTAATTTCTGCTTCTGACGCATTTGCAGCAAAATCTGAGCTTCTAAAATCTCGATTGAAAAAATTCGTTCGTGGACCGATAGCACTCACGTTGATAAACCTTCTTGGAACATTTTCCTTTTTAAAATAATGCATGGTTTCTCCGCCAGGGGGCGTAGATGTATTTCTCATTTTTGTCAGTATCTGTGCTTCTATGAGTCCGATTGGAAAATTCATTCTTTGTTGGATAGAGTTTCTGGTGGGAAATGTTTTCATATAATTTAAAAAATTCAAGTAATTCATAGACTTTTAGCCAGGGGACCTAAAGGTAAATTGTGTTTTCCCCAATATCTCTGCTTCTAAAACTCCGATTTCAAAAATACTTCCTGTAACGTATGCATCTCCTGATATGAAATGGTTTTAATATAATTTATAATCATGAAAGAAATACGAGATTACGCCATATAATACAAATTTTGAAGATGACAATCCGATTTCTGGCGTAAATGTGACAAGGATGGTAAGTCAAATAATATCCGAAAACTTGAAAATTTTTCAAAATTTTGGATATTATCTGACTTACCATCCTTGTCACATAATATCCGAAAACTTGAAAACTTTTCAAAGTTTTCGGATATTATCTGACTTACCATCCTTGTCACATTTAAGCCAGAAATCGGATTGTCATCTTCAAAATTTGTATAATTTATAATATTTGGTAAATAATGTTTTGGCCACTAGGGGACCTAAGTGCTAATTCCTGCTTCTGATGTATTTACAGCAAAATCTGAGCTTCTAAAAACTCAATTGAATAAATTCTTTCGTGGACCGACACCGTTCACATCGAAAAAATTTTCGAGATGCTTTCTTCTTAAAATAATGCATGGTTTTTCCGCCAGGGGGCATAGATGCATAGCTTATTTTGGTCCATAGCTGTGCTTCTAACAGTCGAATTTGAAAAAAAATTTTCTTTGTCGGAGAGCGTTTCCACTAAACATTTTTCTCATATAATTAAAAAAAAAACATTTTGACGCACAAGTCTGCCACCAGAGGGCGTAAGTTCATGCTTTCGTTTACAGCAATATCTTCGGGATTATAAAATCGATTAAAAAACTTTTTCTTTGGTCAGATACTACTAACTAAGCCAATTCGGTGTGCGTATTTTCTTCCTCAAAATAACGCACAATTTCGTCGCTACAGGGCGCAAAAGCTTAATCTGTTTTCTTCAATATCTCTGCTTCTTCTACGTGTCCGATTTTAAAAATTCTTTCAACACCGGATGCCATTTACTTTGTAGAACACCTTAGGCTAGTATATGAGAAATTTTGTAGTTCACATTTCTGTCGGTAGGGGGTGTTTGTGTACTTCAGTTTGCAGCAGTATCGCAGCTTTTAAAAAAACTACTGAGAAATTTCTTTTTTACTGTAAGCCATTCGCTACAATAGAGATATGGAGCATTATCTTCTTGAAATAATGCAAAGACTTCCTGGTACGTGCGAAAGACCGAATTTTGTTTTTTTTCCGTCTCTGTTTCCGGGAGACGTATCTAAAAAGTTCTTTTTCTTTAGCATAGCTTTCTTCACGAAGAATATTTTCCACCTATTTTCAACTTTTCCATTATGAAAAATTCATCCGCTAGCAGACGTAGACTTATATCATATTCCCTTTTCTATATTTCTTCTTTTAACTCTCCGATGCTTTTCAGCCGCTAGTGGAACTAAGTAGATTTTCTATTTGTAGATGTTTTATCAATTGCAGAAACCGGTTGATCGTTTTCCTAACCGGTTCCATTGACTTTGAATAGTTCTGATAAATTTAATTCGCGTCAGAACGGATTCAAGAGACGTGCTCATTCCAACCAAAAATTCGGTGTCATCTTTCTTGCTATTTGGTGGTATTATTAGCTTCCCACTGAGCGTCCAGTTGGGCAGAAAAGCAAAATATAAGTCACTCTAAACTTGACGTGGTAAAACTTTTTTTCTTTCTTTCCTTTTTTTTTCTATTTGAGTTTCAGTCTCAACGAGCATCTTAAAGCTATAAAAGTGCTGCCGTCCTTAATTTAGAGCTAGTGTGGTTTGAGGGAAAGGATACAGCTTTAGGACAAAGGCAAACTCTCATGCTGCATGTGACATTCAAACCAGGACATAGTTCGGTTGATTTGCCTGAAGCCCACGCCTCTGAACACTCTGGCATCGAAGCTGACATCAAACTAGAAGAGTCATTTTATGGAGAAGGATGATTTACAGCGAGAAACGCAACTGCATGTCAGGAACATTTTCATCACGGGGACTCATCATGCAGAGAGCACACAGAGTGTTATGTAAAAGAAAAATTATGCAAGTGAAAAATTATGCAACCTACGAGACTAACACATATTTTCAGAATATGTGTTAGTCTCGTAGGTTTAAATTTTATAGGAAGCAGAAGAATTATTAACAAATTTGCCCATTTTCAAAGCTTAATTTATTAGTAAGGAATGTTAGGCAATCTAAAACGATGAAGGTTAGAGAAAATGTATCGTTGTTGTATTTATCGGGGTTAGCCTATAAAAGCAACGCAAAATTCGCCAGATTTTCTTTTCTAAAGCTGAAGTTTTTGTTAGACTTCAGAACAAAATGTCGTAGCATGGCCTTCTCCTCTCAGCTCATGATATCCGTTGAGACGGCGTCCTTTTAATACATCTCTGAAGTGAATCCAATTATGCTTTCGATTGTGCAGACTACTCAATCTGCGAGCAACTGCAACCTCGGAATTTCATTGTTACCGGAATCGAAGAGTCTTCCTGTAACCGGAATTTCCACATATTTCACCCAAAACTACCTCCTTACCACATGCGTCAAGCAAGAGTAAACGCTAATTGATTCGCTTTTTAAGGGCTGATGATGGAAAACAATTACGCGAGGGAAAATCATACTGAAAACTATGGCTCACAAAGACGTTTACAAAGGCCATCAGTTTGCCGTTGACCATGGAGATATATTTCCGTCCGATCGAAAACATTTTTTTTTGTTCTGCGACGCATGGCCAATTGTCTTCAAAAGTGGACTAGGTTTAAAAATGGTCCACTGCTAAATTATTTACTGATATAGTGATAAGTTGCACAAATGTACTGCGGATATTTTAGCTCATTAAAAAAAAATCCGATTATTAGCATTACTTTCTCCGTTTGCCGGTAGGTACGATGTCTCCGCACCTGAAGTCGGATTCGTAAAACCCTTTTTACGTAAAATATCGTGCATAATACTGGTAGTGAATGACGTACGCTTGAACGGGGGGGGGGCTAATCGGTAGAGCAACCGCATCCCGATTCGATGGTAGTAGGATCAATCTCATGTAAGTTGAGTTGATCTGAACGACTAAATAATAGCCGTGCATAAGATTGACACGTTAAGCCGTTGTCCCGGGATAACGTTACAAAAAAGATCATCGGTTCTGGCACTGAGGTATTGGTTACAAATATGGTCGTCAGTTCCTTTCCCATGGCCTTACTCTCTCTCCCTGGAAGCACTTATTGGGACGTCATAGTTTGGTCCTCCGAACGATGTCGACTTGCGACTTTAATCTGGCACTCATTATTCTGTGACCTGTCGTCTGTCGACCCTCTGTAGTATTTGAGCCTCTACGTCCAATCTAATGTAACTTTTCTTCTGATACGAGGTACCACGGGGTGCATATAGGTTGCTACGTTTGCCCTATATCTTCTCTTCAGATGATTGTACTTCTAATAAGTTTTGTACATTCGATAGGTGGAACTACACTGAAGAGCAATTGAATTAGAGACAGCTGGCGTTATGCAAATGTGGCACTGTGGACGGGCCTGTAAACGTAAACGACATGACGTATGCAGCGATCGGACAATATAAGGAGTGATGCGACGGGAATCAGTAAGAGTCGGACGCAGTATGGGTAAGACGAAAGATATTAGCGCATTTGATCGTGGACAAATTGTCGGGACCCGACGAATGGGTCACTTTATCTCGGAAGTCGTGCAGGCACTAGGATTTTCACGAGCCACTGTGCCACGGGTGCACCGTGAGTAAATGGAATCCGGTAAAGCCATCCCTGTAAAGGCCAACTGCCGTGGACAACAGAGTGTGGATAAGCGGGGTCATCGTCGGCTAGCTCGCATTGTAACAGCGGATAGACGGACCACAGTGCAAGAAATCACTCGGCAATTTAACGCTGGTGCACAAAACGTGTAAGCAGCCACACCATCCAGAACCATCTCCTCGCTATGGGGTACAGAAGCCATCATCCCACGAGGGTGCAAAGATTAGTATGGGCGCGGTAACATCGCCACTGGACCCTAGACATGTGGAAAAATGTTGCCTGGACTGATGAGTCGAGATTCACGTTGGTACATGCGGATGGCAGTATACGAGTACGGCGCAAACCACATGAAGCGATGGATCCTTCTTGCCAGCAGGGTACTCTTCAAGCTAGTGGGGGTGGCATTCTCGTCTGGGGACTGTTTACGTGGACTGAAATGGGACCCCTGTTACGTGTGACATCGTCCCTCACAGGTCAACGTTACCGGGATATCCTGGACGTCCATTTGCTCCAGTTTGTGCGTCTTCAACATCTCACTGGGGACCTCATCCTGCAACAAGACAATGCACCGTGCCATCGCTCCTGAATTATATCCGAATGGTTGGATGAACACTCCACCGACGTGACCTCGCTTCCTTGGCCAGCTAGGTCACCTGACCTCTATCCCATCGAGCACATCTGCGATGCCATCGAGAGAGATCTTCGAGGCTCTGACCCCCTCTATCAAATCTTCGTGAACTATGGAAGCTTGTTCAGAAGTCGTGGATCCGTATGGATTCCCAACGCTTCCGGTGTCTTGTCGAGTACATGCCGAGACGAATCGCCGCCGTCATCAGGGCGAAAGGTGGTGATACACGTTACTAGACAGGTATCTCTAATTCAATTGCTCTTCAGTGTACATGCGAACTATACCTGCATTTGTTTTAGCTTTCCACTGTGCACAATTTTAGGCTAGTTAGCGCAAATGTTTCGTTTTTCGAGATGATGCAAATGCCAATTTGCATTCAGACTTTATCTTATAACACGTGGGCTAACCTTTCACCTTCACAACAGCAACATGGACTCTGCCAGGTGTTGGAAACGACTGGGTATTATTTCGACCCACTATTAAATGACAGCCTTCTATAAAGCTACGTGAGTTACTGGTGGTAGGTTTCGCGCGCTATAATGTATCTCTGAACTTCGTCACGCAGGTTCAATTTCGGAGAGTAATTGGACTATTTGAGGATTGCGAACTTACTGGAATGATCCTGCAACGATTCCTTCGCTAAACTGAAAATGAGACGAAAGCGATGTCTTTTTGAAAGAAGGTGTCCTGCTGTAGGAAATGAATAGTCATGAACAGGTGCAGATGAATGGCCAGTACATCAGCATAACCTCGTGCCTATTGGTGGTCTCAGTAGTCACAAAGATCCCCAAAGTGGCTAACGTAAACATGCCTCAGAACGTTGCACCGCCTCCACCAGTATGTAACACCCAGACTTGACAGTTGGAGTCCATGGCCTCACCTGGTGTACGGTACACACGTACTTTGCCGTCGGGTATTATAGTTGGAACATTGATTCGTCGGCAAAAGGCTATCCGTTTCCAATTTTCAACGGTCCAGTCCCTATATATCTTCGCCCACTTCAGCCTCATAGCCCGGTGACGTTCTATTCACATGGGTACTCCGTGTGGTTGTCGGCTGCAATAAGTCAGTTGTGCCATATTAGGTCAAATGTTTTTTTCTCAGACCTTTGTGCGTGCTCTGGTGTTGAACGTTGACGTCCTCTTCTCCATAATGGCCCTCGATTTCGGCGTTACGATATGTGACAAGCGATGCTCACTCGAACATCAGTTGCTGGGTTTTGATGTAATTCTTGTCTCACACAGAAATCCCGTACGTTTTGCAGTCGCTCAGATGGAGCATCTCATCTTCAGCGCTCTGGCTATTTTCCCGCGATTGAACATTGCCGAAGTCACCGTGTTTACTTATCGTTACAGTCATGAGTACGTTATACAGTAGGTAAGTCTATGACCCATTCATATTGCGCAGGAAGTCTGGGCTGCCGGAATTATCGTAGCGGGATAGCGCAGGTTTGTGGATGGGTGCAGTGTGTATCACAAACTATGACTTTAGTGCACATGCACGTATTGATTTTCCAGATGCAATATTTAACCATTAGAGGCGTAGCAGTGTGTTTGCCTATTGAACTACATCTGCGTCATAGCCAATTTGAAAAAAAAAAATTCTTTTCTCATAAGAGTGTTGCAATTGTTGCCACAGTTTTCAAAGCTTCTTTCTAACATTTTAATACTGTATACATGGTGATCAGAATCGACAGCACAATAAACCTAGCGGGCGATTCCTCGTGGAGAAAGAAGCCGAAAACCATTGTCCGATCGGACGTCGCATTCCGGAGATATACTCGCCGAATGTTTGTGACGTCACATCCGGTAAGAATACAGACATTAGAAATAACTTACCCAATCACTTTGACAGAAAACATTTAATTTATGTGGATTCGTGTCAGATTACAACATGTGTTCAAGATGACCACCTTGTCGTGCGGAACAGGAAGCAGTCAGCCTAGAAATAGACATCTGCAGGCGTTGCAGCATAGCAGGGGTTACAATTGTGAGGGCCGCGTGTAAGGTGGCCACTAGGTCGTGCAGGCTATTGACAGGCCGTCGATATGCCAGTTCCTTTAGATGACCCCAGAGGAAGAAGTCCAATGGGTTAAGATCCGGCAATCAAACGATCCATGCGACAGGACCACCACGGCCAAGCTATCGACCGGGATATTCCGTATCCAACCACTGGCGAACATTTGCAGCGTAATGCGATGGTGTTCCATCATGCTGGAACCATAGATTGCTGAGAACAGTTTTCCAGTAAGTCCGACAGAACACCACGTAGGAACACCATGTAGTTGGCAGCTGTGACACGTTCGGGAAGAAGATATGGTCCCACTGGGATATCACCGACAATACCACACCAGATATTAACACCCCACCGGACCTGGTGAGCGTGTTCACGTGTTGCGTGAGGATTGTCCAATGCCCAAACATGACTATTATGGGTGTTGCAGATACCCTGCCGTGTAAGCCTTGCTTCATGAGTCCACAAGATCCGGCGGATGAAACTATTATCGGCAGCATGTTGCTGTAGCAGCCAATCACAGTATGCCTGTCTTCGAGGATAATCCTGTGGTAATTGGCAATCTCAGTGGTCCGCTCTCCCTCTAGCGGCAAAAGGAAGAATTACTGTAGTACGGGTAAAGTTTTTGGCTCAATGCTTGGCTGTTGGTAGATCGCTCATTACGTTCAGTTGTCGTAGTTTGGTGTATTTTTGCATTCATTCTGGAATTAGAGAGTTGTATAATGGAGAATTCCGTGAAGAAGAACAAATCATATTGTTGTGTCCCGCAATGTCGTTCCCAAGGTTTCGGCTATGTTTTTCACAAGTTAGTATAAACGTTTGTGCCTTGCGTTTGAAATCCTTCCAGTGAAATGCTACTAACCTAGTAACGTCTTTGAATGAATAATAAACAAGGCAGCATGTTTTTATTGCATAGTAGTAATTAAAAAATCCGCATTTCTACATAATTTTGAAAACAAATAATTGCTGTTATCCATATAAATTTAAACTTCATTATGGAACAAGATTTGCAATGTTCTGTCAACAGTCATCGGTTCAAAAACGCAGAACCCAATGATGATCAACAATTACCAATTCACAAACACTTTTAGGAACAGAATGTTCAAAAATTACAAATGTTATTGTTGACAGTATTGAAAATGGGTCCTGGGAGACGTCAAGTGAAACGAAATGTCAGCTTTTAATAGTAATCCGGATTAGAACACCCCTGTCGGTATTACTATATCACTTGCCTGAAAATGTAAAAATAAAAATTACCTGTTACAGTAAAGCATTACTGCTACACAGTGCTTACACGTTCCATTTCTGCCCGCTTTACAAGAGCACTCAAATGACTTTATGGAAATTTCCCTGTTACGTGTATCTAAAACACCGTTGATGGAGTGAGGCGACGACGTTATTGTCGTGGACTGAATGCAGTGCGAAACTATGAGAATTTCTCTTCCATCTTCCTTCTTAATTCCACAAGAAATTATATGGCCTACATTAACAATCACTTCCCCTTCTTTAATGCATCTTGAATATTTGGAAGCGTCCACAAATTTCATTATTTTAAGGATTGAAAGCGACAAACCAGCCATTCTAACATTCGACTTTATGGAAACACGTGTGACGTTACCCGTACTAGAGAAGTTTGTTTACGTTTGCGCAGCGCCCCCTATAGTTCGTTGAGGTTCCCAATAGGCCTTGCACCCATGTGATGTGATATGGATGAAGGTCTTCGTCGTGTAGAACGGCAAGTACGGCACTTTGGTGCACACCGAACGGTCGCGCGATCGCACAGCTGCTGGTCGTTGGCTCATCTATGAACTCTAGTCTGGTATCCTCGAGGGATGGTGTTCTCACAGAGGGTTCAGAGCCACTGTCTACACTTGGACGTGGTGCGACATTGACTGTGTCGCGCATTCGAGCGTCAAGCCGCCGTATGACCTGGGCGTCCGGGTGCCGTCGTGCTGGGTATCGCTCGCTGTAGGCCCTTGCTGCACGCAATGCTGAACCATGTCATTCCCCCAATAGGAGATGCATGTCACAATACTATCTCAAACTGTACGACATATCGCTACCCACACTACTGTCAAAAGTACCAACGCAGTATGAGCTTACCTGCTACTGTCGCCAAACCTTTTTATCCCTACTTGCCGTATCGCGCAGGCGTACAACTGATGGTTTCACGCCACCACGTCTTTCGAATTTGCATACCCACCCCGTGCCACATTAAATGTTGACTGCCTTATTTTTTTCTTTAATATTTTTTTAATTGGAGGTTTAACGACCACCGTAAGCAACTCAGTGGGCTATAAGTAGTTGCCCGTCCTAAATTTAGGACCACTGGTTCCAGGGAAGGGAGAGAGTCAGTGCCGTAGGACAAACACTTTCGGACAAACGATCAGAAGCCATCGTCTTAGACCACTGCGCTTGATTGCCTCGTGATACGTACGTCTCTATAACTATCCACGTCGCTCTTCAACGAGCATGTGATTTACCGGATGTGACGTCACGAAACTTTCGGCGCGTATATCTCCGGAATGCGACGTCCGATCGGACAACGGTTTTCGGCTTCTTTCTCCACGAGGAATCTTCCGGTAGGTTTATTGTGCGGTTGAGTTTCATCACCCTGTATAATGTTTCCGTTCAAGTTTAGATTTTTGTTCCATGATACTTCAGATCCCACAGATTGGACTGGCAAAATTCTTCTTTTAACACTGGATACGTTCTGTCTCATTGAATGTTCTACACATGCTTTTTGTGATTTCTTTCAGTTCTCACATACACTCTAATATGATGATGTCATAAAGGAATATAAGTGAATCTATGATAACAATATACATACATACGTACATACATATCATTAAGCTGTTCTCTGAGATTCAGAGGTTAGCTCCTCCAAGAAAGACCATGTGCCAATTACACATTTAACTGATAGAATTAGAATTTACTTACTGTTGGGGTATCAAATGTCTCCATTTACAGCGATCTTGGTGCACAGCTCGAGCTTCAGTAACATCCATCACACGACATATACAAGACCTTTTGTACTTCTAACTCATAATCTTTTTCTCAAGCAGACATTCCTGAATCTGGTCCTCCCATGATTTCCTTGACCTTCCTCTACCTTTCTTCCCTGCCACTTGGGCTGAAAACATTCTCTTAGTCAGCACCTCATCACTCATTCTTTCAACATGGCCAAACCACCTAAGAATATTAGTCTTCACCTTACTAACAACATTTTGCCTCACATTGCACATCTGTAACACATCTTCATTCCTCACATGATCAGCGAGTGTCTTACCACAAACCCTTCGTAAGTAACGCATCTCCCCAGTACACCAACGACTCCTATGTCTTTTCTGCAGTATACAGGTTTTACTGCCATACATCAGAGTAGGAACAATTACACTTTCATACATAACCATTCGAGACTTCCTTGAGAACCCATCATTCCTGTGAAATCCTCCTAAAACAGCTATGACTTTCAATGAAGAATTCGCTCGCCTTTTAATTTTGCTATCTAATTTGTTCTCTCTGTCAAATATACTTCCTAAATGCACAAACTCATTCACCTGGCAAATCTTTGCGCCATTAAGGCTTATTTTGCATTCAGTATCAAGAGTTCTTTGCTCAAAAACCATAACTTTGGGTTTTCCCTTACTTATACTCAGTTTGAATTTTATACAAACTTCGTACATCCGGGACAACATACTCTGTAACTCACTTTTGCTTTCTGTCAACAGGACTGTATCTTCAGCATGAAGCAATCTGCACACACGCATATTACCAAGACGCAAACCAGTATTATCCATTTTGGCATTACGCATGCATGCATCCATAAATATATTAAACAACCAGTGTGACATCATGCAACCTTGCCTGAGCTCCTGCACCAATAGAAAACCATTTTGATAAAACACTATTCACTCGTACACAAGCTCTACTGCCAGCGTACATGGCTTTCACACTATTAAGTAGATACTCAGTAATACGATATTTATTCAGTTCCTATAATAACAACACTTTGTTTAAATTCGTTGTGAAATGTATCGTGCGCCTGCTGTTTGTAATGCAACTTGTTTCATTCAGCACAGCAAGTGCGACAATGTATAACGAGTATGTGACATACTAAATGGTGCCGGGTCCGATATTAAATATCTTGCTCGAAAGTATGGTGTTTTTAGCGTAGACAAATAGATGAAGACGACCGTATCTTAAAGCATTCATTCTGTACGACGTACTAGACATAAGACTTGATGGCTGGGGATCAGAATGCGTTTTCTTGTAAATGTGATGTACTATTGAGAAGGCTCAATAATTCTAGAATTTCCTCAGAAGAAAATCCCCTGTCGTAACGTCTTGCAGAGAAATTCTACAATTTTCTGTTACTAGATTAGAAAATATATTTCCTCTGATGCAATTTTTCCATGTAATAGAATGTCTTTTACATCTTTAGTTCATGGAACTTTTTCGGAGTTTCAAGCAAATATTGCATGCTAATCGGAATCAAGCCAGTTGGAAGTGTAAAGGCTCCAAGATACATGGACACTAAGACTGCGCAGTCCATTCCACATTAAGAACTTTAGAAGTTGCTCTGGATTTTAGAATGCGCTGCATATTTGTCGTCTTGACATGTGCTTCATCTCTGTATTACGTCACATCATCTTCCTCTTAATTTTTTTTATCTTGAGGCAAAGGAGCAACCGTTTATTAATTCCAGTAGACGCGTGGAACGAACATCGCACGTTTTTCAAAGAACCCAACTACCAGTAAATCTATTTTTACGTTCCGGCTCCGATGTAAAAACAGGAATTTGTCGGTGATGGGGATGGAAACCGCGGTCCTTACTCCGGAGTGAGTTGCTCTAACCGATTAAGCTACACTGACGGAATGTATCGTTGCAGATTTTTTAAACGTGCTTCACCTCTGTGGTACGTGACAATGGCGTCTGTCCTTCGCCAGCGTCACAGCATTTAGATCGTCAACGATTAGTTATAAAGAACTTGCAGCAATCCAAGCATGAGCATTGTTCGCAAGTCGACCATTTTATATTACCTTATAAATTTTTTCTCATGGTGTCCCACGCAGCTGTTACAAGTCACACAGAATGAGGCTCACGGTTCAGCTGTAAATAAGGTTCCCTAATTCGGTTTTACTTAACCCTTTAAGTGGCCGATGGTTCTGCATCAAGTGGTGCCCAAACTTTTCTAAGCTTTCCAAATAGAAATTGTTCACATAGCGACTGGATTCTACGAAAGCTACGAAAAAACAGTAGCTCTCACGTCAGCAATACCGAACATAAGCTTGTCGCTAGTGATTAAGATCTCGCTTTTTATAGTCCTATGTTCTCTGTTACATGACCGTAGACATGATGGGGAAGGGATTGTTCCCCTGCCAAGAACAATGTGTTACTGGATAGAAACAAGTGCCTCAAACATCTTTACTCTTTCTTTTCTGAGGTTAGTCAATATTGTTATAGCCCGTTTAGCGTCAATTATCCTCCTAAATTAGTGTCAATTGTCCTCCTGAATAACCACTTGAATTTCAAAGTGGTTATTTCGGGGTGGTTATTTAGTGTCAATCATCCCCCCTAAAATGGCCACTTTGAGAAGCCAAGGAGAAAGCATCGCTCTCTGACGAGAAAGTTCACTCATTCCAAACGCGTTCGACACACTTTTAGATGACAAATATATTCGTTCGAGCTGATTGTAGCCAAATTTGCTAACCTGAGTTAATTCGTTCCGGCTGGTTAAAGGGTTAAATCTCAACGTGATGAACTTTTGGCTGCCGAACACTTTCAAAATAAATGTGTTCTTGCCATTGCGTATATCGTGTTCTCGGAAAAAATTGTTTGATCAATAGATTTCAATGCTCGTCATTACACAGTACACAAACCAATGTCATCTGCGTATTCTGTATGAGCTACCGAGTGTAGTACTTCTGTGTAAGTTTGAGACTGTTATGGGAGGTTAAAAACCAAGTTCTAATATATAAATCATTGAAAAAAAGTCCGGAGAATTACTTTTGGAGAATCTCCTTACCTCAGGGAAATGCCAATAAAAAATGAGGGTAATAAAGGACGACTCATTCAGAGGTCTTGATCGTATATCACTATGCGACAGCGGCTTTGAGAACCACAAATCCCTGTGATAAACTGTGTGTCAGGACGGAGGTCATTCAGTTTGCGAGAGAACCAATATGGTTGGTCCTTCTTTGAGCTACCAGACGAAGCAAACATCACATACATATCTGAAGCACTCACAGGGGCATTCATTCTACATGCCTATAATTAATTCTACATGCCTATTCATTCTACCTGCCCATAATTAATTCTTCGGATGAATGCCAGGTAAGAAGACGAAGAAATCCATGGGGACGCCACTTCCTAACTCTAAACTGCGTAAAGGTAAAATATTCCGCTATCAACATCGGAATTGATTGCAGTCATTAAAATAATGAATTCTAAGACTAATTTAAAAACAATTTGCTTTCACTGAGCGAACATATCTAAAAAATTACGAGGCGAAATAGTTTGCGTTCTGGAACTTTCTTGACAATTTTTTTAATGTGAAATGAAAATAAAAAAAACCCGTTTATGTGTGATTGGAAAAACAAATTTCATTTGCGAAAAGCAATGATGCGAAAAACCATATGCTAAGATACAGCGTGTAAAAAAAAAACCAAAATAATGGAAACGCCACTGAAAAAAAATGTGCAGACATTCAAGTTAATTTTTTTCACTGAAAATAGTTTTGTAAACAATTAAAAACATTCTTCTATTTGTTTTTATAAATTTAATTTTATATATATATATATATATATATACACTGAGTAGGCACTTTATTATGACCACCCCCTCAGTACTTCGTTGGGCCACTTTTTGCGTTTAATACTGCGTCGATTCTTCGTTTCATGGACTCCACGAGATGTTGACAGGTGGTTTGTGGAATCTGAGACCATGCTTGATGAATAGCACTTTCCAGGAGTGTGAGATTGCAGGGTTGTGGATCCAGCTGTCTGATGGCTCGTTCAACTTCATCCCACAAATTCTCAACGAGGTTGAGATCTGGAGATTGTGGGGGCCACCTAAGCAAAGTAAACTCACCGGCATGTTCCTGAAACCAATCATGTACAATACGAGCACTATGGCAGGCGCATTATCTTGTTGAAAGTAGCCATCGCCATTTGGATAAACCATCCACATGACAGGATGCACTTGGTCCGCAACGATGTTTAGATATCATGTGCAAGTCAGATGTAGATCAACACGAATTAAAGAGCCCAAAGCATGCCAGGAAAATATTCCCCAAACCATAACGTTGCCTCCACCAGCTTGAAGGTTGTAGCAATGCATTTGGGGTCCATGCTTTCGTGCTGTTTCTGCCAAATTATCACTCGGCCATCGGCATGGTGCAACTGAAAACGTGATTCATCGGAGCACATAATTTGTTTCCAATTATCGACTGTCCAATCCTTGTGCTTCTGTGCGAACTGCAAACGTTTTCTCTTGTTAACTGCAGACAGCAAAGGTGTTCGAACAGGCCTTCGGCTGCCATATCCCATCCGATGCAGTGTACGTCGAACAGTGCGTGCAGAGATCATTTGAGGGGATCCTTGATTAAGATGGTCTGTAATTTGCTGCACTGTTGCCCCTCTGTTGTGTGTTACCAGTCTGGACACTCTCCGTTCTGCCCGAGCAGTCACTAGTCGATGACGACCACACGTTGCACGTAGAGACCCAGTTTTTTGGCTGACAGTCCAGTCTATAAACACTTTAACAGCAGCTGCTCTGGAACATTTCACGAATGCGGCGGTTTCGGTGATACTCGCTGCATGGCTCCGAGCTCCTACAATCATCCCACGTTGAAAGTCCGTCAAATCGCATTTTTTACCCATCTCGTCACCCAAAAATCACTTCTACAACTGTCACAAGCACTAAGCTTTCCCTTTTTATACTAGCCTCACCCTCTGGCGGCAACAGCGTGCAGCCATAGCTCATTTGCTTAAAACTGTCAGGTGGTCATAATAAAGTGGCCACTCAGTGTATACGGTCGTATCAGAATAATATGACCACCTACCTAATATTGGGAATACCCCCCCCCCTTGGCCCGGATGACAGCAGCGAGACGGTGTGGCATGGACGCAATGAGGCCATGGAAGGTTGCGCGAGGCCATGGAAGGTTGCGCGAGGCACACGTGACCATTCGGACTGCAGCAGAGCACGGAGGTTCTGGAGATGAAGTGCTTGTGGATCGGCACGTCGAACCTGTCGATCCAAACAGTCTCACAAGTGCCCTATGGAATTGAATCCGGGCGATTTCGGCAACCAAGGGAGAACGGAGGCATCGCTGTCGTGTTCCTAGAACCAGTCACGCACCCCCTTAGCGACGTGGTACCACGCATTGTCCTATTAGTAGACATCATCACCACCAGGGTAAACGTCCAACATTAAGGGATGCATGTGATCGGCGTGGGTCCCCAGGTTCTAGCCTGGGCTGATCCTTCAGAGATGGTGTGTTTTACTAACAATCGCTGAATATCCGCCGTGCATCGGACGAGCACGTAAAGTGACGGCCTCCAGGCTGGACCCACTGGTTAAATGGGTATCCTTTCCTATGTCCTCCCTGAAATTCTCTCACCCATCTATGTGCAATATCGTACTTGTACGGTGGCGCCATCTACTGTACTCTAATCTCACTACAAACTGTTCTGTCAAAAGTCGCTAGACTTGCTCTCATTCCTTCCGTTTCTGTGTCCTGCCCAAAAGGCGATCTCGCTGTAGGTGGCTGGGACCTAAACTCTACTCACTGTGGACGGAAGTCCTACATGAAAATGACAAATTCTGGACCGTCTGGATTGGTTGGTTGCGGTTGCGGTTGCGGCGAGGATGGACAGGTAGCCATTGGAGTTCAGGGACTCATCCAGTGGTACCAGCGGTCTCAGGTCATACCAGGAAGACATCCCACAGACATACACACTGCCACCGCCGGCCTGTACTTAACCTACAAGCGTGTCCGGGTATTGGTTCTCGTGTGTCTGACGCCGTATAGGCCACCGCTCCTCACTTCTGTAGAATATAAACCTCGATTCGTCGTAGTAGTCAACCTTTTTCCACTGTTCCACTGTCCAATGACGGTAGTCCCCTGCGAAGTGCAGGCGTCGTTGCCGATGAACCTGTATTAACATGGGCGCCTTGACGCAGTGACGACTCCGGAGATCCACGCGAAGCAGGGTTCGCTCTACTGTTATCGGGGACACTTTTGCTCGTCGATTGCCCTTTACCAGTCGACGGTGGCGACGTTCTCTTCTGGGGTCGGTGGCCTTTGGGGCTCCACAGTTATGACGTCGGGAGGTACTTGGTGGGCCAGCGGTCCATTCTTGGAAGGTACTGTATCACCTCGCGAACAGCCCACGAAGTCTGCTGTTTCTGAGATTTTCCACCTTTGGCGCGGTCGCTGATAATCATTCCTTTTTGAACGTCCTTCAAATCACTACGTCCGCCCATTGTGCTCACCAACGTGGCTTATCTGTTCTGGCGGGCCGCTTATATCTCCGCGTGGTCGACCTTGTGACGTGTATTCTGTGACGCGTCTGGGTTGGTACACTGTGATTCTGGGGGTGGCCATGTTATTTTGATAGGACTGTGTACGTAGGGAAGTTCGTTGGGGCCCCTAGAACGCCCAACGAATTGCTCAGTATCTTAAATTGTTAGCTTACCACTAACTCTACTCATAAGACACACCAATGAACGGACTGACTGCTTCAGGGAAGAGGCCTCAATGCAGAAGCAAAGCTGCCGTATAAGGGAATGTTTTTCTAGAAATTAAGTGTGTTAAGTACTAGTTTCCGCAAATAAAGTCAAACCAGAGTTGATATTTCTTGGAAACTTCTAGTTCAAAGTAAATTCCAATTTTTGGAAATAAAAGATGCTTAACATTGTAATGTTACGCAGAGATTCATTTGGTATAATGTATATATTGAAGACGTTTCAGATGTATCGATCAAATCCATGGTTGACGTTTCTCAACGAAACATGGCAAAGCCTCGAGATGAGTTCGATCAATATTCGTCCGAAAATGTCGATTTCAGCTTGATAAGGAAACTTTTTGTACGACCACTCACGTGTTTGATGGAATTGTTGTTAGACTAATTATTTTTAAGACACTGAGAATTAAAACTTCCCAAATTTCATTTCATAATCGTATTATCACTGTACGAGTTGAATGTTTTCGAGGAACAGAATTTTCTTGCTTCGTTGTGATCAAGGCATTAACAAGAAACAATACTGACCATCAATTTAACAAACATTGTGCCTTCTTCATTTTTTTCAAGAATAACTGAGTGCCTGAAAAAATCGTATCAGCGATCAACTGAACTTCAAAGATTTGAAAAACATCTTATGAGTCGCGGTTGGCCCACTGACTTTCAGCTTTTTTTTCTTTCAAGTAAGTTTTTCATTTTTCCAACTGCTTTCGCCGTCTCTGTCGTGCAGGTTTTCTGACCGTTCGTCCAAGTGGCCTGGGGTTCGAGTCCAAGAAGAAGACATGGGGTGGTTTGTGTTTGTCTAAAGGAACTGGTCCTCTTTCTTTTCTGGAGCCAGTGGCCTTAAACTGGGAACAGGCGACTGCTTACAGCCCAATAAATTGCTCACGGCGGCCCTTAAACCCTGGTAAAGACTGCTTTCACGTGATTCAACACGTGACTGGGTGTTTCAAAATTCCCACTTCTTTTTGGATTGAGACGTTCACCGTTCTCCTTTCCATTTTATATGACTAGAAGTTAATGTATATCTTATTGACAAGACCCTATCAATGATACGCTGCAGTTAATAGAAATTGCAACACCATGAAGAAATGCTCGGATTTGCACGAAATTTCGCAGGGTGGATAGGGCACTATGGGAGATGCGAATGATTAGCATTGCAGCGCACATGCAAATGTGAGGCGCGCACAACGCCGTTGGAAACGTCACACCAGAGGGTATAAAAGAAGACGTACAGAGAGCAGGGTTTTAAACTTGCTATCGCTAAACTCGCCCGTACGCAGTTGTTAACATGTAAACATGCCGCGTAGGACGACGAGACATACGAACACCTGACGGAGTTTGAAAGAGGTAGAATTGTTGGACTCAGAGGAAGTCGTTATCATACCGTGATATTGCTGCTTGCGTTGGGCGTAACGCAACTACCGTTATGCGTACATGGCGCCAATGGACAACAAATTGTTCTACGCATCGTCGGGCAGGGTCTGAATATCGAAATCGCACGACCGAGCCGGAAGACAAGCATTTGCACCGTATGGCAGTGACGTCGCGCACACCACCATCCACGACACTTGCGCTGCAATGGAGGATGGTCACACATCGTCCGATGTCTACAAGCACTGTTCGTTACCGATTGCTGCAGAGAGGCCTCGTTGCTTGCCGTCCATTTCTGCAACTTCCCTTGACTCTGAACCATAGGCGCCAGCGATTGCAGTGGTGCCGCGAACGTCAAAACTATAGTGCTGAATGGGAGCATATTGTTTTTTCGGACGAGTCCAGATACAATCTAATGTAACACGACCGGCGAATCCTTGTTCGCAGATACCGTTGTGAAAGGGCATTGTGAAGCGCCTTACCGGTCCCACGCCGAGCGTGATGGTCTGGAGCGCTACTGCGTTTCATTCACGCACTCTCCTACTACGCATCACAGGCACATTGGACAGCCAACACTGCATCACGGAAGTGTTGGAAGCTGAACTCCTACCCTTCCTTCAAACGATCCCGGGGGCCGCTGTCTTCTAACAAGATGATGCCCGACCCCATGTTGCTCGTACTGTCCAAGACGTACTCTGCGCGCATCAAGTCGCTCGTCTTTCTTAGTCTGCTCGCTCGCCAGATTTGTCGCTTATAGAGAACGTCTGGGGTGTCATTACGCAAAGTCTGACTCGCACAGCCTCGCCACCTGTCACGACCGACGAATTGTGGATGCGTGTAGAAACAGAATGGAATGCAATACCGCAGACGACCATCCAAACGCTGTTTCATTCGATCGAGGTCGGTTATCACCGTCTATGGTGGATTTACTTAGTAATTTTTTGGCCTTCCTCATCACGAACCGGTATGTAATTGTGATCGTTTGCAGCTCGTACCATAACTAATCACTCCCATAAATTTCCGTGTGATTACTTGTTTCTTTCTTTGTGTTGCAATTTCCATTAACAGCAGTGTATATACAATGCTCTTTTTTAATTAATATCGTCTAGATATCTAGCATCAATTTTAGATCAAATTAATGGTTTGAAGACATGTCCTGTCTTTCATTTTTTCTGATTCTTCTAGTTTGGAAGATGAACTAATAATTTTATACCTTAAAGAGCAATGTTGTTATGCCTGATTGAATGCTTTTTTACCATCCATTGTCATCCACTACAACCAACTGATGCGTGTCCGTGAATTAGGTGAAAAAACTCCGCTGTGGGATACGTAATAGTTAATGGTGTAGTACTATTTTCTACTCTTAATGGATGGGTAAACTTACCTGATTTTGTGTTTCACATGTGATAAACATAGGAGGTTCGGCTTGGCCGCACGTTTAGCAGCATTCACTTTGTTCTCTAACTGCTTTTATCATTCATCAGTAAAAAAAAAATACTATTTGTTATCTAACTTCTCCTTTTATTCACCAGAAAGAAAAATACTACTGTTTGTTATCACTCAGTATAAAAACTTTACCTAATTTCAAACGCAGTGTCATTAACCGTTTCGGGTTCCTTTCCGGTAGCGTACAGAAATGACCACGTGTTAAAACAAAGGGAGTTCTCATTTCGAAAAATGTAAAACAGATATTGGATAAAATGGCTAGGTAAGAAGAAAATAATATTTTCTTCACACTTTGCAGAACAGTTTTGGATATCATATGACATTCCTATGCATTTTATACAACAATAGGTTTCAAAAGTAACGTATATATGTAGTTTAGGTTTATAAAAGTATTCGGACACCTGATTGATTATGCAAATTCCAAATTATCGCATTCTTTTGGTGTGCTTTTAAAAGTTATGTATGAAAAGTGTGGATCTACTGCAAAAGTAGCAGGTCACTCGACGTCAGTATGTCACGCATAATGGAACTTATAGTCTTCCAAAAGGGGTTGGTGGTTTGAAGTTACATTTGTAACCTTTCTGCACTCGACATTGCAAAACGTCTCAATGTGCCGAACTGTATTATACTTGATGTTATTGGATGACTGACGATGATACTTTTGCGTTAAAAAAAAAAAAAAGAAAGTGAACGCGCTGGGAGGTGGCAGGAACTCACTGACTGCGCGGGAGGTGGGGAGGGGAGGAGGGGAGGGGGGGGAAGGGAGGTGGAAGTGAGGGGGGAAGGTGGGGGAGAGAACCCCGTTGAGGAAAAATCACGAATGATTCACGTCCTCTGCAGAAAACCTCTCTACCGAGCTTGGAAGAGTTACATTTATTAGGTTCATACCACAGGACAGTTTCGCACACGATTAAACATCACTCTCGCAAATACTCACCGACATATAGACTGATCATTAGTCAGCTGTTTTTGAACCGTTAAGTACTGGAAGAAGATCCTGTTGAGTGATGAATCACGCTTCACATCGTTTCGTTCCGATGGACGTGTTTAGCTCTTACGATTGCCAGGAGAACGGTTATCTTAAGACTACATCGTTCCAACTATCAAGTTTGGTGGCGACTCTTTGATGCTTTAGGGTTGTGTTTGAGAAGGATGGGACTTGGTGTATTGTGGTTGCCACCACATGGGCCAGCAGCTGGCGAACCGTTGGCATCCCCATCAGCTGTCAAATGCCATAACAAGGTCATCAGTTATCAATCACAAGCAGTGGCTGCCACAAGCGGCCCTTAAGCGGTCTTGCAATTACGTGCCATAAATGATGGCTAGCCCAATGCGGTCCGTCAGTTTCCCGGCAATCACGTGACGTAATAAATGGCTTGCCGAATCTTGTCCACCATTTCCCAGTAGTAGTCATAAAAAATAATAAAAAGATAACCACAGTTCCCAAAGGCACAACTACTTTTTTCCCCGAACGAAACTTCTGCATGACGGCACGTCGCTTGGGAAATTTTCTCAACAGGTCCTGAATAACTCCCGTTTGGATCTGGCTGGCATCGAACCGTCGACATTCTGCTTGCGAAACGGAGTCTTTAGCCACTACACTGGTTTGCCACACACGAGCCTTTGCTTGAAGGTGCGTCTCTTCCCTGTGCTACGTGAAACGAAGGGTTCTCTTTTTAATTTTACAATATTGAGAGATATTTTAAATAAATGTCCGTTTCATATAATTCATAAATTTATTTTTCTACGTACCGATTGTTTTTATTTACCTTAAGGAAACTTCACTCAGTTTCAAAGAGTGTATCAACTTAAAGGCGCTTTCCAAAGTTTTGTGCTGTCCTTGTGGTCTTCAAAGGCTATTGTTTAATTAATATATTTACCCGTTCATGTCCCATTCTGTTACATTTTTAACGTTGTATCTTTTCTTTCCACGAAGCTACATTTGTTCTAAAGAGGAAAGATATTTTATTTTACTTGTCGCTATTTTTAACAGTGAATTCCTCCAATTTTGTGTTTTCAACCCATGGATGAGTACATTATATTTACATAGCGTTGCTTTTTTTATTTCAAATAATTGGTAAATTTTGTACGCGCATAATTCTCATTTTTTTCCAACATAACGATTTTTTAACGTCTTTCCGGCTTTTGTTTGAAACGAAAGATTATGTTAAAATGAAAGATTACACAGAAATTATTTCTTGTTATTCATGGCAATGGAGTGGGTGTGTTTCATGGCTGTCTGTATTCTCGATTTTTTGTGTGTTAGTGCAGGAATTTTCTACGAAATGAGTTTTTATAAATACATCAGAGTAATTGACTATTTCTTACAGTTCATTAATTATTATTTATATAATTTTCTTCCAACGGTAATCTTCGTCGAGGCGGCATTTCATAAAGAAATTAATTAGTCTTTCTACGTATGTTTTTTTTTTCTTAACATCCACTAAAATAACACAATGGCGGTTACGTCGTCTTCAACTAACTGGTACCACGAGAGACACAGCACGCGTTGCTTCTGCGCATGCGTTGTGCCGTTGCTTCCACCTGGTGTTGGGATTGCATCGGTTGCGAGCTACGGGCCACTAGTGGCACTTGCTTGAAGGCCCGTAATTCACGGCGATGCTGCAGGGCCATCAATGGCTGCCAACGGACGGCGCTGCCACCAACGGACCGCTACCGTGCCGTGACCGGCATATTTCAGCCAGAAGTGACCCATCACTGCCAGCTGGTGGCCAGCAGTTTTTCAGCACTTGTCTGGGTTTTACAGCTTTGTTTGAAGTTCTCAAGATTTTCAGTAGGAAGTTGAATGAACAACGGCTCACACTTAAGGCAAAATACACATGTGCAAAGTTAGTTGCTAATGGCCGCCCGGGTGGCGCAATAGTCTAAGCGACGGCTTCTGATCATTCGTCCGCGATAGGTCCGGGTTCGATTCCCGGTGAGGCATGGATTCTGTGTTTGTCTTACGGCGCTGGCTCTCTCCCTTCCTGGAACCAGTGGCCCTAAATTAAGGACGGGCGGCTGCTTATAGCCAACTGAGTTGCTCACAATGGTCGTTAAACCTCCAATCAAAAAAAGAAAAGTTGATAATAAAGGGTTCGAGAGGAATGAAAGTGACATGGTGTTGACCTGATTGTGAAAAAGTGGGGACACGCAAAGTGGACTAGGGGAAGAACCCACGTTATTTTTGGAGAGGAGGGAGAAACGCAAAAAGGGTGTGTGGATCTAGCGATTGAAGAAAAAGGTTGGCGTGAGGATTTTCCGTTTGAAGGGGAGAGTTTTTGAGCTCACAGAACAAAGAATGGAAACAAAAAAAAATGATATTTTCGAATGTCTGATGCCGAGATTGAAGCCGAAGTCAGGAAGGAAAACGGGAATTTAGAAGCAGGGAATTAACAGAGAAAGACGCCTGATAGAAACAGCAAGAATAGATCAATATGTGAAAATAAATGGAGTAATATAGGAATCAGGACAAAGCTCATTGGTGATTTCCCCCATATATAGCATTGAATAAAGTTCACCACTGCAGAAGAGCGAGTTTTAGTTTAGAGCTAAAAGCCCGGAACTGGTTAATTTTCTCACAAGCAAAGACCTGAAGAGCCCACGTGACATGGTACTGAACGTAAGCCAGTGAACACTGTCTTCTTTGAGTTTTTCTCTTCCAAGTTGTTCAAAAGTGACTTTCAAGTTTATCATAAACCTCCCATGTAACCATTTGTCGGTTTCTTACGGTAATGTATTTTCAAATAAAGTATTTCTGCCTTCACTTTCTTTAGCAGAATGTCCTGCCCAGTTATTCTTGGGATTCTTTGAAGTAGTAGTGATAACGGTAATCATAGTACTTTTTGTCTTCCACATCTTTCTTTTGTAATAATTTCAGTAATGCATGTCACTCCGGCACTTTGGGTTATCAACGATTTCTACATATCTTCAAGAGAGATATTATTTAAACCCAGAGAAATTATATTTATATAAATTGTTATTTAGCAGCAAATTCATTACTAGTCCTTTCTGAGCTTTTTAAACTTCCTTCCATAAATTTTTCTGCTCTGATCAGCGGTCATTTTGAACTGTATTCAAAAAGTGGAGTTCCAAACGACCCTTGACTAGTATGATACTATGATAAAACTTTTTCATTTTGAGACGAAAGTGCAAATTAATTTTCTCTTGAAAATCATATTGCTACTCCAAAAGGCTTTTCTGACATGTTTAGCATATATGTTAAATTGCGTCATAACCAAGTTTAATGCACCTTCTGTGTATGTAGATTATGATGAAATTTATTGGCATAGATCATTTACATAATTCTTGAAAATCACCCTGTTTTACGCACTTGTTCTTTTTATGTCTGAGTGAAATAAGGCATCTTGTTCCGCAAAGCGTTCTGCAGAATTATGTAAATATTTCCACACGAATAAGTTTTCGGATGGTCTTAATCATAACGGTTTCCGTTCTCTGCATTTCAAATGACTCAGAAGTGAAGCATTAAATTTCGCTGTGTCTCACTAATGTATTTTAGTGCTTCTGATATAAATCTGTTTCCCGAAGTTCACAAATTATGCACATATCGTCCCCTTCTCAAATAAAAATGCGGGCTTAAAAGCCTGCAACGCCCTTTTCGGTGAATTCATCGTTGTCTTATTCGGAGGACAAAGGCGACATTTTGGGAAGCGTGATATAAATAGTCTTTTGAATTAGCACACTGAAATTACTACAACCTCTTTTTTGACGTTGTTACCTTAGTCTAGACTTTTGGTAGAAAAATCCTGTAACATCATTACACTACAAAAGAAAAAGGTTCTGTTTAATCGAGGTAAAATAGAAATTAAATATATTTTTATCATTTTTTTTTTTTGATTGGAGGTTTAACGACCACCGTGAGCAACTCAATGGGCTATAAGCAGTCGCCCGTCCCTAATTTAGGGTCACTGGTTCCAGGGAAGCGAGAGAGCCAGTGCCGTAAGACAAACACAACATCCATGCCTCACCGGGATTCGAACCCGGACCCCAGACGGACGAATGATCAGAGGCCAGCGCCTTAGACCACTGCGCCACCGGGGCGGCATATTTTTATCATTTTAGAGTACGTATTAAATAAGTTGTTGTAAATGTTATTGTAAAAAGATCCTCACGACTTTTAAAGCTGAGTCACCTTAATTTCAATGCATTTTAAAAAATTTAGTTTTGTCAGAGCACTTAAGATATTGTTTCTTTCTTCCGTGTGGTTTTAGAATGAAATTCATTGAAGCAAAACTTCTTTCTAGTTGTATGTTGAAACAAAGATCTTTCGATTTTAAATATTAAAGAGAGCAACAGTTGTTTTTAAAATATTTTTCATAAAGCGTGTTAGTGTCAGCTTATTGCAAACTGCTGCTCAAAGAGAGCTTTTATAAGAGTATGTTTCCAAATTCACTTTTGCAACAAATCATTTTCCAGAAAAGTTAGGCGTTTCCTTTGAAGTAATCAGTTCCAATATTAGTAAAGTTGTTCTTCCTTTTCGTCAAAGTTTTAGATTACACCATTAGAATCAGTCACATTAAAGGGAAAAAATAAGAAACCACTTAGGAGTAATGAAGTTTTGTTTTAAGTTTTCCTCATCATAACTTCTAACAGCCAATATATTTTTTTTATCCGTCAAAAGGCTGAAAAACACATTAAACTCTTCCTTAAATTTATTATCAAGTTCTTTTATAGGTGCATAGAACTGTGTGCAGCTCGAAGTCGTAGCAGCAATGAAATGAATAAAATGTGTAACATTTCTTACAGCTTTCTATTGCTATGTTTTTCTGTTAACCAACTGCAAAACAGTGAGATACTGTAGGTCAGTGCTGTGGGAGGACACACACACGCACACCCCCACCCCCCACTACCCCACCCTACCCTACCCTACCCCACCCCCCACACAAAGCTAAATCATGGGATTTTAGAATAAACCAAATCGCTCAAAAGGAAACGTAGAAACAGTTGCTATGTTTGCAAGCACAAGTTGGCCGCCGCTGTGGCGCAGAGGTCTAATCGCTAGCTACTGACCATTCGTCCGAGTAGGGTCCGGATCAGAATCCCGGTCACGCATGGATGTTGGTTTTATCTTACGGCACTGGCTGTCTCCCTTCTCTGGAATCAGTGGCCCTAAATTAGGGACGGGCGACTGCTTATAGACCATCAAGTTGCTCACGGTAGTCATTAACGCCCCCCCCCTTAAAATCAAGCCACAAGTTGTATTTTAGAGTGAACAACAAACCACAAAACCCGTTAGAGATAAATTAATAAGCTGCCCGGTGGTGCAATGGTCTTAGTGCTGGCTTATGATCATTCTTGTAAGAAGGGTCCGGGTTCGCATCTTGTGAAGCATAGATGTTGTGTTTGTCTTACGGCAATGGCCCTCTCCCTTCCTTGGAACAAGTTGCCCTGATTAAGGACGGACGACTGCTTATAGCCCATTGAGATGTTCACGGTGGTCATTAAACCTCCAATCAAAAAAAATAATAATAAACGAGCTGCCAACTTTTTCCTGAATACAACCTTAGGGCAAGAATTCTTCTCATGGATGTTAAAAGGGGGTACCTTTTGTATCTAATATTAATAGAAAGTTATTTCTCGTGGAACTTAGTTAACTGTGAGAAGTAACCTTTTGGCAAAATAAGAGGAAATAATCATTAACAACCATGTCCCATAGCAGACAATTTCAGTTGTTTCCGAATATGTACAAGTATTTACAACATGAAATCGTAGAATGAACCCTTAGGACAAAATCCAGTTAGTAAACTGACAGGAAGAAAGAACCCCTATAAAATCATACATAAAAGATGCTGCTTACTACACTGATAGAAAAACATGCTTCCAAACAACTACTTACTTGATCCTCGGGGAGAAATCAGGCCAAATTAACATGACAGCCGCCAACTACCCCAGGCCATCATCGCTTTCCCCATTCGGAGGCAAAAAGATGCACACACACACAGAGACAAAAAAAAAAAAAGATAAACAAAAAGGCCCCACCTGGAGGAAAAATAAGGGAACAAATTCCCACGAGCCTTAAAATCACCTTGAAAAAAGTATTTCACTTGTCTCAATCATTAACTTATGTATTGAATTTTGAAAGAATGTGAATAAAGCAATGGAAAAGAGCAGGTTGAAAAAGCGATTTATGGTGGCTACAATAACATAAGTTTAAAATGGTCACATTGGATAGTTTTGTATTGTTTTTTTCGAAGAGGAGCCCAACGGGAGGAGTGGGTGCTGAGGATGATATAGAAATCATAAAAGTTTTTTTAGGTTAGTTTACCCAGATGTATGATTATTTTTGTCCTCATCCCAAACTTATTTACCTAAATAAATAGCTGAATTAAATGAAATCAACAGTAAATCCTGTTTAAATTCCTAATATTCGATGATAAATTTATCTCCAACGGGTTTCCTGTTGACTGTAGAATACTACTTGTGTGCTTGCCATCCTAGTAAATCTTTTTTAAGTTTATCTTTTGAGCAATTCGGTTTTTTTTGTAAGAACTCATTATTTAGCTTTATTTTTAGGTTCGATCTTGATTAGCAGCTAATGTGCATCGCATGCTTCCTTGTTTATTAGTTAACTTTGTGTAGAGGTTCAAACCATTGCTTAATTTAGAATACATCTGGAGCTTATATGCTAGATTCTACTACTACTTCTTCATCATCATCACCATCATCTTCATTGTCAACCATTATCAATCCACTGCTGGACGAAGGTCTCCCCAAGTTTCCTCCACAGTCACCTCCATGTCACTCCCGCATACTTCCGAATTTCATCCACCCATCTCCCATGTGGTCTTCTTCTGGGTCTTTTCCTGTCCCTTGGAATCCAATCCAAAATTTCGGCTGTCCATCGATGGTCTGTCCTTCTGGCAGTATGCCCAGCCCATTACCATTTCAGGGATTTAACTCTGATCATGATGTCTTCCACTCTTGTTATTTTCTGCTCCACGAGTTCCTCTTCTTATCTCTCCTGGTTACAACAAGCATGCACCTCTCCATGCTACTTTGAGTTGTCTGCAGCCTTTGTATGTCTCTTTTAGCTAAGGTCCACGTCTCTGCACCATACGTAAGCACTGGAAGGATGCATTGATCAAACACTTTTCTTTTAAGACATAATGGCATATTGCTCTTGAAAATTATGCTGTTTCTACCAAAAGCTCTCCAGGCAAGTTTTGTACGCCGATTAATTTCTTCATCAATGTGACCCTCACTTGATATCTGCTGTCCAAGATAAACGTACGTGTCTGTTATCTCCAGCTTTTCACCATCAATCGAAAAAGAAAACTACTACTTATATGATACTATATGTACATATCGTCATCATCCTTTATCAGTCCACTGCTGAATGAAGGTCTCCCCAAGTCTCTTCCACAAATTCCTGTCTTGAGACATTCACCACCATGTCACTTCCACGCATCTTTTACATGGTCTTCTTCTGGGTCTTTTCCTGTCCCTTGGAATCCAGTCTAGTATTTCAGTTACACAACGGTGTTCAGTTGTTCTAGCAATGCGTCCAGCCCATTTCCATTTCAGGGATTTTATGTTGATATGATGTCATCACTTCTTTTCATTATCCTGATTCATGAGTTCCTCTTCCCGTTCTTCTTGGTTATACCAAGTATACACTTCTCCATGCTTATTTCAGTAGTTTGCAGCCTCTGGGTGTCTTTTTTAGTAAAGGTCCATGTCTCAGATTCATAAGGAAGAACTGGAAGAATGCACTGATTGAACACTTTTTTTAAGACATAATAGAAAATTGATCATGAAAACTGTACTGATTACATACACCGATTAGCCATTACATTATGACCACTTACCTAATAAGCTGTAGGACCCTTTTTAGTCCGCAAAACAGCGGCCACTCGGTGAGGCATTGATTCGATGAGGTGGCGATGGGTATCCTGCGGTATCTGGTACCACAATGTCAACAGCATGTCCTCCAGTTCCTGTATATTTCGGGGTGGTGGTTATTTAGCGCAAACCCGCTTTTCCAAGTCGAACCATAAATGCTCGACTCGGTTCGTGTCAGGTGAATTTGGAGGCCAAGGCCATTAATAGAAAATCACCAGCATGTTCCTCGAAGCACTCCTTGACGATTCTGGCAGTGTGGCATGGCGCATTATCCTGTTGGCAATGGCCATCACCAGCAGGGAACACAGTTGTCATGAATGGGTGAACTTGGTCCGCAACGATGTTTAGATATCTGACAGCTGTCAGGGATTGTGCTATTGAGATAATGGGGCCTAAAATATCCCAAGAAAACATCGCCCACAGCATAACACACCCGCCGCCGGCCTGTTTCCGCCCAACAGTGCATCCAGGTGCCATAGCCACCATTGGTAATCGGCGTATCCGCACTCGACCATCTACGTGATGCACCAGAAATCTTGATTCGTCAGACCAGGCCACTTTCTTCCAATCATCCATGGTCCAATCTCAATGATCGTGGGCCCATTTTACGTGTTGTTGGCGATAAAGTGCAGTGAGCATGGTGACCCGACTGGGTCTTCGGTTACGCAGGCCCATGCGCAGAAGGCTGCGATGAACTGTGTGCTGTGACACATTGCCATGATCACCACTGTTGTAGCGGCGGGTGATTTGTGGCACTGTGGCCCTGCGGTCGCTGTGAATAATGCGCGACAGTCTTCGCTCTCATCTGGCGTCAATGAGCTGCGGAAGACACACGGTTCGTCGTTTGGACATATGTGCACCACGTTTGATACGTGCTCACTACAGCGGCACGTGAACAACCTACAAGCTGCGCCGTTTCCTACACCGTTGTTACGAGGCGCGCAGTGCCATCACAATTTATTCTTTATAAAACTCCGATAAATCTTCTTCAATTTTTCTCATTCTGACTACGAACACTCTACTAACGGGAAGCCGGTCCTTGGGTTGTATATATACTGCTCTGTGAACTTCACCTGGGCCACCGTTCAGTCTCCAGGCGCGCTCATTTCTTTAGAATGGCGGTGGTCATAGTGCAATGGCTCATCGATGTATATACGATAGGGTTTAAAAACGTCTAAGCCTGACCTTGAAAGTAGTGGTTGGCGTCTGGTGCAAGTATTGCAAAGCGTTGCATCATCCTTCAGTTATAAAAGAGCCACGCCATGTCGCTCTATCCGCATTTGAAACGGCATCACAGTGCATTGAAGTCTATACGTTGACAATGGATGAGCGACAGATGAAACTGCGGAACAGAGCGGTGAATGAATTTTTGACGAAGGAAGGTGAAACGCCATGCAGTATTTATGAACAGATGGTCCGTGTGTACGTCGATGGTGCACCTTCATATGCCACAATCAAAAGATGGGCTGCTCTCTTTAAAAGGGGAAGAGTCTCGTTGGAAGACGACCCTCTCGTGGAATGCTTAGTGGAGGTGACCACAGATGAAATGTGCCAGAAAGTGGAGGACCTGGTGATGTCAAACCTTCAAATCCCTGTCGTACAGATTGCACAGTTAAGTACCGGCAGTGTTTCCACCATTTACATGAGAGGTAAGGGAAATCAAAGGTCTGTTTCGGATGGATTCATGGAATGTTAACACCTGAGGTGAAGAATGATCGTGTTGAAGCAAGTCGGGTTCAACTTGACCCCATTAATCGCTATCCAGATGACTTGTATTCTTACATTGTGACTGGTGATGACACGGGGTTTCACTATTGGGACACTGATTCTAACAAGAGCCGATGCAGTGGAATGATCATGGATTACTATAATCAATAAATTTCAAAACACAACCATCTGCAGCAAAAATTATGGCCACAATTTTTTTGGGACTCAGAAAGGTTGCTGTCAGTTGATTACTTGCCACATACTGTAAAAGGATTATGAATGCCGCCTATTATGCCGCGCTATTGCGACAGTTGCATGAAGCTACCGTAGAGGGAAATCATGACACGATGTTCTGCTTCTACTGGACAATGTTCCAATCCACACCTGCCGCCCCGGTGGCGCAGTGGTCTAAGCGATGGCCTCTGATCATTCGTACGAACGGGGTCCGGGTTCGAATCCCGTGAGGCATGGATGTTGTGTTTGTCTTACGGCACTGGCTCTTTCCCTTCCCTGGAACCAGTGACCCTAAATTAAGGACGGGCGACTGCTTGTAGCCCATTGAGTTGCTCACGGTGGTCGTTAAAACCTCCAAAAAAAAATCCACACCAATGATGTTTTCATGCAAGCTGTGACATAATGTGGCATCCAACAGCGTCCTCAAGCTGCGTACTTCTCCTGACCGCGTCCCTATGTCAGGTGGTGAAGTACGGAGGTTGTGACGCAGACTTCACCCTCTTCAAAAATCTGAAAAACGATCTGTGGGGTAGGCGTTTTGCGGATGATTCTGAACTGAAGTGTTGGTTTGATGAGAAAAATAAAACCTTTTCCGCAGCTGGGATTCGACAACTCTGTGATCGGTACAACAAGTGCATTCAAGTCAAGAGAGACTGTACAAAAATAAAGGTGCGTTTTTGAATAAAAAAAGATGCCTTTATACATATGAAAAGAGAATGATAAAATGATAAGTTCTTAATAAGCAGGTAGCTTTACCTGGGTTTATCCTCTACATTGTTTTCTATTGTTTGCTTAGTCACTAATAGAAATGCATAAAAATAAGTGAGTTACAAGCAGAAAATCTTCGATCTTCGATGAAACTGTTTATTCCCCTTGACGACTCTGACGATGAAAGTCTACTACACACACCATACTATGGAACGAAGACTAAACAATCGCAGCTTCGGCTGGTAACTCAAATAAAGTTGATGACTTAATAGAACACTTGTGCAGACGACAACAACATTTGGACAATCACATAGATGAAAGTAACACTGAAGTAGCACAGAGACTAATCCGTCGTACTAAACTGCTCGGTCCCGATGCGAGTGAATTATTTATTGAAAGTCGCAGCTGCTTTAGGAGGATTTCATAGGAATAATGGGTTCTCAAGGAAGTCGGCGAATGGCTATGTATGAAAGGTAATTATTCCAATTCTGATGTACTGCAGTGAAACCTGGTTACTGCAGAAAAGACATAGGAGACGCTTATGTGATGGGGAAATGTGTTACTTACAGAGGGTTTGTGCCGAGATACACTCTGATCTTGTGAGGAATGAAGAGGTGTTGCAGATGTGTAATGTGAGGCAAGATGTTGTTAGTAAGGATGAGACAAATACTCTTAGGTGGTCTGGCCATGTTGAAAGAATAAATGATCAGGTGCTAAGATAATTTTTTTCAGCCCAAGTGGCAGGAAAGAAAGGTAGAGGAATGCTAAGGAAATCATGGGAGGACGGGATTCAGGATAATGTCTGCATGAGATAAAGATTGAGTATGAAGTACAAAAGGTTTTGTGTGCGGCGTGTGATGGATGTTAATGAAGCTCAAGCTGTGTGCCGAGATCGTTGTAAATGGAGACATTTGATACACCAACGGTAAATAAATTCTAGTTCCATCTGTTAAATGTGTACTTGGTAGATGGTTTTTCTTTGAGAAGCTAACCTCTGAATCTCAGAGAACAGCTTAATAATATCCGTGAGTGTGCATCTTGACTTGAATGACTGCAGTCACAACCCAGGGAAGGAACTTTTGAGAGTTCAGACGTGACGTTAAGTATGAAAACATAAAAGAAAGGCAACCGAAGTCAGGGTAAGTCAACAAAAATGGGAGGTTAAAGAAGTAGCGCCACACCGCACTGGTTATGACGTAGCCATTGGAATCGTGTAAACATTCTTACGCAACATTAGGAGTTTGGAACCCCTAATGATGGCATAAATCATTCCTTCTTGGGAGTTAATTCATCATTCACTCAAAAGAGTCATTGACGAATGATCATTCAATTCTCAGGTTGTCGCTACGCTCAGTGAGTAAATCAATCCTTGTAGGTATTCCAGGTGTACTACGTAAGTACTTTCAAGGCCACAGCTCGTTTTTTTGGCAAACTGCCCAAAAGAGTCTTCACCATTCACCATGAATGATTTGCAACTTGCCGGCTCGTGGTGAATGATTCGGCATTCACGTACCATTCCCATTCTTAAGTTTCACCAGTATTTCCTAACTGATTGCTCACTCACACAAGGGTTGACACTTCTTAATTCTCCACTTTACGTTTCTTAATAGGAGTTAATTTCCGAACTCATGAGAACGGGAAAAATGAAGAGCGTTGTGGCTTCAGTATGTGCGCAGTAATAGCGCATTGCGTGGCCATTCACAGTGGTCACAGCAAACCATTCGCCATTCACGGTGAGGAGTCATTCGCTGTGAAAGAATCGTTCACGAATGACAGATCTCTAGGCACCACAAAAATTTCGTATTTTTTAAGAAATTAAAAATATAATTAATACACAGGAACCGTATACCAACTATACTCAAAATAGTATCACTGTACTAGTTATCCGTATTTCTTGGCGTAGAATAGAAAATCAAAGTTTACAAGCTTTCGCACATCAACCAGGTGGCTTTCTCAAGGATGGTAGAGAGTAAGCTGAAAACTCCGTCCCCAACCTGATGCTCCGCAGTTCATTCTGCCCTGATTCTCACAAGACAGCTTTCTTTTGTTCTTGAATTAAAAGAGCCTTTGCCATCTCCTTTGATATTCACTCTACACAATGTGAACTAAAAAACATAACCGATTTGGCCGCTGAGGCAGGATACACCTCTAACCAGGTACGATACACCTCTAACTAGGTACGATACACCTCTAGCCAGGTACGATACACCTCTAACCAGGTACAATACACCTCTAGCCAGGTACGATACATCTCTAAGCAGGTACGATACACCTCTAGCCAGGTACGATACACCTCTAACCAGGTACGATACACCTCTAACCAGGTACGATATATCTCAAACCAGGTACGATACACCTCTAGCCAGGAACGATACACTTTTAACCAGGTCCAGCTGTGTAAATCCTTCTGTGCCGCAACTATGCTAACCGGGCTCTATTCACTACGTACCAAATGTTTCCTGTCAACTCAAGAACGCGCTCAGGAGGACGAACTTCAGTGTCGGCATAAGGTCTCCGGTATCTTTATATATCCTACTTAATCGAAATATTGACAAGCTCCCGCTTCTCAACGAGGAAGGTGTTTATGCCATCCCACTACAATATCCGGACGGCTTCAAGAGATACCGCATGGAAATGACCAAGCGTTCTTTTAGAATCAGACTCAACGAACATAAAAGAGACACAAGAGACGGAAAGTAATCACTGCCCTGTTCAGAGAAGTCAAGTTCGGGTCCGCTGATCCTATGTGGGATGATATCAAGGAAATAACGTCCTATTCCACTCCTACATCTACTGCCATTCGCGAAACCTTAGAGATCATAACCAACAGTGAGGTTTGCAATGATAGCCTCTCTTTAGAATTGCCCCGAGTTTGGAACCAGTTCGTCGAATAATGCTGCGTTTTCTCCAACGATACCACATGCCCAACTAACATGATGCCTCGTTTCTGTGAATGAATAATTACGTTCGCATCTATTCCTTTACTGTCTAGCCAAGTCACAGCGTTTAAATTGTATAAATGTTCTGTTATTCAGTTTGCTAACTACCTTCCTTGAGAAATCATCTGCTTGATGGGCGAAAGCTTAGAAACTTTGATTTTGTATTCTACGCCAAGAGATTCGATCACTAGTACAGTTATACTATTTTGAGTAAAAAAATATGTTTCTCTATGTAGGGATAACTAAATGCTTAAAATCTTCAAAAAAACAATTCCCTGATATTTTTTAACTAGCTTTTTCATAGGATCCTAAAAATGAGAAAAACCTTCATGTAATCGAAAACATACCACATGCAAATTCAAAGATCAAACGATGACGCTCTCTGCTAATTAAATGCGTAAAAAATAAACTCAGGGTAAATGCTTTTCCGTTGAAAATAAGTCCTCTTTCTTTCTGAATCATTTTTCAAAGCAGTTTAATTGTTTCACGTTTAGTTAAAAAATAATTAGTTTTTGTTAATTAACATGTGAAATATTTATCTTATGTATTTTGTTACTGTGACACACGCACGGAGTTAAAATGTTATTATTTATTTTACTTAAAACTAAGTCTTCCTGGTTTCTTTTCTAAAAAGAAAAAAAAAGCAGGAATTAAGTATTTCACGACTAAGTTTCTTGCGTGTCGTTCTCACTGATATTAACGACAGTCTGTTTAATCGCTCCTGTGCAGTTGTGCCCCTCGGGGAATTTTTAATTAATTTTAGTTCGAAAAGCTTCATACAGCTTTGAGAAAAGTTACAAGCATAGCGAAAAATAATGATATGGCAATTAGTTAATTACGGAATTCAACGATTACGCGTTGCTACCCATCAACAATAGCGACCATACTACTCGAATAATTCCAACGTTTTTAATTAATTTTTGAATGCAAAAGCGGAAAGAAGCTCTAACTCTAAGCGGAAAGAAGCTGAACTGTTCCTGAAATTACGAGAATTATCTCTTTTGTATTTATTTAGTTCTGTAGTTACAGAGAATTGAAATGATCGAGCACATTTTACATACCTCGAAATCATTTTCTCAAATGATTGGTTATACAACGGAAAGATTCAAAGCAGACTGTTACACTAAAAAAATTTCACATTTGTAGCATCTGCCACTTTGAATAATTGATTGAAACGCTTTATACAGGTTTTCGAGGTTTTTTTGTGGTATATGTTTTCTCGAGTCCTAAAGTCTGTGATGTGCGATTGCTGCTTTTACCGCATTGTTAAAATAGTTTTTCACATGCATTTAACATTCGACTGAATTTTAAAACTGCTTTCATCATCATCATCACCACCACCATCATCAACCTAATGGGTCCTTTAGGCCCAGCGCTGCCACCAGTGATCCTCTCTATAGCTCTCGATCATGTCACTTTAGGTCTTGCATTCATTCTTCTTAGTTCCCAAAGCGACACGTCATCCCCTTGATATTGTCTTATTTATTCTCTTTACCAACACCACCTTCACATATTGTCCACCCGAATTATTTATACCGGGTGTCTATAAATGAAGTATACAACTTCAGTATACTATTAAAAAAATAAGATAGAAAAAATTTACTTTAAACGTCAAGAGCTGTGGCGGGCCGCCTGTGGCCTAGTGGGCAACGTTCGTGACTATCACGGAAAGGGCCTCAGGTTCGATCCCAGACAGGTACGAACGCTGGATCCACTAAATATCCGCCGTTCGTCGGATGGGTACGTTAAGCAGTCGGACCCCGGGTACTTTCCCCATGTAATAAATAAGGGCGTCTTCCTCCCCCTTTTTACTTCGCTTCCGTGTCAGTTTCCTATCCGGCGCTCTAGCCCAAATCTCCTAGTTTCCTATTTTTAAGGGTTGTTTAAGACCTGGGGTCAAATACTCCCTTCCTAAAATCCTCTACATATGATCGTTTTATCAAGAGCCGTGGCAAGTATTGAAGTTTTAAAGTCAGATCATAGATGGCAGCACATGCCTCATGTAATGAAAAATCTCGTCAAACACGGAATACATCAGACATGGCTTTCCCAGTAGAAAAATCAGCGTGTGTTTTTTGGTTTCATCGATAAGTCGGCATTCCATGTTTCTGGCAGAGTAAATAAACATAACTGCCAAATCTGGAGCACTGAAAATCCCCATGTGGTCGTAGCACACGAGAGAAACAACCCGAAGGCTAATATCTGGGCTGCCTTAATGGAAGACAGAGTGATAGGGCTCTTTTTCTTCGTTGAACCAACCGTTATTGGCATAACGTACCTGGATATGTTAGAACAATTTGCAATTCCACAACTTCAGGATATTCAAGACGTCATTTTCTAGCAAGATGGAGCGCCTCTCCACTAGTCTTTTTTTCCCCGCACGGGGATAACTGGTTTTCCAGTTATTTGGGGAGCGGCGCCCCCACGGCCCGAGCTGACCTTGTGACTGGTCGACATCTGATGTCATGCCACCGCCTGTTTTTTGTTTTGGTGCTGTTGGTGTTTGCAAGGACGGCTGTTCATCCAGCTGTTGGGGAGTCGCGGCCCCACGATCCCGAGCTGGTCTTGTGTCTCGCTTTTTCGTTTTTTTCTTTATTTTCTCCACTGGCTAGTTGCCCGTGTTGTATTCTCTACCTAATCGCTACCACGTTATGTACTAACACCCCGGTCTTGTGGTTTTGTTACCCTCCACCACTAACTGATTTATATTAACCGCTCAGTTCGTAGGTTGCTGAGATTCCGTTTAGGTTCCCTGCCAGGATTTGTCTTCTTTGGATTTCTTTTTTTTTTCCTTTTAGCTGGTTTGGGTGCTAGACCTACCTGCATGTTTGCCGCGTGCGGAGACCCGTGAGGCGGAAATGGGATGTCTGGCGGCTGAGGTCGCAGGAGACCGGTTAAGTGCCTCCTGTGTACCAACACTCCTCTTCGACCCCGGCTTCGCTGTAAACGGGAGGCTAGAGACTAACCCACCTCTAGTCAGAAGTCTTGTACCAAGTTGTGTACAGGGCTTTAGCGGCTTTTTTGTCGTATGGCACGGCAGGGTGAGCCCGGGGGCTGTGGGATCATGCCAAAGGCGTTGGCATGACGGTACCAGGAGGCCGAAGTGTCCGCCGAGTGCGTGTGATCACAGCCAACGGACTATATCTGCAACGTATAAGCTCCAGAACTGTGTCTAGCGTCATTTTCTTGGCTTGCGGACCTCCAGTTCTCCCTTGTAGGGCTCGGTAGTGGGTGGAGTAGTCTGCAGACGAATCTTCCTCCTTTTTTCCATGGGCAAAAACAAAAGAGAAACTCCAAATTTAAGTCACCTGAGGAAATGTTTGTTGACAACGACTCTCCTTCGTCTTCTCAACCTACCAAGTCTCATACCCTTAAACGGTCTTTAGAACTTGACCTGGACCAAGAATGTGGAACCTCTTCTTCGGCAGCTGTACCAGTCGCTCCGAAGCGTCGTCTCCCCTCGATTGCTGTGACTACGCATGCTACACACTTACTTGTAGAATCCATCGATCCGAATGAGAGACTGTCCACCAGATCTCCATTTTTTATTTCTAAAGCTTTGGACGCTGCGGTTGGCCCCTTGAAGTCTGTGAGGAAGCTTCGCTCTGGGGACCTGCTTGTTCAAACTTGCAGTGTTTCTCAGAGTAACACTCTTCTGCTCCTTACTAGTCTTCAAGGCATTCCTGTCAAAGTGGCACCTCACCCGTTTCTTAACACCTCTCGGGGTGTTATTTCGGAATTTGATCTCTTGCCATGCAGTGAAGAAGAATTGGTGACTGAACTTGCAGATCAAGGTGTTATTTCTGCACGTCGTATGATGTTCCGGCGCGATGGTTCTTTGATTAAGTCTAAAAATGTGATCTTGACTTTTAACTCCCCGAAAGTTCCGACCGAAATCAAGGCTGGCTACTTGGTCTGTGGAGTTCGCCCGTACATTCCCAGTCCTCTGCGCTGTTTCAGGTGCCAGAGGTACGGGCATTCCCAACGTTTTTGTAAGAGTTCCGCTCGTTGCGCTAATTGTGGCTCCAGTGAACATGACGGGGAAGGTTGCACTTCTGCGGCCTCCTGTGTTAACTGTGGTGAGGCCCATGCAGCTTACTCCCGCAACTGTATGAAATGGAAGGACGAGATGGCGATCCAGCGCCTTAAGACCCTGGAAGGCCTCTCGTACCCTGCTGCCAAGGCCAAGTTGGGTATACCCACCACCCGACAGCGTACTTTTGCCGCAGTCGTTCGGTCTCTGCCACAACCCGTGCAGCCCTTTGTTCCGCGCCCTGTAGCTCTCGCCGCCCTTGCCAAGCGATCTACAGCTGACCAATCGACACAGGTGTTTTTCCCCGAGCTCCAGATTTTTCGAATACCTGGTTCTGGGCCTTCTCTTTTGCAGCCGACCGTCTCTTCCAGTTTCCAGCCGAAAGTCTGCACGTGCGGCAGACCCGGCCCTCAATCCGCAAAGGTGTGCTGTGTCCATCCCACTGTCGCGGTCCGCCTGACCACCACTGAAACTGTCTCGGCCTCAGCGAGGTCCCCACCCTCAACCAACATTATAGAGGAACTTGGGGGGGAGGAGAGTGACAGTTCGTCCCCAGCCTCAACCAACATTGCAGAGGAACATGGGGAGGAGGAGAGTGACGGTTCGTCCCTGCCCTCTGCCAGCGTTGCAGAGGAGTGTGGGGGGGAGGAGAGTGACGGTTCGTCACCCTCCTGGTGAATCATCCTTTGTGTAGTTGTGTTTCCTGATCATACTTATACTAGTTATTTAATACATACATAAATTTTTATATAAACCTCATTAACTAACTTGTCTTCACAGCTTTCATCATCCTCTTTTCCAGCTTTTACCACGCCTGTCTGCTCTTCATCATTTTCCCCGCTTTTAAACATCTGTAGCTGATAGTTCTTTGTCTGGCGCTCTTTGGCCAAACCTGGCCCTTGCGCCAATAAAATCAACCAACCAACCAACCAACCACTAGTCTTTGGATGTACGTAGATCTTTAGACCACCATTTTGCAGAGCGTTGGATTGGACGTGTGGATCTTACGGCATGGCCACCCCGTTCTCCTGATATTACCCCATCAGATTTGTTTCTTTGGGGCTATACTAAGGACATTGTGTGCAAGAAAAAGACTACATGTATCACTGAGATCAAAGAACGCATTACTGCAGCCTTCCTCCTTCTTACACCTGACATTCTGCAACGTACGTGGACTGGACTGCCGTTTAGACATCCTGCGAGCAATTAACGGAGCACACGTGGAGACCGACTGACATTAAAAAAAACTTTCACAGTTACCATATGTTTTGACATTAAAAGTAAGTTGTTATTTATTGTGTTTTTTTTTCAATAGTATACTGAAATTGTATACTTCATTTGTGGACACCTTGTATATCAAAGCCATTTCACCCTCTTACTTCGGATAAATGACAGGATGTCCCGCCTTTTACTAGGTTGAGTTAAAAGTTCGTCTCGTTTTGAGCTACACATAATGTTGGTCATCTATTCCTCTAAGAAACGCTCGCCAGCGTCTACTGTGTACCGCGATGGCGTGGAACACACGAGGTTGATGACGCGAGTATGTCACGGAGCCGCACTGCGTTATCAGGTGGAGCAGCAAATGGAGGTCGATAATCATGCTATCCGGGTGCTCTTACGCCATTATTGGAAAAAAGTAGTTAAACGCGGCAGCATCAGCGATAGAAATTTGTGCAGTTGAATGCAAGGAAACGGAGAACAGCAGCACGAAAACGGTTCCGGCTTCTGAATGTTGGGAACACCAGTCTTGAAGACAAGACGAGGTCAAGACATCAAATAACCACAAAGACTGACATCCTGGTAGAAGCTGTGACATCGAACCAAGGTATCAGTATAAGACAATTGACAGTTGAGGTGGGGGTCTTCCCAATCTACCATGATAGTGTGGGGTCTTCCAAATTTACCATGATAGTGTGGGGTCTTCCCAATTTACCTGCACCAGCTTGGTTTCTCCTCCTGGTGCCATCGAATGGGTACCCCCATGAACTGACACCCTTGCAGGCGGAACAATGCGTTGCTATGTGTCTCAGATTGCTGTCAAATCCACAGGATTGTAGGTTTTGGCATCGTATCGTCACAGCCCAGCAAAAACACAAGTGCTGGGAAACTGCTGGGAAACTGCTGGGAAACTGCTGGCCACCATCTGGTAGTGATGGGTCACTGCTGGCTGAAATCTGCCGCTCACGGCCCGGTAGTGGTCCGTTGATGGCAGCGCTATCAGTTGGCGAGCCATTGATGGCCCTGCAGCATCGCCGTGAATTGTGGGCCTCCAAGCAAGTGCCACTAGTGGCCCGTTGCTGGCAACCAATGCAACCCCCAACAGCAGGTGGAAGCATCGGGACTGCGCATGCGCAGAAGCAACACTTGCTGTGTCTCTCATGGTACCAGTTAGTTGAAGACGACGCTATCGCCATCGTGTTATTTTAGTGAAAAAATCCATATGTGGAGAGGTGAATTAATTTCTTAATGAAATTTCACGTCGACGAAGATATCAGATTAAGCCGTGAAATACTAGATTATAGCCATGAAATACAGCCACTCCATTCCCATGAATAACAATTCATGGAATGGAGTGGATGAATAATAAGAAAAAATTTGAAACCGCTTGAAACACATATCCTGGAAAACCATAAAAATAGCGTTTGTTAGGAATAAAAAAGAATTATACGCGTACAAAATTTATTAATTATTTGAAAGAAAAAAAAAGCAACGCTATGTGGTGTACTCATCCATGGGTTGAATACACAAGACTGGGAGGAATTCGCTTCTAAAAATAACGAGAAGTAAAATAAAATATCTTTTATTCTTTAAAACAAATGTAGCTTCGGACAACGGAAAGGAAAGACACAACGTTAAAAATGTAACAGAATGTGACATGAACCCGGGTAAATATATATTTATTCAACAACCTGTTTTCAAGACGGCAAGGACAGTACAAAACTTTGGAAAGCGACTCTAAGTATGTACACGCCTTGAAAATGAGTGAAGTTCCCTTAAGGTAAAAAAAAAAAAAAACTATCGTTACGTTGAAAAAATTAATTTATCAATTATATATATATGAAACTGACTTTTATGAAAAATACCTCGCAATATTATAAAATGAAAGAGGGAAGCATTCGATTACAAATTGTATGCCAAACAGATAGCTTCCAGCACGTAACCGGGCGTCGTGAATTAGTCCTGTCGGTAGCGAGCGCGGCTTCCACGTAAACGGCTCAGGATCGAATCTAGTCAGATGCAAACGGCGTTTTTCCGGTCTGTCGAGAAAATTTCCCCAGCGCAGTGCGTTAATTCACAAGCTTTGTAAGGGTAGAAAAAAAATTGTAGCTTTAGGAAACTGCGGTTATCCTTGCTTTTTTTTTATTATTATTGCTGCTACTGGGAAATTGGCGGACAAGATTCGGCAAGCCACCAGTTACGTCACGTGGTTGCTGGCTGCCACTAACGGCCCACTAGCGGACCACATTAGGCTATCCATCATTTCTGGCAAGTACTTGCAGGGCCACTGAAGGGCCACTTGTGGCAGCTACTGCCTGTGATGGACGACTGATGGCCCTGTTGTGGCATATGGCAACTGATGGGGTGCCAACTGTTGGCCTGAACTGCTGGCCCTTCTGTTGGCCGCCCGGACATTTTATTGACGGTTCGGCAGCTGCTGGGCCAGTAATACTGTTTTTGCTGGGAGGTGATGAAAACTGGATATACTACATCATCCTACCAGTGAGAATCAATGGCTGAGGTCACACCAGGAAGCATAGCCACTGGTGCAAAGATAGCGGTTCGAGAGGAAAGTCATGCTGTACAATTGATAGAATTGTGAGGGTCATGTACCCTGAGGACTCGTGCCAGTTGATCAGGCTGCGGAGGGGAACCTCTTTGTCAAACAACTGCAGCGGGTACATGATGTTCTGCGCTAACGCTACCCAGCGCTCATGAATAAGAAGCGGGTATTGCGAAATGTAGAAAATGTCTCAAGTCACATATCCAGAGTAGTTTCTTCGAAAACTACAGAAATTGGAAGTGGTTGAGATTATATCGCATCCTCCACACTGTCTGGACCTTGCCCCATACCACTATTCCCTGTTTCGCTTCATGGGCCATCTCTTACAAGGTTGGCATTTCGCTTCAGTGGTGAATGTGGAATCTGGCACCCGAGAGTTTCTGTCCTCGAAGCCTGCCGAGTGTTACCGCTGTGGAATAGTGGCTCTATTGGAACCTTGGCAAGGAACTATAGAAAACAGCGGCCTGTATACTTCGCAGAATGAGGAAAGCGCGCGCACGCGCGCGTGTTTGTGTGTATGTGTGTGTGTGTGTGTGTGTGTGTGTGTGTGTGTGTGTGTGTGTGTGTGTTTGTGTGTGTGTGTGTGTGTGTGTGTGTGGCTTTCTCGCATCATTAAACCTTTTAGCTGCAAACTGGACGAAATTTTGATTCACCTTGGTGTAGAGCTGTTGAAGTTCCTCATTATGTCCTTTCTCATATCTTCCAATCTTTACATTTTATAAACTTCCATATACTTTCCTTTTAAGTCATGGCGCCTATAATGAGCTTTTTTAATTGACCAGGTTTCACACCCATATGTAAGAACAAGCCGTACACGGTTATATCAGAATAATATGACCAATCCCGGAATCACAGTGTGCCTGCCCAGGCGCGTCATAGAGTGCGCGTGACGAGGTCACCACACGGAGATATAAGCGGTCGGCCAGGACAGATGAGCCATAGTGCGTGATTTGAGAACAATGGGCAGAGGTAGTGATTTGACGGACGTTCAAAAAGGAATGATCATCTGCTACCGCGCCAAGGGTGGAAGCATCTCAGAAACAGCAGACCTCGTGGCTGCTTGCGAGGCGCTGTAGTAAGGGTGTACCAAGAATGAACCGCTGGCACACCGAGTACATCCCGACGTCATAACTGTGGAGCTCCAAAGGCCATCGTCCCGAGGAGAACGTCGCCTTCGTCGACTGGTAAAGGGCAATCGACGCGCAACAGTGCCGAAAGTGACCAGACTAGGGCACTCAGGTACGTATCCCGGATAACAGTAGATCGAACACTGTTACGAATGGGTCTTCGGAGTCGACGGTACGGCAAGGTCCCCATGTTAACCCAGGTCCATCGACAACGACGCCTGCTGTTCGCATGGGACTATCGTCATTGAACAGTGGATGAGTGGCAAAAGGCTGCCTTTTCCGACGAATAGAAGTTTCTATTCCACAGAAGAGACTAGCCGTGGCGAATACGGCGTCAGACGCACGAGAACCAACACCAGAACACGCTTGTAGGTCAAGTACAGGCTGGCAGTGGTAGTGTGCATGTCCGGGAAATGTTTTCCTGGTACGACCGGGGAAAGCTGGTACCACTGGATGAGTCCCTGAACGCTAATGGCTACCTGCCTATCCTCGCTGACCACATGCATCCCTTCATGTTGGACGTTTACCCTGGTGGTGATGGTTTCTACCAACAGGACAATGCGTCGTGCCAGGGTGCTAAGGAGCTGCGTGACTGGTTCTAGGAACACGACAGCGATGTCTCCGTTCTGTCTTAGCCAGCGAAATCGCTCGACCTCAATCCCATATAGCACTTATGAGACTATTTGGATAGACATGTTCGGCGTGCCGAACCACAACCATGTCATCCCCTGGGACCTCCGTGCTCTGCTGCAGTCCCAATGGGCACGTGTGCCTCGGACAACTTTCCAGGGCCTCACTGCGTCCATGCGACACCGTCTCGCCTCGGTCGTTTCGGGCCATGCGTGGTTATTCCCATTTTTAGGTTCGTGGTCATATGATTCTGATACGACTGTGTATGTAGCTTGTGCAAAATATTTTTTTGATGGTTTTGGTTAAAATTTTGATTTCAAGCGTTTTGTCATATTGAACCAGCACTTCTCAGCACTACCCAGCCTTTCGTAATATATCACGCATGTAGTTAATGCTGTTGTTGTTTACGCCCAGTTATCTGAAGTGTTATGCCTTCTCGAATATTGTAGCCCTCAGCTATGAGGTCAGATGGATCTTGGTAATTTCTTGAGATTCACATGTACTTTGTTATTTCTTGCTTAATAACAAGGCCCATAGGCTTTCTAGCCTCTGTAAGTTGACATGCTGTGATAAGGGGAATATTCCTCGGAGCTCTGTCCAGGTTCTTTCATCGGTCTCATACGAGTCCTGGGCATTAGGACTCCTTCCATCTAACCCGCCAAAAACAACTAGAAAAATATTAAATTCACACCTATTATTACCAATATAATCGAAGTGAATTTATATTCACTTGCGTTACACTGTTGATACTTTGCATAAAGTATTGGTAATATTTTTTTGCCACGATCTAGTTAAAGGTGGCAACTTTTCTCTACTCTCCAGATTCAATTCTTATTTTTAAAATCTTTGTGTGTCAAAAGAGTTTTAGCAATTTTGTTCCAATGTAGAATTTTTCGTCGTTTACAGTTTCCGCCAGCGCTAGTGAAATTGCTACAGCTGTGGTGTTAGAAAGTTTCCCTGTGTATGAAAGAAACACAGGGAAACTTCCTATATGCGGAGGAACTGCAAGGTAATGTCTTTTGCATTCCTCCGCATATAAATTCTTTGAGACGCAAACATATTTCTCTAACTGAATCAAAATGCTACCATCCAAAACAGGGTTCAGAATAGTGATTTATTTATTTATTTTTTCTAAATGACAAAACGCGTACTATGATGGTCTCATTAATGTCGATGATTATAAATCACCAGTACATACTTTATTAGAACATCGGTTTCCCTCTGTTATTTTTTCCCTCGTACTGATCGTACGAAATCTCCGTAATAATTACAATATGGATGGCGCTGAACTGACACACGGTTATACTGCAGTAGGTGAAGTATGTTGCTATGCGACGTATCTTGCCAATTATGAACACGACGTATCTCACCAATCATGAATACGACTTACCAGTGAGATTCTATGTTCGACGTCTCCCGTTGTATACATGGTCATTCTTGATTATCTTGTCTTGGCTCAGCCGATAAGACTCATGGAGTCTTTCGTTGCCAGGCCACTTGGCACATGGTCTCACCTTAAAGACAGGGATGGATTTTCCTTTTTCTAACGGCAAGATAATTTCTTTGCAATTCAAGTGGCTCCAACAAGAGTGAGGGAGATTCCTTCATATACACATCATCTTTTTATCATGTACAATCTTTTGGCATACGAATGTGTACTGAACAAGAAGTATGCCATCGAATTCTCAGTCGTAATGGATGTTGGAAGAATTGTATAAAATCTTTCTACACAGTCGAGTAACATTATTATGACCACCTCCTACTTTTGACGTCAACAGCTCGTAGCCAATGAAAGGAGGCAGGTTTCGTGAGCTGGCTTAGAGGGTATATAAGGTGTGCTGTAGGCATTCTGAAAACATGTCACTTGTTGCTGTCATGGACAAAAGGAGCGATTTATCAGATTTACAAAAAGGGATGATTATCTGCTTTCGGGCCAAAGGTGGAAGTATTTCTGAAACAGCGCAGTTTGTGAACTGTTCGCGTGCTGCTGTGGTTAAAGTGTATCGTGATTGGAGAAATGGCACTATTGCGAATAAGCGACGTGGAAACTGCGCAGCACCACGTGCCATTGACGTGAGAGGTGAACGTTGGCTGCGAAGGTGCGTGATGGCCGATCGACACGCTACAGTGGGACAACTCACTGGCCGAACGAACCAGGGGGCTACCGGAAGTGTGTCTAAAACGACAGTTCAGCAAACCCTGCTGCGTATGGGCTCCAAAGCAAACGGATGGTCACCGCACCTATGCTAACGAAGGTGCATCGGTAGAAAAGGCACGGCAGTATCGGAATTGGACCTTCGTTGATTGGCAAAGGATTGCCTTCTCCGATTAATCACACTTTCTACTTCATCAAATAGATGGACGTTGGCGTATAAGACGAGAAACATCGAAGAAGAAACACTCTTCAACCATTGCTGGAAGAACACAAGCTGGTGGGAGCAGCGTTATGGTCTAGGGAATGCTTTCGTGGCATTCTCTGGGTCCACTCATACCTGTGGAAGGCACTATGGATCGAATTCGTTATGAATCCATCCTTGCAGACCATGTACACCCATTCATGCTGATTGTCTTCCCTGCGGCGGATGGGATCTTCCAGCACGACCGTGCGACGTGTCACAGAGCTAGAAATGTCCGAGAGTGGTTGGAAAAACACGATGAAGACATCAAAGTACTTCCCTGGTACCCTAATTCCCAGACTTAAACCCAATTAAGCATCTGTGGGACCAACTCGATCGTGTTGTTCGCTCTATGGATCCTCCGCCACGCACCCTCCAATAGCTGTCAGATGCACTGCAGTCAGCATGGCTCCACATAACTGTGAACACCTTCCAGCACCTTATTGAGTCACTCCCAACCCGTTTAGCTGCTGTCCGCGCTGCACACGGCGGGAGCTCTAGATATTAGCTGGTGGTCACAATAATGTGACTAGACCCTGTATGTGTAATATCTAGCATTTCATTTTCTTCCCTTCTCGTGTGGTTGCGTTACAGTGATATTCTTGCCATTTTCCTCAGGACAGGCGTGTGTGTGTGTGTGTGTGTGTGTGTGTGTGTGTGTGTGTGCTTGTTAGCTTGCATAAACATGTGCTGGCCACCGACATGATAAGGCATGCAGCGTCATTTTCTTCGGCTTCGGCATGCCGTTATCAGCTAATACCCTTGGAAAAAAACAGGAGACAATGACTGGCTTTTTTATTTCTGTTAAACAGTCATACTGATGCTCTTTTGTTTTCAGCAGGACAATCCCGTGGTTCCTATTGGCCGAATGATCAGACGTGTTAGTTTCTGGATGTATTGGGCCACAGGTTATGGCCTCGGATGAGGCATGAGTTGTGTGTTTGTCCTACTGTGCTGGAAATAGTGACTCCAAATTAGGAAAAGATGGCTGTTTATTGCCCTCAGAGTTGTTCATGGTGGTCGTTAAACCCCGAAGTAAAAACAAATTCCATGGATATCTGTTTGGAGACTACGAGCTTAGTGAATAAGGTAGAAATAAATCCGATCCTCTTTTTAGTATCTTCGATTGATCCTCTTCTTGGTGTGTAAGCGTACTTTTGATGATTGGTGTAGAGCTGGTCGGAGCATCCACCCAACGAAAATGGTAAATCTTGTAAATACTTCAAATAACTCTTAATCGATAGATTAACTTTTAGAGATAATACCATACTCTTAACTTTTCTATCTTACGAAGTTTTTTTCTTTGTTCAAGAATCAAATTTCGTTTGGAATAACCACTTTCATTTATTTTTCATTTATTACAGTTAAATAGTTTTCATTTTGCATTTTCTCTTCAAATCCAGATGTTTTGACTATTGAACTACTCAACAAATTTACACAAAATTTGAGATAAATGGTTCCACATCTTCATCTTCAAAAGTTACCTACATTCTTCATAAAAAAAGTCTTCCTATCCAGACGGAACGTCGTGCGTACGGTACACAACGATGTGCTAAATGAGAGAAAGAAATGATCAAATTTGCGGCCTCTTTTAGTGCGGCATGTATATTAGGATATCACCTGTGCTAGGTGTAGCCAATTCTTTCTGTCATTCAAACACTGTTACGAAATGAATCTCAATAGTTCCCAATTATGCCCTAGACTATAGTTCTCCAAATTGTTTGCACTTGCACCTAAAGATTTGTTACGCTACGCGCATGAATCAGTTCAGTTTTCAGACGTCGTTTCATGATATCCAAGAACAGTTCAGCAGGCGAGAAACACGACGACTGAGCTGGCCATAGTAGCACAGGCACGGTTTGGAGACATTGTTGAGAAATGTATGCGACATGTGATCTGGTGCATGTTGTCATACTTTAATTTGGCGTTTAACGGCTTCTGAAGGTGTAGTAAGGCCATAGGTCAGGAAAAGATGTCCATATTTCCCTGGGCAGTTAAATCACCCTGAATAACTACACTGTTAAAAATTCTGTGATAGGTTGCACCAAAAAGTGGTGATACACCAGCTGAACCACTTTCTGGGAAACGATACATCATTCTGTGGTGCAAAAAAAAAAACCCCAACAACATGGTTCAACTCTGCACCACGTTATGGTACAAGGTTGCACCATATTGTTGGGTTTTATTTGCACCATAGAATGGTGTATCTTTTCTCAGAAAGTAGTGCACCTAGTGTAGCACCACGTTTTGGTGCAACCTATCACAAAATTTTTAATAGTGTATGAGAGGTGACCGACTGTCGTAATGATGACGCTCCACAAAATGATCTCAGTGGTGGGCGCTGTATAACTTTCATTGGTACACGACGTGAGAACTCATTTGCCAGTAACTTGCCATACACGCATAGGCTATAGGGCATCGTTCTGTCCCAGATAGATGCAAGTCTCATCGCTGTAGAACATATTTTGACATTCGCCATGCCACTCAGCTCGTTCGTTTCACCAGTGCAATCCGGAATGCCTGTAGCTTCGAATGTTTTGTAAGTCGCCTCCCTGGAATACAATTTGCAGGGAAGTCACCTCCCTGGAATACGATTTGCAGGGAAGTCACCTATCTGGAATACAATTTGCAGGGAAGTCGTCTCCCTTGAACAGCATCTACCTGAAGTCTTTGATGATTAAAACTGACAGATACCAGTGGTGCCGCATTAGTCATACTGTTGCTAGATATTTGTCCGTTAATGGTAACAGATTTACAGTTCGGGTTAGATTCTTTGACCTACAGTGTCCACTTTTCCCAAGGACAACATTCTTCACAGGTAACGGAATCCGTGTTATTTCTTGTATTTTAAATTCAACCAGACCTGAAATTTTTCCTTTACTTGGGTATATCATTCTAACGATTTGTGTAAATGTATATTTATTTCTTCGAAGTGTAGCATTTTTTATGATAAGTGTATTTTTAAAGAATCCATTCACTATTATTGACATAGCTCGTTTTATGACAAAAGTCTCAAATATACTATATTCAAGGGCACTGCAAATTGCAAATGTTTTCATTATTATTCAAATCCTTTCATTCTTCATTATTTTAAACTATACTGTAAGTAGATTTTCTTACAGTAAAATAAATGTTTGGACCAACTTGCGGGAAAATTATTTAGTTTGATATTTTGCATCTACAGGTCGCATTGAAAAAATGATAATTTACTTCGATATCTTGCCTTACAAGATAAGATTTAGTTCGATATCTTGCCTATCAAAATAAGAGCTAACATGTTCAACAGCTGTATCCTCTCATCTCTAACATACGACTCTGCACCACACAAAAAGAGAAACTTAGTCACCCTGTATTCTATGGAAAGAAGAATTCGAGGGATAAGTAAAAAAGATCACATCACAAACTCAACTGTCAGAAATTAAAGTGGAGTAAAAGAAGTATTGAAAATGATATATGACAACAAGGCACGACGTGTAGGTCATATAGCCAGACTCACCGACAACAGGTGGACCTACCGTGTCACAAATTGGTATCCAAGATCTACCAAGAGAAAACCTGGTAGACCTCCAACTAGATGGGGAGACCCTTTAACCAGAGCGATAGGAAACAACTGGAGAAAACTGGTTCAAGATCGCCCTATCTGGAAACTTTGCGACCTGCATTCATGGAGAAATCCTGAATGAAACAACAGGTCCATCTAGGTAATCTTGTTAATCTTGCCTTACACAGGAAGATGTTGGAAATGTTTTTTTTTTTCAATATTTAAAAGTTGTAACCCCTCCAAAATGACTCCACAACTTAAATCTTGGCCCCCAGTCTCCGGCAGCTGGAATGTACCTGGCCAAGGCAGCGGCCAGTGCGACATGAAGGCAGAGGGTGCTAAGAATCCCCGGAGGACCGGACTAGGCTGCCATCTGATGCTGACCTTGGCTACGTACAACGGACGCTCCCTATCTTCTGATTCAAGGCTTCTTGAATTGGAAGAGGAACTACAAAGGACTCAAGGCGACATCGTCGGGCTAAGTGAGGTAAGGAGAAAAGGAGAAGATCTCATTGAACTGAAAAGTGGACATCTCTTCTACTATCGTGGGACAGATACTGGCAGAACTAGTGGTGTTGGATTTACAATAAACAAGAAACTGAAGAATAAAGTTGTAGAAGTTGAAAGTTCCTCTGACAGAGCTGCACGACTCGTTATCCAACTCTCGAGAAGATACCAGGCTCAGATTATTCAAACTTATGCACCCACCACAAGTCATGCTGAAGAAGAAATTGAAGAATTTTATGAGGAAATTCGTGATCTAAATAATAAAGGTAAGCAGCACTTGAAGATAATTATGGGAGATTTCAATGCAAAAATAGGGCAACGGCAACAGAATGAAACTTCAGTAGGTAAATTCGGTCACGGCAACAGAAACCAGCGTGGAAATACTCTCGTAGAGTTTGCAGAGGCAGAAGGGTTTTTCATCTTGAACTCCTTTTTCAAGAAAAAGCCACACAGGAAATGGGCATGGAGACATCCAAATGGGACGACAAGTGAAATTGATTTTATTATGTGTAACAAAATTCGTCATAGAAGACTGCAGTGTGCTAAACAAGTTCAACACAGGCAGTGACCATAGATTGGTGAGATGTAAGATGCACCTCAACACTAAACTCGAACGTAGCAAGCTCATAAGACAAACAAAATGTATTGACATAACCAATATTAAAAAACACCATAATACCTTCAAATTGGAACTGAAGAACAGATTCTCTGCTTTAGAAGGCCTAACATCGGAAGAAGTGGATATTTCTGAAGTTAACAGAAAAGTAACCAAAGCTCTTATGGAAACAGCAACAAAATTAGCTGGGTCTAAGAACAAATTGCATGTGAACAAATTATCAGGAAAACCAAAATGTTGATGCAAAAAAGAAGAGTGATGAGGACAACTAAAGAAGATGTGACTTCCAAAGTGGAATATATAGAGCTATGCAAGACAGTACGAAAAAGTATCACTGAAGACGTAAGGAAATTCAACTGTGAACTAGTAAGGAAAGTAATTGAAAACAACCAGAGCCTAAAGATAGCAAAGGGACATCTCAGTAAGGGGAAAAAACAGATTATGGCACTAAAAAAAGAAGATGGTTCTGTAACAAGAAATAGAGGCGAAATTTTGACAAGAGTGAAAGATTTCTACACCAAATTATATGAAAGGGATGATACATGTACTCCAGACATCATGAAAGGTACCAGTACCAGAGTTCTTCCAGTCCTTCCAGCAGAAGTTGCACATGCAATCAAGAACATGTGGCGGGGAAAAGCTCCAGGAGAAGATGGAATTACTGTAGACATCATACAAGAAGCAAGTGGAGAAATTGAAACAGTACTCGCCCAAATTTTCACTCGATGCCTTAATGAAGGGAAAATTCCTGAGGATTGGAACAACGCTACAATGATCTAGCTACATAAAAAAGGTGACATTGAGGATCTCGGGAACTACAGACCTATCAGCCTCCTATCAGTGGTTTATAAAATCTTCACTAAAGTTCTTTCACACCGCTTGAAGGTGACACTGGACATGGCTCAACCGAGAGAACAAGCTGGATTCAGGAGTGGCTACAGCACAATAGATCATATCCACGTACTGAGAGAACTAATTGAAAGAGCGAGGGAATATGAGCTTCCATTGTGCATGGCTTTTATCGATTATGAAAAAGCCTTTGATTCGGTGAAACCATCAGCAGTTGCAATGGCTCTGAAATCCTGCGGTATTGAAGATGCATACACTAATATTATTAATAACATCTATGAAAATGCAAGTGCAAAGATTCTGCTGTTTGAAAATACAACACACATAAAAATTGGAAAAGGAGTGAGACAAGGTGACACCATATCTCCGAAGCTCTTTAATGCCACATTGGAAAATGTCTTTCAATCACTGAACTGGGAAAACAAAGGGATAAAGATTAATGGAGATTATCTAACCCACCTTCGTTTTGCTGATGACATAGTCATTTTTGCAACTACCCCATCAGGGCTACAGAGTATGATCCAGGAAGTTGCTGACAAGAGTAAAGAAGTGGGATTAAAAATGAACTTTCAGAAGACAAAAGTGATGTACAATGCTTTTACAAGAAATGAAGATTTATCGATTGATGGAGAAAAGCTGGAGATAACAGACACGTACGTTTATCTTGGACAGCAGATATCAAGTGAGGGTCACATTGGTGAAGAAATTAATCGGCGTACAAAACTTGCCTGGAGAGCTTTTGGAAGAAACAGCGTAATTTTCAAGAGCAATATGCCATTATGTCTTAAAAAGAAAAGTGTTTGATCAATGCATCCTTCCAGTGCTTACGTATGGTGCAGAGACGTGGACCTTAGCTAAAAGAGACATACAAAGGCTGCAGACAACTCAAAGCAGCATGGAGAGGTGCATGCTTGGTGTAACCAGGAGAGATAAGAAGAGGAACACGTGGATCCGAAAAATGACAAGAGTGGAAGACATCATGATCAGAGTTAAATCCCCGAAATGGCAATGGGCTGGACATACTGCCAGAAGAACAGACCATCGATGGACAGCCGAAATTTTAGATTGGATTCCAAGGGACAGGAAAAGACCCAGAAGAAGACCACATGAAAGATGGGTGGATGAAATTCGAAAGTATGCGGGAGTGACATGGAGGAGACTGGCACAAGACAGACCGTTGTGGAGGAAACTTGGGGAGACCTTCGTCCAGCAGTGGATTGATAATGGTTGACAATGATGATGATGATGATGAATTCTTGTATTATCCACATCCTGGCATTTCATAAGCAAAAATAGTATTTCTTTTTTCATTGCTTGCTTTTCCCAGCCTTTTTTAATTCAAGTTTTTCCACTGAAAGGCATACATAAATTTTTTTGATGAGATATGTAGTAATGCAAGTTGTATTAGATAGTTTTTGTTTACATCGGGCAGAACGCATCAGGTAAGTATGTTCATATGCTGGGCAGAAAATCTTATTTTTTCATAAAACTTCTGATTTTTCACTCTAAAATATCTTCAGGCACTATACTATGTTTGTTTTGTTTCGGGGTTTAACTACTGCGATGCGCAACTGTAAGGGTCGCTAGTGCCCAGTTCGGAGCCACTGGTTCCAGGGATGGGATAGAGTCAGCGCCGTGGGACAAGCGCTTCACCCATGCGTAAGGTAATCATATTTTTGAGAACGAAATTGGGGACGAAATGATACCTTGTTCTCAATTTCAATGCAAAATTGAGGACAATTTGGTTTCAAAATGAAGACATGATTGAGGATAGCATCCGACACATTATGGTAAAGCCGAAAATTAGCACAGAATGTTATGACCTGTAGCATAATTGTCCAGTTTCATGGGAAAACATACAATGAATCTGAAGAATGTGAAATAAGTACTATACTGTGCAAATTAATTGGGACAAAGTAAAAAATCACTCTTTTTTTCCAAAACTATGCCTTTATATCATTATATGCCTTGATATACACTGATAAGTACCTGTATTAGTATGAAGTATGTCCTCGTTTGGCAGAAATGACCTCTTGAATTCGTTTTGGCATTGACTCCACTAATTGAGTGCACATATTTTGGACTTCATAATCGTGGGACCACACTTTTATAGCATTCGTTATCATGCGTTCTTTGGTTGTACAGTCCATTTTACCTAAACGTCTCTTCAAAATATTCCACAAGTTTTCTATAGGATTTAAGTCTGGTGAATTTCCAGGCCAATCAAGCAAATGAATTTGATTTTCCAGCATGAAATTCTTGACCAATTTCGAATTGTGACATGGGGCTAAGTCATGTTGAAATGTCCCGTTGAAAGTTTGCGAGAATGGAACAATCCTACGTTGTAATATTTCTACGTACTTGGCTGAAATCATAATACCTTGAACAGGAACTAAGTTTCCAGTGCCATTTGATGTGAAAAACCCCCAAAACATCTGTTTGAGAGGGTGTTTTACAGTTTGTTTGACATGCACAGGTCTAAAGGGTTCACAGTTGCTTCGTCTAACATTTGCTTAGTAACCCTGCACAAATAAATAAGTTTCATAACTGAAAATTACCTTTTTCCAGTCGTCAGCAGTCCATGATTTATATTTTTTGGCCCATGCTAAACGTTTTACCTTCATTTTCGCATTCAAATATTGTTTTTTCTTTGGTCTTCTTGCCTTCCAGGCAACTTCCAGAAAGCCTACGGCGTACAGTTGAATCACTAACATCACAACTACTAGCCAATAAATCTCTTTGAAGGTAGATGCTTGTTTTTTTTTCTTTTGTTTTTTTTTATTCATTTTACTATTTCTGATTAGATATTTATCGGTTCGTGGAGTTGATTTTCGTTTTCGTCGACATTTACCTTTCCTTTTTGGAGACGATGATCCAGATGCATTGTATCGCGTAAGCAGTCATGATACACTTGATTTGCCTACACCAACTGCAGAAGCGATATCTCTCACTGTCATTGATCATTCAGAGCAATTATTTTTGCACGCTTCCTTGGGGAAATATCCATTTTTCAATACACGAAAGCAACACGTACTCACAGAGAGCAAAAACTAACATCCACCTGTCACACACGAAAGCTCACAACTGAAGCTGAAGTGCCTATTTCCTGTTTAAAATCGGTCAAACCACATTCTTACTATCAAGTTCTAACAGTAACACCACCTCACAGCTGATAAAACCGGTTTACGTGGGTTTCCGACATCAACTGGCGATCACATTACAATTCTAAGAATAAAATAGCTTGTCCCAATTAATTTGCACGGTATAGTATGAAATAGCAATAAAATACTATCATGCAGCATATTACTTCTGATAAATTTTAAATGTTGCTCATAGGGGGCAGCACATGCAAACAAAGCTACATTTTGATTTCGTACTGAAACTTCTTTGTGATTATGTACAAGAAACAATCTGAAGCCAGAAAATTACTATACACTGAGTGGACAGAAATCATAGGATGCCTGAATGTTAACTCTATGAGAAGGACTATTCCAAGTTCAATAACTTCACTTGAAGAAACAGATTAATAAAAACTTGTACTGAAAAAAGTGTACAACTCTCAAGGAAATCAACCAAATGCAACTAAATTTAGCATCAATTACTTATTTAATTGTAAGAAAGTGGATGCTGAAAAAGATGAGATTTATGCACCATCCTAAAAATATTTTAGTTAAATCCAGTTAAAACAGTAACGAACTAACACCAAGATTATCGAGATCAATTTGTCCGATGCTGACGCTGATGTTCAATTTTCTCAGAGCATCCCGGAAGTTTGAATTTTTTTAATTGCTACAATTTCAATTTTGGGAGGAAATCTCAAAATTTGAGACCAAAAAATAAGAAATTGGGGACATTTGACGTCTTCAGTCAGTTTTTACGGAATTGAAGACGAGGCATTGAAATTGAGGACTGTCCCCAGAAAATGAAGATGTCTGGTTACCTTACCCATGCGTCAACCGGGATTCGAACTAGGGCCTGGCTTGGACGATTAGCCAGGAACTACTCCTTTGACCACTCGGCTACTTGTTCATCTTAAAACCGCAGTTTCATTTTTTTGTTAAAAGATTTACCCGTTGCGCTTGGCAGTATTGCATATATTCTACTTGTTATTTCATTGGTATAATTCTCCTTAAGAAGGGATCAAATTAAGCGGTTCTTTATTTTACTTGAGTTCTATGGGAAATCACACGAATATTTGACATACTTTTAACAATAATGAACCTTCTTGTAACCATAACGACTAAGACCATTTACTTGTTTTTATTTCAGATATAAAAGAGCATCAAGTCCAGGGTCCAATTTGTTACAAATCTTGAAGTTGGTAACAAACAGATTCGCGTTGTTATCTACCGAAGACGAGAAGTGAGGAAACCATCTCGCACTTGAAAAAAAAAATCTCGTTTTGAGAGACGGTTTCTTCACTCTTTCTGTTACAATAATATTTGCTGCACATTATGCAACACCGAAGAAGGAAATCACTACTTTGTGTCCCCAGATGAACGTGATTTCTGTTGAAATTTAGTTATGCAATCCAAAATAAAGCGTAAAATGTATTACAATTTGTATCTTTGTACGAGGAAATCAAGCCATTTACAACCTCACAGTGCTCTGCATCGTGAATAGATCGTAGCTTTTGCTTATTTTATGCATTAGAAGAGGTTCATTCGAAGTTGACTTGGCGAGGGAATACCACGTACACCAATGAGCCATTGCATTATGACCACTTACCTAATAAGCTGTATAACCCCTTTAGCTCGCAAAACAGCTGCCACTCGACCAGGCATCGATTCGATGAAGTGGAGATAGGTATCCAGGGGTATCTGGTACAATAATGTCAACAGCAGGTCCTCCAGTTCCCGTACATTTCGGGGTGGAGGCGATTTAGCGCGAACCCGCTTTTTTAAGTCGTTTCAGAAATGTTCGATTGGATTCATGTCAGGTGAATTTGGAGGCCAGGGCATTAACAGAAAGTCACAAGCATGGTTCTCGAAGAACCACTCCTTGACGATTCTGGCAGTGTGGCATGGCGCATTATCCTGTTGGTAATGGCCATCACCATCAGGGAACACAGTTGCCATGAATGGGTGAACTTGGTCCGCAACGATGTTCAGATACCTGATAGCTGTCAGGGATTGTACTATTAAGATAATGGGTCCTAAAGTTTCCCAAGAAAACATCGCTCACAGTACAACACCGCCGCCGCCCTCCTGTTTCTGCCCAACAGTGCATCCAGGTGCCATAGCCTCCGTTGGTAATCGGCGCATCCGCTCTCAGCCATCTCTACGTGATGCACCAAGAATCTGGATTCGTCAGACCAGGCTACTTTTTTCCAATCATCCACGGTCCAATCTAGGTCATCTTGGGCCGATTTCATGCATTGTTGGCGACGATGTGCAGTGAGCATGGGGAATCGGCTGGAGGCCCATGCGCAGAAGGCTGCGATGCATTGTGTGCTGTGACACATTGCCCTGATAACCACTGTTGTAGCTGCGGGTGAGTAGTCTCACTGTGGCACTGTGGTCGCTGTGAACAATGCGCGACAGTCTCCGCTTCCCTCTGACATCAGTGAGCTGCGGACGACACAAGGTTAGACGACGGTTCGTCATTTGGCCACATGTGCACCACTTTTGATACGTACTCACTACAGCGGCACGTAAACAACCCACAAGCCGCGCCGTTTCCGAGATCGTAGTTCAGAGCCATCACAATTTGATCTTTATCAAACTCCGATAAATCGGCAGCTTTTCCCATTCTGACTCCAAACACTCTACTAACCAAAAGCCGGTCCTCGGGTTGTATATGTACTTCTCTGTGAACTTCACATGCGCCACAGTTCGGTCTTCAGGCTAGCTCATTTCTCTAGGCTGGGGGTGGTCATAATGTAAAACTCTGAGAAAAACGTTCTGTTAATTCAGCAAAAAAATTGTTGCATCAACCAAAACATTTTATCGATATGTAGTCAACAAAAATGTTTGTTGAATTTGCCAAAATGTTTTGCTGAAAATTATTGTTGATTCAACAAAATTTATTGTTATCATGACAAAACGTTTTGTTCATTTAACAAAATGCATACGTCCATTTTTAGGAATTTGTTTGATCCAACAATATGTATTGTTATCGTGAAAAAACGTTTAGTTGAATTAACAAAATATTGCCAACAAAATAATCTTGTGTTGCCAGCAAAGCAATTCCGATGGAGTTTGGATAAATCAACAAAATCAACCGACAAAACAGCTCAGCAAACCTATTTTGTTGTTTCAGACAAACTTTTTTCTCATTGTGGGATATGAGCAGTCGCCCGTCCTTAATTTTTGGGCCACTGGTTTCAGGGAAAAGAGAGAGCTAGTGCCATAAAGCTGACACACTTTCCGTGCCTCACCTGGGATTCGAACCCGGACGAATACTTGAAAGCCAGTGCCTCGGCTTCTAATCATAAGCAAGGCGTTCGTTGTCGATATCCTGGGTGTTATTTTTGAAGGAGGAGTTAATGACACGAGCGTTTAAGGCTACTGTCTCCAGGGAAGGGACAGAGCCAGCGCCGTAAGTTAGGCACACCACCTATGCCGCATCCGGGACTCGAAACCGTGCCCAATTTGAATGATTAGCCGAAATTTTACTTCTCGGCCAACGGTGTGTCTCTGTGCTGTAGCAGATTAAACAACAAAACAGAAGTCCTCCTTCAGTTCAAGCCTGATGGTCGCATGGAGAAATATCATTAAATGTATAGTAAACTTTAAGTTTAGTAAGAGAAGACCACCACACTATTATGCACGAATATGGCATATATCCGGTTGCATAACAGGTGTTACACTGAAACTCCGCTCGGGATTTCCTCTTTTTCATTTACGTCGAGACATAGCCTCTCCTCTACCGAATCTTTAAGCCTTATTTGCTTATCCGGGTAATTGAACTTACCCCAGTCGGCCGAAAAAGGAGCCGCACAGCTTCCTGCATGGGCGAATCTGCAAAGAGCATCCAGAGACATCCTTTTCCCTCACATCCGCCAGGATTCGGGTTTAAAGGTTATATGGTCAGTAGCTCGAGTCGGTGGTTTTCTTATTCACTTGGCCTGCTGTTCAGGTTCAAAGAGGAGCTCTTCGCACTCCTTTAGAATACGTGAGCGAACAAGTTCATGCACTGTGAATATTTCTAAAAATTCCGTAACTTGCGCCCCTATTTTTACTTTCCTCCCGTTTTAGCACATACAGGCCCCAGACATAACGAACGCAGTTTCAAAACGGTGTTGATAACCAAAGGCAGCAAAGATTGTTTCGATTCTAGCAGTACAGTATTTCATGAGGGATTTACACACTTGAATAGCCGATTAGGAATATAAAATAACATGATTACGATCACAATCATAACATTTATTTCTCACCTCAGAAGAAAGAGTGATTCTTTGCTTAGTCTTATTGAATATAATGTTAAAATGACAAAAAAAAATAATGTTTTTTTTTTTAACTATTGCTTCATAGGAAGAAATTAAGAAATTCTACCGAAGCACTTCTATAGTTCAAATTCCGTGGACATGCAGATGTACAATCAAATACGGGAAAAAGGTTCTTGGAAAATTCGCCCTCTTTTACCCAATATTCCAGAAATCAAACTCATTTATCCTGAAGTAATTCCTCTTCAGCACCCTCCCCCCCCCCCAAAAAAAGATAGTTTACTGTAGATTGTGTACAGTAGTCAAAATGGCAGAAACAAAAGAAGGCTTTTAGTCGTTCTAATGGTTGAGAAAATCTAGTAACTGGTGTTAAAAGCTGCCTAACGGCGACTCCCATAGAGCAATTAAGACAACCTTAAAGAGAGTTGTGACGTACTACAGAGGTGAAAACATGTGTCAAGATGACAAATCTGCAGCGAGACATTCTGTCCGCGTAGCTCACTTCTGTGAGCGACTTACTCCGGAGTGAGAGGACACGAATTCAATGCCCGTGGCGGATAAACTTGTGTTTTCACATTGGCACCCGCTTGTGGAAAATGGATCCACTGGCCGTTGAATTCTTCGAAAAATGTGTGATATTTGTTCCACACATTGTTTGGAATTAATGAAAAATTCCTACGTCGCTTAAAAAACAAAACAAAAATTAAGATGAGACATATTAAAGAGGTGAAAACAAGTGTCATGACGACAAATATGCAGCGAGACATTTTGTACGTGTAGCTCAGTTGGGAGCAGGACTTACTCCGTAGTAAGTGGGACACGGGTTCTATGCTCGTAGCGGACAAACTTGTGCTTTCACAGAGTTTTATAGTTTCATGCAGCATCTGACAAAAATAATCAGCAAATACATCATTTAACGCCATAAGAAATACTGGTGTAGGATGGCGTCACACACAAAGCTACTTTATTCAAACATTGCAGTACTAATTTTACTAGCTCTTACTTCTATCAGCGTAAATATGGTTGAACTGAGATCTACCAGACGTTTTTATTGCACGGGCAGTCTGATTGTGACCACTTTACTATCAAAACACAAAAACAGACTGGTTTGGAAGCAAACTGTCCACAACTCCACCTATATTCGCAGTTATCAATCAACCTGGAAGACAAACAGAATAAGAAAAATAATTAGACTACAGAATAGTGGTTGCTGAAACATCACAAAAGGACGTACTACACCCTCGTAATTCAATTTGAGAACAAGGAAAATAGCTACTTTTTAAACAGCTAGGCAGTAAGTCTACAGCGTATTGAGAAAGGAATTGTATAACTACGCGAATTTATGTTTTTAAATTTTTTTGAAAATTGATAGCTGAATACCTTACGAATCATTTTGATTGTCCTTGCTTTCATTAAGTCTTCTGTGGAGTTATGTTGAACTTGAAATCTCCGTCTGATGAGATTGAGGTTGACTGGATAAATGTGAATGGTCGCGTCTTTTGAGTAAAAAGCAAAGTATTGCTTTGGCATATGAATTACGTTGATATTGTGAAAAAAAAACGGTGCAAAAATTTATTGTCGATAAGCACCATACTGTGAGAATCTGGGCGAATAACTGGCACCACGGATTTTTTCCTGTTTACGAAGTAAATATTTCGTTTCGCCGTTCTCATTTATTTCAGAGGTTTACCTTGGTGTTGGACAATAACGATTCCTTTCAATACTCTAGATTTTAAAAGCTTGTTACGGATCCAATGAGAATCTAAGTATAGGAAGTATCTCTCGTACACGATTGTCAAACATAAGGCCAGTGGCTACAGCGAAACGAGCGAAGCAGCGGAGTCAGAAGGAACACAACATCCGTGTCCTACTAGAGACCACAAAGTAGATAGATCCAGATAGTACAAGGATGCCTAAAGCCTATGTCCTAGACCACTGGCAGAGAATGTGGCTACTGTTTTTGACAATTTTAATGACAATCACGATGTAAACAACCGAACGCTGAACTTCTTTCGGAACATCTCAGGTGCTCCACTGAACATAATGGGCTACCACTCTATGCAACTAAAATAGTCGCTGGATATAGTCAATCGTAATTAACCATATTAAGCATGTGAGTGCTTAATAATGTATTAAAATTATTACTCACTTAACGTTACATCAAACCAAGCCGAAATCCGACGGCCATACTGTAGTTTACCTCGGGTAGTAGAGTAGTTTAGGGATTGTTTACAAAAAATAAAAAAATGGCATCAAAAATGATTTCAGCGTTTTCAGCAGATTCGAACAGAAGTGGAATGAATCACATTTCGATTTAGAAAGGCATGTTGGCAGATGTTTCGAACAAGCATATCTAAGTTTCGTGAATCTTATGATCTTGTGTACTCACATGATTTAGACGATCTATTTTGCTCTGTCGAACCTGCAGCTCGTTCTGACATAGGATTGGAAAGGGATTGTCTTGTGGAATTTTCCCATGCATGTATTAGTCGGTTCCAGTTATGCATTTTCAATTCCTTATTTTAAATATTCAATTGTTTTAGAATGATTTGGTTTGTTTTCGTGCCTGGTGAATTTTTCTCTCTCCTATGTAGGAGATTTTCCGGCCTGATTTCTCTGCTTTGATCCAGAAGGAACTGTTGACTTTTTAATCCACTTTCTTTTCTAATTTAACTCTGCGTGATTTTGTTTTTATGTTCTGATTTGATTAATCCTTAACTTATTTTTGTGTGTGGTTCTGTCTTTTTCTATTATATTCTTGATTATTATAATTTCTGCTTTTACTTTTACATTTACCTTGCGCTCGTTGCCCTTTGGAGGAACTGCAATTTTTCTTTATTAAAACTTAGTGGTCAACCAGACTGCTGTATTACGTATAAGGACATTTTTATTTATGATATGCTTGATTACAAAAGGTGAATTCACTATTTTGAGGGATCAAATTTGCTGCTTCATTTATATTTGCTTCTTTTTTCTTAGTCGCTGTACTCATGACTATTTAACAAGCACAAAGAAAGAAATTAAAATAGCGTATTCATTACCGTCAATGAATGGGAACTGTACAGTTAACCATCGCAGAGTTCAAATATAATTGCAATGTGCTCCTCACATTTGTGCTAGTTGTGGATTATGTCGTGTTTTAATTCGGTCGAATGCAACTGTATTTTGCTGGTTATGGGTTATGTGCTTAGTTCTAACTTTTTCTAAATGCTTTTTCAGTTGGTATGGCTTCTCCCAGACCTCACAGTGTGCACTTTTAGCAGAGTAAAAAGTTAAATGCCAAACCAAAAATCAGTTGCTGAAATGGCTGGACGCCAATGTATGATTTCATCTCAAGATCTAAACCGCAACTATTGTAATTTATTTCTTCGGGATATCCTATCTTAAAATCAAAAACTTTAGTTTACCTTGGAGTTGATGCTGAAGGCTGTAAGACTTGCTCATTTTTTCCTGTATGGGGGTAATCTCTCCCATGTGCGTTTATGGCTATAAGGAGTCGCTCATCCATAACATCGAAGATTATGCTGAAGATTAATAAAAAGAGATTGGATTTTAAGGTGGAAGAGGCGTTGGGAGAGTACCAGTTTGGATTTAAAAGAGGAATGGGTACTAGGAATGTGATTGGCACCTGAGATTCTTGGCTGAAAGAATGATCGACAGGGGGCGCTCCCTCTACATATGTTTCATTGATTATGAGAAAGACTTCGACAGAGTGACTTGGACAAAACTTTTTCCAATCCTAGAGAGAATCGGCATGGAGGATAAGAGCATCCAGCTTATCAAAAATCTATATGTAGCTCAGGAAGCATTGATTTCAATTCAAGAGGGAATGACTGATCCAGTACCAATAAATAAAAGTGTAATGCCGGGATGCTTGTTGTCACCTGGCCGTTTTGGTATTTATGCCAAAGTTACGATTGATCAGCCCTTGGGGAGTGCCAGTGAAGGAGTTTGGATTAATGGATGGAGAATTAAAGCCATTAAGTTTGCTGATGATCAGGCAATTGTTTCAGGATCAGCCAAATCATTACAGCGCATGATGTCAAAAACACACAAAATGGCTGATATCTATGGAATGGAGATAAATGAAATTAAGACAAAACTAATGGTAATAGGGAAGGATCCAAACGAGGCTTTCCTTAAAATTGAAGGACAATGCATCGAACAAGTTAAATCATTTCGCTATTTGGGTCAAATTATTACTGAAGATGCGAGATGTTAGAAAGAAATTAGAATGAGACTGGCGATGGCAAAAACAGATTTTAGAGAGAATCAAAGACTACTGACAGCCAAAAATATAGATCTAAAACTGAGGAAGATAAATTTAAAGGCATATGTTCTGTTAGTAGCTCTCTAAGGTTCTGAGACATGGACATTGACCAAAAGGGAAGTGAAAAGGCTGGAGGCGTTTGAGATGTGGAGCTATAGAAGAATGCAGAGAATAAGCTGGCTCGAAATAAAGACTAATGAGGAGATCCTGGAGAGAGTGGGAGAACCCAGGATTCTGATCAACATGTTAAAAAAACCCCAGGAATCTGATCAACATGTTAAAAAAAACCAAGAATCTGATCAACATGTTCAAAAAAGAAGAATGCTATGGATGGGACATACATTACGCCATGGAAGCCCGATTCTGGAAGTTTTGGAAGGGAAAATTCAAGGCAAGAGAGGAAGAGGAAGGACAAGGAATGGGTTTGTGGCACAATTACTCCAAGACACCAATACTAGGATATATTATGACTTGAACAGAACAGCGGAGAATAGAGAGGAATGGAGAGACAAAGTACATCTACTGAACAACCAGTCCTTTGATGGAGTAACCAAGAAGAAGAACCTGGGGCTACTGTTTCTAGAGAAGGAGTAGAATCAATTCCCTTTGGATAAGCATAACATCCATGTCTTGCCGTGAGATTTGAGTATAGACCCGGCAGTACGAGACGCCCGTGCCCTAAGCCCTGGACCACTGGGCTGCTTTCCCAACTGAACGAGAAATTAAGACGATTTATGTGAGAATGTTACCCATTAAAGTGTTTGATGAAGAGTTTGGAAAAAAGCTGGCACAATGTTTTTCCCTTGCAGGGATGGCTAGCAGAAAAGTGTTACGCTTGTAGAGAAGGGTAGAAAGGTGCTGCGCTTGTAAGGAAGGTTAGAAAGGTGCTGCGCTTGTAAGGAAGGTTAGAAAGGTGCTGCATTTTTACGTACGGTTGGTAGAAATTAGTTTAGAATTGCTATGATCTATTATTCCTGTAGCTCATATCGTAACAAAGATACCTGAATCTAGATGGCGAAGAGTGTAAGCGCCAGCCAACATGGAAGTGAACAAGCAGCACATCCGCCATTGCATGCTGTGTGAATTTCGTCGCGGTAGCACTCCGCAAGTGCTGTAAAGAACATTTAATGCCGTATCACATTGTCAGTGCTGTCGTTGGTTCGAACGATTTCGAGAGGGAAATTTGGACCTGTCAGACCGTCCCAAAGCCGGATGATCCACAACAGTGGATATGGACATGCTGAAGACCTTAGTAAAGACAGACCTGCGTGTGACCACGCGGGGGTTGTCCCAACAGCTGGGGACTGCCCACACAAGCATTATCACGCACCTACATCAAATTGGATTGGGAAGGTGCACAAGAGGGGAGTTTGAGTACCCCATCAACTCACAATCGAGCAGAAAGCAAATCGCATGTTCATATGCGTTTCCCTGCTTGCACGTGACCAAGTTGAATCGTTCTTGGACTGCATTGTGTCGTGTGACGAGAAATGAGTCATGTATGACAATATCAGCACCTGAAAATAGTAATTGGATCCAAAACAGAATCCTATGCCGACTCCCAAATTCCGCTTACACCCACGTAAGGTCCTGATGTCTGCTTGATGCGATATGCGGGGTGTCGTGTTTTTTAAGCTGCTACCGGACAATACCACTATGACCGTGATGTGTGCTGCCGTCAGCTCGACGATCCACACGCATCTCTCACGTTGAAACGACCAACACTACTGAACCGCAAGGGCGTCCTTCTACAGCAGGATGGAGCGAGACCTCACACAGCACGGATAACCTGTCACAAGATCACGGACCTGGGATGGGAGCTTATGTCTCACCCAGTCTACTCCCTGGACATTGTCCCAAGCGACTACTACCTATTCCGGTCATTGCAGTATTTCGTGCCCAGGCAGCGGTTCACTAACCTGGACGATGTCGAACGCGCACTTACTTCTTTGAGTCCAAACCGCCACAATTCTACAGGAACGGCATCCAACAGCTATCCAGACGATGTCAGCAGGTCATAGCGAACAATGGCGACTACATTTTGAACTGATTTGTACTTGTATATATGGTAATTAACAGTGTTCTGTTGCCTGGCATTTGTAGACTTTGCTTTCTTTCCAACCCAGTATGAAATATCTGATGAATACTGATTTCTTTGAAAAGTTTCTGAATTTGAGGGAATTGACACTGTCACAAAAGTATTTGGATTGCTTATTTGTAACGGAAAAACTCATTACTTAAAGTATTAACAGAAAAAGTGCCCATACATAGTCTGTGAATTTTTGTTGAAATATTTTTGAGTTTTAACTTCCTGTTATCATATCAAATCAAATCTAATGGCAGTGGTCGGCATTTTGTGGCATTTCAAGGCTTTGGGCTGTCAAGTATTAAACAACCAACCCGTCCGCAACGCATGGGAAGTTCACCAGCAACTGTTAAGTAAATATGTCTTTACTTGTCTTGTGCTGAATAACCTCTGAAAAATTTACCTTTGAGTATACTTCTTAATAGTACTCTGATCTAATGAGAACTTTTGCCTAAGTCCCCTGGAAATCCAGACATTGAAATTTCCTGAATAAGTTTTTTGGACAGACTGAATATGAATGTGACTTTCAACGTACCAAAACTTTGTATGTTGCACTATTAGATTTGGGACTTATTTTATTTTCTACGGCATTTATGCTTTCGTTTGTTCACTTCAGTTTGTTATTCAAAGCTATTCAAGAAGACGAAGCATAATGAATTAATATAGTCAATGAAAGCAAAATGTTAGAATGAAAATTAATCGTAACAACAGTCGCTCAAAAATTAACCTAATTTCGAAGCGTTATACAAAAGATAGGCAAGTTCATTTACAAAAGTTATACAGATTTTGAAGATGACAATCCGATTTTTGGCGTAAATGTGACAAGGATGGTAAGTCAGATGATATCCGAAAACTTGAAAATTTTCATCGTCCTGGAGCGGGACTCGAACCCGCGTCTGGGTGGTGTAGAGGTTAGCATACCTGGGCGCTAACTGGGAGACGCGGGTTCGAGTCCCGCTCCAGGACGATGAACATTTTCAAATTTTCGTATATTATCTGACTTACCATCCTTGTCACATTAACGCCAAAAATCGGATTGTCATCTTCAAAATTTGTATTATATGGCGTGTAATCCCGTATTTCTTTCATGATACAAAAGTTCTGCTTGATTTTCTAGGAAGCAGAAAATTCTAACAGTTTTAGCAGAACAACTTATCCATTTAGTTTAGAAAATAAATGTTCTGTAACACCGAAGTTAAATACCGGATGGGAATTTCGAAAAGTGACAGTTCAAAAGTTTTAAAATTATTGAATTTCCAAAGTAAACATCGAGTAAAATAATATTTTTCTCTAATACTATTAACCATACCAATTTCAATCATTAAACTTCTTCGTAGAGTATCATCTTGCGGCTATAAAGAAGATTTTTTTCTTATAGAATTTGAACATCCGTTGCGAAAATTACAATCGAAGTGGAATAACGATGTCAAATGGAACATTGTTCCCGGAAAAAAGTTATTTAGAACATTTTCCGACATGTTGCTTCCAACTGAAAAACTAGTTTTCAAAATAGTTTCTACTTATTCTGTATGATAAGAGTGAAAATACCCAAAGTATACAGGCTGGTAGCACAGTTTTCCGCGTATATAGCATGACACTATCTTCTTGCTTGTCGGCGTGAGAAAGCATTAATGTGTCGCTTCAATAGAATTTTGAATCGCCTCTTTAAGGAAAAAAAATGTTTTCGAATTACATACCGTTTCATCGAAGTTCTGGGCCGTGGACTTCATAATGTAAATGCTTCAGAACAACGAAAATAATCAAATAGTAAAATACAGAGACGAGCTTCTCGATTCCTATGTCAGGATATATGCCGGTGCAGTTGCTTTAGATCCCTATAGCAGGACATACGCCGGTGCAGTTGCTTTAGATACCTATGTCAGGATATATGCCGGTGCCGTTGCTTTAGATTTCTTTCTAGTGGATGAAAATGCCCTTCTCCTGCTAACGTCTTCGACGAATATTTTGAAGATAAATTGTATAAAGAATGGGTCCCATGAATTCTCCAGACCTCAATTATATTAAGTATCTGTGGGATGCCATATGGAGGAGCATTACTGCTCCCTAGTCCCTCCCCGAATTGTCCGAAATATCAAGACATCTCTCATTCGCCAGTTACAATATTGCCTTTGCATTCGTTTGATGGTCTGTCTTGTTCAGCGTATGATCTGCATTGCCTCCGGATGAGATTACATCCCATATTGATTATATGTTTCGTATATCAAACGCCATCCCAATTTTGGGGATGTAACTTTAGGATATGTGTTTGTCCGTTCGCATGTGCTGTTATTGCTTCGTATTTGTAAGATATATGTCGTATATATATCGTTGAATCATTCTGTGAAGTTTGGAATAAACCAGTTCGTTACTTTTTGTGCTATACCTAGTTTCCTCGTTCAGTGCCCGACTTTTGATAGGCGGTGTATCTTTCTTTCAACCTCAGTATTCATTTCCTCCTCTCATTCCTGCACCTTTCTACCACAATTCTGCTTAATGCAGTCGCGACGATCATTTCTGATTCACTTTAGATCGTGTTACTGTCAAAGAAATTGAAAACGGTCGTGTCAAATAGGATTCCCATTCAAAGATACGTGACTTTACTTTGTATGACTTCATTGCAAGCAAGGTAAACGTAATAAACACTAATTCCCTTGATATCTTACATCTTCTAACGCGGAGAAGGTCACGAACGATGATGACGTCACACAGAAATCGATGATAGAGAACCTCACAAATCTTATTAGGACTGCGAAAATTGGCAGCAGTTTGAGAGTTAAAGTTTTGTGGCTTTTCGACAAACTGCTTGAGAAGATTGCTCAGAATACCGATACCAAGATTTCTGTTCTTTCAAAGAAACACGAATTTTTCTGTAAATTTTGCAGCTGGGTATGTTATTTAGTTTAAATATCGAAAGAAGTAATACATTACGCCGTTTTTCTTGGTACTTGAGAAGATAAAATAATTACAACTTCTGTCAGTTTTGTTAACTTTGTGCACTTTTCTTATAATAATCTCATTTGTTCACTGATTTTTCAGGGTTTTTTATTTATTTTCGCACCTCACAGGCTTTAAGACCCAATGAGACAGATATGATAATTGAAACAGAGGGAAAAACAAGAAAATACATAATACAATCAACCGTGTGCCAGTAAATGAAAACTGCGGTTCATTTCGACTCGCTGCTTTGCAAGGATTTACATCAACTGATGTAATCGTCCTGTATTTTGTTCAAAACCCTTACTGTGAAAAATGTTCCGGTTCTGCTGGATATCTAGTTATTCTAGTCAGAAAAGCAGGCTAGATCACATGTGCAAAATCCTATATTTTCTTAACTGGATTCAACTGGCTTGCCTTTAGTATCCATGGCTTTGGCTCCTAATGATACTTTTGTTTAGATTGATGTTCTTTGAAGCTAGGCCATAGGGAACGGGCCAAATCGGACTTCGGATTTTCAGTATGCGATGGAATCGTTGTAAATTCGGCAATGCTTCTCTTTATCGCAGAGTTCTGCCTTACACTAGGGAAAGTATTTTCTGCCTAACAAGATAGAAACCTGACTGGCATTTATGTGATCCTTTCAAACATCGGCGGAGGGCACACTCTACAACCATTTGATGCCTTAACTGGCATTTATAATAGAAGTATTAATTAGCAAAGTATTTGTACTTTGAAAAGAACAAAAAATAAAATTTTATAAGAAAATAATTATTAAAAATTGATAAATGAAGTAAATAGAAAATACCGAATGACATAATTAGAGTGCTAAGCCAAAAGTTATATTCAAAATTTCAAGTTTATGGTGTAATGAAAAAAATCTAGACCATAGAGTTATCTTAGTAAAAGATGTCAAGAAGGAGAAGAGATAAAAAAAATATTCTTATGCTTTATGAAAAAATGAAAGCCAACTTGAGTATAGAAGAAGTGATTTAAACGGTGAAAAATCATTATCTACATACAGTTCAGAAGTTAGCAGAAGAACCAGACAGAATGGCACTGTCAAACTGATTTTGTTCAAGTTTACTGGGTGTCTATAAATGAAGTATACAACTTCAGTATGCTATTAAAAAATACAATAGAAAAAAACCTATGCTAAACGCCAGGAGACGTGGCAAGGATAAAGTTTGTTAAGTCAGATGACAGATGGCGCCAGGTGTCTCATGTAATGAAAAATCTCGTCAAACACGGAATACAACAGACATGGCTTCGCCAGTCGGAGAAAAATCTTTAACAACAGATCAGTGTAAGTTCAGAACAGAATACATGAGACAGCCGCCGACACGAAGGAGCATCGAACAATGGGTAAATAAATTCAAAGCAACAAGAAGGGTCTTGAAAGGCAAAAGCACTGAGAGACCTTCCATTTCGGACGAAAAGGTGGAAGACGTGCGTAAGGCTTATCTAAGGAGCCTTATGAAGTAGTGATGGGTCGGTATTTCCGTACTCGTTACAACGTACTAGTTACAATGTAACGAGTACAGAAGATCGGTACTTTCACATTTCAGTCGTTACTCGTTACTTTTTCTATCTCTGGACAATTACCGATTTGCAGCAGTGGTACCTCGGACATGGTTGGTGATAAGTCGGTACATCAGTAACCTTTACAATGTAATGAGTACAGGACATCGGTACTTCGTTACTCGTTACACTTTCCTTCTCGGAACAAGTAACGATTTACAGCAGTCGTTCCTCGGACCTGGTTGCTAGCGATCAGTCGGTACATACGTTACCATTACATTGTAACGAGTACGGAAGATCAGTACTTTTCTACTTCGTTACTCGTTACATTTTCTTTCTCGGGACAAGCACCGATTTTCAGAAGTCGTTCCTTGGACCTGGTTAGAGAAGTCGTTACTGTTTCTTTCTCGGGACAAGTACCGATTCACAGTAGCTAATCCTTAGATTTGAATACAGGAAGTTCTTTATTTTTATTTTTCGGTAAGAAGAACTGGTTTACATAAATAGTCGAAAAAAAAGCTGAGTCTCTGAAAATCATGATGAAATATATACCTGATTTATCTCATCTGTTTTATTTTATTTTTATTATTATTATTTTGTTATTACTTAATAGCAAAGAGGATGTAAACTTTTAAAATAAATTTTCTCGGCAGAATTTTTTTTTATTGAGGGTTTAACGATTACCATGAGCAACTTAATACGCTATAAGCAGTCGCCTGTCCCTAATTTAGGCCAACTGACTCCAGGGAAGGGAGAGAGCCAGTTCCGTAAGACCAAAACAACATCCACGCCTTACCGGGATCCAAACCCGGATCCTTCTCGGTCGAATAATCAGAAGCCAGCGCTTAGATCACTGCGCCACTGGGGTGGCCTGGGAAGATAGAGAGCGGTTGAAACGATACTTTAGGTACCAGACAGTCATGAAATTCAAACACATTTTCCCTTTTAATTTAAAGCTACTGGTCTCAGAGAAGGGAAAGAACCAGTACCGTAAAACAAACAATATCCATGCCTCACCGGGATTCGAACCCTGCCCAGGCTCATCTCGGACGAATGGTCAGAAGCCTGCGCTTTGACTATTGCGCCACCGGGGCGACAAATTTTTGAAATTTCACGCTGCCCATGTCGCGCAGTAGTCTGACCGTTCGTCTGAGATGGATCCGGTCCATGGAGGTAGGAATAAGGGGATAAAGGGTGAGGTCACAAACAAAACGCCCATCTTAAGATTCTGATAGTTTTTTTTATTGGAGGTTTAACGACCACCGTGAGCAACTCAATGGGCCATAAGCAGTCGCCCGTCCCTAATTTAGGGTCACTGGTTCCAGGTAAGGGAAAGAGCCAGTGCCGTAAGACAAACACAACATCCATGCCTCACGGGATTCGAACCCGGACCCATCTCGGACGAATGATCAGAAGCCATCGCTTAGACCACTGCGCCACCGGGGCGACATAGTCGTTTTTAGCCATTGCGTTACATAAGTGACACGTTTGATTTTCCGAATTTAAAGTGTTTTTTTTTTTAATTCGTGTGTTGCTGCTCTTACGGATGTCACAACGATTCCGTGCGACCTCCTCCTGGAGTCACTTTTCACAGGTATGTAACGGAGAAACGTTTAATATGAAACCTTTTAATTTCCGAAGGGCAGATAGTAGTCAAGCGCGTATATGAAGTCAATTTAGATATGACCAGCTTAACTTCTCATTTTGATTGACAGAATGGCACTGAACAATATGACATTTTGTTGTGCTAACAGAGGAAAAAATTTCTAATAGAAACTTGGAAAAGTCGTCTTTCAGAGCATAAGCTTATGCACACAGGGGAAAAGTCTTACCAATGTGATGTACAGAATGTTCCGAGCAATTTGCTCGAAAAAGTGATCTTTCGGAGCATTTACTCATTCACACGGAGGAAAAACTTTACAAATGTGATGTATGATCCAAACGATTTGCTTGGAAAAATCATTTTTCGCAGCATATGCTTATGCACACAGGTGAAAAACTGTACTAATGTGATGTGTGTTCCAAGCAATTTGCTCGAAAAAGTGATCTTTCGGAGCATTTAATCATTCACACGGAGGAAAAACTTCACAAATGTGATGTATGATCCAAACGATTTGCTTGGAAAAATCATTTTTCGCAGCATATGCTTATGCACACAGGTGAAGAACTGTACTAATGTGATGTGTGTTCCAAGCAATTTGCTCGAAAAAGTGATCTTTCGGAGCATTTACTCATTCACCCGGGGGGAAAGCCTCACCAATGTGATGTATGCTCCAAACGATTTGCTTGGAAAAATCTTTTTTCACAGAATATGCTTATGCACACAGGTTAGAAGCCTTCCCAATGTGATTACGTTCCAAGCAATTTACTCGAAAAAAAAGTGATCTTTCGGTGCATTTAGTCATTCACACTGGGGGGGGGGGGTGACTTAACCAATGTGATGCATGCTTCTAGCAATTTGCTTGCAAAAGTCTTCATTCGCAACATATGCTTATGCAGACCTTTCTGCAGACCTTTCCAATGTGATGTATAAAAGGGATCTTTTGAAGCATTTATTCATTCACACGGGGGAAAAGCCTCACCAATGTAATGTATGTTTTCAGCAATTTGCTCAGAAAAGTCATCTTTTAAGGCATATGCTTCTTCATTCAGATACAAAGCCTTACAAATGTGATGTGTCTTCCAAGCAATTTCCTCGGAAAAGTCATTTCTATGTCATATGCTTGTTCACAAGTGAAAAGGCGTTTTCCCATTTAGATTGTATCCAAATACTATAGAAATGCACCTTTCTGCAAAAATATGTTAATCAGCCCTAAATTAAAAATCTAGGAGCTTTTATACAACAACGGATGGTTGTGTGGGTGTATATTAACATATATACGTGAAATAAAACCCCACAACACTGTAGCAAATAGCATTAAAAGTAAGATTACTGAAATAGAAAACATGGAAATTGTGTTTAGGAGCCAATGTGCTCTAACTATTTTAGAAAAAATCAGAAAGGTTAATGAGATCTCACTGCACCAAAAGGTAAAAGAAATACTACACTACATGTTTGGTCCAAAAAAGTTTCATCACCTCCAAAAATACCTCATACAGAGGGTATTTGGAGGGGAAAAACCTAGGTGCACCAAAATGCTGACTGAACATTAAACAGTAAGCGTAATAAATTTTACCAAACCTGAACGGGGAAATGAAGGCGATTCGTGTGATAGCGGTCAGTAGGAATAATAATAGCCAAAAACAGCAAAAAATATTAAATAGGTTTTGATATAAAACTAGAAACAAGCAACCTCCTTGGTACTTACGCTGATCTCCTAGAAGCCAGCCGAAATATTCCTAATTTCTAAATAGCTGGAAATAGCCGTAACGCCATAAACATTAATAAATCAACTAATAATATCCTTAAGAACGGTATAACAACGATTAATATAATAAAGAAGGGCAAATTTATTAATACTAAAAGCAAATTGCAGTGGTCTAAGCAATGGCTTCTGATCATTCATCCGAAAGGGGTCCGGGTTTGAATCCCGGTGAGGCATGGATGTTGTCTCTGTCTTACGGCACTGGCTCTCTCCCTTCCCTGGGATCAGTGGCCCTAAATTAGGAACTCGCGACTGCTTATAGCCTATTGAGTTGATCACGGTGGTCGCTAATCCTCCAACCAAAAAAAAAAAAAAAAAATTGCCAACTTCATACCTCGCACAGCGTTAACAGCTATGAACCTTATTCATGTGATGTCAGAAGTGGATTTCCGCGGAGCAACATGGCTTCTGATTCAGTGTTTTCGATATTTGATTATCCCTTACTGTTGGCTAATTTTTACAATCCTAACGTCATGGATTTTGCAGAGGAATTAATAGAGCTACAGGGAGAAGAAGAAGAAATTCATTTCTTAGAAGAACAAATCAAGATTGCAAAAATATACCAAGACAATTTTGTGTTCGATGTTTATTTCGCAAGACGCAGAACAGCGCCATTAGTCATCATGAAGTTTTTAATGTAGCATTTCTCGTACACGGTATATTAAATTTTCATGTTCTTATTGTCAGACATGGGCGAAATATCTGAAACATAAAATTGAGTGCCTTGTTTTGTAAAACAAAGACATTTAGAAGCTCAGACAAATACCTAATAAGGAAACAAATTAGGTTCGCACGCTAGACAATCTGCTTAAAAATTAAGTGAATGCGTAACATTAAATAAAAGAGAAATTATAGATATGTTTGTTTTATTCTTTGGGGAAAGTAGAACTTAATTCGACATTTAAATTCGAAGGAATACTACGAGGTTTCAGCTGCCTTTGATTCGTAGTGTCACAATATCCAAAAGCTTTTTCATTAAGGTGGACAGAACACATTGGGAAGCGCACATCGGAATGGAAATCACCGCGTTTCATTTTACACAGCCATTCGTTTAACAATTTCGTCTTTTTCAGAAGAAAATTAAGGAATTAATGTTTTTCTTTCGTCTACACAATTTAGGTTGCAGGATTTATTAGCACAACCATACGACGAGCAAAAGTCGGATACGTCGTTAATAAATTTACGAAAATCGCGATTTTCCTGAACCCTTGCAATGTAATGCCATGTTAAGCAATGGGAAAAAGCATGTAAACAAACTGTTGTTGGTCCTCGACCACGGAAAGGCTTTCCCATGATGCAATGTGAGGTGAATGAGTTCCATTGCATAGTCTGCTCATGTCAGTCTTAAGATAGCTACTGTGACGTCACATGCGTGACGTACATATATGTATATATATAATAACAAAGTACCGATGTCGATACTTGAACTCGTTACTTTGTACTCGTTACAAAAAAGTACCGATACAGAAAGTAACGAGTACCGAAAAGTACCGATTTTGCCCATCTCTACTAAGAAGTCCGTCCGCGTCCGCAGTCGCGAACTCAAAATGCCGCGAGCAACGGTTCACAAAGTTCTGCATAAACGTCTACACCTATACGCTATTGAAAAAATAAACTTCAATAAAAAAACAACTTACTTTTAGTGTCAAAACACATGGTTTGACACTAAAGTAAGTGGTGTTTTTACATATAAACTGCAGTTAGCACAAAAACTTCGATCAAACGATCAACCACGTCGAAAGCATTCCCGGTAGACATGCTTAATCGCATTGACGAAAACCCCACACTCCTTTCGCTGATCTGTTTCAACGATGAGTCGACATTACATGTTTCTGGCAGAGTGAATAAACATAACTGCTGAATAGACTAAGTCATCGCTCTTTCCACATTTGACACCATATCTCCGAAGCTCTTTAATGCCACATTGGAGGGTGTTTTTCAGTCACTGAGCTGGGAAAACAAGGGGATAAAGATTAATGGAGATTATCTAACCCACCTTCGTTTTGCTGATGACGTAGTCATTTTTGCAACTACCCCATCAGAGCTGCAGAGTATGATCCAGGAACTTGCTGACAAGAGTAAAGAAGTGGGATTAAAAATGAACTTTCAGAAGACAAAAGTGATGTTCAATGCTTTTACAAGAAATGAAGATTTATCGATTGATGGAGAAAAGCTGGAGATAACAGACACGTACGTTTATCTTGGACAGCAGATATCAAGTGAGGGTCACATTGATGAAGAAATTAATCGGCGTACAAAACTTGCCTGGAGAGCTTTTGGAAGAAACAGCATAATTTTCAAGAGCAATATGCCATTATGTCTTAAAAGAAAAGTGTTTGATCAATGCATCCTTCCAGTGCTTACGTATGGTGCGGAGACGTGGACCTTAACTAAAAGAGACATACAAAGGCTGCAGACAACTCAAAGCAGCATGGAGAGGTGCATGCTTGGTGTAACCAGGAGAGATAAGAAGAGGAACTCGTGGATCCGAAAAATGACAAGAGTGGAAGACATCATGATCAGAGTTAAATCCCTGAAATGGCAATGGGCTGGACATACTGCCAGAAGGACAGATCATCGATGGACAGCCGAAATTTTAGATTGGATTCCAAGGGACAGGAAAAGACCCAGAAGAAGACCACATGGGAGATGGGTGGATGAAATTCGAAAGTATGCAGGGGTGACATGGAGGAGACTGGCACAAGACAGACCGTTGTGGAGGAAACTTGGGGAGACCTTCGTCCAGCAGTGGATTGATAATGGTTGAGAATGATGATGATGATGATGAACCGAAAAATTGCTATCCGGACACCGCTAGGATCGTACTCCAGATCTCTTGATAACTAGCCGAGTGCATTAACCTTACGCTACGGTGGCCAACAATTTACGGCGCTGTGTGTGTTTATCTGTCAGCATCTGACTTCATAAATCCGTAGATATAAGCTCAGCGACTTAGACGTCTCCATCTGGTGAGACTTAACGGCAAAAGCTATTAAATTAAAGCCAACAAATCAAAGGGCGAGAGTGACAGTGAAAATGTCGAGAGATCTGGGATATGATCCCAGCGGTGTCCGGATAGCAATTTTTTGGTTGCTGTGTGTAAATTAAAGAAAAACGTGGAAAGAGCGATGACTTTGTCTATTCGCATTGTTTCCGCGTATTTGGGAGATTTTCACTGTAACCGCCGAATTTGGAGTACTGAAAATCCCCATGTGGTCGTAGCACACGAGAGAGACAGCCCGAAGGTTAATATCTGGGCTGCCCTAATGGAAGACAGAGTGGAAGGGCACTTTTTCTTCGTTGAACCAAACGTTATTGGCATAACGTACCTGGATATGTTAGAACAATTTGCAATTCCACAACTTCAGGATATTCAAGACGTCATTTTTTAGCAAGATGGAGTGCCTATCCACTAGCCTTTGGATGTACGTAGATCTTTAGACCACCGTTTTCCAGGGCGTTGGATTAGACGTGGGAGTCTGACAGCATGGCCACCCTGTTCTCCTGATAATACCCCATCAGATTTGTTTCTTTGGGACTTTATTAAGAACATTGTGTACAAGAAAAGGTTAAATGTATCACTGAGCTCAAAGAACGCATTACTGCAGCCTTCCTCCTTGTTACACCTGACATTCTGCAACGTACGTGGGTGGAATTGGACTGCCGTTTAGACATGCTGCGAGCAACCAACGGAGCACACGTGGAGACCGACTGACATTAAAAAAAAACTTTCACAGTTACCATGTGTTTTGACACTAAAAGTAAGTGTTTCAATAGCATCTGAAGTTGTATACTTGATTTATGGACGTCTTGTAGATTTAAGAAAATGTAGTTCCAAAATGACACCGACAATTCGCATATAGGCCAGTGTAGTTCCCTGATCATGAAAATGTAGCTTCAGACACAGTTTTTCTGCTAGGAACATTTATGGCTAAATACTGAACCTGGTACTGGAACACCCTCTGCACTGTAGGAACTTGTTACCTTTGGTAACTTTCATGATACCAAAACCGAAAAGGCGTTTTCTAAATGTACGTTTCGTAGAAGTTGTGGACATTCAGTGCACACACTTATAAAATGCTTTCCAGTCAAGGTTAGTAGAGATTCTTGAATTCAGAAAAGCTTCGTTGATGTATAACGCAACCACTAAAGCAGTACAAGGACGATTGTTTTTGCTTTTGGAAAGGGTTTTCCTAGCTACCCTCAGTCTTCGCGCATACGTGAGACATAAACTTGCTGGCTCGGGTTTTATGCCACATTTGTATTGCGTTTATAGAAAATTACAGTCATCGATGCTATAACAGTTTCAACACTGCTGCAAGCATGAGTCATACTTAAAAAATGATGAACTTAAGAAGTTTATTTTTACTTAAATAACATTTTTAGCACGTCTTTTGTAAAAAAAAAAAAGACCGTACTTCTGTTATCGGTTTGTCCGTCCGTGCCTATGCCTGTGGACACCATATTTCTGTAACTATTAGTCCGATTTGAAAAATTATTTTTGCATTGGGAAACTTGAAATATGCGAATGATGATCCTGTATTTCGTTTTTTTTACGATATACAATTTCGCCGCTAGATGGCATAAATGCAGAAGATATCGAATTTAAAAATACATTTTACTCCATATATTTGCTTCTAAACATCCGATCGAAAAAGTTATTTTACCTTTCGATTCCATTTATGTCGAATTATGCTTTAGGTGTAGTCTCGTTTTCAAGTTACGCATAGATTTTCCGCTAGGGGTCGTAAAAGTAAATTGCGTTTTCCCCGATATTTCTACTTCTAAAACTGCGATTTCTAAAACGTTTTCTTCAGAGGATAAAACTCCTGATAAAAACATTTTTGCATATAATTTCTAATTTTTGGTAAGGCATTGTTTTTCCACCAAGGGTCGTAAGTGTTAATTTCTGCTTCTGATGTATTTGCCACAAAATCTGAGCTCAAAACTCGATTGAAAAAATTCATTCGTGGACCGATACCACTTACGTCGGTGAAGCTTTTCGGAATATTTTCTTCTTAAAATAATGCATGGTTTCTCCTCCAGGAGGAGTAGGTGTATATCTTATTTTTGTCAATATTTCCGCTTCTAATGGCCCGATTTGAAAAATTCCTTCTTTATAGGGTACAGTTTTCAGTGCGACATATTTTTCATATAATTTCAAAATTTTTACATAAATCATTGACATTCCGCTAGGGGGCGATATGGTAAATTACTTTCCCCCCAACATCTCTGCTTCTAAATCTTCGATTTGAAAAACTCTTCCTGCATCGCGTACAGCTCCTGATTGGAATTATTTTTCATGCAACTTCTAATATTTGGTAAAGAGTGGTTTGGTCACCAGGGGTCATAAGTGTTAATTTCTGCTTCTAATGAATTTGCAGCAAAATCTGAGCTTCTGAAAACTCGACTGAAAAAATTCTTCCCTGGACTGATACCACTCGCATCGAAAAGTAGTTTTAGAATACTTTCTTCTTAAAATAATGCATGTTTTTCCCGCCAGAGAACGTAGAAGCGTATCTTATATTTGTCGATATCTCTGCTTCTAAAAGTCCGATTTGAATTTTTTTCTTTGTTGGAGAGCATTTCCGCTGTGAAACGAAATGTTTCTTAACGCACAAGTCTGTAACCAGAGGGCGTAAGTTCGCAATTCTGTTTATAGCAGTATCTGCGCGATTAAAACCACGACTGGAAAACTTCTTTCTTCGGTCAGATACTATTGTTTTCCATACCGGTTCCATTGACTTTGAATAGCTTTGATAAATTTAATTCACGTCAGAAGGGATTCAAGATGCGTGCTTATTACACCCGAAAATCCGGGGTCATCTTTCTTGTCATTAAATGAAACAGATCTCTGTTACCGATTCTGCTCCAAAAATGTAATTAAATGCAAAGAAGGTGGGGGGGGGGGGCGATCTTGTCTTAGTAAAATTGATTGATCTCAAAAGTTAGAGCTCCGACAACCTTGAAAATAAATTAATAACAGATGTATTTGTATTTCGGTATTTTACGTCGATTTGTGTTGAGTGTATTTTTCTCTTACTCAGAACTGCAATTTAAAATATACTTTCCATAGACAGAATCTTCTCATGAGGCCATGATAAAGTACCCCGCTGTGTGGTTTGTTACGGACTATTAATATGTTTCTCCGGATTGCCTTTATTTGATTATATTTATTTTTGCAAGCTTCATTTCCTTGACAATTGTACTCTTTATGTGAGCTTACTTCGCATTGGGCTTATTTCACGAGGCCAGCCGTTTCTTTAATGCCAATAGATTACATTTCTCTGCTGTTTTATTTCTATGTAGCATAAGGTTGATCTTCCTTGTGCTATTGCCCAACGTTCTTTGACTGAACTGTTATTTGATTACAGTATTCTTATTCATGCTCCTTTCGGTATTACTATTCCTATTACTTTCGCATCTTTCCTATGCTTAGACTAGCTCTCTATGCATCCGTTTCACATGCTGGATTAAATCTGTCGAAACAACAAAAAATAGGAGGAAACGGTCATTATTGCTTTCAGTCAGTCTCTTTCGTCCGTATGGAACATTCTTCATGAAAATTGCATCAACAGCTCGTCTTGTTAGCAGCCAATCTTTCTGCTGGGATATCACCAGTAATTTTATTTCGAACGGTTTTTATGTACCATAAACCTAGCTACTACAGATGGTTTTGTTTTTATCGTATGGAAAAACGAAGTATTGGAACATCAACTTCTTATATATGTAGTTTAAATACACTGCTGGACAATTGCTAAGGACTGATCATAAACGGCTATATAGTGCAAAAAAAGTAAGTGTGGTTGGATGCCAAGTAAAATAAAATAATGTCAGAATGCCAGGACATTACAAGAAAGACAATTTATTGTGCTCTGAAATCCAGAAGGCTGTGAAACGTGTTCAAGGGACAAACAGGCCATTTTGTGCAGAATACGTAAACGTGAAAAAAATGCAATTACCGTCCGCAGGCGTTCCGGCATAAGATGTCAATACGGTATATGGCCACCATGGAGAGCGATGAGAGATTCCACACGTCGTGTCATGCTTTGCACAACATTATCAAGCAGCTGTTGGGGTAGTTTATCCCATTCCTCTGTCAGTGCACGGATGAGGGTGTCCTTGTTTATTGGAGGGCGTTGGCGACCAGAAAGACTCCTCCCCAAAGCATCTCACACATTTTCAATGGGATTCAGATCTGGAGAACGTGCTGGCCATACGAGGCGTTGAATATCCTCGCTCTCAAGACACTCCTGGACAGCGACTGTTCGATGACATGTTGCGTTGTCGTCCATGAAAATGAATCTATCACCGACAGCACCACGGAACATGCGAACATGAGGTAGCAGAACATCATTAATTTATCGGTGGCCAGTCATAGTCCCAGTTGGAAGCACATAGAGGGACGTACGGCCATTGATCATGATGCCAGCCCATACCATGACGCTACATGTCGGATATCGGTCCCTTTTCCGTATGTTTGCTGGACAATGTGCAGTACCACCATCACGCCAGATCAGTTGTCCTCGACAATCAGACGATAGACTGTATCTACTCTCATCTGAGAAGAGGACAGCAGACCAGTCGTTATCAGTCCCATTGCGATGTTGATGGCACCATTGCAAACGGGCGGTACGGTGACGTCTGGACAATGCGATGCACACAACAGGACGGCGGGCGTATAGTCCTCCTTCATGCAAACGTCTGGCGACAGTTTTTCGGGAGATCCGCTTGCCAGTAGCAGCCATAAACTGATTTGCTACCTCACTAGCTGTGCTCCGCCGGTGTCTTTTTGTTGATAGCACTATGTGCCGATCTTTTGCAGGTGTCGTACTGCGAACACGACCTTCCTCGTGACGTTTGCTACACTCTCCATTTGTTTGAAATGATTTCCAAAGCCTTGAAACAACACTGTGGCTGACGTCGGACTCCCTGGCAGCATCTGTTATTTTTCACCCTTCTTCAATTTTGCCAATAATACGGCCACGTGTAAAATCATCTAGGTGATATCGGGAAGACATACTGAAACTTGCAAGTTCGTCAATTGATTCTTTCCCTTTCAACTTTGCGTTTGAACAACAATGGTCAATACGCGTCAAATCCTTTATATCTCTTATCAGCGCTATGACGTCACGAACAAGTTCGGCAATCCAAAATTTGCATACGCACAACACGTCTTACTGTATCCCGCACTTATGCTAATTTCCACATTTTCCTGCCTTCCATTTTATGGTTGGTATCGTTGCTATTGTCATCCGTCCTTAGCAATTGTCCGGCAGTGTACTTATGCGAAAAGAAAATTGTTTTTCTCTTTCGGAAAATGTTAGTATCATGTGAACAAATTGTTTGATGACAGATTACTCCATGGAAGATTTACTGAATTTTCATAGATGCAGCAAAAGTATTTTAGGATTTTAAAAGGTTAATCGTGTGTTTGTTCAATTGGGTCATATTTTCTTTCAGAGCTAACACAAACTTCGGATCACACTCCGTTTAGGATATTAATATTATAAACTATTTCAATGCCTTTCGCTTGTAAAAAGCATGCCGGTAATTAATCAGTGGCTAAGCGTGCTAATGCCCATTGTTACGACTGGAAGCAAGTCTTAAATAGGTAATTATATTTTATTCAAATGGTAAACGTGGTAATACAATGCAAATCATGTATAAAGTAGCTCATTCCATATTGCCTGTGAAAAAGATATCGTCTGCCGGCCTGTCTTGTGAAGGAGCACATAACGGTTCCATTGGCAAGGTAACGCGTTACCACTTCTTGTACTGGTGGTAAAACACTGCAAGTTTTGCTGGCTGCGCCTGCGCATAAGGAAGAGAGAAATCCGGAAACACAAATTATTCATATATACACATTATTCATTATACACTGGCGTGCAAAAATTAAGGACGAGACGGTTTTTCGAATATAACGTCGTGCAGAAGTGCTCCACATCGACTCAAATCATACCATAAGATCGCCAAGATGTACGAATATGGGACAAGTGAACAAAACCGTCCAAACAAGGAATCCAAAGGATACAAAGGCACTTTATTGAAAAGGTAGCGTCCAGCACAAATGGACAGAAGACAGAAACGTCCATGTGACAGGCGGCTTCCAAGAAAAATCCAATCTTTAGTAGGGGATATGATCACCCCTGACTACGTTGCAGGATTTACAACGTCTGTCCATGCTGAGGACGAGGCTGTCAAGGAGCTGTTGAGGCATCGCGACCCATTCCTCTTGTATCGCGATTCGCAGCTGCGGAATCGTTGCTGGCGACGTGCTGCCAAGCATCTCCCGAGAAGATCCCATAATCCATGCGTTGAATATCTTCACTCTCCAACAGCTCTGCGACAGCCACTGTACGATGAGGTGTAGCGTTGTCGTCCATGAAGAGGAAATCAGAACCCAAGGCACCTCTAAACTGCCAAACGTGAGTCAGGAGAACCTCGGTACAATAGCGGACACCAGCGACGGAACCTCCTTGGAAGATGTGGAGGTCAGTACGGCTACCAAGCATGATACCGCCCCAAACGAGAACTCCGCCATCTCCTAACCTGTCCCTTTCGATGATGTTGGAGGTGTGATTGCGTGTTCCCTCCAGATGTGTGTACGTCCAGAATCGCTCGTCAGACTAAATCTCGCTCTCATCCGTAAAGAGAACTCGACCCCATTGCTGATGTGTCCAGTTCTTGTGTTCCTGGCACCACAGAAACCACCGTCTCCGATGAGCAGGCGTTAATGGCACACACCGTACTGGTCGTCGTGCAAAGAGACCACCTTTGTGCAGCCTTCTGGCCACGGTAAAACGCGATAACGGACGTCCAGTTGTCTGTGTCTTGCGATTTCTTCCGCTGTCTGCCGTCTGTCTCTTCTCGCCTGTAGGACAATATACCGGTCGTCCGACGCCGTAATTGCTCGTGGACGACCACTGTTAAACTCTCGGACAGCTGTTCCTGTCGTTTGAAATGCTCTCCAAGCTCGTGAAACGATGCTGTGAGCGATCCCGAACTCCTCGGCCACACTAGTCACACTTCGACATTCTTCCAACTTCCCAATGACGCGACCTCGGGTAAAGTCATCCAGATGCCGTCTACTGGATTGCCTGTTGGCCATATCACACGGCAGCAGCAACTCGACGTCGTTCAAACCGATGTACACCGTGCAATAGCTTTCACCGAATTGCTGAGCGTAGGAGAATTTGTCATTTTCATGTAGGACTTCCGTCCACAGGTAGTAGAGTTTAGGTCCCAGCCACCTACAGCGACATCGCCTTTTGGGCGGGACACAGAAACGGAAGGAATGAGAGCAAGTGTAGCGACTTTTGACAGAACAGTTTGTAGTGAGATTAAAGTACAGTAGATGGCGCCACCGTACAAGTACGATATTGCACATTGATGGGTGAGAGAATTTCAGGGAGGACATAGGAAAGGATACCCATTTAACCAGTGGGTCCAGCCTGGGGGCCGTCACTTTACGTGCTCGTCCGATATTCAGCGATTGTTAGTAAATCAGCCCAGGCTTGAACCTGGGGACCCAGCATCGATAGTCTGAAACACTAACCACTAAGCCATCCGCGGCTCGAATTGCTGAGCGTACACCACCTGTGTGCTTTATATCCTTCCGACACTCCCCCTCCCACTATACGTCATGCTGCACATATGCGCATGCCCTACCGTACCGGACCCTAGTCTATCTCCTGAGTGGTCTTTCGGTCCGTTCTGCCTGCTCGTTCCGCTGTTATGCTAATTTCTCCTCTTCGTCCGTAATATTTGCACACCAGTGTATAAAGAAATTATTCACAATCTAAGAACGGATATACAGCACGTTAGTAGATTGTGAATAATTTTTTTTTCTCTTTCATTTCATTGTTTTTCTCTTAGAGAAATCCTTCATCTCAGTGTTTTTCTCCTAAAAAATCCTACAGAGGAGACTCTAAGCTTTAACGATTTAAAGAAATTGAAAAGAAAAAGAACGTGGAACGATTACAGAATATTATTTCAATGGCATCTATAACTATACTTTCCAATTCTGCTAACACCATGAATAAGAATATACTTCCTGTTGTAAAATTATGCTAACAACATGGAATAGGTCACGCCAAGCCACTACCAATAATAATCATGGTACTGGAATGACTTACAATATATTTTACATGCTCTTTATGTAACTTTTGAAAGAATATTGTCGTTAAGACTTCTCAGGTAAAGAAATTTTCCAATAAAAAAATTCAGTCAAAAAGCATATCTAATTAGGTCAGAAGCAGATGGAAATATTAAAAAAAAATGAGAAACCCAGTTTCCATTTTTAATGAGAATATTACAGTACACCTTTTGGTTTTGTAAAACGTTTGCAAGTTCACGTTTTCTTTTTCCATTTATTTTCGCATATAGCAGTCTTCTGCCTGTGAATTTTCCGAGAGGATATGTAAATTACTTATATGCAGTTCAGTCAAAGAAGAAAACGTAACCAGCAGCCAGATGGCATGCGTAGTGACATATGCAAATCATGTAAGATATGTAAAAGGACATGAACTCGCGGACGGCATGCAGTTTCTGGTGAAAATGGCGAAAGGACGTGACCCAAGAGAGTTTGAAAGAGGGATGATTGTTGGCTACCGACTGAAGGGTGGTAGTATTACAGAAATGGCCGATATTGTGGGCTGTTCACGTGATGCAGTTGTTAAAGAGTTCCAGAAATGGAAGGACACCAGCAAGATCGGAAGTAATAGGCGTACTAGTAAACGCCCACTGAGCACTGATGACCATGGACAGTGACGGTTATCCCGATCAGTACGATCCAACATGCGGACCGCAGTGGAACAGCTGGCCAGAGCACTTAATGCAGGTACATTGATCAACATATCGCAGGCTATAGTCCAACAAACTCTGCTGTCTGTGGATCTCCGGAGCCACCGTCCACTCAAGGTACCCAGGTTGACAGCCAAACATCGACGATTACGTCGTCAGTTTGCATCACAGATGAAGCATTGAGCCATTGAACAGTGGGAGAAAGTCGCCTTTTCGGACGAGTCGCGTTTTCTGCTTTATCGAGTGGATGGTCGATGTAGAGTGCGGCGAAGCACTGCCGACAGAAATCAACCAGATATAATGCTCTAGAAGAAGCAGACAAGAGGTGGATGTGTGTTCGTGTGAGGCATGTTTTCCTGGGACTCATTGGGAGTAATCATCTCCCTCCATCTCACGATGAACGCTTCAGGCTACCTATCCATTGTGGCGGATCAGGAGTTCCCATTCATGGTGACTGTCTACCCCGATAACATGCGTTGCTTCCAGCAAAGTAATGCATTTTTTGCTGCTATGTGTGTGCGAGAACGATTTGAGGATCATTCCAGTGAATTTCGCATACTATCTGGGCCACTGTGCTTGCCGGACATCAATCCCATTAAACATCTGTAGGATTATCTTGACCAACAGGTTCAACGTATGGAACCACCACCAATAACTTTTCATGATCTGCGAGAAGTTCTGGTGTCTATATGGTATAGCATACCTACAGAAACGTTCAGAGGACTAACTGAACCAATGTCACGCCGTATATCTGCGGTATCGGTGGCAGGAGACGGTCATGCATCATACTATTAAGTGGTTGTAATTTTTTAAACTGAAATGTGTATATAAAAATTATCCGAATACTAGGGTAAAAGGAAATTTTTCTTTTAAAATAATTGTGTGGGGTCACACACGAAACTGCAAATCTAGGTGCCGGGCACCTTTCAGATGACCGGCCCTACCTGAAGAGACTGCTAAACCTGATTCTATAACTCTTCATGGCTTGCACTGAGCTACCTACGCAGTCGTATCAAAATAATATGACCACCTACCTAATAATAGGAATAACCACCCTTTTCCCGGATGACAGCGGCGAGACGGAGTGGCATGGACGTAATGAGGCCCTGGAAGGTTGCCCGAGGCACACGTGCCGATTTGGACTGCAGCAGACCACGAGGTCCCGGATATGACATGGTTGTGTGTCGGTAAGTCGAACCTGTCGATCCAAATAGTCCCACAAGTGCTCTATGGGATTGAGGTCGGGTGATTTCGCTGGCCAAGGGAGAACGGAGACATCGCTGTCGGGTTCTTGGAACCAGTCATGCATCCCCTCAGCGACGTGGCACGGTGCATTGTCCTGTTGGTATACACCATCACCTCCAGGGTAAGCGTCTTATATGAAGGACTGCATGTGGTCAGCGAGGATGGAGAGGTAGCCATTGGCGTCCAGGGACCTATCCAGTGGTACCAGTGGTCCCCGGTCACACCAAGAAAATATCCCCTTACAGGCCACCACAGGCCTGTAATTGACCGACAAGCATATCCGGGTGTTGGTTCTCGTGTGTGCGACGCCGTATCTGCCAGGTTCGTCACTTCTGTGGGGTAGAAACCTCGATTCGTTGGAGAAGGCAACCTTTTCACACTCTTCCACTGTCCAACGATGGTAGTCCCATGCGAACTGCAGGCGTCGTTGCCGATGGACCTGAGTTAACATGGGCGTCTTGACGCAACGTCGGCTCCGAAGACTCATGCGTAACAGGGTTCGCTCTACTGTTATCGGGGACACGTACCTGAGTGTCCCAGCATTCATTTGTATGGTCAATTGATGCACTGTTGCGTGCCGATTACCCTTTACCAATCGACGTTCTCCTCTGTTGTCGATGGCCTTTGGGACTCCATAGTTATGACGTCGGGGGGTACTTGGTGTGCCAGCGGTACATTCTTGGTACACACCCTTACTACAGCACCTCGCGGACAGCCCACGAAGTCTGCTGTTTCTGAGATGCTTCCACCCTTGGCGCGGTAGCCGATGATCATTCCTTTTTGAACATCCGTCGAATCACTACCTCTGCCCATTGTGCTCCCGTTGCGCACTATGGCCCATCTGTTCTGGCCGGCCGCTCATATTTCCGTGTGGTCGACCTTGTCACGTGCACACTGCGACGCGCATGGGCTGGTACATTGTGATTCTAGGAGTGGTCATGTTATTCTGATTCGACCGTGTATATCCTGCGGTAATAATGCTAATAATATTCAACAGCTGTTAGATTTCTAACAGCGTCGTGGACAAGCCGTTAGGAATCTAACAGCTGACGAATTCCACGAATATTTAAGGAGCGTAGAAGTCATGGTATCTACTTCAGGGTAACTAGCCCAGAAGGGGTAAGGAGGAGCAGTGCAGTAAAGAGACAAATATCCACTTCGGATCAAGTTTCGAACTGAGGATCTGCAATACGATAGGCATTTTGTTTATATTACATATATATAATCTTGTGAGATTATATATATAATATTTTAACAAAGACATCCCTCTTTCCACGTTTTAGCAAAACACAGCAACGGAAAATTTGTTATTCGGACACCGCCGGGGAAATGAATCCCGGATCTCTCAACATCTAGCCGAGCGTGTTAGCCTTATAACAATTTTTCGGTTGCTGTGTGTTGCTAAAACGTGGAAAGAGCGATGTCTTTGTTTATTCTATGACGACACGTATTTGGAGGATTTTCACCTTGTGAGATTGCTCAACCACCGGGCGACTTTCCGCGGGAAATCTAATTCTAAATTCTAGTGAAGCATGGATGTTGTGTGAATTGTGGTTTTTGTCTCCCTCAATTTCTCGGAATTAGTAACCATAATTTAAAATTAATAGCCTCTGAAGGGGAGGGAAAGAAAGGCAGTTTCCTCTTGTGTTCCTTGTTCATAGGCTCAAAGAAATTAGAAGTCGAAGGGCGAAGGTGGAGGGGGGATGCTGAATCTAGTGGCCTACCGACACAATCTCTTTGAAATTAAATCATTACTTTTTCATTCGTACATATAGATTTTGCCTACCTAGATAGAAATAGAACGATATTTCTAAAGTCACGTTTGTTTTTCTTGCTTGCATATCCAGAGCCAGGTGCATACCTAGATGCCATGTGCGTCGCTGTTTCTAAAATGTGACCGCCCTCAGCACGGCGCACAGTTTCGTCTAGAAAGCGAGACAGAAGCTGCAGAAGAATTTCGGCATACCTGATGAATTAATGTTTATTTTTATCCTGGAATCCATTTGTTGGGCACACGAAGTGGCAGTAGCAACGGAAATCATAGAACGAGTCCTGTGATATGCATACTGAGCATGATAGTCTCAAGTACACTGGGTTGAGGTCGTTGTCAAGGTTGTTTGTGGTGTGTCTGCCCTAGGGATGCAAACCTTGCTCTTTCTCGGCCTCGTGGCATGCCTCCGGTCACCATGGAATAGTAGCCGCTATAACCTGCTGGTGACTGAGCTTTGGAATAACAACTTTCGAAATTTCTCTTTTCTCAAAAGTATTTACGGAACTAAAACGTACCAGACGGTCATGATTAATGTTTCGTGCATTGCTTTCAATTTGATGGGCTTTCGAAGTTTTTCTGCGCTATGTTGGCATCGGAGCTGAACGCTACTACGATCCATACCATTTACAGTGACATTCTAAGTTCATGTTTTCGGGAATCCATCATTATGAACGTTGCATTCGTCATTTTATAACGGTGTAATTACGACTTCCGGTAACTGAATATTTATTTTTTAAATATACACTATATTGACAAAAGTCACCGGACACCTAGAAGAGAAACACAACATAGCATTTATTGACATGCATTCGATCCACCTTTGGCCTTAATGCATGCACTGACCCTTCGAGACATGCTTTCGACAGGTTTTTGGAACATAGCGATAGGCATGCGCTTCCATTCAGTACAAAATGCTACCGCTAACTGTTGCTTAGTAGTAGGCCTTGGTTCCAAACTTCTTATGCGGTACCCTAATTCCTTCCGTAGGTGTTCTATGGGATTAAAATCAAGGCTCTGTGCTGGCCAGTCCACACACGATACGGAATTATCGTCAAACCACGCCGTAACAGTCCTTGCTTTATGGCTCGGTGCATTATCCTGCTGGTACCAACAAGGCTCGGTTCCATAGTATTGCCGCAGAGCACACGAATACACTGCAAGCTCCAAACTTAACCGTAGGAACAGTACACTGTGGTAAATAACGTTCCCCGGCTGCCGCCATACCCACACACGGCCATCAGACTGATGAATCGTGTATCTGGATTCATCAGTCCATAGGACCCGTTTTCACTGATCTACGGTCCACGATAAATGTTCTTTACACTATGCTAAACAACGAGTAGCATTCCGAGTGGGGATGAAAGGCTTACGAGCAGCCGCACGACCACGGTAACCCATGGAATGAAGTTCTCTGTGAATGATACGCGTACATACCGAGGTTCCAGCCTTTTTACTTACCTGTACACCGAGGTCTTGTACAGTACTCCGTCGATTAGCCGTAACGACTCTGCCGCCCCGGTGGCGCAGTGGTCTAAGCGATGGCCTCTGATCATTCGTCCGTAAGGGGTCTGGGTTCGAATCCCGGTGAGGCATGGATGTTGTGTTTGTCTTACGGCACTGGTTCTCTCCCTTCCCTGGAACCAGTGACTCTAAATTAGGGACGGGCGACTGCTTATAGCCCATTGAGTTGCTCATGGTGGTCGTTAAACCTCCAATCAAAAAAAAAAAAAAAAAAAAAAAAAAAAAAACGACTCTCCTGAGGCTTCGACGTCCTCTATCATTGAATTTCTTTGGTCTGCCGGTACGTTTTGCTGCTTAAGGCACGCCATGTGTCTTCCACTTATTCAGTACATCTAAAACAGTTGACTTGGGTTTGTTTAAACGCCTCTCGGTTTCTCTTATGGACAACCCACTAATATAACACCCAACAAACTTTCCTTTCTCAAAGTCAGTTCTCTCTCGCCGCGACATTGTCACTCAACCTCAGAGTGAGATATGATCGCAATCAGTTGCAGGCTTGTTTTTATACCGTTTACAGCTGTACCACGCACCTTAACAACGCAGCGGATCCATTCATATGCTTTTAGTGGGGTGTCGGGTGACTTTTGTCAATATAGTGTGTAATGCATACAAACTTACGGAAATGACCATCTTAGTTCCATTACTTTATAAATCCAGTAGCTCGTTGCGAATCTTGAGGGTGCTGTTCAGTCACATAGAGTATACCCTGCAGCCCCGCGGTGTGGGCCCCCAGACAGACAGGGGCCTCGATATTCCTGTAGATAATAATTTCCACAGCATTCATTGCAATCTTAAAGAAATGCCTTCATTGCATAGCACTTACAGTCAAACTATTATCCTTATTAAAATCTCTGTTACTAAAGCGGGATCCATAACTAATATTCTTTTTACATTTTCAGTGGAGAGGGCAAACTGGAGAGGATTTGCGTGTTTTTTCTTAAGCCCCCGACAGAGGAAGAGAATTTCATTACCACACTAGATCTTAATTAGTACGTATTATGACTGAACCATTTGCTCTGGGAAACGGAGCCGCACTCCCGGTGTGTTCATTCCTTCTGGGTTGTGCAAGAGTAAAGATCTTCTACTGGTTTCCGAAACCGGGGAGATCAGCTAAGTTGTTAAGTAGCAAAATGTTCCTTCAGCAATCGATCTCTCCCACTTGGTTTGGTCTTTTTTTTTTTAGCGTGATTTGCCCCCTCCTAGATTTAATTTTTATATAGTTGGATGAATAATATATATAATATGACCTATATAATATGATCCAATTCAACTGTGAACTAGTAAGGAAAGCAACTGAAAACAACCAAAGCCTAAAGATAGCAAAGGGACATCTCACTAAGGGAAGAAAACAGATTATGGCACTCAGAAAACAAGATGGTTCTGTAACAAGAAATAGAGGCGAAATTTTGACAAGAGTGAAAGATTTCTATTCCAAATTATATGAAAGGTATGATATATGTACTCCAGACATCATGAAAGGTACCAGTACCAGAGTTCTTCCAGTCCTCCCAGCAGAAATTACACATGTAATCAAGAACATGTAGCAGGGAAAAGCTCCAGGAGAAGATGGAATTACTTTAGACATCATACAAGAAGCAAGTGGAGAAATCGAAACAGTACTCGCCCAAATTTTCACTCAATGTCTTAATGAAGGGAAGATTCCTGAGGATTGGAACAATGCTACATTGATCTTGCTACATAAAAAAGGTGACATTGAGGATCTCCGGAACTACAGACCTATCAGCCTCCTACCAGTGGTTTATAAAATCTTCATGAAAGTTCTTTCACACCGCTTAAAGGTGACACTGGGCATGGCTCAACCGAGAGAACAAGCTGGATTCAGGAGTGGCTACAGCACAATAGATCATATCCACGTCCTGAGAGAACTAATTGAAAGAGCGAGGGAATATGAACTTCCGTTGTGCATGGCTTTTATCGATTAAGAAAAAGCCTTTGATTCGGTGAAACCATCAGCAGTTACAATGGCCCTGAAATCCTGCGGTATTGAAGATGCATACATTAATATTATTAATAACATCTATGAAAATGCAAGTGCAAAGATTCGGCTGTTTGAAAATACAACACACATAAAAGTTGGAAAAGGAGTGAGACAAGGTGACACCATATCTCCGAAGCTCTTTAATGCCACATTGGAAATTGTCTTTCAATCACTGAACTGGGAAAACAAAGGGATAAAGATTAATGGAGATTATCTAACTCACCTTCGTTTTGCTGGTGACATAGTCATTTTTGCAACTACCCCATCAGAGCTGCAGAGTATGATCCAGGAACTTGCTGACAAGAGTAAAGAAGTGGGATTAAAAATGAACTTTCAGAAGACAAAAGTGATGTTCAATGCTTTTACAAGAAATGAAGATTTATCGATTGATGGTGAAAAGCAGGAAATAAGAGACACGTACATTTATCTTGGACAGCAGATATCAAATGAGGTTCGCATTGATGAAGAAATTAATCGGCGTACAAAACTTGCCTGGAGAGCTTTTGGAAGAAAAGCATAATTTTCAAGAGCAATATGCCATTATGTCTTAAAAGAAAAGTGCTTGATCAATGCATCCTTCCAGTGCTTACGTATGGTGCAGAGACGTGGACCTTAACTAGAAGAGACATACAAAGTCTGCAGACAACTCAAAGCAGCATGGAGAGGTGCATACTTGTTGTAACCAGGAGAGGTAAGAAGAGGAACTCGTGGATCCGAAAAATGACAAGAGTGGAAGACATCATGATCAGAGTTAAATCCCTGAAATGGCAATGGGCTGGGCATACTGCCAGAAGGACAGACCATCGATGGACAGCCGAAATTTTAGATTGGATTTCAAGGGACAGGAAAAGACCCAAAAGAAGACCACATGGGAGATGGGTGGATGAAATTCGAAAGTATGCGGGAGTGACATGGATGAGACTGGCACAAGACAGACCGTTGTGGAGGAAACTTGCGGAGACCTTCGTCCAGCAGTGGATTGATAATGGTTGACAATGATGATCATGATGATATAATATTACGCATAATTTTAATATATCCACACGCTTTTTGTCTGTGTGTGATGAGGAGATTTCACGATCTGTTCAAAAACATCGAATGTGAGCAAAACTAATTTTGTTTAGTGCCTTAAACAATTTTGTCGCAGGGGAGGATACAGCTGTTTTATGCTACGTTCCTGTTCCGATTCTTTAAAAACATCGAGATTGGTAAACCAGCGATTGGTAAATTTAAGATCTTATGGAAAAAGGGTTAGTGTAGATAAAGTCACAACTCAAAGTATTACAGTCCCTCAAACAGTTTCTCCCAAACTATTATTGAACGAAACAACAGCGTCAGAGTAAAGAAAAACGATTTCGAAATAACGATGTAATGAGTTTTTGTAAATATTAGCGGCTTTGTGCAATTTGATGCATCGATAAGTACGTACTTCATGCTGCTAAACGTGTATGTGTAGTAGTTATTGATTTTCAAGTTACAGCGTAGCAAGCAGGTTAAACATTTCTAACAAAAACTTTATAACTTGACCGATTTGTCAGATTATAGATTTACTCCGGACACGCAGGCTGCTTATTTTCTTTTGTTACACGTTCCATACTGCTCTTGTTCTCCCCTGACTATGAAATTTTTAAGTTTTATTATAAATTGTTTAGGAAATATAAGATATTTCATGTTGGAAATCACAATAAATTTAAATATTCTAAAATAAAATCCTATAGCCAGAGTCACTTACGCAAAATTTGAATCCGTCAGAAGTTGGAATAATGGCCGTCAGACCGCCTGTACTCAAGACGTTGCGATCGTCTTAGGAGGATAAGGGTGTACGGAAAAAATAATCTCAAGGGACTACGGTATTAGCAATATCTGATGAATGACTATACTAAAAATGAAAAGATGGAGGCATTTTGTTTTTTATATTCTAGGTATTTTGGAAAATCATGCACCTGTTTTTCGAACGTGTGGCGTGCCTGCACCGCAGGACGCACATGAGATAAAGGCAGACAGCAATGAGAGCACATGTCCGCGTAGCTCAGTTGGGAGAGCGACTTACTCCGGAGTGAGGGGACCCGGTTCAATGCCCGGCGTGGACAGGCCTGTGTTTTCACATTGGCGCCCGAACTTCAAGGATGACGTGGGCGTTACGTTTCTCGCAATGGTGTGATGCTCTTTCCTCACCGCGAGACAGGAAAAATGAGAATCCCTTTTTCAGTGCTTCGAAAAAATAAATGTGTGTGATGTTACGTTCCACACACCGAATTGTCTGGGATTTCTCAAATGCACGTTCTTCATGGGATGACTGCGTACAGCGAAACATGGTCCCGCCTGATCCGTGGGCCATGCCCCCGGCCCTCTAGCATGGGGGGGAGTGACGTGCCTACACCGCAGGACGCACATGAGATAAAGGCAGATAGAAGTGAGAGAACATGTCTGCGTAGCTCAGTTGGGAGAGCGACTTACTCGGGAAAGGATCCTGGTTCGATGCCCGGCGTGGACAAACCTGTGTTTTCACAAACGGATTTCTACAAATCTGGATTCTAATTTTTATTTTAAATATTCCGAAACAATTGGATTGCATTTTTGGTATATTCATTGATGAAAAACATTTTCTTTGGATTAAAAAGAAAACGTTACTTGTATCATCAACATCTATGGATTGGAATAAACTGTGAACCTTCCGAAGTATATTTATTCACATGTACAAACTTTTTCATAATAACCGATTTAGTTTCAAACGAATCCCGCAGGGACATTAGCCAAATAATGAAATCAACTCATTTTATGCGTGCTAATTCTGCCTCCCCCTGCACGTAACTGAGTAGTCAGAGGTTCAGGCTTGTGCCTAATAATTCCAGTTTGTCCCGGGTTCAAATTTCTGATGAGGCACGGGCAAAGTATTTGTTTCATGTAGCTGGCTGTTCCTTTCCTATAACCAGTAGCCCTAAATTAGGGTCGATTTTCACCATTTGTTCCGATGTTTATCGACCCGATAAGGGTCGATAAACATCGGAACAAATGGTGAAAATCTTCCAAATACATGGAGACAATGTAAATGGACAAAGTCATCACTCTTCCCACGTTTTTCTTTATTAACACACAGCAACCAAAAAATTGTATTTCGACACCGCTCGGATCGAACCCCAGATCTCTGGATAACTAGCCGAGTGCGTTCGCTAGCGCGTTCCGAGCGCCGTGGATTGTTGGCACCGTAGTGTAAGGCGAACGCACTCGGCTAGTTATCGAGAGATCTGGGATTCGATCCCAGCGGTGTAGAAATACAATTTTTTGGTTGCTGTGTGTGAATTAAAGAAAAACGTGGAAAGAGGAATGACTTTGTCCATTTACATCGGACCAAAACAAAACAAAAAATGTGCAAACTTGTTCATGTTTAATGCATCCAGTTTGATGGTGAGTTCAAAAGGCACGAAGTTTAACATGAAGTTTCTTCATTTACAAACAGCACTCCAGAAATGTATAACAAGCACTTCTTTCCAAGACAAGGTAATGGTAACTGCAATCAGACTAAAAAATGATAGGCGAACTGTTCGATTGCTGTCAGTACAACGCAGAGAAAATGCGTTTATGTCACCTCCAGTCTCTCGGTAGGAAATCTTGGTTTAATAACAGGTCGGAGTTCTTTTGATGTGTTGTTTATTGGAGGCATGTTATTATCCTAAAAAGCAGACTGTAGTACAGTTTCTTCTGTGTGACAGCGATTGCCTTGCTGGAGCATATACGATCTTTCACCCTAAAATTCCATTAACTGTAGTTGTCCAGGATGCCTATTTATTAAGTGTAAAAAGCAGGTTGACGTTCATGGTGGCTCCGATAAGAATCAGTGTACTATGGCAGTACCAAACTATGGAGAATAACATTTATATGAGTAACCCAGCTTTCAATCGAATGTTCTTTGTGTCTTACTTTGTTTATAATTGGGTATTCTAGTACTTTTGGATGTATAGCCCACATCCATTCGTTTAATAACGGTCCTTGTGACTGAATAAAAGGGTCGGAATAAACCGTGAGGTGGAATCAGGGAAAAATGAAATGCATTTCGATTGATGTCCAGCAACACAGCCTACGGAGTTTTGCATTATAATTATTCAACAGTGGGTGACGGCGAATTTATTACACTGCATGGAAATAAGCCTCTTAAGCACTCATCGTAAGTGTCAGACAAAGTTCCCTTCTCCCGTAACAGACATGGTGAATGGAGGTGGTAATCGATGAGATCTGCAAGAACATATGGTAGCAAGCGAATGTCAGACTATGACTTCATAAAATCTGAGTTTCATCTGATGAAATATGTCAAACGGAAGTTATCCTTTTCTTTTCAGAACAAAATGGGATGAAAATGTTAGATATAGATACCATCCTTCCAGAAAATATGTTATAACCTGTACACGTACTAAAGCAAATCGAAATGACTTCCAATATAAAAATGATAAAGCCCGGATGTTCAAACATTAAAAATCTCCAAAATAGGCAAGTATTTATGCACTAAAACTCAAGAAATATGTATTAATGTAGAAGAAATATGCATTCAACATATCTGAAAGTTTTACTGGAGGATTTATATATTTACATAATGTGGATGTAGAAATCTGTTTTACTGGAGGATTCATATATTTTACTCTGGAATATTTTCATGATTGCACATGATAACCAAAGGCTTTATTTATATTTTCGAAATAAAAAGCATACCTTCTACATCATACATACATATCACTAAGCTTCTCTCTGAGATTCAGAGGTTAGCTCTGTAAAGAAATATAAACTACCAGATAAATTTTTAACTGATTGTTTACTTACTGTTGCCGTATCAAACTTCTCCATTTACAGCGATCTTGACACACAACTCGGGCTTCACTGACATCCGTCACACGACGTACACAAGAGTTTCTATACTTCATACTCATAATCTTTTTCTCATGCAGACACTCCTGAATCTGATCCTCCCATGACTTTCTTGGCCTTCCTCTGCCTTTTCTTCCTGCCACTTGGGCTAAAAGATTTTCTTAGTAAGCATCTCATCACTAATTCTTTCAACATGGCCAAACCACCGAAGCATATCAGTCTCCACCTTGCTAACAACATTTTGCTTCACATCACACAACTGCAACACATCTTAATTCCTCACACGATCAGAACGTGCCTTGCCACAAACACCCCTTAAGTAACGCACAAACGACTCCTATGTTTATTCTGTAGTACCCAGGTTTCACTGCCATACATCAGAGTAGGAACAATTATACTTTCATACACAGCCATGCGGGGCTCTCTTGCGAACCCGTCATTCCTGTGAAAACCTCCCAAAGCAGCCATGACTTTCAATGAAGAATTCACTCACCTACTAATTTCACCATCTAATTTGTTCTCTCTGTCAAACATGCTTCCTAAATACACAAACTCATTCACCTGGGCAATCACTGTGCCATTTAGACATATATTACATTCAGTGCTAACAGTTCCTTACTCAAAACCATAACTTTGGGTTTTCCCTTATTTATACTCAGTTTTAATTCCGTGCAAACTTCTTACATCCGGGACAACATATTCTGCAACTCACTTTTGCTCTCTGCCAACAGGGCCGTGTCATTAGCATACAGCAATCTTCACACACGCATATTACCAAGACATAAACCAATATTTTCCATCTTGGCATCAGGCAATGCAGGCATCCATAAATATATTAAACAGACATGGTGATATTGCACAACCTTGTCTGACTCCTGCACCAATAGAAAACCATTATGATTAAACACCATCCACTTGTACACACTCTCTACTGCCAGTATATGAATCTTTTACACTATTAAGTAGTGTAAAAGTCCCAGTAACACCATATTTATTCAGTACCATTCACAAAAGTATCATATTTACTCGGTCATAACTTTCTCTAAATCTATTAAGGCAGCAGAACCTTTCTTAACAACATCCAGATACCTTTCAATCATCATGCATAATGCAAAAAATTGGTTAGTGCAGCCATTGCCAGGCATAAAACAATTCTAAACATCCCACACTTTCTCTGGTGTAAGACCTCGTACTTTTTCAATAATGACCTTACTAAATACTTTTCCTGGCACACTCAGTAGGCTAATACCACGATAGTTCTTGCAGTCAGTCTGGTCACTTTTTCCCTTATGCAAGGGAACAATGATAGCATCCTTCCAATTCCGAAGAACCATTTCCAACTCCCAGAACAACTGGCAAATTTCAGTTAACCAATCAATTACAGAGTCACCACCATATTTCAACATTTCAGCAGTTATGCCATCAAGTCCCGGACGCTTACCGTTCTGAAGAGATTTTAGGGCTTTACACACCTCTTCTCTTGAGATCCCTCCTGTGCTTCCATCTTTTACTGTGACATCATCTGCTTTTGCCTCAGAATCCCTTTTGTTTTCTTGATCTAATAAGACACAGATGTATTCACCCCATCTTTCACTAATTATAAATCATTGGGCTCTCAAATCATTTCCTCGATTCTGTTCATCACACAACTTTGTTTCCCCTATTTTTCCTGAGTCTCATGCACTTCTAGAAAGTTTTTCTGTTTTCCAAAAAGTCAATTCATGCATTTTCACTTTCTCCTTCCTATCTTTTGCCTTACTGTGACGTACCTTCTGCCGGTGAAAAAATGCTTATATGTAGAAAGTTTATTTAAAGCGCGCAAAGTAAGTGTGGAGGGGGGCATACTGTACTTACATAATCAATAATTTCTTCTTGAAAATTTTATTAATTTTTTCAAATTTTTGCGAACCAGTATTGCTATAGAGCACCTTTAAATACTTTTTTTGCATATCTTTTCCTTGTGCGACAGGTATATTTTCAAAATGTCTTTTTTGAGGTCTTCTATCACTTTGAAAGAGTTTACTGAAATTTCATCCCTTTTATCCAGTGCAGATATAGCTGTCGAAAGTTTGGAAAAATAAGCATTAAACGTGATATTTCACTGATGATAGTTGATTTTCTTAAGAGTTGTTTGGATCTAACTATCATAGAGGAATCGTCATTCGGAAGGGCTTCCACGATATCTGAAATTCATTCCATTTGCAAAGCATAACAAGTGCAGCAGTCCATGTTCCTCACCTCGTTAAAACTGTCTGTGGTGGGAGATTTCATGCTGGAGCTGTTCCCTTAAATAATTGAATTAGATGGGGAGCTTTAAAAAATTATCTTCACACTTGATATCAATATCCGTCAAAGTCAGTAAATAATATTCTCACTTCTTCTGAAAATGCATAATGCATGAGCGAAACACGTGAGAAAGATCAGACTCGTATTTGGAAGTAAAACTTGTAAAGCTTTACCATCCTTTTTCATATAACTAGTAGCATCAATAAGGGAAAGTACTACCTCGTCGTAAGTTATTGTCTCAGGTCAGAAAATGTTTAAAGGTTTCTTAAACAGCAAATCTGTTAGTTTTTTTGAAATTCTTCAACACATATAATAAGACATGCTTGAGAAAATTTATTTGGGTGCTATTTCCGATAATGCCATTTGCTACCTAACTACCTACAACGTCTGTAGTTTCATCAATAGAGAACCAAATTTCTTTCTTGTAAACTTCTTCTCTCATCTTTTGAGTGTTATTTGCACAATACTTTTCTAAATAATGTTTGCACAAAGTCAATTCATTTGGAGCTATTTCTTTTATGAATTTCTCCAAGAAATACTTTAAGGCGGAATTTTCAAACTTCCAAAGGAAAATCCTCCATGTATAAAGGCCTTGTACAAATTCAGAGAAAATTCCGACTCGCGTGTGGATATAGACGCATAATTCAAAATTAGGCATTGTTTCGACTTTCTGTTTGCTAATACAAAGCTCTGCATATTGTGTATATCTAGTTGACAAATCTTACCTTTTGACGAGTAACTCCGACAAATAAGTGGGGACGAGGATGAGATTGCTAGTATTCACATTTATTACCTTTGTGTACAAATACACAATCATATGATATACGAAGACACACTCACTCCAACATAAACCTTAGTACAATAAATCACATAATACTCATTATTCAATTTTCACTTCGCAACTGCGCATCTTTTCTTTTTCGAACTTCGTCTCCTTCTCATCTCGGCACCGCAAACCAGATAAAAAAACCCACCAGCGCTCCGCGGTTGCGGTTCTTACGTCACCCACTATCAATTAATAATCACTAGCATTGCTGGGCTGCATCTGTGTCCAAGTTCCAACAGGCAAATTTTGTCTTTTGATTTCCGAGCTAGCCAAAGACTGGTCGTCTCAAGATGATGGGAAATGCGAAATATTTTCCACTGGAAACAAGCTTTTCACACACTTGACAAAATAATATCTTTGCATCCGTTAAAAATACACCTAGACAAAATCAGTCCGAAACTTATTCAGTATCCTACTGTCGCGCGTTTTTATTTAGGTCATATTAAACAATATTGTGCGGCTACCAGTCAACAATAGGAGAAGTGCCAGAAATAGTCCTTGAGGATCACATCATAGAAGAACTCTTTTATCTAAATTTGATGTATCATTGAAAATCAATAGCTAGATTTCACATACAGCAGTTCCAGGTGCTTATTCACGAAATGAAAAAAGAAAAAGATATAGTCACGTGCCCTTTACGTAGTTTGTCACCTGCTTATCCTATTCCCTTGCACTCAGGGGTAACTCACTTACAGCGTGTAAAAAAAAAAAAAAAAAGAACGGGAGCCATGACACCTGCGTGCTTCATGGTCACATTTCAACATCCAATGGCAGGCTGTTTCGTAGAGTACCCAACCTTATATCCCATCTTTAGTAAACCTGCCATGCACTGTTTACCTTGTTAAGATGCACTGTTTATCTTATCGATAAACAATTTGCCTGGCTCATGGATTTTGATACGCAGAATAAGTCCCGTGTGAATCCTTACAGGTACGGACCCTTACGAGTAGAAAGATAGGATTTCAGAAAAGGTGGTCTTTTTGCATAAAGAAACATTCACATTGCTGGTGCAGTTGTTTAGTTGAGAGTAGAATAAGCATTTCTCTTTTGATTGGAAGTGGATTCGTTTGAGTACCGCCATTTTGTAATGGGGAATAATTTTTTAACAAGCATTTTCGCTATTAAACAATGATGCTGTTCAGAGTTAAGTCTAAATCTCGATAATTCCGTTTTTCACAAGTGCTTTACCGGAAAATTTTCAGATTTATGCAAAAATATGCACTACATGTGAAAATATGCTTTCATTCTTCAAAGTGGCTAAATATGCAAAATACGCATCTTGCTTGAACATCCGGGCTTTAGTTATTAAACATAAATTCTAAAATGAATGAAATTTCGATATCCAGAAATGTAAAAGTCATACTTCCAGAAAAGTAACAGTATGAAATAAAAATTTTCAGTTCATTCATGAAATTATTCAAGAGTGAATAAACATCAACAAATCCCACATTCATCGTAGGGACCAGAAAGAGCTGAGCATGAATTGGCTTAATTGAGAAACAGTGATTTGTGTGCAAGAGTACTCTAACAAACATCCAAAATACTAGGGAATTAAATCCTTTGATTCAAGGAGATAATTGACGAGCGTAATCCCATTAAGCAGACAGAAATGTACGATAATGAATCCTGTAATGAGGTAGCCGGAGAATCGCCGACACTTCAGAATCCTAAGAATGCCTTCAAAGCTTTGATTTAACAATGATTTCTTTTTAAAAAGCGCAGCATTTTCAGGAGAAAAAGAAACTTTGTACTTTTAAAGGATTACAGTAAATTTCAAGTCAAAAGGTTTTCTGAAATAAATTTTTTTTATGCAGCTCATGAACTAGCATTTTCTGCTTTTTTCTGCCTTCATTGAACTACGTCAGTAGCTTAGGTTACAAGGAGTATCACATCCCTAATTTAGGGTTCTCAGTTCTCTGGAAGGGAGCAAGCTAGTGCCGAGATGATAAAAACAGTATTCGTGTCTTATTCAGAGAGCCGCCAGGAATTCCATTCCGTAACCACTTCATCACAGAGCGATTTATCCCGCCTTTCAAGGAGTCCAGTATTAAAAATTCGAATACTTAGTCGTAAAAATTTGAATATCCTGCAAACGTGCACTCTGTTGCAGTTAAAAGTTCACTACTTTGATTCTAATGCCATCTGTTGGGAACTACTAAAATTATATCCTTAAATCTACTGGAGCTGTACTGGGTAAGCATTTTATACTTTTCCCAGTCGGTCTTAAATCCGACAGAATTAGATAGAATAAATAAGCAACGTTTATTCGCAATTAAATATTTTATTTAAAGATCTACTATAGTTTTGCTGAGCGTTTGGCTCGGCTTTATCAGGACAAATGGAGCGTAGGCATTCAAATCACTGTGACATCATCAGCGTTTTGACGGTGACGGATTTGATGAGTTGTTTCCACGCGATTGAAAGAAACGGCATAGATATCATGTCGTTGAAAAGCCGTGAAGAATTGCAGTATATGTGGAAAGTTTTTAATAGAGGGTAATTCAAAATGATTGCCCCGATTACAAATAACAATAACGAGTTTATGAAGATAAAATGACAGCTGATATCCCCACACAAGAAAAAAGGAAGTTTATAATTTTATTGGAACCTACTGCTGTGTTGCTATGATGACGCAGGTAAGTGAGCTAGCTGCCCGTGCGCCAAAGCCAGTGGGAAGAAATGGCGACCGCAGCAGAAGCGTTTAGTGTGCTGGAGTTTGAAAAGTGTCATTCTGTTGTTACAGTGGAGAGAATGTTTCGTAATCGGTACAAACGTGCTTCACCAAATGCTAAGAGCATAAGGAGGTGGCATAGGCAATTTTATAGAAACAAATATATCTTTGTAAAGGGAGGACTGCTACCGGCCTACCACGAGTTTCAGAGGAAAACGTTGACAGAATTCTTCAGAGTTTTGAACGCAGTCCACGCAAGTCAACTTACCGCGCCATCCAGGAGCTGCGAATGCCACAAACAACTGTTTGGCGTTTTCTTAAACGGAAGCTGCAAATGAAACCCTTGAGAGTTCAAATTTTGCAAGCACTGAAGACCGACGACAAAGTGCTGCGTGCTACGTTCGCTGAAACCATGCAGGAAGCCATGAAGAATGACACATTTGCTTCACGCCTGATTTTCAATGATGAAGCTACCTTTCATATCAGTGGCAACGTAAACCGCTACAACACTCGCCTATAAGGCACAGAAAAACCTGTTTTTGTGATTGAACATGAGCGTGACTCACCAAAAGTCAATGTGTTCTGCGCAATTTCCAGTGCGAAGGTGACCTTTGTTCTTTATTGAAGATACAGTAACAGGTAACGTTTTATCTAGATATGATTCAGCAATCGCTACTTCCACAACTAGATGACGATTCCGGGGACTACATCCTACAGTAAGATGGAGCACCCCTACACTGGAATATGCACGTTCGCTAATGTTTGAACGAAATTCTTCCGAACCATTGGATTGGTTGTTGTGGACAGGACGACAGTGTTTTCTGCAAGTGGCCCCCCAGGTCTCTGGATCTTACTCCTTGTGACTTCTTTTTGTGGGGGTATGCAAAGACCATGTGTATGTGCCACCTTTGCCGAGAACACTGCAAGAACTAAAGATGCGTATTAAGCTTGCGCTGGCATCAGTGACTACGGACATGCTTCATAATGTATGGCATGAAATGGATAACCGTTTAGATGTTGTCCACGTGACCCAGGGTAGTCACATAGAACATTTGTAAGGTATGGAAACAAAATTCTAAACTTCTTTCTTTATTGTGCAAAAATGTGATCTATGTATCTGTGTTCATAAACCAGGTATTGTAATTTGCAATAGGGGTAATAATTTTGAATTACCCTGTAGCTTGATAGTAGAATCAGGTTTATTAATAAGTGAGACAGAATAAATAAGCAACGTTTATTCACAATTAAATATTTTATTTAAAGATCTATCTCAACATCACAAGTATTGTATTCATAAAATATATTGACATAATCTGTTTAGAGGTAACGTGCAAATTATCATCCTGGTTGGGAATCAATTTACTCATTTTGTTAGTTAAATGTACCGAAATGTAGAAGCTCTTTCCGGAATCGACAGCAATTCCCATTCAGGGTATGTGCGGTAACTTAACTAAGAATGTAGCAGATACGTTCAACAGTGTAAAGTTTTATAAATGTGTTTGAAAATCCTTACGTTTTTTTAAATCAAATAGAACAGGCATTTGAACTCCTTTCCTTGAAGTGCATAACATCCCAGTGAACAGCGCTGACGTAAGTTTATTTAGCGTCCCAGGAAGAAAAAACTGTTAATTCGCCACCCTTCTCATGGTTCATAGTATAGGGTGTTTGAAAAGAATTCAGGAATTCTAATGCATAATATATTGGTAAATTTGAGATATGCAACAATAATGTTTGCATTAGAAAATGTAAAAGCTATCCAAGTTAGAAACGCTTACACCGTTTTCAGCTGTGCCGAGCTGAACCTCTGCAGAGCTGTGCCGTCTCGTGTGATGAGATGAATCCCGTTTTCAGCTGTGCCGAGCTGAACCTCTGCAGAGCTGTGCCATGTCATGTGATCAGATGAATCCCGTTTTTAGCTGTACCGAGCTGAACCTCTGAAGGGTTGTGCCGCGTCGTGTGGTCAGATGAATCCCGTTTTCAGCTATGTTGAGCTGACGGGAAGGTGCAGTTGTGGCGTCAACAGCATGAGAGTGCCAGGTGGGCTCTGTTCAAGGCGGTGGTGGCTCCGTGATGGTTTGGAGAGCCTTCTCATGGGACATATTAGATTCCTTAGTGTGACTGCAGAGGTCCTTAACAGCTGCACGCTACCAGCATGTGCTAACTGATAACCTACACGCTTGCATGGCTTTCGCGCATCCTGCGGCTAATGGTCTGTTTCAGCAGCACAATGCGATGCTGAAATAGACCATGAGCCGCAGGTTATTTTTTAACCCTATACTATTGATATTACATTTTCGGATTTGTTTCTAATAAAACTCTCGCAAGTTCGTCCTATGGCTTTAAGTGGTGGCTAAAATTAATTCCACCACACAATGTTTTCATTAAGAGGGGAAAGCTCGTCTTATAACTACACTATCACATTTGTGCTAAGATCCTCGGGTGTGGGGTTTCGGGACAACACATCCGACGATGCTCAAGCAACTGTGGTACAAGCGCTCCCTAGATGGCGCTGCAGCTCACATTTTTATTTTCTTGTGGTTCCAAACATTACAGCTGATCGCTCAGGGTGTGCTAGCCAAATAGAGCACGGCTTGCAATCCCATGGAGTAACGCAATTCAACGTTGTTACACGAGTAGCTATTATATTATGTTTTTGGACTACAAAACTCACCAAAGTTTGTCCTCAGGCTTCGCGTGGTGACTAAAATTAATTCCCTAATACAATGGTTTCGTTAAGTGGAGAAGGTTCGTTGCTTCATTGAGTAAATAAAACATATGATGAAGAATCCGAGGCTGTCGTATGCACGATTGAATAGTTAAAAACTTGCATTTGAAAATGATATTTATTTACAAGTTAAAATCAGCTACACTGGCAAGCACTTTCGAGGCTACTTTAGCTTCATCATTGGGCCCAATTGCGCGAAAGGATGGTTACAGGCATTTATATACAATAATGGAATAACAAATGGTGTTGCCAAACTGGAAATGGGCATATTACAAATAATTATATGTAAATTAAACTCACGCATCTGGAGATCCAACAGGTGAAGCATTTAGCTGGTTCAACAGCAGAATCCAAGGGCGAGGTATAAAAACATAACAACCTCTGGAGGCAAACCGTGTAATACACAAACTTTCAGCAAGCAATAAAGAATGTTTATCAGGTGCAGAGGCAATCAGTGTGGTACGACTCCAGTCTGGGTAATGTTGACCTTGCGCCACTATGCGGGCTAAGGCAGAAGAGGTAGAGTCATCACGAACTGCATATTTGTACTCTGCCACCCGTACTTGCACTGAACGTAGGGTAGAGCCTATATAGGAGGTGTCTTCAGAATCCGGTGAATAAGAAATGAGTGGGATGTTATAAACACCAGATCTATGTAATGGGTGAATCTTGTCAGGGTCCGTGCGCAGCAAATTGAATAAATTGAAGGTGCGTATTCCAAAAGAAATATGGAACCTAGCGCAGGCATTCCCAAGGATGTTGACCCTGGTTGGGTTGTAATCAATCGTACCCACATATCGTACAGTGCGTTATTCAGAAACGCACTGTACGATATGTGGGTACGATTGAATTTCACCACCAGCGGACGTCAGCGTATATTTCTATGAAAGAGACCTTATTCGATTCAAAAATCTGTTACAAAATTATTTTCATTAGGAAGAGTATTTTTCACACATTTTGGTAGGATACTCTTCATTATGAAGAGTTTTTTTGCACCCATTTTCTTCTTTAAGTGATTTACAACTTTTTCGATAGGGCGCATAAAGTAATATTGCGTTATACTCTACACCTCTTCTTCTAACTGTTCAATTTGAAAATACCTTTTGCCTCTGATATCTTCTGCTATGGAAAACATTTTGCGCATAATTTTTCAATTTTCGTAACACACTTTTCAGCTACTAGTGGGAGTAAATCGCTATTTCTACTTGTGGATGTGCTTTATCGACTGTAGGAACGCGGTTATGTTTTTTTATTATTTTGCTTTTGTGACCGTTTCCATTTTGTGAATAACCTCGCTCACACTGCATTTTTTAAATTACGCAAGGTCGTATAAGTGTTTTTTAACTGATCCTTTAAGTTTTACAAAAATATACTTTGAATAATTGTTTCGTGTGTGAAAGGATTCATGAGACGTGATTATTATAACCAAAAATTCGGTATCATCTTTCCTGTGTTTTCTTTTGAAACAGAATTTTCGGAACCATATCTCAGCATTTAGTCTAGTATATCGACATCTACCTTTAGTGTTAAGTAGGATTTCTTTGTATTTCCCTATTTTAATTCATAACCTTTAAAAACGTACTGACTCTGAAAGATGTTTTATGCACTTTGCGTTGCTGTATTCCTGGTTTTACGCTGCTTTCTATTAAGACAAAAGAAAAAAATAATAATAAAGGGTGACTTTCCAGTGTTTCTTAAGGGAGAAATTTCTGCATTTTTTATATTCTAGACATCATTCCTGAAGCAAATAATCAACATTTATTAAAAATTAGGAAATGCATGTGAAATACTGTTTAGTACATAGAAGAAGAATACCTTGAAATTCTCAGCTGGTAGATGGGAAAATTTACAGTATGAATTTTTCAGATAACGATCCAGCAATGTGTTTTCACCATTTCTCACCAGTCTCAAGGGAATCGCTACCAACTGGACTCCGATAGTAGCATAGAACAAGAGAAAGCGGAACTTCTTTCTTGCAACCGAACTACGTCTGTGTGAGTATCTTTCTCTTTTTTCAACCCCTGTTATTTTTCTTTCCTTTCGTTTTTTTTTCTGCCTGAGACTGTTTCCCACTTTTCGTGTTTCTACACATTGTGTTTCCCTTTTTATTACATTTTCCTTTTTCTAAAACAATTATCTGGTTCTTTCTGTGTTTTCTTTTGCGCATGAAAAACCTCCTGGAAAGCATTCGCGAAAACAAAACGCCAAGGTGAAAACTGTTTCTGGAAAATCCACTTTTGATTTACTTTCACCCTTGTTTTGCAATTTTTTTTTGTGTGTGTGCGTTTTCTTTCCATACTTTCACAAAGTAAGCCGTCTTAAGAATTTTGGTTATTCTTTGCTCGGAACCCTCCTAAAGATTTCGAATTAGCGTTTTTAGTAACACTGGTTACGATATCGCGCAGTGTGCAGCTGTGAATATTTCTGTCTTTCTTTCGGATAGGATGTGAATATAAGAACTGCCAATTTTAAAGATTTATCCTGACAATTTTTTCCTTATCGTATGGATGTATAATTTGGATTAACGGACAATCTGAAGCCAGCATCGTGTAACACGTGTAGGGCAAGTTTTCTGTATAGCAAATGGTCACATGAAGGAAATACACATTACACTGATCAGATGCTTTATGGTTATTCACTCATTGAAGGTTCAATAATTCTCCTCGTGGTTTTAAGGCCCCTCTTCTCATTTTCCATCACAGTGAATGCAGGTATCTCATTACAACGCTGAAACAGCTTTAATGTATGCTGAACTTAGTTGGATTTCAAAGCATAAGCAACATGACGAAAATAGGATTTCTCTAGAAGTCTTTAAAATATTCGATAGCAAATAGGCGTAGAGATATTGTTTTATTACTACTACTTCCTTCTTCTTCTTTCTTCATCCAGCCAATTGAAACTATAGGTTTCCCTCATCTCTTTCCAAATGTTCTTGTCTTGGGCTTGTCTGTTCCACAGCTTTCCTGCATTTTTATATCATTCATCCATCTTCCCTCTGGTCTTCCCATTCTTCTCTTTTATTTGTATGGTCTCCATTCTGTTACTATTTTAGCCCATCATTTATTTTCCATTCTTGCTATATGGTCAGCCCATTTCCATTTTAAATTGAGAATCTTTTCACCTATGCCTAAAAATTTTGTTCTGGATCTTATATCTGTATTCCTTATTTTATCTTGAAGTCTTATAATTAGTAAATATCTTTCCATTTTATGTTGGGTCTTTTGCAATTTGTCTAAGATGTTTTTCTTGATAGGCCAGATTTCAGCGCCATATGTCATAATGGGTATTATACATTGATTTAAAAGTTTTGCTCTGTTTTCAGGTTTTATTTTACTACATAGAATATTCTTTAACTTTCCAAAGGCTTAAAGCTGTCCACCTCATTTTTATTCTTCTGTCAATTTCTTCCATAATTCCTTGTTTCTTTGTGTAATTAGTTTTTCTAGGTAAATGTATTCTTCCACACATTCCATTTCTTTATCATTCATTCTAATATTTTCTTGTGCTTCGCTATCATTAAGAGGGTTTGATATTATTTTTGTTTTTTCAATATTGATTTCTAATCCACTTTCTTTTGATAAATCTGTTAGTTCTTCTATCATTTCTTTTAATTCTTTTTTATTTTCTGAAATGAGGACTATGTCGTTTGCAAATCTTAAATTGTTCAACCCTACTTCGTTGACTACTACTGGATGCCAATAGGAAATGAAGAGAAAACGAATACATAATCGCAAATTATGGCAAAAGAATTAGTTATTTTGCATAGAGTCTTTTTGTTATTTAGCCAAATTGTCTGATACTTCCATATAAGCCCACAAGTGCTGTTTTTTTATGAGAGGAAGCATTTTCTAATTATTATGCAGTTGGAAACCATAAAAAGTTGTTTGTGTTTTCAGAGATTTAGGACGTGTATTCTTCCTTTGGATAAATCATCTTGTGCTATACCAGTGTCGGCAGAAACTTTTGGCTTTACATCCGAAAGTTTGTTTTCACGTTGATTCAGGCGATGGGTGTTAGAACTAGGAGTGAAGATTGTCCAAGTGATCCAGTGACAGAGAAGTTGAACATTCTAAAATACGATGCCCTCATTTTGTCAGCGTTGCGCTGTTCCTCCTAGTTGAAACAAAATATCCAATTTCTTTTCTAAATGGTGAGCAAAAGCCTCAGTTCTAATATAATATTAACTGATGCAGTTCGTCTCTGTTTTTAAGCAATGGAGAACTGACTGTAAGTTTCCTGCAGGTAACAACATAAAACTCATTTAATTTTGGATTACCCCTGAAGTGTTAGAAGAAGGTATAAGAATCTTCACTGTGCCACACACTCCCATTGTGTGTGTTAATTTTTCCGTTGCTGTAAAAGTTTCTTCACAGATAAAAATGAATTTTTTTACAGGTACTTGTCATTATCAGGAATATAATTAATTACTTCTCAGCAAAATGCATAGCATAGCGCTTTGTCGTTTGTCCTTACTTGTTAAGACATTTTCAGTCTGTTTGTATGAAGAACAAAATCTCTTAGCACTGCTGGCTGTGATGAATTAGTTCCGGAGGAGAATGGTGTCCATTTTGAGGACTGTGAGGAAAAAACGCGAACACACTCAAAGCAGCTTCCTTGAGCCTCCCTTTAAAAGCCCTTTTCTGCAAATCTAACATTCTTTGGTCGATTTCTTCAGGGTTTTTTTATATCCCCTTTGAAATCCTGTTGAACTCTCATCACAAATGATATTACGTGATACGCAAGTACACAAACGATTTTTGGGTTTGGGAAGTTATTCTAAACCTTCACGTACCTTGCAGATTGGAAATTCGATCATGGGTGCTGTCTGTGCACTTATGCAGTTATTCTGAGTAACCCGAAAGAACTTCTTTCACAGTTTCTATTTCCAGATATAACAAGCTCTTTCACCATCTTTATTTTCTTTTCTTTTCAGATTTGAAATTAGAAATGTCATTTTAGGCGATCCTATACAGTATGATTTTTATATTTTCTGGAGTTTAACAGTATCGATAATTTGCTGCTCAAGCTTCTTACTGTGTAGATGTGAACTGCAGTTAAAAGTTTTCAGTAACTGAAACTGGTGCTCGAAGCTCGAGCGACAAAAAGCAACAAATATGATATCAGATGACCCCTCTGTTTTATCAAATCTTTTTTATTCGATGATCCAGAAAGTTATAGAAATTTCTCATAGCTTCTCGAAGCTTTCTACTCTTGTGCTTCACTTTCTGCTTATCTGATTTTATGCTTCTCATAGGTTTTATGGACTCATTCTTTCAGTTATAATTCCAGATATTAGTTAGAAAGATATATTAGATTTCTGCCTCAGGCAAATATTACAAATAATATTACTTGAAAAATATTATCAGCTGCCTGGCAAAAATCCTGAGACTATCCTGAGACTCAGACGATGTCCCAGGATTCTACAATTTATATAAGTGAAAAATGTCAAGATGGCTCACGGTCTGTCTCTACTCTCGTGGCCCTCAGGGAGGCACCCAGAAGTTTCTTGCAGTGTTTTCACCCATGGAAAGATGAATTGTTCCATAGTACTTTTGTGCTGCGTATCACAAGAAAATTTCATTACATTGATTCTAGGGTCTCGGATGTGACGAGAAACCGGTTTATCGAGTTATGGGTGCGAGTCAGATTATTTGGGGTGCGGGCTGTGGCTTAATATTCAAGGGGTTTTGGTCCGGTGCGCTGCGGGTGAGGCAAGCTGGGCCTGCCTGAGATCCATCATGCCGCCATCTGGTCGGACAGAGGTTGCTTTAACCACTAGCCAACTCCTGGCCCTCCACTCTGGTGAAAGGATGGAGGTGTTTTACATCCTCTGTTTTCGTCAAACTCTCTACCTGCGCCCATGCTAAGTCGGAAGTTATCTAGCTGTCTAGTGGGTGAAACTCGCAACAAGTGACGCGCAAGACCAGATTTCTAGAAGGGTAACGAAAGCGCGCTTTGATCCCAGGGTCAAAGGTAGAAACAACGCTTCGTTTTTGCGCTGAATAATACCAATACTATATTGTGATAATCTGTATTGTTCTAGTGACACCTTTCATCACCTCCAATCATCATAGCTCATCACTCTAAATTACAATACTCAGCTTAAATTTTTCTTGTTTTTATATGTACCCTACCATCTCACAAAGAAAAGAAAAGTTCAGCTCGTCGTCCCCCTTGAGCTTGGCGTCCGGTGCTACTACATCGCTCGTACCACCCTAAAGACGGACATAGGTGTGGCAGTATTCAAGGGATATTTCATATAGATCACATCTGTGAAGACCCCCGGGTGTGACATTGTGCAAGGGTTGCGATAAATCGGGGGTCGGTATATCGAGAGTTGGCTGTATGTATTTCCAGTGTTACAAATTCAGTGATGAAAATGCCAAAATATTTTGTTGCTCCCGAGTAAAGAACTGTTGCTGGCTTACAGATTTTTTTTTCTGTCTATGCTAAATAGAACACTGAATATTTTCCTTTGCGAAGGCCATGTACCATGCAGTACAGTACAGGGTGCAATGCTCGGTGTGTCAAAAAAAAAAAAAATAGGGAAAAGATTGTTAGCCGATAGGTAGAAATTTCCTGCTTCTTATTATTGGAAATGAACCCATGAGCGTAGACTTATCCCAAAGGTTGTGTGGGACACAAACGATTGTTGTGATTGAACAAAATATTTCAAGTAATCTGCATTTATATAATTATTTTTCATTAAAGAATTACCATAATTACTATAATTTTTACATAAGAAATCACTGCAATATTTTGTTTCGTTCAGAAAACTAAAGATCATGAATGCGTGAACTGCAGGGCAGAAGTAATAATTACAAAACTGCGGCTATTTTTCCTGTTGTTAACGGCGAAAAGATCGCTGAACGAAGAGGCTGATTCGATGACATGCCATGAAATCGAAAGGTCGCTCTTAGTTGGCAGACTGAATATGACATCCGGAGCAAGAAAAGTGGATTAAGAGCTCTGACTGTACCCTGAGAGGATCAGAGCCCGAACCATGCCTTGCTACCAACGTCATCCAGGAAATCCGGTTCCTGATTAATAACATTAAACTCGCAACGGAACATTTGGTACAAGAAAATTATAGTACTCAATTATTCTGAATTTCAGTACAAATTCTAGAAATAATGATCCTTTGATATTGAAAAATTTAGAGAAGCATGCTACCTTGGATTACAGACGAAAGCCGAAAGTTGAAAGAGATTGTCCTCATATAAAAAAAAAATTAGGGAAGCATAGAATTTTGGATTACAGACGAAAACCGAAAGTTGAAGGAGAAGGACCCCACTTAAAAAGCAATTTAGAGAAACATGGTACCTTCGATTACAGACGAAAACCGAAAGTTAAAGGAGAGCGTCACCACTTAAAAAAAAACGTTAGAGAAGCATGGTACCTTGGATTACAGACGAAATCCGAAAGTTGAAGGAAAGGGTCCCCACTTAAATTTTTTTACAGAAACATGATACCTTGGATTACAGCCGAAAGTTGAAGGAGAGGGTACCCACTTAAAAAAATGAGAGAGATACGTCCCTGGTCCTCATACGATTCTACATTCGTGAACGAACCTTTGACAAGACGACCTTTATTCTGTTACTGCAACTACTTACTATGGCGTAGGTGCATTTTTTTCATTGCCGAATCTGCTTAAAGAGAAAACTCCGGAATTTCACTTCCAGGTAAAATACTTGTTCTTGTCGAAAAGGGTTTTTTTTTGCAGGAGGGGGGGGTGAGGCGGACGACCCCAGAGGTAAAATAGAACGAAACATCATGAATAACTTGGGATTCAAACCGCTGTCGTTCGAGAAGTTAGAAACTCGCATTCCACTTCACTTGACCTCAGACACCTTTACTCCGGAATAAGTTTTTAATTCTCTATATTTCGGGTTGTGCCCTTGAATGAACTTTAATACATTTTGAAGCAATGGATAAAAGCAATGCATGTCGCAGTTACGAGCTTCAATTTGTTTCTTTCCCATTTACACAGGAGGGAAAGTGGAAATTCGCACCTCCCGAAGAGATGTTTATTTTACATCCTCAGTTGAACAAATTCTTATTCGAAACATTTTGCAGAGTTGGTACATAAATGAAAGAGGCATAAAATTTTCCTTCCGAACTCTGCGGTCAACTGCGACTTAAACTGCCGAAATGCCGTCACATGTTCACTTTTCTAACACATCTTTCTGCATTCCATGGAAAGAATTCAGCATTTTGGTCGCCTGTTCTGACGAAGTTTCAAGAGTTGAATGTACGGGAGAAATAAGGTGAAACGTCTGCGACATTTTTGTAGAACATCTTTCTCCTTCGCATATGGTCTGATGTATAAAATATCATGCTCTTGAACAGCCTTTAACAAAATACTCTCAATGTAAAGTCCCGTAACTCAGGAAGCAGAAGTATACCTAGAATCTAAAGACGCCGGTTTTAATCTTACTTTACGACTACGTTTTCTTTTCTTTCATAGTAACGTGAGCTTACATAATATTGGTATAGAACGCAACAATCGTTTTCAATATTAAAAGTTTCATTCGCATCACAAGGAATGTACAAAACATATATGGAACAATGTATAGAACTAAATAATAACACAAGGAACTGTACACTAACTATACATAAAATAGTATAACTATACTAGTGATCCGAACTCATTGGGGTAGATAAAATCGAAGTTTCCAAGTTTTCGCACATCAACCAGATGGCTTTTTCAACGAAGGTAGACAGCAAATGGGATAATAGAACGCTTCAACAATTTGAACGCGGTGACTTGAATTGAAAGTAAACAATGAGATGCAAATGTTATTACTCAATTAAAGACACGAGGCATCATGTTCGTTTTGAACGCGGAATCCTTGGAGGAAAACAAAAGGCATTAACTATTTGAAGAATCGTTTCCAAATTCGTGGTAACTCTTGCGAGACGCTATCATTGCAGGCCTCATTATTGTAATGATCTTCCATGTTTCCCGAATGGCAGTGGATTTAAGAGTAGAGTAGAAAGTTAATTTCTTCATGTCATCCCACATTTGGTCGGCGGACTTGAACTTGACTTCTCTGGATAGAGCCGTGGTTCGTACTCCCTGCCAGTCACCCTTCCTTTCAAGGTGATCAAGCAATCTGCTGAAAACTATGATATGACCGCCCAATGCATGACAGAACCACCACCATGCTGCACTGTTGAGAGCAGACAGTCTGGGTTCTACGCTTCTGACGGTGTTCTCCACACGTAAACACGTCCTGCGGTGGGGAATAGTATGAATGTGGATTCATCCGACCACATTACAGGCTTTCATACATCGGCAGTCCACGTTGTATGTTCCTGGCACCACTGCCGTCGCCCCTGTGCATTTACCCGGGTCACCAGAGGTTTTGCAATAGCAGCTCTGCCATAAATATCTTGTTTATGCAGTTCCCTGCGCACTGTTTTCGTTAATACTGGTGTCTGAAGATGCAGATTGAGCTCCGCACTAATTTTCGGCGCCGTGGTCTTCTTAATACGGGTAGTAATCTTCTTTAATGTTCTCCTTTTTCTATCAGTCAGGGTCGTTTTCCGGACGGTTTTGTGTTTCGCAGACGAGGTTTTGCCACAAACACGTTATGCTGTCATGACACTAGACACAGTAGCACTCGATAGACCCACTACCCTTTCGATGCCGCCTCGGTGGCGTAGTGGTCTGGTCTAAGCGATGGCTTCTGATCATTTGTCCGAAAGTGGTCCGGGTTCGAATCCCGGTGTAGCATGGATGTTGTGTTTGTCTTGCGGTACTGGTTCTCCCTCTTTCCTGGAACCAGTGGCCCTAAATTAGGGACGGGCGACTGAATTGCTCACGGTGGTGGGGGAAAAATAACTCCGTCAGGTCGCTCATTTCGTCATCACCCTGAAACAAATTTTGCAACAAGAACTTCGCATGCCCTTAAACAGGAACTTGAGGTTCTAAACAAAGCTATTACTACCAAACAGTGTTGGATACCTTTGCGTATTGGGACGTACGCAGCTGCATTAAAAGTCACGTCCCTGAGCGTGGTGTTTACATTATTCTGTCCAACCCCTGTATCTCCTCCTTCATTAGACGCCTTTTTAGAGTCTACTTATTATTTTGACTCGTGAACCATTACTGATAAATAATTGCTTCCTTCACGATAAATGTTTGTGGAACACGGATTTCGGATTATCTGTGCCAGAGATTCGCTTTCTGCTCTGCGTTAGTCTGTGGATAAGGGTTTAGGGATGATGGGCCATCTCAATGGGTACTAGTGTCCCCTTTAAGAGTGTCATGTTTTTCTTCGCTCCGGAAGTTAACCAAAGTTTTCGACGTTTTTCGCATGCCTGTTTAGTTTCCTTGTGTGCTCAGTTCCATAAAGGTTTTGGATGCACTTTGTCATCATCCTTGAAAAGGGTGAGTGATTATTTTGTTTATTTTTGGTGTTGCAAATTATAACAGTCCTCTTGTTTATTTTTGAACAATGGAGACTTTCGAAGATGCTAACCCTAACGTTGCTTTAGTGGAAGCGTGAACCTATGCAAATTTCTCTGCCTTCAGCGTGCGTTCCACGAAGTCTAAGCCTCTTGCTACCTATGTAAATTAGGACACCTCTTCTTCTTCAGGCTCGCAGACTTAGTCCACAATGAAGCCATTGAATGCATCTCGCCCAGTACCCCCCCCCCCACTTTGCGGAGGCGGTACAACGCACTCCTCTTCAGCTCCTGCTGTAGTTCCATCGGATTTAGTCATCCCTGAGATATACTTAGGGTCAGCAGCACAGCAAGCTTTTCTTATCTGCGAGGGCAAGACCTGGAATTACGCTCCTTCAACTTACACTCAAATAATAAACGTAGTTTTTATTTTGTTATAGGAAATTATATATTATGATCGTTCAAAAATCGTACTTCAGGTTTTTGACATAATTTTATTAAAAATATAAAACTAAGTAAATACCCAAGAACCACAGGTTGTAAATACCAAGTAAAGCCTAAACGTCATGTGAACACTCAGAACATAACACTCTACAGAAATACAGAACGGAAAACAAACCAGCGCAGAACGATTGCGTATCGGATATTGAACGTAAAAAGTTTTAGGGGTAGGGCTTGGAAAAATTCCGTTGAAGGTCAAACGCTCAGATGGACTTCTTGAGGCAGAGCACAGATGATTAATTAGCTCTTCGTTCCAACAATATATTCGGAAAGGTCATGACAGTTAGACATATAAGCATGTTGTTTTCTATGTCTCCATTCACTGATTTGGGAAATTCCCTTCATGGATGCGAGATGTTCAAGCCTCATAGTGTTTGTTACTCTGTGCCCTGGTTATGGAATACCGTATGAGACGAACTAAAGTCTTTAAAAAAGAAATACTGAAGGGTGTATTTTTCTTTTATAGTTACAATTTCTATTTTTCGCATTCCCCAGAACATGAATTTACGCCCTTAAAATGACTACTGTGGTAGGGAAATCACCCTTCCTCCCCTCTCGGTAGCTACGGCCCTCCTCAGGATTGCTCATACTCTGCAAAGTCGGTTCGGCTAAGTATCGGCGGAAGACCAAGAACTCAGCACAACTGTACAATGTAGCTTATATTGTCCTTCGTTGAGAGAAACGCCTCTCTGTGGACGCCGTCGAAAAAATTGTGCGAAGCAAAGCATTGCTAATGTAAGAATGGAGAATTTTGCTATCTTATTCAAGCATTTTTCACATAAAAATTTTGCTATGTTATTTCAGGGAAAACTCCCAATATAGATAAAATGGAACGTTTCATTTTTAATTTTTCTTTCAAGAAAACGTTTCTGACAGAAATAAAGCTCAAATGAAATTAACGATTATTTTCATAGGTTAAAAAATAATTATTCGTTCGCTCCAAAAAAATCATTCAGAGGAATACTAGAAAGTGGGCCTTTTCTTGAGTGATCCACCGTGAAATGTCTCGGTTGACCAATCCACTCCTGGTTAAAGGGCTTTTAGAATTCGGAGTTACTAATAACAGTGTTCGTTTTACACAAAAACCGAAGCGATTGAGACAAATGAAGTTTGTTAAAACTTGCTTCCTGGCTGAATGCCAAAGAAAAAGGACGGTAGTGGCAGATATTGTTGTCTAATAACGCCATCTAACGGCGCTCCTCAAAAGTGAATTAACGTCTTCGATGCATATGACCCCAATGAATCCACTAAATATCAAAGTATGTGGATCAAATTGTGAGAGTTTACAAGGAGACATAGATTATGCAACTTTTTCCAACGATGCAAAAAAAAAAAATGAGTTTCTAAAGCTTTTTTGGGGGTCATTCATGTTTCAAGGCCAGTGGGACGCTGCTAGATATTAAAGACGATTGCGAATTTTTTTGGTTTGGTATAAGAAATCCATTCTCTAACTGTATCACACTATTACTACCTAATATTAATTCAGAAACTATTTCTTAAAATTATAACTTAAAATACTGTTTATGTGTGATTTTCGATTTTTTTTCAGGGCCAGAGGACCCTGCCTAGATATTGATATATTTCGTTGGAATTATTTATCAGCACACTGGGACTTATTAACCAACTTTTTCACGCTACAACTAAATCAATTTCGAAAAAAAAATTATTTTTGGCCCATCCTGATGAGTAATTGCCTTGCTGGAATATTGCCACTGGGATGCATGTTGGACATGAATGAGTGTAAATGGTCAGCTAGGATGTCCTTATATTTGGGGGCACTCAAAGTCGACTGTACACGTACCAAATGTCCCAAAGCATTCCAGCTGAAGACATCCCACCATCACTGAACCACCACCAGCCTGTACTGTTCCAACTTGACATGAACGGTCCATTGCTTCATTGACGCCGGATCTGCAGTCACCTATTGGATCGATGCAGTTTAAATCAGGATTTATCACTACAGGGTATCTGCTTTCAGTCCTCTGTGGTTCGGTATGTGTCTGTGCTTTTGCTCAGGCAAAGGGCTTTAGCTCAATGTAGTGCTGTTAACAGTGGGGATGTAGAGGGTAGCCGGCTGCTGAATCGTAGACTTTCAAGGATACGTTGCACTGTTCTTGCACTGACGTGGCGACTTGATCCACTGTTCAAGTCGGTGGTGATTTGTGATATTGTCTTGATCCTATCAGCTCGAACAAAAGGGCGTACACCACGCGACATCAAGGCTGGTTTACCTCTTCAATTTATTCCGGAGCTTGTTCTTTTGTCAGAATTTTCTTCCCGAAACACTCTTGACACTAGCACTATAAAACCCTGTTCTGTGGACGACTTTCGCGATGGATTGAACCATCCTACGGGTACCTACAATCTGCCCTGTGTCAAAAGCACCCAAATCACGTGCATTACCCATGACGCCTGTAAATGATCACTACTACTGTAGTTGTGGGCAATGGGTGCTTTTTAAGCCATAGGGTCGTCCAGTTATGCGTGATAATGTGGAAGTAACAGCCAAGTATTTGCATATTTATAATTCAATGCAACTTCAGTGTATGTGAAAGACCAGGAACAACCTAAACATTCCAATGTCTCCAGAAAAGACTCTCTAATACAGCTGCACAAACAATTTTGTTTAGCCTAAGCTTTTAGTCCAAACTATAACACTCATAGACATCTCATTGTTTTGTTGTTTGTTGGATGTAACTGACATCCTGTTGTTAAGAACATACCAAACACAGTCAAGTCTTTAAATCTGTGTCCTAGCAAATGTTCGGGTGGACACAGCAGCACATGCAGCCTAACTTGATACAGAACGTGTTCAATATGAGAGAAGCTTTAAATTCTCGCGTAATTAAAATGTATGTGTTCTAATATAGAGTGTACACGTCAATTCCAATAATGTGTATAAATCATGATCTATCAAACACCATATACACTCTTGTTTTAAACAAAATTCTTGCTCTGGATATCTAGCACATGTTTTCATTTTTCTCTAATATTTCTTGTGTATTACAAAAAGAATCTTTATGTATTGCATGAATGGCAAGAAAATAGGGAGGAAAAATATGTACAAGAAACCCAGGCATGACATTTATCTGCGTGTTTGTTTCATTTTAAATAATATGCAGGAGTACATCTAAATTTCAAACAGAAAAAGATTACCGGAAAATGGCTGAGCCGAGTGTTCAGAGAAGTAGGTTTCAGATTAGTCGTACAAGCCAAGCCGTACATGGGTTTGGGTCCCGGATGATGGGGAATGGGTGGTGTGCTTGTCTTTCCCTATGGGACCAGTGGTCCTAAATTAGGAACGGCGACTGCTTTATAGTCCCAAGAGTTTCTCTTGGTGGTCGTTAAACTCCAAAACAGAAAAAAGAAGAAAAAGATGTGTGGCTGGAGGAAATAAATCCATTCTTTACATTCGCTCTACTCTTCGGTTTGTAAAAAATATCTGTTTTCCAAAAGAAATCTTCTTAGAAAGAAAAATAAATATTTCTTTCTGCAAATATGACGGCATCAGTTAAACTGATGTACAATAGAAAACATACCACGAACATGTGAGATTTAGAAAGAACATCGTGAGTCCAAGTTGAAGAAAGTATATCGTGAGTCCAAATTTAGCAGAAATGAAAACAAATATATCTCAGTTTTTCATGAATTTCAAAATTCCAATCACACCGCCTATTGATACTGCTTCAAAACTTCTTGTTGCTAGGTATGTATTGTAATAGAAGAAAATCCAACTTCATCCTTACTTACGTAAACATTAATCATTACTAGAATTATAATCAATAGATCATGGCATTTTGCTCGTTTTCCTGTTTTGTACTTTCTAAGTAGGTTTTTTAACAGCGCCTAAAAATTATGCAGACATGAGAGCAATTGTACTACTGATTGGTTGTTATGCTAAAGAATTGTGTCATCTGCCTTAGAACTACTTTTTTGTGATCTATTAATTGTAGAACAGAAATAAGCATTGCATACGAATACGTGATGTTTATTACGTGTAACTCTGACAAACATTATAATGTATGCTAGATATGCACAACATGGTCTCGGCAAAATTATCATGGGTCGCCACCGGGAATCGAAGCCAGGGTCTTCCAGTTACGCGCCGGACATGCTACCACTGCACCACAGCGGCCTCGAATTCTCTAGACTCACATGTGATTAACTGCCAAACTACATATCAGGTTGCTGGGGATTCACCAAAGATGGAAGGTAGCAACTGAACAAATAACTAGGAGGCGAATAGATAATTAATTAAAACACTCGACGTGGATCAGGAACACCAAACAGAAATCATTGCTCTTTCCACGTTAATAAGTGAGTCTCGGAAAATTTCTCATTGGCCGCCACCGGGAATCGAACCCAGGGTATTCCAGTTACGCGCCGGAATATGCTACCACTGAACCAGTCTTCCAGTTACGCGCCAGAACATGCTACACCCGCGTAACTGGAATACCCTGGGTTCGATTCACGCTAGCGGCCGATGAGAATTTTTCCGAGACTCACTTGTTAACGTAGAAAGAGCGATGATTTCTGTTTGGTGTTCCTGATCCACGTCGAGTGTTTGAATTAATTATTCATTCGCCTCCTAGTTATTTGTTCAGTTGCTGCTTTCCATATTATTAACGAGACTCACTTATTAACGTGGAAAGAGAGATGATTTCTGTTTGGTGTTCCTGATCCACGTCGAGTGTTTGAATTAATTATCCATTCGCCTCCTAGTTATTTGTTCAGTTGCTGCTTTCCATATTATTAACGAGACTCACTTATTGACGTGGAAAGAGCGATAATTTCTGTTTGGTGTTCCTGATCCACGTCGAGTGTTTGAATTAATTATCCATTCGCCTCCTAGTTATTTGTTCAGTTGCTGCTTTCCATATTATTAACGAGACTCACTTATTAACGTGGAAAGAGAGATGGTTTCTGTTTGGTGTTCCTGATCCACGTCGAGTGTTTGAATTAATTATTCATTCGCCTCCTAGTTATTTGTTCAGTTGCTACTTTCCATCTTTTGTGAATCCCCAGCAACCTAATATGTAGTTTGGCAGTTAATCACATGTGAGTCTGGAGAATTCGAGGCCGCTGTGGTGCAGTGGTAGCACGTCCGGCGCTTAACCGGAAGACCCTGGGTTCGATTCCCGGTGGTGGCCGATGAGAATTTTTCCGAGACTCACTTATTAACGTGGAAAGAGCAATGACTTCTGTTTGGTGTTGGTGCACAACATGGTATCATAACAAAAATTCATCAAACATTTCACAGGACATTTCTCTAAGCTTAACTTCGAATTTCTAGTTCGTCCGGTATATGCAATATATTCACTGTTTTAAAAGTTCTAAGAAAATTTGGAAACCTTTCTGTTATCATAATAATCCACATAAAACATTTTACGTATTATGATTCAAGTATTAAAAAAAATCGAACTCTTAAGCGGAGAAAAAAAGCTTACCTGTGCAACCACAGCCACGAGAGTCAATTGAGTTCGGGCAACCTTATGGTCATCTTGGAGTTCGTAGGACTTCTCACATAAGCTCACTACGTGTGACGTCACAGATACTTACCGATGCGCCCGGAGACCTTCAATCTACGGTTTTTTCCCCAGGCGCTGGAAATTTAAATGACAGTGAAATGACTAAGAGATTATTTTCCTCTTACAATTGTTAGTATCGAGCCAAAGTAACGCTCGAAGCTCCGGGACCTCTACTGTGAGACACTACCACAAAGCAACGAAGCTCATTTATACAGTGAATAGAGAATAAAAGGAGAAAATAAATTATGTAATTCTTAAGATTGTGTATGCCAATTAACTGCGTTTACATCAATGAGAGGATAGCCGAAAGGAATGACTCGTCCCCGTAAATCAGGATCGGAAATTTTTAAGTTTCGTCGAAGTGATTAATATTTCATTTTGTCCCTGCACATGGATGACACTGTAATCTGTGCTTTAGTGTTAAATGATAACTCATTGAAATACATTTTCTTATACACTTACTTACTTTAAGCAAAGTACGTTTATTATTGACTCAAAGGAGTATTTTTACTGTGCAATTGAAACCGCCATTTCCACGTTACGATGAGCAACAGGAAAAATCTGTTAATTCTGAACAATATGCTCAACACTACGAGAGAAGTGTTCAAGTTTTTTTTATGATAACTCTGAGGCTTTCCGCGATCCTTCTCAATAAAATTATTCGGCATCCTTCTGTTAAAATGCAGATATGGAAATCTGATGCGTACCCCTAATTCTCCCTCTGTTTACTTTTGCAATAAATTTAGTGTACAAGTACTTAAAATACTAACCCTCTCCAAGTTTTCCACAGATTCTTATGGAGCAAGCCGACTATGCAAGAAAATTTTCAGCATGAAAAGTTTCATTTCCCTTTAATAAAATTTCTTCAAATAAGGTTTTGTTATCTATATATACGGTATTAAGACACATTGAGCACGAACCCTTTCATCTAATTCATCAAAGGTAGAATTTCACAGAGTCGTTATGACACTTACGGCACTGTGAGGTATGTCTCAAGATTCAAATATGGAAAAACTATACTCTGTTTCAGAAATCATTTTAAATAAAGCAGTGAATCATATAGTGTTATGTAATACATAAGGGAATCTCTAACTACTTCAAATAGGGAATTTGCTGCGAAAAGAAGCTAACTTCACGAATATGGATTGTAAATTACAATCCATATTATATCTAGATGCTCTGATTGGGCTGCAGCTTAGATGATTATCATCATTATGTAAGCTGCCGCTACAAATTCTCTAAGGAAGCATTTTTCTTAATTTATACTCATAAATTAGCATGAAATCTCTCACCACAAGAACAAAAATACGAGTTTCTTTTATTGTTGCTTTCAGCCTAGTGAAATTTCTTTCGAAGATTAACGAGCTTTTTTTACCGACAAAAAATAAAAATAAAGAAGCTCGTTTGTATCGATTCACTAGCTACGAAAAGGAAAATGGAGAAACGGAGCTCGCACACACACACACACACAGACGCATTCACTCGCATGCACGCACGCACATGCACATGTATTTATACAAAAACACACCTTCCTCACGGTGAGTCGTTCTTGCTGCTGTTTCGTGGCAAATGACTCTTTTCTTTATGATTCGACTATTCCTGTCGTTAGAAACTGATGGAAAATATTCACATTAACTTTACTACGTGTAAAACTCAGCAAAAGCAGTTAAGTATTGTGATAAATGGATTGAAATGAGTATAGGAGTATTATTGTTTATGATGTTTCTCGCGTAATGCCTTTCACCGAGGATTGGGTTCAGATTTCAGATAAAACAAACATGGAGTAATTAAATAGGAAATATATAATTTTTACAAGTATTTTATCGAAATAAACAACTCCTCATAGTCTTTGATGTTCATATTTAGTCCTCCGTTTGCGATCTTAGCAGATTAGTTTTCACTTTCTTGATTGTTTTATAGAGATGGCACCTTGTTTACAGTGCGGAACAGTTTCTTTTACACTGCTAAGAAAATTTTTGACTTTGATATTAAGGAAAGAGAAAGTTACTGTAAACTTAATATGGGCACAGCTACTCAGTAAATCCATTAAAAACAAGAGGAAACTGATTTTGTTTTAACAGATATTCCAGATGAATATCGACGAAGTGAAGACTGCCCACATATTCAGACATATGAAAATATATAAGCCACAGAACAGAGCAGTATTTGTCCTTTTCTTGTAGGACTTCCGTCCACAGTGAGTAGAGTTTAGGTCCCAGCCACCTACAGCGAGATCGCCTTTTGGGCAGGACACAGAAACGGAAGGAATGAGAGCAAGTCTAGCGACTTTGACAGAACAGTTTGTAGTGAGATTAGAGTACAGTAGATGGCGCCACCGTACAAGTACGATATTGCACATAGAGGGGCGAGATAATTTCGGGGGCATAGGAAAGGATACCCATTTAACCAGTGGGTCCAGCCTGGGGGCCGTCACTTAACGTGCTCGTCCGATGCACGGCGGATATTAAGCGATTGTTAGTAAATCACACCATCTCCGAAAGATCAGCTCAGGCTTGAACCTGGAGACCTTGCATCGATAGTCTGAATCACTAACCACTAAGCCATCCGCGGCTCAAGCCACAGAACAACAATAAAGCAGGAATAAATATTACAACTCCAGGGATAACTGGCCCTCCAGTTATTTGGGGAGCAGCGCTCCACGACTCGACCTTACCTTGTGACGGATCATCTTGTCTTCTTCTCATTGTGCGATTTCATTACCGCAGGAACAGCTGTTTTTAGATGATGGGGTGCAGCGCCCACGGCCCGAGACGATTTTTGCTATATGATATTTTCCTCTTTTAGTCTTTTGTTATGCACCTGATACGCAGGCGCCTCAGTTGTAAGTTTCTTTTGCTCTGATAATGGGCCAGCAGATTAGTTCCTTGTTCTGTTTTCTTTATTTCATAAAACGATACGGTAAGGGAGCCGTGAGCAAAAAGAAAAAAGCCGTCTCTGTGGGGCAGTGGTCTAAGCCATGGATTCTGATCTTAATTCGTCCGAGATGGGTCCGGGCTCGAATCCCGGTGAGGCATGGGTGTTGTGTTTGTATAACGGCACTGGCTCTCTCCATTCCCTGGAATCAGTTGTCCTAAATTAGGGACGGGCGAATGCTTTTAGCCCACTGTGTTGCTCACAATGGTTGTTAAACCTCCAAACAAAAAGAAAAGAACGAAAAGGGAACACAGAAAATGTTTTAAGATAATTCCAGCATAAAGAGGAAGTTTAGTCCTGCAGCAAATAACATCGGGTGACTGAGCAACGCTCACTGAGGAGGCTTTTCCTGACTGTTCTTCAGCAGACTGGATTCTGGAAGCCTAACATCTGCTTGAGACGACCAAGCTTGTTCTCCATCTGCTGATGAAAGACTTACAGCATATTAAAAAATAACGATGGAACAGAAGCTCCTAAAACAGAAAAGTAGACTCCGGATTGGAGGACAAATACGTCAGCTCATTTTCTTGACAAAAATGAACAAACAAAAATCCTTCTAATGCCAGCAGAGGATGACTCATACCGAAAATAGTAAACCCTGCCTATCAATAAAATACTGGGAAGAGATAAATTTTATACGCTGAGGTTTTATTGCGGTGTTTACTTCACCGCAATAAACACCGATGATTCTGGTAAAATACTTTCAGTACAAAATGTATGACTAATATAATCGCGGGTCTTATAACAATATCAGCCTTAATCCCATTAGTGAAGACCGGAGAGTGATCCGGATAGGAGAAGCAATGCACATGAAATTGCTGATACCCATCAGTCAAATTTGGGAAAAGGTCGTGAGAGGCTACGATGGGGCAAAAATAGCTTGGACTAGCGCAAATCTGAAGGTTCTCAGATATCTGTGTTCAGTTGCTTGGAATTTCCTTGTTCTGGGTAGTGTAATGGCTAGCATGCTCGACCGGAAATCGAGAGGTGCGGGTTTGATTCCTGCTCCAGAACGATGAAAATTTTCAAGTTTTCTGAAGGAAGTGGTTACATGGAATACAGTGAAAATTTGCCAATAATAGCTTTACAAATTTGGGATTTCAAACTTCGATGTGAAATTAGCAAAGAGGTGCCATGTTGCACTGGGAGGAATGGTTCCTTATCACTTTGTTCGTGTTCATTTCGTTCAAGATCACTTTGTCCGCCGTTCACTTTTTTCGCTGTTCATTTCGTCAACATTCATGGCTCACCGGTATTTGAACCTTGATCCATCTTGGACGAATGTTCAGAACCCATCGCCTTAGACCTCTGGGCCACTGGACGGCGGTCCGGGTTCGCATCCAGGTGAGTCATATATGTTGTGTTCGTCTGACGGCATTAGATATCACCCTTCTATGGGACCAGTCGCCCTAAATTAGGGACGGGCGACTACTTATAGGCCATCGAGTTACTCAGGGTAATCGTTAATCTCCAAAACAAACGGAAAATCTGTAAATAAACATTATTTCTGGACATGCAAGTGATCGGATATTAATGGCAGAGCAGTGCATTATAGGTCATTTAGAATTGATCGTTTACTATCGCGAAACTTTAAAGGCGTGTAATTTTGCATCTGCAAAAGTGGGGGAAATTCTTCGAACGCACCTTCCAAACATGAAAGGAATCCTTTGTATGAATATACAGTCGTATCGTATCAGAATACTTTGATCACCCCCGGAATCACAGTGCACCGGCCCAGGCGCGTAACAAGAGTGCACGTGACAAGGTCGACCACACGGAGATATAAACGGCTGGCCAGGACAGATGAGCGACAGTGAGCACAATGATCAAAGGTAGTGACTTCACTGACGTTCAAAAAGGAAAGATCATCGGATACCACGCCAAGGGTGGAAGCATCTTAGAAACAGCGGACTTCGTGGGCTTTTCGCGAGGTGCTGTAGTAAGAGTGTACCAAGAATGAACCACTGGCACATCGAGTACCTCCCGAAGTCATAACTGTGGAGCACCAAGGAACATCTTCCCCAGAGAAGAACGTCGCCATCGTCGACTGGTAAAGGGCAATCGACGCGCAACAGTGCATCAATTGACCACGCAAATAAACGCTGGGGCACCCAGGTACGTATCCCGATAACAGTAAAGTGAACCCTGTTACGCATGGGTCTCCGGAGTCGACGCTGCGTCAAGGCGCCCATGTTAACCCAAATCCATCGTCAACGACGCCTGCTGTTGGCATGGAAACAACACCCGAACACACTTGTCGGACAAGTACAGGCCAGCATTGGCGATGTTCATGCCTGGGGGATGTTTTCCTGGTATGACCTGGGACCGCTGGTATCACTGGATGGGTCCCTGAACACCAATGGCTACCTGTTCCATCCTCACTGATTGGCCGGCGAAATCGCCCGACCTCAATCCCATAGAGCACTTATGGGACTATTTGAATGGACAGGTTCGACGTGCCAACCCACAACCACGTCATCCCCGGGACCTCCGTGCTCTGCTGCAGTCCGAATGGGCACGTGTGCCTCGGGCAACTTTCCAGGGCCTCATTACGTCCATGCCACGCCGTCTCGCCGCCGACATCCGGGCCAAGGGAGGTTATTCCCATTATTAGGTAGGTGGTCATATTATTCTGATACGACTGTGTATATTCAGATACCCTTACTTTTTCTTGATACAACTGTATTCAAGTACATAATAACAAATATGTACGAATAGTAACTTTTGAGTGATTCTAATTTTTTCGAGCAAATAAATTCTAGCAATAAATTCTCAATGGTCTTACGTAATGTTCATAAACGCGAAGTACTAAATATCAAAATGTATGAATTCGATCTTTTTTATTCATATACAAATGGAATTGTGTTTCTATGCTGCTACCGATTAATGAAGTTAAGTTCACGGGACTATATGAATTAAGTACGTTTGTTGTGAACCTGATCGAATTCAGGGACAGGGACGATGTGTTTCTTCGCATCACACTTATATAAGCCAGCGCCAAAAAGAAGAAGTGCACCCAAAAACATTATTATGCAAGAAATTATGCAAATATTAATAATTTTTTATGACGATAAAATTCCTTAAAAATACAAAAAAAGACCAAAAAATGACTCCAATCCTGGTCAGCAAATAGTTAACCCTTGACCTTGGAACCGGAGACCAGTTTTCGTCTCAGGTCGTAAGAACCCTATGAAAAGCAGAAAGAAACAATGCCAGCAAGGTGGGATATATAGCATCGCATATTGTGCATTCCACACAGAGGATAACTCGTATTAAATGCACGATTGGATTCAAGTTTGATTAATTTTTAAGCTACGGAATTAAAATATAGTCAGCCAAACAGCGGCACAACTTTGTATAAGCGTGCAGACATGCCCAGCCCCACATATCCAAGAACGATAGCTCGACAGAAAATATAAATTGAATTTTTAAAATCCGCACTTTTCTTCCTGGTCTGCACGACACTTCTGCACCTGAACACACTGCAGAAACATATTATGAACTTCCCGTACTGAAAGCCATCATTCCTTCCTGCGAAAAATGGCATCATAAATGAATACAAATAATCTGCACGAATATTCGATTAGTGCTCAGCAGACACACGAATTTACTCGCGTAACAGAGACATCGGTACATCCGGATAAAAGATTATCCAGATAATCATACTGCAACTATTAACTTGTATGGCTTCAACCCTGCAAGATGGGTACGTATCGTCTTATGTTTTTAATCACATGCGGCCGCCTGGCGTAGTTGAAAACGAAGCTTGTTAGACAAAAAATATTTTTCAGCTGTCTAGTTTCGAAGTTCTTGAAAGCGCTGTGTGCTCCGATTTCACATACTAAATCAGTATGGATACCTATTATCATCCTAGTTGGCTTCATTTTACTTTTCTTACAAAATATCTGTTTAGCTGCTGTGTCTTGGGCCTTTGGCTAGACTTAACTTTGTCGTCCAAGTGCTCAGGGATTCACATTCCTGGTTAATTCTATTCTTGTCTGGCTTCGAATTTCTGATATGCAGCGAATGTCATAAGCATTCTTAAGACAATGTCTCTCCCTCGTGGGGAAACTAGTATCCTTAATATAGAAACAGACGAGTAGTTCTGAACTTATGTGCTTGTAGGTGTCAATAATGTTCCGAAATAGATTGTGAACAAAAAAAAAACAGCCTTCACCTGAGGTTGTTTGAGAATTCGGATGTGAATTTAGCAGTTTGGAAAAAGTATCAGGGCCCTTTTCTCCCTAGAGTGAAACCCATGACAAAAACAAACGACTCACCCTTAATTACCGTCGTGATGGGTTGAAGTATGGTCTAAGATAAGTCTGGATGCTTTCTTGCAGCACAGGGTTTTTCACTTTCCAGGAACCCTAAATTAGGAACATATGACGTCTGAGATATTCCTTATGGCATTAAACCCCACAAACACTTATGCAGCTGCGATTTCTTACGGATGAGAATGGATGTGAAAAAAATTTGATCATCCAGCATATCAAATTTCAAAAATAAATTTGAACGGTAAGAATTTACAAATGAATCTGGTAAATCAATAAAATCGGAAATATATATGTTAATTATGATATCGAGTAAAAGCTAACAATCAGAACTTTCTTTCCCTCTTAGATACGTTGTTTGGTGTTGTCACAAATTTAATAAGTTTGAAAAACAATCAATAGTCAGTTGGCAACTTAATCATGTTGAATAGATTTTATCTGGCGATCCTACATTTTTTCTAAGAATAGTCCTACATAAATAGAAGATTCCTTTGTATGCGAAGATGGACTATCTGTGTGTTGGTTTTTAGGCGGAAAAGAGGGACACTTGGCAGGGACATGCATCTCCAAGGAGAACCGCGATGCACGACGTTTTCATGGCCTGTGATTCACAATGGCCAATCTTCGTGGTCGTCGACCCGTTTTGTTGCTGGAACACCATTACCGCCACTGACCCAGATTTCCTTCCTTTCTTACGTACCTCACTTTCTCCGCTTTTGCTCTTTCTCGTGTGAGTGTCTGGGGGCTCAGGTCACTGATAAAAATCATTCAACATTTCTGAAAAGGGTGTTTACGTACGCGTCCCTGTCACAAGCCGCTTCAACCTAAGCTTCCTTTATTTCACGCATCGGAAATTCAATCGGAAAATTTCTCCGACGAGTCACGCATTTCTTCCTCCGAGTGCTGTATAATGACATATGAAATCATTTTGGGAACAACTAATTTGCATCATTATTTACTCTGTCTTCCATGATATTAATGACACTGGTCATCTTCATTAATTAAACAGGAGAAATGCAGAAATCCCATACTCGTTTGAAATGATCGAGGAAAATATTTAGTCATTAACAACGTCAGTTCCAACTGCTTTCCTAAGATTATCTTAAACTATTTGCATATCATTGTCACCAACCATTTTCAGTCTACTGCTGGATGAAGGTCTCTCCAAATCCCTTTCACCACTCGTCTTGAGAAATTCTCTTCCATGTCACACCTGCATGCTTTCGAATTTCATCCACCCATCTCCCAAGAGGTCTTCTGCATTTCCTCCCTGTCCGTTGATATCCCGTCAAGTGTTTCAGATGTCCAACAGTGGTCATTTCTTTAAAATTTCGTCCACACATCTCCCAAGTGGTCTTCTGCATTCACCCCCTGTCCGTTGATATCCAGTCTAGCGTTTCAGATGTCCAACGGTGGTCATTTCTTTGGAATTTCATTCACACATCTCCCAAGGGGTCTTCTTCTGCATTCACCCCCTGACCGTTGATATCCCGTCAAGTGTTTCAGATGTCCAACGGTGGTCATTTCTTTGGAATTTCGTCCACACATCTCTCAAGTGGTCTTCTTCTGCATTCACCCCCTGTCCGTTGATATCCAGTCTAGTGTTTCAGATGTCCAACGGTGGTCATTTCTTTGGAATTTCGTCCACACATCTCTCAAGTGGTCTTCTTCGGCATTCACCCCCTGTCCGTTGATATCCAGTCTAGTGTTTCAGATGTCCAACGGTGGTCATTTCTTTGGAATTTCGTCCAAACATCTCCCAAGTGGTCTTCTTCTGCATTCACCCCCATTCCTGTCCGTTGATATCCAGTCTAGTGTTTCAGTTGTCCAGCGGTGGTAATTTTTTCTGTGATCATTTCTTTAGAATATCATCGACCCATCTCTTAAGTGGTCTTCTGCATTCCTCCCCCCGTCCCTTAGTATTTAGTCCCGTGTTTCAGTTGTTTAGCAGTGGTAATTTCTTTTGAAATGTGTTCACCCCATTGCCAGTTAAAGGTCCTTACCTTGATCATGATGTCATCCACTCTTGCCATGTTCCGTGAGTTTCTTTTCCTATCTTTATTGGTTACACAAAGCATGCATCTCATCATGCTTCTTGGAGCATTTCGCCGCCTCTGTATGTTTCTTTAGTTCAAGTCCGTGTCTGTGATTCATAAGCAAGAACTAGAACGATGCATTGAGTAAACGATTTTGTATTTTAGACACAATGACAAATTTCTCTTGAAAATTATTTTGTTTCTTTTAAATGCCCTCGAATCACGTATTTTACGCCTATTAATTTCTTCTCCGATGTAGCTCTCGCTTGATATCTGTTGTGCAAGGTAGGTGTAGACATCAGTTATTCTAAATTTTTCCCATCAACCTCTAAATCTTCAGTTGTTTTAAAAACATTGTACATCGATTTTATTTTCTGTAAGTTTATTTTTAATCCCACTTCTTTAGTATTGTCAGCAAGTTCGTGAACCATACACTGTAGCTGTGAGAGAGTAATGGTCAGAATGACTATGATGTTAGCAAAAAGAAACTGGGTTAAACACTCTGCATTAATGACTATCCCCTTGTCTTTCCAGTTCAGTGATAGAAAGACATTCTACAATGGGTATTGAAAAGTTCTTGAGATATGACATCACCTTGTCTCACAATTCGGACAAATTTTGAAATCACAGTTAGAGCATATATTATTAGCTAAGGACTTTATTTATTTGTTCTCAAAATGTTGAATACAAAAACGCAGTAGTGTTTGAGAAAATGCATACAGAATAAATTAACATTCCAGGTGTAAAATAGATTATTCCTTGAAACCCCCTTTAAAGATGACAGTCATGTAAGTCTCCGAAGTCTTACTGCACAAGGAAAAAGGATACATCTTTTTAAGCCTCGGATGATTCGCTCTCACCGAAGCGAGAAGCTGCGATTTGCAGACACGCTGTTGAATGATGATTTGTCGTCCCTTCGCTGAACTTTCCTGCCAAAACCTGAAAATTTTAAATCTAACTGAAGCGGGGGAAAAAATTTTTGGGTTTCTGCGCTAGTTACTGTAAAAATATAATAACAAATTTTATAGTTAACGGTGAATAGGAGAAAATTTTATCATTAATGTTTCATGAAAACTTTCTGTTTAAGCTAACTAGAGCTTGGCGTGAAACCAACTGAACCCTTTCGACCTGGCTTGTATTAATATCTACTTTACTTTGAGAAAAAAAAATTCCAGTAAGCTGTCGTAAAGCTTTCTTTCACACGTAAAGTAAATAAAATGGCACAGAATTCTATAGGGTAAATAACACGTCTTTTGACAAAAGTGAAATGTAACTTATATGACCTATTTAACTTTCCGTTTATAATCACGTGTTATTTTCCACACTTAAGGACTACCAAGAGTCATCAATGGCAAATAATCAAATCAGGCAGGCTTAAATATTAAAGCGCGCGCGCGTGCGTGTGTGTGTTTGGTAGGGGATTTTCAATGCTCGCTCAGACAGAAGCTTGCTACGTAAGTAGAACTTTGTTATGATTGCTTCAAGTCGTTAATTATTCTACACTCTATGCTAATGTTTTCGAATATTCAACGTATTCTCAAAGTGTATAATTTTTCGTATTTGTTTGCGTGTCGTGTTGCCTCCAGTGACTTCACAAACAATTTGACTGGGCAACTTGTGAATGTTTACAATTACCATCTCTGTTACTCTTGTTAATACTGTGTGTCTAAACACTATAAAGATAACTATTACACCATAAGTTTTTAGACTATTTTCTTTTGTAAATTTAGACTGGTATTTAAATGAAAACCGAGTTTAGCGTCATCTAGCAGGAATGTTTTTCATCAGAAAATCTGGAGAATTAATGGAAAATCGATTGGACAAGAAGAAAATATTAAACAACGGGTGAAAAACAAATGTTAAAAATCGAATTTTCAAAAGGGCAGATATGCTCACAAGCCCTAGTGGGAAAACAGTGTATCTGACATTTCAGAAAGTGCGTGGATTGTATGGATCGCAGTTAGATATAGCCAGGGTTAAAATAAATTCATTTCCACCACTTGAAGCTGGAAAATCTACGAAGGGAAATTAAAAACCGACTCAACGCAAAGTAAAGTTTTTGCATTATAATAACTGGAAAAGGAATAGAAACGTTTGTTATGGCTACAGTAATCTGATGCAAAAAAGAATTTTCCTAACTGGACTTTTAGGAGTACAGACCTTATAGTTCGGAACTATACCACCGCTTATCTCGATATTTAAAAGCTCTGGGTTAACGGCGGAATGGAAAGTTAATCTTTCTCAATTTCTGTGGATTTTCCGAAAGAATTTGTCTCAACTATAGAAAAACTGAGGATAGTGGAATCTCCAAGCATCTTTTAAGTCATCTGCTGACTCAAGAACGCTTTTATTTTTAGTCTTTTGCATATGAGAACACAACGTCGTCTTAGTTCATCATCACACACCTTCACACTCTTATTACTCAACATCACCTCTTTTTTTCCGTTCCCTTTGAGCCCATGTAAAACCTAGTTTTACTGAATGGTCGGCAGGGGCAGTTGTAGAAGCGCAATTGGGGGGGGGGGGGTGTCAGACCTAAAAGAAAGTTAGATACTTTGTGGAGGGAAAATACAAACTATAGACTTCCAGCGCTGCCTCTCTTCTTGGCTTTGCAAAGGTATTTTAAACATTTTCCATTAAAATAATTGTTCTTAATTTTTAAATCACAAAGTGCGAACGAACAGGAACTTAAAAATCAGCACTCTTTTCATGGCATTCAATTGCCCGCTTGCGAGGAAACCAACTTGGTGCTTTTTAAATCTCACGTCTGGATAAAGTATTTCAAAATAAAGTTTTATCCCCCTTCTATTCATATGGGTTAACTTAATAGAAAGAAATTCCAAATTAGAAATTTTGTTACGAGTTTTCGTTACGGCCCACTCGAGGTACGTGCTTTGCTCTATCACACACACTCCCCACACGATGACTTTTCTGTTTCAACTGAACAGAGCACCCCCATTGCTTTTCGTGATCAATCAAAATCTCTTTTCACTTCCACTCTCTGCTTTATTTGTTTCTGAGCTTCCAGGGGTTTTTTCTGCTGAAGGTGCAACAAAACATTTTATCTGTAAATTTTAGGTTTTATAAAAACTTTTATACGAAAATCTATGCATTTATTATTATAAGTTTACAAAAATAAATAAATTAATTGTATATGATATTCGGCCATTTGAAAAAGAAAATCCTACCTTATGGGAGGGGGAGGGGTCGACCCAGTCGCCCCCGATGAAACCGCCACTGATGGTCACTAGGGATTTTGATTCTTACTGAGCGGTGTCTTGCTCACTGTATTGTCGTTGACTTGTGTTCTTTTTAATCGAAAGTCAAAGTTATTATCTCCCTTTCTCCCATGTCTAGAGAGAGCAGGAAACTCAACTGGATCATCGTCCTTAGAAAAGGAGTTAATTAATGTGATTGTGGTGACCTCATGAAGATGTTCATCATCGCTCGACTCGCATTTCCCTTTTTTCTTGTGTTCTAGCGAGAAGAGATCACGGCGCGTTTGTATTGTTTCGTCAGGACTGAACAGTTAAAAACCAACAGAAGTTTGATCTATAGAGGTGATAATATTTAGAAATTGCGCTCAAAAAGAATCCTTACGAAGACGCCATCTTAGAATGAAGAGTTCGGTGTGATAACATCAATAAGGTTCGCCCTTCATCCACGCTGCGCTATACTTGTTTGAAGCCTACAGTCCCGAGAATTCGAATTCCTATGCAGAACCTTTTTCTGCTACACCAAATCAGGTGTGATAGCCGTAACTGACATCATAAGCGCTTTTTCTTTTAATTTTCATTATTTCATTCTCTATTATTTGCGTTACTTACGTTTTTATTCATCCAGTTTCTCTTTTGTTTTGCGTTTTTTGAAAATCATTGGGCTTACTTTTTTTTTTCAAATATAGCATATCGCATCACTTGTTGTCTGACTGATTTTGATTAAATGAACTAATTGAGAATTCTGTGAGGTTTCTTACTTTGACCTTATTCCTCAGTTTAGTTTCCCGATTTAAATTTCTTTGTGACCCCAAAGCGAAAATATGTCTTCACGGTGTAAGCTAGCTCGCTGTAAATACCCCAATGTTTCTGTTTTCTGTTACTTTAGCTCTGTCAAAGTAAATAAGCATTATTTTTTATGATATGATCTCCGTCATTTTTTGAGACCAATCGCTCTGCCATTGGCGTTGATTCAATATAATAAACAAGACGAGTAAAAGTCATGATTCCATTGCATTGATTTGCAAGGCACTCAAAATTTTCCGAAGTGAAAACCATGCGACCTAATGTTTTTGCAATTTTCAATGGAGCTGATTGGGCCTGTGTAAATAGTACATAAAAACACTTAAGGGGACTAGGGAGGTTTGACATTTAAAAAAGTGGCTTGCGTTTAATTGTTTATAACAAGGCCGCGAATAAATATAAAACGTTTTGTCTGTGTAGGGGTATTTAGTATAAAATGATAAAACAAGAAAATGTCGTGATATTTATTCCCAGGTGAATAAAATTGGCGCTCCAACGTAATGAGGCTAACTATGTAAAATCCGATTTTACCACGAATACAGTCGAATGGATAAAGATTTCGGGAAATCCAAGGGGTATTTCTTCTTCTTAAGCGTTCCTCTATTGATTATACCTGAAAAATTGAAAATGAAAACAAATGAAAAAAATGTCCAGATAACGAAAAATGTGGGAAAATACGAGATATTCGGTATTATAAAATGGTGGAAACATTTTTATTCAATCAGATGTCAGGTATAATTAATGCGTCATCGTGCTTTACAACTCCTGTATAAATTTCAAGTGGATATCTCCAGCGGTTTCCGATATATCGTGGTAAAATCACCAAAACATGTAGTTTCGAGAAATTCGCGTTCTAGTATTCGGTACAATATTTGTTAGAACAGTCGTACACACGCGTTAAAAATTTCCTGCACTATAGAATGCCGTTTCTAAAGTGCGTTCAGCTTCAGTAGCAGCCGCAGAACGTCTGTTTTTTTTTTTTTTCTTGTCGAGCCTGCTTTCTACTGCCGAGATCCTTTTTATCCGCGCCTGCTAAGCGAACACTGTCTTGCTCGCTGGACATCTCGAAAGCACGCGGGCCCACTTGTAAATCTAATCCATTTATTATGTCCAGCAGACGAATGTAGCCATCATTAAAGAGTACCACTGCAGTATATGTAGCAATCTGTACGATTTCAATGCCGCTGAATTATTCTTTCTGTGGCTCTTTTTCCACACGACCGATGGCCGGCCGCGCGCCGAGTCATATTTTGTGATCCCCTGACCACAATTATGTGAATTTTTCGAAAATTCAAACGGGAAGATATTCTTAAAGGATTGCACTATCAAAATATGCAAAAAAAAAAAAAAAAAACAACCAAACAAACTCGAAATAGATTTTTAGATTTTTTCGATATTTAAAACCTCCCTTGTCCCCCTCCCCCCTCTGAATGGCGAAAACATTGCTCTTGAAACAGATCGTCCGGTATCGATTTCCATTACGAATATAAGAACAACATGTACCTAACTTCTGAGATTTGTTACGAAAGACAACGGCAACATTCATCAGCCAGCGGTCTGCGCTATGTCGGCATAGTATTTATATGAGGCCGTAAATTTTAATTCAAGGGTGACACATGGCATACCGAACGAGGAAAACATTCCTGTATAATATGAAACTCCATTTTGAACTTTGAGGAAAGGCAGCTTGCTTTCATCATTTACTCAACCAAAGAAACAAGAATGAAGCAGAACCATTGTCTTCTCGAGAAATATTTCACAATGATGAAAAACTCGAGTTTTATTTCGAATGCTTTATCTCTTGATACTTTCGTGAATCACACAAAGCCAACACCGGCAAAGGTCGTAATATTTGTGATTTCAAAGAACAGTAAACCACAGTGCAATGAAATGTAAAGGTTAAAAAAATTAACGGTGACCACGTCATAAATCTATAGGAATGTGTTTGACATAACTTAATGTAGGCAACATCTGTCGGATACAGGCATACGAATTTACCATGAAAAATGTTGCCATTTATTCGTGGGTAGTGGAATAACGTGACGGAGAAATTTCTCTTGGTCAGTATATGAAATAGACAGGATGCCGAATAATTTCTCTTTGTTCTAAAGGGTAAGTTCTTTGTTTCTAATAAATTAAAGACCGATATTTTAAAATGTATCTGGACTGTTCCGATCACTATGTAGGGTTTATGGTAGCTACATGTCCATCCTTTAAAAGGTTTTACGGTAGCTCAGGCACAAGCAGTAAACGTTCCATAATTCCTAATTGAAAAGATTGCTAATGTTGGGTTTTTCAGTTGAAGAAATAAATTTAAAAAGAAAAAATGAAAAACTAAAAATGATGAAGATATGCCTACCAAATGGCAAAATACATTCTATACAAAGTTTTAACAACACAAAATGTTTCTGCGATCGTTGTATTTCGTGTCGTGATCTTTGTGGAGAAAGTGTGGGGAATGTAACAACCTCTAAAATAAAACGCCATGAAGTGTAAAAACATTGAATTCTAATTTCGCGGAATGCTACGGAAAAATCAATTTTAGTAGAACACTTACTTCCTCTGTGGAAAGCCACGTAAAAAATAATAACATAGCCCGTGCAATCAGTACCCGTTAAAAATAACTTAATAAGTATTTATTAAACCAATGAAGAAGAAATAATCCTCATCGATAAAATATTCGACGCAAATACAATATAAATTCTGAATTTGCTTGTACCACTTACTGGACGTTCATGGAGATGCAGGATCGAACCCGCGTCTCCCGATTTCCGTTCGAGCTATGCTAACTGTTACACCAGGATATGGGGTCAATACGTTATGAGGACGCAAGGATGCTTCGACTAGGAAAAATCTGAGGATGTTCAGATTCCTAAGCTAAGTTTGCTTAGTCTCAGTTGCTTGGAATTTAATGTCCTGGGTAATGTAACTGTTAGCATACTCGAATGAAAATAGGGAGATGCGGGTTCGATTTCCGCTCTAGGGCAATGAAATTTTCAAGTTTTCTGAGAGATGTTACATGGATGACCAGTAAGTGGTACAAGCAAATTCAGAATTCATATTCTGTTTGTTTTGAATATTCTAAGTACTTATTAACACGGGACGAAGCCTTATCGTTTTAGTTTGTTAATAATTAAATGCAGTAAAGCACTTTAGCGACTTCAAAATGGAAAGAAACTCACGTTTTCAACAGTTTTCATCATGAATGCCTTAATTTGGGAGAATGTACGCGGTTTTCATGTTTACCTGTTAAAAAAGTGTTGTTACATTTTGTTATTACTTCAGTTTCATCTTTATTTTAACTTTCAGTTCGTCCAACTCTGGAGTGTTGGTCACAAATTTGTGTCTAAACCAACCATAAAACTTCTTGGTGCTGTGCAGAAGAAAAAAACAGCTCACTTGATCAGCTACCCGGACCTCCCTGATTCATTTCAATCCCTTTATTACGGTTTTTGCTCTGTGCATCATTTACTACAATTATCATGGACACTATTCTCAAGTGCTGTCATCCGTTGTCGTCCCTACTCATGGAGCGTTTTGTCGCACTTTAAGGGGTACAGTCATTATGTGTCCAACTAATTAAGAGCTACTTCAACTTACTCACTCCTGTTAGATGATTATCCTGTAAACCGTTACTTTCTTATATATATAAAAACGAAATTGTCTTCGCTACTGTATAACGAAGTAAATTTCTACGTCATTTTTATCCGCGCCGGGGCTCGAACCCGGATCCCCTCATTCCGGAATAAGTCACTCTACCAATTGAGCTACGCGGACATTTTATTCTGATTCCTATCTGCCTTTATGTCGTGTGCGTCCTTCTGGCAGGTACGTCACATCTCCTGGTACGTTACATCATCTCCCCCTTATTTTTTTTTTCTCGAAGTGCTGGAGAAAGGATTCTCTTATTTTTCCTATCTCGCGGTGTGGAAATAACATCACACCAATGCGAGATTTTGAACGGTCAGGTCATCCGGATAGTTCGGGCGCCATTATAACGAAGTAAATTTCTCCGTCATTTTTATCCAAGCCGGGGCTCGAACCCGGATCCCCTCATTCCGGAATAAGTCACTCTACCAATTGAGCTACGCGGACATTTTATTCTGATTCCTATCTGCCTTTATGTCGTGTGCGTCCTTCTGGCAGGTACGTCACATCTCCTGGTACGTTACATCATCTCCCCCTTATTTTTTTTTCTCGAAGTGCTGGAGAAAGGATTCTCTTATTTTTCCTATCTCGCGGTGTGGAAATAACATCACACCAATGCGAGATTTTGAACGGTCAGGTCATCCGGATAGTTCGGGCGCCATTATAACGAAGTAAATTTCTCCGTCATTTTTATCTAAGCCGGGGCTCGAACCCGGATCCCCTCATTCCGGAATAAGTCACTCTACCAATTGAGCTACGCGGACATTTTATTCTGATTCCTATCTGCCTTTATGTCGCGTGCGTCCTTCTGGCAGGTACGTCACATCTCCTGGTACGTTACAACTGTTCACTATTAGTTTACCTGTTTGTTATCTCTAGTAATTGTTGGTTCCAAAAAAGCAGAGTTAACTTCTATATCTGATTAATATATATCAAATACGTGGATATAATGTAAATGGACAATGTCATCGCTCTGTCCACGTTATTTTATAAACAACGCATAGCGACTGAAAAATTGTGTTCCGACACCGCGATGTCTCCCAGCGGTGTCGGGACACAATTTTTCAATCGCTATGCGTTGTTTATAAAATAACATGGACAGAGCGATGACATTGTCCATTCTATATCTGAGATAAATTTGCAGTCAAAGCGTGCAAAATACCAATGGAACCAGCAGTAATAATTTTCAGAATGTAAAAGGTTAAGATAAGGGATTCCGCGGCATATTAACAAAGTAAACCTCCTGTATGGTAAAATATCTTTTTCGATCTGCTGATCGGTTAACTAACCAGAAACTTGTGGACCTGCCATGTCTTGGTACATTTTGCTTCTTCAGAAAACGGAGATGCTAGGATTGTGGTGGCTTACACAACAAACTGAGATGCTTAGATCGTAACGACTTGGACAGAAAACTGAGATGCTAGGATCATAATGGTTTGTTCAGCAAAGTGAGATGATTGGATCGTAAGGACTTTGCACGAAAACTGGAATGCTAGGATCGTAAAGACTTTGTACGAAAACTGAGATGCTAGGATCATAATGGTTTGTTCAGCAAAGTGAGATGCTCGGATCGTAATGACTTTAAAGTGAGATGCTTGGATCGTAAGGAATTGGTACGAAAACTGTAATGGTAGGATCGTAAGGACTTGGTACGAAAACTGAAATGCTAGGAACAAATAATATCTTGGTCAGCAAAGTGAGATACTAAGGTTGATATGACTTAGTCAGAAAACTGAGATGCTAGGATCATAATGATTTGGTCAAAAAACTGACACTTTAGGAACGTAATGGCTTGGTCAGCAAAGTGAGATGATCGGACAGTAACGACTGGGTTAGAAAAAAGTGGGATGATTGGATCTTAAGGACTTGATCAACAAACTGAGATGCTAGTATCGTAATGACTTGGTTAGAAAACTGAGACGCTCGGATCGTAGTGAGTTGGTCAGAAAGCTGCTATACTAGGATCGTAGTGACTTAGTAAGCACATTCAGATGCTAGAATCACAATGGCATTTTGATTATTAATATTATATTTTCAGAAATTCTGATAAAGGATATAATGTTCGATCACACAACCTGGATACACTCAAGGTGATCATTCTATTTCGAGCCATACTTTTTATCAACAAGACTAAGTTCCGCGTGACGTAAATGTTTCAGATGAACATAAACTAGGAACATTGCTGTATAATGTAGTCCTACCAGCTTTTCAATTCTAAATTGTTATTATTTAAGCTGTTAAAACTGTCTTACGGCACTGGCTCTCTCCCTTCCCTGGAACCAGTGACCCTAAATTAGGGACGGGCGACTGCTTATAGCCCATTGAGTTGCTCACGGTGGTCGTTAAACCTCCAATCAAAAAAAAAAAAAAAAAAAAAAAAAAAAGCTGTTAAAACTATTGCTACAATATTCTTTTCTGAAAATTTCGATCCACCTTGGCATAAAGTTGTATTTGCATTTCGAGCGATATTTCTGCTACTACACTTGGGGTATTAATATCGGATATCTGCGATCGTGGCCAACGTTATTCACATGTTGTTAAATTTGCAATTTGCAATTTTATTTGGCCCTATATTTCATCTTCTAGAAGTCGAATTAAAAATATTAGTTTTATTTCAGGCAGCTGTTACCAACACTGAAATCATAGACAAATTGAACGACTCTAATGTACGAATTTTCTCTTTAGGTGGAATTAATGTATTTATAAGCGCGTTTTCCAATAAGATAATTACTCACCTTCCAAAATTGGAATATCATAACATTTAGAACATTTGCTATTGATATGCAATCAATTGTTGAATGAACCAGGCCAGCTAAAATATGCCAAACTAGCATGTTTGTGTGAATCAGTACATAAAGGAAGAGCAAATGAAATGTTTTGAAACGTGTCGCGTTAACTGAGCCCCCGTAGCAGAATCGCGTCGACGGGCGACATACTTCGCAGATTTACTTTTGTGCTGCAGACAAAAATGATATCCCCAGAACCTTATCAAATCCTCTTTCAGACTCCCGATCATGGATTCAAGTTTCCCATCCTTCAAAATTTTCCGGAAACGGAAGTTAGACGAAGTGAAGATTTATCCCGTAATCGTAATTTTTTTCTTGCAATGTTACCTTGATGTTTCATGAGAGCATCGTCCGATATTGTTATTAAATGTCATTATATGGGATAAATGTTTGTGCTTCAGTTTGAAAATGGAGGCAACAAGTTACGAAAACGAAAATCAGACGGAGCCCTGTAATCTTAAATTTTTTTTCGCGTTATTCTCTCTACTCTGTATGGTCGTTAAATGCTATTTTATTATATAAATGTTTGTATTTAAGATTGAAATGGAGAAAATTTTTCGGACAGCGAAAGTTGGTTTTTTGAAAAATTTTGCCGACAGCGGAAAATGGAGGCAAAAACTTTCGACAGCGGAAGCTAAAGGCAGCGAAGATTTCGGTCTTACCCTCCCCCCCCCTTCCCATTGGTTTTCCCTGCACTATGTTATTGTTTAATTATCATTCAATTACATAAATATTTGTATTGGAGATTGAAAATGGAGAAAAATTTTCCGAAAATAGAAGTAGGACGGAGCAAAGATTTCGCCTGTGTATGTAATGTGTTTTCTAAGGATGCCTCTGTCCTTTATCGCTGTTAAATATTATTTTATTCCGTAAATCTTTGTGTTCCAGTTTGGAAATGGTGGCAAAATACTAGGTACAAGAGTGTTCTTGATCTTAGTTATCCTCGCAATTGCTGCAGTACCTAGGTGAGACATTTTTTCTAGGTAGAAGAAATATAAGGTAATTAGTTCTTATCTCTATTTCTTTAAATTTCTGCCTGTGCAAATTTTTATTGTTTTTCGCATTTGGTAGTTATTTTTCCTAGTAACCACCTCCAGATTATTTGGTGTCACCATATCATACGCCACAGATTGACTCAGAATATTCTGCTAGGCGAGCTGAGGAACTGGAATTTTTAAAGTCCTTTCTCTACTCAATAAATTGGAGTTCTCTATATAAAAGAATTTGCATGGAATTCTGTATTTGAAACTTCGTAGTAATCATGCTCGCAAATATTTATGAAATAAAATGAAATTTTCAGAACCGTATATTTACTTTTGGACGAAAGAGACTTTGAATCAAAGAGCTTGAAAGGGAATAGCCTTTGAGAAAAAGAAAGAAATCTACGGGGGTGTTAGGTGGGCAACCCATTAATTAAGCAAACAAAGCAACAGGAAGGTTGCAAAAATAATTTCTCGCCGTAGGAGGAAAACAATGACAATCTCGAAGGATCAGTTCTCCAAATAAGAAAGGATACAAAAGAGAAAATAATGAAGAAAATCCTGCGTTGAAGAAAACAAAGTAACCTGAAAGCTATACATGGAGTTCAACGAAGGTAACAAACAGAGTTGTATGTCATGCTCAATTACGCTAAGCCATGAGGAAGATCAACAGTAATAATGCTGCGCGGTTCTTGGCAGGAACTTCACACAAAAAGAAGTACGCTGTATCTATTTCTCAATTACACAATAGTGAAGATCAAGTCTAAAAAAATTTATGCGAAAATTAGAAAATCCATGAAAGCGTTAAATAGATATGAATTTCTGAAATATAATAATATGTGTTACCCACTTTGGAGGTATCCATTAGCCACAATCATGGACGAAGTTTTCACACCTCGCCTCATTGAAGAAATTTTGGACAGAATATCAAATCGTTTTCCGAAAATGCATTTTTAACAAAGAAATTCTTTCACTAATATTCGATATGTACGACTTGCGCTTTAGATCTTTATTGATGAGTCCTGTGTATACATAAGACACACATCTGGAGCAGATCCAGATTTTGAAACATTGTTCCATCTGAAAAGAGTTCCATCTGAATGGAATATCAGCGCTGCTCAATGGTGCAAAACTGTCTCTTCTTATTCTGATCTGTCAGCTGCATTCAGTGGAGTTTCCCTCAGCAAAATGCTGATAAATGAAAAACGCCAAAAGTCATTATCCTTTATTATGGAACATTGCAGAGAGAAATTATGCAAACGTACGGCGTTAAAGATTTTAAATACGGAGAAAAATTAGAGGAGATGTGACAAACTGACCGGAAGTAAAAACAAGTACTAGAAGTTATTTAAGTTGTGGCGGCATTACCGAGCAAGTCAGTTCATCTCACTTGGTAAAGGACTTCCCTTTGCCATCAGCAGTTGCGCGCAGGTGCATGGCAGAGAAGGCAGTAGAAATTTAGTGAAAGAATATAGGAAAAGCATCACTTTTGTTTGCTTTTTCCATGTAGTCAGGGCTATGTTAGGAATGAATATTTTTCACAAAAATGAATTCTTTAATTACAATGAATATTTTTCACAAAAATGAAATCTTTAATTACATTGAATATTTTTCACAAAAATGAAATCTTTAATTACAATGAATATTTTTCACCATAATGAAATCTTTAATTACAATTAATATTTTTCACAAAAATGAAATCTTTAATTACAGTTAATATTTTTCACAAAAAATGAAATCTTTAATTACAATGAATATTTTTCACAAAAATGAAATCTTTAATTACAATGAATATTTTTCACAACAATGAAATCTTTAATTACAATGAATATTTTTCACAACAATGAAATCTTTAACTACAATGAATATTTTTCACAAAAATGAAATCTTTAATTACAATGAATATTTTTCACAAAAATGAAATCTTTAATTACAATGAATATTTTTCACAAAAAATGAAATCTTTAATTACAATGAATATTTTTCACAAAAAATGAAATTTTTATTTACAATGAACATTTTTCACAAAAATGAAATCTTTAATTACAATGAATATTTTTTTCAAAAATGAAATCTTTAATTACAATGAATATTTTTCACAAAAAATGAAATCTTTAATTACAATGAATATTATTCACAAAAATGAAATCTTTAATTACAATGAATATTTTTCACAAAAAATGAAATCTTTAATTACAATGAATATTTTTCACAACAATGAAATCTTTAATTACAATGAATATTTTTCACAAAAATGAAACCTTTAATTACAATGAATATTTTTCACAAAAATGAAATCTTTAATTACAATGAATATTTTTCACAAAAAATGAAATCTTTAATTATATATGCACTTTGATAATTTAGTAAGACATTGACGCATGTGGCATGACGAGATTTTTACGCAATTCTTTGCTCACCAAAACTCCTCAATCTAATAAGTGAGACAATCCAGGTGATAAGAATGAAGATCACTGATCTAATATTTTGAAGACGTTTAATCCATTTAATAAAAACTCGTTTAATAAAACGTGAAGTCTTTCATATTATACGATAAGTAAACATATGTGTATACAATATACAAAGTTATATCTTTGTCACAAATGTGTCGACGTGACTCTTGGATGGATACACACTAGTCTCGTTTCGTTTTTGGCACTGCAAACCAGCGAGAACATTTCGCGAGTTGGTTCATCCCGAGTGATCTTCGAGAATTCTGTCAGCACACACATTTAAAAGGAGAAAAAGTACTTCCTGTTAAGCTCTGCACTTCCAGAACGAAAACTGAAACGGGATGGTTACCTGCCTCCGCTGGGTGAAAGAGGTATGTCGTAAGACGGTCATCATGCAGAAGGTAGCAAGAGTTCCATTTTCACAACGGCTTCCACGCGCCGTGGAAATATCCCGATCGCAAAACGTACCCTTTTTGATTTGCTTCCAGCCGTTAGCAAATGGTTTTAAATATTAAAGTCACTCTACGTGTTCATCATATCGCTCCTCAGTTTCTTTTGTCGTCAAGAAAGCCCCACCTTATTATTCAGCTTTGTCTTAAAAGTGTAACTAAATTGATTTAATCGTTAGGTCTTTACTTTACTGAAATTCTGGTGGTAAGGAATCTGTCCCTTCTAAAAACTAATCATGTGATGTCCAATCAAGAAACGATTCACACGAAAAGAACGCCATTACATATTTGCCATTTGACTGTCAATGCGAAGATTATGAGATCTGAAGTAACAGCAGGTGAAATGTTGCCACAATCAAACATCATCCAGAAGGTAAATGAGTCCTGCTCTAAGAAATACGGATACCTTTTGAGAGCAACCAACGTTTGTAACGTACTACTAAGGTGACGCATAAGTCAAAACCGCAAGTTGTAGCGATAAGCCTTGCTGGCGTAGTTCATTTGGGAGAATATCCAGCTTAGAGCAGGAAGGCGTGGTTCGAAAATCAGCACCGGCAAAAAGGCATTTGTTCACATTGGCGGCCAAACGTAAAAATGAGGTTAAAAGAAATGTGTGACGATTCTTCCACACATCTTCTGGAATTAATAAGAATTCCTTCTACAGTGATTTCCAAGTATGATTTGTCGGTGGAACCGGAGCCTGTGATTTTGTGTCCCCGCCTTTCTCCAGGGCGGGGGGGGGTATGTGTGACGTACTGGTGAAGTAAGGCATGAGTGAAAACGGCAAGTTGCAGCGATAACTCTTGCCGGTATAGTTCAGTTGGGAGAATATCCCGCTCCGAAGTAGGAAATCGTGGATCGAATCCCATAATCTGCAAAAAGGGCTTTTATTCACACGTGATCTTTCTCATATTCATCCAAATGCACTTTCTGAAGACGTAGTTGGAATTCTCCATATGAATCTGTGATGAGACAAAAACTGCGTCTCCGAATGTATGTTCAAAAATCTACATAATTCCAGTTGGTATCAGAAGAATTACTGTCATCATACTGGCTGTTACCTGACTCAACTTACTCACAAGATGGATGACATTTTGAACACTACAGTAGAATCAAGTGACTCTTCTGATGCAAAAATATCTTCCAAAAAAAAAAAAAAATCCTACTAGCAAGTAAGCTCAGCCAAAGTGATTTTCATTTTAACATGTTAAGCTGTTGCTACATTTAATTTCCTTTAATCGGACGAAGTAACAATAAATTAGATACCTTGTGAGATTTTTGCAATGGATCGGATAAGCGTGATGAATTGAAGCAAAACTTTACCTTCAATCGTTATCACTTTTGGAATTTGCTAACGATGAACATTTATTTTATTTTATGGGATTATTTAAAAATATTCTTTGCTAACAATAATTTTGTAATCATCCTTTTCTCATCTTTCATAGGCTTTTCTTATTGGTATATAGTTGTGTTTACTTCCCATCTTTAAAGAACTAATAGTCTCAAATTTTATATAAAGAATCGCTGGACTCTCGAAAACACAACATACACATTGCTCTACAGTAGAATTATCCCACCCAAAAGGAATATCCGGATGTGAATTCGTAGATTGGTGCACGCAGGTGTGATATGAAAATCATTCGAGTATGCAGCCGATCACGTGAAATGTGCGAATTTCGATAAAACCTCAAATACTAGACGTCGAAGCCATTTGTGTCCGGTGCTCCAGATCAAAGCAACAGAGTGTTGAGGACTGTTGTAACATACATATCTACTGACCGGAGATTCCTAGTACATCTTGTCCGAAACGTTATCACCAACTGGACGCATTTGAGAGAGGAAGAATCGTAGGCCTCCGTGAAACTGGTTGGTCGATTCGCCGAATTGCACCCCATGTTCATCGAGATGCCAGAGCAACTGGACGTTGTTGACAACTGGCCTCAAGAAGGCACCATCAGTCGCTGTAGCGTGACCTGTGTAGTCAAGCGGATGTCACCACACATCGATCGGCGTATTCGTGACTACACAACTGCGGAGCCACAAGTTATTGCCGAGAGCATTCGACGAGCGAGAGAGGAGACAATAGGAATCCCCATCACGAATCGGGCGGTGAACTGAAAATTGGCGGAGGCAGGTCGGCAATCCCGGCAATATTTGCATCAACTGCCATCGACCGTAGCGCATCACTGAGCTCGGTTGGTGTGGTATCATAGTACAGCTGCTTGGCGACAGGAATGGCAACATGTCGTGTTCAGCGATGAGTCCCGATTCTTTCCCAGCGCCGAAGATTGTCGAGTCTGCTTCTGGCAATGACGTGGCTACAGGAAGGATCCACCAATTGTCCGCGAGCAGCGTATTGCACGTAAACCAGGCATCTTCGTGTGGAGTGCAATCAATTACGATAGCCAGTCAACTCTACTACGGATAACAAGCGCCGTTATATCCTGGAAGTACGTAGATGGCGTTTAATAGCCAATGCCATTTATCCTGTAAGATAACGCTAAGCCACACAGCTTTAGTATCTTTTGAGCGCGCTTACAAGGGGTCCATATGTTTCCCTTGCCAACGAGATCTCCGGACCTATCACCCATCGAGCATGTGTGGGACCTCATTGAATGAGTGGAACCTCGGTCGTCTTGGAGTGCCACTGAGTTATAGGGCCAGGTAAGCGTTGCATTGTTCTGAATACCCCATTCGAGAGTTGTGTCACCAAGATTCGCCATGTGTCGTATTTCACTGCACAACATGGTGTTCACGCAGCGTATTGACTACTGTCACGTGATCCTGTCTTGTTGCCTGTCTAACTAACATACTGCATTGACAATTAAATAATGTATTATGAACCTCATCTTCTACAGTATAGCCCTGGTGATTTTCAGCTCTTTTGGCTGACTCATTCTGGGTTGGACAATTGCGGTGTCGTTCAGCGTAAATACGTCTGCCCACCACTAGACTTTCCAATAGGCTACATATAAATCCTCACACCTCTCTCCAGACTCTCCAAAAGGCCACATATAATTACCTCTAGCCTCTCCGAAAGAAAGTATATAAGTATTCCTGACTAGATGCAGTATTCGATAGATATTATCCAATCCATGGAAATGTGAGTGTATGGGCAACGCCCGTGCGTGATTTGATTCCAGTGGTCCCAGAGTAAGGGAAAGGCTAGCACCGTAGGGAAGCACATTCCCCATATGCCATCCGGGAATATAACTCGGGCCCATCTCGACGATTATTCAAAACCTCATACCTCTGACCTCTCGGCTACGAGGCGGTTGCTCTATTTCATTGTCCAAGCATATGGAGGACTTTTCTCGGATTATATAGCAAAAGTTTTAAAATTTTGTTTGTGACATTCATAGATCACGAATAAAAAGTTATTTGTGTTTGAAATGTTTTATTATGTAACGTACACTAGGGGAATTAAATTTGTTTTGAAGCAGAAATGAATTTTTAAACATACACTACAGTTTGTGAAAATTGCTACACCATGAAGGGCTGCTGGTATTAGCTTGAAGCTTACAGGATATGTACAACATGTTGGGACATGCAAATGATTAAAATGTCAGAGAAAATGAGCATGCCGTTTCGGATAACTATCTGAACTGTTCTGTCTTGGGTATAAAGAGCTGACTCAAATGAGATGTTGCAATCAATGAAGAGCCGACATTGATACGAAAGGGTGTTTCTTGTTTGTCACTATGCCCGTCGCCGAAGAAGGTCGCGTTATGAACACCTGACAGACTTACAGCGAAGAAGGATTGTTGGGATAAGAGGAGCTGTGTTTTCCTATCACGAAATTGCCACTTGTACGGGAACAAAACGCCAGTACAGGGATGCGAATGTGGCGTCAGTGGACAGATAAAGCTCGGATGCACATACATCCGGGAAATGGACAGCAAAATCGCACGACTGCACAACATAACAGACACCTGTACCACATGGCAGTGAACTATCGCCCACCGACATCCACGGTGTTAGCTCGGCAGTGGAACACTGTGACAGGTCATTCTTCCTCTTCCATCACTGTTCGACGTCGCCTGATTATCAGAGCACTGCTCGGTAGCAGCCCATTGCAGCCCATTTCTTTGACCCTCAACCACAGACGCCTCTATCTGCAATGCGATCTCGAACACAGACATTGGCAGGCCGATTGGCAACAGGTCGTGTGTTCTGACGAGTCACGATTCAACTTGATGCACCATGATGGTCGCATACGTGTTCGAAGGCATTGTGGTGAACGGCAAATTGCAGCGTCAGGGTATGGGGCACCATTGGGTTCAAATCGCAATATCGACTGATAGGAATTGAAGGAACCCTCAATATTCCGCGATACATCAGGGATGTTTTAGAGGCAGAGGCGATACCCTTCCTTCAGAGTTGTCCTAGCGCTATGTTCCAGCGGGACAATGCTCGGCCACATGCACGGCAGATACCGCTTCTTCCCTGGCTTGCACATTCACCGGACATATCCTCGATCGAACATGTCTGGGACATGGTAGCTAAGCTACTGGGCGGTCAGGCGCCTCCGCTGGTCTTCACAAATAAACTCTTGTCTTGCGTAGAAGCAGCTTGACAGGCTGCTGCTTCTACGCAAGACAAGAGTTTATTTGTGGCCGAGTTTATTTGTTGCTTGAGGTGGCTTCACACAATACCGAATTTAAAAACAAAACTGATTGGTTGGCGAAGAATAGTGTTTTAAAAACGAAACTGATTGGTTGGCGAAGAATAGTGTTTTAAAAACGAAACTGATTGGTTGGCGAAGAATAGTGTTTAAAAAACGAAACTGATTGATTGGCGAAGAATAGTGTTTTAAAAATACTGTAAATGTAATACAGGTATCATATAAGTTGCTGTTAAACAAAAGCAAGGTATATTTGGGAAAGTAGTAAATCCTTTATTTCCGTGCTCTTTTCACGTTTTAAGTTGTATTAATGTCTTTTGTTTTTACTTTCTATCGGGATCAAACGATCACCATGACCAACTCTAAAGCTGTAAGCAGCCACTCGTCCCAGATTTGAGGCCACCGGTTCCAGGGAAGGGAGAAAGCCAGCGCAGTAAGAAAAGCGTACCACACATGCCTGATCGGGATTCGAGTCATGGACTAGATCGGGCGATTTTCCAGAGATCTATTGCCCTGACCACTTGGTCACCGAGGCTGCGTATTACTTTGTGAAATCTTGTTTTAGATCAACAATTAAAAATAGGATTTCCAGTTTTCCAATGTTTGTCTGCCACGTACTGGGATGTCAAGAATCATTTCCCCATGAAGTTTCGTTTCTCAGCAATTTCTGTGATAAAAATAACTTACTGGAAAAATGATTTTACACAAGAGTCTTCAAGAATGTTACATTTCAGTGTTCCCTATAAATAAGAGAACGTTACAAGAAACCCCATGACAAAAGCAGTTTCACTCTCTCTTGCGGACATAAAATATCCCGTATGATTTTTCTAGGGCATACACTGCCTCATGTACATTTAAAAAAATTGAGATGGGGATTCTCAGTTGTAGCTCTTACTACCGCTGAAAAAATATTTCTGAAATAGAAATTAGTGAAACTTACTTAGATATTTCAGTGGTTAGTAGAACTAATTCTACCGAAAATCAAAATTAATATATTTTGGAAAAATATGCAATTCAAAAATCTCGTGAAGTCTTCGATTTGAATTATTCTAGCCGACGAAGTATCAGCCCTAGACTAAAATATTTGCCACCTTCATTGAAAATGTGAGTGTTAAACTTTAACATAACAATGGGAATCTTAATTCGTTGGACATATTTGTTAAATAAGTACCCACATTAATATCTGGTGAACCTTACTCTGCTTCACTGATATTTGACGGATAGATATATTCTGCCACAAATTGATTTTTTATCTAATTCTCCAGTCGTCTGTTTTTGGAGCTCAAATAGCCAACTGGTCTTGCTATTTCATATGATTACATGCATTACATTGCACTTCCAAATGTGTTCAGAGATCAGCAATTCTTATGCACTGAAAAATCACAATGGTCTTAGATTATGTGGTATCTAAGATAACTGGTCCAATTCAACAGGATTTATCATAACTCTTTCCGAAAATTACATACATGTTATCAAGTTGTTGGAGATGAAATGTCAAATTTTGAAGACTCGTGCAGTTGATAGGTCATTTATTTGGGAATTAATGCTTCATGATTTTTGATTCGTAAAAATAAAGCGTCAATGCTACTACCTGTAAAATTCTCACTGTTCATTTCGTTGGTGTTATCAGTTCTTAGGCGGTTGTGCTACTGCGAAGAGGACGATCAGTTCCTAGGGGGTTGTGCTTCAGCAAAGAAGACGGTCAGTTTCTAGGAAATGTGCTACAGCAAAGAAGACGATCAGTTTCTAGAGACTTGCGTGCTACAGCGAAGAGGATGATGGATCAGAGCCTAATTCATGTCATTCTCTTATATGAGTTTAAACTTGAACGCCATGCGTCGCAGGCAGCTCGCAACATCTATACAGGATTTGGGGAAATCACCGTTAGGTAGAGTAAGTCACAACGCTGGTTTGCTAAATTCTGGTTCAGCGATATGAGCCTCGAAAATGAACCACGCGTAGACCAGAAGTAGATATCAATGATGACGAGTTGGAGGCCTTGGTTTAATTCTATTCACGTCAAAGGATACGGGAGTTTGGAGAGAAACTCTGAGTACATTATGCAACCATTTCCTTACGTTTAATGGCCATAGGCAAAGGGAAGAAGATGGATAAATGGATCTCGCATGTGTTGACGGAATAGCACAAAACGTGACGATTTGATGTCTTTTCTTTCCTCTTTATCCGCAACCAAACGAACGATGGGCCTGATCGTCACGTGTGATGAGAAACGGATGCTGTATGGCTGACGTTTGCGCAATAACTCGACCGCGGTGAAGTCCCGAAACACACCCAGAACCCGATGGTCAGTGTTTTGCAGTCCCCAGCAGGCGTCATCCACTCCTCCTTACAACCGAGTTAAACCATCACAATACCCGTCCCATTACAGCAGACAGGTACTGTCAACAACTTGACAGTATGCATGGAAAACTGTCCACTAAATAACCGGGATTTGTCATTTGCCATGGGCCCATACTTCTCCATGATAACGCGAGACCCCACGTTGCAAGCCAGATGATCCAGAAGCTGCACCAGTTGAAGTACGGAACCTTACCTCCCCGCCTAATTCATCTGATCTGTCTTCTAGGGTCTATGACTTTTTTAAGCACCTACACACCTTACTACAATGTCAATCGTCCCCAATCAAGCACTAGTTGAAATCGCATTGCATGAGTTTATGGTATCCCAAAACTTTAGGTGCTTTCACGCCGGGTACGGCAGCTTGTATGTCGTTGGCAAAAGTGTGTTGCTGCTAGCGGTGATTATTTTGATTAATAAAATTTATTTTGAACGGTGATTCGGGTATTTGAAGTTCCCATCAGTATTCTAATATTTCATCTGAAACAGCCCAGTAGGTCTCAGACATGTAAGATTAGGTGTTCAGACGAATAGGAGTTTCCTGCTCCGATTTTGATCGACTCAAATGCCCAACCCGGAGAAAGTTTTAGTCGTCTCATAAACCCTAGAGAAATAAATCCATCAAAATAATTCAGTATGATGATGTTCCGTTTCCCGTTTGGACACGTTTCGAATATTTTAGCCATTTAACAGTATCACCTCTAAAAAAAAATAAAACGGCAATTCTCTTGATTAAAAAGTTAGCACTTGCAAACTTTGCACAATCCGGTTTCCACAAACTGGTACTTGCATTTCTGGGTACCTTGGCCATTATTATCATGAGCTTTGCTCTCAAGAGTTGTCAGGCCTTGTCCCACCACCTGAAATGTTCAGTCGTAGTACAAGAAATATGGTTACCCGAAACCAACCTTGTGGTCATATGAATGTAACACAAAAATCATTTCGCTAATCCATTCATTCACGCCATATTACATGAAAACTTTGGGGTTCCTTAGCCGACTGCACCTTCCAAGGAATTTAAAACCCTCGATTTATAAATAGAGCGCACACAAACTGCTTTAGGGAGCTCCACGTGTAAAAACAGAAACACAAAAATTGATCATTGCGTTATGAATTGTTTAGGATTTTTAATTTTCGTTATCAACACACTTACTCACTTCTTTGTGTCCAAGCTACCATAATTCTACAAGGATGGTATCTAACAACTGTCCAGACAATGGGAACCAGGGAAACGGGACAGCGGGTCAACGGGTCGACAATTTCTAACTGTGCAAGCGGATCGGGTCAAGGTGTTCCTGACCCAATTTCGACCCGGTTTTATTTCCGTTTTATTTTTGAACAGAAAAACAAAAAAATTATTTTCAAAGAAAAATGCGCACTGGGGAATGATGTGCTCGATACTGATGCCCCGGATTGAAAGTCATTTGTCATCCAACATGAAGGAAGAGTGTCCTCAGGAGGAAAAGTGTCCTCAGGAGGAAAAGTGTCCCTTCCTTCTGAGGGACAATGATTGAAGCAACATCCAGATTTGGAAACTTTCAACTCCTCATAAACTTGGAAGAATTGGTGTCGCCGTGAAACATATTCTGAAGCTTCATATGTTATCAAGAAAACAGCAAAAACTGGAATTAAACATAAAAATTTCTTAATTAAAAAAATATGACTGTACGTAGTAATGTCAAGGCTATTCCACCTATCAAAATTAGGTGGAATAGCCTTAACATTACTACGCAGGGACTTTTGACTCTCACAGATGTGTTTGAAAACATCTGTAAAACAGTTAGGTTGTCTTTTGTAAATAAAGGACAACAGTTTTAATACTTCCTCTAGATAAGTAATTCAGCAAATTATATGTTACTATAATGCATTTGTTTACCTAGGATACCCAATGCAGAGAGACGTTTTGAGCGCCCTATATACACTATTGACAAAAGTCACCGGACACCTAGAAGAGAAACACAACATACCATTTATTGACATACATTAGTACGGTGTCGTTCCACCTTTGGTCTTAATGCATGCACTGACCCTTCGAAGCTCAGTGGTTGGGTTTTAAGCTCCGTGATTTTCGTTGCTATAAGGTGTTTATTGAGTGCTTTAGTTTCTGTGGTTGCGTGTATCTTCAAGTTGAAAGTCCACGCTTTACGTTCGTGTATCTCCCAAGTTGGTGAGTGCCATATTTTTTCATTATTCACTGTTTTATTTTTCAACCGAGCTGGTCTTTTTTCGTTAAAGTCTCGCCGTTGCTTCGATGGCGGAGGCAGACAAGGGTGACGCCCACATCCTTATCTTGGCAGATCAGCCAGCACCCTCTTCTTCTTCTACGGCGGCAGCTCCTGCTCAGCTAAATGAGGTGGCTCCCGAGCGTCATTGCGACGCCATGGATACCTCTTCTTCTCCAGCAATAACTTCCTCCCTTCCCACCAAGTGCGGTGGTGCCAAGTCTCCTATCTACATCTCAGCAGATGATGACGTCTCCGTGATCAGCGATACTGAGCTCATAGCTTCTACTTTTCATCAACTTTCTGATCCGCCCTCACTGCTAGGAGCCGCTTCATCGAGTTCTCGACCCATGCCTGCCCAAGCATCCTATGCTTCTGCAACTTCTGGGGTCCTCACACCCCCAGTTTCATCTGCTATGCCTTTTCCTGAATCCTATGTCACTGTCGTCGGTTCTACTGCTACAATTGACATACCAGAGGATTCCCGAGCTGGTCACCTTTTTTCCTCCACTATGGAACGGGGCGTCTATTTTGATGCGCTTCCCGACACTAAGCTGTGGCAATATAGCCGAGCCCTCAAAACTATCTTACCAAAGGATGCAATAGACTTTGTAGCTCGAAAACCCAGATCTGTCTCAGTCTATTTTAAGGATAAAGCGCATGCTGACCAGGTCCTTACGGAAGGTCTAACCATCAATGACGTGCATCTGTTAGCACAACCGGTTGCGCACCGCCCGGTGCAGGTGACCTTCTACCCCGTACCACCAGAAGTATCCGACGCTGCACTTTGCACCTTGCTCAGCAGGTACGGCAGAGTTGTTGGCTCCATAACAACTCTCTCTGCGGCTCCCAGAGATCCTGAAGACAAATCGATTCGAGGTTTTCGCCGCACTGCTCGAGTCCTCTTTTCATCTGATGCTCAGCTGAAAGCGGTTCCGAATGTTTTGCACATCCGCTGTGGACAGCAACGCCGAAGAGTTGAGATAATCACTTCACAGTATTGCACTATATGTCAGAGCGAAAGTCACATAAGGGCTCAGTGCCCACGTGCCTCCCTGCAAACAGCTCCACACACTACATCTTCTACTTTGTCCACCAACGCTTCACAGACTTCTTCCTGTTCGAGGAAAGTCGCGGAATCAAGATCTTCCAAAAGTCAGCTTACTGCCATTGGTCAACAAACGACTTTGATGCCTCCACCTCCTGCTGATCCTAAGAATTTTCCCAGGCTTCCAAAATCGACTCCCCCTTGTACTTTTACAACCACTGCTGATGTACATGTTGACCACTCCTCAGCTTTTACCGTTGGATCCATGACACGAGTCACAGGTAACGCTTCGGGTTCAGACTCTCCAGACGATCATGAAGCTTTAGTGGTTGCTGGAAAACGCAGTGGTGCTACTCGCTCCAAGACGAAGAAGTCAAAGACTCTGGCGTCCCGAAGATCATCTCGCTCTTCTACCCGCTCATCCTCTCGCTCCGTCAGCTCTCGACGACCGTTCTCCAGGTCGCCTCTACACACTTCCTCTGAGACAGCATGTGAGGGTGCCTTTCCCTCACTAGAAGAATTCACAACTTTTCTTGCTGAAAATGCTTTCCCTGCTGAGCCTCTGCCATACGAGGACGTGCTGGATTGCCTTTTAGGGTCCTCTAGCCCTTCCTCAGCACGCACTTCCATTCAGCGGTATGAAGCAGCTCTTCCACAAGTGCTGGTTCAATTACACTCACTTGAAAACACTCTTCGGCGCACTGCGGACGAGGTCCCGTGGAGTGCTTGTTTTCTCCGTCGACTCCACTCCATCACTACAGCCAGTCAATTCCTACTGCATCCCACAACTAACCTAGACATTCAAGGTGGTGTCACTTAATTGTCGCGGTTTTGCGACACCTCTTGCGAATGCGCTGGTACGAGAGGATCTTGCTCCGCTGAATGCTGATATATTACTTCTGCAGGAAACAAACTGTACTTCCACCACTCAATTTCATCAATGGCGTCAGTGGGATCATACTTTCCATCACGCCTACAGCCAACTGTCGCGTGGTGGCATGGCAGTTGGTGTTCACTCACGTTTTCGTTCAACTCTTTCCTCCTTCTCAGTGAAAAACTTATGTCGAGACTTATTACAACGAGTCTCTTTCACCGTCGCAGCTGAAAAATTTCATGTATTCAACATTTATGTTCCTTGCACTCCTACTCACGTGCCAGAGTTGTTTGCAAAACTTCGACGGGCTCTGTCACGTATTCCCATCACCGCCCGGGTACTTATCGGAGGTGACTACAATTGCACTCTACATCCCCTAACTGATCGCTCTTCTTCTTCCAGAGAACACCGTACGGAAGTAGTACATCTCTTACAGTCTATCACTTCAGATTTCTCACTAGTAGATGTTCAACGCCATTTGTCACCAACCCAGACTACACATACATGGCGTGCACCAAGAGCCATTGATCCTCCTACAGCAAGATTGGATCGCTTTTATGCAACTTCTCTTCTTCTACCAGCAATATCAGATTCATGCTGTACACCCACAGCTTCCTCGGATCATTGCGCCATTGCCATAACAGTTTTTGCTACTTCAACACAGCCACGTGCAATCCGGCCTTGGACTTTTGACGACACTCTTTTAGATGACTCAGCCTTCTGCTCATCGGTGCGAGATTTTCTTGCGGATTGGCGTACAAGGCTTCATTCTGCACCGTGCCCCCTCAACGTTTGGTTGGAAGTAAAACGCCACCTCATATTACTGGTACGAAACCTGTCATACTCGATCATGACACAACGGAGGATGCGACTTGATCATACTAGGCAAATGCTTTCTTTGCTCAATCTTGCTGATCCCCTATTTCAAGTCTACCAGGCAGAATTACATTCACTTTTGGTGCCACTTGCAAAACAAGCCCTTCAACGCCTTAAACTACAACACCTGAAACCTGATGCTTGTTCGTACGAATTCCTTACGTCACTTGAGTCAACTCGCCGATCCTCTTCTGTTCTGCAGCACCTTCGTCTTCCAACTGGAGTAGTTTCATCCGAACCAGTTCCAATTTGTTCTATGGTACGTAATTTCTACATTTCAAAATTTTGTGAAACTCCTCCTCCCTCCCCTACGGCTTCTGCTCTTCTGTTCTCTTCTTTGCCTCAGGTCCCTTCTCATCTTTCAGCCAGCCTCCTCCATCCTCCCACTTTAACTGAGCTCTCTGACACTTTCTCGTCCCTCAAACCCCCGGGCTTCACCTAGCCCGGACGGTCTCCCTGTTTCTTTCTATAAGGCTTTTCTTCCTGCCCTCCTTCCATTTCTCCTCTGTGCCTTTTCTACTGCCATGCATCTTACATCTCTTCCAAGGAGTTTCACGCTCGCACATGTTGTACTTTTCCCCAAGAAGGGTGATCCCCTTGACTTGGGGAATTGGCGTCCCATCTCACTCTTAAATACTGATTATAAACTCTATACTAAATTTCTGTCCCGCCGGCTTAACCCCATACTCCCTCATATTCTCTCCACTAATCAAACCTATACTGTACCCGGGCGCTCCATCTCCCATAATATTCAGCTTCTTAATGATCTAATTCACCTCGCCCGCTCTCGCTCAGAACCCCTTGCTCTTCTTTCCCTCGATCAACGCTCAGCGTTCGATAATATTTCTCATGATTACCTTCTTGCTACATTACTAAATTTCGGATTTCCTCCTTCCTTTGCTTCTCTTCTCATCTCCCTCTACCGGGACGCAGTTTTCCACGTCAAGCTGCTCAACCTTCTCACAGCTCCCATACCCTTTCGTCGCGGCGTGCGTCAGGGTTGCCCCTTATCCGGGCAGCTCTTCGCCCTCGCAATAGAACCTTTTTACGCGCAGTCCATCGATCCTTCTTTGCTTCACTACCACCGGTGGTAGCCAGCACACGTCATCATGTTGCTACCTATGTTGCCTACGCCGACGATATTACATTCTGCATTTGGCAAGACTCACAATTTCACGATCTCCACAATCTCTACAATACCTACGCCTCATGTTCCGGAGCAGCGCTAAACACAACGAAAAGCACAGGCCTATGGACCGGTTCGTGGACTAACCGCACTGACTCTCCTTGGGGAGCAGAGTGGTCCAACACCTCTCAACGATTCCTAGGAGTCCACCTTGGAAAACCAGCAACTGCTTCACTCGTCACCTGGACGACTCTCCGGCCACGCCTACATCGCTCGGTCGCAATCTGGCGGCGCGCACAATTCTGCACCTCCGTCTTTCAAAGAGCACGTCTAACGCACACTTACCTGCTTTCAATGTGCACGTATTCCTGGTTGGCTTCGAAGCAACCAGCACTACGTCTTCTTGAACTCACCCGCTGTCAAACTCAGATTATCTGGCCCGGCCATCACTGGGTCGGAGCACCTCAACTCAGCCTGTCTCCTTCCAACGGAGGCATTAGTCTACCCGACGTCAGATCCTATTACAAGGCTTATCGTGTATCTACGTTTTTACGATCACTTGCGGCACCTGCTCCCTCTGCAGTTGCTGCTCGTGATGTCATAGTATCTCCGCATAACCCACGCTTTACTCTCCTTTCGTTCTTACTCATGGACCACTGTCCCCTTCTCACACTTTTCCCTCCTGTCTACAAAGAGGCTATCTCCTTTCTTCGTTCCCTCCCTCTTTCTCGCTCTCTCCCTGCCTCCACAAATGACCTACTTTCCGAACCTCTTTTTTTTCTTATCTGCTACACCCTCCCCATCTCCCATGTTTTGCTTTTCCTTCATGGCTCAGAGCTGGAGTCGTTACTGTCAGCGATCTTGTTACCACCGATCTTTCCTGGCTCCCCTTCTCTTCTCTACCCTCTGCTCTCCGTTTCAATGCCAACGCTCACTTTGTTCACAACTCTCTTATTTCTACTATAATCTCCCTGTTCCCTGAGCTTGCTACTCCCTCAGGTCTCATTTCTGTTCACTCTGCCTCTCTCCTTCACCCATTTTTTCTGTCGTCCATTGGTCCACCTCTTCCTCTTGTCTCTTTCTCAACAGCTGATCTCTACCGTTTTCTCTCTCGCTCTTCCGCACCTCTTCCCATTTCTGGTATTCCACTTTCTTCTACCTCCGCAGTGTGGTCCGCTGCGCTTTCCCTACTTTCAGCACCCCTTGAAGTCAATTCACATTGACTTTTCTTACACAACCGCCTCCCTGTGCCGTCGATTTTACATCGCATGACCATTTTATCTTCACCCTCCTGTCCGTATTGTGGCGAGGAGGCTGACGTTCAGCATGTCTTCATGTATTGCACAGTATTATTGCCAATACTCCATCTCGCTTTCACGCTAGCGCAACGATCCTGTGAGACCGTCCTCACCTTCAGCGCCTACCGAACACTACTTCTGAACTCTTCTCGCCCTATTCACCTTCCGGCAGTCTGCTCCTACATCTTCGTGCTTGTAAAACATATAATTCACGTGTATCATCTTCAGCGTCCCCCCGAAGCTTCTACTGACATAAATAAAGTCAGTACTGCGTTACTTTGTCATTTTCGTAATCGCCTACTCTCCCGCCTTCGACTAGAACTTACCACTGCAGTTGCACGCTGCAGTGAACCACAGTTCCTATCAACTTGGTCACCAGCAACCACTTGGTTTGCAGGGTCGCCCACAACGCTTCACCTTACAGTCGGAACTTTTGTTTCACCTACCTCCTGATAGATACAGTTTTTGCCATGCTGATTTGTCTTCAATCTCTGCTTCATCAGAGACTATTTTTTGTCTTTTCCGACAAATTATCATACATAAACTGTATTCTCTCACCACTATATTGAGCTTTGTGAATAGGTCGTTGCGTCAGCTACAAGCACCTGTAAATCTTCTTTTCATATGTCATTTTGAGACGATTTTTCTATACACATTTCCTGTTTTTTTTTCTTGCTTCGCAACTGAGTGCAATCTTGTTCCTCAACATTCACTGTACTATATTATTTGTACTCTCTATTTTATCAGAATTTTTTTGTTTGTCTCACTATTGTACATCACTTTTAGTAGATCAATTATTGTATAGAATCCTATGAATTGTTCGAAGCATGAGCTACTTATAATTGTCAATTTCTTTTCACGCTTTTTTTAAGATTCTGTTCTCATCCTCTTCACATGTATCATTTCGTGTATAACTCATGTGTAAATTTTTTTGTTTTTCATTACTCATCTTGCTGAATTATGTATTCTCTCTGCGATGTCAGAGACTATTTCTTTTTACCACCTCTGACAAATCAATATATATAAATTGTAACTTCTCATTGTACAGAATCATGTATATAGGTCGTTTCACGAACCACAGACATCTGTAAACTTTGTCGTTTTTACAGTATATTCTTATCTTCAATTCCTGATTCAACAGTGTAATTTTACTTTTCAACTGTATAAATTTGTGTTCTCCAATACTCACTGTGATGAGTTGTGTCTTCTCTCTGTATTTTCAGAGATTATTTTTTCTTTTGTATTCTCAGGAAAATTATTGTATATAACTATTTTTCATATCACCGTTGTATGTAACATGTAGTACCGCGAGCCACATTCATCTGTAAATTTTTCATCATCTGTCTTTCGAACTTTCGATTTCATGTTTGTCCCTTGATCACCTGCAACCTCCTGGTTTTCCAGGTCACCCACAATGTTTCACCTTTCGGTCAGAACTTTTTTTTTTCATCAATATTGTGTAAAATTTATACTCTATAGTGCTCATCATTCTGGATTGATTTTACTCTCTGTATTACCAGAGATTCATATTGCCTCGCCAGATTTCTACTGCACTTAACTGTTGTCATGCAAACGTTGCACCGAATCCTGTAATTAACGTAGCGCAAGCTGCACATTCTGTTAATTTCTCATCACCTGTCTTTTGAATCTATGTCTGCAAGCTCGAATTCTGTATTATTCCTTGCATCAATACTGTGCAAAATTAATATTGTATAACGCTCTTCTAGCTGAATTGTTCCTATTCTTTGCTTTGTCAGAGACTTTTGTTGCCTCACCAGACACTCGGGTGTAATTAACTGTTTTTTTAACTATCATCAATGTACAGAACCGTGTAAATAAGCAGTAGCGTAAGCTACAAGCATCTGTAAATATTTTTTTTTGTCATACATCATTTGAGATGATTTATTCAAGCACATCTCCTGTATCTTTCTTCTAATAAATACTGTGTGAAAACTGACCCTTCGAGACATGCTTTCGACAAGGTTTTGGAAGAGAGTGATAGGTATACGCTTCCATTCAGTGCATAATGCTGCCGCTAATTGTTGCTTAATAGTAGGCCTTGGTTCCAAACTTCTTATGCGGAGCTCTAATTCATCCCATAGGTGCTCTATGGGATTCAGATCAAGGCTCTGTGCCGGCCAATCCACACACGATACGGAATTATCGTCAAACCACGCCGTAACAGTCCTTGCTTTATGGCTCGGTGCATTATCCTGCTGGTACCAACAAGGCTCGGTTCCATAGTATTGCCACAGAGTTGGTATGGCATAATAGTCTAGAATATCGAGGTAGACGTGCTGGTTAACAGGTTTTTCCACGATAACCAATGGACCAGGACCATACCACGAAAAACACCCCCACACGAGTACACTGCCAGCTCCAAACTTTACCGTAGGAACAGCACACTGTGGTAAATAGCGTTCCCCCGGCTGCCGCCATACCCACACACGGCCATCAGACTGATGGATGTTATATATGGATTCATCAGTCCATAGGACCCGTTTCCATTGATTTACGGTCCACGATAAATGTTCTTTACACCATGCTAAACGACGAGTAGCATTCCGAGTGGAGATGAAAGGCTTATGAGCATCTGCACGACCACAGTTACCCATGGAATGAAGTTCTCTGCGAATGGTACGTGTACATACCGAGGCTCCAGCATTTTAACTCACCTGTACACGGAGGTCTTGTGCAGTACTCTATCGATTAGCTGTAACGATTCTCCTTAAGCTTCGACGTCCCCTATCACTGATTTTCTATGGTCTGCTGGTGCGTTTTGTTGCTTCAGCCACGCCATGTGTCTTACGCTTATTCAGTACATCTAAAAGAGTTGACTTGGGTATGTTTAAACGCCTTGCGGTTTCTCATATGGACAACCCACTAATATAACACCCAACAATCTTTCCTTTCTCAAAGCCAGTTCTCTCCCGCCGCAACATTTTCACTTAAGGCTATCTTTGAATAAGTGTAACAGAAGTTCTGTCCTATATCTGTAATGCAAATTCTTTTGTACACATTTTCTCGAAAAGTATTACTTTGTAGAGTTTGAAATTTTGAGCACAAACAAAATGACCCATAGCTAAATACGTGTTGCAGTTATTTTTCCAAAAAAATTGTTAGAATTTTTTTTAAATTCAATTTATCTGACTCGAAAGTATTCCAATTTCGCATTAGATAGCGCCAGAAGTTCTCTCTCATTTCTGTCTGATATTTTTAATAATCTAGGCCAAATAGAAATCAAAGAATGGGCACTGAAGTGAGATTGAAATTTTGTCTTCTATAGACCATCTTAAATTCTACTGTACATTCATTTTTTGAAGAGAAAATGTGTACTTTACTAGAAAACACTTGAATTTGAGACAGAAACTACGCCTACTTACTAAGCTCCACCCCCAATGAATGTCATTGGCTGAACCGTAACAGGGCGCATTTTTTCTTTTCATTGTGTAGCCAACGAGCAATCGCTTCCATTCTGAATATCGTAAGGTTTTCAGTCATTCGCTGACACCAACTTCTGGGACAATCCCTCAAGACGTAAAAGCCACGCCCAAGAAGTGATATTTTGCACCATCTATCGCAGAAGATGAAGCCTAAAACTCATACAATGACAGCCTTAACCTCACAGTGGGATATGATCGCGGTCAGATGCAGGCTTGTTTTTATACCGTTTGCAGCTGTACCTCGCAACTTAACAACGCAGTGGATCCGTTCATCTGCTTTTGAAGGGGGTGTCCGGTGTCTTTTGTCAATATAGTGTATGTTATAGTTCGAAGTTCGTCCGGGTCGAGTCCGGGTCGGGTCCGGGTCCGCACATTTTTGACCCGTTTCCAGCTCTGATAGGAAATAATGGCGACTACATTTTGGACTGATTTGCACTTGTATCTACGGTAATTAGCTCTTTTTTTGTTGCCTCGCACTTGTAGACATTACTTTCTTTCTAACCGCATAAAATAGAAACACAAACATTGATCATGGTGCCATGAATTATTTAGGTTTTAATTTTCGCGATCAGCTTCAAGAAAAACAAAATTACACCGTTGTTATTCTCCTCATATTACCCAAATTTAAATACACAACTTTTTCACTCTAGAAATATTTTAAGTAATTAACGAAAAGCCCCTTTTAAAAGGTTCAAAATTATCAAACGCTGTAAAACTTTAGTGAAATATTTTCAAGATTAAATTGCAGCGCTTTCAAATTTAACTTACCTAAAATTTAATCATTTTAGCTGACAATATCACTTGGTGAGGTTGCAGTATCATGTGTTGCATCCCAATGTTCTTCGGAAGTACTCTGTATTCATTCCACATTTTCAATTTCTTTTCTTTCTCCCTAAAAACTAAAAAACTAATTGTTTCAATTTTGTCATACAGCTTTGCATCTACAGATACCAGAATTAGAATTAAGCTATTTGTTCATGTTCAAAAGGTTTGAGTTTCATTAACATGCTTCACTGCAGAACAAGTTCATCAGTTCTGATGCCCCGAGGATTACATGTAATGCCGAACGAGTGGTTGTGCCATTGCACCGTTCTATAAATCGAAGGCACTGTTAGCCTATGTTCAAGTTGACGCAGTATATTATTTCCTTATTTTTGGTGACTGAACTGAACAGTTGAAACGGAGTTCTTTACAGGAAGATAGATTCTGCCAGACAAACTACTGAGATTTGTCTGGACTTCTGTGTCTCTTGAAATCAAAATTATGAAACGCGGGTGCACATCAGAAAGGTTTATAGGTATAACGAATTCTGTAGCAAAATGAAATAACTGAGATGCTGAGAATGAGACACAGTATTGCAAATTTACAGAATCAGCGCATTATACGCCATAATTAAATTTCCATCACCGGCATAAATTACGAAATTTACATTTCTGGGATTATTGCGCTTCAGGTACACTACTTTTCAACAACACCAATGTGTGTCTGGGATTTTTTGTTGCATTGAGGTCACAAAAAGTAAATCATATTAGAGAGAATTGTAGTTGCTGGATTAACGATCAGAAATAGTTTTTTTTTTTTTTTCTGTTTTCTCTCTGTAATTTCAGCTGATATTTCAACAAAATATTTTTTTGTTTTCACGAAAAAGAGCGCAGTATATAAACCCAGAATAACACAATGCTTTGATCCTATGAGTTTAGTCTAAGTTAACAAAGTACTAAATATTGAAACTAAATCTGACTCTGAAGGTTAATTATGAAATAAAGCCATCAGGAAGCATGCTATAAATTCATTTCGCGCGATTAAACCCATTTAAACGATTTAATTTTTAATACAGGAAGAATTTACTTTACAAAGATATTTATAAATGACTGTTTAAATAAAAGGTAGATTCATTATTTCAAAGCATAAATAAGTTATCGGATGATGTGCAGTTTGTTATCATCTGTACTCTGTACGATAATAACAATTTGCTATTTGATGTTATCTTTTGAAAGAGCATTAGCGTGCTTCTGATCTGCAGCCATTTAGGCGACCTGCTAGTTTTTAAATTAATGAAATCACGAAGAATGGAGAAATGTATTTATTTTTATTTCGAATTATGGTTAAAATCCCGATGTACGATGGTCGATGCTATTCGTCATATTCTACGCACAGCAATTAATATTAAAAATGCACTGAAAATTCGTTATTCTCTGTCAATTTTAGCTTTTTGTTCTGCAGCATTACCATACCGTTAGTACCTGATTGGTCTCATTCTTGGAACTCTTGTGTTAAATTTGACGCATTATCCATAGCCCTGCAAGAACTAACTAACTTCCAGTCGGCTCTTAAGGGTGAAATAAACTGTTTTTTAATGCGTTTCTAAATTTTCAGTTTGTCATTTTGTTTCTGTATGATACAATGAAAGATGTATGATGCAGTCTTTCCCATGCATAGTAATGTATCCTGATACATTACTATGCATGCCCTTTACGATGGCGTAAGAACAATCACATGAGGATAAATGGTGTGTTCCACTTTTTTCAGGCGGATAATACTACTTTAAAATTTTCTTACTCTTGCGATTAGTTAAATCGTTTAAATGTGTTTGTCAACAGTTTTGTCGAACACAACGATTTCTGTAACCAGACTACGTATTTCCTGTTTTTGTGCAAATGCTGTTTCGGAAGACTGAATTCACTTTCAGGTAGACATTGCTAGATCTGTTAGCTATGTCAAGCTGATCTACTTACGATACGCAGATTAACAGAGAAGGGCAACGCAGAATGTTACCCAATGCTTTAGAACTTAAATCGAGGTACTTCAGTCTTATTGAGCCGTGACTGTAACAGATATCAGTCATATCTGAGTAACGTCGAACAATCACAACATAGCAAGTGCTGGGAAACTGCTAGCCACCAGCTGGCAGTGATGGGTCACTGCTGGCTGAAATCTGCAGCTCACGGTACGGTAGCGATCCGTTGGTTGCGGCGATCATTTGGCAGCCCCTGTCATACCGATGATATCTCTGGAGCATTGCTGTGAATCACGGAAGTAATTGTCCTACTGTGTGTGTGTACGCACGCGTGCTAGCTGTTAGCTATGTCTCTCCCCTGAGAAAAGAGACTCTAAACCCGCGATGGGTGATTCCTTAGATGCTCGTGGGCTCTTTAAATACTGAAACAGAAATGAAACTCAGAATATAGATCAGCTATTTATGAATCATAAAAATAAAAACATGGAGGTTCATTTCAGGCTAAAGTTCCTCATGACAGTGATTTTCATCGTGACTTCGAATGAAATCTTAAAACTCTTCCCCTCTGATACTTGTACACAGTGCTTTTTTTCTAGAGAAAAAGATGCCGGAAGTCTTAAACATAAGTTACTGAAAAGGGAGGAGGGGTTGACCGAATACAAAACAAATCAGTTTTTTTAACATTGTTCTGTAAGCCTTAGACCTGTGGCACGGTACAAAATTCAACAGCATAATTTACATGCTCATATTTTATTAAATCATCATATTAAAAAACAGCATTCCGTAACAGTTTTATAATATATAGCAAATGCTGAAAATAAAATCTTTGTCAAGCACACCCACCATCGGGAGTTGAGTTTGCGCTGAGGATTGCATTACATTGAGGAACAGAAGGGAACTGCATTTTGATCATAAAATACAGTCCACATTTTGATTTCTACCGTTCTCGTCTGTTCCTTGCATTTCGCATCCATTAACGAATGGTGTCCTCGACAGAGCCACGATCAGATGTATGTTGTAGGAACTGAGTTAGCAGATGTCCAACATTTTTTATGAAAAAATAAGGTTCTTGTTGTGATTGAAAGAGAGACCAAACTGCGGTGATTATCGAACTCGTCTGAGAAAATCTCCTTCCACACTATCTACAAGATACACCAATGTTTTCTCAAGTTCATTGTAACTGTGAAAGTTGCTTAGGTGTTTCTTTGTCTCCAAGTTGCAGGTATCCTCTAAAACAAAGAATCATGTCTCTTTTATTGAGTTGAAACCTCTTAGACCAAACTTTCAGATTTCTGATTCACGATCAGGGGTGGATTGGCCCACCGTGACACCGGGATATTTCTCAATGGACCACTCGAGAAATGGCCCATTATCCTTTTTGCCAGGATTGTTTGGAAAGAACGAATAATTATTTCGGTATTTATGAGTAAGAATCGTTAACTTCATTTGAGCTTTATGTCATCTGTCTAAATTTTATTGTCTTAAAAATAATTGGCATTTCCTTCTAGCTATATAAATTGAAGCGGGAAATAGCTCCAGGAGAAGATGGAATTACTGTAGACATCATGCAAGAAGCAAGTGGAGAAATCGAAACAGTACTCGCCCAAATTTTCTCTCGATGCCTTAATGAAGGGAAGATTCCTGAGGATTGGAACACCGCTACAATGATCCTGCTACATAAAAAAGGTGACATTGAGGATCTCAGGAACTACAGACCTATCAGCCTCCTACCAGTGGTTTATAAAATCTTCACTAAAGTTCTTTCACACCGCTTGAAAGTGACACTGGACATGGCTCAACCGAGAGAACAAGCTGGATTCAGGAGTGGCTACAGCACAATAGATCATATCCACGTACTGAGAGAACTAATTGAAAGAGCGAGGGAATATGAACTTCCATTGTGCATGGCTTTTATCGATTATGAAAAAGCCTTTGATTCGGTGAAACCATCAGCAGTTACAATGGCTCTGAAATCCTGCGGTATTGAAGATGAATACATTCATATTATTAATAACATCTATGAAAATGCAAGTGCAAAGATTCGGCTGTTGGAAAATACAACACACATAAAAATTGGAAACAGAGTGAGACAAGGTGACACCATATCTCCGAAGCTCTTTAATGCCACATTGGAGGGTGTCTTTCAGTCGCTGAGCTGGGAAAACCAGGGGATAAAGATTAATGGAGATTATCTAACCCACCTTCGTTTTGCTGATGACGTAGTCATTTTTGCACCCCTACCCCATCATAGCTGCTGATTATGATCCAGGAACTTGCTGACAAGAGTAAAGAAGTGGGATTAGAAATGAACTTTCAGAAGACAAAAGTGATGTTCAATGCTTTTACAAGAAATGAAGATTTATCGATGGGTGGAGAAAAGCTGGAGATAACAGACACGTACGTTTATCTTGGACAGCAGATATCAAGTGAGGGTCACATTGGTGAAGAAATTAATCGGCGTACTAAACTTGTCTGGAGAGCTTTTGGAAAAAACAGCATAATTTTCAAGAGCAATATGCCATTATGTCTTAAAAGAAAAGTGTTTGATCAATGCATCCTTCCAGTGCTTACGTATGGTGCAGAGACGTGGACCTTAACTAAAAGAGACATACAAAGGCTGCAGACAACTCAAAGCAGCATGGAGAGGTGCATGCTTGGTGTAACCAGGAGAGATAAGAAGAGGAATTCATGGATCCGAAAAATGACAAGAGTGGAAGACATCATGATCAGAGTTAAATTCCTGAAATGGCAATGGGGTGGACATACTGTCAGAAGGACAGACCATCGATGGACAGTCGAAAATTTAGATTGGATTCTAAGGGACAGGAAAAGACCCAGAAGAAGACCAAACGGGAGATGGGTGGATGAAATTCGAAAGTATGCGGGAGTGACATGGATGAGACTGGCACAAGACAGACCGTTGTGGAGGAAACTTGGGGAGACCTTCGTCCAGCAGTGGATTGATAATGGTTGACAATGATGATGATGATGATATAAATTTAGCGTTTGCTGTAAAGTGACAAAGCAAAAATATTTCTACTTCAGTGAAAAATTAGCCACCGGGCCAAGCACGCTGTAATAAATAATTAAGCTCGGAGCCAAAGGGACATTTGTAGACCTTACTCTCCTTTTTTAACCTTGAAAGAGATACTAGTAACAATATTGGTGGTCCATCTTCCCCACATGTACAGACATAGAGCACAAAACGATTCTCCGGCAGAGATTTTCCCATATACGTGTTTCACCCATATTTGTCTTAAAAGAAACAACGATTTACCGGTACTGATTCATGGATCAAAATGGTAGTTAATGGGTTAAAATGGTAGTTAATGGGTTAAAATGGTAGTTAATGGGTTAAATGGTAGTTAATGGGTTAAAATGGTAGTTAATGGGTTAAAATAATAGGTAGACTTTTAAACAAAGCGAGGAGATGTATGAATACCTATTCAAGGAGATGGTATGAATACCGTTGCGTAGTAGACGACGAAATAAATATAATTATCTGGTACAACACCCCTATTTGAGCATGGTTTGATATGTTACATTGAACCATGAGTGGAGTTTTAAAATCCTTTCACCCTTAAGTTGTTAAAATTTGTTCAAGACTGAATTACTTTCACAATGCATATTTCAACAGTTCTCTTTCATGCTGGAGTAAACATAATCTTTTTTATGATGGAATTTATGCGGTATTCCTTGTTGGGTACGTGTGTGTACGCAAAATTAAAATTTCCGGCCTGGTTTCATCGACTCAATACACCCCTGTTCACGATATAGTTTATTTACCTTTATATGTATTGTTTGACTGTACAAAGGTTGTACAGTGGTACATCATGTACAGGAAAAGATCTTTTCCGTGTACAACTTGAAAAAATATCAAATACAAGTGGTGAGCTCTTGACATCTTTCTTCCTCATATGTTACGGTAATTACATGTTGTTACATGCAACGATTGTTACGGTATTTAATTAAATAATAATTATTCGAAAGCTCAAAACCAAATATTTTGTGATAAAAATGGATCCAAAACTCCGTTTCGGCAAGTTCCGTCAGGAAAAAAGCAACCCTGCTCAGTGCTTATATATGCACAGTGTTATTATAAAAAATGCTACTTTTTTCTAATTTTCATCAAATTTAGGAACTGAATGATTTAGTATATTTAAGTTTCCACGGTATGAAGTATTATAAGAAGATGATAAATTGCATTGTTTTGCGTATATTCCGTATGGTTCAACGTTCTTAAATTATGATCTTATCTTCATCAACAATTTCAATATATCATCACCTCTGTTTATTCTTTCTCAGAGAGGGTTCTTACAAAATGACCAAACACAGCAATCATGTATATAATTCTTTTTCTAAGCTGGTTTTAATCTTTCATTATTAAATACAATATTCAACAACTGAATTTATTCTATTTGTACTACACCGCATATCGTTTACCGGGTTGTCATTTTTTAAAGTGAATTTGTACGGAAGGAAATCAGAACTCCTTTTACCGCTCACGGTGGCTGCTATGAGAGAAACGTTACAACGCAAGAGGAACAAAAGGATCATGATTCATCGTGAATAATATTCTACTTAACTGGAAGGCCATCCTCCCTTCGGTGCAATGGTTCTGGCTTGTGAATGACTAAGCGAGGGAGGTAACAGCTTGATATTACAATATGTTCACTAAAGTAGGATCTATACACAAAACCACTCTCTACGCAAGGAGTGACGCCTTGACTTCGCAAAATAATTGCTGAAAGTAAAAAAAAAAGACTTGGACCTGTTCACAGGCGTATCCACTGAGTCCTCGAATGTCGAAAGCTTATTTTGAAGGTTGTTTATTGGGTAGGTGTGAAAAGTTTTCGTTAACATGTATCGGTGGGGAGAAAAACGCTATTTTTCGCGATAAACAGATACAATATGGAAATCATATTCTTGATACGAAACGTTCGACAGTAATAAGGAAAAGAAAATTCCGCTTGAAATTTTGAATTGGGCGCTAAGTGGCCATGATATGATTTACACTTACAGCTTCAAATGGAATGCAGGGCGAGACTTAGGTGCCGTGTTCGCCTTTGTCTTCTGGGTTTTACCTTTCCTGAAGTCAGTGACACTTATTTATAGATGAGTTACACTTCTTAATGCTTGAATTTCAAGAAGATCGTTTAGAGTGCAGAAACGTGTTAATAAATATTTTTTCTTCAGTATTTGTTGCTGAGTGTGCTAGAGAAGAATGATGTATTACCGACTTTTGTTTGCTTTCCAACCATAGGGTGAAGAAGCGTATGTGCTCCAGCTTTGTCCGTCTCTCCGTCCGTCCGCACGATAACTCGCGTAAAAATGGTTCGATTTCGATGAAATTTTAGTGTGTGGTAAGGGACCACCTGGGGACGAACCCTATTGGAAATGGAAGAAATGGAGTCAAAGGTCAGGACAAAGGATCAGGATTCATTCCATCGCACTTATGCTTCATAACTTACGTAAAAATGCTTCGATTAAGACAAAACTTTATCATGTTATTCCGGAAGTATACGTAACCGGTTTTGTTGAATATAATCGAAATGGGTTAAAGGTCAGGGCATAGGTGCGAGATTTATTCTACACCTATTATCCTCATAACTTGAGTAATGATTTCTGGTATTTTGGAAAGCGTATCATAATCAATGCTTTGCTTGATTTTACTAACTTGTTCAATGTTGAGTCATATCCAAATCTTTATCTTTGCCTTTGTTCACAAAGTGTGAAAAGTTCTACTCAGACAAAACCCGAATAAACAGTAAACGGCAATACTCTTGCAATGCACCCAGAAATGATGAGGAAAAACGTAAAAGTCACTTCATCAAACTGAACAGTTTGATGCATTAATATGCGCAAATGAATCACAAAAACGAAATCGAACGTTGACTTTAATTAGCCAAAAGAAAAAGATCATGAAAATTTACACATGAAGATAATGATACTGTAAGTAAAGAAATTCAGAAAGAATTTTTGAAGGACATTTAAGTAGTGTTAAGTGATAAATATTAGAGTTAGTAAAAATAAAAGAGTAGTTGGTGAACGAAGCGCAGGAAAAGCTGAAACGAGGCGAAAAGAGCCTCACTTAGTGAAACTGAATTATAGAGAAGTGAGCACATGCTACCACACAACGTATTGTTGTACACAACAATGAACAGCATGTTGTAAATGTAGCTGTGAGAAAATAAATATGATGCAAGAGTAAATCGAAAAGTAAGGGCAATAAATGAATTAAACTGATAGTGCAAGCGACAGTATCTAACCAACGTTAACACGTCATAACGGCAGTCAGACAAGTTGGCCGCAACACGTCAGTCCGGTTCCGATGTTGAGTGTGTAAACATGGCAGCTCCTTTTTCCGACTGCCGTAATAAGGTTTGTTACTACAGACGGGGTCAAGACAGCTGAAATTCACAGAAGAATGGTATTACAGTATGGTAAGAAAGGTATGGCCAGAGAAAAGTTTACAAATGGGTCAAAAAATTTAAATCTAGCAGAAGTGTACTGACGAACTCGATCAGGGTGCTCGTCAGCGTCGCCAACTCGCGATCATATGAATTATTTCATTGAAGAAGACTGACGAATTGCTGTGTCGTTTGTCGCTGATATGTTAGACATACGATATGGTTCTGCCTATGAAATTGTATGACGACTACTGTATGTCAGGTGCGCCCTGGAACAGCTGCATAAATGTGTGGAGATTTCTACCCAGTTTTTGTGGTATTATGCAAAAGATCCAGGTTTACTAGAAGGGGATGTCACTGGGAAAGATACTTGGACACATCAGTTTTACGTTGAAAGCAAGCGGCAAAATCGGGAGTGAAAATGCTTTTCATCCTCAGCAAAACTGGAGATCATAAGTGTCCCTTCTGTCAAAGAGATCTTGTTAATCTTGTGAAACGCATGGTCCTATTTTGGAACTCTATCAAGAACACTGATAGATTGCTGATAGTTCAGCATATTCAGCAGTACCAAAACAGATAAGCCAAAACCTGCAATTTGCAATAAAAGAGGTGTATTTTTTTCTTAAAAAACCGCTGTCTTTTGATCAACAGAAATGCTCGCCTGCATTCAGCGCGCTTGCAACCCCGGAGACAATTCAGAGATTCTTTCACATCCACCTTAGAGCCCAGTGCTCGTACCAAGTTATGTTCATCTCTTTGGTGCGCTTAAAGTTTCAGAGACGTGTTTGTCGGTTTAGTAGTGACGAAGTGGGGGACGAATCGATGCATGCATAGCTTCAGGGACAGCTTAAAAGCTTTTCTTCCAATGGGATGAAGAATTTCGTGGACGGTTACAAAAAGTGTATGGAACTTTAGGTAGACTTCATTGTAAAATAGTGCTGCAGTTTTGTAAATTGCACTTTGTTTTTTGTAAATACAACGAAATTATATTTACTTTTTCATTTACTATCGTATATACACTCAGCAAAGAAGAGGAACTCGTGGATCCGAAAAATGACAAGAGTGGAAGACATCATAATCAGAGTTAAATTCCTGAAATGGCAATGGGCTGGATATACTGTCAGAAAGACAGATCATCTGTTGCAGCGCTCGTGAGCGAGCGTGCACCTTTTCCCTGTATTGGAAGTTGTGAATAAATCTGAGAAGCGAAAAAGAAATGGGGTTTTAAAATTAATCAAATGAATGGGAGAGATTTTGGGGAGCTGGTGTAAAAATTAATAAATTTAGGAATTTATGAACTTCCCACTCCTCAGGGGCTCTACAATTCGTGATTTAAATTTTTCCTTAGATTTTCTTTCGTGAATTCGCGCCGAGGCAGGGTTCGGGATAGTACCCCTCTCCCCCCCCCTCTCTCTCCGAGTCGATGGAAACTTCCAGTCAGCCGCTGGCTGTAGCGTAAGACGCGGGACATCTCTTCTCATCGGCCCCCGCGAGCCAGCAATATTGGGTAATGTGGAGTAATTCTACAAAGAGGATGAATAACGGGTAGACATTTTATTGGAGTCCGGCGTCAATCGTCTTGAGAATTGCTGCACCAAGTCTGGTAAAAAGAATAGCGTGGCGCCAGGCAAGGAAAAACCATAGCAATTATATGGTGGGGACATTTACGACCCAGGAAGATCCACGGGCACGAAATTCCTTGAATTCAGGGGCGGACGCAATTTTTGGACGGGGCGAAGGATAGCAAGTCAGAGTATTGGCGGAAAACCCAGAGCAAATCAGATCGGGAAATGATAATAATTTGACCAATCTGTAAATTGGTGGGAGGATCCGGGGAGAACAATTTTGCGTAGGACTGGAAGAGTAGCACCAGATGAAAGATATAGCATGGCGAAAAAAAGTTGAGAAAGAGCTAAGGAGCGAAGTAGCAGGAGGATTGAGGAAATCGAAATGATACGAGAAGGCTGTATCCCAGCCTCGCTCTCGCTGATGATTTAGCCTAGTACCTCCGAGGACCGAGCATGTGCCCAAATTAGAAAGATTTTTCTGCCCTAGTGAAAAAGTTAAAAGTTGGACTCTGAGATAAGTGACAAGTGAAAATACATAAAAAGATATGTGGTACACCCAAGGAAGAACCTGTCTGAGGGATCCAGGAACCAGTTGGAGGAAATAGTTCGCCAGCACTAATCGTGGGATAGAAGGTAGGACATTTCCGACCATAGCGGTTACCTCTCTTTTTATATATTTCGTATGTTGAATCGAAAGTTAAAGAAGAGCATAGTAGAACCTAAGTCAGGGTTGAAAATAAAACCATCTCTAAATTAATGCTGAGAAAAGAAGGGCGGAAATAGAAGAAATGAAATGGTTGAGTAAAGTAAATACATTGATCAAAGCAGGAAATTGGGTAGGATAATTATTCAATAGACATAATGATGTTCTAAAAATTTCAGCTATCTTAAATAAAAATAAGAGATTAAAGTTAACTTTTTTTGTAAAATAATTGGGATAAAAGGGTCTTCAAGCATATACATATGACTGAGTGTATTTTTAAATTCCAAGCCTTCAATAGGCAAATAAACCTTTTATTCTCAAGTTATTATGAATCTCCTAAAAAACATTAAGTGTCCAATTTTGTGAAATAAGATGCTACCTACGATTGAGAATTGGGTGTGTGAGTGAGTGCTTGGGAAATGAATGTTCAGAAAAATATCCTCCGGTTCAATACCGAGTAGCTTTCATATCAGTGCTAGTAAAAACTCAAAATTTCTAAGTTAACTAAAGTAAAAGTGAAATAAAAAACTAGACGATTACTTATAAACATTGCGGCACTCGGCGGACCCCGATACACGGAACGTCGGCTGGGTGAAACACAACGCCCATCCTCGAATAGCGAGCCTGTGTTTTCTCCAATACTGGGAAAACATAGTTTTTGAAATTCGAGGGATTACCCTTATTGTTAATAGTTATCGCCAGTGCACACACCAGCAGGCATTGGAGATCGATAGCACATCGATGGACAGCCGAAATTTTAGATTGGATTCCAAGGGACAGGAAAAGACCCAGAAGAAGACCACATGGGAGATGGGTGGATGAAATTCGAAAGTATGCGGGAGTAACATGGAGGAGACGGACACAAGACAGACCGTTGTGGAAGAAACTTGAGGAGACCTGCGTCCAGCAGTGGATTGATAATGGTTGACAATGATGATGATGATGATACCCTCAACAGAGAAATCACTAGATAGGGGTGATGGGCAGTTGATATGGGCATCCCAGCGCAGAGTGGAACAGACCCAAACCAACTTCAGGCGATAAATAGGCGGATAGCAGGGCTTCCCAGCAGTGTATCGCAATCGACGAACATGGGTAAACGTGCTGTTCTGAGCGACTTTGATCGTGGATGCATTTTCGGCCTCAAGACAGATGGGTCATTCTACCGCCCAAATGGTAGAGCCCTAGGGTTCCCGAGGGCAACTGTGTCAAGGGTGTACCGTGGGTATACCATCGACGGACGTACCAGCGACCAGAAGGCTAGAGGTGACCGACTACACGTCATTGATGACCGGGTCGACGTAGACTATTTAGGCTCGTACGCACCGGTCGATTGGCAACGGCGGCGAAATCATATCCAGGTTAAATGTCGGAGGCCCAAGCAGCGTCAGCAGCGAACGGTACGATGCACGCCGAATACCCTGGGCTACGAAAGCCGACGCCCTATTCGTAACCCCGAATACCCTGGGTTGCGAGAGCCGACGCCCTATTCTTGGCCCCGAATACCCTGGACTACGAGAGCCAACGCCCTATTCGTAGCCCCAAATACCCTGGACTACGAGAGCTGACGCGCTATTCGTGTGCCACTCTTGACTGCTCGTCACCGGATATTACGCCTCCAGGTGCCAGGAACATTAAAACTGGAGCTCTGCAGAATGGCGCCGCATCATGTGGTCAAATGAATTCCGTTTTCAGCTGTACCGAGCTGACGGGAGGTTGCGGGTGTGGTGTCAACAACATGAGGCTATGGCACCGGCTTACAAAGTCGGCTCCGTTCAAGGCGGTACTGGGCCGGCCCGGTGGCACAGTAGTGTAAGCGATGACTTTTGATCATTCGTACGAGATGGATCCGGGTTCGAATCCCAGTGAGGCATGGGTGCTGTGTTTGTATTTCGGCGTTTTTCTCTCTCCATTCTCTGGAACCAGTGGCCCTAAATTAGGGACGGGCGACTGCTTATAACCCACTGAGTTGCTTACGGTGGTCGTTAAACCTCCAACCAAGAAAAAAAAACAAAATAAAAAACAAGGCGGTACTGGCTCTGTGATGGTTTAGGGAACCCCTTCTCATGGGGTACATTAGGTCGTTTAGTGTGTCTGAAGGGGTCCTCAACTGCTGCGAGCTACCAGAATGTGCTGGCGGATCACCTACACGCTTTCATGACCTTCGCGCATCCTGCGGCCGATGATCTTTTTCAGAAAGACAATGCGCCACCCCACCGTGCCGCAACTACATATGCATGACTCGAGGAACACTCATCTGAGTTGGGAACCATCCAGTAGCCCCCAAGGTCCCCGGATTTAAATCTTGTGGAGACTCTCACGGATGCCATGGAGGAGACGAATATCAGTTCCACGGATTCTGGACCGATGTCTCGGGCGGAGTTGTGGAAAATGCTGCAACAGGTACGGTGGGTATTACCTCCTCAAACCCTCCCGCATCTGATGGAGTCAATGCCTCGGCGCAGGTTGTTATTCGCGGTAGAGGAGGACCAACACGCTATTAGGTAGGTATCTCTAATATTTTGTCCATTGAGTTAATCTATAGCTATGTGAAAAAACACACTTTTAACTCAAAAGTTTGAACTTTAATGACTCAAAGAGTGTGAATTTTGTGAGTTAATATAAAAATGATGCACCGAAGATGAAGTAATGTTGTTAACCGAGAGAGTAATTTTCACTATATCGAAGAAAGTTCATTAGTTATTCGTCAAATTTGCATCATCAAAATGTATGGCCGTGTATCTTCTGCATCGTTGACAATTTAGATGAATTCTCTGGCCAACTACTGCTCATTTCACGGGCGTGCATATCATCAGAAATCACATGCGCATCCAAATAAAGGAAACAGAGAGGGATGAAACGATGTTTAACCTAGATTTTACTCTCTTTGATTAGGACGACAGAGGAATTAAAATTAGAAATCGAATAAATCTGCAATCAAGCTGTTATAGACACATTGAATTATTTGTTTACAGGAATTAAACTTTCTGCTTTTACTTTCCAAAACACGAAAGGCTCTGATCAGCACAGAAAAAGAAAGCATTATGAATGCATCACAGTAAACTCACAATCAACACTTACTTTCGCAAGGACTTTCCAAAATGAGATTCCAATTTTAATTGCTTACCATTACCTACCTACACGACAAAATTTCCTAAAATTTGTTTCTGTGATTTCAGAATTAGTAGCAGACTGAGAATCACATAAAAGAATTCTTGATATCTGCATTACAGGTGTATAAGAACATCTGCAAGAAATGTCGAAAATCTCGAAAAACTGCAACATACTGCGGTTCAAGACAGAAGCTGCGCTAACTCTCACTGTAGAACTCCGATTGCCGGCGGATTGTGTTTGTAAACTGGATGTTTCGGAAAGCCTCATCAATTTAATCGTGTGAGTTCATCACCACGTATACAACATGCTCAGAGAAAAGATCTGAGAACAAAATTATATCGCATTGTATAACCCAGTCCTATCCTGTTGGTAAAGCGTTTACTTGAAATTGGCATCCATTCCTTGGAGAAGCGAAAATCCTTAGGGGATCTTGAAACAACGATCAACAGTGAGATCCACGTCAAGAGCAGTTGACAGAACAACATCACCATCTAGCACGCCGAATCACGGCGTTCATCTTGGGAGATTTGTGTGTGCATTATCTTATGTAGGAAAAAGACTGGAGCACACACGCATATTCAGTTTTTCCACCAGGACATTCTAAAGAAAACCCCATCACTAAACCATAGTACTTCAAAGCACTGGTAGTCGGCGCTTAACCGCAAGTGAAATGTTAGATGAATTTAATGGGGGAGGGGGGGGAGAATTTAAATTCAATTTATTTCAGTCGGTGCCAAATCGGAATATTCTATTGAGGTAAACTGAATTTTACAAAAAAAATGTAACAATTTTTTCAAAATCGCACCTAAGGCATGTATTAGCCATGGACTTAATTACACTGACGGAAAAAAAAATCCCAACACCACGAAAAAATAGTTGTAGAGGAATGAAATGGCGGCAATACATTTGTATAGGTAACATATTTAATCGATTAAGGTTTCAAGATCACAGCTTTTGTAAGCGCGAGAAGAGCCATTTTAAATGTGAAATGCTGGTACATTAATAACCGGTGTAACCGCCAGAATGTTCAATGCAAGCACGCTAACGCTCATGCATTGTGTCGTACAGGTGCTGGATGTCAGTTTGTGGGATGGAGTTCCATGCCTGTTGCACTTGGTCGGTCAATACAGGGACGGTTAATGCTGGTTGGGGGTGACGCTAGAGTTGTCGTCCAATGATGTCCCATACGTACTCGATTGGTGTAGGTTATGGTGATCTAGCAGGCCACGGCAACATGTAGACACTCTGTAGAGCATGTTGGGTTACAACAGCGGTATGCGGGCGAGCGTTATCCTGTTGGAAAACACCCCCTGGAATGCTGTTCATAAATGGCAGCACAACAGGTTGAATCACCAGACCGACGTACAACTGTGCCGTCAGGGTGCGTGGGATAACCACGAGAGTGCTCCTGCTGTCATAGGAAATTGCTCCCCAGACCATAAATAACTCCAGGTGTAGTTCCAGTGTGTCTCGGCCGCAGACAGGTTGGTTGCAGGCGCTCACCTGGCGTCCTTCTAACCAACACACGGCCATCACTGGCACCCAGGAAGAACCGGCTTTCATCAGAAAACACAACAGATCTCCAGTCCGTCCTCCAATGAGCTCTAGCTTGACACCACTGACGTCGCAAACGGCAGTGGTTTGGAGTAAATGGAATGCACGCTACAGGGCGTCTGGTTCGGAGCTGTCCTTCAAGTAACCGATTTGTAACAGTTCGTTGTGTCACTGTGGTGGCAACTGCAGCTCGAATTGCTGCCGCAGACGTGGTACGATGCGCCACGGCCATACGCCGTACACGGCGGTCTTCCCTCTCAGTAGTGCCACGTGGCCGGCCGGAACCCGGTCTTCTTGAGGCAGTACCTTCCCTTGACCACCGCTGCCAACAATCATGCACAGTGGCTACATTCCTGCCAAGTCGTTCTGCAATATTGTGGAACGAAAATCCACCTTCTCGTAGCCCTATTACACGACCTCGTTCAAACTCCGTGAGCTGTTGATAATGGCTTCTTCGTCTTCTTAAAGGCATTCTTGACTAACATCAACACCCTACGTCGAATCTCAACGGTAACTAACGCTCACGAACGTTACAGCGCGTATTTACAGCAAACCTGATTTGCATGTTCCGAGGGGCGCTACTAGCGCCACACGTATGAGCCGAGCGCGAAATTTGCATAGACGTCATCTTACAGATGTACTCTCACCGCCTACCAACTGTCGTTTATCTAACAGAACCCCTTCTTGGTGTTGGGATTTTTTTCCGTCAGTGTATTTAGACCCAAAAGTTTGAAGACTACAACGCAATAGTCTTTAAGAAAACGCTTAAGAACATTGCAGATACAGCATAGATTTTCCCCTCGATTCTCTTTTAATTTGAAAGATACTCATAATATATAGAAGATCATGTGATGATTAAAGATGTGGCTTTAGTATTGATTGTCGAATAACGGATTTAAAGTAATTAGCGAAACGTTTCCAGAAATTTCGAACAACTAGAATCGAAGGACATTTTTTTTTTTTTGATTGGAGGTTTAACGACCACCGTGAGCAACTCAATGGGCTATAAGCAGTCGCCCGTCCCTAATTTAGGGGCACTGGTTCCAGGGAAGGGAGAGAGCCAGTGCCGTAAGACAAACACAACATCCATGCCTGACCGGGATTCGAACCCGGACCCCTTACGGACGAATGATCAGAGACCAGCGTCTTAGACCACTGCGCCACCGGGGCGGCGAAGGACATTTGGAGAAATATTCCTTCTTGGGGACTTCTGATAAGCTGCTGTAGTTATTGTGAGAGGAAAAACATCAGATGTTATTGCATGGTTCAACAGTACAGATTATAAATTCTCTGAAAGTTATTTAGGGCATCCGAGTTTGTTAAACACACAGTAATACACCTAGTGATCACTGAATTATGACCATCCCTATCAAAAGTGGATGCGACCCGAGGACCACGTGATTTCCGAGAGGGCGCGATTAGTCGACCGACGTAGCATTTATAAGGCGTGAGTGGAGTTGTAGGTAGTAGAATTCGGAGCGTGATGGGTGAACAGAAAGATTTATTGGACTTTGAGAAAGGGCAGATTATGGGAGCTCGGAGAACGGGTGCCTTGATTTCCCAAACGGCTGAATTGATGGGTTGTTCGCGAGCCGTCGTAGTTAAAGTGTATCAAGACTGGCGTGAAAATGGTCAAACGAGACAAAATTCCACAAGAGAGCGAAAGGTTGACGTATTAGGTGAGCGCCGGCTCCGATGACTCGTACAGGTCGAAAGCAGCAATACTGTTCAACAGTTGACAACCCAATACAACACAGGTCAACACGGAACAGTATCTGTCATGACCATGCGTCACTCGTTCGCCTGTATGGCCTGTAACAGCAGACGACCCAGACGACATCCTCTCCTAACCATGGTTCACCGGCACAAAAGACTCCCCTGGTGCAAAGATCATGCAAGTTGGACGTCGGATGACTGGAAAAAGTGCGTTGGTCTGAAGAGTCGCGATTTTTACTCCACTTCGTGGATGGTCATGTATCCATTTGGCACAAACAACATGAGGCACTCGATATCAATCCTGCATCGTCTCCACAGTGCAAGACAATGAAGGCGGTTGTACGGTGTGGGGCATGTTTACCTGGCGGGAACTTGGATTCCTGGAGCACGTGGAACAACGTATGGCTGGTGCCCGCTATCATAAATTGTTTGATGACTCTGTACACCAAGCAATGTTGAACTTTTCCCAAATGGCGAAGGCGTCTTCCAAGACGACAATGAGCCGAGCCATAGGTCCAATTTGTGCAGGAATGGATTGAGGAACACAGTTCAGACAGCAGCATATCGATTGTCTTCCGAACTTCTCTGATATCAATCTAGGGCACTTGGAGACACTATGGAACGGCATGTCAGGCGTGTGGATACAACAATCACTTCCATGCCTGCACTGAAGGCCGCATTATACACAGCTTGATTGGCCATATCTCCCAACTGCTTCCGGCATCTTATCGAATCTGAATCATCTATCAATTGCTGCTGTACTGAGAGAGAAAGGATGATCTGCGAAGTATTAGGTAAGTGGTCATAAATCAGTGATCGCTCAGTGTATTATGTAATTTGAATGCGCTACATTTATATGTTGACTTTTGAGATGGATTGTTTGAAGTATGTAGAATATGAAGGGAAAGCAACGAAAAACAAGAAAGATGGCACCGAATTTTCAGTTGTAATGAGCACGTCTTTTGAATCCGTTCTGACGCAAATTAAATTTATCAAAGCTATTCAAAGTCAATAGAACCAGTATGGAAAACAATAGTATCTGACCGAAGAAAGAAGTTTTTCAATCAGGTTTTTAATATCGCAAATATTGCTGTAAACAAAAACGTGAACTTACTCCCTTTGGTGGCAGATTTGTGGGTTAAGAAAAATTTGAAATTATATGAGAAACATTTCGCAGTGGAAACGCTCTCCAGCAAAGTAAAAGAATTTTTCAAATCGGACTCTTAGAAGCAGAGATCGACAAAAATAAAATATACCCCTACGCCCCGTGGCGGAGAAACCATGCAATATTTTAAGAAGAAAATATATCTAAAAAGTTAGTCGACGTAAGTGGCATCGGTCCACGAACGAATTTTTTCAATCGAGGTTTTGGAAGACCAGGCATCGTTCTTTCCACGTTTTAGCAACATACAGCAACCGAAAAATTGCTATTCGATCACCGCCGGGGAATTGAATCCCGGATCTCTCGATATCAAGCCGAGTGCGTTAGCCTTACACCACGGTGGCCAACATGGCGCTATGTGTCCAAACACATAGCGCCGTGGATGTTGGCCACCGTGGTGTAAGGCTAACGCACTCGGCTTGATATCGAGAGATCCGGGATTCAATTCCCCGGCGGTGATCGAATAGCAATTTTTCTGTTGCTGTATGTTGCTAAAACGTGGAAAGAGCGATGTCTTTACTTATTCACTGACTCCACGTATTTGGGGGCTTTTCACTTTAGAAGCTCAGATTTTGCTGCAAATACATTCGAAGCAGGAATTACCACTTACGCCCTCTTGTGGACAAACTATTCTTTACCAAAAATTAGAAATTGTATGCAAAAAAGTTCCCATCAGGAGCTGTATCCGCTGAAGAAAAAATGTTTCAAATCGGAGTTTTAGATGTAGAGATAGCGAGGAAAACGTAATTTACTTTTACTTCCCCTGGCGGAAAATCTATGCTCAACTTGAAAAAGTGACTATACCTAAAATACACTGCCGGACAATTACTAAGGACGGATGACAATAGCAACGATAGCAACCATAAAATGGAAGGCAGAAAAATGTGGAAATAAGCATAAGTGCGGGACACAGTAAGACGTGTTGTGCGTATGCAAATTTTGGAATGCCGAACTTGTTCGTGACGTCATAGCGCTGATAAGAGATATAAAAGATTTCACGCATATTGACCGTTGTTGTTCAAACGCAAAGTTGAATAGGAAAGAATCAATTGACGAACTTGCAAGTTTCAGTATGTCTTCCCGACATCACCTAAATGATTTCACGCGTGGCCGTATTATTGGCAAGATTGAAGAAGGGTGAAAAATAACAGATGTTGCCAGGGAGTTCGACGTCCGCCACAGTGTTGTTTCAAGGCTTTAGAAATCATTTCAAACAAATGGAGAGTGTAGCAAACGTCACGGGGGAGGTCGTGTTCGCAGTACGACACCTGCAAAAGATCGGTAAATAGTGCTATCTACAAAAAGACACCGGCGCAGCACAGCTAGTGAGGTAGCAAATCAGTTTATGGCTGCTACTGACAAGCGGATCTCCCGAAAAACTGTCGCCAGACGTTTGCATTAAGGAGGACTATACGCCCGCCGTCCTGTTGTGTGCATCCCATTGTCCAGAGGTCACCGTACCGCCCGTTTGCAATGGTGCCATCAACATCGCAATTGGACTGATAACGACTGGTCTGCTGTCCTCTTCTCAGATGAGAGTAGATACAGTCTATCGTCTGATTGTCGACGACAACTGATCTGGCGTGATGGTGGTACTGCATATTGTCCAGCAAACATACAGGAAAGGGACCGATATCCGACATGTAGTGTCATGGTACTGGCTGGCATAATGATCAATGGCCGTACGGCCCTCTATGTGCTTCCAACTGGGACTATGACTGGCCAACGATACATTAATGATGTTCTGTTACCTCATGTTCTCATGTTCCGTGGTGCTGTCGGTGATAGATTCATTTTCATGGACGACAACGCAACATGTCATCGAACAGTCGCTGTCCAGGAGTGTCTTGAGAGCGAGGATATTAAACGTCTCGTATGGCCAGCACGTTCTCCCAATCTGAATCCCATTGAAAATGTGTGGGAGGCTTTGGGGAAGAGTCTTGCTGGTCGCCAATGCTCTCCAATAAACAAGAACACCCTCATCCGTGCACTGACAGAGGAATGGGATAAATTACCCCAACAGCTGCTTGATAATGTTGTGCAAAGCATGACACGACGTGTGGAATCTTGCATCGCCCTCCATGGTGGCCATATTCCGTATTGACATCTTACGCCGGAACGCTTGCAGACGGTAATTGCATTTTTTTCACGTTTACGTATTCTGCACAAAATGGCCTGTTTGTCCCTTGAACACGTTCCAAAGCCTTCTGGATTTCAGAGCACAATAAATTGTCTTTCTTGTAATGTCCTGGCATTCTGACATTATTTTATTTCACTTGGCATCCAACCACACTTACTTTTTTATGCTCTATATAGCCGTTTATGATACGTCCTTAGCAATTGTCCAGCAGTGTACTATTCGACGTAAATGGTATCGAAAGGTAAAAAATGTTTTTTCAACTGGATGTTGAGAAGCAAATATATGGGAAAAAATGTGTTTTGAATTAGATATCATTTGTATTTACGCTCTCTAGCTGCGAAATTGTGCATCGTAAAAAAACCCGGAATGCAAGGATCATCATTCGAACATTTCAAGCTTCCCAACGCAAAAAGAATTTTTCAAATAGGATTAACAGCTGCAGAGATATATGGTGTCTACAGACGGACGGACAAACCGGTAACGTAAGCAAGATCTTTTTTACAAAAAACGTGCTATAATGTATGATCGAAAGTGTGGGCTGTACTAAATTTTCACCGGAAAAGAGCAACGCGATTTATGCTATACCAAATGTAATTCCGAGAAGAAGTACGGTGTATTTTGATAAAAAACTTGCAATTTTTAAAATCTATTTAGCAATAGAAGAGATGTAACCATGTCAAGCACAGTTCAGTGATGAAGTCATTTCAGCCAACCGGAAGTAGAAGATATTTTGAGACTAGTGGAAATTCGTACAAGACAAAACAGTTTCCTTTTTCGTGGAAGATTTTTCCAACAGACGGAAGGCCTTGCAATGGGTAGCCCACTGTCACCTATTTTATGCGGTCTATATGCGTCACTTTGAGGACAAACTCTTTCAGCTGGTTACGTTTGACCTATGGATTCGATATGTAGATGATAACTTTGTTCTCTGGAACGGCATGAATTCGGAAATACCTAAATTAGTTGAACTTATCAATTCAATCGATCCTCATATACAGTTCACATATGAGACTGAGAATAATGGCTGCTTACCATTCCTCGATGTCCTTGTGTCACGCTTTGAAGGATCCTTTAGTACAACAGTTTATCGAAAACTATTTGCTGTTTCCTTACCCCCACATGCAAAATCAAATCACCCATGGAAACAGAAAGTCTCTGCCTTCTACGCATACATATATGCTCAACTGAGGATTCCTTGCAGAAAGAGCTTGATTTTCTTTAACGAATTGCTGTACACAGAGGATATACCAATTCCATTATAGACAAAGCTGTCCAAAAATTTAGGAAACCGAAGCCTGTCTGCTCACTCACGCCAATAGACAACCCAATACGACAGAATTGGGTGGTTATCCCATTTGCTCCACAAATTTGCTTCAGAATTTCAAAAAATCCTTAAGAATTTTAATTTCAAAGTTATTTTCAAACCCATAAACAAGATAAAGTTTTACGGATCAAACGACTACGTCGAAGACATAAATTCCTGGGGAATTTATCAAATACCTTGTGAATATGGACTTTCATATATAGGACAGACTCGCAGGGCTTTAAATTTCCGTGTGAAGGAACACAAGACCTACGTATGGAACTGTGAACTAAAGAAGTCATCAATAGCCCAACATTGTCACGAAAATAACCACAAATTTTTGTTTGAAAACGCTACGCTTATTGATAAATCTGATTCGACTATTAAGCTTAATGTATTAGAAGCTTTTCACATATGCCGGAACTCTTCTCAGCTTGTCAACGAAATGACGTTGACTCCATTTCTTTCCAGCACGATGGCCGTCAGAACTCTGATGTCACAATGATTGAATGTTTGCGCTCCATTCGTCCTGATGATGCCGAGCCAATAGCTCTGCGAAACTGTAGTCGATATATAATAAACCTTTGATTGAGGTAAACGCTGGTATTTTTATTTTATCTCAAAACCAGGAGATTTGTAGTCATAAATTGTATACAGTTCAGGGAAATATTCATACCAAGATCAATAAATACATTTTAATCTCGTTTGCTGTCTATAACAAAGGACTAGGTTTTGCCAGTGTTGCACTGTACAAATTTGTCAACAACAATAAACTTAACGTCACAGTTCAGCGAGTAGGCAATAATGTTTCTTATCAGATGACGTTAATTATTATCATATAAATAACGCGCAATTCAAGACACACGAAGAATTTTGTCATCTTTATTAAACAGAAATGGGATTTTCTGTGGTTTCGGTCACATAGAGCAGTATATTTTGTCGAGGAACTCGAGTCTTTAAACATGAAAAAAATTAGGGACTTTTTTTTAAGCATTTTATTTCAAAAAAACACAACCAAACGATACTTTTCGATTTTGCAATTCGTCCAAGAAGTTGTTACACGTTCAGTACTTAAAAAAAAAGAAAACAAAATTTTCACTCTCTGTTTCCGCTCAACTAGTTTCTGATTCAAGTACATCAGGCTTGGTGATCACGGTGATCAAAATACGCCTATATTTTTGGGGTACCAAATGTCGGAAGTTTAGATTATGGTGATACTGACCTAGCAATTAAAAACGTACAAACGCATCGAAGGTGTAAGAACATAATAAAAAGACGAAAAGGCTTTTGAAATTATTAAAGCGATGCCCTATAAGTATAAAATTGCAAATAAAGAAATAAATTATATAAAACGAAGTATCATAATAAATAACGTAAAGTTCTTGCTCCTGAATGCGGTTTTTGAATTTCTATATTATTTTTTCGTTGCCAACCTTCAGCTCACAATCTCTAAATTAATTTTAATAAATTTTCATACTGCAGCAACTATATAAATCCTCTTAGCTGCAACACCCTTGTAAAAATTAAATGCGTTTTTAGAACTCTGATGCTTTGTATACATAGATAAAAATATTTCCGTTATAGTATTTAGAATTACTTTTGGGTTGATGTTTTTCAGCCACTGGGTTCTTTTTTTAGGCCATTTTCAGCAAATCGTTCGATCAAATTGAATGGTTCTAGCGTTTATATTTGTTTCAACCAAAAGACTTATGAAACCATATTGAAAAAATATATTTTAAAACATATAAAATTTTTATGAATTCTATATTTTCGTACTGTACTAGATTTGCGTGTATGTTTGATTCTTAGAAATTAAAATTAAAAAAATAATAATTCATTGCCTAAACGTGATGCTTATTCATTTTTTCTCATTTCTTCCCTAGTTTAGTTTCAATATATTATGAGAATATTTGTTGGGTAATCTGGCGCTTCTGCAAGCATTCGCTTCTTAAATATCTCTTATATTTTTAAGGTAAGTAATTTTTTTATTCCTGTTTTAATTGAAAAACTTGAGTAAAATTATTTCTGTTTTCATTAAAGTAAAACTATTTTTTAAAGCAAAGTAAAGAAGCAATCCGTTAAATAACGAAAAGACACAATAAGTATAAAAGTAGTCATGTGCTGAAGGTTCACAGAAACTGTTCTTACAAAGCAAAAACGCGTCCTCTTGTAAAAGCTCGGCTAGTAAGTAAATAAATAATCAGTTACACCTAATTACGAAAGTGTTTTTTTGAACGCATTCTCTGTTAAGTTTGTTACATGCACACAGATGGTAACACTGGTTTACAAAATAAAACTAAGTTTTCGGAACACAAGAAAAACTGTCCGTTCCTAATAATACTTTTTTTACTGAATTCAAATATGTTACTGGCTTTCTTCTATCACTGAGGGATGTTTAGTGAAACACAGATTAAATCTGAAAAAATTATATATTTACGTACATTTATAACACTGTTCATATTACCTAAAAAGTGACAGCTGATGATTTTCTTCTGTATTGAGCATCTGAAACATTCCACTTAAGTGTGCAACAATAGTCAGCAAGCAAGCATGCTAGAACTTCATATTTCCTGGTACATCTTTTCCATGATCGAGTTGTCTTGGTGAAATCGTTCGGCATGTTCTCGCCGATGGCACCGAGATTCTCAGGGAAGAAATCCAGGTGGGAGTCCAAGAAATGAATTTTAAGGGACATAGTACAACTCATATCTTTGAATAAATGTAAGAGTTCACCCACAATGTCGTAGTAGTATTGTGCTTTAAAATTTCCCCCAAAAATTCCGTAACGCTTTTGAACGATTTCCACATCGGTTTTTTCAATTTGGCTCGATAGATCTTTCAATTTTCCATCTTGGATCAAAGCTCTTATTTGAGGGCCCATAAATACGCGTTCCTTAATTTCAGCATTACTTATTCGAAAAAACTTTTCCTTCAAATAAACAAACCCAGAACCATTTTTATCCGTGGTCTTAACAAAGTTTTTAAAAAGCCCTAATTTTATATGAACTGGAGGCAAAAAAAATATTAGCAGGGTTAACCAGTAGAGGATGTGCAACATTTTTCTGTCCAAGATCAAGTGATTCACGCTTCAACATTCCTTCATGATGTAATGACTTTTCTTGCCTCAACTGTCCCACTCGCACAAGAAACAACAAAATTTAATATAGCCGAGCTGCAAACCAAGTAGCAGCGCAATTACTTTTAAATCGCCACAGATGTTTTAATTGCACTTGTCATACTAAATTTTTCCCAAAAGGAATTTCATATTTTCGTAAGATCCTTTTATATCAGCGGCATAAGATAACGACACAGAAGGAAATTTGTTTCCATTGTGCAAAAGGACACCTTTCAAAGTAGTTTTAAAGGAGTCAATGAACAGTCGGAACTTTTGTTTTATGTTCATAATCAAGAGCATCCAGCACAGAGCAATTACTGTTACAATAAGCTAAATATTTTCCTTGAGAATAAAAATTTTTAAACTCATCCTGACGGTTTTGAAAAAAACATACTTTGGTGTCTCGTTGAAATAGATTCCAGCCTCTCAGTCCAGATCCCACACGTTCTTCCTGTATTTTGGACAAATTCAAATTCCGAACAATGTCGTTTAAATCACCTGGAGTTAACAGATGTGGCTCAAAAGAAGAGGTACTTGCTTCATAAGTAAGGTCATGTTGCTCCTCACGTTGAGAAAGGATCGTTTTCTGTGTCTTCAACTTCTGCAGTTACGCATTATTGGAGGCTGTGGTATAGGTAAGTCCTCACTGTGAGGAACTGGCCTGATAGCAGATGGCAAATTTGGGTATATCACTGTGTGTTTGGATTTACTTTTTATTCCTTTTAAGTTTGTTAAACAAAAATAGTAGTCTGATAAATGCTTCTTGGGCTCCCTCCAAACCATGGGAACTGCAAAGCACATATGCTGGGAACCATTTACCTATATTGTTAGACGCTTCACATATTTTAAACAGCGGATACCAGGGCCCCAGTTTATATCTTGGTCATCTACTTTACAACCAAAATATAGCTCATAACATTTTTTAGCGAGTCGAAATTTCGCCGTTGAGCTTTAAACGGCAATCCTCCCCCCCCCCCACACACACAACACGTAACAGAAGGTATCTGGATGATTTAAACACTTCCTTGGTATAATGATATAGTATCAACCACAACACAGTTGCACCGTAACTTTATCAATGGACAAAGAGGCAGCTCAAACTCTCTCAGTGCGTACACAATGAAAGTCAGCTTACTACTAGCATAGGTTGCTCAGACTAGTGACGGGTTTATGTCGCTACACGCTGTATAACTCGTCTGTCAGCCACCTTCCTACCAGTCAGTCTGTCTTCCACCTGCTTCTCTCCCCCCTCCATATCCTATATATATGGGGGGGGGGGAGAATTAGAAACATAACCAATTGTGATAAAATAGGTCAAAATTTTCAATGTATTTATAAATAAAATGCTTCGTCACAGAAAAATTGTTGTAGATGACAGAAAACATTCTGATTTCATATTTGAATTTAGCGTGAAAAATTATGTTAGAAACGCCGTGTTGACAGTGTAATTACGGCATCGATTTATTTCAAGTAACTGGTAGTTTCTGCTGAGGTACGACAAAACTGTTTTAATATTTTGCGAATCACGTGTGGAAATCTTCGAATTTCATTAAACAATTTATAACTGTTTGGTAACGACTTCAACCCGATAAATGTAAAAGAAATAAGAAAAATTAAATTTTCAATTTTTTTTTTATTTATTCAGAAAATTATTAAAACGCATGAATTAAAGCCACACGTTCCCACAAAACCAGTTCTAATTATGAAACAAATGGTCAGCTTTTTTGAATTGAACAGCGTAATTTTGTAATTGGAAAAATATTTAAATTTCGGTATCGTGATAATAGATTGCTACATCCTATTGTTTGAAAGCAAACATGTGTACATTTACGGTATACGAAATGATAAAAATGTGTTTATCTAGCCAAGTAATAATGTCATATTGGCTATCTCAGTCAACTGCAGCAAGATATAAATTTATAAAGAAACGCTAAACAAATGATGTTTCCATGTAACAAAATTAACCGTTTTTTTGACAAGTTGTCAAAAGTACCTTGTTTCGAATTACCATTCTAGCAGCCCACGTAAATTTTTTTTTAATCACTACTTCGATTTAGAGGAATAGGTGACATTGAGAGTTACACAATAAAGTTACATTCGCACTAAGGGAATTACTTGTAATTGTAGACTCCAACCTTTTCATTCTTAACCAAAGATTTTAAATTGCATTTACTTTTGCAACACAGATCAGATCAGATCATATGTAGAGGATTTTAGGAAGAGAGGGTCTGATCCCAGGTCTTAAACAACCCTTGGAAATAGGAAGCTAGGAGATTTGGGCTAGAGTGCCCGATAGGAAAGTGACAGGGAAGCAAAGTAGAAAGGGGGAGGAAGACGCCCTTATTTATTACCGGGGGCCAGTACCCGGGGTCTGACGGCTTAGTGTGCCCATCCGACGCACGGCGGATATTTAGTGGATCGAGCGTTCGTACCTGCCTCGAATCGAACCTGAGGTCTTCTCCATGGCAATCACGAAAGTTGCCCTCTAGGCCACCCGCGGCCCAACTTTTGCAAAACAAAATTTCCCCGTACCTATTAAGCATCCAAGCCAATCTCATCGTTGATTTAAAAAATAATTTTAAAGGAAACACTAAAGAGAGCAAAACGAATAATTAGAGATAGTGTTGTTTAATTTGTAAGCACTTTCGTGTTGTTTCATGAGTTGAATTTTTATTAAGATACGAAATTAATCTTATAGCATGAAGAATTTTCACCTAATATTGTCGTAATGGGGATGACAGAGTGGCAATAGGTTAAACTGGTGTACATAACTTATTAAATTCTTTATCTGACTGTGAATGACGGTATCTTGCCCGTCAACTAGTGAGCACCACGAATGACTTAACAACCATTCATCTATCAGGACTTCCGTCCACAGAGGGGGTTTAGACTCCAAGTAGACTGTACAGGCTATTGGGCAGGAGGTGGAAGCGGAAGTAGGTAGGTGGACTCTAACGAGTCACGATGGGATAGTAGGTAGACAGAGAAAGAACAGCAGATATAGCCACTAACGTGCGTGGCAGGAGCGACTGACCTCACACAGCGCCGAAGTACAGCGCAGTGGGTTCCGGTGGTGGGTTCGGGGAGGAGATGGGAAAGGAACAGGCTCCCTTAATTTATAACCGGAGGGCCAGTACCCGAGGTCCGTCAGCTTAACGTGCTCTTCCGAGGCACGGAGGGTATTTAGATGAAGTTTAACATTTGTCACCATCTAGGGTCGAACTGAGGTTCTTTCCTTTGGTAGTCACAAACGTTACCACTAAGACATCCGCAGCTCATGGTGTACCTAAGAAGTTGGTGGTTGAGCTGATAGCAAAGTTATGGACGTGATAGGGAAAGCCAAGGAATTATCAGAGTTTACGGAAGGCGCAAGAAGTGTTGCTGCGTTCATTCTGAAAATGGCGATACTTATGGCTTGATCGAGGGTTCCTCTGGTTAAAGCGTACCAGGAGTGGTGCCAAAATGGCGAAATAACTGTGAAAAGTGGCGAAAGGTAAACTCTCGAGGTGAACGACGGGTGTTTCGCCTTGTACGCTGCAACCGGCGCTCCACAATTTCGCAGTTGTCGGCCAATGGGTCAACCAGAAACAATATCCCATGAGTCGATGCGTCGCACGCTGGCAGGTATGAGCTACAAGAACAGACGCTCTATGCGCCACTCTCACCTAACAACGAACGAAATGCAACATTTATATTATGAATGAAAAGCATTTAATAGGAACTAATTCATTTATTAGAAAAATTTTGTCAAATATTTAGCTTTCCAGCAACAGAGTGCCAAGCGCAAAAAAATAAAAAAAATTAGCACAAATTTACATTTTTCCAAGCTTGACAAGCTTGTAGCACGCATGCGTAGACATTATGTCGGCGTCATCGGTCTGGTGTGGGTATGACCTCAACTGGTCACTTCTTGTGTTGTTCTTGTGCCCTTAACAAGACCGTTTCCCTTTCCCTATGCACCAAAGAACAGCGAGCAGTGATCCGTTTTTTTATGGGTTGAAGGTAAACTAATATACTAATACAGTAAAATCCCCATAACAGACACTCCCGAATAGCGGACCCACTGAATAACGGATTCTGAACTTGGTCATAACAAAGTTCAAAATTTGAATGTTTAAAGTAAAAAAAAAAAAATAATAATAATCTGTTAATTCTTGCAGCAAAGATTTTGTTTAGCTTCTTTGGGCGGATATAGAGTACTTTTTGTCTTCTAGATCCCCCATTACAAAAACTACAGGTCTGTGGTTTCAATATGGCCGATCTTTTCCTAGAAGAGGGAAAAACAGCAACTTTCAAACAAAATAGAGTATTCATTGTCAATTCAGAAGGAGGAGATTTAAGCGCCATTTTCGAACTAATTACATATCTAAACAGTAAAGGAAATGCAAAATATTTCTGTAAATGAAAATATGTTTTTTAATGCAAGAAGATCTCTGTACCGAAGAGGCAACGAACAATGTGCGCAATTTAGAAACATCGGAATGAAATGATTTGATCTAGGAAGCATCTGATGCTGTTGTAGAAGTGGTGTGCTGATTTTTTAAAGATGCTGCAAAGTGTAGTGAACAGTTAAAAAAGTGTATTTAAACAAAGGGGATATTGGAGGATCAGCATTATTGAAGATTTTAAAAACACGCCACAAATTGCAATCCCCCCCCCCCAACACACTTTTATTAGATTTTTAAGCTAAAAATTGCTGACTGAATTAATTCAATAATAAGAGGTATGTACATGGTTTTAAAATTCATGGTGTAACATATTTTATTGTTACGTTCGGTACATATTTTAAACATGCATAAAATGCATGTTTAAAATACGTACCGTACGAATAAGTTGACTTCGTTTGCGAATAGATGGCGTAACTAGCACAAATTTCATGTAATTGCGAAGAACAACACGTGTATAAGAAAGTCCTTGCAACAAGCTTTGATAATTAGTGGAGGACAGTTCGTTGCAGTGTGACCATCATCGTTTGTCAGTGCATTGAAAGTGTCGAATGTTGTGCCAAAAAAACAGAAATATGCATAAAGTTTTGCTGCATTACTTTTTTTTAAAAAGAAAACCGCTTCCGAAAGTCACCGTTTACTTGTGGAAGCCTATGGTGAATATGCTCTAGCTGAAAGCACGTGAGCCGCCCCGGTGGCTCAGGCCTCTGATCATTCGTCCGTAAGGGGTCCGGGTTCGAATCCCGGTCAGGCATGGATGTTGTGTTTGTCTTACGGCACTGGCTCTCTCCCTTCCCTGGAACACCAGTGACCCTAAATTAGGGACGGGCGACTGCTTATAGCCCATTGGTTGCTCACGGTGGTCGTTAAACCTCCAATCAACAAAAAAAAGAAAAAAAAAGCACGTGTAGACAGTGATTTCGACGTGGTAGACAAAGAACGTGAAGGTGCACCAAAAAATTTGAAGATGCTGCGTTGGAAGCATTACTGGATGAAGATCTGTGCCAAACAAAAACAGAGTTAGCAATGGCATTACATGTTACCCAACAATGCATTTCTCAACGTCTGCATGCAATGGGAATGGTTCAAAAGCAAGGAAATTGGGTTCCACATGAATTGAGAGAAAGAGACATTGCAAAACGCATAACCATATGTGAATTGCTCCTGCAAAGACACACAAAAAATCATTTTTGCATCAAAGTGTTATTGGAGACAAAAAATGGATTCACTATGATACTCCGAAACGACCAAAAGCATGGGTGTGTCCAGGTACACCAGGTCCATCAACGCCAAAGCAGAATATTCATGGCAGTAGGGTTATGCTGTGTATCTGGTGGGATCAGAAAGGTGTGGTGTACTATGAGCTGATGACTAGGTTGTTATCCAGCACTACAACGCCAGACCTTATGCCGCAATACGGGTCAAGGAAACTGTAGAAGCGCTTGGCTGGGATGTGTTACCCCACCCGTCGTATTCACCAGACATCGCGCCATCAGATTACCATTCGTTTCGATCCCTGCAGAGCGCCCTTTCTGGAGAGTGGTTCAGTTATTATGAAGAGATCCAAAATTGACTTGATAACTGGATTGCTTCCAAACAACCGGACTTCTTCTATCGCGGAATCCACTTATTGCCTGAAAAGTGGGAAAAGGTTGTATGTTGCGAAGGTAAATATTTTTAATAAAATAATTGTAATCTGTCTATAATAAACTATAACCTTTTTCGACCGAAAAACGACGTACACGTATTTGTACACCCAAAAAAAAAAATAATAAATAAATGATTGTAAACATGCATCGATTTGGGTACACTGCATGTAGTTTATTTTAAAACGAAAACACTGTACATGCACTGTATGTATCCACTTGTATTATATTGTGTCTCACTGTAAAACAATGGCCAAAACATTTAATCGGAAATCATCATTTCAATTATATACATTGCCTGACAGAGAAAATGCCACACCATGAAAAATACTCGAAAACAGACCTAACTGCACACACAGATAGCCAAGTAGGTCTTGAACAAATGATTTAATTGTTACATACAGACTAGGCTCCAGTGCCCGAATATACAGAATGATCATTAAGGAGTGTGGCTCCCATTCTGGGTGATACAGCGTTGAATCCTACGTGGCATCGAGGCAATGAGAGTCGGAATAGAGTCCTGGGGTACCGGGGACCATGTGGTGTTCATGGGTCTGGTACGATTCGTCCAACGACGATTGGTCCAATGTCGATTCGTCCAATGGACAATTGGTCCAAAGGTACGATTGGTCCAATGGTACGATTGGTCCAATGCCGATTCGTCCAATGGACGATTGGTCCAATTCCGTCCTATCTGTCAGAAGTGCTACTCGTGCTATAAAAGTCTCATCTGTTCTGATTCTATCTCCGATGTTATACGAAAGTGCCGGTAGTCCAAAGAATGTAAAATAACGTTACATTTCATGCGTAATAAATATTGTGGGTACAGATTTTTTTTTTTTTTTTTTTTTTTTTTTGAATCGCGTTCTCTCGTTATACTGTCCTTGCTGCCGTACGAAGTTACTGATGAACGAGCCGTTCTATCAACGTCAATGTTTCTCTTTTGCATGAAATAATATAAAATACTAGTGTTCCGTTTCTGTTTGTAGAATGCAGTGGGGTTTTCCGCCAACTGCCCAATGGAAACAACTGGTCGGGGTTTGGACAGATGCCTTTTCAGCAGTTTTTATTAAAGCGATGTCATATTCAAAACGTTTACATATTAAATCAAGTTAATAATATTGTGCTTTTACTTAAACACGAAATATTAATTCATAGGCCCTAGGCCTAGGCTTTTTTAACAGTTTTAATTCTACCGATGTCAGATTCATAACGTTTACATATCAAATCAAGTTAATAATATTGAGCTTTTACTTAGGCACGAAATATTAATTCATAGGCTCTAGGCCTAGGCCTTTTTAGGACTTTTTATTCTACCGATGTCATATTCATAACGTTTAACATATTAAATGAAGTTAATAATACTGCGCTTTCACTTAAGCACGAAATATTAATTCATAGGCCCGCGGTCTAGGTGCCTAGCAAAGACCTCAGAAATGATATGATGAGTGCCTTTTATAAAGTTTTATAGAATGTTTATAAATACCAAATATCTAGGTTGTAACTCAAAATCTTTTTAAAAGGCCCGGGGCCTAGGTGCCTCGTAAAGACCTGAGAAATGATAGGATGAGTGCCTTTTATTAGGTTTTATAACATATTTACTAATACCAAATATCTAGGTTGTAAATTAAAATCTTCAAAAAATGCCCGCGGCCTAGGTGCTTTGCAAACAGCTTTACCAAAAAAGAAAAAAATGCCCGCGGCCTAGGTGCGTTGCAAACAGCCTTTTACCAGGTTTATGTAAAATGTTTACAATTACTAAATATACGAAAATTATCTTTCAAAAGGATATAAAGAGGAGAATAATTTAAATTATTCCTTTCTGGAAAATAAAAAAGTTGCCGTTGGTAAGATGATACCATTGGACGAATCGGCGTTGGACCAATCGGAATTGGACATTGGATGAATCGGACATTGGACCAATCGTCCCTTTGGACGAATCGGCATTGGACCAATCGTCGTTGGACGAATCGTCCGGGACCGGGTGTTCATCCGAGTCCACAGTTTTTCTTCATTTTGCGGGGATGTGAGGGTACTCAACCAATCGTCCAATCGTGTCTCGATGGGCGAGAGGTCTAGGTATCGTGCTGGCCACGGAATCATCCATACGCCGTGTAAAGCATTCAGGCTGATCCGAGCGGTATATGTCCGGGCGTTATCCTGTTGAAAAACGGCGTTTGGGATGTCCTACAGATACGGTAGTGCCACGGGCAGCAGCACATCGTCAACATAGCGGCGTGTCGTCAATGTGCCCGTAATGCGTACCAGTGGTGAGCGGCTGTTGGCCATGATTTCACGTTGCCGGGCCGTGGGTGCTCCACAATGGCGGAGGAATCCACCCGTTGGCCACGTCGCTTCCAGACTCTCGCACGGCGATCATTTGTGGTGATACAGAACCGCGATTCGTCACTGAACACCATGCTGTTCCATTAGGCACCCCACGCAACTCACAACGGACCGCTGGACAGCAAACCAGATGCAGCCAATCGGTGCAGCACTGTCCGCGTCAATATCGGGGCATCGAAGCCTCCCCACACACTCCTCAAAATGTCGCCCGTTGTGGCCTGAGGGTTCGCTACGGCATGACGTCGAATGCGACGATCAGTGGGCTCGGACGTTCGTCTTCGTGCTCAGGTCCCCTTACGTCGTTGCACAGATTTTTCCTGGGACCGCTGTCTCCAAATGCGACCGACGGTTGTGGCATCACGTTGCGCTTCTTCTGCAATGCAACGCAAGGACCATCCGGCGCTACGAAGTCCTACGGTGACACCTCTCGTGAACTCATCCGTTATACGAAATCGTGTGACGACGGCGTCTTAACGGCATTGGCACCCCCTTGTTCGTTCTTCAGACCCGGTTACAGCAGAACAACTCACTTCTCGCGGCCGTGACGACGTCTCGACTGATGACCTCACGGGTTGGTTGTCCGCTTATATCCCACGCGCCGTTCGTGCGATTGGCCTGCAAATGCAATCATTTACATAACTTGTACGGGTGCATCCACCCTGCAATTTGCTTGGCGCTGCTTTCACGTCTTTGTGGTGTGACATTTTCTCTGTCAGGCAGTGTATTTACGCACGCATTTAATATGAAGTTTTTTGTATTGTGAGCGTAGAAGGGCTCAGAATCAACGTACCGAATAGCGAAATCCTCTCAGTAGCGGACAAAATGTTTGCCACAGTGGTCGTTATTTAGAGGTAAAATAACCGCCCTAATAAGCAATATATTACTATTACTAATATGACCGAATTATTAACAGCAACAGCTCCTTTAAAAGCGAATAACGAAGTGACGACGAATATGACTTAACAACTGACGCATCTCTCGTTATCGGGAAACAAAGCGCCATAATGTTCATTTGACTAGCCTCTATGCGTATGTCATCTTCTCAGCATTAATCCATATGCTCAATAACCTTCAAATGAAGTAGTTTAGGAAGTTTTCTAATGTTATACGTCAGTATTAACAGCTCTATGATTCAGAAACAAGGTTTTGTTCCTTCAATATGGAATCAAACTATCTGAAAGCAATATAGTCCCCTGTTCTTTTAAACCCTCTTAATACCGCCATGCCATCATCAAATTTCGCCGAAATCGGATTATTCATTAATGCTACTCTGATTTTCATATCCATTAATGAATGTCTGGGTTTATTTCTGCAAAGCACTAATCTCTCAAGGAAGGATATCAACATTTTTTAATAATAAAATGAGTTGCTCTCCTTTTTTTATCACGTCTTTTGTGAAAAAAGATCGTGCTTATATTATCGGTTTGTCGTCCGTCTGTGGACATCATATCTCTGCAACTGTTTGTCCGATTTGAAAAAATTCTTTTTGCATTCAGAAGCCCGAAATCTGCGAATGATGATCCTTCATTTCGTTTTTATTTTTAACGATTTACAATTTCGCCGCTAGAAGGCGTAAACGCAAATGATATCGCATTCAAAAAATACATTTTATTCCATACATTTGCTTCTAAACATCCGATTGAAAAAATCTTTTACCTTTCCATTCAATTTATGTGGAAGAGTACTTCAGGTATAGTCACGTTTTCAAGTTACGTATAGATTTTCCGCTAGAGAGCGTAAAAATAAATTGCGTTTTCCCCGATATCTCCACTTCTAAAACTCCGATTTGAATTTTTTTTTCTTTAGTGAATACAGCTCCCGATGTGAAATCTTTTGCATATAATTTCTAATTCTTGATAAAGAATGGTTCAGCCAATAGAGGCGTAACTGTTAATTTCTGCTTCTGATGTATTTGCTACAAAATCTAAACGTTTAAAATCTCAATTGAAAAAATTTCGTTCTTGGACCGATGCCACTTACGTCGATAAACCTTTTCGGGATATTTTCTTTTTAAAATATTGCAAGGTTTCTCAGTCAGGGGGCGTAAATATATATCTTATTTTTGTCAATATCTCTACTTCTAAGAGCCGGATTTGAAAAATTCATTTTTTGTTGGAGAGCGTTTCCGCTAGTAAATGTTTCTCATGTAATTTCAAATTTTTCTTAACTCACAAGTCTGCCACAAAAGGGCGTAAATTCACGTTTCCGTTTACAGCAATATCTGCGGAATTAAAATCCCGATTGAAAAACTTCTTTCTCCGGTCAAATACTACAGTTTTCCATACAGGGTTCCATTGACTTTGAATAGCTTGGATAAATTTAATTCGCGTTAGAACGGATTCAAAAGACGTGCTTATTACACCCGAAATTTCGTTGTCATCTATCTTGTTTAAAAGTATACTCGGATCCTTTGTTTCAAATTACCGTCAATGAAATCCAGAAAATTAAAGTTGCGAATCTAGCTGATTCTTCCATAGTAAGGCCAAGCAGGTCAAGAAAAACAAATTATATTGATATCAAGAATTCCACAACACGGTGATAATCATTTAACTAGTTCATAAATGCATATGCTAGATGCTTTTAAAAACGGTTTGTAAAAATTTTAAAGGCGGTGTTGCATGAATTTCTGATGTGTACGGAGGTCGACACAAGAACAGAGAGAGAGAGAGAAAATGTGAAGAAGCGCGGTGAGGCTCAAAGCAGATGGGGTAAGGGGTGGGGAAGAACCATGCTGACCTTCAGATACAAGTCAGTGTACCAAACGCTGGCCTCAGTCACTGACCTGGGTTCGTTACGTGCTCTCTCTCTCTCTCTCTCTGGCAGTTGTTTTGCTTTAGAGTCAGTCACATAAATACACAGCATAGTAACAAAGCAAACGTTTATCTGATGCAGTGTTCTTTCTAATAACAGAAAACAAGAGTGAAAGACATTTTTATTACCTCCAGTTTATAGCCATTCATATAAATTGATAAAAAGTACTGGGAACAGGAGAGATAAGCTCAATTTCCAACTGAATTATTCATCTTCAGAGGGTAATACAATGCATCAATTTCGTCAATTAACAATTTGTCTCTTTTTGCGATATCGTACCCTTAATACTTCATTTATTTAAGCATTCCTGCGAAGCCCGGAATTCCTACAACACGCATGGCAAAAATCTCTTATTAGCAATTCTGCAGTCCCGAATTCGGACTCCGGAACATATTTTGTTATGCGACGTGATATATCAATAAATTGTCATACATTATGTGTGCGTACATTTAAAATTTAATTATTAAACCGTTACCTCACTAATATTATGCCCTTTATATGATCTACTAGGTTTTGTATATCTTCAAACATTTCAAACAGGATGTTGAAAGTGTGAAAAAATTGTAGAATGTTTGCATAAAGCGTGTGCCAGAAATCTGTCATTAGCAGACTCTCAGTCTCAAATTAATTCCAGTTACGAAGCATTGATTCTTTATAACTCAGTAATTTCTTTACATACGTTTTCTTCATTATCATAAATTTAAAACTGAATTATTCAACCTCTACTTTATTAACATTACGTGCTTTATATGTTTTTATTTGTTGGCAGGCTTACCACGTTGTTGTTGCGGACTCTAAGAGATTGGGTTATGATTGCATGTACGCCAAGGGATATCAGAAAAATTGCAGGTTTCTATGTCTTTGGAGCCGGGAAGAACAAACAAATGATTTAAAATTGCGCGTAAAATCTTTATTTCCCTGAATGGAGGAATTAAGGAAATATTGATATGGTAAAATATTTGTTACTTCCAGCAGGGTGCTGGGCATTTGGAATTTTCCTATATTTCCCGCCTGAAGTTCGCGCTCTTTTTCCTTACTATTCCATGCCGGAGAAGAATGTACCCTACCTCGACTCACTACCAACCTCAACTGTTGATTTCGGATCCCCATTTCTTTTTCTCTGCATTTTGAAGGAAAATGCCTGCATTGTGTGTTCGACGACACAAGAGTTCGTTAATTGGCTCGCTTTGCGTGGGTGACAGCGCTCCGACTCCAGCGATGCACATTTAGGTCGAAAACCCATTCCCTAGTTTATTTATTTATTTAATTATTATTTTATTTATTCATTTATTTATTTATTTATTCATTTATTTATTTATTCATTTATTTATTCATTTATTTATTCATTTATTTATTTATTTATTTATTTATTCATTCATTTATTTATTTATTCATTTATTTATTCATTTATTTATTTATTTATTTATTCATTTATTTATTTATTTATTTATTCATTTATTTATGCATTTATTTATTTATTTATTCATTTTTATAAATTCATGTATTTTTTGAAGAAGGAGTACGTTTTATTTTGCCGTATACTTTCGGGTGAATCTTTTCTTTTTTTCTCTCTCCGTCCCCCTCTCCCGGCACAAGGCGTAAGACTAGCTAGACAGCGTTGGCGTCACAGGACAGACCGACACCGTAAGGAGACCACGCTGGCGACATCCATCGGCGAGCTGGCTTTGTAGTATGTTTTATTGATGGCAATAGAAGTGTCCACCGTCTAGAATCCACAATGCGTGTTGGGCAGACCGGAGACTTGCTGGAACCGGGGCTAACAGTTTAATTGGGTAGAGAATTTACGGCCGGGAGTAGTATCATGCGGGAAACGTAACGAAGGGTTCTCAGAATTTCACTGGAACGGGTAGGAATCTTGACCCCCTAACGAATGGAAGAACAAAATGTTAATTTTCCGACCAGTAAGATCTACACTGGGGAATTTAATTCAGGGAGGCTTGCGTTTGCCAGCTAGTGATTGGATGATGGGATGTTTTGAGGTAGTGTGGGTCTTCTTGGAGGACGTCAAAATTTTTACAAGGGAAGAGAAGAACTTCGTCACTTCACGTTTACAGTTTTTGCACGAAACTTTACTTTGGTGTGTTTCGCGGCGTGCATCTCGTGCACTGTCCTCCATGACTGTCACATAGGAGGCTGCATACAATTTTCCAGGCTGCCGATGTAAGATCGAAACCGAGGTTTCCGGATGAACGGACCCCACTAAGGACCATTAGGGCCCATACGACGGTCGCAGCTGCGGATGGAAGCTATTATAACCACCGGATGAGAATTCTCCCGGATCAGGAGTGGTCAGCAGCGCGATATCTAGGCCAGATTCGGATGTTGAGGTAGGAAATCCATCCTATTCTTTCTTTGGTGTCCCCTCATAAAATCTTTATCGGATCATAGAGTTAATATTTTAATAAGCAAATAGTCAATTGAGTACAGGTTCCTGTCAGAGAGTCGTAAATCATTTTTGCTAATATCATGAGCGTATATTTATTATTATGCCAAATCATAAGCAATAAATTGTTTTTGTTTGTTAATTTTGTCTAAGTTCTATGATGAATGTGTCGTTACTACAATATGTGTGCTCAACGCTAGATTATTTGGAGAATATATATAACTTTTGGAACCGGAACTTAGCAAATCTGTTCATTTATGCTTTTTATTTTAAATCTAGACGTTCACAAAAATATTGCGGCACACAGCGGACCCTTTGACTCCCAAAGGAAAATCCGCTGTGTGAAACACAACGCCCGCCAGTGTATCCTGAAGCTGCGTCAGCCCTAAATCAGGGAATCGCAGAATCACAATCCACTCGACACCCCCTTGGCTCCCAATATTACGCCGGGTGAACCCAATTAGGAACCCGAGCGATAATACGTGGGGGTAGTAGGTGTCAGTTTTCATACCCTTAAAAAATTTTCATCCTCACGCGGGCAGCTAGCTGAAGTCGTCAGTGACTGTAAGCTGATTTACATTTTCTTGTTCATGACATTTTTGATAGCTCCGCCATACAGTGCATAGGACGAAAGTCTCAATCAGGGGCTGGGAGGTGAACGCCCTTTCATCTTTAACGGTAGGTGATTGCGGTCAACAAGAGGATTCTCTGTTTCCGGAAGTGACATTGGAGGAGGAGACTGGCTCAAGACAGAACGTTGTGGAAGAAACTTGGGGAGAACTTCATCCAGCAGTGGATTGATAATGGTTGACAATGATGATGATGATGATGATGATGATGATGATGAATTCGAGTCACTATAACCTGATATAAGCTCCTGTTCAAATATACCCATTTGACGCATTTTCGAAACTCTACCTTCTAGATTTCCTCCAGTTCTGGAGTTTAAATCAACACTTTACATTCGTGACGTATGTTGTTCCTCGATATCTATGTTCTTTTTCAGCTTCTTCTAAATAGACTGTAAGCTCCACTGTAAGTATTTATGTCGAAATTAACTTCATTCGTTGACATAGAAAGTGAATTTAGGAACATAATCTTTGAGTAACTTCAGACAGATTTCGAAATGAACATCACGATACTGTGCATATACAGAGTAGGAGCGAAAAAATACGCCCTCCCTATTCCAGTTATCTGACATTTGTATCGTTTCCGAGGCGGCAGTGCACAGGTGTGAAGATCAAGAACGTATGCAACGCCGCAACGGGTAAGGGGACGACGGTTTACCCCATTTGAAACTGCATGATCATCAAATACAGCGCAATAGGTGGCATTATACAGGAAACAGCTAACTTGTTGTCTGTGTACGGGCTGTCATAGTTAAACTGTTGCGAGAGTGGATGGAGAGAGGCGCAATGCATAACCAGCGGGTTGATGTTGGACAGCCACAGCTGCTTAATGCTCGAGAAGAGACGCGGCTCGACCGTACTGTCTAGAACAGCAGGCCTCCCACCTTACCATAGCTGCGACGTGCTTGTTCACAGGGACGAGGCGTGACCTTTTCCACAGGGTTACCAGAATATTACAATAGGAAGTACACATACGGGTCACTGAATTAGAAAATTTTATTCAGTACCAGGTTGGACTTCCTTTAGCACCAATTATAGCACGTATGCAGTTTGGCATAGATTCCACAAGTTGTTGGAGTACATCTATATCCACAGCATACCAGGCGTTCACAATGCATTCCTTTGACTGAATCATATTTCAGGGAAGAGGACTTTATTTTTGGATCTGTTTTTCCAACATGTTCCATACATTCTCAATCGGGTTCAGATCCGGGCTTTGCTTTGTGGTGTCTTCTAATCCGATGAATATCATTTCCTGGTACAACACGTAAACCGCAGGGTACGTGTGAGTCGTTTACCTGGGGAAGTGCAATACTTTGTAATACTTTCGGCGATGCTTTTCTGGGCAAATCTGGGCCCAGTCGTTTATGTGAAGGAAAATATGACGTCTACACTTACCTAAACATAACTGCAGGTCAGCTACATCGTTTTATTGTAACAGTATTTTCCTCTAGTAGTGGCATCTTTCAAAAGGATAATGCGCCATGCCACACTGCCTGAATTATGCGAGAATAGCTCACGGAACATGAAGAAGACTTCCAAGTTTTTCCCTGGCCTCCAAAATCTCCATACATTAATCCAATCGAGCGTCTGTGGTTCGTGTTGGAACAGCAAACGCGATCTTCTGCGGCTCAACCACGTAACTTACAAGAGTTAAAGGATCTGCTGGGAATGGGTTGATACCAGATACCACAAGACGCCTTTAGAAATTTTGTAGCGTCCATACATCTCTTAGTAATAGCTGTTTTGGCGGCACTTGGAGGAACAACATCATATTGGGCATTTGGTAATAATGTTTTTGCTCTTCAGTGTACATAACAAGCGTTTACACTGCAAAAGAAACGTATGTAACATATATCTTTTTCGCATTATTAACGCTGACGAATTTCTACTCGGAAATCTCTCTAAATCTCTTCAAACTGTAATCTTGCGAATTAACATTGACGTCGACTATTTTATGTTGGTCTGACTCACTGTAAACGTTGCCAAAATGTACAAGCTATTCGGGGAGTAATGTGTCGTTCAGTGAGAAAATGTTTAACCAAGAAGTAACGAAATTTATACAAGAAAACATAAACTCAAAAGGAAGGTTAAATAGAGGTATGCGTCACACCCTATAAGCCTTCTTATCCAGCATTACTTCTAGCTTTTAATATTTTAAAATGTGTGTGTGTGTGTGTGTGTGTGTGCTATCATTTCTTACGTACCTCCTATCTTGTTTATCCAATGATTTTCGCAGGATTTGCGACATTACCTTCTGGTGCTGTAATAATTTTTCTATCTTATTCTTCCTGTTCATTTATTTTACTGGGTGTATGCTGAACAACACCACAACCCCCAGCACGTTACGAGAGGTACAATACGAGTAACTCAGTATTTTTTTACTCAGTATTACTATATGAGTAACTCAGTAACATCATCTCAGTCATGCCTAATATGACGTTTGAAACCGCTTGACTGCAAGAAATGATTTCAAAAAGCAAGATGTTCCCTGCAAACGTCTGCTCGGCGTTCCGTCACAGCAATATCGACCAGGCTGTTTACAGTGTAAAACAAAAATAACCCCAAAACTCTCACCTGAATGTGTTCTAAAAAATACTTTTATATTTTTGGAATGAAGAAATCGTTAAATGGATTTTCATTTTGAACCATTCGGAGATAGAGCAATCTGAAAACCTTTCGTAGTACTTGGAGTCCTATTACAGACGCCTAAAAGCGTTTATAGAGACAGAATGGTAAACTTTGAACCTGCCGATATCTACTAAAGGTATGATGTAATATGATAATTCTTTCTTTCATATTTAGGAAGATTGATCCGTAAAAAAGTTTACATGGCGCAGAAGTTTGTGTCTGCCGGACCAACATTTTTGTTTTCTGGGTTAAAAGACCGCCATGAGCAGTCGTCTGTCCCAAATTTGCGGTCACGGGCTTCAGGTAATGGTGAAAGCTAGCTCTGTAAGACAAACGCAGCGCCCATGGCTCATCCAGAGCTTCAGCCCAGTCCCAGTAGAGACAAATAGCCAGAAACCACAACCTCTGACAACCTCTCCACGAGGGCGGTAAAGAATCTGCATTCAATGTATCAAGTAACCACACAAAAAGTATTTGCCGTTTTCGGAGGCTGAGACAACACATACATGTTAGAAAAGCACTTTATTCATCAAAATAATTACCATGGATATCAATATCGTTCTGCCAATGTATTAACAACTTACATATACTCTTGCGATAAAATGCCGGGTCATGGGAAGTGAAATCGTTTTAGAGGGTGTCGTGCAACTCATCAAAGTTGGAGAAGTCGTGTCCAATGTAATGATTGTCTAGTGAAAGAAACAAGTGACGGTCGGAAGGAGAGATGTCTGGTGAGTAAGCTAGATGACATAAAAACTCCCACCCAAGTTCTTTGATAGTGTTTTCTGGAAAATGAAGCGGAGTGGGCACGAGCGTTATCTTGAAAGAGCAGAACTCCCTTTCTGTGACCAGTGCTGTTTTCTTCTTTTTCAGGAGCTCATACACACATTTCGATTGTTTACAGTACACTGCACCGGTGATCGTTTGCTCGCATTACAAGAGTTAATAATGAACAACACCACGTGCTGTCCACCATACACACAGCATAACTTTGCGTGGATTCAGCGCTGGCTTCGATGTGTGAGGAATTGAGTCACTGGTGGACAAACAATTTCTGGAACGTTTTAGGTTGCTGTACTGGACCCGCTTCCCATCACATGTAAGTACCCTATCCAAAAATGATTCCTTCTCATAGCGAGATAGCAATGCAAGACAAGCTGAGACATGTTGTTGTTTGTTCACTGCAGAAAATTCTTGGGGAACACATTTAGACAAAATGTAGGCATAACTTATTGAATGCAGATGTCTTCGGACGATTTCATCACTAACACCAAATGGCTGGGCTAGATCTTGGCATATTTGGCTACTGTTCTGCTCAATAGCAATTTTCAGGGCTTCTGTATCAAGGTTGACAGGACGACCACTCCGGGACTTGTCTTAAAGGAATTAATCTCCGTCTCCGAACTTTTGAAACCAATTCCGACATGGGCGTTCCTTCACAGCATCTGCCCCAAATGTTGAGCAAATGCGACGAGTTCTTTCTGCAGTAGATAAAGTGAGTTTAAATTCGTATAACGAACACACGCGAATATTCTCCATTGATACCGCCATTGTAATCGCACGTCTTTCCGCTACCAAACTGCTTTCCCATCTGATTCATATGCGCAGTGCATCTAGGGATTTCAGCTGATGATATACCACGGGAGAAACGCAATCTGTCCGCAAATTCAGTCATTAGGAGGGGTTTCTTTTGCGCTCTCGAAAAGCGGCGAATACTTTTGTGGCTACCTGATTGTTATATTAATGGAATTCAGTAATCACTAAGGTGAACCCTACACATCGAATTTGGCAGAGATTCACTACCAAGGTGATTCGGGTGCAGTGGTCCACATACCCAGGTGAGGACGACTAGAGTTAGCTACGCAGAGCCGTTTGCCCTTCTTATCTCCTTCGCCAATCACGTGATTGGTTCGCAACTGCAATCATTTACATGTCGACAGAAAGCTACCGTACCCGCTGGGACAAATATTTCCTGGTGTGGCATTATCCGTTTCGAGCAGTGTACCTACTTCAATAAATTTGCTTCTCCTAATTTTGGAAAATATCTGTCCTTGCAAGTATTGCATAATGAAGGTGTGTGAACAATCCCGTCATATTCTTCTACATAACTGTCATGCAAGGACAGAAAGAACATTACTGACTTAAAATATATGGGACAATGTTGAAGGAAGGAAAAGCTTTGTGTACTTTGTGATGATACCAAGAGGTCCAGATACGTCACAGGCGCACAAAAAATTATGCGCTTGTGCTGGAGACTTGGGATGGTGAATGATGCACAGAGAGGAGAGATGTCTATGCCACTTGAACTTCGTATGGTGTGATGCTAGCATCAAATTTTCTAAGAGTGGTATTTTTACTCTCTAATATATTGTAGAAAAGCTTCGGAAAATGTTTTGTTCATCTTAATATTCACTCTGCGATTAGACTATGCCAGACTGGCACTAACTGTTGGTATGTTCGTTCTCATGTTTTGAAGAATGTGCCATTGGAGTGTGAGATCAAACTTCTGGTTTTGAGAAAGCATCTGAATGATATGCTACTCACGGGCTCATCTGGTGGAGGAATTCACATAAACTGAAAATAGCAGACGAATGGCTTGGCTAGCAAGATTTCCAGACTTAAATCCCATAGAGCATGTGTGGGTCCCCTTAGGAGATACATCGCAATCTGGCTGCCACCTCCTCGGTCGCTCGGTTAGTTAAAGGCATCGCTGGCAAAACGTGATTTTTTGTGCCTCGGACCCATCGGAACACCCATATGTTGAACATGGTTTACTACTGTCTAGCATATTTAGCCGTTTCATTTCTTATTGTTATTTTGGTACATCTTTTAGTCCTATTACATCATCATCATCATCATCAACCATTATCAATCCACTGCTGGATGAAGGTCTCCCCAAGTTTCTTCTACAAATGTTGTCTGTCTTGAGTCTGTCTCCTCCATGTCACTCCAACAAACTTTCGAATTTCATCCATCCATCTCCCATGGGGTCTTCTTCTGGGTCTTTTCCTGACCCTCGGAATCCAGTCTAAAATTTCGGTTGTTCATCGGTGATCCGTTCTTCTTGCAACATATCCAGCCCATTGACATTCCAGTGATTTGACTCTGGTCATGATGTCGTCCATTCCTGTCATTTTCCTTATCCACAAGTTCATCTTCTTATCTTTCCTGGTTACACCAAGCATGCATCTCTCCATGCTACTTTGAGTTGTCTGTAGTCTTTGTATATCCTTTTTAGTTAAGGTCCATGTCTCTGCTCCATACGTAAGCACTGGCAGAATGCATTGATTAAACACCTTTCTTTTAAGACATAATAGCATACTGCTTTTAAAAATTGTACTGTTTTTTCCAAAAGCTCTCCATCTAAGTTGTATACGGCGATTAATTTCTTCACCACTGTGACCCTCACTTGATATCTGCTGCCCAAAATAAATGTAAGAATCGGTTGTCTCAAGCTTTTCTCCATCATCAATAAATCTTCGTTTCTTGTAAGAGCATTGTACATCACTTTTGTCTTCTGAAAGTTCATTTTTATTCCCACTTCTTTACTCTTGTCAACAAGTTCTTGGATCATACTCTGCAGCTCTGAAGGGGTAGTTGCAAAGATTACTATGTCATCAGCAAAACGAAAGTGAGTTAAGTAATGTCCATTAATCTTTATCCCTTTGTTTTCCCAGTTCAATGATTGAAAGACATTTTCCAATGTGGCATTAAAGAGCTTGGGAGATAGGGATGCCACCTTGTCTCACTCCCTTTCCAATTCTTATTTGTGCTGTATCCTCAAATATCCGAACCTGTGCACTTGCATTTTCATAGATGTTATTAATAATGCTAATGTACGCATCTTCAACACGGCTTGATTTCAAAGCCCATGTTACTGCTGATGGTTTCACCAGAGTCGAAGGCTTCTTCATAATCAATAAAAGCCATGCATAATGGAAGTTCATATTCTCATGTTCTTTCAATTAGTTCTCTCAGTACATGGATATGATCTGTAGTGCTGTAGCCACTCCTGAAACCAGCTTGTTATCTTGGTTGAGCCATGTCTAGTGTTACCTTCAAGCGATGTGAAAGAACCTTAGTGAAGATTTTATAACAGCAGTAAGATTTTATAAACCACTGAAAGGAGGCTGATGGGCCTGTAGTTCCTGAGATCCTCAACGTCACCTTTTTTTATGTAGCAGGATCATTGTAGCATTATTCCAAGCCTCAGGAATCTTCCCTTCATTCAGGCATCTGGTGAAAACTTGGGCGAGTGTAGTTTCAATTACTCCACTTGCTTCTTGTATAAATTCATATTACATACACTTCTATAATGTACACGTTTAATCATATTGATGCAACCATTCTAGACGTTCATTATAGTAGTCCGGCCATTTTTATACTGCAATACATTACAGCACACATCTGTGATTCCATTATATCGTAAACTAAAAACGTTATATCACATCTGTTTTTTTTTACTTCAATTTTGTCCACCAGTGTAGTCAAGTAAATGCATAAATTTTTACCGATGCATTAAAAAGTAAATTATCGAGTCATTGAGTATCAACTGGAAATCTTACGGTATAAAAATTACAGTTGTTTTCCGTCTGGAGATAGCAAACTAATTGATTTATTGGGTGTTCGATAGCTTAGATACCCGAAGGTGCTATATTTCTCCTGTCGAGCGAAAATGAAAACTGGAAAAGAAGACTGTGGTGGCTTCGGTAACTTTTGCAATTGGTTTGGAAAAGCCTAACACATAATTAACTGACTGATCATCTGAAGATACCGTCGCTTCTATCCCTGGAGTGTACTAAATAGTGTTTGATAAGGTAACTCATAAGAACCTTGTGTATGAAGGATTGCTTCAAATAAATCTGAAGCAAGTTGCCTTCAATCACTCTCAGTGAAATCAAAAAGGGAATTTTTGGAAACCCTTATATTTGAAAGTTATTTCAGGCCAAGGAATTCGAAGGAACACACACAATGGATGAAAGTGAAAAATCAAAATAAAAAAATATTGTTCAGGATTTCTCGAGGAAAACCGAAGGGATCGAATCGCAGAACGATGGTTAAGAATACGCGGGAGTCTGGTTGCAACATAAACCATATAGTGCACAGTTTTATTCTCTCATTTCGAATACTTTCCTGAGAATATTCAGTGAAGAAGAGAATGAAAGGTTTGAAAGAAATATAAAAGAAATGAAAAGAATGCATCCCAGTGGAATGTGAATATTGAGTCTGTCTGTTGTTAGATGATGAAAAGAGACAGCTTCGCAGAAGGAAGTCTACAAAATAGTGAAAAGACGAGTCTTTTGAACGCCAAAAAATGTGGGAGCAGTTCTGGAAAATTATTCTATACCCCGGCACCTACACTAACGCAGTTCTATTTGTAAAATGAAGATTAAAACTGTACATTCACCCCACTGAAATGTAAATTATTGAAGATATACGTCAACACTTGCGCGGTATTCCCTTTTATTTTTTTAATCTGTCAGAATGGAATTTTTAACGCGACGGAGCAAAAATGAGGTTAGTTCTAAATTCAGCGATTTATTGGGCTGGAAAGAAAGTAATGTCTGATGATGAGGTACCCGAACTGGAAGCCTCGGCCATGGAGCACATTGGCCACAGAGATTGCGTAGTAAACCAGCATGACATCTCCTGGTAGGTGGCTTAAGTCAGTGGCAGTTAGCCGTCAGAAGGCAAAGAGTGTAAAGAGCAGTCAACACATGGAAGTGGATAAGGAGCACATCCACCATTGCATTCTGTATGAGTTTCGTCGCGATAGCACGCCCGTAAATACTGTAAGGAACTGTGTACCTCAATGCCATATCACATCGTCAGTGCTGTCGTTGGACTGCACTGACGATGCGATATGGGATGGTCTGCTGTCGTGTCTGTCATCGTCAGTGCTGTTGTGTGTACTCCAATGCCATATCACATCGTCATTGCTGTCTTCTGGTTTGGGGATGGTCTGACAGGGAAATTTTGACCTGTCAGACCATCCCAAAAGCAGAAAGACCCGCGACAGTGGATATGGACATGCTGTGAAGACCTTAGTGGAGACCGATACACGTGTGACCATACGTGAGTTGGCCAAACAGATGGAGACTACCAACACGAGCATTATCACACACCTGCGGCAACTTGTAAAGGTGCACAAGAGGAGAGTGTGGGTACCCCATCAACTCATAGTTAGGAAAAAAGAAAATCGCATGAGTTCATGCATTTCCCTGCTTGCACATGACTAAGTTGAACCGTTCTTGGAACGCATTGTGACAGGTGACAGGAAATGGGTCCTGTATGTGTCAGCTCCCGGAAATAGTGGTTGGACACAAAACAGAATCCCATGCCGACCCCCAAATCCCGCTTACACCCACGTAAGGTCCTGATGTCTGTTTGGTGCGATATGCGAGGTGTCGTGTTTTTCAGCTTCTGCCGTACAACACAATTATCCCCGTCGATGTGTACTGCCGTCAGCTCGACGATCAGCGAACATTGCTCACGTGAAAACGACCGCCACTGCTGAACCGCAAAGGCGTCATTCTACAGCAGGATGAAGCGAGACCTCACATAGCACGGGTGCCCCTCTCAGAAGATCAGCGACCTGGGCTGGGAACTGTTACCGCATCCAGCCTATTCCCTTGGACATTGCACCAATCAACTACCACCTTTGACGCTCGCTTGCGGCATTTCCTGCACGGACAGCGATTCACTAAGCGGGACGATGTCGAATGCGCACTTACCGACTTCTTTGCCTCCAAGCGGCCACAATTCTACAGGGTCGGTATTCAACAGTTACCCAGATAATGGGAGCAGGTGGTGGTAAACTATGGCGACTACATTTTGGGCTGATTTGTACTTGTATATACGGTAGTTAGCACTCTTATGTTATCTTGCATTTGCAGATGTTACTTTCTTACCAACGTAATGGAAACAATTCCCTTATGTGTGACTGAGGGTTTAACGACTACCGTTAGCAACTCAATGAGCTATAAGCAGTCGCCTGTCCTTAATTTAGGGCCACTGAATCCAGGGAAGGGAGAGAGCCAGTGCCGTGAGACAAACACAACATCCATTCCTCACCGGGATTCGAATCCGGACCCATCTGGGACGAATGATGAGAAGCCATCCCTTAGACCACTGCCCAACCGGAGCAGCCACTTACCATATGAAAAAATGATTTAGAAACAGGTGCCATATTCAGAATATCGCAAACATTTCCAAAAATTTTGGCAATTACCATTGAAGTAAATAATTGATGTTCTACTTTTAATTTGTCTATTCCCTTGAGAATGACTTGTTAGAAGGATTCGTTTAGCACTAATGTGGTTTACTACATACAAGCAAGGTGGAAAGCCAGAAAGGTAGAAAATACGCAATACCTATATCTCGTCTTCTGGACTTCCACTCAATCCTTGAAGCAAATATTTTCTTAACAACCTTTCCACACACGGGTAAAAATGTTCAGCATGAATGTGACTGCTGCTTTGCGAATGTACCACAAACGTGCACAAAAATCTGAAGCAACCCAATTAATGCCCGTGGAAGTTCCTGTTTGCTCAATGCAAACGAAGATGGTATGTAACGACATTCGGAGAGGTGTTTGCTTTAATATAAACATATCGTATTTAGTGTGGCATCGATAATATTCTGTGTTTCTTTTTTTCATTTGTTTAATTTGTTTCAAATTCTGAGTTTCGTGCCTGAAACAAGTTATCTTCATCACATTGATGGAGTCGCTTGTCTCTACGAGAGTAACACTGACTATCTGGAGAAGGTAATATTCGGAGCTGCTGTAAGTTTGCGGTTTCGAAGTCTTATCTTTCAGTTTTATCTCTCAGAACCAGAAAGCTTAAGGATAATCTACAAAGCATCAGCAGGATGTATTTTGACAATTATTAATGACACTGGATGAAAACAATCACCGTCGGAACGTCTAAAAAAATAGCAATTATTTACCTGAAGTTGTTGCAGCTGTCATATATTTCAGCTTGACTAACTTAACAGATGGAATGCAAACAGTTGCTGTTTTCTCATCAGGTAAAACTTTGGTGTTACATGTGATTTCTTGTTTTATTTTATTTGCATACAAAAAGGAATCTCACACGGAGGTTGAGGTTTTACATTGGATTTCAACTTTTAAATTGCAAACCTACTGTTTGAGTTAACTCCCGCGTAAATTGGAAAGATGAAACAAATTGGTGGTCTTGAATCAAAATGACGTTAAGTTAGCATTTAAAGTAGCACAAGTGTAGCTGTGACATCATGGTCACGTGATTATTGTTGCGGCGCGTGTCACGCACTTACACTTCTTAGGGACACTATGAGAGGTGTGAACTTACTCTGCTAGCACTAACGCCTTCAAATTATTAGAATTGACTTAAAGGTACAGCCTGCCTGAATGTTGAGAAAAACTATGGAAAGGCTGTCCTTACTAGTATCAAATTAACGCAGACACAGGATTTACAGTTAATCGATATTTGTCTGAAAAAAAATTGCAGAAAGTTTGATGTGATATCTACAGCCAATAACTCAAATGAAGACAGATATCTTCGATTCTTGGACTAATACACAAGCAACAACTTTTATTGCATTCAGAGCTTATTGCTGCCTTAAAAATACAGCAACTGAGGGATTTGCGTTAGCATAGTTTGTATACAAGAATCCAAATAATTTTCCACTTACCCAGGATCAAAGCGTAAAGAATCTAAATTCATGCAGACATCAGGGCAGAAGGGAAGCTCAAATTTTGAAAACGAAGCTGTTGTAAAAAGCTTTCATGCTGTATTTTCATTTTGTTTCTTGGTTTAAAATTCATAGTTTCAATATCGTTTTTGCGCTTAATTAAATGCAAATTAATCTAATTAAAAAGTGTATCGTCGCAAAGAACGAAACATCAACACAAAAAATTCTAATAACGCAGTTCACTGCTTTTTGTAGTTAACAGAAATTCCGAGAACGTTTCAGCTTCGGAAAATCTGTCTCCTTGGTTTGCCCTGGAATCACTCTATTATCGTCTTTCCGTGATACTTTGCGCGCGCGAACATCAGTCTAGAACGTTCAATAAAACTGAATCTGATCTGTTCCTTCGTTACTCGAAATATTCCCTCTAGAGAGAAGCAATGTAAATTTTGTCTGTAATACATTTATTAGGCACTCTCTCCTCTTCAGCCATGTATGTGCTTTAGGAACGAATTCGGGTTTGCTTCTGGGCTCTCGTGGAAAGGCTGGATGACTCACAAACAACGCGGAACGTAACAGAATTGTCAAAATGTACTTGAATGGTGAAAATCTAATACGATTAAATTTACATAATCGTCAGTTTTAAAATGTTTTTACGAGCAAGAAATGTGTTTATAGACCAGATGTCACGTCAGAAACTACGTGCAATAATAAAATTCCAAAAATGGAAATTTGAGCTTGTAAAACATTTCTCCTGAAAAACAAAGCAAATGAAAGAACTTTTTTTTTTAATAATTTGTGTTGTTCACTCTAAGGCACCATTTCTGTAAATTCCTTTGCATCCAAGAAACACTAATAAAAATGTCTATTAAATAAGAAATGATTTTCAGCAATAATTTTAACTCAATACATCGTTTCATTTGTTTACTTTCTCGAATTTTAGTGTTTAACACTAACTTCGATAACAGGTGGCGCCACCTTACTACTCGCAGCACATCCTCCCTTAGCAGCCGCGGGGTCCCTTGCTTCCCTCCAGTTACATTAGACTTAAAACATAGTTTATTACAGTTATCTGTACAGTTTAATGAAACGTCAAGGCTTTTGAAAATTAACCAATAACGAAAGACAGCATTTGAAATTCTTTGGGCAGTACTGATATTTTGTGAATGTCTTTTAAATGATGTAGACAAAGCAAACACACCAGCATACGTCTTTCCCTCACAGTGTGTCCGTCTCTACCTATTATGGGACAGAACTTACATTGTAGAATTCACCTTATAAGAACTGGACTTTTCTTGCCTTTATCCCAGCAAAGTCAGCTATTAAATCATCAACATTTATTTTGCTTTGCTTTCTCCTGTTTAAGTGACAAAGTTGCCAAAGGCATCAATCTTTCTTGAGACATGACAGATCTGAAATAAGATTTAATCAACTTCAAGCGTGAAATGCTTCTTTCTGAGCTTGCCACCATTACTGGGACACCATAAACAATATCTTGTAGGCGATGAAAGCATTAGGGAAGGGATTCTGAAATTTATTCACGTATCTTAAAACACCGGCTGCAGTTTTGACATCAGATGAAAGTAACTCACGTAGCATAAGTTTTTCGATAACTATCAGTGCACGTTGAGAGATATGGCTTCAATACTAATGTTTCGCTAGACATAATATTGTAGTTTGCTGCCGATATTTGGGTAAATATAAATTCAGCAATCGATATTATGAAAAAAGAATTAAACGAGACGGAGTTTAAAAAATAAAATTATACTAAATGAAAATAAGAAATTTGCTCTCTCCCTGATTTTCTTTCTTTTCCTCTTTTTTCCTAGTGTGTGAGCGCGGGTCCCTGCACACCCTTAAGGACGGCTCTGACTCTACGTCATTTAACTTAGTTACTCACGAAGGGAGAAACAGAGAAACGAACGAACCTAACCTTTTTTGGTTACGGGATAAGCAAGCAGTGCTTTCATGGACCTGGGAATCAGAGCATATGGGGATTCTGAGAAAACGCGTGGTTTCTAGCTTAAGTTCTTTTGCGTTATGGAAAAATACTTCATTGCGCATTTCGTTCATTTCATTATGTATTTGCAAATAGTTACTAATGTCATCTCACAAATTTAAAATGCAATGCTCAATTTTATGAATTATATTTAAATTTTTAGAGTGTTGTACGTATGTGTGTGTGTGTGCCATGCATCACGATGCCTAATTGTGATAAAACTGAAATAGTTGGGAAAAGAATTCGAACATATTTAGGACCACACTGCCATCAAAATAAGAATTCAAATCCTAAACATGAATCAAAATAAAAAGAGACATTTGCATTTCCTCCAATTCGTTAATTTTCAACTTCTTTCGAGACGTACTGAGTACATAAAAGTCAAAGCGCTGCACTGGAAAATTCCCCGAGGCGTAAAATGTTTTCTTTTCCCATTCTTCTGCATTCTAAAAGTTTTCATATAACGACGGTAATGGGAGCAATTCGAAATCATATGCCGCGATTACTACAGGAAGTGGTCCTTTTGGAAGGTACTTTTACGACGTCAAATGTTATTTTAAAAATGATAACACTAAAGCATAAACTATGGTACTTCTTGCGGATGCAGTGAGTGGAATGGTTTGATATTGTGGGCAAATTCGCCTGTTGCCCTAGAGATAAGCTTTTATGGAACATGAATAGCGAGCAAAATTTCCACTCTCACAGCATTCAGAAGACTTCCGTAACAACCTTACTTCTGGAAGCGCTCGTCTCAGCTGCAGAGCTGGCCTCTGGTTCACCACGCTGAATTGAAGTAAATTGCTCATAGTTTGTATATCATACGTTGGAGAAATGTTTTCGCATCTGCATACCGAACAACGAAAAGATTTCATTCGGTCAGGAACTTTGCTAAACTAATCAGTAGTACTTGGGGACCCATACTTTGTATTCTCACTCGGAAAATGTCCAATGAAGTATTATTTAGGAAATTTCTACGAAATAGCTGCACTGGTATCGGACTTTTCGTGAATAACAAACAACAAAGGAACCAGCTTAAGATTTGAACTGAAATGGCGATTGTAAGAGAACAACTTGTATACCTCTGTGATTCTTGAGTTTTATGGTAGAAACATCGAAGAAATCAGTGAAGAATATACAATAGAACTCGATTTTAACGAGCCCTTATTTAGCGAGCAAAACAGGATCTTTTATTTGGTGTATTATTAATTCAAATATAATTGATCGTTTTTGACGAGCAAAATTTAATGAAACTCCCGGATCTAACACGATGGAGGAAAAAGCAATTATGATCACTTTTAACAAACGAAGTAAAAAAATTAAATTGATGTTGACTGAAGGTTTGACAAACACCATGAGAAACTCATTGTGCTATAAGCAGTCGCCCGTCTCTAATTTAGGGTCACTGGTTCCAGGGAAGGGAGAGAGCCAGTGCTGTGAGACAAACAACATCCATGCCTCACCGGGATTCGAACCCGAACTCTTCTTGGACGAATGGTCATAAGTCAGAGCTTAGACAACTGCGCCACCGGGACGGTTAAAAAATTTCAATGAAATTCAGTATTTAACAAGGCAGAAAAAATGTGTCGCACACTGTCCTGTAATGGAGACATAGGAATGGTAGCATACAGAACGAAATTGCATGAGCGCAGAGGAATCGTGATGTGCTAGTAGAAGAATGTTGATAGAAAAACAATGGAGAAGAAGTACATCAAATGCTCAAAAGTGAGTTGTGCAAATGACCCTCTCTGCCACCCACATCAAGGGGCTATTAGGAGTTTTTTTTTAAATGTTTTCACAAGATGCCTGCTTCTGAATTTACTGCTACTATATATTCATGTAAGCACTCTTTTTATTTTAAATTTTACTACTGCAGTTAACTAATAAATTTTTCAAGTCAAATTGTTATGGATATATAATATAAACATATATGCATATTATCAGGAATTCATAGTTTTTCATGATGTGATTTTTGACACAGGAAAGGATTTAACGAGAATTTCCGTAGGTCCCTAGCTCTTTCTTATAAGTGGATTCCACTATACTTTCAAAGCACAAGTCAGGGACGCGGGATCACTTTTTTAAGGTATGGATTGACTGTATCTGCTTCCATTGTTATGGCCAACTTCCCAGGAAATTTCAAGTCTGTACTGTCCGAGGATCACTCCATTACACTATACTGTAATTTAGTGCATCTCGAAGTAGCTAAAATACGTAAATCACAATAAAAATTCAGAAGGCGTTAATCGGGGTTTCTTTATGCTCATAGCAACCGACCTTTCATCTTGATTACAGGTATCCTGGTTAAAAATCGTCGCGTGTTAGAAATTCATGAAGACTTAATTTTCACAGCGCATAAGTGCAGCATTTTTCGAAAGATAACAGCAATAATTAATTGTTTGACCACCGAGAAAGCGTGGTTTTTAATGCCAATCAGCTGGGAAACCTTCGCATTGCAGACTTTCGCTCTCCCTGAAATTCCCGAAAACCGCCGACGGAAATGCTACCTCCACTATTCAGATAAAATTCGCACAAACATTAAATTGACGAAAGAGACAAAACATTGAAATTATGTGTTCTTTCTGCTTTAAAACGGCTGTCAGAATAGAAGGATACGACCAAACGTATGCCGACTTTGTACGCTTAGTCTACTGTAAAAACATCATTTGTGAAAAAAAAAAACACCTGCTGGATCGTGGATGAATGATCTAAGTAAACTAAAGAGGGAAAAATAATAAAGAGTGAAAATATTTGACATACAGTAGTTCAGACCGCGGATAAATAATCCAGCCGGGATGATCGAGAGCTATCAATCGAAACAGTAATAGAGATTTGAAGCCAAAACAAAGCGCAGTGGTGCGGTCAGGTTCCCGCGTAAAGCGACCTGTGCAATAAAGACCAAAGCAATCTGGACGGAAAAGCTTTTTCAGAACTCGTCAAAGCTCCCAGTCTATCGACACCGACGCGTCGTCGTCTCGCCAGTTTCCCCGTTCTAAAGAGCAGGCCAAGCTCGGGGTCACAGAACGAGCGATTACCATCTAGCTCGGATCGTTCTAGCTCAGAAATGGGTGAAGACGAAACAGGGATTCATGAGAGTGCAGAGACAGAGAGAAACAACGGACTGTTCTGAGAACTGAACGAAATTCTGGACAACCCGAATAATAGAGTCACTGATAAGTCAGGGCCTTAATACCACCAATGTATCGTATGCAAGAAGCCCGTACCAGGCAGCTGCTGGAGATTACTTTTCTCAAAGGAAAGTTAGAGGAAAGACAGCAGAGTGCCGTGCCGAACCAGCTGGAACAGTGGTTATGCTGAAGCAGTAAATAAAAAGCCAAACGCAGTAGGACATAAAAGACATCAAGCAAAACACACCCGATAACGAGATAACACTTGAAGTAGACCAAAGGAGTGAAAATAGTGAGAGACAGAGGGGTTTTAATAAAGTTCACTAAGGCAGAAGGAGTCCAGAAGCTACTAAAGGCCTACGAGAAAAGAGAGGACCAGGTAGAGTCCTATGAAATGAGAAGACCAAAAAGTAAATTACGAAGACTGATGGTCTATCTGACCGATAAGGACTCAGAGAAAAGGTTCATCCAACACGACTTTCCTCGGCAGTACAACTTAAAAGAGCCTGAGCAGTGTAAGGTTCTCTTCCCGATCAAGGGAAAAGAAAATAAGGTCCACTAGGTGATTGAGCTTGCCCCAGTAGATTTTAAAACCATTTTGAAAAAAGGCAAGGTCAATCTTGCCTGGAAGGTTCTCTCTACTCGATAATTCCTCCGAGAAGCCCGTTGCTTCAAGTGCAACGGGTTCGGGAACTATAAGGCTAAGTGTCCCGTGTATTCGAGAGCTATGATCGCTGCGACCAGGTCGGGCACAAACACTGGAAATGTTCCAATGATGACAACTGCCCCAGCTGCAACAAAGCTAACGTGAAATTTAGACTGAAGTTGGATACTGAACACTGTCTGGATGCGGATAGTCCAAGTCGGAAACGTGAACTGGAAATTCAAAGGAATAGATGTTACTACGGATAGTATCACCCGGCATCTGGAAAACAAAGATGGGACTGCGTTCCCAATGAAATTGTTTAACGCGAAATGAGTGTATATCTGCGTCTGTGTATCTAATTAATTAATGATGTCTTTAAGCTTTATGCCCAAGGATAAACGAAAAGAAAAAAATGTTCGTGTGAACCAATCTCCCAGTGACTCTCAATACCACACGATCCGTTGCGTACGTCTCCCAGTTTGCACTATCCGTACATGGGTCTGAACGCGTGGCTCCTTGACCGGGAGTAAAATCGATCGTAGCGTTTACCACAATAAACGCGTCAAGTGAGCTCCATAAAGTCCTAGTGTGTAAGTTTTTTGACGGAACAGGCTGATGGTTATCACGCTTACAGTAAGTTCAAAGTGTCGTTCCGCCAGAACGTAAATTAGATTCGTATTAGAAGGAGGAGATAACGCTTTCTACATAAATTCGAAGAAACTATGACACTTCGTGAAAATGCTTATTTTATTGGTGAAAATGAAAATTCCTAAATTGAAAGAAAATGAGAGTACAAATTTGCACATTGACACAATAAATATTTCTTGTATTAAGAGACGAATGCGACATTACGAAGTGGGAAATGCATCCTCTTCGTGGTTCCTTGCGCAAAAGCTATTACAATCAACTGATAATATACAACAAGCTTCTTACTCACATAATCTTTCGATACGTTGATGCATACAAATAAACATGAACCAAAGTGCAGGATGTGTTTAAATAGAACAATCCAAGACAGCCCGAAGATACAGAAAGAAGCAGAACTTCTAAGAACAATAAAAATATAGAGCTCAGTAGTTATTTTGGAACGAGAAAGAAAACACCGAATTTTCGGTGGAAATAGCCCGCCTTTTGAATCCTTTCCGACGCGAATGAAATTTATAAAAGTTATTCAAAGTCAATGGAACAGGTTAGAACAAAAATCAATAGGATTTCTACAATCGATTAAACATCCAGAAATAGCAAATTACGAGGGATGTTAAAAAATAACGAGACTGCAAGAGATAAATGTCTTCGTGCTGAGAATAACTAAAAGACGAGTATAATTTCTTGTCTGAAGCACCATAGTTAAAATTTGTAATGAATAAAATATTTACAAGTTAAACAATGCAAACACAAGATCTATCACAAGGGCGACCCTTGCATCATCAGGTGAAGACTACATTTGAACATACTTAGAGGGAAGTTATAAATTATCAGTGTCTTGACGTCATGATGTACAATGATGGACATTAGTTGATGATTATTGGTGCATTAAAGAGTCTGAGCTCAGAGTTCAACGATAGCTGGTATATAATCTCGACCCTTCGGAGCCTAGGTATTCGTACAGCCGAACACCGATATTCAACCCGAACATGTGCCTCTAATACTGCTTTGGCCCGCACAGTCCAGGAGGGAACCCACACCCTCTTATGGAATGATGCACATATTCTACTATGCACCAAAGAAAAAAGATCTACATTGTTTGCGGAAGCACTGTTCATCCAACACTATCGTGAACAATGCTGTAACGATGACACTCCCACTACTTTGCCATATGTTTGGAAACAACTGTTTGATACAGTTTATATTAAAGAAAAAATTCAAGACTTACCCACTACACACTCAGTCAACTTAACTTAATACCACCTTTCAAAAATGGAACTTGCACCAGAAGTTAGATGGGAGGGACCAATAATCATCAACTAATGAACATCATTGTACATCATGACGTCAAGACTGACACTTTATAACTTCGCACTAAGTATGTTCAAATGTAGTCTTCACCTGATGATGCAAAGGTCGCCCTTGTGAAAGATCGTGCGTTTGTATTTTAACTTGTAAATATTTTATTAATTAAAGATGTTAACTATCGTGCTTCAGACAGCAAATTATACTCGACCTTTAGATAACGAGATTGATTTTACAAGAGGCAGAAGTGTAATGCAGTAAATATACTTACACTTACATACTTTCCAAGTATTCTCCCTCTATCTGAGTGCACCGGTTTTGACTTCCGATCGTAAACAGCAGTAGGGAATGGGTGAGAGTGAATTGCGTGCGAACACTATGATTTATTTTTTGAATTGAAAATTAGGCAATTTAAAGAACCTACACAAGAATTAAAGAAACTGAATTTGGACGACTATAACAGTAGGCAATATTTGATCTCTTATTCGGAATTCCGTCATTTTGCATAACGTTTCTCGAGCCAGTGAGCGGCATTTCGCTCGACCATCGTAATATTATTATCATGCGTTAACATAATTTATCAGTAGCCCGTGTTTCATGCATTGTCACGCTTTGGGTTGGGAAAGATGGCTACATTCAAATTCTGTTTGCGTGTTATACTCACGGGAGGTGAAGCAGATGAGATAATGGATTCCTCAAATTAAATTAACAACATCAGGAGACGTAGATAGATGTTCCTAACACACTCTACCGTTGCTATACTGCCCAACTGGATAGGCATTCGTCATCAAAATGATGAGAACACGACTAAAAATCGCTGATCATGCAAAATTGCAAATACAGAATGCAGTACACTCACGCAATATGAACTGCAAATCTAGACTTTGTTGAAGAGTTCCAGTGGCAAAGATTATTAAGTGCAAATGAAATGGATGCCATTACTGCGTTATATTTTAGTTTTGGTCCATAACTCAAGACCGGCCATACGTCTGTGAGAAATCGGCCCGAACAGGCCCTCCGTATAATTAAAAAAATACATTAAATACCGCGGCAAGATAATTAAAAAAATATAAACATTAAAAATTAAACGAAATGCGTGTCTTGAAGTTAAAAAAACAAGCACACAACATGATTGTCCACTGCTGGCTAGTTTGTTTTTGGAACCGTTGTTTCAGGATTTATTGGGTTAATTAAGATACTTGTAATGTAACTTCCTTAGATCTTTGTGTACTCCGATACTTGTAATCTCCAGAGATTTCCATGATTCTCCGAGTTTCAGTTTATATTACTTTATTGCTCTGTGAATGCACGGTAAATGATCTTGTACCTTTATACACCAATGAGCCACTATATTATGACCACCCCCAGCCTAGAGAAATGAGCGCGCCTAGAGACCGAACGGTGGTGCAGGTGAAGCTCACAGAGTAGTATATATACAACCCGAGGACCGGCTTTCGGTTAGTAGAGTGTTCGGAGTCAGAATGGGAAAATCTGCCGAATTATCGGAGTTTGATATATGACATGTTGTGGTTGCACGGCGCCTCGAAACTACGATCTCGGAAACGGCGCGGCTTGTGGGTTGTTCACGTGCCGCTGTAGTGAGTACGAATCAAAAGTGGTGCACAGATGGCCAATCGACGAACCGTCTTCCAGGCGTGTGTTGTCCACTGCTCTTTGTTGCCAGAGGGGAGCGGAGACCGTCGCGTTTTGTTCAGAGAAACCGCAGGGCCACAGTGCGACAAATCACCTGCAGCTACAACAGTGGTCATCAGGGCAATATATCACAGCATACAGTTCATTGCAATCTTCTGCGAATGGTCCTGCGTAGTCGAAAACCCAGCCGAGTCTCCATGTTCACTTCACGGCATCGCCAACAACGCATGAAATGGGTGCAATATAATCGAGATCGGACCGTGGATGATTGGAAGAAAGTGGCCTGGTCCGACGAATCAAGATTTCTGGTGCATCACGTAGGCGGCCGTGAGCAGATATGCGGATTACCAACGGAGGCCATGGCACTTGGATGCACTGTTGGGCGGAAACAAGCCGACGGAGGCGGTGTTATGCTGTGGGCGATGTTTTCTTGGGACACTTTAGGCCCCATTATTCCAATAACACAATCCCTGGCAGCTGTCAGGCATCTGAACATCGCTGCGGACCAAGTTCACACATTCATGGCAACTGTGTTCCCTGCAGGTGATAGCAATTACCAACAGGATAATGCGCCATGCCACACTTCTAGAATTGTCAAGGAGTGGTTCGAGGAACATGCTGGTGACTTCTGTTAATGTCCTGGCCTCCAAATTCACCTGACATGAACCCAACCAAACATTTGTGATTCGACTTGGAAAAGAGGGTTCGCGCTAAATCACCCCCCCCCCCCGAAATGTACGACTTGCTGTTGGCGTTATGGTACCAGATACCCCAGGACATCTATCGCCACCTTAATTGAATCGACGCCCCGTCGAGTGGCCGCTGTTTGGCGGGCTAAAGAGGGTCTTACAGTTTATTTGGTATGTGGTCATAATTACGAACGGGATACTCTGAATAGCCCATGGTAGTCGTAATCCCCCACCCCTACTCAGATAAATAAATGCGTAAGTACATCTCAGGTTTGATCTTCTAACATTTTTGAGTGAAGTCACTTCTGATAAGTACCCTTTCCCGTTTATTTGCTCTAATAAAAAAAACTTTAGAGTGTAGGAACTGAGAAACGCCCAACCGGAAACTTGCCTAGTTAGCGGACTTCTGGTGTTTCGTAAAAGTGTTAAAAATGTTTCACAAATATGCTCAGAAGTTTCTTGAGAAATTTTGGGCTTTTGTAAATTTTCATTTCTTAACAGTGCTAATATCTTAAAACTGGTTACACCATGTTCATCATCTGGTGGATTTAACTTAATCATGACTGATGTGGGACGCGTTTCCTTACACACAAAATTTCGGACTCAAATTACGCGTGTCTTTAAACATGAGCTTTTCGAACTGCAATGTTTTAGACACTGCTGATTAAAATTTTTCGACTACATAAGAAGGTATTAAGCACATGAGTCACTAATAGCGTTTTGTGCACATGCGTCACTTATAATAGAGTTCTGTGCACATGCGTCACTTATAATAGAGTTTTGTGCACATGAGCCACTAACAGAGTTTTGTGTTTATATGCCACTAATAGAGTTTTGTGCACATGAGTCACCAATAGAGTTTTGTCCACACTGGCCATTAATAAAGTTTTGTGCACATGAGTCACTAATAGAGTTTTGTGCTTATATACCACTAATAGAGCTTTGCGCACATGGGCCACTAATAAAGTTTTATGCTCATGAGTCACAAATAGAATTTTGTCCACACGGACCACTAATAGAGTTTTTTGCTCATATGTCACTAACAGAGTTTGTGCACATGAGCTACTAACAGAGTTTGTGCACATGAGCTACTAACAGAGTTTACGCACATGAGCTACTAACAGAATTTGTGCACATGAACTACTAACAGAGTTTGTGCACATGAGCTACTAACAGAGTTTTGTGCTTATATGCCACTAATAGAGTTTCGTGCACATTGTCTACTAATAAAATTTTGTGCACATGAGTCACTAATAAAGTTTTGTCCAAACGGGCTACTAATAAAGTTTTGTGCACATGAGTCACTAATAGAGTCTTGTGCTTATATGCCACTAATGGAGTTTTGCGCACATGGGCCACTAATAGATTTTTGTGTACATGAGTCACTAATAGAGTATTGTGCACATCCGCTGTCATCCCATTCCAATCCTTAAGAGCCCATTGTTGCTCCGGAATTGTTATAGCGAGCATGGCAAGAGCTGAGTTCTAGGTTGGCTGTATACAACTTGTACTTCAACTCTTGCCATGTACAGTTTACAGTATCAAATGTTTTATTGACCCACCATAAAAAGTTTTTCTCTTTAATCTGTTATTGACGATATTTGTTATTGCTATTTCTTAATCACTTAACGTACTTTTACATTTAAAGTACTGGCGTTCTTTTGTGGAAAACCGCTATGTTCAGATTTTTTTACTACATCTGTTTTTTCTTTCATTAAATTCTTATTATGACCTAAGCTTTCAGTGAATGGATATACTGCATTGATCCTGCAAACTTGAAAGCTTGCCGCTAGTCTATTCATGACAAATTATTTAGGGAAAGATATTCATAGAGCGAAATTTTTTACTCAAATGTCTGCAGTCATTTATTTTCTGCATAAAGCAGGTTTGTGAAGCGTAGCTATGAGAACTCTTTCACTGCAGCCAAATGTTACAGCGAACGAAAACATATTTCAGGAAATAAGAAATTCACCCTCAAAGCAAGTTATTGATGTTGCAGCAAGATGAGAAAACGCACATTTTTCTTTCTGGCCTTTTTGCATTGAAGATTATTTTTCAAGCGGCAGCGAAAACACGTTTTTTTTTCTCTGGATTTTGAAAGAGTAACTCGGCAACGGTTGTAAAAAAATCATTAGATAAACATATAAAATCAGGGAGAATTCATACGAAGAGCTTTTGAATGTTAAATTATTCTTTTAACTCTGTTGTTTCTGTACAATTTTAAAAGGACGTTTTTGTCATTGTACATTCTAGACAAATGCTATTTTTGGAAAGATCTACATCATAGGCGGAGAGTTTTGTAGATCTGAAAGCATGCAAAGAAAAAAAAGCGTTGTACACTAATTTTCTTTAAAATAACAGAATAAATAAAAATGTGTTATTATTAACTATAAATCGTTATTGTTAATTATTCAGTAGCAAGCTTTTTGAATTAGCGCCCGTTTTGTCATTCAACCCTCATACGTGTGAGTAAATGTGAACATACACTGCCGGACAATTGCTAAGGACAGATGACAATAGCATCGACAGCAACCATAAAATGGAAGGCAGGAAAATGTGGAAATTAGCATAAGTGCGGGATACAGTAAGACGTGTTGTGCGTATGCAAATTTTGGATTGCCGAACTTGTTCGTGAAGTCATAGCGCTGATAAGAGATATAAAGGATTTGACGCGTATTGACCGTTGTTGTTCAAACGCAAAGTTGAAAGGGAGAGAATCAATTGACGAACTTGCAATTTTCAGTATGTCTTCCCGACATCACCTAGATGATTTTACGCGTGGCCGTATTATTGGCAAGATTGAAGAAGGGCGAAAAATAACAGATGTTGCCAGGGAGTTCGACGTCAGCCACAGTGTTGTTTCAAGGCTTTGGAAATCATTTCAAACAAATGGAGAGTGTAGCAAACGTCATGGGGGAGGTCGTGTTCGCAGTACGACACCTACAGAAGATCGGTACATAGTACTATCAACAAAAGGACACCGGCGCAGCACAGCTAGTGAGGTAGCAAATCAGTTTATGGCTGCTACTGGCAAGCGGATCTCCCGAAAAACTGTCGCCAGACGTTTGCATGAAGGAGGACTATACGCCCGCCGTCCTGTTGTGTGCATCCCATTGTCCAGACGTCACCGTACCGCCCGTTTGCAATGGTGCCATCAACATCGCAATTGGACTGATAACGACTGGTCTGTTGTACTCTTCTCAGATGAGAGTAGATACAGTCTATCGTCTGATTGTCGACGACAACTGATCTGGCGTGATAGCGGTACTGCATATAGCGGTACTGCAAACATACAGGAAAGGGACCGATATCCGACATGTAGTGTCATGGTATGGGCTGGCATCATGATCAATGGCCGTACGTCCCTCTATGTGCTTCCAACTGGGACTATGACTGGCCAACGATACATTAATGATGTTCTGCTACCTCATGTTCGCATGTTCCGTGGTGCTGTCGGTGATAGATTCATTTTCATGGACGACAACGCAACATGTCATCGAACAGTCGCTGTCCAGGAGTGTCTTGAGAGCGAGGATATTCAACGCCTCGTATGGCCAGCACGTTCTTCAGATCTGAATCCCATTGAAAATATGTGGGATGCTTTGGGGAGGAGTCTTGCTGGTCGCCAATGCCCTCCAATAAACAAGGATACCCTCATCCGTGCACTGACAGAGGAATGTGATAAATTACCCCAACAGCTGCTTGATAATGTTGTGCAAAGCATGACACGACGTGTGGAATCTTGCATCGCCCTCCATGGTGGCCATATCCCGTATTGACATCTTACGCCGGAACGCCTGCGGACGGTAATTGCATTTTTTCACGTTTACGTATTCTGCACAAAATGGCCCGTTTGTCCCTTGAACACGTTCCAAAGCCTTCTGGATTTCAGAGCACAATAAATTGTCTTTCTTGTAATGTCCTGGCATTCTGACATTATTTTATTTCACTTGGCATCCAAACACACTTACTTTTTTATGCGCTATATAGCCGTTTATGATCCGTCCTTAGCAATTGTCCAGCAGTGTATTATGACCAAACGATGTTTCTCTGTTTGTTGGTTTGTTTGGGGTTTAGAAACCATCGTGAGCAACTCATTGGGATATACACTCACGTCAGTAGACAAAACATTAGAGATCGGGGTGATGGACAGTTGACATGGGCATCCCCCGCGTACAGTGGAACAGACCCAAACCGAACGCAGGCGATAAATAGGCAAACAGGAGGGCTTCCCAACAGTGTAACGCAATAAACGAAAATGGGTAAACGTGGTGATCTGAGCGACTTTGATCGTGGACACATTGTCGGCGCAAGACAGATGGGTCATTCTATCGCTCAAGTGGTAAAAATCCTAGGGTTTGAGAGGGCACAACCGTATGAAGGGTATACCGTGGTTATACCATCAACGGACGTACCAGCGCCTAGAGGGCAAGCGGTGGCCAACCACACGCCATTGATGACCAGGGTCGACGTTGACTATCCAGGTTCGTACAGACTGGACGCTTGACAACGGCGACGCAAATCACATCCAGGTTAAATATTGGAGACACAAGCAGCGTCATCGAGTGAACGATACGGTGCACGCTGCATAACTTGGACTGCGAGAGCCCACGTCTTACTCGTGTGTCACTGTTCACTGCTTGTCATCGGAAATTACGCCTCACCTGGTGTCAGGAACATCAAAACTAGACTTCTGCAAGGTGGCCCGGCGTCGTGTGGTGAGATGAATCCCGTTTTCAGCTGAACCGAGCTGAAAACGGGATTCTGGGAGGATGCTGTTGTGGCCTCGTCGCGCCATGTCGGCTCTGTGCAAGGCGGTGGTGGCTCTGTGATGGTTTGGGGAGCCTTCTTATGGAACACATTAGGTCTCTTAGTGTGTCCGAGGAGGTGTTTAACCGCTGCGCGCTACCAGCAAGTGCTGGATGATCACCTACACGCTTTCGTGGCTTTCGCGCATCCTGTTCCAGCAGAACAATACGCCACACCACAGGGCCACAACAAGAAAGGCATGGCTGGAGGAACACTCATCTGAGTCTGGAACCATCCAGTGACCCCCCAAGGTCTTGGGATTTAAACCCCGTGGAAGCTGTCTGGGACGCCGTACAGCGGGGCATTAGATCCATCGATTGTGGACCGACGTCTAGGGCAGTGTTGTGGACAATGCTGCAACAGGCATGGATGGCATTACCTCCGTAAACACTCCGGCATCTGATGGAGTCGATGCCTCGACGTGCACAGGCTGTTATTCAAGCTAGAGCTGAGGATCAACACGCTATTAGGTAGGTATCTCTAATGTTTTGTCCATTGAGTGAATGTTCATCATACACTATTTAAAAACTGTGTGTTAAATGTATCAATTTTCATTTTGAATGATCTGTGGCTGATGTTAACTGATAGAAACATCTTATTCCATAAGTCGCTAATTACAATATACTAATTGTTGATAAAATATCATTTTGAGTTCTGCGGGGACATGCGTAAGCAACGGAGCATGCTGGTAGTCGGCCCCTGTGGTCTGTATCAAATTTTTCGCGTTCCAGCTTGAATGGATTTGTGGAGATGCTAGGTAAGTAAGTACAAATTCGATATACAGGTGGGTTTCGATTCTGAACTTGAAGATAAGCAGAATTTTCCATGGGGAAGTGGGCTAGTTTAAATTCGATTGCCGTTTATGAAAGTTCTCATTAGTGTTTAAGAAAAATTCTAAAAAATTGCGAATATTCGGTTTTAAATGTTTTGTTCTGGGCGCTTGATTAACAGCTGTTAGTCTGCGGTGGTGTTACCTCATCTCCACATCAGCACTACACGGTAAAAAATAAGTGCTGTGAATTCATGAAAATAACGCGCAGCAAAGTTGCCGAAATTTCCGTTTTAAAAGTTCCCGTTTTTTTTAACTTCCGTATTTTCACAGAGTTTCCGTAGTCAGCAATATCGTTTATTTCAGAAAATTCCGTACGGGTTTTTCTATATTTATACAGGAATTTCACAAAATGGAAAACCCTGATTTTTTCAGGCCTTATACTAGATAGTCCTTTTTGTTTTTCCCTGGTGGGATTCGATTTGAAGTCGTTTGGGTTGGCTCAACATAAATATCGCGTCTAAACCACTGAGCCAGAAACACTTGGAAGCCGCAGCCACGTTCAAAGTAGAACTCTATTGCGGGATGATGAATTTTTTTTTTTGTCATTAATGCGAGTGAATTAGTCATTTTATTTTCTATTGGATCTTATTTTTTATAGGTTTGTAATATTTTTTTTTCTCTAGGAGGACTTTTCACAAATCAAGTACTTTTTTCATCGTGGTTTTACGAAGCAACATACTGCTTCGGAACATAAGATCTTATTAAACTGGCAATGAATTTAAATTACCTATAAAAAAGGGTGAAATGTATTGTTTTATAGTATTATTTCACAAAAGTCCTCAGCATAAAAATTTACTCTTGTGGCTAATAACAGTTGTCATATAGCTCCACAAACTGATATATAGAAATCGTACAATTACGTCTGCAATAATTTAAGTTTCCTGTTTCTTACGGTAACACAATGATATATAATAGCTGGTGCACAAAATAGGGGAAAGGGGTACGAATATCCGGTGCCACCTTAATCAAAATTTCATGCGATATGTTATTCACGATATCCGATCGTGAAATAGCATATTCAAAATCAGATCCTATGACATACTATTGCATTTTAACAGTTAATCCAACCTCCAGTATTCCCGCAAATCGCTCCTATTACTGGAAATTGTTTGTCATATGGATACAGAAAAAAGTGAGAACAGAGTTTTCCCGTTAATATACGGAAGAAACTGCGGAATGGTTCCTGAAAATTCAGAATTTTCCCTTACCTTCCAAAAAAAAAAAAAAAAAAAAACATGCCGTCCCAACCTGCATTAAGGCCTCATTGGAATTGGTTTATGTATGTAATTCGTGGGATGTATTAGGTGTACAAATAAGTTTTAAAGCGTTTTTTGTATGACTTATACCGCTAATTTACGTATCCGACATTCCCCCGCGTTGTTGTTATGCGACCGTAACTGGTCCAGAGTATATAATGTGACACAGAAGTTTGCCCAACAGTCAAGGGCCGCAGGAGGCCTATTGGCCAACGTTCGTGACTGCCGCGGAAAGGACCCCAGGTTCGATCCCGGGCAGGTACGAACGCTCGATCCACTACATGCCCGCCGTGCGTCGGATGGGCACGTTAAGCAGCCGGACCCCGGGTACTGGCCCCGGTAATAAATAAGGGCGTCTTCCTCCCCCTTTCTACTTCGCTTCCGTGTCACTTTCGTATCGGGCACTCTAGCCCAAATCTCCTAGCTTCCTCTTTCGAAGGGTTGTTTAAGACCTCGGGTCAGACACTCCCTTCCTAAAATCCTCTACATATGATGATGATGATGATGATGCCCAACAGTCAAACGCAATTTCACATCGGTAGGGGAAAGATGGCAAGCGATACTGCATTTATTTGACACCGCATTCGTTGCGAATTTCATCAAGGAAAATGTGCTGCAAAAGCACGTGCATCGATCTGTTCTGGTCTGCGGAAGAATATTGTATCGAAAAGCACGTGAGAGTTTTAGTTTAGACGGTTTAAAGCAGGGGATTTTGATGTTAGCGATTGAGAACGTAGCGGCGCCTCGCAGAAGGCTGCACATGAGGAACTGCAAGCATTACTGGATGAAGATTCGTCTCAAACGCAAAAAAAAAAAAATAGCTGAACAACTGGGGATAACAAACCATGTCCAATCGTTTACGCGCAATGGGAAAGATGGGAAAGATTCAGAAGGAAGGAAAATGGGTGCCACATGATCTGAGCCAGAGGAACAAGGATGAGCGTGTCATAAAGTGTTTCAATCTGTTGAATAAACAACACAGAAAGTCTTTCCTGTAGAAAATCGTTACTGGTGAAGAAAAGTGGATATGGTACGACAATCCCAAATGCAAAAAACACTGGGTAGACACCCAGGGAAGCAACAACTTCGACACCTAAACACAATATTCACATCAAGAAAATTCTGCTGTGCATCTGGTGCGATATGAAGGATGTGCTCTATTATGAACTGTTGGAACAGGGTCAAACTGTTACTGTTGATCGCTACAAACATCAGTTGCTGCGATTGAACCAGGAAATCTGTCGGAAACGTCCATTCACAGGCAAAGGATTGCGTCCTGTGAAATCATTGCATGACGACGCTAGGCCGCATGTCGCGAAATCGGTCAAGGAAACGTTATTGACGCTTAGCTGGGAAGTTTTGGAGCACCCGGCGTATAGGCCCGACTTAGCCCCTTCAGACTATCATTTGTTCCAATCGATGCAACATGGTTTGTCGGCTGTACGGTTCCGGACATGTGATGAAGTGCAAAAAATGGGTTGATGACTTCATAGCGTCGAACCACGAAGTATTCTTCATGGGTGGAATCCGTCAGCTGCCCGACAGATGGTGATAGGTGCTAGATAATGACGGCACATATTTTGATTCGTAAAGGTGTTGTTGCTTTCTCTCAAATTACATGTTGGGTTGTCTTAAAATGCTTTAAAACTTATTTGTACACCTATTATATATTAATGCATTGCTGCCAACTCTCTCTATTTTCCCACCTTTTTCCGATATTCCGATTTCCCGCCGTTTTCTCATGTTGTTTGCAATATCCCTAAAATGCTGGCATAAAAGATTATTTTCCTTCTGTTATTAAAAAGAGTTTTCTTTTCTTCGTAATTACTTTTTCTCCTCTGCTACATGGTTTACCAAGTCCAGGTAATTCTAAAAGATCGTGAAAGGAGAAAAAGGTCCTGAAAGTTAAAAGGGACGGATTCAAAGTCGTAGATCATGTTTCTTGTGAGGAACAGAATGATCCGTGATTTTCGACATTTTTAATTTTCTGACGAGTTTCCGCTTTTTTTTTAATTTCTTTTTCGGATTACATTCCTTCATTTTTATTGTATTTTTCTAATCACATTCCTCTTTTTTTTTCTCAGTAACAGTGTAAAAAGAGCGAGCTCATATTTTTAATTTTTTTCTTAATTAAATGCGCGTTTTCCTGTTTCTGACAGTCTCTTAAAATTCAATCAACGGAGAAAGCATTTACCCCCGCCCCTTTTTAAAGCGAAATAAAATTTCAGAATCATTACAATCTGTCCATTATGAAATGGGCGCCTATTTATGCCCCGTAAAATTGTTTTCAACAAAGTGTGAGCAATTTTTTATAATTTTGCTTACAATGCTTATTTTACTATTGCTTAGTCTTGTAACATCAAGCAAGCATTTTTCCCTTTGTTTAAAGCAAAATTAAAGTTCGAAAGACGATATCATCTAAGTACTTTGCAGAGAAAACGACTTTACGGGTAACGAAGAACTGCGACGTAAAGTTCCGATTTTGAACTTTAATTTCTTTTCAAACGAATGGGAAAATGCTTACTCCTGTTGTTTCTTGATATAGCAAGAAGTGACCGAGGAATGGAAAAGCACGCATGTTAAGTGAAATTAAATTTCAAAAATCGACCTTGTCATTCACTCTGCCGCGAAAACTCTCTCTACGAAATGGCGCCGGTCTTACGCAGACGGATTAAGCACCGATTTTGATATTATCATAAATTTCGCTTTAAAACAAAGGGGGAAATGCTTGCTAGATTTGGTAAGCTGTCAATACTATAGGTATTGTTATCAGTTTTGACTCTTCCTCAATCACATAGAGAGTGTGACAGTGTTCGGACAAGTTAAGACAAGTTAGTAAAATCATGCAATGATTATGATACGCTTTCGAACATACCAGAAATCATTACTCAAGATATGAGGATAATGGATGCGGAATAAATCTCGCTCCTGTGCCCTGAACTTTGACCTCATTTCGATTATATTAAACAGTATTAGTTCAGTATACCTCTGAAACAACATACTACAGTTTTGAAAAGGTGAAAAATATTATTATATATATTATTATACTAAAGTTTTGTCGTAATTGAAGCATTTTTACGTAAGTTATGATGCATAAGGGCGATGGAATGGATCCCGCTCCTATGTCCTGACCTTTGACCCATTTCGCCCATTTTCAATATGGTTCGTTCCCAGGTTGTCCCCTACAACATACTAAATTTTCATCGAAATCGAACCATTTTTAAGCGAGTTATCATGAGGACAGATAGACAGACAGACGGACAAAGCTGGAGCATATGCGCTTCTTCAACCTACGGTTGGAAAGCGTAAAAAATCAATCCTAGTTTAGATCATCAATGACTGATGGCATGCTAAAAAACAATTTAACATTAAAATTGTGTCGTGCGAGCAAATATTTCCTTTTTTTCGATCCGCGAAACAAAAGCGTAGTTTGTTTTCCGAAAACAGCTGACTTCTGATACTTTGTCATCAAACTTTTAGTTACTTGTATGAGATTCACTTTTACACGATACAAAGTGGAGAAAAATTTACTCATTTCTGTAAACCGGTTTTGCAATTTAAGCACTCCGTAAAATATTGAAAGCATAAGAGAACTTTTCGTCACGAAGTTAGTCTTCCTTGTCAATAAATCCAATGATGAACTCAGAGTGAATTACCCTTACACGAGAATATCCACAAGAATTTTCTTCTAAAATTATGGCAGTTCTTCCTCATCCTATTGGGCTCCTTTCTTATACTCCTATTTTCCAAAGTAATTTTTAGTTGGCGTTAGAGATAAGATTACCAACTAGTTTTGTTTTAGATTAGGTATTTTAGAAATCATCAAATCACTGAACGTTTGTATCCACATAAGCGCAGAATACTTATTTTAATTTATTGTTTCATAAAACGTGGAAGAAAAGGTGAAACAAAATGCTGTGTTAAAAAACGAGACGGTTGCTGCATATTGTAAGCATCACGAAAACTTTTCTCATCATCCTGTTAAAACAATGTAGAATGAGTTTTTTTGTCTTCTTTTTTTATTATTACCTGAGGCTTAAAGCGCCATGTCGTAGACCAGGACAGCTGTACCATCTGCGCCGATGAGAGTCAGAAAACTTACGTCATCGACAAAATTCCTAACATGCATCAACCTTACTTGAGACAACTGAACGAGAAATTTGACCTTCACTCGCAGTTTAAACGTTCTGGGGTGGCCTCGCCTTTTGGAAAGAAGTGAACCGAACGTACAACACCCATTTTTGAACAACGGTTTCTGGTCAACTTTTTCTCGGAAATCAGTTGCGTAAAATGTTAAGAATATTGCCTACTTATTCTTCTTAGTATAGTATTTCTTCTTTTTACATCGAACTGAGTTTTTAAATTCTCATTTTCAAAACACAATATACTGAAACTACGGGTTCCGACTCTCAGCTCGTTCAGTTCCAAATTTATCCAGAGGGAGTCCTTTTTGCTTACACAAGCCCTTCATATATATATAATGTACAGGGGTTGGACAGAATAATGTGAACACCACGCTAGGAGACATGACTTTTATTGTAGCTGAGTACGTCGCAATACGCAAAGGTATCCACCACTTTTTGGTAGTAATAGCTTTGTTTAGAACCTCGAAGTCCATTAAAGTGTCTTATTGCAGAATTTCTTTCAGGGTGACGACGAAATGAGCGACCTAACGGACGTCGAAAGAGGGCTAATTGTTGGTGTCTCCGTGACAACAGTCACCATGGTAATGAGGATATCGAGAGCTACTGTGTCTAGCGTTATGATAGCATGCCGTGTTAGTCGCAAAATCTCGTCTGGGAAACACAGGAGCGGCCGGAAAACGACACTGGCTGATAGGGACAGGAGAATATTAAAGAGGATTGTTACCCGTAATAAGAAAACCACGGCGCCGGAAATTAGTGCGAAGCTCAATCTGCAACTCCAGACACCAGTATCAACAAAAACAGAGCGCAAGGAACTTCATAAACAAGATATTCATCGCAGAGCTACTATTGCAAAACCTCTGGTGACCCGGATGAATGCACAACAGCGACGACAGTGGTGCCAAAAGCATACAACGTGGACTGCCGATGCAGGGAAGCTTGTAATGTGGTCGAATGAATCCACACTCACACTATTCCCCACCACAGGACGTGTTTACGTGTGGAGAACACCGTCATAAGCGTACAACACAGACTGTATGCTACCAACAGTGCAGCATTGTGGTGGTTCTGTCATGCTCTGGGCGGTCATATCTTGGTTTTCAGCAGCCCCCCCCCATCACTTTCGAAGGACGGCTGACTGGCAGGGCGTATGGAACCATTTTGGCCGACTGCCATCTATCAATGTGGCAACGCCACAATGCACAGAGCTCGGAAAGTCCAATCATGGTTTGAGGAACATGAGGACGAACTTTCGCACCTTCCTTGGCCTCCCCAATCACCAGACTTAAACATTATCAAGCCGCTGTGGTCTGTGTTGGAAAACAGAGTAAGATCCCGTTATCCTCCTCCTGCATCTCTCAAAGACCTGGAGCAGTTTCTGCATGAAGAATGGTGTAACATCCCACTAACCACCATCAAAGATTTGTATGCGTCCATTCCAAAGAGGATTTAGGCGGTTTTTAATGCCAAAGGTTGTCCCACGCCCTATTAGGTACGTAAAACCTCTTTTTCCTAGGTGTTCACATCATTCTGTCCAACCCCTGTATATGCAGTCCTTTGTATATGTGCATATAAAAGTGCTATTTAAATACCGATTTTTTAAGCTTCTCACAAAATATGATTTTCTTTTGTTTTGGGGTTTAACATTTGCCATGAGCAACTCGTAGGACTATAAGCTGTCATTTGTCCTAAATTTGGGGCCGCTGGTTTCAGTGAAGGTAGAGAGCAAGTGGCGTAAGACAAACACATCATCCATGCCTCATGACGGTTTCAACCCAGCTCAGACCACAGAGCATTCGACCTCCTTGGCTGTTTAAATATGATTTCCGTCAAGAAATTCATCGAATAGAAAAGAGGGGGGGGGGGAGAGACAACACGTCTGTTTACGGTATCTTTTTTATCTCTTAAAGTGGAATGGCCGGCAACAGATACAATATCTGTTGCCAGTGGCGCATTTCCAATAAGGCGTAGGCGACACGTTCTAGGGTGGCAGCATAGCAGGGGCACACTATTTTCGGTGAGGTGCAAGACTGAGATAGAGAGGTAAAAGGGTGGAAACGAGGAAATAGGGAGAAACAAAATATTTGAAAAACACTTTAGCTTTTTTCTTCACAAAGCCCGAGTCAATGTAATTATTATATGTTGGTTTAGTCACGTTTAGACTGCCCATAGTATTTAAATTTACGGAAGAAGCATGTGCATTATATTGATTTTAATGAAAAAAATAAAACTACAATACTTGCACTGATCAAGCAGTGAAACTAAACATAATCGGGATCTATTTGTAAAACTAATTGAAATAGCATTTAAAAGTGAGAAAACCAGTATAGGATACATCTAAATATTTAGAAACTGTTACTCTTCTTCTTTCTTCCACTCTAACTAAGCACCCTACCTCAAGCCAAAGGTTCTCAGGCCTTATCGTCAATAAAAACAGATTCCTAGTTTCCAGAAACATTTCACTTTCCGCGCTTGCGAATACAGCATCAACTCATCTAAAGTCAATGCCAGTGACAGTGGGTGCCGCCGACTTAGAAACAAAACATGTCACCCACATTTTTTGTTTTTTTACGCTTTCCAACCGTAGATTGAAGAAGCGTATATGGCTTTGTCCGTCTGTCTGTCCGTCAGCACGATAACTCGCGTAAAAATGGTTCGATTTCGATGAAATTTAGTATGTGGTACGGGACCAACTGGGGACGAACCCTATTCAAAATGGGTGAAATCGAATCGAAGGTCAGGACATAAGAGCGGGATCTATTCCATCGCCCTTATGCGTCATAACTTGCGTAAAAACGGTTCGATTTCGATAAAATTTTAATATGTGGTAGGGGACCACATGGGGACGAACCCTATTGAAAATGGACGAAATGGGGTCAAAGGTCACATAGGAGCGGGATCCATTCCATTGCCCTTATGCGTCCCAACTTACGTAAAAATACTTCGATTGCGACAAAACTTTATCATGTTGTTCCGGAGGTATACTGAACCGGTTCCGTTGAATATCATCAAAATGGGGTCAAAGGTCAGGACACAGGACCGAGATTTATTCCACAGTCATTATCCCCATAACTTGACTAAAAATGCTTCTATTGCTGCAAAACTTTAGTATGTTGTTCCGGAGGTATACTGAACCGGCTCTGTTGAATATCATCGAAATGGGGTCAAAGGTCAGGGCACAGCAGCGAGATTTATTTCACAGCCATTATTCTCATAACGTGAGTAATGATTTCTGGTATGTTGGAAAGCGTATCATAATCAATGCATTGCATGACTTTACTAACTTGTTTGTTTTTTAATTTATAGTGAGAAAACTGAAATCAGTATTGAAGCAGCTCGCAACAACAACGTAAGTGCGAGTGTCTGTGAAATATTGATTTGATGCATAAGTTCATGCTGTTTTATTTCACGAGTGTTTCCCAGGTCAGTAGTGACGGTGCAGATGGCCAGTTGTATATCAAAATGTAGCCAGTAATATCGTGTATCCAAATCATATTGCGTTGTGTGATTCTGACTAACGTTTTTTTGGTTTTCAGGTCCGGAAGTATGGAGTGTCAAGTAGAGAGGAATGAACATTTCCGACATCTGCTCCTCTACGTGTTTAACAAGGGATCCACAGCCACCGAGGCTACTCGACAGATTTGTGCTGTGTATGGGGAGGATGCTGTTGCTCCGAGGACAGCCCGAAAATGGTTTGAGCTGTTTCGAGGTGACAATTTTGGCCTCAATGACTCCGCGCTCACGCCGTCCATCTCACTTTTATGATGATCGTTTGAACCATCTCATCCACTTGGATCCGCGTCAAACTACACTCGAATTGGCCACTGAGATGGACTATGATCAGGCCACAGTGGTGCGATAACTGGAACGTATGGAAAAGGAACAGAAATTGGGGTCTTGGGTGCCTCACACTCTCACCGAGGACAACAAGAATCAGCGTGTTGCCATGTGTTGTTCCTTGCTCGCCCGTTATCGCGAATGTTCTCAGCAACACAAACACTTCCTGTCACGTATTGTTACTGGAGATGAAAAGTGGCACCTGTAAGGGAATTTCAGGCAGCGGAGGAAATGGTTAAGCCCAAACAAAACGCTCACACCACGTCCAAAGCATGACCTTCATCCTGCGAAGATCATGTTGTGTGTCTGGTGGGACATGGAAGGCATTATTCACTGGGAAATGCTGCCGAGGAATTGGACTATCAACGCTGCACTATAATTGGGAGCAACTCCGCCGCGTAGAGGGAGCGATTCAGCAGAAACGGTCACATCGGCGCCATGATGTCCTTCTCCAACATGATAACACACTCCCTCACAGTGCAGACATGACCAAAATGGTCATTCAGGACATGAAATGGGAGATCCTTCTATATCCTGCCTATTCCCCAGATGTCGTATCTTCAGACTATCACTCGTTCCAATCTCTGTCGAATGCACTTCGTGGCAGAACGTTCAACAATGATGTTGATCTCCAGAATATCCTTGATGATTTCTTCATAGGAAAACCTGCACGTTTTTCAAGAATGGCATTGCAGACCTATCCAGATGTTGGGACACCATCGTAAACAATGGGAGGGGGGATACATAGTTGATTGATTCCGTTCCCCCTTCTGATGTAATACATTCCTGTAGTGTGGTGAAAAAAACGGCATGAACTTATGCATCAACCCAATATGACCTTATCAGATTTACGTTTGTAATAAGGGGTACGAAATACATACCACTGTTTTATTCCTGTTAATCTTGTTGATTTATTTAGGATATTAAAGTGCGTATCTAAAGTGTTAATCTATAGCGTGTAGTCAAGTTAACCTTTAGCCCAAACAAACATTTATCATATGAAACAAGATAGTAATTTGGTGTACTCCAGTTCTTTGCGGCTTAATTAAATAAATCCATTAGTCTCCTCTCCGTTTTATGGATTTGATTCAGTGTTTATGGTTATATTTTAAGGAATGAAACGTCCTTCAGCCAGGAGTTTAAAAAGGCAAAACCCGATGAGGCGCAAAACAAGAAAATTGCCATTAAAAAGAAGAAAAAGGGGGCTAACGTGAGGAAAAGTTTAAGCAAAGGGGATAGTTTTTTAAAGAAAATAAATCCAATAGAAACTTTTAGAAGAGATATCGAGAAAAACAAAGCGTGCATGTACACCTGCTACAGATAAAACTGTGCATTATTTGAGCAGGAACTATACCCAAAATGTTTTCCGTTGCGGTATCCGTCCAGAAATGAATTTTTAAATCGGGTTTTTACAGTCATAAATAGGACTGTGAACAAACTGCAAGCAGAAATATATACTTGTGTTCTTTAATGGGGAATTTATGAGTAGTAAAAATTGGAAATTAGGTTAGGGATAGAAAATTAGGTTCGGGATTAAATTAGGTTTGGGGATCCTTTACTATAAACACTATCGGAAACGAAAAATAAATTCGACCCGGATTTTTAAAAGTAGAGATTCTGAAAAAAACTGATACACATCTATGCACCCAGGTGTAAAACGTTTTGTAATTTTGAGCAAAAAATATATATCCACAGATGTTTTCTCTTTGGAGAAGAATCAGATCTAAACAAAAAAAGTTTTGCGATTCGAATTTTAGAAACGATGACAGGGGTGCATATGTTTGCAAACTGAAGTGTGTTCTTTTGTCCTAAGCAGTGAAAATGTACGTCATGAAAGTTTAAAAATTGTATGCAAAATATTTTTCACTATGAACGTTATCGTACGCAGGAAGAATTTTCTATGATCGGACTTTTGTAAGGAGATATATTGGGGAAAACACAATATACATTAACGCTCTCTTACAAATAAAAAACTGTTCAATATTGGACGAAGACACTGTGCTCAAAATAGTCTTCGTAGTGAAAGGTATCGAACGAACAAAAATAATTTCTTAATCGAATGTGGAAAGAATATATTTTGAATTTAATAGTGTCTGCCTTTACTCTGCGATATTGGCCATCGATAAAAAGATCAAAAGGCAAAAATAATTATTTTCGCAATTCAGACTTCCCAACGCAATGAGAAATTTTCAAGTTGGACTAATTGAATCATAGTTTCCGTAGAGGAACGTATGGACGTAGTGATAACATAAGCACGTAATCTGTTTTTCAAATAACGTGTTAAAGTTCAATCTGCATGATACGTATAAGGATGTGTACGTCTGAACACGCAAAGTTTGTGAAGTTGGTGTTGAAGATGTATTGCAGTAATAAACTACTGATGATATTATCAGAGCGGACGGCTTCTTTTACTCAGAGCTGAGATTTTCCACTTTCTATGAGAAACTTAACGAAGCGAGTGCGTATTGGTCTGCTAACCAAACGAAAGTGCTGTTTCACCAAGACAGGACAGAAAGACACCAGACAGACTAGACAAACAGTATTGGACTATTTACCAGACGAACTGCTGTTTCACCAAGACGAGATGAAAAGGCATCAGACATGGCAGAAGAACAGGGTTAGACTGTTTACCAAATGAACTGCTATTTCCATAAGACAGACTGAAAACACACCAGACAGACCAGACGAACTGCTGTTTCACCAAGACGAGATGAAAAGGCATCAGACATGCCAGAAGAACAGGGTTAGACTGTTTACCAGATGAACTGCTATTTCCATAAGAAAGACTGAAAAGACACCAGACAGGCCAGACGAACTGCTGTTTCACCAAAACGGAACGAAAAGACGCCAGACAGTTCAGACGAACATTGTTGGACTATTAACCAGAAGAACTGTTTTGTTTTGTTTTGTTTTTTACTGCTGAGGGAAGTTTTAGTTTTCTGAGAAGCAACAGTGCTCGACCGCTAAAGAAACATAGGATCTGTATAAAACCAAGGACTTTGCACATAAACACACGCACTCATGTACGTTTACTCTCAACTAGAAATAGTAATACTCGTTGGTGTTGATTTTGTAATAGAAACACTATAGCAATGCAAAAATGTTCAGTACAAGAGCCAACAAAGAAAGAGTTATTGTGAAGAGGTTTCGTAACATTTTGTTTTGACTCTGATGTAGCACAGTACCACTTAACTTCGAGCTAGCGACGATCCATCCATGAGTTCTCTCATATTGAGTCACAATCACTAAACACCTACCTTACACATGGTTTTATGTTGCTCAGTATTTTCAGTACGTCTTTTTTCAAAAAGAAACGAGAGAAAAAAATTACGTTCTTATATTGTCAATACACCAGTCCGTCTGTCTATGTACGTCATATCACTCCATCTATTATTCTGATTTCCAAACTTCTTTTTGCATCGCGAATCCTAAACTGTGAGAACGATTTTTCTTGCCTTTCGATGTTTTTTCCTTTTCATAATTTTGCCGCTAGAGGTCGCAAAAACACACACTATTGAATTCAAAAAATGCTGTATTCCATATCATCGCTTCTAAAAATTCGATTGAAACAATTCATCTTCTTTTAATCCTTACCAAGAAAATTAATTTGTTCTTCAAATAATCTACAGATTTGTCACTAAACTGGTAAATGTGTGTTGTATTTTTTCGGATACCTCTGCTTCTGAAATGTGTTTTTTATATAAATCCTAACTTCACATACCTAGTTTCGCCACGAGGGGTGTAAGTGCATATTTCTGTTTCAACGCATTTACAGCCGTATCTACGCGTCTGAAATCCCGACTGAAAAAACAAATATTTGGATCGAAAAAATCCTTTGCTTGGGATGTCTTTTACCATTAGGAAGGTTTTGTGTTCAGTTTGCTATTTTTCATAACATTCCTTTCTGCCGCTAGAAGGCTCATATGACTGTATGTTTCTATTTATAAGTGCTTTACCGATTCTAGGAACCAGTTTGAAAATCATTCTTTTAGTAACTGGACCCATTCACTATGAAGAACAGTGTGAATATTGTGAATTTAATTAATGCGCAGCTTTCCCGCTAGGCAACCGTAACCGCATTTTCCTTTTCGATTATTCTCCGCATTTTTAAAATCCGCTTTGAAAAATTCTTTTTGTGCCGGAAAGAATTCAAAAGGCGTACTCATTGCACTCGAGAATCGGTGTCATCTTTCTTTCTTTTTTTTTTTTTTACTTGAATTCAGGGTCCTGAAGCTTTCTTGCACCAAAGCATATCATGATCAATATCTAGGAACTCTCTGATCAGGAGATAAATGCGACTTATGTTGTCTTCTAAAACACCAGAGAGTGTTTTCTTTGCCCCTTGGCTGTTCATGAGCGTGAACGCATCGGCATGCGAAGGACGTGCACAACACAGAAGCGTATTTTCTTCTCACAATACGTTAGTCATGGAACAAAAGCAACATAAAAATTATCTGTGTTGTTTCGTTTACCCGGTCTCAGTTTCAGAGTCATTAGATTCAACCGCCATTCTGATTTGATGCGTATCACAGGATATATGCATTCAACAATAAAAAAATAAGCACGTGCTCAGGGCACCAAGGGAAAAGAGGGCAGCACAGAGTTTTCCCCCTAGGTATCATTTCTTAGCTCTCAACTTTTTCACTGCCACACTTGATTTTTGCCGATTTTTTGTAATTGTCCTTATCTGCCGTAATTGTCCTTTACTGTTCACTATTATTTAAAGTTAAATAAAAAAAAAGTTTTTGTTTAATGCAGTTGTGGTGTTTGGCCACGACTACACAGCTTTATTGGATTGTTAAACCCCGAAAAACAAAAAAAAATCATATTTGGGACCATAGTGTATATATATATATACACTATGCATATATGAAGGGCGGGCCGTGGGTGGCCTACTGGTCAGCGTTCGTGACTGCCATGGAGATAAACTCAGGTTCGATCCCGGGCAGGTACGAACGCTCGAACCACTAACTACCCGCCGTGCGTCGGATGGGTACATTGGGTATATTAAGCTTATTTGTTACCCGGGTACTGGTCCCCCGGTAACAAATAAGAGCGTCTTCCTCCCCTTTCTACCTCTCCCGTGTCATTTTCCTATGCGGCACTCTAGCCCAAATCTCCTAGCTTCCTATTTCTAAGGGTTGTTTAAGACCTGGGGTCAGACACTCCTTTCCTAAAATCCTCTACATATGATCTGATCTGATATATGGAGGGCTTGTGTAAGCACAAAAGGCTCCTACCGAATAAATTTGGAGCTGCACGAGCCAAGAGTCGGAGCCCGTGGTTTTAATGTATTATGTGTTTTGAAAATCAGAGTTTATAAACTTAGTTCGATGTGGAAAAGAAGAATTACTTAGGTACACAGTATTCTTAATATTTTACGCAACTGATTTCCAAGAAAACGTTTAGCAGAAACGGTTGTTCAAAAATGGGTGCTGTATTTTCGGTTCACTTCTTTCACCTATGTTATTTCACCTTCAACACTAATGTCTTGTCAGTTAAGTAACGGATTGTTGAGCTATGCTACAGGCATAAGTTGGCATTTATTCTGCCGTGTATACATCTGTGCCGCTATATTTTAAATTTAAAATCTGTTTTATTACAGATGCTCATCTGTTCCTGAACTGCGCTTCCAATATTTGTCTTAGCCCACGAGAAACTGGAAAAAGATAGCTTTCGCTTCTGTGTAAGGCTTAATTATGTCCGAAAAGCAGTACATAGTGCTGATGTATACAACACTACGTTTATGACAGATCTGCATATTGACACACTTAGTCGCTTCTTGTTCATCGCATCTTCGTACATTTTTCGAACAGCAATCTCTGTGTCTATTGGTCATAATATAAAATTAGTGTGCCAGTTAAAGCATGATGTTTTCACAACCTAAACGGGGACAAACATGTCTTTAGGAAAAACAAAATCTCGCTTCACTCTGCGAAAAACGTGAATTCTTGTTTTATAACATAAACAAAAACAAGCACGCTAGCCTACAGAGCCAACCACAGCGAAAATAAGATCCCAGCTGAAACTAAAGTCACACGACAGCATTTTTGGTTTTCTTTTCAGGAAAAGGTGGGTTCTAGCGTCACGGGTATTTTCGGCTGATTGCCGAAGACTTCTGATGTCCAATAAGACAAATACCAACGCAACGACTGTTCAACATTTCCGCTTTGAAAACTTGCGTTCTAGCCTTCAAGCGAAAATTTCATCGTTCTTCACCCTGAATCTACGTAGCATGGTAAAATGTTCCATGATCTCATACACTTCTCAGCACACTGGGCATTCGCCATTTTTATGCAACTGTCAATGGAATTCGTCAGATCAATGAGCATTTTGCCCACTCATCGAATGTACAGTTTCGACAGTACTTAGACCACTTAAGACGTCTACCACCATCTTTTCGATTTGATGATAAATTACAGTGAAGAAAATCTATCGCATTATGATGCAAGAAATATAACGTGAGCGCTGTCATTAGCTTATTGGCCTGCACTCGACGAATGGAAACGAAGTGAAGCCCATATACAGTATTAACAAGAAGTCAGGCCCATACAGTATTAATTAGAAGTGAAGCAAAATATTATTAACTATCAATATTAACTAGAATTGAAGCCCATATACAGTATTAACTACTTGCTCTTGGCCACAGTTTATATGATATATATGATAGTTATATATAGTTTCAGTATATGCTTTATATGATATATACGTGTTTCGCAGGTAAGTTGTAAGCCTGTGAAGATTATAGCACTACAACCTGGAAAGAATCACTTTCAAAATAAAGGTTTTTACTCTAGGGGCTCCAACACTCATCCTCTTTAAAATGTACACTCTACACTAGCTGAATATTCTTCCCACTAAATACTATCGATATCTCTGAAACATCAAACAAAGATCTTCGCTTTTTTCCACGTTTATAAGTGAGTCACGGAAAAATTCTCATTGGCCGCCACCGGGAGTCGAACCCAGGGTCTTCCAGTTACGCGCCGGATGTGCTTCCGCAACACCACAGCGGCCTCGAATTCCTCCAGACTCACACACGCTAACTGCCAAGCCAAGTTGGCAGGTTGCTTCTTGGAGCCCCGCATAATGCTGGGGATTCACCAAAGATGGTAAACAGCAACTGAAGAAATAACTAGAAGGCGAATGAATAATAAATACAGACATTTAACGTGGACCAGGAATATCAAACAAAGATCTTCGCTCTTTCCACGTTTATAAGTGTGGGGCAAGTTGGCAGGTTGCTTCTTGTGCGGGGCTCCAAGAAGCAACCTGCCAACTTGGCTTGGCAGTTAGCGTGTGTGAGTCTGGAGGAATTCGAGGCCGCTGTGGCGTAGCGGAAGTATATCCGGCGCGTAACTGGAAGACCCTGGGTTCGACTCTCGGTGGCGGCCAATGAGAATTTTTCCGTGACTCACTTATAAACGTGGAAAGAGCGAATATCTTTGTTTGATATTCCTGGTCCACATTAAATGTCTGTATTTTTCACTGAAACTACGCTGTCTCGGTGGCAGAGAGGTCAGAGGCGAAGGTTACTGACTGGCTGTCCGAGCTTGACCCAGGTTCAAGTCCCGGATGAAGTATAAGTGGTGTGTTTATCATACGGCGCTGGCTTTGTTCTTTCCATGGAACCAGTGGTCCCAAATTCGGGCGGGCGACTGATTGTAGCCTGTAGAGTTTTTCATGGTGCTCGTTAAACCTCGAAACAAATAAAACACCTCAAACATCGAGTATTTAATGCTAGCTACCATTTCGAAACAAATCGTTTTCAGTCACTTCCAATGCTCATTTCCATAGGAATGGAAATCTCAATTATTTAGCCTCTGCTCTATATATGTATATAGAGAGCGTGACGAAAGTCCTTTTTAGCAGGAGGAAATGACTCATTTTTTCTCATTACAGTGAATGTTCAAAATGAGCAACATATTCGCGAACGCTCATGACAGTACAAGTGGGAAGGTTGGTGATAATACTGCGTAGCATATTCCCACTTACTGTATTTTGCGGTATTCGTCTGATGTAAGTTTATTCATTTCGGTAGAAGTCGTCGTTGTGAAACATACACAGTGGACTTTGGACGGCTCCTTCTGTTTAAAATTTACTTCACTTTTTTCAAAGTAGCGATAAACTCGCGAAAGCGGTGTGTGGCGCAGTAGACGTGCGCTGGCATCAGACTTTCATCTGAATGAGTCCTGGTTCGAGTCCCGATGAGGTATGGAAGGTGTGTATGTCTTACAGCTCTGGCTCTGTCCCTTCCGTGGAACCAGTAGCCCCAAATTAGGGACGGGTGACTGCTTAGAGCCGTTAGAGTTGCTCACCGTGGTTGTTAAACTCTCAAACGGAACAAACGGTGTGTCTCAGTTAGAGAAAGGCGGTGATTGGCTGGATTTAGGATCAGCTTCCACGTGGACGTCAGCGGTCCAGTAAAGGGTTCCATCACTTTAAGAGTAATAATTCTACCCTTCTGTTCTTCCATACAAGAGAAAAGATGTATTTGCACTGAACGTAATGGGTTGGCAGTGATTCCCATATCAGAAGATATCTCAGGACGTCCACTGTGTTATTTTTCCATAACTGTTCCCGTTACCATTAAACGACCCAGATGCGTTTTAGTTTGTCTCTTATTGGATTGCATGTTGATGAGATCATTTAGGGTAGTATCTCACTTGTCTGATTACTGCATTCTACCATCAGCAAAATTATTTCCATATTTTTCTGCTGTTTGTCATCACCCATTTCTACAGAACAACAGATGAAACAAGAGTGGCGTTATTTATATGTAAGTATGTGTGTATGCATGAGACAAAAAATCGTCATAATGCACAGCTGGACACAGAAAATGAGATGCCATGAAGGAATGCACAAAATGACACCACACTCACCACACATGTAGACAAGTGGGTGAGAAAGAAGTGAATTTATTTCCGAGGGATTACGTGAATGCCATGGTCGATCAAATAGTATTACGTGACGTGATTCCGTAGGTCGTGTGACTGCCATGACGGTTTCTAAATTCTGCCACAGTGCGTGATATCGAGTGGAAAAGTCCCAGCCGGTGTCCTGGGGTGTCCTTGACCTGTGCTGTGTCCACAATTCTTCGACAGTTAAGTCGTCTGAAAATTGACGTCCCACATGTTGTTTATTCTGGAGACGTCTGGGCATCGCGCTGCTCAGGGCAATGCCTGAACACTTATAACACACTGTCTGCTGATGTTGGCAGTATGTGGGTTGGCGTTATCTTGTTGAAAATGGGCAGCAGGAATACCCCGGAGATACGGCAACAAATGACGTATCGTTGTGCCGTCATTGTACCCACAATCAGAGATGGAAACGGGTCAGCGGGTAGACAATTTGTAGCTGGTCAAAGTTCCTGACTCCATTTCGACCCGGTTTTATTTCCGTTTTATTTTTGAAAAGAAAATAGAATGTTTTACAAATAAAAATGCGCACTATGGAATTTTGTGCTCGATACTAGTTACCGCGGACTGAAAACTGGTTTGTCATGCAATATGAAGGAAGAGGGCCCTCAGAAGGAAAAGTAACCATTCCTTTTAAGGGGAAACGATGAAATCAACTTCCACATTTTGGAAACTTTTAACTCATCATAAACTTGTGAAAATTGGTGTTGCTGTAAAACATATTTTGAAGCTTGATATGTTAACAAAACAGCAAAAAATGAAATGAAACATACAACAAGTTGCATAATTCTAAAATTTTGACTGTAGCGCCATCTAAATTAGGTGAGACAGTCTTAAAATTACTGCGGAGGGACTTTTTGACTCTTACAGATGTGTTTGAAAACATGTGTCAAACACATGTCATGCAAATGAAGGACGAGAGTTTCAATACTTCATGTAAGTACGTTAGTAAATTACACTGAGCAGCAATTGAATTAGAGACACCTGTCTAGTAACGTGTAGCACCACCTTTCGCCCTGAGGACGGCGGCTATTCGTCTCGGCATGGACTCGACAAGACACCGGAAGCGTTGAGAAGCCAAACGGATCCACAACCCTCGAACATCTCTCTCGAAGGCATCCCAGATGTGCTCGATAGGATTGAGGTCAGGTGACCTAGCTGGCCAAGGAAGCGAGGTCACGTCGGTGGAGTGTTCATCCAACCATTCGGATACAATTCGGGAGCGATGGCACGGTGCATTGTCTTGTTGCAGGATAAGGTCCCGAGTGGGATGTTGAAGACGCACAAATGGGAGCAAATGGTCGTCCAGGATATCCCGGTAACGTTGACCTGTGAGGGACGATGTCACACGTCCACGTAAACAGTCCCCAGACGAGAATGCCACCCCCACCAGCTTGAAGAGTACCCTGCTGGCAAGAAGGATCCATCGCTTCATGTGGTTTGCACCGTACTCGTATCCTGCCATCCGCATGCACCAAAGTGAATCTTGACGCATCAGTCCGGGTAAAATTTTTCCACATGTCTAGGGTCCAGTGGCGATGTTCCAGCGCCTACGCTAATCTTTGCACCCTGTGATGTGCGGTCAGCAGCGGTACCGTCGTGGGACGATGGCTTCTGCACCCCATAGCGAGGAGATGGTTGTGGATGGTGTGGCTGCTTATACGTTTTTGTGCACCAGTGTTAAATTGCCAAGTGATTTCTTGCACTATGGCCCATCCATCCGCTGTTACAATGCGAGCTAGCCGACGATGACCCCGCTCATCTACACGCTATGGTCCACGGCAATTGGCCCTTGCAGGGATGGTTTTACCAAATTCGATGTACTCGCGGTGCGCCCGTGACACAGTGGCTCGTGAAAATCCCCGTGCCTGCACGACTTCCGAGATGGAGTGACCCATTCGTCGGGCCCCGACAAATTGCCCACCATAAAATGCGCTTAGATCCTTCGTCTTACCCATATTGCTTCCGACTCTTACTGATTCCCGTCGCATCACTCCTTATATTGTCGGATCGCTGCATACGTCATGTCGTTTCCGTTTACAAGGCCGCCCACAGTGCCACATTTGCATAACGCCAGCTGTCTCTATTTCAGTTGCTCTTCAGTGTATACTTTCATATAATACATTTGTTTGATTTCCATATAGCCTAAGATACCCACTCCGGGGAAACGTTTTGAACGCCTTGTATATACATTATACTTCAAAACAAATTCGTTCGGTTCAGGTCCGGGTCCAAAATGTGTTACCCCTTTCCAACTCTGCCCACTATGCGAACGAGCGGTGAACGGCAGTTGAAACTGAGAGCACCCCCAACCATGACATCGGGCTGAAAAGTTGTAAGACGCTCACGGATGGCCGTAATATCATATCAGTGGCGATGTCGTTTCCAGACACTCCATCGGTGATCGTCGGAGCTCAAACAGATGCGAGACTCGTCGCTGAATACATGTCTCCCTTCGTCCGGCTACACATGTCTAGTACGCTACCACTACAATCTTGCGCGACGATGTGCGACGAGAAGCAGAAATCGTCGCAACGATTGGCGAGAGCGCAAACCTGCCTCATTTAATTTGCAATTCATAGCTCTTGTCCATACTGGGAAATCCATAGCTGTCTGTACACCTGGTAGGACCAACCAGCTGTCGTTACCCTATGATGAAGCCCCCGGAAAAGGTGTTCGTGTGTTGGTAGAATTCCCGATGACGTCGCCCAGGCATTCTCACTCCTTACACGTGCTTTCGCCACCGAGATCACTGCGAGGCAATGGTCCAAACGCCCAGGTAAGTACCACCAAACTTAGCAACGACGAGCAGTTTTATTCTTTTACCTCCGTCACTTACGAAGTGATTGCTTCGCAACTGTAGTCATTTACAGAACCCAACTGTCGACACTTAACCAATTTCCATGACGCTCGGCAGATGCCTTCTGGTATGGCATTATCTACAGTATATTTGTCAGTTTAAGAGCGGATATTACAGGAAAGATAAGCTGTAAGTTTTGTCTGGGAGAACATTCAGAGCAGCCGTTCGTTAGTATTATGATGATTTTCACTCTCTCTCATGCACATATGAATAAGGCTGCTCTTTTTGTATGCAAGTCACACGAGAAACGAACATTTTGAAACGAAGACATTTTGTGCATAAACTTATTGACTTTATGCACGAAACGTCGATAGAGAATATGTAAAATTCGAAATTAATCATAAATGACTGCCTGCGGTGAACAAAGCGTAATTTTGAAAATAACTTTTTCTAATATTAAAAAAAATGGGAAATCTAGCACAGAATAATATACAATAATAGTAAAATGCGCTGTTCGTTTGCTCAAAATCCTAAATTCATAGTGAAAGAGAGAGTTTCAGATAAGCAGCATTGCAAACAATATTTTCTTACTTCTCGAATTAGCAGTCGCGGAGGCCGAGTGGTCAGAGGAGCTGGTTTCTGACCACTCCTCAGAGTTCGAGTCCCGCATGAGGCATGGGTGGTGTACTTGTTGGATGATGATGCCCTTGTCCCTTTTCCTGGAAGTGGTGGCCCTAAATTAGGAACGGGTGTCTGCTTATACCCCTAAGGGTTGATCACAATGGTCGTTAAACCCCGAAGCAAGCAAAATCTGTACTTTTCGTTATTTTAATTTTTTTTGGTATGATGCCGAAAAAAATATGAATAGGAAATACTGGTCTATCTCAAAGTTCAGGTGGGCGAGGAGGATGGCGAACGAGTTCTTAAACGAGGTCAGGAACCCTACTTAACCTGACTTCGCTGAGACTCAGTAATATATTCACATTTGACTAGTTTATTTCAGTAATTCTGGCAAACAGAAATCGTAAGTGATCTCAAAGTTGTAGCAATACTAAGAAGAATATAAAAGCTTTCCTTTTAAAATTAGAATTAGAGATGGCTTAATTCTATATAAGAGAAAAGAAAGTACTACACAATGCATCGGTATTTTTCCTCTTAATGTTTTTATATCATAAAAATAACTAAGAATAAAATTTGAAATAAATGAAAGAAGCAATCTTCCCGTTAAAAACGCTACATATTGCTGTTGGGTGAAAATTTTCAAGCTACGCGACCAGTCTTCGGGAAGTTAAAGATCGCTTTATGTCAGGAGTTAGAAGCTCATTCGCCATATGAACAAACTGATGGAGTAATCCTTCTGCGGCTGGATCTGCGGGCTTTCAGAAGACCATGAGACGAAGTAAATCTACGGATTTACCTTGTCTTAAAAGCAATAAACGTCATTGCTCAACGGATTAAGGTACACAGAGTATTTGCCGAGAAGTGGTAAAACATTATCAGAATGATCTCATTATCTGAATTTTCTACTGCGCGAGATGAATGTTTCACTTTCTATAAGATCATAAAAATGGCATTTCTGCATATAAATGCCTAGGAGCTTCCTAGAAACGCTACAGAAGACTAATGAATTATTGTCAGAATGAGAATTAACATGGAAAAAGGGAATGTGAGTTGCACAACTACTAAACAAAAATAGACAAAGAAAATGTCCTTTTCATATTTTTTTCATGGATGAGCTCCGTGAAAGAGAGAGAAAGAAGAATATTTTACCTATGTTAAATTACTGTATATAAAAAATACTTACCTGGGTGCACATTTCTTTTTGTTAGGCAATACAGTGTATGGCACTATAAAACAAGAATAGCAAACTACAGACCTCCACGATTGTTCATGCTATCACTGTAGGTTTTTGATGCTGTCCTACAGTGGAGCCTTTGGCTAACGCACAATAAAGAATTTAATTTATGCATTTTAAAATATCTCGAGAAACACATTTGTAGATGAGGTATACATCAATGGTGTGAATATGGGTGATGTGAAGTAAGAATCTAATTTATCCTTTTCAGAAATGGCTCAACAAACACACTTGTAGATGAGGTACATAACTTATGGAGCGCGATGCCACATTTATTCATCGATTAACCTCAATTCTGATTTAGATGCGAAAAATCCCAATCTTAGGGATCTTCCCTTCTCACCATGTTTACTAACTATGCACATGAATATATAAAAAAACAAACAAAACGTCGTCGAAAACAAAAAGTGTGTGATAGTGAGCTCGATCAAAATAGTACGATGAATGATGTTTAAATAAGAGTATGTTGTTATCGCGCATGTATACTGTACTGTGAACGAGTACACACGGAAGACGCTCTGTGTGCGAATATGCTATTGATACCAAGGAATCTTTGTTAAATCTGAAAATGGGATTCGCTGCTGCAATGTACAACGACAATCACGGAAATATCCAAAACATTTTAAGTTGCATTTCTTGATTATCGATGATTTCTATACCAATTCTAGTTACATAAGTGTTGTGTTAACATCAAATGGTGCTTCAAACTGCGAAAATCTAAAACGTTTCGATAGTGAAACAAAATATTACAGATCATAATTATACGGTGACGCGGATTCACTGGAAACCGATTCCTGGCGTATAATAAGGAGTAATGTGTTTCCTTAGCGGATTATTTGGTGTCAGAAAAATAGTTACTTAAAAAGTTTGGTGTGGGACAGCGATCATTTTTGAGGTTACGATATTTATCAATCCTATTTATAAGCTAAAACGTGATTTACATTTCTCCAAGCCAACCTTTCTTGAGGAATCAGCTTTCAATCGTCCCTCAGTCAATCCAGCCCACTAATTTCCCCTGACGGTTGTACTGCCAGTCAGCCCTTTGTCACCGAAAATTCGCCCAAAGGAGACGATGCGTTCATTCACGATTAGAGCAATAGGGTATTCGCTTAATTGCACGATTCGTTCGAGAATAAAATTCGTTCAACAGGAGTAAATTATTCGTGTGTCCTGGAACAGACAGAGAGAGAGAGGGATAAACCCGGGATAAACGACAATATCGTCCTTCCACCCTTCTTTATAATAAATGTATAGCATTTATTTATATTTCAATATTTTTGGAAAATACCTTTACAACAACCGAACTGCTAAATTCCACTACACAACAAGGAACCAACTCCTGTCCACTCTTCTTTATGCCTTTGTTTTTTTTTTACCGAACGTCCTAATACTTGCGAAAAGAATTGCTGGCATAACTGCAAAAAAATAGGGGTGAAACAGATGAAAATGGCGACCGTTAGTCTAAGCTTATGAAGTTCCTAATATCTTTAAAAGTAATTTATAGTGAAAGCTTAATAATACGAGAGTTGTACCGAAAATAATGCAAAAGTGGGCATAACCTTTTTATTAACTGACAGAAGTCGTTCAAATTGCACATGTTGGTAGAGTAACTCTTTCTCTGTACAAATGCACTACTCAACATAGTCTCCATCACAAGCGATGCATTTGCGCCAGCGTTGAACCCAACTCTGGAATCCTCTTTGAAAAAATTCAGGCGTGGACTGTTGTACGTACTCCTTCAAAGCCACTTTCACCTATTCTGTGTCATCAAATCGTTGACACTGGAGACTTTCTTTCATTGGACTGAAAAGGTTGAAGTCGGTGGGCGCCAGATCTGGGCTGTACAGTGGATGGGAGACAACCTACCAGCCTGGTCGCCTGATTTATTGTCAAAGATGTGTGTGGTCTCGCATTGTCATGGTGAATGAGAATCCTTTTCAGATTATTGTTCGGTCTCTTCCTCCTTATGGCTTCTCTAAGCTTCTTGAGTGTCTCAATGTACCACTCTCTGGTCACGGTACTGCCACGTTCCAGAAAATCAAGGAGAAAATTACACCCTCTGTCATCCTAAAAAACAGTATTTATGGCTTTCCGTGCTGATTGCTGGCTCTTGAACTTCTTAGGCCTTGGTGAAGAGATGTGACGCCCTTCCATGGATTGACTCTTCGTTTCCGGATCGTAAAGATACGCCCACGTTTCATCCCCTGTCACTAGGGAGAAAACAAACCTGTCTTCATTTCTCCTCAAACGCTTCCAGCAGATCAGATCAAACTTTCACCTTTCTCTCCTTCAAATCTGTTGTCAACTGCCGAAGTACTCGCTTTGCACACACTTTCCGATGCTCTAAGTCCTCCACCATCTTCTGTATGGCATTGTGACCACAGTCCAGTTGCGCAACAAGCTCAGGGATTGTGACGCGCCTCTCCGCGCGCATCAATTTATCCACTTGCTGATGATTCGTATCAGTGATCTCAGATGATGGTCTCCCACTGCGTGATTTGTCTTCAATGCTGGTTCCCCCGTTTTTTAACTTCTTCATCCATCTGTGCACATTGCTCTTGTCAGTGGCGTCTCCCCGTAAACATTCTGTAGCCTTCTGTGGATGTCGGGCAGCCTGCACCCTTCCTTCGTCAAGAACTCAATGACGTCACGTTGCTTCTGCTTGGAATCCATTATTTGCCTGCAATGAAGAAGAAGGATTACTATAGAGGAACAGTTATTCTACCAACATGTGCAATTTGAACGACCTCTGCCATAAGAACATTAAAAGTAATTCATAGTAACAGCTTAATAACATCAAAAATAATTTATGCAATAGTAAAAGCTTTATAACATTAAAAATAATTTATAGTACTAGTTAAATATTATAGAAATCTGTAATGGTTTTCAAAATGCAAGGAAAAAATAATCTCACTATTGATTTATGTATGCTTATTGTTAGGGTAGTAATTTTATAGGAAAAAAGGCAAAATTCGCGGGTGGTTGCGAAGTAAATCACGAAATTTTGAGAAAATTTCGTAGCTTTTCTCGAAATTTCGGGATTTACCCAGAAATTTCGCGAAATGCAGTATTTTCTCAAACATTTGACTTTCAGGCTCTTTCCCCACGTTTTGGATACGTAAGATGCGTTGTCTGTGCGGTTATGTTTGCAAAAGGTATTTCATACTTATTAACGTACTGAAGTATTGCCTCGCTAACTACTTTAAAATTTACAGATTCCAAAGGGATGCATTCGTGAAAGATTACATTCAAAGAGGTTTCAGCATTACAACTCTCAACATTCGTTTCAGCTGATGGAACAGCAAAAATATTCAAAATGTACCTATCTCTTGAATCAGTTGTTTCGTCTGCTAACAAGCTTACACCGGATACTGATTTTAAAAATATTTCACATGTTGCTTGTGAATATCATATATTTTTGGCAAATTACATTTCTGCACCCGATTTGTATTTGGAATAACACCAATATCTTTCAACGAATTTTCCATATAATTTTTTAATGTAGGGTTATCCAGTTTAGGAAGTGGGATATTAGCTGCACAAAAGGTACCAGTTGAGTTCGAAAGTTCAGTGAGCGATGCTGTTCTTCTTTAATTCTTTTCCCGAATAATTCATCAACACATTTCTGCATTATTTTCAGTTGACAGTTTGGACACAAAGTGTTTTATACAGCTTGCTTGCTAAATGCTTTTCACAATTGTCCTTTATTGAAAAATCCACTGGTACGTTGCAACACGAACAGAACGATACATGTTTGTTCACATGAAACGTTTCCTTGCTGTACTGCTTGCAACTTTCAGATGCACTCATTTTACTCACGTGGTTCATTCTCAAAATTAACAAACAATAACTAGAAACTTTATAAACTAAATATTCACACGAAAGCACAAAAATGTAAGCTAAACGTCTGCGAAACTCAAACACTCTTTTCTGTGGACTGCTTTTCCCAGCTGAAACTACTAATACAATTGACAACATCCGGTTTACTAGTGCGGAAAGTTGCCCAGGCCATTCAACAGTAGCGGATCACGAAAGACCACACATGCATTCTTCAGCAGAGTGCATGTGATCTTGAATTACCCGTCAAGCTCGTTCGATAAGTATCTTCGTAACGAACAATCTTTAGGGGTAATTCAAGGTTTAAAGTTCTGGTTTGGACTTTGGAGTAGGATTACTTTGCAGTTTATTTTTCGCGTAAATTCTAATAAAGGCAGTAATAAAATTATTTAAATGTGAGAAATATTTTAAAAATTATTACAGAAATTCCGCAAGAAATATTAAAAAGAAATCTGAAATTCGCTGTTATACGTATTTGAAATTTGCGAAATTACAGAAACATCCCTTAAATTCGCGAAAAAATCGTGGAAATTCGCGCAATTACTAGCCTACTTACTGTAAATGGGAAAAGAATATTTTAAATAACTTTTTTTTGTTTTAGTATGGATGAAATTAGTTTTGAGAGTGCTGACAATTTTAACATTTTGGTCATTATTTATTCGGTGCGTTTTGTTTTACATCAGGCAAACCATTATTTCATTGCAAATAATGAATGTACTCAGCGAAATACAAATCACCGTTTCCAGTAGTTCGTTACCATCTGCCAGAAAGCTGGCTGATTTCCCTACCGTACCGTGTTTATTCCTTAGAAGCTAGAAATTCCCGATATTCGCCAAATACCCTAAACTTATTACCTCAGATGACAATGAGCCAAAAATATGGCAATCGAAAAAAGCTAGATCTGGACCATACGGTGAGTGCAGAAGTAGCTGAAATGCCATTTCTCAAAGTTTTTCTCTCTCAAGGAGTATTTACTTGCTATTTACTAACACCAAGTAGCTTTGAAACATCATATCCGTGCTCTATTTGTGCTACGTACAGATCAGTATTGTTATCATGCCTATGGGGAACGAATTAGAAGTATTCTACAACCTGGAAATTCCGCGAAACACATAACTTTGCCTTCGTTACGAATAGCTTTTACTTTAGGACAGGAGATACAAGCTCACTTGAGTCAAGCTAATGTTTTTTGGTCTTTGTTATTATTTAAAGTTCATTCAAATAATACCAAATATACATGAAGTGAGCTTGTACAGGAGGTACAAGTTCACGTGGATCGACCCAATGCTTTTGGTCTTTGGTATTATTTGAAATTGATTTACGTTTCACCGAACCTGACCATTCATTTGGTGTTATGGTGGTCACGACGGGTCTGGTACGATTCGTCCAATGCCGATTCGTACAAAGGCACAATTCGTCCAATTCCGCCTGATCTGTCCGAAGTGCTACTTGTGCGAAACAAATCTCATCCTTTCTGATTCTGTCTTCGATGTTCTGTGTAGTTACTAGAAGTCCAAAGAATGTAAAATAATGATACATTTCATTCGTAATATAATGGTTATAGGGTTTTTTCTTTCGGAATCGCTTTGTCTTTTTTATACACTGCCCTCGCTGGCGTATGAAGTTACTGATGTTTAAGCCCATTCAATCAACTTCGATGTTTCTCTCTTGCATTAAATAATAGAAAAGACTAGTTTCCCGTTTCTGTTTGTAGCACAGTGGGTTTCGGCTAAGTGACCACTGGAAAACTGGACGGGGTTCGGACCTAGGCCTTTTTAACAGTTTTTATTCTACCGATGTCATATTCATAACGGTTACATAGCAAATCAAGTTAATAACATTGCACCTTTACTCAGGCACTAAATATTAATTCATAGGTACCAAGATTCGACCATATATATATATATATACTGATAGACTGCGCATGGCATCAAACTTTCAGGCTCCAACATCGAAAGTCACGAGACATATGTCAAAAAGATGGGTCACACATGCTGTGCTTATGGTTGCTCTGGGCGATTTAGTAAAGGAAGTTCTATAACTTTTCATGGGTAAGAAACGAATTAAATACCTAAATAGATTCTTTGGATGCTTTATAATAATTTCACTATAGCACTTCGGTGTCATCATTTTAAAATTTAAAGAAGAATGCCTTTTTTTTAAGGTGGCCAACAGGTGTGTGATCCCGGATAGTTTTAGTTTTTGATGTATTTATAGCATGAATTTTGTGTTTTACTTTATGATTTCTGCTTTAACAGTTTTCCGAAAGACGAAGCACGAAGAAAATTGTGGAAATTTTAAATGTCAGCTAAATATATATTTTTTCTTTTTGATTGGAGGTTTAACGATCACCATGAGCAACTCAGCAGTCGTCCGTCCCTAATTTAGGGCCACTGGTTATAGGAAAGGGTGACAGCCAGCGCTGTAAGACAAACACAATATCCATGACTCACCGGGATTCGAACCATCTCGGACAAAGGCTAAATATTTAAACAGGAAGCTTGTCCATAAAAAGATGACAGTACTTATGACATGACATGTTCTTGTTGCCTTGCGGAACTTTACTTTTCTGCTAGGCACCGTGTGCATTTGATTCCGAAATATGAAAATTGTGGAATGATGTTTACTTAACAAGTATAGTATTTGGCACAACACGGTTTCAGTAAGTATAATGTTTTTAATTCATCAAAAAACTTGTCGGTTTGGTATATTGCGATTCAAAGTTTGCATAAGTTTTCATTAGAGTAGCAAGTACAACCATTCCACTTTTTGGGCCTGCTTTTCATATTTTCAATAATTATTACGTTGAGGCAGAAATAGTCAATAAGGTTCAATTACTTAACTAGAAAACTTGTGGCTATTGACATAAAATATAGTAACTTAAATAAAAAACAAACAACCGGAATGCATGTTCCAAATTCTTCGCAAATGTTCATCACATTATAAATAACGAAATGTAAACAACCCGATCTGTGCATGCATATATCTCATAAGTAAACTTACCTGAAGAGTTTTCACTATATCATCATCATCAACCATTATCAATCCACTGCTGGACGAAGGTCTCCCCAAGTTTCCTCTACAACGGTCTGTCTTGTGCCAGTCTCCTTCATGTCACTCCCGCATACTTTCGAATTTCATCCACCCATCTTCCATGTGATCTTCTTCTGGGTCTTTTCCTGTCCCTTGGAATCCAATCTAAAATTTCGGCTGTCCATCGATGGTCTGTCCTTCTGACAGTATGTCCAGCCCATTGCCATTTCAGGGATTTAACTCTGATCATGATGTCTTCCACTCTTGTCATTTTTCAGATCCACGAGTTCCTCTTCTTATCTCTCCTGGTTACACCAAGCACGCACCTCTCCATTCTTCTTTGAGTTGTCTGCAGCCTTTGTATGTCTCTTTTAGTTAAGGTCCACGTCTCTGCAATTATACGTAAGCACTGGAAGGATGCATTTATCAAACACTTTTCTTTTAAGACAGAATGGCATATTGCTCTTGAAAATTATGTTGTTTTTTCCAAAATCTCTCCAGGCAAGTTTTGTACGCCGATTAATTTCTTCATCAATGTGACCTTCACTTGATATTTGCTGTCCAAGATAAACGTACGTGTCTGTTATCTCCAGCTTTTCTCCATCAATCGATAAATCTTCATTTCTTGTAAAAGCATTGAACATCACTTTTGTCTTCTGAAAGTTCATTTTTAATCCCACTTCTTTACTCTTGTCAGCAAGTTCCTGGATCATACTCTGCAGCTCTGATGTGGTAGTTGCAAAAATGACTACGTCATCAGCAAAACGAAGATGTGTTAGATAATCTCCATTAATCTTTATCCCTTTGATTTCCCAGTTCAGTGATTGAAAGACATTTTCCAATATGGCATTAAAGAGCTTCGGAGATATGGTGTCACCTTGTCTCACTCCTTTTCCAACTTTTATGTGTGTTGTATTTTCAAACAGCCGAATCTTTGCACTTGCATTTTCATAGATGTTATTAATAATATTAATGTATGCATCTTCAATACCGCAGGATTTCAGAGCCATTGTAACTGCTGATGGTTTCACCGAATCAAAGGCTTTTTCATAATCGATAAAAGCCATGCACAATGGAAGTTCATATTCCCTCGCTCTTTCAATTATATATGAGGAGTTTTCATACTATATATGAGGAGTTTTCACATAATGCACTGAAAATACTGAAGTTCTGCAGCGTAAATTAATAACCATAACACCATTTTTACACGGAATTTAGAGTACAGACAAACGAATTCGCGTTAGAACACATACGAAATTTACGACCACTTTGCGATCTAATTGCTTCTAAACGATTGGAATAAAATTTTGATTGAGGTAGTTTTCTCAACGAGTATATCCTTATATGCAATATTCCTAAAACCCACAGTTCCAATGTACACAATTTACTAATTCCTAATCCTTTAAAATGGTTTATCAGCTCATGGGAAAACGTTGGAATTAAAAGGCATGCGATCATTTCTGACTCATGTCACGTGATCTGATGCCCTCTGATGTTGCGACCACAGCGACTCTGATGCAGCTATTGCCAGTGCGCAGTCCATTAGAATATATAGTCGAAGGTCCCATGTGTATGTGCCCTGCAAAGAGGTGAGACACGAACCGTTGAGTGCCCTTTATTAGGTTTTATAATATGTTTACAAATACCAAATGTCTAAACTTTAACTGAAAATCTTCTAAAAAGGCCCACAGCCTTGGTGCCTTGTAAAGAACCGAGATTTTATCCGTTGACTGCCTTTTGTTAGGTTTTATAAAAATTGGACAAATAGTCCATTGGACCAAACGGCATGGACCAATTGTGCCTTTGGACGAATCAACATTGGACCAATTGTCCGTTTCGACGAATCGACATTGGACCAATCGGCATTGGACGAATTGTCCGGGAATGGGTCACGAGGAGTTTCATGCACACATCGGTATGATAGTTGGTTTGTTCAATTCATGTGAAACACTCCGTTAGTTCCTGGCTACCTAATCCACTGAAATCAATAGCTGTCAGTACACAATACACTAAGCACTCGCTAATATACAGTATGATCCACAGAGTTAAAAAAAAAACTATATTCTGTCTACCTCACTGGTGCGTTGAAATGCCAAACTAGAACTTGGAAGCAGCCAAGCTCGGGGAAATCCTGAGAGTGTTTGTCAATGATTGAGCTTCAACAGAGTATTTCTATGTATTAATATTGAATATACCAATCTCGGGTTACATTCGAGGCACTTAGCACCACCTTTAGATTTAATTACCTTAACATGAATAAAGACTTCTACCGTCGCCTTCAACTTCTTACATATCTTTGTCCACTTCGATGCCATTTATTCAGTTTTTACGCTTTCCAACCGTAGGTTGAAGAAGCGTATATGCTCCAACTTTGTCCGTCTGTCCGCACGATAACTCGCGTAAAAATCATTCGATTTCTATGAAATTTTAGTATGTGGTGGGGAAACACCTGGGGACGAACCCTATTGAAAATGGGGTTAATGGGGTCAAAGGTCACGACATAGGAACGGGATTCATTCCATTGCCGTTATGCGTAATTACTTGCGTAAATATCGTTCGATTTCAGTGAAATTTTAGTATGTGGTAAGGGACTACATAAGGACGAACCCTGTTGAAAATGGGGTTAATGGGGTCAAAGGTCCCGACATAGGAACGGGATTCATTCCATTGCCCATATGCGTCATTACTTGCGTAAATATAGTTCGATTTCAGTGAAAGTTCAGTATGTGGTAAGGGACCACATAAGGACGAACCCTATTGAAAATGGGCGAACTGGGGTCAAAGCTAACGACATAGGAGCGGGATCCATTCCATTGCCCTTATGCATCATAACTTGCGTAAATATTGTTCGATTTCGGTGAAATTTGAGTATATGATAGGGGATAGCATGGGAACGAACCCTGTTGAAAATGGGTGAAAAGGGGTCAAAGGTAAGGACATCGGAGCGGGATCCATTCCGTTGCCCTTATGCGCCATAACTTGTAAAAATGGTTCGATTTCGATGAAATTTCAGTATATGATAGGGGATCACCTGGGAACAAACCCTATTGAAAATGGGTGAAATAGGGTCAAAGGTCAGGACATTGGAGAGGGATCCATTCCGTTGCCCTTATGCGTAATAACTTTAATAAAAAAGGGTTCGATTTCGATGAAATTTTAGTATGTGCTAGGGGACCCCGGGGACAAGCCCTACTGAAAATGGGTGAACTGGAGTCAAAGGTCTGGACATAGGAGCGGGATTCATTCCATTGTCCTTGTGCGTCATAACTTACGTAAAGATGCTTCGATTACGACAAAACGTTTTCGTATTGTTCCGGAGGTATACTGAACCAATTCTGTTTAATATCATCGAAATGGGGTCAGGGCACAGGAGCAAGATTTATTCCACAGCCATTATCCACATAACTTGAGTAATGATTTCTGGTATGTTGGAAAGCGTATCATAATCAATGCATTGCATGATTTTACTAACTTGTTTTTTCTAAAATAACACAGAATTGCGTGAATTTATATTCAAATGACGCATCATAAAAAGCATTGAAGACCGGGCATCACGACTAATGAACGCAAAAATGTAAAGCCGATACTTCATTCAAATTTATTTTTAGCAGAGGGAATCTTCTGTAAAATTAGGCTACTTGCGGTAAATCTTACATACAAGAGTTGCGACGTACTAACTTAGAGGTGACGCATACGTCAAGACGGCAAAGTTGCAGCGAAAAGCTTCGTCAGTGTAATTTAGTTGGGAGAACAACTGGCTCCGGAGTGAGGAGGCGTGTATTCTAATCCCACCGCCGGCAAAAAGGCTTTTCTTCACAGGGTATGTAAATTTAATACGGTATCGTATCAACAAAAAAACTTTATATTGAGAAAAACGTACAGACTTACGGGTCACTCTAGTATAAAAATTATTAATTTTGTATGGATATCCGATGAAATAATCTTCTAATAAAAATGAGTTTTTTAAATTGAACTCGGAAAATACCAGACCAGCTGTCATTGGTCGAATCATAAACACTCAGTTTGCACATTGTCTTCATAAAGTGAAAGTTGTTTTCAGCAAAGCAAGGGGTTACGACAATTTCGAAGCCAGTTGATCTGATAAAGAAATCAACTTCATTGTACATGAAACCCCTTACTCTGTCATCTTATTTCGACAGCTCGCTCTTCAATCCCTCATTTTTCGAAGTACTTAAGCACCTTAATGTGAGCCTAAGTTGTCCTTGTTAATGAAGGTCATTCAGTCAAGCAACTGGAGCGTTTGACTCTTTAGCTAACTTTGTTTGCCAATCCATTGAGACACGTACATTGTTACAGTGAGAAACAAACAAAGGTGTTTGAGAGTACAAGGAAATTCAAACTCTGTCTAGAAATGACTCTCAGAATGAAAGCTCAAACCAGTTGCTTTTTCGTTTGAGCGGTTGTTCTACAATTGATGCTGACATTTCGGTAATGACCTTTTTTTTGTGTGTGTGGCATTTTTGGGTTGCTTGCTCACAGCTTGTGCTCCAAGGATTTGCTGTTAAACTAGAGAACCCGAAGCTCTATTTTTCTGATATGGAATTAATGACGTTAAGAGTAAACTGGGTTCAATATTTTGAATTGGGCCACTCCGGTGAGTGAGTAGTCAGAGGTGCAAGTTTATGTCTAAGCATCTGAATTGGGTCCCGGTTCTAATTCCGGGTGACGTCTGTCTGACAGGCGCTGGCGATTACCCCCTTTCCAGAACCTGTGGTTCTAAATTAGGGACTCTCCCGTCCTTTAAAGTGGCGGCCCCAGAATAGGAACAGGTGATTGCTTATAGCCCTAAGAGGTAGTACTTAAACTTTGAAACAAAGATAAATACTTTAAATTGAAGTTTTGGTCCAATACAGAGAACTGAAGATTTCCGAATTTTGATGTGTCAGAATCTTCGGAACAGTCAGTCATCTTTTCTATAGGGAAAAAAAAATAATGTTTACAATAAAAACAAACTGAACAATTAGCTGAAATAGTTGTTTACCTGTTACAAATGGCGCCTGGAATGCAAATCGCAAGACATCCCCCATTAACTCTGTAATACAAATTTTCATCAAAACATACATTTAGTAGGCTATCTATTAATGAATAAGTTAATTTAGTTTGGTTTCCCTAAACGTAACGTTGGGTTATGTAAGAAGGTGGGCTTATTGCTAATAGCGTATCTATTTTGTGCGATACACACACACAAGTGAGTGTACGTATATATGCACTCAAGTATTTCCACTGAGTCAAAAACGTAATGATATTTCTCCTTGTTTAAAATCTGATGGCTGGGTAAGAACAGCATTTCTTAAAAAAAAGAGCTATTAATTATACTGGAGGAAATCACTAGGAAATGATAATAGTTCATTACTTTAAAATTCACCGAAGTTGATCGAAATTTAATTCCTTATCATTTTGGTTTGAAAAGAGAGAAACGAAAATATGCATCAGATCTTGGATTAGCGAAATAAGTTTCTATAATTGGAAGGGGTATCAAACCGTTCACATAGAATGAATGTGTTCACTGATTTATGAACGATATATCTAACTTGCAAAGGTAATTTTTCGGTATTTTTAGCTCCGTAACAATGCTTTACCACATTCAGTCGAAAAGGTTTCCAATGTTTTGTCTACTGAAATGCACTCAGTAGACAAAACAATATGGGTGAAGGGCAGTTGACCTGAGCATCCCCCCGCCATGCAGAGTGGAACACACCCAAACCGAACGACGCAGGAGCTTAATAGGCGGACAGCAGGGCTACCGTGTATCTCAATCGACGAACATGGGTAAACATAGTGATCTGAACAATTTTGATAGTGGGCGCATTGTCGGCGCATGACAAAGGAGTCATTCTATCGCCCAAGAGTTAAGAACCCTTGAGTTCCCGAGGGCAACCGTGTCAAAGGTGTACCGCGAGTATACCATCAACGGACGTACCAGCGCCCAGAGAACAAGCGATGACCAACCACACGCCATTGATGGCCAGGGCCGACGTAGACTCTCCAGGCTCGTACAGGTCAACCGCTTGGCAACGGCGGCGCAAATCACATCCAGGTTAAATGCCGGAAGCCCAAGTATCGTCGGCTAGTTGCTACGGCGCTAGCTTCCTACTTTGGGCTATGAGAGCCAACGCCCTACCCTTGTGCCATGGTTTACTGCTTGTTACTGGACATTTCGCCTGGTGCCAAGAATATAAAAACTGGACCAGTGTAGAGTGGCGTAGCGTCTTGTGTTCAGTGGAATCCCGTTTTCAGCTGTAAGTGGCTGACAGCATAAGGTCATTTCCTCGACTTGCCACGTCGGCTTTGCTCAAGGCGGTGGTGGCTATGTGATGGTTCGGGTAGCCTTCTCATGGAACACATTAAGTCCATTAGTGTGTCTGGAGAGGTTTTTAACCGTTGCTCCCTACCAGAATTTGCTGGCTGATCACTTACACACTTTCATGGCCTTCCCGCATTCTGCGGAAGATGGTCTGATTCAGCAGGACAATGCGCCATCCCACCGGGCAGCAACCAGGTAAACATTGCTCGAGGAACACTAATTTAATCTTGGATCTATCCAGTGGCCCCTAAGGTCCCCGGGTTTAAATCCTGTAGAAGCTGTCTGGAGTACTGTGTAGCTGAACATCAGATCCATGGATCTTGGACCGACGTCTCGGGCGGAGTTGTGGACAATGTCGCAGTAGACATGGCTGGCATTGCCTCCCGTTACCCTAGGGCATCTGAAAGAGTCGATGCCTCGGTGTGTACAGGTTGTTATTCTCGTTAAAGGAGCACCAACACACTATTATGTAGGTATCTTTAATTAATACAGACAATTGACATGGACTAGGGACATCAAACAGAAGCCATTGCTCTTTCCACGTTTATAAGTGAGTCACGGAAAAATTCTCATTGGTCGCCACCGGGAATCGAACCCAGGGTCTTTCAGTTACGCGCCGGATATGCTTCCACTGCACCACAGTGGCCTCGAGGCAATCTGCCAATTGGCTTGGCAGTTAGTGTATGTGAGTCTGGAGGAATTCAAGGCCGCTGTGGTGCAGTGGAAGCATATCCGGCGCGTAACTGGAAGACCCTGGGTTCGATTTCCGGTGGCGGCCAATGAGAATTTTTCCGTGACTCGCTTATAAACGTGGAAAGAGTGATGACTTCTGTTTGATGTTGAGATATCTCTAATGTTTTGTCCATTGAGTGCAAAGTGGATAGACAGTGTATGATCTAGAACTGACACTGACAGAGCTGCAAATTAAAGTAATACTAGCAGCATCTTCCTAAACGCTGTTTGTTCGTTATGTTACCTAACGTATCCTTGTTGAGACAAATTTAGTAATGAAAGAAATGAAAACATCCTAAATAAGGTGGAGGCACTAGTCGTAGCGGCAACAGAGAAAAAAAAACTGTTCTTTTAAAAAAAGAACGGGGGCGGGGCGGAGGCGTATTTGACAGGAAATAAATTTTGATATCACTTGTTGCTTACCAGAAATCGCTGATTTGGGTTCAATAAAGGATAATACGGCTGTACTCACGCCCTCGATAATTGGTCCGAGTATCACAACTCAAGCAGGGAGTAAAGGATGGACATTAAAATCACGTGAATAGGCTAACGAATAAAATGCAGTTACACAAATCACGATCAGAACAGAATTTTAGTGTCTTTTTACAAGATTCCACGACCGACGTTAGCAAATAATTCTACATAATTATTTGCAAAGAAGCTTATACCTGCGATTATAGATGCCGCAGTGTCAAAGGGCTGTCTCATGAAGTAGGAAACGCTGGCATAGTTGTCTCGGTGACGCAGATGATTATGAGATATGGGTTGGGCACTTTCCTTACGGCACTGGCTCTCTCCTCTTCCTGGGATCAATGGCCCCAAATTGAGGACGGGTGGCTGCTTATAGCCCTTAAAGTTGCTCACGGTGGTCGTCAAACCTCTAAAAAAAAACGCTGTTATGGAAAACAATTTGAAGAATGTTTCGTAGAAAATTTCGAAAACTTGAATTTTTTTTTACGAGCATTTATCTGCGAAGTAACAAACTAATGGGAAAATTCAAGGTCTGTACCCTTTATTTTTAAACGGCTCTGACGAAATATGCATGGCGCCCCCGTGGCGCAGTGGTCTAAGCGGTGGCTTAGGATCGTTTTTCCGTGAAGGGTCCGGGTTCGAATCCCGCGAGGCATGGATGTTGTGTTTGTCCTACGGCACTGGCTCTTTCCCTTTCCTGGAACAAGTGACCCTAAATTAGGGACAGACGACTGCTTATAGCCCATTGAGTTACTCACGGCGGTCGTTAAACCTTCATTCAAAAAAAAAATATGCATTCTGATCAAGCTGAAATAGGCTTCACAAAATTTCGCTGAAACATTTTCTGAGTTTCGATGTTCACGACTCGGAATTTTAAGCTAATTTGGAAAATTTAAAGTACTAAAATTTCTTCTGATCTAACGTAAAAAGATTTTCAAACAAATGTTTGGACAACATTAATGTAAATTTTCAATGATGTTTGTCGATTGAGTGTAAAGGGAATAATATACAGTGTGTGGATAGACAAAATTAAGTAAACGTTTTCAATGATAATAAACTAAGTGGATAGACAAGATTCCAGGTGATTTTGAAATTTACACGTAGGACCAAGCAATCCAAATAAATTTTTTCTAACTTTCAGGAGATCCTAACTAACCTTTCTTTCGATGTCTCATTACAGTGCTCACGGTAAGAAGCTAAAATGGATGCAGTTCATACATAGTCAGGTGCAACAAATAACTCGTGGTAAATCAAAATCGATGCAAAATTTCTCTGGCGTTAAATAAAGTTATCGCCTAACTGATTTGAAATTCAGAAATACCACGATCAAAATGAGTTAAAGCATGTAGGAAGTATTGTCTGTGCGTTTAATTTCGTGCTACATCAGTTAAATCTTAATGTGTCCTTACATTCAGTGCATCGAATAATTATAAGGTACATGCTTAACTACAACATTACACACAGGACTTGAATTATAAAAGAGTATAACATCAAAAGTAACTATCCTTCATAAAACTGCACTGCAAAAAAGCATTTGTAACACTTAATAATCTTTAGAATTTAATAGAAAAAGACAAAAACTGTTGCTTCAGAAGAAGGACCGTTTATACGACACTGAGTGCGCAATATCTGTTTACAAAACCAGAACTTTAGATTTCGAATTTCTTTGCATCTTAAGGTTTAACGAATATAGCAAGAAAAAAAAATTGTAAAATTTGTTGGTAATCTAGGCGTTGATGGACAGACATTGTTCACATCAGAATGGATTTTGGAAAAATCTGTTAAGAATACAAGCATTTGTGTATGTATTGTGCACTTTGGAGCTCTGACATCCATCAAAAATGAACATAAAAAACGCGGCATTGATTAGAGAAACATGGTGTCTAAATAAAGTGAAACTGGTAATAGAGTGGAGTGCTAACGTATTGCATCACTTGCAAAACCCGGGAATTTTTAAGTTTAACTCTTTGTTTAACTAACTAATTTTAATAGTTATTTCATCATTTATGTGTCATTAGATGTTATATTTAATAGAGATTTTAACAGTGTTTTAGTTTTCCTGTAGCTTCTTGTGTTCTTAAGAAATATTAGAAAAATCATGACCAAGTCGATATTATTATGAAAAGGATCATTTATTCAATAGCTTACAGCAATAAATCGTTACAAAAACAGTTTATTGCTTACAGCAATAAATCGTTTTTGTAATTCATTAGGAATGAAGTAACATTTAAATGTAGAAATATAATGAAGCAAAATTATAAAATGTACTTAATATTTTGTTGCCCAGCCTTTAGCTTTAATCACAGCTTTGCATCTTGCTGGCATACTGTGAACAAGGTTTTGTAAAAGATTGGGTTAAATAATACGATTCTAAATTAGAATTACATCTTCAATGAGTTGAATTTTGGTTGCTGGTTTTTTTTTATAGTTCATGCGACTTTTTGGACTACAAATTTTCTATCGGGTTTAAGTCCGGTGACTATGAAGCTGAACATTTTTTTCCTGAAACTAATTTTTCACTACTTTAGCATGATGATAAGAGACTTTGTCATCTTGAGAAATAAAATTGCCGTCATAAAATCTTCTAGATGATGATAGCTTCTTTTTTTCTATTATCCAGTTGTATTTCTGGACATTTACCATACCATCGACAATATGGATGTTCCCGACGCCATGCAGACACATGCATCTTCAAACCATGACCTACATCAGAGGCTTAACAGTAGTTACTAAGCAACTTGGATGGAATTCTTCATGCTTGAATCTTCTTACATAGGCACTACTCTTATTCCTATTAAGGCAAAATTCTGATTCATCACTGAAAATAACATTTTCCCCATTTGTTACTGTTCATGAGACATGCTGGTTTGCCCTTTGAAGTCTACACTGTCTTTGATTTGCAGCTAACAGTGGTTTACGTCTGCCTTAACAGCACGTAAGTCATAGTGAAGCAGCTTCCTCCTAACAGTAGATGTACTAAACTAATTCTAATATCAGTCACTTCAGACCATCTTTGAAGCAATTGAGGTGAATTGAGCTTCCTGTCTGCCAAGCTTAACTTTCTGAGTGCTCTGTCCTACCTGATTGTAGTAGATCTGGGCCTTCCACTGCGACGCATATGTTTAATAACACCAGTGTCTTTTACTTTCTTCAGTAGTATAATAACTGTAGATTGATTACAGCCCACTCTTTCAGCGATTTGCCTTGAAGAATATCCCTCTTCAAGCAGGACAACTATTTTTACTCTGTCCGCTGTGGACAATTCCGCAGTTTTAATCATTATTGAGAATGTACACAGATTATACCCTAATAACAACAAGAAGCGACCACCACAATGATCTAGTATCTCTGCGTTAACCCTTATAAAGGCTGGAGTAGGATTAAAATAGCATTAGGAAGCAGCCAATCAAGTAAAATAATGTCTATGATTGGCTGTAACAACCGATACGCAGCTAACGTGGATTTCAATGTGTTTCCCAAACCCCATATTTTATGTCATATCTTATTAACAGAAGTAGCCAGAGGAAAACTAAGACATTTTTGAAATATCCATTAAATTTCACATCTAATGACATATAAACGATGAAATAACTATGAAAATTAGTTAGTTAAAAAAAAAAAGAGTTAAAAATTTACGGCTTTTGTAGGTGATGTAATACTTTTGCACACCACTGTAAATGGTGTGCAAAAATAAGTACCCAAAACCTCACACTGCGTTTTCCTATGAATTTTTTAACTCATAGGAAAACGCAGTGTTTTAACTCATAGGAAAACGAGGTTTTGGGTGATTAGATGCAGCACACATTTAGAAATTGCAATGAAGTCGCCATTTAATTTCAAGGAATCAATTACTGTGACAGTAAAAATTAGAAAAGTGCTATTTAAACTTGCTTAATCAGTTTTCTGCTGCAAAAAACTTCAACCATGTTCTTCCTTTAAATCCACTTTGACCTTAGAATGATGAGCTCCATGGTTTTTATTATTTTATGAACATTGGTTTTTTATAGCTATCAGCTTGAATATATTAAAAGTTAGAAGCATTTCATATATATTTTACAAAATTTCATATCGGTACCGTTTTACAAGATGAAATTATACATTTTCGTCACAGTAAATAAATTGTCATTATATTTACATTAAAAAAAACCTTCATGGTATTAGATTGATCTTTTGTAATGCCCTCTACAGTAAAAAGAACTTCTTTCGATGTTAAAAGACTGCATCTCAACATTAGCAGTATCATCTGTAGATCAAATGAACCACAAATGATCTGAACTCCACGTACCTCTTCTGAGAATGTTGCAGCTCTATCCATTTCCGTGTGAAATTGAACTTCACCATTTCCTTCAATACAATTTAACTTTACTGACATGATTTAGCAACGAAAACTTACCCGATGTCACAAGATATTTATTGCACGAAGCTTACTCATCGAGAGAAACGTGCATTTCATAATTTCACGCAAAACGATCTACCTTTTCTGTTCTTCATACCACAAGATATTTATTGCACGTAGTTCACTCATCGAGAGAAACGTTGATTTCATAATTTCATGCAAAACGTTTCCCTTTTCTGTTCATTTTAGGTCGCTTCTATTTGGGTCAGGAAGACAAGAAAAGATACATTTTTCCCATGCGATTGATAATAGTATCTTCAGTAGCAGATGCCCACGGCGATGGTAGGAAGTTTGATGCATTATGTTTTTTAACATATTTCGAATTGCTTAACATTCTGGTTAGAAAAAGGTTCCACAAAAGAAAGATTTAGAGAAAGATGAGGTGAGTTCTTAACGGCGAAAGGAGCTGTTTTTAAACGATGAATGCGGGGAAACCGTAGACTCCGGGAATGTTGAAAGTATGAATTTCAACATTATTTCTCTAGATAGCAGATAAAGAAAACAAGCTTCCAATGTTAGAAAACAAAATCGATATTTCACTGAAAAGTTTTAGATGGGGGAATCTTCCGTGAATGTTCTCTAATCATGGTAAATTATGTTTACCATTAGCAGTGACAGCATTCTTGTGTCGGTAAACAACAGTTCCTGTTGAAGTCGGAGTAGAGCCGATTAGGTAAAAAAGAATTCATTTTTTAATGTGATTCCAGTAAATGTTGTAATTTCAGAAGCAACTCTAATGTATCTTCAGATTGCAGTTCTTAATATAGTCCAAACTCTTCTGTGACATGTTCCGGACAAACATTTACATCATGGCAGCAGCCCTTTGCACAATTATTAGATTTCTCAATTTAGCTTTCGAATAGTTTTCTTTATGTAGAATATACAATCATTTATTGTTCGATTGTTTATGAACTTTTATCAATATGTTTTGTCTATTTACATTGCGCGCAACATATTTAATAATCTTCCCTTGTTTGCTTGATTTCTCTGTGGGGGACAAAACACTTATAAAATATCAAGAGCAAGCTCATGTGACTGCGATGAAAGTCCTAAATGCAGCTATAACGTCACTTGTTTCGAAACCGAAATGGCAAATCGTGCCGTCAAAAATAAATGAGCTATATCTACTTACGCGAAACGTGACTGGAGCTATTTCAACCATCCTTAGCGTTTTATAAACAATATACATGGCTTTCGGCACTTCAATGTTGAATATTCCTCTTTTATTTTTATTTTAACGTCAGTATTATGTTTTCTGGTATGTTCTCAGTCAAGGTCAATGAAAGATAAGGTTGTGTTCATCGTGTACTTCCGGTGGATGCTTCGTGACGTCACTATCTTAATCCCCATAGCAACGCTACTCAATCTTTGCGTCATGGCAACGTGTCCGAAGTATTAATCCAAAACAAGGGGGAATAACATTCATAAGTTCTATAAGGGCTTTTAATACAATTTATTTTTGTTCTCAATTAAACAAATTTGTAGAATGCAGCGGAAATATGTATTTCTTTGGCGTACAGAAATCTATTTACGAAATGGTAGTAATATGGAGTTTAGATACAGTAATGCAGCAATATATTTTTCTTTTCATTGAAATATATGCATAAAAAAAAAAAAGGAAAATTGCCATTACAAATAAATTAAACTTTAAAAGAATAATCGTTACTCCAGCTCTTACAAATCATGAATCGTTTTGGAAATCTGGGTGTACTTTACGAAAAATATTCATATTGCTGTCGATTTTGATGTCACCGAGTGAAGTCAAAATTCCTTGCATACTAGGAAGGCAAGATGAGCAAACCTTGTCTTCTATTAACCTCGGTTTTCGGTAGCAGTAGTCACGTACCTGAGCAAAAATGAAAATACCTGAGCAAAAATCAAAATACTTTATGCGTGACATGCACAACACAGCGTTCTTTCAAAACTTATAATGAACCTTTGGAAACAGCGGCTGCAGAGTCATACGCGTGCCATTTCGACTGACTACCATAGTGTTATACACTGGTGTCTAAAATCTAAGGACGGATTACATTTTTACCTGTATAAAAAAACAATACATGACCGCAGCCAAATGGGGAAATAATTATATTGTCAGCATACGAGCACATGAAAAGACACAAAACATTGTTCACAAAGAACGCACAAATTACACTGTAATCAGTGTTTAGGCAAAAGTTACAAATTTCCGAAGGGCACAGTTGGAGAATGAATGTACAGTGCAGTGGCGTGTATATTTGAGGCTAGCTAGGCTAGCTGCGAAGCCCAAAGAATGCACAAATAAAAGTCAATTAAATATACACAAATATAATTCAATTATCAACGGTATTAAGATATGTCGATGCTTTCGCTGCGAAAAAAAACACGTGCGGATTCGCTTCTTTGACTCCGCCTGGCGAGCGAACACCAACGGCATAACGCAAGCAGCTCTTCCAGAGTCTTCTCTGTTCTGATTCGAAGACCTTCCATACGATCGCCTGCTAGCGTTGCCATGACAACATGAATGAGCGGGTAGAGGAGAATGGGCTATTGCTTTGAGCAACGGTTCGCTCTGAAAAAGAAGACTTACACTACCTCAGTCACTTAGATGCTCCGGCCCATAAGAGCACGTGTTTCGCGAGAGTTGTTTCAGTTTGTGTGAAGTGTCAATGAATTAAAATCAGTGATAGTATATCTTAAATTCGTGGTTTTGTTGGATTCGAACTGTTTTGATAAATTTTGTGAAAGCTTCCCTGAACATCTACTGCCAGAACTTAAAGAACTCTATGCTTCAAATTTTTATACATCTCGACTAAAATAAACTGAAGGTGTTTTATTCCTTTGACGAATGCAAAAACAAATCAGTAAGAGACATTATTTGTTACATAAAGTTGAATAAATTGGACATAGTGTTTAGTGAGGTGTACAAATTAGTAGACCTCATATTAAACTTTCCATCAGCAACTGCCGAAAGAAGTTTTTCTGCATTAAAAAGAATCAAGATATATCTTTGAGCCACACAAGGACATGTACATTCGAGCAACTTGGCGATTTTGTCAGTAGAGAAAAACATTCTTTTTAAATATGAAAAAGTACTCAGAAAAAACATTTTATTAAAGCGTAACACTCTAGTTCACACAAAAGAAAAGAAGAATGGAATTCATGTATAAATAAAGTATTCAGAAGAATAATGGCGTTCATGTACAAATAAGTGTTCAAATCCTTTTCCTCATAATTATTTGGTGTCTTGTTATTAATAGCATGTACCTAAAATTTAGAAAAAAGTTACTTCTAATGCTTAACAATTAAAAATTAAACTTTGCAATTAAGTAATACAGTACTGTGTGTGTGTGTGTGGGGGGGGGGGGGGGGGGTAGGTCCCGGACTGACTCAATATACGCCACTGGTACAGTGTTTACCGATAACCAGGCGGAGAGGCATTTCGGTATGGAATATGTCCACCCCGAACTGAGCTGCAGCTCTCACAACTTTGTTGCATGCTCGACACCAAGTGATCCAGGAGTTCATGAGGCAAATTGGCCCACTCCTAGCTCAGAGCACGGATGAGGCCCTGCTTGTTTTCTGTAGAGGGGTTTCGGGCACCAATGCGTCTCTCCGTTACGCCGCAGACGTGTTTGATGGGGTTGAGGTCTGGGAAGTGTGCTGGCCAGTCGATGCAAAGAATATCCTCAGTCTCCAGAAGTGGCACTGTTCTCGTACGATGAGGTGTCGCGTTTTCATCCATGAACAGAAAGTCTTCGCATGCGGCACCACGAAGTAATCGAACATGACGTAGAAAACTTCGTTGCAATATCGTTCGCCCGTTACAGTCCCCTATTCCAACACCTGCAGCTTGGTGCGTCCATTGATCATGATGCCGCCCCACATCGTGACCCCGGCACCGCAGTGTCTGTCTCTTTTCTGCACACTTTTTTTTTCTGCGCTGGTATGCAGTTTTACTTACACGCCAGATCAGCTAACGTATAGAATCCAAGGACAGACTGAAACGGCTTTCGCCTGTGAAAAGTACATTGGCCCCATTGATGACGTGTCCAATTTCTAAGGATAAGATACCACTGAAAACGTGCACTACGTTGAGCTCTGGATAGACGGACGCAGATCACAGGCCTTAGGACATGTAGCCCTATATGTCGCAGACGTCTTGCCACAGTTTATCCGGATAACCACGTTCATGTGCTGGAATTAGGGGCGACAGTTTATCCGGATAACCACGTTCATGTTCTGGAATTGGCTACACGCAAGCTGACCGTTCTGTAGTGTAATTAGGCACCATCCCACCTTCGATCATAATTTGGTATCACACTACTGGAATTTGAAACTGCCCCAACCAAAAGGAATTGGCGTATCAGCATGCAGATTTCCAGGTGTGGGCAGGCAGGAGGGATATGCAAACCATTCGAGTATACAACCAATCGCGTAGCATATGCGAGAGGAAAACGGGCAAACACGGCCCGCAGAGGTCATGCCATGTCGGGTTATCCGGGTTGTACGAAACAAAGCAATGGAGTATTGAGGGCTACTAATACATACCCAAGGGCCGAATATGCCTCGTAGACCTCGTCCATAACCTATCACCACCTGGAAGCATTTGAAAGAGAAAGGATCGTAGACCTACACTGCCGGCCACCCAAAATGCAACACCAAGAAGGACACGAGATAGCAAAGCCAGATTTACTGGACACATAACAACAGATACAAAGATTAAACGATTAAGCGCACAGGCCCGTGCGACTTGCGGAACACGCAGACATCAATAGTTCGTGTGGCTTCCATGGCTGGCAATAACAGCAGCTACACGCCGCGGCATCGAACGAAAGAAGCTTTGGATGTGGGCTTGTATTATGTCGGTCCAGGCTGCTTCTACAGGTTGCCACAGTTCATCAGGCGTAGCCGCGGGTGGTGTTTGCCGGGCCACTCGGTTGCCGATCAGCGACCAGACGTGTTAGATGGGTGACATATCGGGAGAACAGGCGGGCCATGGCAGCAGTGACACCTGGTGGGCCGTGAAGAATTGTTACACGATGCGTGCCACGTGCGGGCACGTTGTCATGTTGAAACGTGGCCGCTGGAAGGTCTTGCAGGTAAGGGAGGACTACAGGCTCCAAAACTTCGGAGATGTAGCGGTGGCTGTTGAGTGTACCGGCGATGCGTACCAGAGAGGTGTGGGTGTCATATCCAATTGCGCCCCAAACCATAACGCCAGGTGACGGACCGGTATGGCGATGCATAATGCAGGCGTCATTCAGTCTCTCGCCGCGGTGCCGTCACACGCGTATCCGACCATCGTGGTGTTGCAGGCAGAAGCGGGATTCGTCGGAGAAGACAATGTCGTGTCATTCCGTAGTCCAGGTGCGGCGTTCAACGGCCCACTGCTGCCGCACTCGACGGTGGTGTAACGTCAATGGTAATCGGAGCAATGGGGGCCGTGCGACAAGTCCCCGCTCCTGCATACGACGTCGAACGGTACGTGCTGACACATGTTGTTGAGCAACACACCCTAATTCCTGCGCTAACGTTCGTGATGTGGCGGTGCGAGCCGTCAATGCCCGCCGCACAACATGCCGGTCCTCTCCTTCGGTGGTGTGCCGCAGCTGCGGCATTCGCTCACGTCGGTCCGTCCGTCCCTCCTGCACCCACCGAATCCATACTCACCTCACTGTGGCTGGATGTCGTCCCACACGTGCGCCGATGTCTCGGTACGATAAACCGCTGTCGCAATAAGCCACTATTCGTCCTCTGTCGAACTCCGAAACGTGCTGGAATGACTGCCGCATTCTGTGACGTGACATCAGGAAGCTTCCCACGCACATGCCCGGCAGCACAACACACTTCCACTACTTATACCCCGCCTTCTGTGCACCCTTTTTATAGTGTTTCTCGGTGGCGTGCCGGGCGCACATGATTTGCATATGCCCTGCAATGCTCATCGTTTGCATGTCCTCTTGCGGGCGACGCATGCTGCGAATTTCAGGCCAATCGGATGCTTCCTTCTTGGTGTTGCATTTTGGGTGGCCAGCGGTGTATATGAAATTTGTTGATCGATTCTCCGAATCGTAGACCATGTGCATCGGGGTGCTAAAATTGTAGGACGTTCTTCATCTCAAAGAGTACACTTGTGACACTTATATATATTAAGGTAATACAACGTAGTTTGTCACAAGTTTTTACGTGCCATTCGTCCTGATGAAACTAGGTCAATACCCAGCGAAACCATGGTCGGCTTGAAAAAATAAATAATTGGGACAAATTACGTTGTATTAATATATATATATATATATACAGTAGGACGTTGTCGGCAACAAAGTTTGCTAGAACGATTCGCCAGCCGCAGTAGCGGGACCTTTGCAGTCTGTCAAATGTCAGCATCCCACATAGATCTCCGTGTTCGCTGTCACACAGTGGCGGAGGGAGCCAGAATCTACTGCAGAAAGCATTTGATGAAATGCGGCGGCGACTATGGATACACCCGTCACGACCAGGGCAGTGAATCAAAGATTGCCTGTGCAAGTCTGCGCTCCCGGAAGCCGTTGCGACAGTTGCCTTAGACCATAGGGATCACCTAGCTCGGCTGGTGTGGTGTCGTTGTAGAGCTTCGTAGCAACAGGAATGGCACCATGTCGTGTTCGGTGATGAGTCCCGATTCTGCTTCGGTGCCGTCGATTGCCGAGCACGCGCCTGGCGGAAACGTGGCCAAGACACAGTGAGGTTCCAGCTGTTCTTCGCAAGCAAGCACACTACTCGCTTACCAGGCATCTTCGTATTTGGCGCTAAGAGTTACGTTGGCTTGGCATACGTAAAACGGGCACGGCAACGGTCCGGTGGTACGTGGATGACATTTTACAGTACATGTCGTTATCATTACAGAGTGGCCGTTTTCAGCGAGATAACGCTATCGCTAGCATCTCATGTGCGTGCCTACAAGGGGTCCATACGCTTCCATGGTCAACGAGATTTCCGGACTTATCACCTATTGAGCATGTATGGGACCTCCCCGGATGGTGCATGCAAGCCTCTACTCGTCCGAGCTGGAATGTATCTGAATTATGGGACAAGGTAAACGTTGCGTGGTCTGATACCCCAGGACACCATTAGAGGGCTGTATCACTCCATGACACCCAGTGTGTGTCATGGTGGTCACAATAGGTATTGACTGCTGTCACGTGATCTTGTCTTGTAGCCTGCAAAACTGATGCACTGCCTTGGAAACTGAATCATGTATTATCCACTTCACGTTTTATGTCTCAAGAAATTTTTTATTCATTCAGCTCGCTCTTTCTGTGCGGAGTGATTTCAGTGTCGAGAAGAGTACTTGTGACTTCCACAGTTTGCAAATTCTAGTGTGTTGTGGCAGGTGATAAAATCGTCATGCATAAAATGAAAAAACTCAAATTTGCTTTATGTACAGGAAATGCATACATACCTACAAGTTTTCTAGCTTTTTCTTTTTCTTAATAATGTTCACAATCCATGTAAATAGACGATATTTCAAATTACATTCCTCAATTGACTGTGCAAGACAAAACCTATAATGCGTAGTGTTAAGAAAATTTGAAATAATATGAGAAACCTTTCGCAGCGGAAGAGCTCTCCAACAAAAAAATAATTTTTCAAATCGGAAACTTAGAAGCAGAGATATAGACAATTATAAGATATGCATCGACGCCCCCCCTAGCAGGAAAAATATGCATTATTTTAAGAAGAAATTATTCTCAAAAGGTTTTTCGATGTGAGCGGTATCAGTCCAGGAAATAATTTCTTTATTGGAGTTTTCAGGAGCTCAGACTTTGCTGTAAATACATCAGAAGCAGAAATTAACACTTATGGCCCCTGGTGGCAAAACCATTCTTTACCAAATATTAGAAATTATTATATATGAAAAACATTTCCCATCAGGAGCTGTATCAGATGCAGAAAGAATTTTTCGAATCTGAGTTTTAGAAGCCGAAATATCGGGAAAAACGCAATTTACATTTACGCTCACTAGCGGAGAGTCTATGAATTACTTGAAAATTTTGCAATTATGTGAAAAACACGTCACACCGGAAACTATCCAATAAAAAACGAATTTTTCAAATTGGGCCGTTAGAAGCAAAGATATTGAAAACAAAATGTACATCTAAGCCCCCTGGCGGAAAAACCATGCAATATTTAAAAAAAAATATTTTTTTATCGACGTGAGTGGCATTGGTCCATGAAAGAATTTTTTTAATCGAGATTTTCTGCTCAGGTTTTGTGGCAAATATATCAGAAGCAGGAATTTACACTTACGGCCCCCTGGTGGCTAAACCATTCTTTACCAAAAATTAAAAATATATGCAAAAGATTTCCCATCGGGAGCTGTCGGCGTTGAAGAAAAACATTTTCAAATCGGAGTTTTAGAAGTAGAGATATCGGAGAAAACGCAATTTAATTTTACGCCCCCTAGCGAAGAATCTATGCGTAACTTGAAAATGTTATTATACCTAAAATACACTTCGACATAAATAGAATCGAAAGGTAAAATAATTTTTTCAATCGTATGTTTAGAAGTAAATACATGGAATAAAATGTATTTTGAATTCGATATCATCTGCATTTACCCGCCCCCTAGCGGCGAAATATTACCTCGTAAAAAAAAATCGAAATAAAGTGAAAATCCTGCAAATAAGTCAACACACAGCAACCGAAAAATTGTTTTTCAGTCACCGCCAGGGAATTGAATCCCGGATTTCTCGATATCTGGCCGAGTGCGTTAGACTTACACCACGGTGGCCAACAAAAACGCGCTCGGCTAGATATCGAGAGATCCATGGTTCAATTCCCCGGCGGTGACCGAAAAACAATTTTTCGGTTGCTGTGTGTTGCTAAAACGTGGAAAGAGCGATGTCTTTGTTTATTAACGAAATAAAGGATCATCATGCGCATTTTTCAAGCTTCCCGATGCAAAAAGAATTTATCAAATAGGACTAATAGTTGCAGAGATATGCGTGTCCACAGACGGACGGACAAATCGATAACAGAAGCACGATCTTTTTTTACAAAAGACGTGCTAAAAAGTCAAGTTTGGATGCGGGAAATAAAGAAGATGTCAAAGCTACAAGGTCAGCTGTTGCTAAGTTGCACGTGAAATGGGTGTTGCGTGTTCCAGCTTCTCGTAGCGCGGTGCAAAACTGCAGTACATGGTCTCCGGCTGATAGCTCTTGAGGGTAACGCCTGCGATCGTACATGTAAAAACACATGCAAAGCTGCTGCTCTCACTAGTTAGTAAAAGGATTGAAGTCGTTGAGTCTCTCACTGATTTGCACTCTAAAGTCGTTGAGTCTCATTAAAGTAGTTGAGTCTCCCATGCTGCTTTGCACTGCATGAAAAAGTTTCAGGATTTATTTGGGTTTACTTTCCAGATATTATAATAATGCTTCAAGGTCGTGTGAACGTTGTGCCATATCTTAAGCAGTTCATGGGAAAATATCCTTTAGCTACGTCACTATATAGATACTGAATCTTTTGTCTTTTAGTAGCTGGTGTAAAGACGATGGAGTGGTCTCAAGAAATGTTTGCACCTCGTCAATGCAAAGTGAAAATTGCCCAGTCTTTCAGCCAAGATAACAGGATTCTTTTTTTTTTTTTTTTTTTTTTTTTTGATTGGAGGTTTATTTTTCTCAGGATACAGAGATTACACAGCAACAAGTACAAATCATGCATGGTTTATAGCATGCCAAATGATCAATGTACACGGAGATAGACAGTGTTGATCATCCAACAGATTGTGAACAAGTATACATCAAACATGTATTTTACAATATGCCAAATGACCAATGTACACAGATAACCAGTGTTGGACAAGTAACACATTGAGAGCCAGTGCCGAAAGACAAACATCCATGCCTCACCGGGATTCGAACCCGGACCCTTCTCGGACGAATTGTCAATAAGGCAGCGCCACCGGGGCGGCATTTTCATTACTGAAAAATCATTAATTATAAAAGGACAGGGTACAATTTTGCCAAAAAAAAAAAAAAAAAAAAGATGGGGTAGTCTTTGACTCGAGCATTTTTTAAATTTATTTATTAACTTCAAGAGTAAAGTTGTACGTAGAAATATGAAGACACTAAGTACAATTTCGAAGCTCACTGTAGTTTCAGGGAAGTTAGGAAGGCATTTTTAAAATCTTAAATGCCGAAAGCATGCACAATTTTAATATGAGAACGGAATTTTCAAGCATGAAAGACCCCCCTCCTCCCCCTGTATCTTTCTAGAATGAATCTGGATTTAATAAAATAATCACATCAGAAATTCTTAAACTGAAACCAAAAATTGGAGGGTGGGGGAGGTTTGCACAAGAAGCCAATATACTGAGCAAAATAAAGCTTTGATCATAATACTTCAGTTTCTCGCAGTCACGGTTTAATTTCGAATAGCAAAACTGCTGCTTTAAAAAGAAGGAAAAGCTAGTTCTAGGTCATTCTGGTTGTCATCGGCTTTGAAGTTTCGGCAGTTTTTATTGATTTCCATCCAGAATTCCTTCACGAATTGCTTCAGCTGGCTGAATTCTTTGACATTTTGCATTTCTTAATGTTGTCATGCTTCTGAAATGTTTGTGATTTTTTTTATTGCTGTTTATCATGCTTGTAGTAATGATTTACTGTGCTCTTGAACCATCAGATTCTTCCAGCCCTGGGGAAACTCCGAAAAGGGGAACAAAACCAATACATCCGGCGCCGCCACTGATGCCCCCTAGCGTCCTCTCGTGACAAAGACCGGATTCTTCAGTGGTTCTCGAAGATGGCAGCACAGTCGGCTGTATTCCATGCTCCACGTGCTAGGAGTGTCATCCCCATTGGTGGCCAACTTAACAGTGTGTGCGTTCCGAGGCAACTGCTGTGCTTAGTGGTGGAAGTGGCATCGGCAGAAAAATTGTGACCTTCCTGTGCGTGCGTGTGTGTGTGTGTGTTGAAATCCAGTTTTCCTTCTCCTTCATGATCGGTCAACACTTGCAGTCTGGAAGTTTCATGCAGGCCAGCCAAAAAGAAAATAATAACAATAAATTCCACGTTATCTGTCGTGAGCTCAGCAACAACCTCCGTTCGTGCCTTGACTACGATTCCCATCAGCAATGGAAAACAGGTGCAAAAAATGAATTTGTGCATCACTGTAAAATATAGGTGAGAATAAAACACATCGGCAGTGGAACAAATCAGTCTTTTTGCAAAATCTGTTCAACTTTTACCCAAAAGAAGACCTCAGAGGAGAGTGTGGGGAAAAAAAGTTTGGTTATAATATCATTGGGATATTTTTAAGTGACAATCTTCAGTGCTTCTCAGTAATTTTCGTTCAAGGAATACACGAAATCAGTTTGTCGTCACAGCTAATGTGTGCTCCTTTCTTCGAAGCTCACGTCTTCAAATAAAATGTGTGTTGTCCCCTGCATACTATTTTCCCCACTGTTACTATGTATTCTATTCAGCCGCCTTTTGTGATCCCAAAAGGGAAGATTGCAAGTTTGGGTACGTCTCACTCCTCATTCGAATATTGATTTTCGTCTTTTGTGGGAATTGCTGAACACTGTCCGATGTGGAGGTTTGTGTCCTGCTGTTCCACTGAAATTTCAGAGAGCTGTCTGCTCCTTATGGAAAGGGGCTGACTCCTATCTGAATCTCCCGCCGCAGAGAGCCAAACGTATTCCTTGGGATTACTTATTATTACACTGCTGTTCTCATGGGGTTCTAGGTTTGTATTTGCTGATGTGTTTGCGCGTGCCTTAAGTGTGCTGAGCGATTTATTCACAAACAATCGCAGCGGAAAACGCTCGTATTCCTCACGTTCGTTGTAATGGATATCGAGGTAGTCAAGTACCTGTCTGAACTTAATCAAAAAATTCGGAAAGGATGTACTGCGCACATCACCAAAAGTGGAAGGCTCTATTATATGAAGTAAGTTCATTTTTTTAAAATATACGTAGTTTAAATCAATTATGTGATTGCGGTGTGCTGTATTTATTACTTTTGTCATCTGTATCATTTAAAAGTATTATCTGTTCCTCACATAATACTTTTTTGTTTTACAAGCTTTAATGACAAAATATATTTAGCAGGTAAAGATCCTTCATATGTATCTCGAATCTTATTTTTTTCTTGGAAACAAGTACCTTATACCTGCTGAGTTAGTTACCTCTCGTGCTGTGGTGGAAGTGACGTTTTGAACTAAGGGAATTAATGCATAATCACGGAATGGTGTTGTACGATGATTTGCGATGCTGAGTGCCCTCCAGAAGGAGGAAGTATTTTCACTGGAAAAAAATATTTAAATACTAAATTCCAGACTTAACAAATTCCGATTAAGAAGTTAAAAATCCTTAGACATCAAAAATATAAATGTCTTTCTTTCTTGTTAGTGGAATGAACATAAGATCATACTCTTGTATTTACCCCCCCCCCTTGATTTCCATCACTGTTTACACCAGTTTTGCAAATTTCGCATTTATTAACCGATGCTCTGGTTCTTTTGTAAACTAATAGTGACAATATAAAGAATGAAGTGATGTTTTTGTTGTTATCCTGATAGAGGAGAGAGATCCTCAGTTCCCGACTTCGTTTTGTCTTTCGTGATAAACCATTTATTTGCCTTCGCACCTGTCTTAAATTTATCTAAGCATAGGAATGCTTCTGGGAGTTATTAGGTGTGTATTAATTTCTCTATAGTCATTTCCTTGAAAAAAATACAAGGAAAAGAAATGGATTCAAAGTCCCATGTCGTTCGGAGATACATATTATTTACGACATGAAAACACGATTTATAAAATCAGATTTTATTTACGGCGTGAAAATAGCAATATCTACAATGTGTTGCATGTGAGCTCGTTTATTGAACAAATAACTTCTGTTCAGTGTATCGTGCCATTCTATGCGAATTTTTTCCCCTCAAAGTGTTTTAATGTTATCATATGGCATTCTAAAACATTTTTACGGTGTCAGAAGCCTCTTTGTGGATATCCATCCTAGAAAAGTTCAATACACTGGTATTTTATGACATTTTCCGGCCACAAAATCCTGTTTCGCATAATTTTTTAACGAACTTTTCGTGAGAATAAGGTCAGGTTAGTATCACGCACATTTAACAGCCATGAGGAAAACAATACCGTGGACTGCACACTTTCTTTGCACGTCACATTTTTCATCCTTTCTGCTTTGTGACGCACAGCGATAGTATCACAGAAACACGTAAGACGTCTGAAATCGCTATATGCAGTGGCGGCGGAACTGCCCGGGCCCGGGCCGGGTCAATAATTTTAGCCAAGATGTTTATTTGGCATATGTTCGATTTTTTTGTTGTGAAGTGCCTAAGAAAGTTGCTCTATGTAAGTGGTCAGGTGGTCCTAATCCTTAACAAATCTCCCTAGGCATTGTTTTTCTTCTGTTTGTTCCGGGAAAGGAGGGGGGTACACCACGATTCGAAATTTCGGGCCCGGTCAACGAACTTCACTTTCCGCCGCCTCTGGCTATATGAGAAGTCAGTGTGTTAAAATAAGAATCAAATTCCATTCGTAACGGTTTGTGATGTCATAGCAGAAAGCTCTCGATATCTGACTAATTGCATATGCTAAATCAAAGCTCCGTTGATACGTTCAAGCATCCATTCACTTTGTTCGTACAGTAAAAAGCAGATAATTAAATACATGGTGCAATTTCTTCCGTTAAAAACGTTCATATGTATCTCGAATCATTTTTATTGGATTCAATTACGAGAACTACGCTATGCTCGTCAATGCATAGGCGTACTGGGGATTACGGGGAGGAGACACTTGGTCCCAATTAAAAACTTGGAAAAATAATAACTAGTCGTTCGCCTTTTAAATGCTATAAAGTGTGACATACAACCAAGGGAACAACGCTACCCGAAAGCAGTCATTCCATACGCAATAACATACAGTCATCTGATGATGGTTTTCATCATCAGATGACTGCATATGATGCTTTGAAATGCATGTTGCTTTTTTTCATCCTCATTAGAGTGAATCAACGCAAACCTTGTAGTTTTGGATATATTAGACATGTAAAAGAACCCCTAAGTTATGGTAGTGGCACTAATGGCAATTGAACAGGAGCAAACATTTTCGGAGAAACTATTTCCGAGAATGCCTCCCCCTCGAAAAGCATCAGTTTACAATAATTTGTGCCCCCCCCTCCCCCAACATTTTTGGTCACGGTACGCCAATGCGTCATTGCATCCTGAATGAAGAGGATTAAATGTGTATTAACTTTACAAAACTGCTGCTAGGTCAAAGGGATTTAAATGATAAGTTATTGGTAACTGAAGAAAATACAGTGTCATAGTCATTATGAGGAGAATATCCGATTTCATGTCATAACTCATTTAGTAGGCATTTCCTAGAGCTACGTTAATCAGGCTTTCATTTATTATTTTCAATAGAGAGTTATTCGTATGTTCTCAGGAGTTTTGCACCTGCAAGTAGATCTGCGTTCGTTCCCTTTGTGTCTTCGCTAGATCTGTATTATTTCATTTTCTTTTCCTCTATCCTTCTTATTATTCTCCAGCAGGCGCGCAACTAGAAATTCTTTCAAGGGGTGGGGTATGATATCGAAGAAGGCTGTATGAACAGTACGCCAATAAATTACATGCAATATCAATGTATTCATATCTTTTGGGCAAAAAAATTTTTGCTCTAATTTGTGTCGCTAAAAATTTAATTGCTTTCTTCAAAAGAAGTATCCTTATAGAGCACATTAAAAAAAATATCCTTATTGAACGAATTGAAGTACAGAAATTAGCACAGTAATGTATAATAAAAAAGATTAAATAGTAAATTCCATTAGGAATAATCAGATAAAAATTGTCCGAGATCAAAGCAACTGAGTTTTATCTTTTTATTATTACTACTATTTTTGTTCTGGTGTTATTCAATGCCTGATTATTACAGGGGCATGAGGGGCAGCTGCCGCGGGCCCCAACTCTAACTACTATGCTCCAAAAATAATAACTGCACTTTCGAAAATTGCCACAAAACTTCATTACATAAAGATGCAAAAAATGTACTGGAATGCTACCCAACACGTTTAGGATAAGAGTTTTCCGATGAACTACATCAGTTCAGTTCTACAGAAGAGAAAGGCTCAGAAATGTTCAAAACATTTAATGACCTGTATTTATCGTCTGCATTTGACAATTTGGAAACCTCATTGAGAATATTTTTAACAATTTCCATACCCAATTGTACTGGAAGAAGGTCTGTTTCATTATCAAAAGAGGCTAAAATCGTCCTTTAGATCGTATCTTAAACAACAAAAGAAAGAAAAAGCTGTCAGAGTTTCCGTTGCTGATAGTGATATAACAGGCAAGGTTAGTTATAATGACATTATAGATAGTTTTTCAGAAAGTAAAATTCGAAGGAACATGTAGTGTGATTTTGTAAGATAAAGGTGTGTGTAAAGAGCAACGTTTTAGTTTGTACAATATGATATAAATTATTATTGAACAGAAGGTAAAAATAACTTTTACGAATAGGCAATATCATATATTAGGTGTACAAATAAGTTTTAAAGCGTTTTAAGACAACGCAATGTGTAATGTTAGAGAAAACAACAATACCTTTACGAATCAAAACAAGCGCCGCCATCATCTATCACCTTCCGCCATCGGTCGGGCAACTGACGGATGCCAGCTATGAAGAATACTTCGTCGTGTGACGCGATGGAGTCGTCAACATATTTTGCACTTCGTCACATGTCTGGAGCCGTACAGCAGACAAACCATGTTGCATTGATCGGAACAAATGATAGTCTGAAGGGGCTATGTCGGGATTATACGCCGGGTGCTCCAAAACTTCACAGCCAAGAGTCAATAACGTTTCCTTGAGCGATTTCGGGAAATGCGGCCTAGCGTTGTCTTGCAGTAATTTCACGGAACGTAATCCTTTGCCTGTGAATGGACGTTTACGACAGATTTCCTGATTTATTCGCAGCAATTGTTGCTTGTAGCGATCAGCACTAACAGTTTGACCCTGTTCCAATAGTTCATAATAGAGCACACCCTTCATATCCCACCAGATGCACAGCAGAACTTTCTTGGAGTGAATATTGCGTTTCGGTGTCGAAGTCGTTGATTCACCGGGGTCTACCCAGTGATTTTTTGCGTTTGGGATTGTCGTGCCATATCCACTTTTCATCACCCGTAACGATTTTACACAGGAAAGACTTTTTGTGTTGTTTATTCAACTGATTCAAACACTTCATGACACGCTCATCCTTGTTCCTCTGGCTCAGGTCATTTCCCTTCCTTCTCAATCTTTCCCATTGCCCGTAAACGATTGGAAGTGTTTTTTGAGTTATCCCCAGTTGTTAAGCTATATTTTTTTTGCGTTTGAGACGAATCTTCATCCAGCATTGCTTGCAGTTCCTCATGTGCAACATTCTGCTGGGCGCCGCTACGTTCTCGATCGCTAACATCAAAATCACCTGCTTTAAACCATCTAAACCAAAACTCACACGTGCTTTTTGATATAATATTCCTCCCCAGAACAGAACAGAACAGATCGATGCACATGCTTTTGCAGCACTTTTTCTTTGATGAAATTTGTAACGAATGCAGTGTCGAATAAATGCAGTATCGCTTGCCATCTTTCACCTACCGATGTGCAAGTGCGTCTGAGTGTTGGGCAAACTTCTGTGTCACATTTTATACTCCGGACCAGTTATGGTTAGATGACATCAACGCGGGGAAATGTCGGATATGTAAATTAGCTACCTATACGTCACACAAAAAACGCTTTAAAACTTATTTGTTACCTAATATATTAAATGCAAAGAAGCCATAGTTCAAGATTAAATAAGTTTTAAGCACTGTTTTAGAAATATATCTTTGCAAAATAAATAAGAATTCTTTGCAAAAATATTTCAGAATTTTTAATGTGGGAGTCCCTTTAGAAATGTCTGTCCCGGGGCCCCATACAAGCTAAGTCAGGCCCTGGTGGTATGTTTCGTTGAATGCTCACAATTACTTCCAGAAAAGGGACTCGTCATGGACTTGGAAGCTAGACCGCAGACATCCAATTTGTCGGACGAATTTTAGTGCCGAGCGGTTGGCAACAGAAAATCCGAAATTTCCTCCATGTTATTGTATAACTTAAGGGGTATACCCTAGTGGATCAGAACAGCTATGGGTTGGGATCATGCCATAGAGCGTTATTGCAGCCCCGACACAGGATAAGTTTATCCCAATTTTTGTCTGAGTGGGATATATGGGCAATGGAAAAATGTTTCTTTGCTCAAAAGTCAGGTTACGGGCAGAAAACCTGATGACGTGGGAACGCAGAACGTTTACAGTTTTGTCTCAGGAGGGCTCAGTGGAAAAGAAAACTGAATCAAACTAAAAGATAACAAAATAGAATTGCTAATACAAATCCTAAAATAAAATTCCGTCCCTATTCGCCAGGTCATATTTACGTCGTAACTCAGACTTTTTCTAAGCTATGAATTATGGCAAAGGCCACAGAAACATTTATGAAAACGTAAGTTTAAAAACGAACTGTAACTGTTTGAATACCTGATTAATTATCGATTTTTTTCAAAGGGAACGAATCTTAAATGATATGTATGAGCTGATGTCATGGAATTAGTAAACACAGAACGAAATCCCATGTTCATTTTTTACTGTTTTAACACCGAACTGCGGTGATAGAGGTTCGTACGATTTAACTTTTTCTCTTTAAGAGTTTGGCCTGCATCAACGCCTGGAGGATAGGAAAACTTAGGCATCCCAAGTCAGGGACTACTATTTTCAGGAACGACTGTGGAGAACCAGTTCAGTAAGAACAGTTACAACAGACGTCACGTCATATCCAAGAATGGAACCCATGCTAGCAATACGAAGTGCTTGCGCCACGGACTATTCGATCACCTCTCACGATTCTAAAAAAACGATGTGTCAGCAGACGGTTCCACTGCGTGGAATACTAGGTAAAGGAAGCAGGGTGACTTACATGCTTAGCATTTAATGAACCGTAAATACCACTCCAGCCATTGCGCCAGTTTTAATTTCGAATGATGGATCCATTCTGATCTGTTTCTTTTTTCTTTTAAGTACGATGCCGTACAGTACAGATTCTTGGCCAAAGACGAATGGAGAATAAACTAAACGTTGCATAAATGGATCTGCTACAAGGAAAAAGCGGGACTTACGGTTGCGATCATGAAGCCACCTTTAAATTCCTGAAGAAAGGAATTTAAAGAATGAGATGACATAGGACAAACTTGGGCGGAGAGGAGAGATCCGTAACAGCGATCCTGCCGTACTGTAAGGCTAATAATCCTGCAGAAAAACAAATGTGCACGCGCGCGCTCTTCAAAATAGAGTACGTTCCCAGGATGATTAGTGATTTTTTTCTTTCTTCCGATCATCGAATTCAGGGAGATAATCCTGTTATTCTTTTCACCTTCCTAAGATTCCTTAGAATAACTGAGATTTCCTTTTTCTGTTAGCTTGATTCCTAGAGTATATTGTGATCTGTCTTCCCGAGTGTATATAATTGTGAACTTTTCTCCTGTTGGTGTAGTTCCTGTGGATTTTTTGTGAACATTTTTTTCTGCTATAGTGAAGTATCTTTCGCCATTTCTTCACATTCAGATCCAATATCTGTGGATGAGATATTGGATCAGATGTTTTTGTTGCCATATTCAGATACAAAAGAAACGAGGATGGCTATATTTAAATATTTTACGATTTATATTCAGGTGGGTTACTTTCTAAGTGTAGTTGAATTTTTGTTTCTTTCGGCAAGATTAGCGGAATCTGACTGCTGGTTTTTAGATTTCAGCGAAAAATACCACTAGAGTTTGCATGCGTTATCCCATTGAAAGAACCCAGGATCTTACTTAAGTTTTGAACACGAATGCCCACTTCTTCCAACAACAGCAGTCTTTCTTAGAGGAAAATGGAATTTAAGTATTCTTTTCCCGATATTAATATCAAAAGACTAATGGATATCTGAAACAATATTACACTCAGACAACAATTAATCATCATATGTGTAAGTAAAAATATCTATACAACTATGTACACACACTGTGCTGCTAAATGGAATCGGGGTATCGTAGAAAGCTGTTCCTTTAACCGAGTTGTCAGAGGCGGAGAGTTCAGGCAAATCATCCGAAATAGGCCCGAGGTCGTGTCCCGGATGAAGCACAGTGTGCGTGTTTGTCTTATGGATCTGGTTCTGTCACTTCCTTGGAACTAGTGGACCTAAATTAAAAACAGGCGACTTCTAACAGTTTCAGATGCTTGTAGTGGATCGTAAAAACTTCAAGTAAAAAGAAGAAGAAAGAAAAAATTGAGAGAGTACCCTGGTACTGTTTGTAGATAATTAATGTTATGCGTATTTCGCATGCCAAGAGGTTTGTGGGTGTCAAATAAAACGAGTGATTCGAGAGTATGTATTTATTAACGTACATCGCATTTATTCACGTCACTCACTGACACATTGAGCGAGCGGAATTAGATCATAACATACAAAACATTTACTGATTCCTGACCATGAACGGTACTTAGGTAGGTAGATTAATGGAAGTCATTGTCTTAAAACCAATGAAAGAAGATGTGTGAGTCATAAAAGTAAATATTTACTAAATTATGGTGGCAGCAATTGTAAGTATTTCGACTGTTTAGTTTTTCAAAAACAATATTATTATTATTGCTATGTATTATTCAGATTTAGACAAACGTAAGAAACGACCCTGATACCGATGAAATGTGATGTAGCTACGAAAGTCCATCTGCGCATGCCCAAACAAAAATCTGATCTCAAGTTAGAAACAAAAGCTAAATCGCAAGTGTGTTAATGAGGAGGATTGGTAACTTTTGATCTAGGATATCCACAGGTTACACCCCATCGCGTTATACATCATTTTAAAACTCTTATCAATAGCAGATAATTTCCCCCTTCACACACACACACACACAACCCCACTTGTGTAGGTGGAGAGAAAGCCAAACGTCGCTACGACGTACTGTTTTCGGGATATTTGAGAAAATCAGCTTAGGTGGCTCACCGACATTATTTTCGTTGTATCTAAATTTTTTACTTGGGACTTCCTTTACTAGTGTCGAGAAAATGATAAAAAAAAAAAAATCTGAGAAAATACAGACAGATATAAAACTATTGCCCGTTTAGTAAAGTTTGGTTATACATTTCGCCTGTATCACAATGTCTATTCCTAGTATAGTGAACTGTTAATCTTCTTGAGAAGTTATGTTTTTTTCTTCATCTCGCGACGTCCTGAAATAGCTCATCTAACATCCATAAATGATTCCTCTGTTGTACGTCCAGTTCGTTCCGTTAGTACTCAAAGAGGTGTAGATCGAGTGTTCGAGCTGGTCACTACATTCAAGGTACGTTGTTGTCCGCCTGTGACGAGGGTATTTCCGTCGGGAAACAAGCACGTCCCCCAGGGCACGAACTTCTGGCATCTCGAACTTAGTCCAGTTTCGAAATCCAATAAGGTGTGCGTGTTGTGCTTGTTCTAGTGACACTGGCGTCGTTCGCTTCCGGAATCAGTATGTCAAAATTCATGTTTGTTGTACAACTAGCATTAGATACTCATAGAGGCCAATTTCGTAAGTGCAGGATGTACAGCACCATGCGAGCCAGCAAGGCACACCCAACCTATTTTGGTATTTTCCATAGAAGACACTGTGTGTTAGTTTCATAATACGAAGAATGCACCCACATCCTCACATCGCCATTACTATGCTTTGCAGTTGGGAGTCCTGCTCGTAGTGTTTGGTAGCCTGATGCCAAAGCCAGTTTCTTCCATCCGATGAAAAGTGACTTAGGGAAATTCATTGGTCCAAAGTTCCATTAGCCCGAAGATCAGTTTTTGTTGTTTAGGATCCACTACTAGGCGTTAATTATTTTAATTAGGAGTTTGTGGGCACTAGACCTCCCACGGAATTTCAGCTCATGCGACATCCTGTGCAGCGCCGTTCTCACTGACAGTCTCGGTTTTGTACCCTGTTGGATCTCTTGAGTGACAGATTTGAAGCTTTTCTTGAGCAACCGCTTTACAAAAACATGCTTTAGTTTTAAAGCATTTTCTGTTAAAACACGTAAAGATTGATTCCGGTGTTTCTAATCATTGTTTATTTCCGCACAATGTTCCATAATGTTGTGCTGGGGGAGTTTAGCGTTTCAGAAATCTCAGGTCCAAATCGGACGCTGCCTCTGACCACTCGGTCCCTGGAAAGGGTTCCTAGGGTGTCCCAATACTTCGTCGTTTCATAATTCGTCTTTTGAATTATTTTCTGTTTGTGTTTTTGTAATTGGTAGTGTGAAATGAGAAAAAGTCGTTGCCTTGTGTGTGGGCGTAACGCTGAGGGCGTTGAGTAAGCTGCATGCGAAACATGCGTGTGATTAGCATCCCGAGGATTTGGATCAATCACCCGAAAATTCTCGTTAAAATGGTATTTTACATAATGCTTTAATAATTAGTTACATCCCTTCCCATCAAATTGTGTTATGAGTACATCCATAATCATGATGATGGTGATTGGTTGAAACGCGTAAACATCAATGAAGTCAGATGTACCTAGGTTTGCATTGCAGGCATTCCTGGGTATGCCTGCCCTGTACTTGTGCCTTGAATTTTAGTAGTATTGTTTTATTTCGAAGACCTAGGTGGTTTCAATGCACGCACGCACGCACGCGCGCGCACACACACACACACACACACACACACACACACAAACAAACAAACATATTTTCTACTTTTATAGTGTTTGAAATTGCAGGGTGCGCCCAGACACACTAGTGTGTTCGGTGGTTTCGCCCATGATTTACATATACGTTTGAAGCACGAACTGAGCGACAGTCGAAATGAAGGAACTTTTACTGCTTGTCATAGGTGGTTGAACACCTCAAATGCTACATCATCGTCATCAGCACCAAAATTTCTTCGCAGGAGCTTCAAGAGGTATGACTGCGAATCGGTAATATTATTTGCTACGATTGATCTTTCACGTAGACGAAGCGAGACTTTGTTCCAGAAGCAAACCTTCTCTCACATTTATTTTCCGAGATAAGAAATCTGCGCAAAGCGTGACGTAAGGCAGGCCGAAGGCCGCCTCACTCTTGGAGGAAACTCAACAGAAGGTTTAAAATTAAAAGTCCTTTGCTTTCCTTATTGAGGAGTTCGAAATGAAGAAATACACCTACATCCTTCACTGCGACAAGCCTGGTGTTAAAACCGAAAACCACGGTCTACCTCCTTATTTTGCAAGAGTATTTTGTACATGATTTTCGTTCTGCTCTAAATACATTTGTGATACGAATGGTGCCCGCCTTCCCAAGAAAAAGAAATACATTTCAGTAATTTCTCTGATATTAATCAATATAAAATTTCTGGAAATTAAAATAGAAATCGGGTTTTTTCCACCCAGTGCAACATCATTTTTGTAGCCCATGGATTCCAGGCACTTGCATTTAATGCGAACTTGCTGCAATGTTCACTGCCTGAACACCTTATTTGGACCGTGGGGGTTTAGGGATAGCGGAATATATCAAATCCATGTAAATATGGGAACTCGTGTAATGCTTAAAGCATGTCGGAAGACTTCAAGAATAGCACGCAACAGAGTCCAGTGAAGATGTAGAAAGAAAAAGACGCCATCCCGGTGCCCTAGTGGTCATAGGCATAGCTTTCTGGCTAGTCGTCCGAGGTCCATCCAGTTTGGAATCCCAGATGAGAAATGGATAGTGCGTTTGTCTTACGGTCAGTCTGTCTCACTTCCACGGAACCAGCTGAACTAAGTTTAGGACTGTCAAGTCCTAAACTCAGCGCCACCGTGGCAGCAGGGGGCAGTGGTCTAAGCGATGGCCTGTGATTATTCGTCCGAGAGTGGTCCGGGTTCGAATCCCGGAAAGGCATGGATGTTGTGTTTGTCTTACGGCACTGGCTCTCTCCCTTCCCTGGAACCAGTTACCCTAAATTAGGGACGGGCGACTGCTTATATATAGCCCATTGAGTTGCTCACGATGGTCGTTAAACCTCCAATCAAATAAATAAATAAATAAATAAATAAAATAAAAAAATAGACCACTGCCCCACCGGGGCGGCCTCCCAATTTGCACTTGGAACCATTAATGGTCAAAGTTCCCCTGTGGTTTCACACTGCACAACAAAAATGATTCACTAAGAAAAGTGTACTATGCTAAAACATTAGAAAATTCCAGACAAAATATAGGAATGTTCAGCTTTTAACTCATGTTCTTATGAGAACAATGGAAAATACAGTGGTTTGTTCTGAAAACTCTGTAGATAATTTTATAGTTTGAATGCACTATGTATTAATTATTACAAGCATATTACTACAGCTTCGTGTTTTAACGGACTTGATAATTATTCACCGTCATAAGTTCTTTGGGGAGCCACTCAGATATCTTAGTCTAGGGGCCTACTCAAATGTCTTAATCTCACTCAAATGTTCGGCCCTGAATAGAAGTCCCTGTTAAAAAATTCTTTAAGAGTTCTATTTGTATTCTAATGATATCTCCATTAGTATTCTAATAACATCTTTGCACAACAGGCTGCATTTAATGGGGGGAACAGGCGTCGGTAAACTCTTTCTATTAGCCTTTGGTGAGGGACAGTCTTGTAAAACTAAGCCCGTAAACGGGAAACATAACTGCTAGAGAAAGTGATGAAAAGGCTTTACAAGAAAACTTCTTTCCTATAGAAGTCTTTCACCTGGTAAAAGAAGCTGTGAAAATTGCTTCTGAAAACGTGTGACCTATTCCTCACTCGCATTTATCTCTCTCTCTCTCCTAAGTTTCTGTTTTCCTACGTAAATTTAGTTTTTTTTTTCTTGTTAAACATTTTCTCATTTAACGATATATTATTTTCCCGAAGAGATTTTGAAAATTTCCCAACACTGTCAGGGAATCAGGGCAGCTTGTAATGTCACCATTGAGTGTTGCGAGCAAGCGAGAGAGAGAGAGAGAGAGAGTTGAACGAAGATAGGTAGTTAATGTGGAGTTGTCGATATGTATATACAGTATATAGCTATTGAAGTGGATGTGATCAACGAATGAACCCAATCATTGATATTGTGTTGAGTGACCTGACTTCCCAGCAGTGGAGTAATAAAAGACGTGGAACTGTGCTTAAATCATCACGTTGATTCTTTCTCTGGCTGTTTGGTTATGGTTATACTTTGGGAAAACGTGATTCGTAACAGCCTTTTGGGACAAACAACTCCTCAATGCAAAAAAAAAAAAGTCAAAGTTATGGTCTGAAATTAAAAAAACAACTGAAAGACATCTTTGAAAAATAATCCGGTAGAAGCTTTTGTGCAACTATATTGTATTGTTTGGTCAAGGTCATTATGTTTTATGAAGGTTACTGGATATTTTTTTAAACCACAGAATTATATGAACAGTGAATCATGATTTATAGTACGAAGTGCGTGAAATTTTCAGCACGAAGAGAGGAAGTGTAAGCAGGTACAATTGTTTGATTTGACAGAATTTTCTTCAGCGAGAAATGACTCTCAGGCCCCGGTGATTGAAACCTTTTGTCTCGGAGGCAGCAACATGCTATCACAATTAACTACGGTCACACAATGCTTTTAGGCAATGCGTGAGGCCGATAGGCACTATCGGCTTGGCGTGCAATATAGAGATATGAAAACAAACGCATTTCCAGTAGTATACTGCGACGGACATTACACAAGAAATATGGTAGACATCAGTGTACTTAAGCACAACTAGGCAACAGAACTTTTTAATTACAAAACACACAGGCGTGTACTCTTACTGAATTAAATAAAAATATTTTTAACAGGAAGTATTTTTTATTAGTTTAATGACAAAATCCATTGTTTTTTAACTTCTTTTTTGTATTAATTTGATTATGTTAGAAGCGATGCACACATATAGCAGCACTCTGCCGTAAGTCCAAAAAGTTGAGGAAAATGGGGCGCACGTGTTTTCAAGAAGCTGTTTGAAACTGTGATCTGGATTGCAGTTTAATTAGGAGAATTTCCACCAATCAACTGTTAATCTTGTTTGCTGAAGAGTTCTAAAGTCACAACGGCCTTTCCCTTGCTGGCAGGAAATATATTGGGGTGCTAAAATTAAAGATGTTTAAAATTTCTTATTTAAATTTAATATTTAAAAATGTTTTTATATCGATAAGGTGTAAAAGGGCATTTTTGGATCTAGCTGGAAAAACCTCTTGATAGGATCATTTCATGGTATTAAAATTTTTCTCCCTCAACGAGTAATTCACAGCATACTTAATGCTTTTTAAAATATCCAGTTTTTATTTGCATTACAAGTGCTGTGAGATGCAGTTCACTTTAAATTAAATGGTCTTAGCATGCGATTAAAAATGTGAAGACATTTAATCTCACCGATCGGGAAAAATCTGAAATAAGTGGAAAATAATATGAGCAGAAACTCACCGTTTCGCATGACCTACAAGATATTTTTTTTCTAACTGGAATGACTTCGTCACTTCAAAGATTCAAAAATGCTTTTAGAGTACGTAGTCGAAAGATCATGAACTGTATTTAAAAGGAAAATACATCGTAATTTCGACGCACAAATTCTTTTGATGATTTATAGCCACAAAACAACTTTTTGAAAATCTAATAGTGAAAAACAAAATTGCGAAAGCTGAGAGAAAGTCTATCAAATTGTCACCTTTTTACGAAGAACGCCAAAAAACTGTGAGCCGTTCCCGTGGCGCAGTTGTCTGAGCGTTGTCTTCTAACGGTTCGTACGTGAGGGGGCGCTGGTTCGAATCCCGGTGTGGCATAGGTGGTGTGTTTGTCTTACGGCGCTAGGTCTTTTCCCTCCGTGGAACCAGTGGCCCTTAATTAGGGACAGGCGATTGCTTATAGTCCATTAAATTGCACCCTGTGATTGTTAAACATTCAAACAAAATTAAAAGAAAAAAGCGGTGATCAGTCGAACAGCCAACTAACTAAGACAAATGATTTAGGCATTTTTTGTAAGGCAAAGTATCAGAAAAAAGAATTAATGAGTGAGTAAGTCAGCGAGGAAAATGTGAAATTCATCTCCGAGTGTGGACAGAAACAGAGCACAAACGTTTTCCGATTTCATGGTTCAGGAGCGTTGAAACCGGACAATTGAAGGCCTGGAAGTGATTTGTTCGCCTGAACGAATCCCGTTTTCAGTGAATCATGCTGACTTGTATTTATCGAGCTCGGTGAAAACCATAGGTGGCCATCAACTCGTCTTGCAGTTCTAAAAGCATCGGGTGCCAATAGTATTGTGGCCTAGGAATTGCTTCGCTAAGGATGCTCTGTAAAGTGTAGTTCATTTCTAAAGTTGCTCAACTATTGTACAGTGTTAAAACACTCGTCTACGATTCTGGCGATTTACGATATAATGCATCTTTTCCTCCGTGTGTGCGCATGATGCTTAGATGCGTTCGGCAAACTCCAATGTTTTTGACTGGTATGGAAATAATATTTAAACCCCATCAAACATCTACGGATAATTAATACAGACACTTGACGTGGACTACTTTCACTTGACGTGACTTCTCTTTGAACATGTATGGGACGAGCTGAAACGTCCACCTTTGTACAGTTACTTGATGTTGTGCTGTCCACATGTCTGGTAGTACTGTTTGCTGTCTTTCTTAATGTCTACAGCAGGGGTTCTGAACCTGGCATCAGCGGATTTCTTAGATGTCCGTGGATAGATTTTAGGAAGTCCGTGAACTTGGATGTGGAAAAATTAGATCTTTATTTTCACATAGGGCTAACTGAAACTTCAAATTTAATTTGCCAATGTAACTTTAACTTGCCTATGTTTTAAATGTATTGTCTTGTTATTTAATGTGTTAATAAAGAAGCACATATATTACTACATCACATGCTGCATAATAAATTATATATACAGTACACTGATGTTCAAAATTAAGAGAATTTGCACATTTTGTCGAATTTCTGAAAAACTAATGGACACATTTTTAATGTAATTTGGTATGGACACACATTTATATAAGAGAAAAAATTATACCAAACAACAGTCATGGTACGCACTCGTGATCGTCAGTAAGGCTCATCAGCGCGGGAATGTCCAAAATCCACGTTGCAGATCGAATATAAAATGACTCTAATATGGGGTGTGGTCCTCTCTCACAGTCATACAGCTCTCACAGCGTGACGTCATACTGGAAACGAGGAAGTTTATGAGTCCCTGTGGCAGTCGGTCCCACTGCTGCAGCAACTCAGTTTTCAGCTCCTGCATGGTTCTCGGAGGAGGTTGGCGAGCTGCAATTGCTCTCCCAAGAGCGTCCCAGACATATTCGATAGGGTTTAGGTCTGGCGATTAGGCTGGCCAATCCATCCGGTGAATATCCTCACTTTCAAGATAATCGTCGATCAGGTGAGCCCTATGTGGACGCGCGTTGTCGTCCATAAAAAGGAACCGAGGGCCAACTGCGCCCCTGAAAAGTCGAACATAGGGCTGTAAGATCTCATCCCTATACCTCACAGCAGTCAGGGAGCCTCTGTCAAACACATGGAGAGGTGTGCGGCCGTCTAACATGATGCCTGCCCAGACCATGATACCTCCGCTGCCATAGCGGTCCCTTTCTCGGATTTTGGAGGAAAAGTATCGGGTCCCAGGTTCTCTCCAGATGAATGTACGTCGAGAATCAGTGTCCAGGCTGAATGGCGACTCGTCTGTGAAGAGAAGGTTACCACACTGAAGTCTGATCCAAGGCTGATATTGTCTGTACCGTGCTAAACGCGCTCTCTTGTGTGCTGAAGTGAGCGGGATGCAAACAGCGGGTCTTCTGGCAAAAAGCCCTCTCTCATGGAGCCTTCGGGAGACAGTAACCCTTGAAAACCGGGTTCCGGTGGCGGCATGCAGCTCACGAGATAGCTGTGCAGCTGTAGCAATCCTGGGGCGCCTCTCTGAAAGGGCCAAATAACGATCTTCATTGGCCGTCGTGGCTCTTGGACGACCTTGTCCAGGCTTTCTCGATATGGATCCGGTTTCCTTAAACTGTTTCCACAAATTGCAGACTACACTGAGCGTTACATTGAGCTCTGTAGCAACCTGCACTTCCGATTGCCCTGCCTCCAATCTACCGACTATTCTCCACCTCATTCCGTCATAAACACGCTCGTGCCAACTCGTTTTACCTGATTGCTTATGAAATTGAACTGACACCTGCAAGAAACACAACGAATGTCGCCGAGGAGTACGAGCGAACTAATCGCGGAAATTTCCACGTGTGCTTTTCATGCACTCCGCTGTCACAGCTCCGCTCACACGCACATGTACGCTTACGTATTCGACAATGCAAATCTGCATTCTTATTCGGCGGCATAATTTGTACCTTTGGTTCCGTAATTTTTGTGAAAATCGACAAAATGTGCAAATTCTCTTAATTTTGAACACCAGTGTATATAAAAACTCATGTATCAGGAAAATGACGGAAGTTGATGAAATCATGATCGAGGTAAAACACCTGAAATTGCAATAAGCTGGACATATTACTAGAAGAACTGGATTCCAAGAGACATGAAAAGACACAGAAGAAGACCATGTTGGAAATGAATGGATGACATTTGGAAGCATTGTGGAGAGACACGGAGGAGACTGGCTCAAGAGAGAAATTTGTGGAAATTTAGGGAGATCTTCATCCAGCAGTGGATAGATAATGGTTGTTGTTGATAATGATGATGTATATGTAATATCGATTTTGTACCTGTGTGTCATAAAGGTGCGATTTATATGAAGACTTTAGGGAAATGTCACAAAAAGATATTTATTCACCATCACCTGAGAACAGAGTAATTTTTATCGAGGACACTTTTCCTTATTTGCATTAATTGTTATATTGTCCGCTGTCCCAAATGCTTAATGGCCAGTATTTCCGGACAGAAACTCCCTGTAAGAATGAAAAAAATTCTTATAGCGCTTCGTGCTATTTACTTAGTGTGTGTGTGTGTGCATGTATACATATGAATCTGAGAGAGTGATAGAGAAAAAGATAAAGAAACAAAGGGGGAAAGAGGGATGAGAGAGGGAGAGAGAGAGAATAAGGTAAGCTTTCGAAAGCATTTTAGAGGATTCAAAGCACGCGCATATGAGTTTTGGACATTCCATTCAATAAAAGCAACACCAAGTATATGTTCACAGTTGTTGACACGTCCAACTCAAACGAATGGAAACTGAAATGTGTACCAAAGTATTATGTAAATAAAGGATATCCATGAAAACAAAGCAGGAATTTTTGAAACGGAAGCGTCTCTCCGAAATACGCTTGTGGAACATACGTCTCGCGCTGGAAAATTGCGAAATTCTGAGCTAACATCCGAAAGAAATTGATCTTGAGGAGCAACGGGAATCCAAAATGGCGGTGTTAAAAACACAAACGAGAGCAACAGATCTCAAGAGCAAAATGCATGCACAAAGTAGATTGCACTGACAAGAACATTAATGGGAATATTCTCTCTTTTTCCCTTATTTTTTTATTATTTTTTCCACGAGTTCCCACAGTCATTCTAAAGTAATCATGCTGATGGAAGTTGAAGGTTAATTACCGAAGACGCGCTCCATTCATTCCATAGAAGGGAGATTTCATAACGGGCGCAATAACAAAAAACAGAAGATAAAAAAACGCTAGGAGACGGTGGGCGAATAGGGTTAGCCCCAGAAATCTAAAAAAAAGTAGGTCAGCTTTAATACGGAGGAGTATTAACAGGTGATCCACTGTAGTCAGTTGTACAAGATTTTGTTCATGAGAAGGAACCGCTGTGTTGTAAAAGGAAAAATATCCTGCTAGCTATTTTTCTTAAAATCCTTACATATGGCAAAATTTAGTCTGTGAATAATTTTAGAAGTTAGATATGCCCCAATATACCTAGGTTCTCTCAAGTCCTAGTTGGTTGATTTTAATAGCGTTAGGCCTAGAACAACGGTGAATTATGAAAACAGAAAAATAGAAACTAAACAGAATAGCCCTTACAAATTGGATACACGAACAAGGCCGTACATTTTTGTTCAGAACTGTGGAGTAAAATGTGGAAGTGTTTTTCTCCTGCCACAGCTGTCTTTCTTTACGTATCATGCGTAGAATGGTAAAAATCTTCCAAATACGGGGACAATGTAAATAGACAAAGTCATCACTCTATCCACGTTTTACTTTAATTAGCACACAGCAACCGAAAAAATGTATTTCGGCACCGCTGGGATCGAACCTCAGATTTCTCGATAACTAGCCGAATGCGTTCGCTTTACGCTACGGTGCCAACAATCCACGGCGCTCTGTGTGTTTATCTGTCAGCATCTGACTTCACAAATCCGTAGGGATGGACTCAGCAACTGAGATATCTCCATCTGGTGGAGGTTAACGGCAGAAGCTATTTAGTTATATCTAATAAATCCAAGCCCCACCAGATGGAGATGCATCAGTAGCTGAGCCCATCCCTACGGATTTGTGAAGTCATATGCTGACAGATAAACACACACAGCGCCGTAGATTGTTGGCACCGTGGCGTAAAGCGAACGCACTCGGCTAGTTATGGAGAGATATGTCGTTCGATCCCAGCGATGTCGAATAAAAATTTGTCGGCTGCTGTGTGTTGGTTAAAGAAAAATGTGGAAAGAGCGATGACTTTCTCTATTTATGCCAGAATAGTTTCGGCTCAGCCAAATCTGTCGCGATGCGACTCTGTAGAATGCTCTTCCCCAAAATAAACGCGAACTAAACGTCCTGAGTGGAAAGGAAGTTAGGTTCTTCCAGGTGCAACGTGTCCCTTGTGTCCGGCATTCAAGAATATGCCAACACTCTAATAATAATTTATTTTTTGTTTGGGGGTTGAACCACCACCATGAGCAATTCTTAGGACTTTAGGGAGTGTCCCACCCCTAACATGGGGTCACTCATTCCTGGGAAGGGAGAGAGAAAAAGGCACTACCCGTGTCTCATCGGGGACTTGAACCTTGCCCATCTCGGACGACCTACGCCTCTGACCACTCGGCCACCTCAGAAAATGCTTCGATGATCTATGAACATACCAGGTAGGATCATATCCATAGGAACCTCCAAGTGGGTTATGAACCATTGTATTTGTCCTTTTGTTTCGTGGGGAACCAGCAAGGAAGAACCACATCACAGAGGGGTTTTTTGTTGTTGCTCGTTTGTTTGTGGGTTTAACGACCACCGTGAGTAATTCCATGGACTATACGAAGTCGCATGTCCCTAATTGTGGGTCACTGGTTCCTGGGAAGGGATAGACCCAGTGCCGTAGGGTAAACACGCCATCCATGCCTTATCCGGGATTCGAACTCAGTCCCATCTAGGACGAATGATTGTGACGTACTACAGAGGTAAAGCACATGTCAAGAAGACAAATCTGCAGTGATACATTCCGTCCGTGTAGCTTAGTTGAGAGAGCAACTTACTCTGGAGTGACGAGGCGCGCAATCGATCTTCGTAACGAACAAATTTGTGTTTTCACATTGGCGCCCGAACGTAAAAATGGATCCACTGGCCGTTGGGTTCTTCGAGAAATGTGTGAGGTTTGTTCTACACATTGTCTAGAATTAATGAAAGTTTGTTCTTCGCTTGCAAAAAAAAAAAAATATTAAGAGGGAGATTATGTGACGTGCTATAGAGATAAAACATGTGTCAAGACGGCAAATCTGAAGCAATACATTCCGCCCGTGTAGCTTAGTTGGGAGAGTAACTTACTCCGGAGTGAGGGGGCGCGCTTCGATGCTCGTCTCGAACAAACTTGTATTTTCACATGGTCGAAAGCGAGCGCTCAGAACTGAACTCTCTACCATTGAAGCGACCACATCCGAGAGTGATGTTTCCACGTTGTGACAGAAAAGTTGTTAAAATCTGTTTGCCACACAATTTTCTTTTCTTTTTATGGTGGAATGTCATATATTGCTGAACACAATGATTAGTTTTGATTCATTTCCTTTTGTAAAACAAGGAATTGCTCAGAAGAAGTTTACTTTCCCGTGATTCAAACATCTGAACGTTATAATGTTCAGAGAAAATGTAAGCGTTTGTAAGGAATTCGGCAATCTTGGTGAATCAGAAATGAATGTGTTCTCAAAGCAGTTGATGTGGCATTAACCCAGTTGAGCTCAAAATGGCAGGCGAGTGACCCTGTTTCTAATGGTTGACGGAATATTGGTATTAAGTGACCCTGTTTAAACTAGTTAGCCGAAAATGAATGTTGAATGACACTGTTTCTGGCAGTTAACAAAAAAAGGATGTTGAGTGACCCTGTTTCCAGTAGTTGACGGGGAATTGGTGTTGAGGGATCCCGTTTCTAGGAGCTGACAGAAAACTGTAGGTGGCAGAACGAGGTTTGACAAATCGTTAAAAAAATGCATTTGGTACAGCATGTAACAGATAAACAAGGCAACCTCTATGCGATTTTGAGAAAAATACTGAATAAAATATACAATTTTCTAATTATGTGCCTATGTATTACGCCAAGGTGTTTTCAGTTTAATCTAAGTACACAGCGCCGTATATGTGAACAATTACTCGAGAGAATTAATGGGTTTTGTAAACCCACATGTTATTCAGACAAAATGAGCTGGACTCAAGAAAGCACAGTATTCTATAGAATAAAAATAGCTACGGTTATTCACAATTAAATGTTTATTTAACATCGACACGTTTCGCAGAGCGTTTGGCTCGGCATCATCAGGACAAATGGAGCGTACACATTCAAATCATTATGACATCATCAGAGTTTTGGCGGTCACAGATTTTGGTGAGTTGTTTCCACGCGTTTGAAAGAAAAGGAGTAGACGTCATGTCGTTGACAAGCCGTGAAGAATTCCTGTATATGTGGAAAGCTTCTAATACATTAAGCTTGATAGCCGAATCAGGTTTATCAATAAGCGTAGCGTTTCCAAACAAAAATTTATGGTTATAAATTTATGGTTTAGCAATGGAATAAATCAAGCTGTACCTAGACGAAAACTCAGAGGAAACTTTCTGATCGAGAACAGATAGAAGAGAAGAATCTTCAAATGTACATTATTTCTTATTGAAATCGGAGCAAATTCACTGCCTGAAAGAATTGAGTTTTGCAAGACTTAAAAGCTGTGCATAGTTGTGCCCATCGATAAGTGGCCTCAGCATCACAGCTCAGGGAGGTAATATTTCAGCACATACCCCGATGTTCAGTAGTACTGTGTGCGTAATCTAGAGCATATCAGGTATTATGAATGTTATTATCAGAATAACGGGATTCAAATGTGATAGAATTGGAGTCACTGATTTCTGAGGTACAGCTCCATTAAGGGGAAATACTTTCATAATAACAAGTCTGATGCACCCAGCCTGGAGAGCCAACGATACAAAGCCGTATAACTAAATATCCAGAACGCAGTAGCGCAAATTGCGTCTATTATAAGCTTAGTTCATAAATACACCTGTGAACATATTAATCATACCAGTGAGGTCACATATTTCTGAGAACATAGTACGGGACGGCTTCGGTAACTATTTTGTCTTTCGTGATGGCAGGTAATAAGCTGATTAAAGGATAGCTTAGACTGTAAGTAAACCTTCAGACCGTCGTATTATTATCCTAAATGACTGAGTGTACTCAAACCACGTAATAATACTTACGACTAGTAGCTTGACTGACTTCTGGCTGACTGCCGGTTTTGTTCCTTGTTGAAGATAACTTGGGAATTTAGACACGACGCTAAGGTTGGAAACTATGATGAGAGATAACCAAATTTACGTAAGAGGCAGCAAGCAAACAAAAATGGAATGTTATGTAGGTCATATACGGCACACTAGTGTAAATTAATGGCGTGAATGCAACAGGTTGTATTAATTTTAAAATAGGAAAGAACAAAACCTAACATACGTAAGAACAAAAGGTTAACCTTCTGTATAAGTAAAGTTTATATGTTAGAAAACAAGGTTATGCACAATATCATGAATATTCCAAGTCATAAAGCTTCTTTTAGTCAATTAAGTTTATTTTGAGTGAAATAGTTACAAACAGAACAGCGAATTTAAGAGGTATTGGTCTCCAGAGAGCCCAAAAGATTGGAGGGTAAGGCCTAATTATACCCACACGAAGATCAGACCGACATTAAAAAAAATCCAAATCTATCCGTTAAGACACGAAACGCGTTTAAAGATTCAGTAATGCAGAGCGAGTTGATCGTGGTAACAATTGCGTATAAAACCCATATTATTTGCAGTTGCATTTTTGTATGGGTTACTACGAATGTGCTGCTTTAGGGTATTTTTCTTTCTTCCTTCTTTTCGTTTTCTTTAAGACACTGCGGTAGAAGTTGGTTGAAGAACCAAAGTACGAACAGTTGCTGTGGAGCCCCTTTGTCAGTTAACTTTCTCTGTTAATTCCTTCTTTCCTCATGTCTAAGTAACTCAGCGACGTCAGAAATAAATGCAAGGCAGTAATTCTTTCCTGAATAGACTACGCAGTGTGTGGTCAGAATCGTACATTCAGCGGAGACTTCATTTTTTCTCACAGTAGAGTATTCCACTACCCCAGAAACTGTGACTTCCAAGAGAAAGATATCAAGGCCCATGTTCTTTTGGTTGCACAGTATCGACACCACGTTTGCTAGGGTCAGTAATAATTTAATACAACTACTAGATGAGATGATGTCTGCGAAATGGGTATATATTGTAAGGTTTAATATGAGATGAGGAATTCCTGTCTTAGCCTTACGCTAAATGAATAAAACCCTAAAGGTACGAACCAATGAATGAAACCGTAATGAACAGCACTTAACGTTTATTCTGTACAACACGCAGCTCTCCACATAAATTCCTATTGAAGACACAGCTGTTCAACTAGTGAGCTGGTTAGTCAAATATAACTTCCACAATAATAGATCAGGCGTTAATTACAAACAATAATAATAGTAAATGGCAGCACAACTCACAAACTATAGCTCGAAAAGTAGATGAACGTAGCATGTTTCACAACAACCAATAATCCACGGAGATCCATCGAACTTTAGTTCCATTAGTTTTTATCACATCTGTATTGTGACCCCTTACCTGACTAACTTTCAGCTTTGGTAAACGTAACAAAAAACAACAACTTGAGGTTCAGAACGTGATGTTCGGAAATGAAGAAGGTAACCAAAGAAATTATACAGCCTCTGCAGGAAAGAAAACTCAAAGGGAAAGTTAGATCTAGAGGTTCAGAAAACTTAAGTTTCGTATAAAACAACAACTGCAAATTTAATCTTATGTGCACAACCCTTCCTGTCACAAATTAAACGGTTGTACAACAGTGAAGAAACAACTATAATATATGTTTAATATATTAAATTTTTATAAATTTCTTCCCATAATTTTGCAGTCTTTTCAAGCCCGAAAATTTGAGAGAACTTGGGTTTTTAGATGAAACACCAGGTTCCCTCACAAAAATAGAAATTTTGTCTAGTACTCATAAAAGATGTTTTTCTGTGCTGATTCGTTCACGGTCATTGCTGATACAGGAAAAAATATATTTCATTTGCGTCATTTTTCGTGGAGATAATATTTTAGTGAGTTCATTAATAGAAGATACGGTTACCGCTCCATCTGAAAAAAATGTATTCCTAAAAGATTTAATGCTAACTAAAGAATAAATTATATGTGGTGAATATCAAAAGAGGTACTTTGGTTTGCTGAAGAAGTTTTAACTTTTTGCGACAAATGGACGCATTCTTTTCCTTTCATGTTTTTTTATTTATTCAATGTTGCACATAAATTGAATAATTTTTTATGGCAAATGCTAAATCAGTTTTGCTCATATGTGGAATGTTTTTGTTAGCTGAAGAAAGGTTTTTGAGATACAAAAATATTTTGATGTCCTTTGCTGAGTTAAATCAAAGCTTAGTTTCACTTTCGCAAGTGCGTAGAGAAGTTTAATAGAATAATATTACAGTTGAAGTCTATTTATTTACCTCAGGATGTGTTGTTGTCCGCATGTTCGCGGAAGTAGGTAAAGCTGACGCACGTAGTTCAGAGAGCGTGTTTCTGTCAGCATTTCCTCACGTTTCAGTAAATATATGCTGATGATACATGAGTTATTATCATTCGCTGCGATATGAGCTTTTCTATCGACTGAAAGAATAGCAGTCGCCAGGTAAAGAGACCCAACTTTCCCGCCATATCTCAGCGGAAACACATCGCTCAATTACGTCGTCTCAACAACAATAATGGTCAGAACAGGTGCACGCTTTCAGCGCTTGTGACAAAACGTAGAAGATTTGGATGATCTCAAAAAGCTTTTGTTGAGTTGCGCACCATTTTTATGTAAAAGTTATTTCTAGAATCACTCCTTAGATCAAATGACACATGGCATGTTTTAGTAAAGTTCGTATTTTTAATAATTGTTGGTAGTATTACTAACACATCGAAAAATTTATTATCTTAAAGAGTAACTACAGTTTAAGGTGCTTATTACAAAGGTCTTATATAATCATAAAATACGTTTATTTTTTCAAAGCCTTTTTAATCCCACAACAAACACAAACCAACATTGCTTCTCCTTTCGGTCGGGTTTTGAAGTTGTTTTACTCGATTTTATTTCCTCATTGTTTATTCCTCAACTTCACAGGATCTCGGATCTTGCGTCCCACAAGCGAGCTGAGCCAGGACCGTTTGCAAGTCACCCCAGTATGTCACGTGGGAAGGAACAAAACATTTGGTTTTCAAAGCGTTGTCCTCATTCCTCCCATCATCGACATTAGGCACATACATACGTGCATGCATTCTTGGAGGAATGGATGATGTCATAGGTGCATTGCTGGGGCGGAAAACAAGACGCCCTCGCCAACCGTGAAATACCGGAAACCTCAGACAGAAGAGTGTGAGCGCAATGTAATCAAGGAAGGTTTTCTTTTCTATGACGTGCAGGTCACTTGTTCTTTAAGTACTTATTCATTCGTTAATTTCTTTTCCAGAATTAAATCATATTTACATAACGAGATAAGTGAATACTCCTTCAAAGGGAAGTGGAGTCAAGAAAAGTGAATATACATAGTACACTTCAGAGTGAAGTGGTGGATAGAGAAGTGAATATTTTTTCGAAGTGTAGTGAGGTCTAGAGAAGTGAGAACTCCTTCGAAGAGGAGTGAGGGCTAGAGAAGTGGGAACGCCTTCGAAGAAGAATGAGTGATACTGAGGTGAATACTTCCAAGCGGAGTGGAAGCCAGGGAAGTGAATGCGTTAAACCGTAGTGAAATACAGAGACGTGAATACATCAAAGCTTAATGGAAGCTAGGGAAGCGAATATATCAAAGCGGAGTGGAACCAGGAGAAGTGAATACTTCTTCGAAGCGGAGTAGGGCCAGGAGGTGAGTGCTCATTCGAAGCTGAATAAGGAGAGTGAGGCGAACATTTGAAAGAGGAGTGGAAGCCAGAGAAAAGAATGGATTAAAGCCGAATGGAAGCTAGATGAAACACTGCATCAAAGCGGAATGAATGCCAGAGAAGTAAATACTTCTTCTAAACGGAACGAGGGTCCGAAGGCCTCCATAACTGTGGTAGCATATATGGAGAGTCGTCATTACAGCAAATGGTCGACAAACTGCAAATTTATAAACTTTCAGTAAATAAAACAGTAAATTCATGAGAAGCAGGAGCAAGAATCTTAGTCTCTTCCCAAAGGGGTGCGTGTTGGCCCCCAGTCACCAGTTTGGCGAGGGCAGTAGTGGTAGCACCAGACCTGATGTCGTATTGGTGTTCCGCAACATGGACACCAATAGAACGAAGTGTCGAGCCAATATACACTTTGTCGCTGGTTGATGAATTGTTTGACTTCAGGGGTATGCTATACACACCATGCTTCATGGTAATATTTTCAGTGTAGTGTTTTTAATTGTATATAAAGTTCGTCTTTTATTTGCAATTGAATTCTCATGGCTTGTTGGTTTTCGTGCATTGACAGCTTACTTACCCTCCGAAATGAAGTATTTGCTTTTCCGAAGTGGGAGTGAGGGTCAGAGAATTTAATACTTCGGAGCAAAGTGAGGTACGGAGAAGTAAATTTTTAGTAAAGACCTTTTCAAAAGGAAGTGAAGGCCAGAGAAGTGATTTCTTCTTCAAGATGGAATGCTGTTTCAGGTTATACAAATTTTTGTTGGATTTTGATTATCATTCCAACCGTCAAGGGCGCCGGAACTATATGTTGACAATATAGCACGATCTTTTTTATCAGATCATAAAACGTATGGTGCATTTTATTGATAAAATTTAAATTGATATAAAACTGGAGATTTATACTATCTATATTATAGTTCTTTTTTTTTTTATCAAACACTTTACTTATATTATTATAAACAATATTAAGCTGTATTGATTAGGACACCTGCACATTAGTATGAATTCGACAAGAACTGTAGCTCTTACGTTATACATCAAACGACATAGTATAAAGATATATCTCATTTCTGCTGGGCTATACATTCGGCAGCATAATGGTTTCAAGAAGAATAGTCCCCAGCTGGTGTCCTGAGGTTTCACGGATGATGCGTTTTTGACATGTGCCCACAATTCATCAGCATTGCGCTAAAGTTGTACAAAAGCGTTAAGTCGTCTTTCTATGACTTCCCACCAGTTCTCTACTGAGCAGAAATCTAGGGATTGCGTTGGCTAAAGCAGCACCTGTACTCCCTGTAGGCACTGTTTCAGATGCTGGAAACGTGTGCTTGTCGTTATCTTGTTGAAACTGGGCATCTGGGATATCACGGAGATGTTGCAACAAAACGGGCTGCACCTCATCGACGTACCGTCGTGCTTTCGTTATACCTACTATGCATACCAGCGGTGAACGGCTGTTGAAAATGATAATGACCAAGCCAATGACCCCAAGCTGAGGTGCCGTATTAATCTTACGGATGGCAGCAACATCAGCCTGGTGACCACGACATCTCCAGATTCTCAATCAGTGAAGGTCGGCGCTTACACAGAATCGAGACTCGTCGCTGAATACCATATGGTTCCATTCGTCCAGCCACGCATGTCTGGCACGGCACCACTACAATGGTGTGTGACGGTATGCTTCGGTGAGTGGCATCGTCGCAATGGCTGGATAGAGCACAAACCAGTCTCAGCTAATCTGCGATTCATGGCCTGTGTCGATACGGGAATGGCCATAGCCGTCTGTACATTTCGTGAAATTTCGTTTGATGTTAACTGTTGGGCTGCTACGGCTTGCTGTAGAATGCAGCGACCGAGGCGTTCGGACGTTCAAACACATGCACCAGTTCTACTAGGGCGATGCACGTTACCTTCCTCCAATCACTGTCGCTACATTCGGCAGGCAGCTGTTCCGTCCTGATGCGTTCCCGCCGCAATGCGACGCAGGGACCAACCAGTGGTACTTAGCCCTATGCTGTTTCCCTGTGATAATAAGGTGCCCAATGACGTTGTCCTGGGATTCTGACGGAGATCACTCTGAAGCAGGGTTTCACGCACTTAAGTGAGGATGACCAAACTTAGACGTTTATTTTCCTTTTATCTCCTTCACCTATCACGTAATTGGTTCGTAACTGCAATCACTTACATAACCGAACTGTCGACATGTTTCCACGAATTTTTGTGGCGCTCCGATATATAGCTCCTAAGGTGTCATTTTCTATGTCAAGCAGTGTATTTTGAATACCAAGGTGAGTCGAAAGGTCGTACCGTTTGCAGTTAAAAAGTTTAACGATGCAAGAAAGCCATACACACTCTCCTCATTCTGCAAAGTATAGGCAGTTGTTTCCTTTAGTCTTTTTCCAACTCTGATCCCAGATTCCGCATCCACCACTGAAACGAAGTGTCGTCCTTGTAGAAACTGGTCCACGGAACAAAACAGGTGGTTGTCGGATGGGGTAGGATCTCAGCCCATTCCAGTTCTTGTAATTTCTGTCAGACAACGCTGGAGATGTGACTTGGGGCATTATCCACTTGCACCAACGCCCGCTTACTATTGATCAGCCCTGGGTAGCGTTGGAGCAGAGCATAATGTACTCGCTGGCGTTGTTCGACATAGAGGTTCCCCTCCACAGCCTGACCATCTGGCACGAGCTTCTGGTGCACAGGACCCTCACAATTCCACCAAATGCATAGCATGACTTTCCTCTCAAACCGCTCTCTTTACACTATTGACTGGGTTTCCTCGTGTGGCCTCAGTCACTGGTTCCCAGAGGTGAGATGGCGTACGAATATCCACTTTTCATCACCTGTGACGATACGGCACGAAACCTTATTGTCCTGTGGATTTGACAGCTGTCTGCGACAAAGAGAGATTCCGTCAGCTGGAGTATCAGTGCATGGAGGACCATACGATGGCGCCTGAAGGAAAACCCAAGATGCTACAGGTGACTAACTGTGGTTGGTTGGATGGACTCCCCGTCAGCTGCCAGATTTCGTATACTGCTACTGGGATTCGCTGTCACATCTTCAGCAAGGGTGTCAGTGTTGGTGGTCGTTGTACGTCCTGACCTCGACTTGTCTTCGAGACTGATGTCTCCAGCATTGAATCGCAGGTACCATTTCCGTGCAGTGCTGATGCGCATTGTTTCCGTGCCTTTAACTGCTCAAGTTTCTCTGGCTGCTGCCGCTGCTGCTGCCGCCGCCGCGTTTAACCTTTTTTCAAATAGCAGTGTAGAAGCACCCGAAAAGCACGCTTACTGACCTCTATACTCTGCTCACCAGATGATGCAATGTAACTACGTTTCATACGCACGTCATCAGCATCGTATGTTTCACGTCATCGCGGTACTCAGGCGACACAGGAAAGCAGGTCTAACACTAGCGTTCCTGTATACGTAGCTTAGAAAAAGACGAACCTTTGACTCTCTCTGGTATTTTGCCTGGAAGTAAAAAAAATCCGTATTTGGGACTTTTTGTAAGTCGTCGTGCGTAAAGCTACCACGTGTAAGTCGATATAAAGTTAGTCTCTAAGTACAAGTGAAAGCATTGCACGAGACATAACACTATGAAGGAGAAATCCCTGTTGCACGCTCTTAAAAACACTTTGTCCAAGTTGCTTTGGTAGCTTACCCTCGTCTCGTTGTCGTATATGTTTTTCTCGGGTGATATCTCCAAGAACGGCCGTTAGCTACGCACACACTCACTGAGAGATGCCGACACTTTTATAGCCAGCTGACTGTGTAGTAAGTGCAGTTTCACCTTTTCACCCTCTGTCCTTTACAGAGGCTGAAAGGAAAAACTGCACTTATAGAAGGAGAAACTGTACTATAAAGCATTTAGCTTCTGAACTCGAAGTGTCACATAAACCACTAATGTGAGGAGGGAGTTTTCTGTATTTCAGCTGCAGTGTTATACAGCATAATACAGTGTTATACAGTAGAATACAGTGTTATACAGCATAATACAGTGTTATACAGTATAATGCAGTGTTATACAGTATAACACTCCATCGCTCACGCACATTCAAAATAATTCTTTTCGCTGAAACTGTGCATTAGGACATTTATCTTGAGAAAACGAAAAATGCCTTCCCCGTTTTCCATTGAATTCATGATATTTTAGTGAAATAGCTGGTAGTGGAATTCTAAAACATATGTGACCTTTTTAAAATCCCATGTCTTGCTCTTAGTTAAAAGACCTAAACGGAGGGAGAAGTTCCAAAACTAGAAAAAGAATGGAAACTGTTATGCGGCGAAATTACCAAACTTCGATATTGTTCGCGCATACATCACATGGTCGTGACTCGGAGTATTCTGAAGAGATCAAAGCGTTTGATCGGGCGTTCGAATACTTTGAAAAGGGAAGAGCTCCGAAATGGTTTTCGTCATCAGCAGCGGAGTTCTGAAAGTGCTGACGATAAGATTTATCAGCAAAAAATTTCATCCACTTCACTTAAAGAAATGAGAAAGTTACTCGGAGCATGTTGCTAACATAGAAATATTTAAGATTACGTCTTTTCGGTTTGAGACTCAAGATTTCTCTTCGTTTAGGTGAACTCCTATAAAAATGTTTCCGTCTCTGGGAATCCCAGTTGAGTGATAATGTCTTCAGGCTATTGTTCTCGATCCAATATGAGAACTCTCTGCTCCAAATCAGGATCTCCGATACCAAGGTACTTTGTTTCCGATTGATTTTTCGAGTTTTTACAAATGATCATTTTTCATTTTTTTTTTTTTTTATGTGATGTATGATTGCCTTCAAGCGGTTATTTTCTTCTCTTCTGGAAGGAATAGTCGTAATGAGGACCGTAGATAGTTCATCTTCCTTTAAGAATTTTCATCATAGGTCTTGCTTTTTCATTCTCTTTCTACAGGTCCATGTTGCACACTCCTTTTCTTTTCTTTATTTTCTTTTCTAAATCCAAACTCCATTTTGAACTACTCTCGCGAGCATCACACATTACTCTTGCATCCAATAAAAGTTCTTTAAATTGTTTTCTGTGAACTTCGGGATTGGCATTTTTGTGTTGCCTAATAATAAATAGTTTCTTGAACATTCGCGTTTCGCCTGTTAATAATGAAACAATACTTCGTACTTTTATCAGACTTTGAAAATGTCTGGATACTGAACGTCACCAATCGGGTGTGGTAAAATTCGGATAATTTTTTAAATTTCGACCCTTCAGGAAGTTCAAATGATTTTTTTTATTTTGGAGGTCCCTGCTAGCAAGCATAAAACTCGTCAATGATCCCTAAAATACAATGACTTAACGGAACTGTTTTAGAGCATCATTTAACGGTGCTAATTTCTGATTGGCACGCTTCATTGAGGAAATGAACCTTTATCATTCATTTGTTGTATCTTATCTGTTACCCCAAAATACTACGGCTGTAACATTACCTGCAAATCAAACTACACTGATTTCCACAAATCAAGGAAAAAATAGAAAAATAGCGATAACTCAAAAAATATATGATGAAATACGAAATTCAGTGAAAACCTCTATCATGTCAGAGAAGGACCCAAACATTTCATAAGAAACACTTCATTCCGACAAAAATGACCACATACAGAACCAGATAAAAATAAAATGTCAAAATGAAATAGCCAAAGTACCTCAGTAAAGAGTGTGGTCACCCCTTAAGGCAATGCGGGCCTCACAGCGAAAAAAATAAAGCGTCAAAATGAAATAGCCAAAGTACCTCAGTAAGGTGTGTGGTCACCCCTCGAGGCAGTGCGAGCCTCACAGCGATGTTTTAGGCGTTAGCAAAGACCTTTGTGTGTGCAAAGCTGGACTAAGTCCCTCCAAGTCTTTCGGGGGGGATTGAGGGCAGCAACACGTCTCTCTATGACATCCCAGATATGCTCGATGGGATTAAAGTAAGGAGACCGGGTTGGCCAATCTATACGGAATGGGTCATTTGAAGATATTGTAATACCAGCCTCGATCGGTGGGGACGAGCGTTATCGTCTTGAACGAGAAAAGTATTTCGTATGGAACCTGCGTAAGGGCAAACATATGTCTCCAGGACATAATTTCCATAGCGCCCAGCAGTCATGGTTTCTTTTGGAAGGACATAGAGGTCCGTACGTCCACCTAACGAGATGCCACCCCAAACCAGCACGCTAACACCACCATAAATGTTCCTTTCACGGGTCATAGGGGGATGATAGCATGTCCCTCGTTCTCTCTTGATCAGAGCATGCCTGGAATTGCTCTGCAAAGCAAATCTGGACATATCTGTGAAGAGTATGGACGTCCTTTGGTTTTTAGTTCAACTGACGTGAAATCTTGCTCACTTCAAACGATCCACTCTGTGACCGGCACACAGGGTGCTAATATCCTACCATAAAGACTTCCTTCATGAAGCCTTCTGCGCACAGTGAAAGGAGATAAAAATTGGAGTAAATTTAATTTAATTTGCAAACCGACATTTTCCAAGGAACAACAGTTCTGTTAGATTCTACTTTAGAGTACAAAGAAGAAAGGAGGTGATAGGTATTGGAGTTCCTCCGGTGATCAAGTAGTTGAAGTCGCGGGTTCATCGTAATGCCGGCGTGGGTTCGAATCCTTTGTGATATTTTTAATTTCGTGCTCTGATGATGGCATTGGCTTCTTTTCTCATTGTTCCTGAACTAGAGACGGGCAGCCCTTACCCTTAGATGCTCATTAAAAGAAGGAAAACAAAAAATGTGCTAAGTGAAACAGGCGTTAACGCTACAATAACAGGTGTAAGCTGGAGCGAGGTCAAGTCGTGTCTTTGAAAAGCTTGTTCGTATAACAGCACTTCACGTTTTATCCGTTTGAAATAATCCTTCGAATTTGACAAACATATGAATAAGCATCCGAGTGCAATGGCAATTAGAAAATAAAGCCTCTGCTACCAAAAGACATACAGCAGTAGGCTGTCTCATTGTTGAAATGTTACAGAATATTTATTTTATTTTTGTTTCGTCATAATTTTGGATGACAAAACATGGTACGAATCCGAAACGGAGCGACAAAGTGGGAGTGCAAATGGAGAAACTCTCCGAAAGCCATAAAAGTTCGTCAAGAAAGTTCAAAAAATCTACAGCTTTTTCTTGGGTAGTCAGCTTTTCTAACATACCTAAGCTTTTTCTAGCATAGTGAGGGAACTGTTTACAAATATTTCGTTCCCAATGGCCAAAGTCTTACTGTTACCTACTATCTCAACGTTTTGAAACTTTTGTTGCGGAGAATTCGTCGTGTGTGGTCTTAGTATCGAGAAAACCAGAGTTGGTTCTTTTTTGTATGACAACGCACCAAACCTTAAAGCTTTTATTGTTCGAGAGCTTTTGACCAGCAAAGAAAAATCTTTTTAATGTCTTCCCCGCCGTATTCACCTAATCTAGCTCCGTGTGGCGTCTTGTTTTTTCCAAAGTTGAACTACTGAATTTAAGTTATTTTGATTTCGTGAGCAACATTCAAAGATCTGTGAGGAGAAAATTGAAGGCAGTACCAAAGACGGCCCTCCGTTAATCGTTTGAGTCTATTTGTGATTGTTGCACGCAATGTGTGAACAGAAGTTACTTTGAATAAACCAAGGTTAGTTTACTCATACATGGGAACATTATTTTTTTCTAGCATCAGTCTGGTTTTGCAATTGTTTGGCTGTGTATTTCCTTTAGCGTTCTTGATTTATAACTGAATGCTAGTAAGAATCACAAATTGGAGCCGTGACAAATATCGATTATCTGAAGTGATCAGAACTATGGTATTTAGAAAATCAGGATGATATTGGTAGAGGAAAGTCAGAACAAGTTTTCGTGTATATTACAGATAGCGTGTCGGTGAATTTATAGTCACATTCTTTAAAAATACAGCATACAGGTGAGATGCACAAGAAACTTACCTGCTGTTCGTATTAAGAAAAATCCATAGTTTCTTCTGTTCGGAAGTTGAAGTTTTTCGAATAAATCTTTTTCGGAACAATAGAGGCTATACTAAATATTTGTCAAATTGTTTTTTCCGAACACAGTCTAACGAATTTCCACACTTCTGCCAGTTCATTTCTTGATTATACGCCACACTACCTTCTCTCGACTAACGCATATATAGACATCAGCTACTTTCAGCTTTATTATATCGACGCAAAAATCCCTCTTCGGCGTGAGTACACTGAACATTAACTTTATCTTCAGCGGTTTCGTCTTTATTCTCACGTCGTGACTTTTTCTATTAAGTTCTGGGATCGTGATTTGTGTTCCTGAAGATCATTTGTCAAACATAGCCGACCCACCGACTAAACCTGGAGGTGGCTTAAACGATCACCATTAATTTTACATTGCTGTGTCAACCAGTTAATTGATTTGAAAGTGATCAATATGGGCACCGAGGGCTTTAGGAGTAATAATATCGCCCTGCTCCACTCGCGTTTCTTCTGATCTGTAAGGACCATTCAAATCAAAAAGAGACTAGGTGGAAATTCAGCATAAGTGGTTTTTTTGTCTATAAATCTTGATACTTGTAGATATGGAGAAAACATAGGATAAAGAGCCGAGGCAGGATAAATGTAACTGTCCGAGAGAGAAAATGGTGCCAGAAAGTATTGTTGTAACCGTGGTCTTACCGAGGGCCACCAATGTAACGACCGTAGCCGAGCAATTATTAAATTTTTTATCCACTGTAACTCGACGTTGTACTTGGCGCGAAGACTGTAATTTATGAGCACACACTTAAACAATCAAAACCAATCACATTCGTACACATAAATAATGAGTCCTGCAAATGCCCTGACTGTAGTAAACATAAACCTTTAATAGGCTATAAAAATAAAAATGGCACAAATACATATAACAATTAGTTGACTGCTGATCTTAAGTGCTGGGACATCTTTGATCGAAATTTGTTCCCGTTATAAAGTTTTTGCGTACTTACATTCCATAATTCAGTTGTTAACAATTTACTATAGTTCAGTTCTTTCACATTTAACAATTTACTAATTCAGTTCTTTCACTATAAACTGTAATTTTGATCGGCTTATACATTCCTAACAGTTCCACGACTATCAGCGTACCAGATACAACAACAATAAAGAAAATGTTTTTACTTACATGGGGCTGTCAACTGTAAATCCATAAAGAAATTTCACCTGTAAACTGATACGGTCACGCCAACACACTTCTTTTACGCTGAAGATTTCCTTGCGCGGGCTCCGTTCCGCCGCAATCACGCGTAGGGGTTGCTTTGCTTTCGTTTATACAGACATCTTTTTGTTGATGGAGTCTCATAAGATGAGTTAGACTCTTTTTACATACGGGGAGGTGATGATAATGACGTGGGTTCCGTACCGCTGTCGCTGTAGTTTCCAACCTGTGTTTCATTCTCTGCTTCGCTTCTCCTTGGAGTCAGAGCCAAGTCACCAAAGCCAACTCGCCGACTTCTTATTTTCTCCGTAGTTTCAACTTTTTACTGAGCCAACAAGTCTCTAATTTCCATTCGGCTAACAGTACACAAATTGCTGCTTTCTTACGCAGATACAAGCATTCCGCTTTCTTAATGGCAATCTTGCCTATCCAGATACCTCGAGTTGCTAATCTCCGTTTCCTTCAAAATGCGGGAGGTTCGCTGCTTCATTTTCCAAGTAACATAACAGCCCAAAGGCATATCGTCTTTCACATCGGAGAGCGTACAGGCTATTGAAATTCCGTGTTTTCAACGCCAAGCGCGCAATCTTGCGCTTACCGACCGGACTACACAAATAAGAGAGCAATTGTACTCGAAAATGCTCTTAAACCATCGACAAATTTATGATTATTCGCTCACCCTCTGGTCCCCCATCTTCATTTAGTTCTACAAGTAGCCCGTAATGTCTCACTTCGATCTATCCCTTTCCCCCGCCTAGCCGTCAGCTGCGACCTACGATTTACGACTTCAAAGCGCTCGAAACTCCAACCACCCAAGCTGTGTGAGAATTCTTCCTCTCTTTTCTTTCCTAACCCCGGATAAAACTTCCTCTTCTCTTTACACTTTTTAACCCCAATAAAGCCTCGAACTTAATTAATACCTAATTAATTCCATACATCCACCACACCAATTGATTCCAGAATTAATGGCGGAGGGTGGAGTCGTAACAGTACGTTCAGTTGATAAAGAAATTCCCGAACATGTGCCAGAATTAGCCTTAGAGCAGGCAGAAAATTTTGATGTGGGAGTTGAAAGTTTTGATGCGAAAGTTCTTGGATCAGTATTAAACCCATTCCCATTTGATACCTTTTTAGACGTGGCAGGAGCAGGAATGAGGGAAGTTGCACCGTTTCTGTCTAACTTCCTTGAGAAAGCCATCTGGTTGATGTGCGAAAGCTTGGAAACGCTAATGTGTCTACTTCCTACGCCAATAAATCGGATCACTAGTAAAGTGTTACTATTTAGTACAAATTTAAAACATTTCATGGAAATATCCCAACAAAACATTTCACATTTTCAACAAATACAAGTATGACTGCAAAGGATTCTTTTAAATTATAACGATATTTTCATTGAAATCCAATAATAGGTTTCAACCTTAACCATTTAAACAATAAAAGTTTCACTTACTTGCATTATTTTAAGGAAAACCACTGGAGCAGCGCAATTTCATTCCATTTCTTGATGCGCGCAGAAGCCTCAGCGTTTCTATTTCTGATGAGTCGGAATTCTTCCCCACACCCCCAATTCCCGTCACCTAATGTTTGTGAATCGGAGGGAAAGATAATTTTCCAATTAGATTAGATGTATTGAATCATCTTCGACGTTCCTTCTATCTCAGTTGAAGATGCGAGAATCAATTTCGGATCTTCCTTTCTTCCACGAGGAAAAAGGGTTTTCTTCTGTCAGAAAATCATGGACATCTAAGTATTAAATGATGCATGTTCGCCTCTTGTTCTCCACACTACCACTTTCAGGTTCTTATTCTGAACCTGTTGAAGCATGTGGGACCTGTTCTATGTTCTGGGAAAAATTGATTTAAGAATTTATTTGATTGGCTTCTCTTCGTGGAGACTCTTGGAAAAAATCTGTACACCTGTCTTCCTATAGTTCTTCTTCATCTCATCTAAGCCGCCCCGGTGGCGCAGTGGTCTAAGGCGCTGGCCTCTGATCATTCGTCCGTCTGGGGTCCGGGTTCGAATCCCGGTGAGGCATGGATGTTGTGTTTGTCTTACGGCACTGGCTCTCTCCCTTCCCTGGAACCAGTGACCCTAAATTAGGGACGGGCGACTGCTTATAGCCCATTGAGTTGCTCACGGTGGTCGTTAAACCTAAAAACAAAAAAAAAAAAAAAAAAAAAATCTCATCTAAGATGCCATTGCTGGATAACTACTTTGCTAAGGCTTGTCTTCACAGTTTGCAGTGATCTTTTAAGCACTAGCTCTTTTGCCCAGCAAATCTTCCATCTCATTCCCTTCTGTACCCTGGTGACTCTTTCCCCGATTGAAGAACTTGAAGAACACTTGTGTGTTGAAGTTCTGTAAAGGACGTTTCATGTCTCTAAAGAGAAGCAGAAGAAAAGCTATGTAACTGGAGAAGAGCATTAGAAGATAGGGAATTGAAAATAAGTAGAACCAAAACATGTACTGCAATGATGTAGAACATAAAATTGGGGTATTGATAACCAGGAAGGAGTGAACAAACGAGTTTAGAGCACTCAGATACCTAGGATCGGCATTTGGAGAAGATGGAGATCTGAACGCCTAAGAGCAAGAATGACGAAATGACTGAAGGAAAACACCAGGTGAACTGTGTGATAGAAAGATGACAGTGAAGTTTAAATTTTTGCATTTTAAGGCTGTAGTCAAACCAGAAATGATATACAGAGCTGAAACATCGGCAATGGCAAAACGTTTGCAGATAAAGCTAACTATTGCTGAAATGAAGATGTTGACGTGGATGTGCGGTGTCACCAGAAAAGACAGACTGTGTTTAGAAATGAGAGCTAAGCGCAACAGTTAAAGTGACAGAACCTTCCAGGAAAGCTGAAGAAACACGATCGCTCTAGTATATTCATGTTTTGGAAGAGGACAAGAAATACATGGGACGCAGAATTATGAATATAGACCTTCCTGGAAAGGGAAATACAGGCAACTTAAGAAAGGACTGTCTTAAAAATGACACAAACCAGAAGAAACACCAAGAAAGAAACAAGCAATCACATTGAAATTTTGGGAGGGATTATTTATGGTACAAGCTGCAAACGATCACAATTACAATACCGGTTCGTGATGAGGAAGGCCAAAAAATTAGTAATAAGTAAATCCGCCATGGAGGGGGGATAACTGACCTCACACGCCGTGAGATCGAATGAAAAGAGTCTGTATGGTCGTCTGCGGTATTGCATTCCATTCTGCTTCTACACTCATCCACAATTCGTTGGTTGTGACAGGCGACGAGGACATGAGACCCAGTCGTTGCGCGATGACACCCCAGACGTTCTCTATAGGAGACAAAAGTAGCGAGCGAGCAGGCCAGGCCAGGCATAACGAGCGATTTGATGCATACAGTACGAGCAATATGGGATTGACCATTGTCTTGTTGGAAGATGACTCCCGGCATCGTTTGAAGGAAGGATAAAAGTTCAACTTCCAACACTTCCGTGATGCAGCGTTGGTTGTTCAACCTGCCTGTAAAGCGTAGTTGGCGAGTGCGTGAATGAAACGCAGTAGCGCTCCTGACCATCACGCTCGGCGTGGAACCGGTATGGCGCTGCACAATGCGGCCTTCCAGATGCCGTTCGCTACGGTATCTGCGAACAAGGATTCGCCCGTCGTGATGCATTAGATTGAATCTAGACATGTCCGAAAACACAATATGCTCCCATTCAGCATTCCAACTTCGACGTTCGCGGCACCACTGAAATCGCTGGAGCCTATGGTTCAGAGTCAAGGAAAGCCTCAGCAATAGACAGAGAGCAACGAGGCCTCTCTTCAGCAATCGGTAACGAACAGTGCTTGCAGACATCGGACGATATGTGACCATCCTCCATTGCTGCTCAAGTGTCGTGGATAGTGTGCGCGACGTCACTGCCATACGGTGCAAATGCCTGTCTTCCCGCTCGGTCGTGCGATTTCGAGCTCTAGACCCTGCACGACAATGCGCAGAACCTTTTGCTGTCCATTGACGCCATGTACGCATAACGGTAGTTGCGTTACACCCAACGCGTGCAGCAATATCACGGTATCATAAACCAACTTCTCTGAGTTCAACGATTCTACCTCTTTCAAACTCCGTCAAGTGTTCGTATGATGGTCTCGTCGTCCTACACGGCATGTGTTACATGTTAACAACTGCGTAAGATCGGGTTTAGCGATAGCAAGTTTAGAAACCTGTTCTCTGTAGGTTTTCTTTTATACCCCATGGTGTGACGTTTCCGATGGCGTTGCGTACGCCTTATATTTGCATGTGCGCTGCAATTGTGGTCATTTGCATCTCCTATGGTGCCCTATTCACCCTGCAAATTTCGTGCAAATCTGAGTATTTCTTCATGGTGTTGCAATTTCTATTAACAGCAGTGTAGATGCAGGACTAATCATAATACAGAACAAGAAAGATGACACCAAATTTTTGGGTGTGATAAGCACGCCTTTTGAATCCGTTCTGACGCAAATTAAATTTATCAAAGCTATTCAAAGTCAATGGAACCGGTATGGAAAACAATAGTATCTGACGGAAGAAAGAAGTTTTTCAATCGGGTTTTTAATCCTTCAGGTATTGCTATAAACGGAATCGGAGCTTACGCCCTCTGGTTGTAGACTTGTGCGTTAAGAAAAACATGATTTTATATGGGAAATATTTCGCACCGGTAACGCTCTCCAACACCGAAAGAATTTTTCAAATCGGACTCTTAGAAACAGAGATATCGACAAAAATAAGATGTGACTTTATGTCCCCTGGTGGGAAAGCCATGCATTATTTTAGGAAGAAAGTATTCTCAAAAGGTTTTTCCATATGAGCGGTATCGGTCCAAGAAAAAAAAAATTTAGTCGAGTTTTCAGAAGCCCAGATTTTGCCACAAATACATCAGAAGCAGAAATTAACACTTATGCCCCCTGGTGGCCAAACCATTCTTTACCAAACATTAGAAATTATGTGAAAAATATTTTCCATCAGGTCTTGTGTGCGACACAGGAAGAATTTTTCAAATCGGAGTTTTAGAAGCAGAAATAACGTAGAAAACGCAATTTACCTTTGTGCCCCTAGAAAAAAGATTATGTTTTACTTGAAAATTTTGAATTTATAAGAAAAATATTTCGCATCGGAAGCACTATACAACAAAGAAGAAATTTATCAAATAGGACTCTTAGAAGTAGAGATATTGACAAAAATAAGATATACATCTACACCCCCTGGCGTAGAAACCATGCATTATTTCATGAAGAAAATGTTCCTAAAAGGTTTGTCGACATGAGTAGAATCGGTCAACAAATGAATTTTTTTGCAATCGAGATTTTAGAAACTCATATTTTGCTGCAAATACATCAGAAGCGGGAATTAAGGTTTACGCCACCTGGTGGCCAAACCATTTTTTACAAAAATTAGAAATTGCGTGCAAAGGATTTCTCATCAGGAGCTGTATCCGGTGCAGAAAGAATTTTTCAAATCGGAGATTTAGAAGCAGAGATATAAGGGGAAACACAAATTACCTCTACGCCCCTTAGCGGAAAGTCTATGAATTACTTGAAAATTTTGAAATTATATGAAAAACATGTCACACTGAAAACACTATCCAACAAAGAAGGAATTTTTCAAATCGGACTCCTAGAAGTCGAGATATTGACAAAAATAAGACACACATCTACGCCCCTGGCGGAGAAACTGTGGAATATTTTAAGAAGAAAATATTGTGAAAAGATTTATCGATGTGAGTGGCATCAGTCCGCGACAGAATTTTTTCAATCGTTATTTTAGAAGCTCAGATTTTATGGCAAATACATCAGAAGCAAAAATTAACACTTACGCCCCATGGTGGCTTACCAAAAATTTCAAATTATATGCAAAAGATTTTTCAACAGGAGTTGTACCCGCTTAAGAAAATTTTTTGAATAGCCTTCGTTTTCCTCTAGTATCGGCTAGTCGATGCTAGAGGAAAACGAAGGCTATTCCGCATGGTTCGAGCCAACAGAAACTAAAACTGTCACAACTGGCCGGTGATTCGGATGCTGGTGACGGGAATAATATGTTAATACACACAGTACATCGAACTATGCAGGAAATGTGGCTGCGTAGACGCATGCCGCTCCGAGCTGCCATTCTAACCTCAGTTCACCATCGAAAGCGCCTACAATGAACACGCAAGCCTCAAAACTGTATCTTGAATTATTGGAAGAAGGTTCCTGCGCACCATATGGACGACAGGTTTGGTGTGCGTCGTTTACCTGGGGTAATGTTGGCATCAGGATGCACTGTGGGACAAAAACAAGCCTGCGGAGGAAGACAATGTTCTACTAGGAAACCCTGGCCCCAGTTATTCATGTGCAGGAACCTATGATGCCTACCATCTGCCTAAACGTCATTACAGACCAGGTACAATCTTTCATTGTAACGGTAATCTCCTTTAATAGTGTTTTCTTTCAGAAGGATAATGCGCCATGTCATACTATCTAGTTTGTTCGAGAATGATTCGTGGATCATGAGGAAGGCTTCCAGGTATACTGTCCTGGCCTACAACTTTTCCAGACAGCAATCCAGTCGAACATCTGTGGTTTGTGTTGGAACAGAAAATCCGATTTGCGGCGGCTTAACCAGGATCCTTTAATTTACAAGAGTTAAAGGATCTTCTGGTAACGAGATAGCACTGGATACTACAAGACACCATTAGAAATCTTGTAGCTTCTATGCCTCTCCAGGTAAGAGCTGTTTTGGCGGCACCTAGAGGATTAACATCATATTAAGAAGGTGGTCATAATGTTTTCGCTCTACGGTGTATCACGTCTAGGAAAAGAAGCATTCATAACGAATCTAACACAATCCCTAAATATTAATTCCATTTGACTTAATCGTATCTTCCTAAATAATATTGAAAACTTTCTCTAGGAAAGAAACTTTTCCTTCTGATTTTGGGGTGAAACTTCTAAAACGCATGTTGTCCACTAACACTTGCACTTATTTTGAATTCATGGGCTACTTTTTCCCATTTTAATCAGATTTAATAAAATGGTCTGCAAGGTAGAGAAATGGTCCCATTGCACTTAATCATCCGTATTATTGAAACAAAAAAAGGGCTGATTTATTTTCTGTAGATTTCGTTGGCTCAACATCCTTGAATGAAACTTCAACTCAATATGAAAGTTTTTTTCACAGACGTAATAAATAATTGGCACTCATAAAGTGCGCAGGAAGTGTATATGAGTGAAAGTTCAGTACCACGGGTTTCAAAGCGTTTCGTTAAAAAGGCATTTGTCTTGGAAATCTAGAATGCCGTCGTAAGATAAATTTAATCGCCAGTAAAATGGATTCGATCAGTGACACTTCAATTTTCCCGATAAGTTTTAGACCGTGTTTGTTTAGTTTCTTTTTGCTGTTTTTAGATGACGAAAGGTACGTCAACATTCTTTAATTCATGTGGAGAATCATGCGCATCAAATTTAACCTCACAGAGCCACCGAAATCACGGGAAAATTCATTACTTCTTTAACCTAGATATTTCTTTTGTTACAGTATACACAATAAACTGAACCGAGATTCTAGAGTGCTTGTTCGTGTCGAAAATAAAAAAAAAATGAAAGGCATTACGTAATGTTAACGCTTTCTTCTTATCAGTCGCGTTAGGAACGCTTTGTTCTTGTCCTACATTTCATGCTCCATGGATTTCAGACATAATCTCACCCTACAGACGGAGGAACGAGTTTTAAATTCTTTAATTTTGCTGTTCTTGGTAAACAGACGCACATACAAAACGGCGAATAGTATTCAAGGGCTTGGTCATAGCTTTTTGCACACGTACCTGAAACAATAACAATGAAAATATCGCTTAGTGTATACGTCGGCGTTAAGTTTACGTACTAGGTTATCTTTGCAGGAATTTATTCACATGTACTTTTCCCAAAGGTTTACACGCGACGGAAAAAGCTATTACGATATGAATAACAATGACAAAAAAAGAAAGATATTATTTAAGGAAACTTCTGTGACCTTTTCCTGTGCAGAATTTTTGTTACACAAATCTACGTACATTAAAAACAAGGGCCGTTCAATGGAGAGATGCGCTTTCCTGGAAGCCGTATCCCTAATTTAGGGATGGACAGCTCCTTATGTACCTAAATGTTCGTGGGACGGAAAGAAAATAAGAGAACTTTCATTCTGTATTAAACCAGCACTTCGCCTTGTTAAATAAACTGAAGTGCTAAAATAAAGTAATGTTTATTTTACATCATTGCATCTTTCTTTGCGCATAAAAATCCCCTTAAACAAGTCTACGTTAAAAATAAAGGGTCATTTACTTGCCATCATGGCAATAGTTTGGGGAATGTAAAGGCGATCTATCACGAAAGTAAGAAAACTTTTATTTAATATCATGCCAACGTTTAATGCGGTAGAAGTGCTCTTAAACAAATTGACATCAAATATAAAGCAACGTTTGTTCAACATTGCACGATAATTATTTTGAAATTGTTTTAAAATCTAAATATGAATGTATGCTTTAAATCGCTTGGTTAAAGATATATCCTTTGGATTCGAGTGTGAACTTTTGCTTTAAAAAAGAAGTTAAAATGCTTAGTAAGTAAGGAGTTTGTAGTAATCCCTAAATATTCGTAGTTCAGGGAGTGTAAAGACCGTTAGCCAAATCATATGGCAGAAAGTAGGAAGGAGAGCCTGTTGAAGATTTTCATCAACGTTGTGCCTCAGTGCCATCAGAGGCACAGCGGAGAGGCTAGCCCCTGGTAGCACTGAGGCACAGCTGAGAGGCTAGCCTCAGGTAGCAATGAGGCACAGCGGTGAGGCTAGCTTCTGGTAGCACTGAGATGCTAGCCCCTGGTAGCACTCAGTCACAGCGGTGAGGCTAGCCCCTGGTAGCCACGAGGCCCAGAGGAGAGGCTAGCCCCTTGTGGCAATGAGGCATAGCAGTAAGGCTAGACCCTGGTAGCACTGAGGCGCAGAGGAGAGGGTAGCCCCTGGTAGCAATGAGGCACAGCGGTGAGGCTAGCCCCTGGTAGCAATGAGGCACAGAGGAGAGGATAGCCCCTAGTAGCAATGAGGCACAGCGGTTAGGCTAGCCCCTGGTGGCACTGAAGCGCAGATGAGAGGCTAGCCCCTGGTAGCAATGATGCACAGCTGTGAGGCTAGACCCTGGTAGCACTGAAGCTGAGAGGAGAGGCTAGCCCCTGGTAGTAATGAGGCACAGCGGTGAGGCTAGTCCCTGGTAGCAATGATGCACAGCGGTGAGGCTAGCCCCTGGTAGCACTGAGGCGCAGAGGAGAGGCTAGCCCCTGATAGCACTGAGGCGCAGAGGAGAGGCTAGCCCCTGGTAGTAATGAAGCACAGTGGTGAGGCTAGCTCCTGGTAGCACTGAGGCACAGCGGTGAGGCTATAGCCTCTGGTAGCACTGAGGCGCAGCGGTGAGGCTATAGCCCCTGGTAGCACTGAGGCGCAGAGGAGAGGCTAGCCTCTGGTAGCAATGAGGCACAGCGGTGAGGCTAGCTTCTGGTAGCACTGGGGCACATCGGTGAGGCTAGCTTCTGGTAGCACTAAGGCACAGCGGAGAGGCTAGCCTCTGGTAGCACTGGGGCACAGCGGAAAGTCTTGCCCCTGGTAGCACTGAGGCACAGCGAAGAGGCCAGAAGTGAAGCCCTGAGCAGATGCCATCACTTCTATGTCTCAGTACTGTCAGATGCCAAACTACGAGAGAAGCATGAAAAATTATTGGTTTGTAACCTTAATTTTTCACTTCCTTCAGATATTCCTTTGATAGGTATATTAATCCTTCATGTTATTTTCGTAATTTTTACTCTCTCTCTCTCTCTCTCTCTCTCTCTCTGTATGGAAATAAATTTTTGTGGACAATCTAGGTTACAATATCACGAGCTTGGTTACAATATCATCTCGGACGAATGGTAGAAGCCCGCTCTTAGACCATTGCGCTACCTGGTCGGCTTGAGTCTTTTGAACTCGTCTCCGTCAATCTTTTGTCATTACTATCAAGCAAATTTCTCTCAAGAATTTTCAGCCGTTGTGCCACTTTATGCAGTCTTTTGTCGCGCTGAAAGAACGCAATCATCCGACATTCATTTTGTACCAGTGTTCCACAAATAACTTTGTCACTAAATCTACTCCTGCTATACCAAAACTTTGAAATTTCTTATATGGTTTAATTTTCATAAAAAGGAGCTCAGTAACGAACAAATAAAATATTTCGAGCGGTGTTTTATCTTTGATAACGAAAAACAAAATGCATCACGATGTCACGCTGTACAGGTTCATGGCTAAACCTCTATTAAGAACATGGCTCTAGCTAAAGATGCGTATGCTTCCAACCTAACAACTTTAAAAAGTATCAAACGATTTTGTAATATTCTATGTTCTTGAATCTCTTGGTATGTTTTGTTTAAGCACAATATTAAGTTTTTCGTAAAAAAAGGACAGTACTAAATGCTTATAGTTGAATGACATGTTAGCCATTCAGATGCTATTTAACTTCTCTTTATTTAATAATGTGCGAATATATATATTTTGTTTTTAACGCTTTAAATGTAACAAACCTGTTCTCATTTTGCAAAAGAGATTACTAGAGGGTTTAATGGGATAAGTCTGAGTATGCACACTCACACTACTAGAAAAATGTTAGAAAATATTGCGATGTCAGCATGAAGTGACGGAAAAATCGACAAGTTGCAAGTCTGCTCTCAACGGCATATGTCAACAACAAGAAGATAATCAGAACATGAAAGTGACAGCATTCACACAGTTGTGCCATTTGCCAAAGAGCAATGCAAACCGGCTATAAGGATCGCACTCTCTGAGTCGTTCTCATTTAATACGAAGTTATAGCAGCAGGTGTGTTACATTTGAACGATGTCTCAGTAATGAGACTTATCAGAACCGACAGCTGAAGGGTAATCAGAAGACTGGAAGCATGCCAGACCCTAGAAATGGTAGAAGAAATTGTTGGAGTGTCTCAAAGCATCACGAGTAGACTTTTAAAGCGTTTTCGGGGGATGAAAACAGTACGAGAAAGACCATAGCAGGTTAAACACATACATACTGTCAAAAATGTGCCATGTACCGTGTAAGGGGAAGAGCTTTTCAATTCTCTGTTAATAGGAGTCCGTGCTGTCTCAGCAAAACATCAAACCCTAACCTCGCATGACTTTGAGAATTGTTCCGTGTTTTGTTGCATGTATGATAACTGAGTACATGAAATAAAGTACGGTGACTGATTATTGGGGTGTTTTTGTTTCTTTGTTGAAAAAGCACTGACTAAGGAAGAATACAAATACTATTCTTAAAATCGGCTATAAAATTACACCGGATATGAGGATACAGAACTACATGCTCGAATTCGATCGGGAGAAAACTCAAATGGCAGAAGTCCGTGATAATCATCAGGCGATCTCCTGATTGGTGAGTGGTTGGTTAAGGAAACAAGACAAAAATCAGTAGATAGCAAACATAAATAAAATTAATTCTATTGAGTTAAAAGAACAATATCTAATTAATTCATACAGTCGACGTGGATCAGGAACACCAAACAGAAGTCATCGCTCTTTCCACGTTATCTAGAGGTAAACTGAAGGAAGACTCGTCGTCCAGAAAGTGCTGAAATGCAGTTTGTTCATCGTTTAAAGTGTGATGATTATTAATTACATGGGAAATGTGATTGGCTATAGCAAAGATGCTGAAATATAATATAGCGAATAGTTAAAACGTCACACAAAGAGAGGCATTGTCATCAAACTGTAAATAAGGTAACAATCGCCAATGCGAAGACGTGCAAACACAACTTCTTGACGGCGATTCTTCTTTTACAAATTAGATTTCCATAAATGCGATCCGTTCTCTAGATTCAAAATTCCTCTGCCCGTGTTCTGCGAAAACATGCGCCGAACGATGTTTAAAGTAGTAGACGTATTGATTCCGGACGTACTGGATCCATTGTTGCTTCATACCAAGACGTCAAATCATCTGGGTAAAGAATTTGGCCCTCTTGAAAGGAATCTCAAATTTGCCGCTGTGGGGTAGTGGCTAAATCGATGCTAGCATTAGACGAGATCCTCGGTAATTCTATTGTATTTCAGTTGCAAATTACAATAGTTCGCGTGATATAAAGAAAGGGCAAAGAGAAAAGCAAAAAGAAAAAAAAATGGTAAGGAGCTGAACAAAGACACTTAAAAACTCTTATCGTCCATCATGTCCTCAGGCATTTCGATATATTTCGGAGGTGGTCAGAGATCAAGAATTCGCATACGGAAGATTTTCACACCCCAACACTCGGTCTCTTTTGGGACTTCTTTCCACTTGCTTCTCATCGGCTGCTTAGCGGTTGTCCCTCAGGAAACTGGTGGTGAAGGTCGCTTTCGGAAACCTTTAGGTGCAGACTGCAAAACTGAGTATCGGTTTGCCAGTGCTTTGTGCCTCATTGATCTAATTAAAGCTGATGTAACAGTCGTCAATAAAGGCATGACCAGTCTGAATGGCTACTGTCTTCTACGAAGCCACAATGGAGGCATAAGTTCACTGCCATAAGGTAGAACGAACAACTCCCATGTTGACACAATACACACAATGTTCTCCATCTTCTTGATCTTCTGGATCTATTTTTATACACTCCACTTTACACAGTCCTTGGCATTCGCCGCGTGCGCATCCTTGCAGTTCACAATACGACGCTTTGCTATCGATTAGTCAGGCACTTCATGACCTGATTGGCCACAGCAAAAACAAACATTAGTACTACGGCAGAACTGCTGGGAATAGTTATTGACCTGGTATCCATGACATCTTGAAGGGTTTGGAAGTATGACCGCACATCACAGTTCAGGTAAATAGATTTAACTGACGGAAGCTTGAAAGTCAGAACCGAAGTCTGTGATGCATCGCACATGATCAGGTATCAAATAGAAGGTCGTCTGACTGCAGCTTCTTGACAATCTTAAGAACTTTACTAACACAAAAAGGGTACATAGAATTTGATTTCTGGGCATTGTATGTAACGTGAATGATAAGGAAACTGCGAAGGACTCTGAAACTGTAGAAAAGTGTCTTACTTGAAAAACCATGCTTCTCTTCAAGAGGCCTCTGTGTTTTGGATGACCAAAAAACTTCTTGTTTTTAAAGAAAAGCGAAACTCTCCGCCTACCATCGAGCCCAAAGGGTGAGTAGGAGTTATGAAAGCTCCGTAGGATAAAGAATACAGCTGTGGGTTTAGCATGAAAATATAGGCGCTTGATTAATGTGCGCTTGGCGTGTACCCCGACTTTCTTTTGTCTTCAGTAGCACCGCTTCAGCATGATTACATTATCCGTAAATCACCACTTCAAACATGACGTAAGCCGTTGCAAGACTGGGCTTCACTCGGCCACAGCCTTCATTGACGTGGCGTGGGTTACTTCCTAGACGCACTTTTAAGATGAAGCACGGGACAAAGAGGAGTGCTGCTTTCTCAAAGAGGAGTGCTGCTTTCTATGGCCAAAAACTCCCTAACTTCCAGCATCCGCCTTTTCACCTTATGGTCGAAGCATACTGCTAAAGGCAGCTGGACTTAGCTATCTAAGCCAGGAAAACAAAAGGGAAAAATTGATGGAAAATTAAGGAGAGAGATGATGAAGAACCCAACTGGTGTCCTGGTACGTAATTTAAACCTCAGAAGAATCCACAAATTAGGTGGGAGAAAATCATGATGTAAAAATCATAATGAGAAGAGATATCGAACAGGAAAAAGCTCATCACAGTGAGAAGGACAATTCATCACAATAGAAAATGTCGATAGGAAAAAGCTCATCACAGTGAGTAGGCCGGTTCATCACAATAGAAAATGTTGAGAGGAAAAGGCTCGTCACAGTGAGAAGTTCGGTTCATCACAATAGAAAATATCGATAGGAGAAAGCTAATCACAGTGTGAATGCTGGTTCATCAGAATAAAAAATTTCGGCTTAGGCAGTGTTTTCGCCACTCACCGACGATGAACAGCCACCACTGTAGTGTTCAAAATCCATGACGTCATGACAACAAATTGTTGGGCCACAAGGTGAGCTTTGGCTGTGAAAGCGCTACTTTTCAATTAACTGGAAACCAGTTATTCCCCTACGGGAATAAAATTGAGTGTGCTTAAAACATTTTCACTCAAACTTAGAGCATTGTTTTAGCATCAAATTTAATTGGAAGCATTGTTTCATTTTAAACGGAGTGTCGTTTTTAGTGGTCTCAGCTTCCAAGCAAATGTTTCAAAGAAAGCTACAGATAAGCATCAGCTGAAAAAAGATCTGCCTACATCAGCGTTTAAGGAACTCAGTAAACATCTTGTTTCCAATAAAAAAGGATAATGAAATATTAAGCGAAGATGCTGTGGAAATACAGGAAAAACAGTAAATTGCAAGAAGCATCAGAGATGAAAACGAAGGTCATTTTGTGTATTCTCATTAATAGTCAGAAATTTCGACAGAATTCTGCTGGAGTAATCGGCCAACATATCTAACCAGGAAAGCGCCTTGAAGTACACAGCTTAATGCAATGATTTTTTGCCACGAGTTTGGCAAAAATATCCGAGACAATGGAAAAGAGTTACGCGTGATATGTGTTCATGGCCGTACAAAAAAGGAAATGAAAGAATAAAAAACCCTCTTGATATCTACCGTATACTTCAGTAAGCATGAATGGTTGATGTCCACGTCGCAGCGCAGATCCTGTTGAAATGCTGTTACTTAATTAACTATTCAGGCTCTTCAGGTTACATCGATTACTCTGTGACTGAAATAAGAATGTGCATTCAGTTTGACGTAGAAGAATTGTAACGTCATTCATTTCTTTAATGGGGAGCTTTAAATTAGTTGCTGATTAAGGAAGCGGAATTTGTTAATTGAGACAGAAGTGTTATAATTAGATCGTTTTATGCTTAAAAAATAGGATTATTTTTGAGCTCGTGAACAGACATTTAATTAAGCTTTAATTCCATTCCCCGTAATCATAGGGAAAAAGTAATATTATGTGTGTAAAAAAAAAACTTTTCCAAGATATGGGAAGGCAAAATTTTTTTCCGTTAAGAAGTACTAAATAAATGTTCCTATTGCGTCGCGACGCTGTTTCCTGCTCCTAAGAATTTAAAAACTATGGTTCTCCTGTTTTTCGACATCTCACTTCTTGAAATGTTTTAAGAGGATTTTAATAAAAGTGTCTTCCATACACAAGAGCAGATGATTTGAATTTTCCCATTATTTTGTGTTACATGTTTTGGTCATGATTAGGCGACGGATTTGCGACTAATCGGCTATATAAACTTAATCTACAAGTTACTGTATATGCATCTGCTTAAATAACATGTTGTTCCACTTTTTCCCCTTACAACAACAGCCAAACGTATTTACAAGGACGCAATCAGGTGTCGAAAACATGGAGGTGGTATTGCCTCAGGATCGCCTGTCTTACAGTATACACAGTTGCCGGTGGGAGTTGGCAGGCTGGAATATACCTTTCCGTTTCGTCTCACAAATTCTCAGTAGGGTTAAGATCTGGTGATTGAGGGGGACATTCAAGTGTTTCAAACCTCATTTGAATGCTCGTACAGCCAGTTGGTCGCCAGTCGGAAAGTATGAGTTGTGGCGTTGCCCTGTTGAAAGATGGCGTCATGGTGCGGAAAGGGAATCATTAAAACAGAACGAATTTTAATGATCGGCGAAGTTGTTCACAAACCTTTTTTCCATGTCGTATGTCTCGACGAATACGAGGAGGCCCGAGGAAGCCCAAGTAAACGCACCCCAAATAGTTAACACATGCTTTCCACATGCCTGTATAACCCTAACATGGGAAACTGGGTCCATTGTTTCATTTAGTTTACGCCACAGGCGCTCCCTTCCATCGGCGTGATAGACTTGGAACCGTGATTCTGCAGACCAAAAGACGTGTTCCTATTCCTCCGCACTCGAGTTGCAGCCGGCCATTGAAAACTGCAGCCTAATCTATCGGTGCTTTACAGTCAACAAGGGGACACCATGTGGACGTCAACTGCCATAGCCCATTCTGTGCATCGTACGCCTGGATAGTCTTTGTACCCATAATAAGCATACCGGACAAAAAATTAGTCAAGTTTCTCAGTTAATAGCATGGAAAATAAGAGGTGAATCGGAGTCTACAATTGCTGCTTCATATGTAGGAAGATAATTCAAATGGCGATCAGTTTTATTTTATATTGGGTTCGAAAGATAGGGAAAAACCTGAATACGAAGGAAAAAGTTCTTACCTTGATTTTTGAACAAAACTGCGAACATCAAATGTGTGCCGAATATTGTGTGAAGAAATCATGATAGTGATGCGTATACCAAGCAGCTTTCACGAACAAGGAATTTGTCGACAAACAGATTAATGAGTGGAAAATGCTCCGTACCAACCTGATCTGTCCTGATATAATTTTTATGTTCCGAAAATCACTGGGAAAAACATCTTATTGGGAATTAATGGACGACATAAGAGCAGGATGACGACACATGACGAAGGCCTTTCAATCATTTCTAGCTGTGATTTCAATCCTGGTAGGAAAGTAAGTGTTGTTAGAGAAATTCTGTTTAAGGAAGAATTACTCAGCCTAATTTTTGGGGAAAGGTGTTGTCCACCTTTTTGGTGCCGTTTCTCTATTTTAATGGAATTTGAGAACAGATTATATGCAACAAAGAACTAATTTTGCATATTCTTAATTAAAAACTGATGATCGATATTAGTGTTCCACGTAGTTTTAATTTCTTATGCACAGTTCTCACATTTGTTTGTTTTATGCCATAGACATAGTACGACATTGTACACTGTTCAAAATAATTAGGGGATCATCTAACTTTGGCGACATTATGCAAGCCAACTGTGTGGTATCTTACCGAAACGTGGAAAACACAAGTCGAGAGCTACGTAGACAATCGAATCATTTGTATACTTATTAAAGTAGCGCGTGTGACGGCAGAATGTATGAATCATCAAACAAAGATATATAAGTGAGTCACGGAAAAATTCTCATTGGGCGCCACCGGGAGTCGAACCCAGGGTCTTCCAGTTACGCGCCGGATATGCTTCCACTACACAACAGCGGCCTCGAATTCCTCCAGACTCACACATTATAACTGCTAAGACAAGTTGGCAGGTTGCTTGCTTTAGCAGAAGCATATCCGGCGCGTAACTGGAAGACCCTGGGTTCGACTCCCGGTGGCTCCCAATGAGAATTTTTCCGTGACTCACTTATAAACGTGGAAAGAGCGAATATCTTTGTTTGATGACCCTGGTCCACGTTAAAAATTTCTGTATTAATGTATGAATCACACACAGATTAGGATAAAAAGAAAGTTTTCCGGGATCTCTTTTATCCTACTGCGTTCATCGTGGCCCAAGGTCAATAGACTACTAAGTTTGCTCATACGGGATGAGCTTCCCTGCACAGCATTCCCTTTGACGTCATCTGCCTTACAAGAGGACACAGTGAACGAGAGTATTCTGCTGGAGCCGCGGGTGGTCTAGTGGTCAACATTCGTGACTGCCATGGAAATAACCTCAGGTTCGAACCACTAAATACACGCCGTGCGTCGGATGGGCACGTTAAGCCGTCGGACCCCGGGTACTGGCCCGCCGGTAATAAATAAAGGCGTCTTCCTCCCCTTTCTACCTCGCTTCCGTGTCACTTCCCTATCGGGCACTCTAGCCCAAATCTCCTAGCTTCCTATTTCTAAGGGTTGTTTAAGACCTGGGGTCAGACACTCCCTTCCTAAAATCCTCTACATATGATTTGATCTGAGTTGTCTGCTGTCTATTGACATAGAGGCAGTTTTGGTAGAAGCAATGCATTCGCGTAATTACTTCATATATTTAGTTCTGTAATAAATGAATTTCTTATTATTTGTCTCCGAATTTGATTATCACTAAGTATCAACGTGCTCTCAGAGAAAAATATTTTGCAAAGATTTCTTTTGCAAAATTCTATAAATAAACAAATGCACTGGCGTACCTCAGTTGGGTTGGTCCTCCTTCGTTATTGATTGTGTATTTTTAAATATATTTGATGTGATTTTAAATATTTTATGAATCATTGGAAATACTTTAATATGGCGGATATATTTTTATCGCTTCCCAGTATTTTGGAAGATGTTTTCTGCGGTGTATTTTCATTTGCATCTTCAACATTTTTGGATACCCATATAAAAAAATCCTTGGGGCGCCATTGTACAAATGTGAGAAATAAAAAATTTGAAAAAAAAATTACTTTCTTCATGTAGTTATCCTCATAAGCTTGAGTTTTTTATTTATTAATTTTTTCTCTCTTTCAGCTGCGAATTGATGTGCCTGATTCGAATCATAGTGCGATTTTTTTAATGAGCAGTTTAATGCCTCGGCTGAATTTTAGAGGATTCTTTTTCCATTGCCCCTGATCCGTTTCTCGTAATATTTTAATTTTTTTTTATAATTTCATGTTCACCATGAATTGGGAGGAACATCAGCTCAATGCTTTATCTGCGGCAATCCCACTAGTTCACTTTGTATATCCCTTTCATAGTCTCCTTCGGAAAAATATTTGGAGCAAATAGTAGCATTTTGGACAGTGGCGTACCGAAAAATATCGAAGCCGCCCTACAAAAAATTCTTCAAGACCCTTTTGCAAAAATCTATTAGCACCCAATTAGTTATTTTTTTAATTCCATATTATTAATTAGGTTATAGGCATTTTAATAATTAAAATTCTTTGAAACCTACAGGTATTTTTCGTAAGACCAAAAGTATTGCGCTTTACTGCGTGTAACTCAAATCTGCACGTTGTAATTGAAATAATTGCCCTAGTTTTATACCAATAGAAAATACTACAAAACAGTTACACAAAAGTTGAACATGTCATGCAAATTTTATTCTGGTAAAAAACTAATGCCAGCCTCTTTCAAACGCCTCACGATCACTCCTACGAAACACGGTAACTTCCGTGACTATGTCTAATAACATTTTCTGGTTTATGCGAAACTACAGAGCACAAGTAAGCAAATAAATAAGTAACAATTAAGAATCGTGGCACAAAAGAAAAAGAAAAACTAGGTAAATTATTTACTTTTGAATATAAAAACACTCTTAACATAATGCCACAATGTTCTGCACATAGTAAATATTTTTCTCTTGACTGTATATATATATATATATATATATATATATATATCATCATCATCATCATCATTGTCAACCATTATCAATCCACTGCTGGACGAAGGTCTCCCCAAGTTTCCTCCACAACGGTCTGTCTTGTGCCAGTCTCCTCCATGTCACTCCCGCATATTTACGAATTTCATCCACCCATCTCCCATGTGGTCTTTTTCTGGGTCTTTTCCTGTCCCTTGGAATCCAATCTAAAATTTCGGCTGTCCATCTATGGTCTGTCCTTCTGGCAGTATGTCCAGCCCATTGCCATTTCAGGGATTTAACTCTGATCATGATGTCTTCCACTCTCGTCATTTTTCGGATCCACGTGTTCCTCTTCTTATCTCTCCTGGTTATACCAAGCATGCACCTCTCCATGCTTCTTTGAGTTGTCTGCAGCCTTTGTATGTCTCTTTTAATTAAGGTCCACGTCTCTGCACCATACGTAAGCACTGGAAGGATGCATTGATCAAACACTTTTCTTTTAAGACATAATGGCATATTGCTCTTGAAAATTATGCTGTTTCTTCCAAAAGCTCTCCACGCAAGTTTTGTACGCCGATTAATTTCTTCATCAATGTGACCCTCACTTGATATCTGCTGTCCAAGATAAACATACGTATCTGTTATCTCCAGTTTTTCTCCATCAATCGATAAATCTTCATTTCTTGTAAAAGCATTGAACATCACTTTTGTCTTCTGAAAGTTCATTTTTAATCCCACTTCTTTACTCTTGTCAGCAAGTTCCTGGATCATACTCTGCAGCTCTGATGGGGTAGTTGCAAAAATGACTACGTCATCAGCAAAACGAAGGTGGGTTAGATAATCTCCATTAATCTTTATCCCTTTGTTTTCCCAGTTCAGTGCTTGAAAGACATTTTCCAATGTGGCATTAAAGAGCTTCGGAGATATGGTGTCACCTTGTCTCACTCCCTTTCCAATTTTTATGTGTGTTGTATTTTCAAACAGCCGAATCTTTGCACTTGCATTTTCATAGATGTTATTAATAATAGTAATGTATGCATCTTCAATACCGCAGGATTTCAGAGCCGTGGTAACTGCTGATGGTTTCACCAAATCAAAGGCTTTTTCATAATCGATAAAAGCCATGCACAATGGAAGTTCATATTCCCTCGCTCTTTCAATTAGTTCTCTCAGTACGTGGATATGATCTATTGTGCTGTAGCCACTCCTGAATCCAGCTTGTTCTCTCGGTTGAGCCATGTCCAGTGTTACCTTCAAGCGGTGTGAAAGAACTTTAGTGAATATTTTATAAACCACTGATAGAAGGCTGATAGGTCTGTAGTTCCTGAGATCCTCAATGTCACCTTTTTTATGTAGCAGGATCATTGTAGCATTGTTCCAATCCTCAGGAATCTTCCCTTCATTAAGGCATCGAGTGAAAATTTGGGCGAGTACTGTTTCAATTTCTCCACTTGCTTCTTGTATGATGTCTATAGTAATTCCATCTTCTCCTGGAGCTTTCCCCCGCTTCATGTTCTTGATTGCATGAGCAACTTCTGCTGGGAGGACTGGAAGAACTCTGGTACCTTTCATGATGTCTGGAGTACATGTATCATCCCTTTCATATAATTTGGAGTAGAAATCTTTCACTCTTGTCAAAATTTCGCCTCTATTTCTTGTTATAGAACCATCTTCTTTTCTCAGAGCCATAATCTGTTTTCTTCCCTTACTGAGATGTCCCTTTGCTATCTTTAGGCTTTGGTTGTTTTCAATTGCTTTCCTCACTAGCTCACAGTTGAATTTCCTTACGTCTTCAGTGATACTTTTTCGTGCTGTCTTGCATAGCTCTATATATTCCACTTTGGAAGTCACATCTTCTTTAGTTGTCCTCATCTCTCTTCTTTTTTGCATCAACATTTTGGTTTTTCCTGATAATTTGTTCACATGCAACTTGTTCTTAGACCCAGCTAATTTTGTTGCTGTTTCCATAAGAGCTTTGGTTACTTTTTTGTTAACTTCCGAAATATCCACTTCTTCCGATGTTAGGCCTTCTAAAGCAGAGAATCTGTTCTTCAGTTCCAACTTGAAAGTATTATGGTGTTTTTTAAGGTTGGTTATGTCAATACATTTTGTTTGTCTTATGAGCTTGCCACGTTCCAGTTTAGTGTTGAGGTGCATCTTACATCTTACCAATCTATGGTCACTACCTGTGTTGAACTTGTTCAGCACACTGCAGTCTTCGATGACGAATTTTTTGTTACACATAATAAAATCAATTTCACTTGTTGTCCCAATTGGATGTCTCCATGTCCATTTCCTGTGTGGCTTTTTCTTGAAAAAGGAATTCAAGATGAAAAATCCTTCTGCCTCTGCAAACTCAACGAGAGTATTTCCACGCTGGTTTCTGTTGCCGTGACCGAATTTACCTACTGAAGTTTCATTCTGTTGCCGGTGTCCTATTTTTGCATTGAAATCTCCCATAATTATCTTCAAGTGCTGCTTACCTTTATTATTTAGATGACGAATTTCCTCATAAATTTCTTCAATTTCTTCTTCAGGATGACTTGTGGTGGGTGCATACGTTTGAATAATCTGAGCCTGGTATCTTCTCGATAGTTGGATAACGAGTCGTGCAGCTCTGTCAGAGGAACTTTCAACTTCTACCACTTTATCCTTCAGTTTCTTGTTTATTATAAATCCAACACCACTAGTTCTGCCAGTATCTGTCCCACGATAATAGAAGAGATGTCCACTTTTCAGTTCAATGAGATCTTCTCCTTTTCTCCTTACCTCACTTAGCCCGACGATGTCCCACTTGATCCTTTGTAGTTCCTCTTCCAATTCAAGAAGCCTCGAATCAGAAGATAGGGAGCGTCCGTTGTAGGTAGCCAAGGTCAGCATCAAATGGCAGCCTAGTCCGGTCCTCCGGGGATTCTTAGCACCCTCTGCCTTCATGTCGCACTGGCCGCTGCCTTGGCCAGGTACATTCCAGCTGCCGGAGACTGAGGGCCAAGATTTAAGTTGTAGAGTCATTTTGGAGGTGTTTGGCCATAACTCACCACGCTGGCCAAGCGGGTTGGTGAGTGTGGGATAGCATTTCCTCTGATCCCGATGGTATAGTTATACCGCTATTGGCGGTCGTCAGAGCCCCTTTAGTGGGAACAGGATGCACCACGAGAAGGCGGGGTTGACATTTGTCAAGGAGAGGCTGTGATATATATATATATATATATGTATATATATATATATATATATATATATATATATATATATATATATATTCTATAAAGAAGATACCTAAGCAAAAAAATACAAATATAATTTTGACTCACACCTAGTACAACATAGAAAAGGTTATGTATCTACCTGTGTGAGTAAAAGGAGAAAAGATAAAAAAATAAAATAAAACAACTGAATGTAGAAGGTGTCGAGAATACTGAGCCTAGGCTTTATCAAGGACCAGCAAAAACTCTGCATTTTCTCACTTCCACAAAGACCTAGTTGGAAATGGGTTTCTGCAAGGCCATAGATGCAAGTAACATTCCCACCTAAAATAGTTTAAAAAATATATATATATGTCATGTCCTCCGTAGAGTTGCATGACCTAGCACTAGTTAACAATTTCGCTTGCATCCATTAACCTTCCTGGCCCGACCCATGCTCTTCATCTGTTACTATTAAACAGAGAGAAGAAGATTAAAGAGAACTCAAGCTGTGAGAGTGACATAATAATTAGAAATGATTTTCAGCCATAACGAAATTCCAAGTTCGTTTGAGAGAGAATTTAAACCTGAAAATCAATGCAAAAGAAATCCAAATTTTTACATTGCAATTAAAAAAGGAAATATTAATTTTTAACGAACAGAATTTTGAAAGAAAACTTGAGTCTAAAACCCCCTACTCTACAACTTATGACAGCACGAAAACGAGAATAAGTTAAAGATAATAATTAACTAAAGAAAACTTTGTGAAAGTTATATACCTTAAACAGTTAGTTGCAATATGTACAAAGTATTTCAGCAGTGCTTTAAGTGCATAATTAATTAGTTATTAAGAACTTAACTACTTTGAAAAAACAGCGCATAGACAGCGCATAGAAAAGGAACAAGCTTAGCCATCTTCTGTTCCTAGGTACCCCAAAAGACGCTCAAAGTTACAAAGAAAAGAAAGAGTTAAAACCCGCAAAAATGTTAACAGACAAACCAATGCCTAAAAGCTGAAAAGCTAAAAAACGACAGAGAAAAAGTACATGAAGTACAAACATTGAACTTATAAAACCTAGAACCCAAAAACAAGGAAGAGAGCTTACCTCTTGTGTGACAAAAACTTTTCTCCTCACAAGAGAAGAACATGGCTGACCTCTTAATATCTACACTGGAATAATAACATTTCAACCAAAGTAATTGAGAATGTACTAATTTCTCAGGTCCTAAGAATTTCAAGAATTTGCAGCAACAATTTGGACTTCAATTACCACATTAATATACTATTAGAAAGTTTTCTAGAGAACGAAATTCCTTCTTCTTTCATCAAAAGAACTTTAAGAAAAATTATTCTGAATAATAGAGTAAGGTTGGCAGATCTGCTTTAATTTTCTACACAGTTAATAATATGATTCTGACCAATCAAAGCCGTAAGGAAGTTGGCTAGAGGATGCCTATTAACTACCTAAAGGAACCTTAGTGCTATGGATATGACGGTCCTATTAAAACAAAAAATGAAATAATATAAACAAAATCACAAAAAAAAGCTTAAAAATCTGTTTATAAAAGAAAATAAAAACAAATAAAAAAGAAAACTAGTTATTCATCACTAGGATAGCTATACTAAAAATAGTAAAACCAACATTAAAATTAATAAGATTCTGATTAATCTATAGAAGCTCACTAAGGTGATTTAATACATGCAAAGATTATTAAATACACTGCTCGTGTATTTTATAATATTTCTCATGTATTCTGGAGAGTTAATTCTGCTCTTTCTGATCATACAGATCCACAGTTTTAAGTTTATATATTTTTTTTCTCTGGTTAAAATCTCCGCGCGTTGGTTTCTTGCTGTATGAGGAGGCCATCAGCCCCGCCCTCACTGCCCCCCAGCGTCTAGGGAGTGGCGGAAGAGGTCAGCCATGTTCTTCTCTTGTGAGGAGAAAAGTTTTTGTCACACAAGAGGTAAGCTCTCTTCCTTGTTTTTGGGTTCTAGGTTTTATAAGTTCAATGTTTGTACTTCATGTACTTTTTCTCTGTCGTTTTTTAGCTTTTTCAGCTTTTAGGCATTGGTTTGTCTGTTAACATTTTTGCGGGTTTTAACTCTTTCTTTTCTTTGTAACTTTGAGCGTCTTTTGGGGTACCTAGGAACAGAAGATGGCTAAGCTTGTTCCTTTTCTATGCGCTGTCTATGCGCTGTTTTTTCAAAGTAGTTAAGTTCTTAATAACTAATTAATTATGCACTTAAAGCACTGCTGAAATACTTTGTACATATTGCAACTAACTGTTTAAGGTATATAACTTTCACAAAGTTTTCTTTAGTTAATTATTATCTTTAACTTATTCTCGTTTTCGTGCTGTCATAAGTTGTAGAGTAGGGGGTTTTAGACTCAAGTTTTCTTTCAAAATTCTGTTCGTTAAAAATTAATATTTCCTTTTTTAATTGCAATGTAAAAATTTGGATTTCTTTTGCATTGATTTTCAGGTTTAAATTCTCTCTCAAACGAACTTGGAATTTCGTTATGGCTGAAAATCATTTCTAATTATTATGTCACTCTCACAGCTTGAGTTCTCTTTAATCTTCTTCTCTCTGTTTAATAGTAACAGATGAAGAGCATGGGTCGGGCCAGGAAGGTTAATGGATGCAAGCGAAATTGTTAACTAGTGCTAGGTCATGCAACTCTACGGAGGACATGACATATATATATTTTTTAAACTATTTTAGGTGGGAATGTTACTTGCATCTATGGCCTTGCAGAAACCCATTTCCAACTAGGTCTTTGTGGAAGTGAGAAAATGCAGAGTTTTTGCTGGTCCTTGATAAAGCCTAGGCTCAGTATTCTCGACACCTTCTACATTCAGTTGTTTTATTTTATTTTTTTATCTTTTCTCCTTTTACTCACACAGGTAGATACATAACCTTTCCTATGTTGTACTAGGTGTGAGTCAAAATTATATTTGTATTTTTTTGCTTAGGTATCTTCTTTATAGAATGTGAATTCTGAATTTTCAAAACTGCTGCGTTGCGCGTTTTGATTTTCAGGTTATTTTGCAACCTTCGTTTTAAATTCTAAAGTTTATCCTTAGTCTTCAGTTTTGCTCTTAAGTAACTAATTTCAATTTATTATTTAGCAGCTCATGCGCAAATTCTAGTTGAAATGTTTTATTATTATTTTTTTTATTACTATTTTTTTATTTGAGGTTTTTTTCATTTTCTAATTTTTATTCTTAGTATGTTTTGGATGCAGCTTTTTGGAGTGTAGTTTATACTCGAGTTTGGTCTTTTCTTGGACTGCTTATTTCTAAAAAGTTTTTCCTAGTTGGTTTGCTCAGAATTTGTATGTTTTGGCCCAAGTGGAGTTCTAAGGACGATGAAAGGATTGGAGGTCAGCTCAGATATTTTAAGTCCTCCCGCTCGGTTAGGCTAGCACCCTTTCCCATAGTGTATGAACTCGCTGGCAAAGGTAATCTAAAGTTATGAAATGACAAACGTTGTTTGACATGTAAATCTGCAGATCCTAACCTGTATTCTTCTGTTGAGGATAATTGCTCCAACAAGTTTTGCAAAGCCTACAATACCATCTATAAGCTCACCTGTACTGTCTGCAACCTTAGCTATATTGGCCAAAGTAAAAATCCTCTTCATCTTAGGATTAATGGTCACAGGTCTCTAGTAAACAAGTTCTCTAATTCAGGAGTGAACCCCTCCACAAACGCCAACCAGTACTCTACCTTTGAATTAGAGCATTTCCATACTCATGGTTTTGACAAAGTGAAAATAGAGGTACTACATATTATCCCTGACCTCTATGCTCGGCTAGAATCTGAATCCCTTGAAATTTTGCAGCATCAGCCTCTTTATCCCTATGGCCTTAATTCCACTCTATCTGACAATAAGCATAATCAGCATAAATTTTCAATTCGTGAACTCTTCTTTCTTGGTAATTATAAGAGCTGCTCTAGAGGTAATAGAGGACAGAGGTTATTTCGCACATCAAGCAAAGTTGATTTTGCTAACTTGCTAAAAAACTCTGGAAAGCTTTAAAACTGGCACTAATTTTGTTAAAAATACTTACAAAATTCTCAAGTCCTTCAAGCACTCTGTCCTTAAAAGTTTTTTCAAATTCTGGAATGAAACTGCTGACCATGTTGATAAGCATGTTTTTGCTTTGGTTCTGGACATTCTTAAACATATTCTTAAAGATAAAATTTCTCTTAAAGAATTTTCCAGTAATTTTGTTACCATCAGGTTCCTAAATAAAGCCTACGATAATCTCAATGTAAGGAAGCTGTTCTACAATAATGCAATTTTTTTCCCATCCACAGGCACCAGTCTATTGTAAGTTTTAAATATGTTAAGACCTTAGGGTCAATAGTTAAAAACTACAAACTTAACTCTTCGAGCTACATTCCTGTAATTACTACATGTTCTTGTGATGAACATAAAGAAACAGTTCACTATGATAAGAATTACAACCATATTATCACCGGAAACTTGAGTTTTGTTGAAAATGAAAAGCTTAGGAATTTATTAGAGTATGGCTCTAAATTCAGACCTTCCTTCACAATTTCCAAAGAAAGGATTCTTGAGAGCTTCACTCAAGATGTTAATAGGTACATCGTAAAAACCAGTTTAAGGTACAATCAGCCTATTGAGGCCTTCGCAGAATGGAAATATAATATAATCAATAGCTTCACCGGTGAGTTGGCAGGTCTGGACTTTTGTTTCGACAGAAATCTCTTTTTCTCTGGAGAAGCTAAAAGGTCACTCTCCAAACTACAAGACCAATTTATTTTTACCACTACGGATAAAGCTAGCAATAATTTTGCAATTATCTGTAAGAAGTTCTATTTTGAATTGTTAACTATGGAACTCAATAATAGAGTAACATACGAGCCCGTAAGTTATTCTACCAAGCAGTTAGAAAATCGGTTTAAGGCATTCTTCAAGAAACTTAAAATTCCACAAACTAGAAGATATGAGCCTGAATTTCCATTTCTTTTTGCAACGGTTAAGTTTCATAAGGATCCTGTGAAGTTCAGGTTCATAGCTAGTGGAGTAAGGAGTCATAAAAAGAAAATAGATCTTGCTTTTGAAGATGTCTTAAAGAAGGTTTTGAAACACATTAGAAACTGTTCTAACTTGATGTACAGAGATTTTTGGATAATTAATAATAATGCAGAAGTAATTTCTACTATACTCAAAGTTTGTCCCCTAGATATTAATAGTTATGATTTTGAAAACCTATATACTAATCTGCCTCTATCAGATATAATCACTACCTTTAAAGAGCTGTATGCAGAATTTATACTTAACCAATTTGTTGATGTAGGAACTTGGAACTCTTATCTCAATTGCTGCATAAAAAATAACCATATCTTATATAATAATACTCTCTATAAGCAAGTGAACGGTATTCCCATGGGAACATCAACGTCCACGAATATCGCTAATCTATTCCTGTTCTTTAAGGAATATAAATTCATTAAAAATCACCCCACCTGCTCAGATAACTACCTTTACACTTTTAGATATATTGATGATCTGCTGTGTATCAATAATTCAGAAGTTATAGAGAGTGATTTTGATAATATCTATCCTAGCTCTCTTAACTTATGTAAAACCAACCACAGTAATCAGGAACTTGAGTTCCTAGACTTAAGCATTAAGCTCAACAGAGGTAACCCATCTATTAGCCTCTTTGATAAAAGAGTTAATTTTCCTTTCAAAGTAATTAAATATCTACACTGGAATAATAACATTTCAACCAAAGTAATTGAGAATGTACTAATTTCTCAGGTCCTAAGAATTTCAAGAATTTGCAGCAACAATTTGGACTTCAATTACCACATTAATATACTATTAGAAAGTTTTCTAGAGAACGAAATTCCTTCTTCTTTCATCAAAAGAACTTTAAGAAAAATTATTCTGAATAATAGAGTAAGGTTGGCAGATCTGCTTTAATTTTCTACACAGTTAATAATATGATTCTGACCAATCAAAGCCGTAAGGAAGTTGGCTAGAGGATGCCTATTAACTACCTAAAGGAACCTTAGTGCTATGGATATGACGGTCCTATTAAAACAAAAAATGAAATAATATAAACAAAATCACAAAAAAAAGCTTAAAAATCTGTTTATAAAAGAAAATAAAAACAAATAAAAAAGAAAACTAGTTATTCATCACTAGGATAGCTATACTAAAAATAGTAAAACCAACATTAAAATTAATAAGATTCTGATTAATCTATAGAAGCTCACTAAGGTGATTTAATACATGCAAAGATTATTAAATACACTGCTCGTGTATTTTATAATATTTCTCATGTATTCTGGAGAGTTAATTCTGCTCTTTCTGATCATACAGATCCACAGTCTTAAGTTTATATATTTTTTTTCTCTGGTTAAAATCTCCGCGCGTTGGTTTCTTGCTGTATGAGGAGGCCATCAGCCCCACCCTCACTGCCCCCCAGCGTCTAGGGAGTGGCGGAAGAGGTCAGCCATGTTCTTCTCTTGTGAGGAGAAAAGTTTTTGTCACACAAGAGGTAAGCTCTCTTCCTTGTTTTTGGGTTCTAGGTTTTATAAGTTCAATGTTTGTACTTCATGTACTTTTTCTCTGTCGTTTTTTAGCTTTTCAGCTTTTAGGCATTGGTTTGTCTGTTAACATTTTTGCGGGTTTTAACTCTTTCTTTTCTTTGTAACTTTGAGCGTCTTTTGGGGTACCTAGGAACAGAAGATGGCTAAGCTTGTTCCTTTTTTATGCGCTGTCTATGCGCTGTTTTTTCAAAGTAGTTAAGTTCTTAATAACTAATTAATTATGCACTTAAAGCACTGCTGAAATACTTTGTACATATTGCAACTAACTGTTTAAGGTATATAACTTTCACAAAGTTTTCTTTAGTTAATTATTATCTTTAACTTATTCTCGTTTTCGTGCTGTCATAAGTTGTAGAGTAGGTGGTTTTAGACTCAAGTTTTCTTTCAAAATTCTGTTCGTTAAAAATTAATATTTCCTTTTTTAATTGCAATGTAAAAATTTGGATTTCTTTTGCATTGATTTTCAGGTTTAAATTCTCTCTCAAACGAACTTGGAATTTCGTTATGGCTGAAAATCATTTCTAATTATTATGTCACTCTCACAGCTTGAGTTCACTTTAATCTTCTTCTCTCTGTTTAATAGTAACAGATGAAGAGCATGGGTCGGGCCAGGAAGGTTAATGGATGCAAGCGAAATTGTTAACTAGTGCTAGGTCATGCAACTCTACGGAGGACATGACATATATATATTTTTTAAACTATTTTAGGTGGGAATGTTACTTGCATCTATGGCCTTGCAGAAACCCATTTCCAACTAGGTCTTTGTGGAAGTGAGAAAATGCAGAGTTTTTGCTGGTCCTTGATAAAGCCTAGGCTCAGTATTCTCGACACCTTCTACATTCAGTTGTTTTATTTTATTTTTTTATCTTTTCTCCTTTTACTCACACAGGTAGATACATAACCTTTTCTATGTTGTACTAGGTGTGAGTCAAAATTATATTTGTATTTTTTTGCTTAGGTATCTTCTTTATAGAATGTGAATTCTGAATTTTCAAAACTGCTGCGTTGCGCGTTTTGATTTTCAGGTTATTTTGCAACCTTCGTTTTAAATTCTAAAGTTTTTCCTTAGTCTTCAGTTTTGCTCTTAAGTGTATATATATATATATATATATATATATATATATATATATATATATATATGGGATGTAAGGTCAGGTGATGCGTAACATCACAGCCTCTCCTTGACAAATGTCAACCCCGCCTTCTCGTGGTACATCCTGTTCCCACTAAAGGGGCTCTGACGACCGCCAATAGCGGTATAACTATACCATCGGGATTAGAGGAAATGCTATCCCACACTCACCAACCCGCTTGGCCAGCGTGGTGAGTTATGGCCAAACCCCTCCAAAATGACTCCACAACTTAAATCTTGGCCCTCAGTCTCCGGCAGCTGGAATGTACCTGGCCAAGGCAGCGGCCAGTGCGACATGAAGGCAGAGGGTGCTAAGAATCCCCGGAGGACCGGACTAGGCTGCCATCTGATGCTGACCTTGGCTACGTACAACGGACGCTCCCTATCTTCTGATTCAAGGCTTCTTGAATTGGAAGAGGAACTACAAAGGATCAAGTGGGACATCGTCGGGCTAAGTGAGGTAAGGAGAAAAGGAGAAGATCTCATTGCACTGAAAAGTGGACATCTCTTCTACTATCGTGGGACTGATACTGGCAGAACTAGTGGTGTTGGATTTATAATAAACAAGAAACTGAAGGATAAAGTTGTAGAAGTTGGAAGTTCCTCTAACAGAGCTGCACGACTCGTTATCCAACTCTCGAGAAGATACCAGGCTCAGATTATTCAAACTTATGCACCCACCACAAGTCATGCTGAAGAAATTGAAGAATTTTATGAGGAAATTCGTGATCTAAATAATAAAGGTAAGCAGCACTTGAAGATAATTATGGGAGATTTCAATGCAAAAATAGGGCAACGGTAACAGAATGAAACTTCAGTAGGTAAATTCGGTCACAGCAACAGAAACCAGCGTGGAAATACTCTCGTAGAGTTTGCAGAGGCAGAAGGGTTTTTCATCTTGAACTCCTTTTTCAAGAAAAAGCCACACAGGAAATGGAACATGGAGACATCCAAATGGGACGACAAGTGAAATTGATTTTATTATGTGTAACAAAAAATTCGTCATAGAAGACTGCAGTGTGCTAAACAAGTTCAACACAGGCAGTGACCATAGATTGGTGAGATGTAAGATGCACCTCAACACTAAACTCGAACGTAGCAAGCTCATAAGACAAACAAAATGTATTGACATAACCAACCTTAAAAAACACCATAATACCTTCAAATTGGAACTGAAGAACAGATTCTCTGCTTTAGAAGGCCTAACATCGGAAGAAGTGGGTATTTCTGAAGTTAACAGAAAAGTAACCAAAGCTCTTATGGAAACAGCAACAAAATTAGGTGGGTCTAAGAACAAATTGCATGTGAACAAATTATCAGGAAAAACCAAAATGTTGATGCAAAAAAGAAGAGGGATGAGGACAACTAAAGAAGATGTGACTTCCAAAGTGGAATATATAGAGCTATGCAAGACAGTACGAAAAAGTATCACTGAAGACGTAAGGAAATTCAACTGTGAACTAGTAAGGAAAGCAATTGAAAACAACCAAAGCCTAAAGATAGCAAAGGGACATCTCAGTAAGGGGAAAAACAGATTATGGCACTGAGAAAAGAAGATGGTTCTGTAACAAGAAATAGAGGCGAAATTTTGACAAGAGTGAAAGATTTCTACTCCAAATTATATGAAAGGGATGATACATGTACTCCAGACATCATGAAAGGTACCAGTACCAGAGTTCTTCCAGTCCTTCCAGCAGAAGTTGCACATGCAATCAAGAACATGAAGCGGGGAAAAGCTCCAGGGGAAGATGGAATTACTATAGACATCATACAAGAAGCAAGTGGAGAAATCGAAACAGTACTCGCCCAAATTTTCACTCGATGCCTTAATGAAGGGAAAATTCCTGAGGATTGGAACAACGCTACAATGATCTAGCTACATAAAAAAGGTGACATTAAGGATCTCAGGAACTACAGACCTATCAGCCTCCTATCAGTGGTTTATAAAATCTTCACTAAAGTTCTTTCACACCGCTTGAAGGTGACACTGGACATGGCTCAACCGAGAGAACAAGCTGCTGGATTCAGGAGTGGCTGCAGCACAATAGATCATATCCACGTACTGAGAGAACTAATTGAAAGAGCGAGGGAATATGAGCTTCCATTGTGCATGGCTTTTATCGATTATGAAAAAGCCTTTGATTCGGTGAAACCATCAGCAGTTGCAATGGCTCTGAAATCCTGCGTTATTGAAGATGCATACATTAATATTATTAATAACATCTATGAAAATGCAAGTGCAAAGATTCGGCTGTTTGAAAATACAACACACATAAAAATTGGAAAAGGAGTGAGACAAGGTGACACCATATCTCCGAAGCTCTTTAATGCCACATTGGAAAATGTCTTTCAATCACTGAACTGGGAAAACAAAGGGATAAAGATTAATGGAGATTATCTAACCCACCTTCGTTTTGCTGATGACATAGTCATTTTTGCAACTACCCCATCAGAGCTACAGAGTATGATCCAGGAACTTGCTGACAAGAGTAAAGAAGTGGGATTAAAAATGAACTTTCAGAAGACAAAAGTGATGTACAATGCTTTTACAAGAAATGAAGATTTATCGATTGATGGAGAAAAGCTGGAGATAACAGACACGTACGTTTATCTTGGACAGCAGATATCAAGTGAAGGTCACATTGGTGAAGAAATTAATCGGCGTACAGTACTTTCCTGGAGAGGTTTTGGAAGAAACAGCATAATTTTCAAGAGCAATATGCCATTATGTCTTAAAAGAAAAGTGTTTGATCAGTGCATCCTTCCAGTGCTTACGCATGATGCAGAGACGTGGACCTTAGCTAAAAGAGACATACAAAGGCTGCAGACAACTCAAAGAGGGCATGGAGAGGTGCATGCTTGGTGTAACCAGGAGAGATAAGAAGAGGAACACGTGGATCCGAAAAATGACAAGAGTGGAAGACATCATGATCAGAGTTAAATCCCTGAAATGGCAATGGGCTGGACATACTGCCAGAAGAACAGACCATCGATGGACAGCCGAAATTTTAGATTGGATTCCAAGGGACAGGAAAAGACCCAGAAGAAGACCACATGGAAGATGGGTGGATGAAATTCAAAAGTATGCGGGAGTGACATGGAGGAGACTGGCACAAAACAGACCGTTGTGGAGGAAACTTGGGGAGACCTTCGTCCAGCAGTGGATTGATAATGGTTGACAATGATGATGATGATGATGATATATATATATAAACGACACAGGTCTCTGCATCTGCCCGCGAATAACACCTTTCAGTTCATTATACTTTGATGCATGTGTGCACACAACTGTAATTGATAACACCTTATCCTCATTGGTAAAACGTTTCATTCACTGAAGTGATATTTCTTTCACATTCTTTTGTTAATATACATGCATAGGAAGTATTTCTGTGGATATGAAAAGGGGCTCCAGGTGCTGTGAAATAACTACTTCCCGTCATTCAGTTTTTATAAATTTAAACCGCGGAAAAAAAAATAAAAAACCAAAGACTACTTTTCTTTTTAATACTTCTTTTAAGGCTGACGTAAAAAAATATTGGCTATTTTTTTTATTCATGTGAAGTTTCCGCAAAAAATTCTATTCTTAAAAATGTCTTTGCTGAGGCCAGAGGCCCTCTTAGCCGTGAACACTCACCCCCAGCCAATCCCACCCCTTCACCCACACACCCATCCCTGATTCTGCATAAAAAAAAATCACTCCGTTTACAGTGTGATTTCCATAACCTGCAGAGCTCAATCACCTTCGGAAATCTATGGTATGTAAACGACAATTCTATGGTATTTCTATAGTTATTCTTTCAATCTGCAACAATGCAGGAACTTGAAGGCACTTCGAAAGAATAAACTATTTGCAAACAAACTTAGCTATTCCACTTACTATATATACACTAAAATTATTTTAGAAGCAGAAAAAAACAGCGCTTTGAACAAGAGTCAAATGACATTCGCGACTGCTTTGACCTCCTCTGGTGCACCAAATCAGTTACTGAGTAAAGCAGTTGACGTCATCAGACCACCTCCTCGGCACTCCTGCTAAGGGGAAGCTTTACAGGAGTCTTACGGGTACAACCGTAAGACTCCTTGGTTCGAACGATGTCTCAGCAGTGTGATTTACCGTAATCAACGGCGTGAAGAGCTATTGTCGGACTGAAAGCAGGTCAGACACTGCGGGTGGTAGCAGAAGCCATTGATTGGAGTGTCGCGAAGTGTCATTTCACGACTGTGGACACGATCCCAGGGTACGGAAAGTGTTCGAAGAAGGCAAGGTTAAAGCCGTTCACGAGTAACTACAGCAAAGAACGACCGTTATCTATTGTTAACAACCCGTTGGAACATGCGGCAAAATGCTACTGAGCGCCAGCGAGAACTTCTCGTGTCAATAGGACGTAGGTTGTCAACTCAAAATATCTGCTGTCGCGTTCACCAAGGTGGCCTTTATGCACGTAAACCAATGATGTGTATCCCTTTAACCGCACGACACCATGCAGCCGGCAGAAATTGAGCTGAGGAACATCGTGTTTGAGGACATGACGAGTGGAGTCAAATTCTCCTTCTGTTACGAGTCGGGATTCAGTCTGGAGTCTAAAAATCGACGAGTTCTTATCTCGAGGGAACCTGGAACATGAAACAAACCAGCTTTTGTGCAGGGAAGATCACATTACGGCAGACATGAATTGATAGTCTGCGGCATAAATATCAGTGGACGTACGGACCTGTTCGTCATCCGAAACGGCAATCTAACAACCCAGAAACACAGAGACAAGATTCTCAGACCTATTGTCATGTCGTATACTGCAGCCGTCGGTGATTCGTTCCGTTTCATGGACAACCTCATACGTTTAACCTCATAGAGCTCGATAGTAGAGGACAACAGGAAATCAAGCGTATGGAATGGCCAGCATGCTCTCCTGACTTAAATACTATTGAGCATGCCTGGGATGCACTTGGAAAACGCACTGCGTCCTGACAAACACTTATCTTCACTCTTCGCGAACTGAAGACTGCTCTCATTGAGGATTGGCGAAGATACCCCAACAATTTCCTCGATAACCTTTTCAATTTCATGCATACCACACAGGTGTATAGTGGTTTTAGCTGATCGAGGGGACCACAGACCCTACTAGAAATCAGTTACCACCTTCAAAAAAGTCATTTTTTCTTGTTGTATAGCATGTCGCATCAAGTGCATTAAATGATAATATTCCAAAAAAATTCGCCAATGTGCTTCTTCCTATCCATATTTCTAAATATTCTAGTGCATCTTACATGAAATTAATATATTACGTTCAACAATGTAGGTCGCACATGATTTCGTTTACCGTATCTCTTCCTCCTCTAATTCGTTTGAGCAGTTTATTTAATGAATTCTCTTCTCTGTGCATTTTGGCGTTCTCAAACTAATCACGTGATCAGTCTAAGACAGAGGCGAGGAAACTTTTCATGTTGGAAAGCCGCATTAAGTTAGTTGTAGTCTAACAATGCCGCATTCAAGAAACTTCAAATTAGATATGCTTCGAAATGTACGTTATTTTGTAAAAATCTTACTATGTACTAACTAACTTCAAAAAATGAAAAGAAATGTCAATTCTAAAGTTAATTAACCTTTTAATGACTTTCTTGTGACTGCTTTTTGTTGGCAACCATTTGAATATTTGATTGCAACATGGAGGTCCACAGTTTCAGCTGATCGTCTAGATGGGTATCCGTTATTTGTGACCTTAAGGGCGTCTTGATTTGGGTTAGGTAGGAATATGTAAATTCGCAGCAATATGTGGTGGAAAAGCAAAAAAGCATTTTTCCTTCATGTTGCGGAAAGCGTGGGTATTCTATTGCATTTTTCCATATTTCAACTGGATCTTTTTTTGCGTCAAATAAGGACTTTAAAATGTTATCTTCTGAGAGCTCAATCAATTCCACCTGTAGTTCTTTAGGAGCCATAGAACGAAATCATGAGCTTAGGAGGTGTCAAAATATCCTTTATGATCTACTAATGCTTTAATTGTGGTCGTCAGTAGGAGACCATTATTTCGTTGAATATTCTTTTACTCTTTGGTATTTTAAATACGGTCATTTTAAGATTAAAATAAAAATAATAAAAGACGAACAAAAACATATTAATAAAAATAAAAGGATTTGTTCTGAAATTTTTGGATTCACTCAAAAGGCCGCCCTTTAATGGCCCAGAAGGCCGGAGGTGGTTGTCGAAGACTTTAATACTACCGCAATATATTAATCAAAAATGAAGGCATAGTAATGCTTCTAGAGGGTTTTTACCATTGAGAACTGTTGAAATGTGTTACTTCTTGCAGACCGGTTTTCACCCCGTAGTAATATTCCATTGCCTTGTTACCGAAACGGAGAAAGAGTGACCAGAAAGTGTTCGTTGAACTGAGGAAAGACACAAGAGAGCTTTCTTCAAGTGCGGAAGCCTTAAGACTTCCCTCAAGCCAAGAATGCGCTTTTACTCCCTTCAGTGCAGCCAGAACTTCTGAAGGCGTAACAGCTGAGCTTGATAAGTGAGGCCCACCTCCCACAAACCCTTCAGCATTGAAAATCCTGCCCAATTTGTAATTGCAGAAATGTTATTTTCTATCCCCGCCAGTCAAACAGAGATACTTGTAGAGCAGCCAAGCAAGAGGTGGTGATTCGGATAGGAAAGAACCTTCGGCAGCGTGACTAGTTCCAGTCGGCACGTGTTGATGATAATGTTGACGTCTCTCGTGCTTGGGGTGGGGTGGAAACCGAGGGAGGGAGGGAGGAAGAGAGAATGAAGTTTTTCACGTACGTTTCGTGCTTGAAGCACAGAAAAATCAGCAATTATGTCAATTGCTATGTCTGTTTCTCTAGAGGTAGCCTGGCTTTTTGCCTTTTAAAAAACGTTTCCCCGCAATTGTTTTCCCCATAGTTCCGAATGGTGAAACACCGCGTGATGTTTCTTTTTCTTGACCATTTTAATTCGATGAAATCAAAACCACGCATTATTTTTCCTGTAGATTTTTCTTTGACATTCAAACTTGAAGCACGAAGCTTATGCACAGGTCCGCCCGTGGACCCGAACAAGCGGGGCCCTTGGCTCGGGACCCGCGCCTCATTAGGCCCGCGCTTTGGGGGATCCCGCTTATCATAAGCGCAAATATTACCAAGATAAAAATGAAATATGAAGAATAAAGCAAAATAATTATGAATGGCCTGCACAAGTAAGCTGTTGTTTTGCACAACCTAGCGATTATAAGAATGTCTGAATAACCCTAAATTAAGCCAGCCAGTTATCTTGGATTAGATGCGATAGTTCGAGATACAGTTCAACGATAGATTCTATGTCCTAGGTGTACATATTGAAGAGTTACGAATAATCAAGAACTTGTTATCGGATATTAAATTCCGAAGTTTCTGTGACGTAGAAATAATGCTTTGGTAAAGCGACCATCGTGTCGGTTGCTGCGTTGCGAACAGCATATAGATTTGCGATAACTTTTGTACTGCAATAGTGGGAAGTGGAGCAAGATTTGAAAGCTTTTGACTGTAGTGCTCATTATTCTCTTCGCAAGAGATGTGCAGTGCTGCTATTTCCCGTCTACAAGAAAAGAACTCAATTAATTAGTTTAAAGTTGTTTATAAGATAGGCCTTTTTTTTCTACTTAATTGTGGAGCTCATTTATGGGTACTACCGTATATAAGATAAATGAGAAAACCCTGTGTCACCTCCGCGATCTCCGCATCTATCACCATTTGATTTCGAACCGCGGGGTTTCTGAAGGAGTTGTGTACAAGAGCAACCGAATACATTAGAAGTCTGTAACAAAATAATGAACTACGGACTTCAAATGTTATTATAGCCTTTTTGATATGCGGATTCAAAGGTGAAACATTAATACGAGCCCTGCTAAGAGTAGTGAACTTTTCCAACGCTCATTGCAAGCTTTATTGCATAACTTTCACGTCACACCTTTTTTTTAATTTACAAATGGTACATGTATCGGTGTGTAAGACCTTTTGATGACTTTGAGTGAGAAAGAAATAGAAACTAATTGCTGCAACCCGGGAAATTTGCCGTCAGCGAAACTTATCATCAGTAGTGCTAAGGTAAAGCTAGTTCCCTTTCGCATGTTTCAGCCGTCTACCTGTCCAGGTGTGTGAGCTTGTTGCTTTTCATTTACGAGTATTGTTATGCATAATATTACCTGCACAAGAAAAAGTAAAGGAAAAGTAGGAGAGAAAGAAATAAATTTAAAAAAATTACTAGTGTACAGAGGCCGTTCCATGAAAATTGAGAGTATTTTTTTTTGCGATGGCAACAGTGCAAATAAACAAGCGGACGACTAACTGAATTAAGGAAGTATCTATGGCAGCAACTATTAGACGGCGCAGATGATTCTGGTTCTGTTATTGCGCAGTTGTTTAAGGTACGTCTGCATTTCACCATACAGCTATGAAGGTGAGTGATTCAGAGTTAAGAAGTGAAATGCATTGTGCAATAAAATTTTGCTATCGTTTGGGTAAAACGGCTCCAGAAACAGTTGATTTAATGAAAAAGCTTACAAAGAAAAATGTTTGGATGGCTCAACGATTTTTAGATGGTACCACGATCTCAAAAAAAGGGCGTTTGTCGGCAGAACTCCCTCCTAAGGCTGGTTGACCTTAAAGTGTTGTTACGGAGCGTATCGTTAACACTGTTTGGGCAATCCTGCAAGAAGATCGAAGAATGACGTAAAAATACATAGCAGCGTCAACTAATATTGCAAAAACGTTGGCATTCCGCATTCTACGCGACAAATTACTGCTGCATCGTGTGTGTTCCAGATGAGTACCACATCGCCTGACGAGAGAACAAATGTTACCCAGAGTTTAGGTGTGTCATGAGTGGAAACAAATGATTACAAAGGATCCAAATTTTCTAAACACAGTAATCACTGCCGATAAAACATGGGTCCACTCTTTTGAACCCCCTCAAGAAGCGCTCAACGAGTGTCTGAACCTCTGAAAAAAGTCCGCCGAACCCAATCAGCTGGGAAGGTGATTATGATCATTTTCTTTGATCATGAAGGTGTAGTCTACCAGCATGCCGTTCCTCCACAAATTACTGTTATTGCTGAGTATTGCATTTCAGTCTTGAAGTGTCTGCGATGACACATATCGATTAAGTGACCGGAACTGATGGACAAGTGGACCCTATACTATAATAACGCCCGCCCAAATATGGCTGCTTGTGTTCAACAGTTTCTTACGAAATACAGTATTCAAATCATGCCACAGCCTGACCACAATCCTGGCCTTGCACAGTGCGATTTCTGGTTGTTTCCAATAAAGAAGGAGAAGTTCCGTGGCGCAACATTCAACATAGATGCTGACGTTATTTAAGCTGTACATGGGTCTATAAAGCAGCTTCCACAAAATGCCTTCAACACATGCTTTGAAAAGTGGACTGAACGATGGGACGATTGCATGTCATCCGGGGAAAGATACTTTGAGAAAGAATAACTTATGTTTTGCTGTACCTACACTGGCGGAAAGTGAAAAAAGAACACCAAGAATGAATTGGCGGACGATCATGAAATTTACATATGTTAATGGGGTCGAGTTTACGTAGGTGTGATGTTAATTTCGGGACCAACCGGGGAGTGCTTACGCCACAGCACGGCATATTATGCAAATTATCGTCGGTGGTATTTAAGGAGTACGGCGAAGTGAATGTAATCAGTCGTCGGCGTACGGACACGTGCGAAGACCTTGAAGAAGCTGCAATGCCTGGACATGGAAGGCGTGTACGATTTCATCAGTTATCGGACTCCGCGCCGGGTGGTCGTATCGTCGTATTGCGGAGCGAATTGGACGGGAAGTATCTGTGGTGGCGTAGATGGTCCGAGGAACATTCCCACACGAGAAGACGTGGAACCGGGAGTCACAGACGGACTGATGAGCGGACCGATCGACGCATAAGAAGAGCGGCATTGTCAAGCAGAACATCCACTGCGACGCAAATCCGAGCTGCCGTTGCACCTGACAATCCGCAGCCGTCTACTGGATGCAGGACTACGTGCACGTGTGCCTCTGGCATGTGTACCTCTGACTCCAGCCAACCGTCAGGAACGGCTGCAGTGGTGTCGCCAACGTCTGCACTGGAGAACGCAGTGTTCAGCGATGAAAGCAGATTCTGCTTGGGAGTCTCCGATGGCCGTATGCATGTTCGCAGATGCACAGTGGAGCGTCTCCACCCTTCTTGCATCCGCCAGCGACACACAGGGCCTACACCTGGTCTCCTGGTGTAGGGACCGATCAGCTATCATTCCCGTACACAACTAGTGTTTGTACCGGGTACGTTAAACAGCACCTCCTACATCAACAACATCATTCAGCCCGTTGTTGTGCCAGTTGTAAGGTCGGTCCATCGTGGTGTTTTCCAGCAAGATAACGCACGCCCACACACGACACGTGCAACGCAACATGCACTTCAGGGTGTGAGACAACTTCCATGGCCTGCACGTTCACCGGATTTGTCCCCCATTGAGCACGTGTGGGATTTTATGGGACAACGACTTATCCGGTCTCCACAGCCAGCCACGACCATCCCCGATTTACGCGTCCAGGTTGAGGATGCTTGGAACTCAATATCCCAACCTTACATCCAACATCTGTACGACAGACTCCATGCCAGAATTGCACAGTGTGACGCAGTTCATGGCGGTTCAACCTCGTACTAACCATGTTACATGAAAATGTTATTTTTCAGTTTACCAGCAAATACAGCTGTATTTTGCCATAATGTTTTGATCACGTTATCCTCGGCATTTCGTTATTATGCTGTATAAATTTCGTTGGTATCAGACGTCTCCTTCTTGGTGTTCTTTTTTCACTTTCCGCCAGTGTATATTTCTTCATTTTGTATTATTTTACTCTCAGGTTTTATGGAACGGCCGTTGGAAAAAGTGTCAATTTTAAAGCCGTTCTGGTACCCATTTTAACTTGTAACGTATACACTAGATTCACTTTCCTTTTGATTTTACTATCTCTGGTTATTTTATTTTTCTATGTAAATTATCTTCTTACTGAACGAGATGTTATTTCACCCGCTGAATAAGATCTGGCAATGAGTGTAAGTCATGACGTGGTGGTAGCCAGTATAAATAGGCGCGTTCAACGATCTATAGGGAGAGCGTTTGTTGTTGTATAGGGAGAGCGTTTGTTTATGTGGAGAGCTGTTGTTTATGTGTCAGAGAGCTGTTGTTTATGAGTGTAGAGCTTCGTTCATGTGCAAGGAGCTACGTGTTATTTGAGTAGCTGTGTGTGAAGTGTGTGTAATGATACCAGTAGAAGTTCATAATAAAAGGTTTTAAGTAAGTACGTTTTTCTCAGTTCATAGTACTGTCAGACCTCTGTCTGGCTGGTAGGTTTATTTCATTTAGTGTTATTAGTAACAACCAGCACAAGACTTTATTCATCTTAATTACTACTACAACATTACTACCAGTTATAAACTTGTTCATTATTATTACTACACTACTAGCAGGAAAGTTTGTTCATAATTAATAACACAACAACCATTAGCTTACAAGAAGCTGAATTCATCATAATTCAGTAGCAGAAGCATTATAAAGCATTATACTTAGCTTAGTACAAGCACTGAATTCATTATAATATTAGTGAAAGCTATATTCACTATAATTAGCTTAGTAGTAGAAGTATTATTCATTATAAACTGTGTAGTCCAATATCAGGATTTGGACACCTTTCTGTAATCTATCAGCTTGTGATACATAGACTATCAGCTTCATTAGGGCTGCCATAAGAGGATATTATTAGCAAATAGAAAGAAACATTTATGGCCTGTGTAATATTTTAGATAAGCTTCTGCAAGAATGAATGCACTAAGGATAAATTGAACTTCACACATAATCTATTCGTCTGGAAACATGGCATCCATTTTTTATTAAATACCTACTTATGACATAGAGTAGTTACTATAGAACTGGGATTTTCCTCTTAAACATCTCTGATGAAACTCAAAATGTCCATTCATACATGCACAGAGTTCTTACAGTAAATGGTTCTCTTCTCCTCCCCCCCCCCCTTCCTTTTTTGGTTTGGGGGTTAAACGACCACCGTGAATAACAGCTGCCACTCAGCAGTCGTCCGTTCCTGATTTGAGTAGTCTCGAACCAATGTCATAAGACAAACCTGTCACTCATGCCTCACGACTAGTCTCGAACCAATGTCATAAGACAAACGTGTCAGTCATGCCTCACCGCTATTCTCGAACCAATGTCATAAGACAAACGTGTCAGTCATGCCTCACCGCTAGTCTCGAACCAATGTCATAAGACAAACGTGTCAATCATGCCTCACCGCTAGTCTCGAACCAATGCCATAAGACAAACGTGTCACTCATGCCTCACCGCTAGTCCCGAACCAGCACCCATCTCGGAAGAAGTGTCAGAAGCCAGCGCTGAGACCACTGCACCACCGGTAACTTTCTCCTTTCTAAATAAGTTTCGGAATTTTTTTTTTTTTTTTTCGGACGGAGCGGGAGTCTTAAAGACCAAACGACCACGTGAACATTGAAGGCTATAGGTAAGTCTGTCCTTCCCTAATTTGCGGTCAGTTATTCTAAGGAGGGGGACAGAACCATCTCCGTAGGATAAGCTCACCTCCCTTGTCCAGCTCGGATGATTGGCAAGAAGCATGCTCCTCTGACTTCTCGGCTACCGGGGCCACTTTCTGGATTTAAATTTCTTCTTTCTTGAAACACAGTAAATAAGTGGCGTTCCTTTCCATACACGCAATAATCATCATCATTAGTGTTCTGTCTTTTGACAGGTCCGACGGTAACTCAACAAGTTCTCTTCCTCCAGTTTTCTCTGTCCCTTGTTTCCTCCTTCAATTCTTGACAGCTTCCTGTGCCCATGATATCCTCAAGTATCATTAGTCGTCTCCTTCCTCTTGGTCGTTTTCCTTCAATTTTTTCTTCTATCATTCTCTTGAATAAGCTGTTTCCCCTTAACACATGCTCTAACCAGTTATGTTTTCTTTTTCTTACGGTCTTTAGAACATTCTTTTCTTTCTCAACTCTTTGCAACACTTCATTATTGGTAATTTTTTCAATCCAGTTTATTTTTTCCATTCTTCTCCATAACCACATTTTAAATGCCTCCAACATTTTAGCTTCTTTCTTCCCAATTGTCCACGTTTCTGCCCCATATGAAGTTGTACTCTAGCACTTAATATGCCTTTTCTTTAAATTTTTATTCATTTTATTACTATACAAATTTTTCTTGTTGTAAAATGCATATTTTCCTTTATTATTTTCTTTTTTTTTTAATTTCCATGTCACATTTTCCATTTTGTTGGATTATGCTACCGAGACGCAATAATATGGGGTGCTTATTAATAATGCAATACCACGAGTTAAATTAATGCGCATAATGATTTAGCTGCCTTCTTCCTATTTTAATGAAATTTAGAAACCGAATTTGTGAGACTGATTCACTGTATTTTAAGTTTCATTCTTGAAATATGGCGAAATAGCTGTGTTTCTTTTTTATACAGCACTGTATGATAATGAAAACGTGATTAGGTAACATGAAAATAGTATCGAAACTGGAAAGCTCCTTAAAGGGCAGAAATGCATTAAAGTCTAAATAATTATCGGTGAATATGTTTCGGAAAAAAACTGCAGAAGTAGGAGCTCGAAGTTTGAGGTTACCGGTGTATTTTTAGAGGAACACAAAGCTCCATTCTATCAATAATTGTATGTCTTTCTTTCTTTCTTTTCTTTCTTTTTTGGAAAGTAGGACATTCCTCAAGATACATTCTAAACTTGAAGGCGCGCGATGAGAGCAAAGCAGCCGTGAGAGGCGTTGCATAGATTTTTATTCATACTTCCGCAAGTTGTATCCGTCACCTGTTTACGGAGACTCCTATACTAGCTGGGGGCCTCCCGCCTTTCCGCCCTCCCTACCTACCTACCTACTTACTTACCTGAGGCAGGGCAGCAGCTCTTGAAATGCCTTACGTCGACGACAGACTTTCCCTCAGTGTCTGAGCCATAATAATGATGACCTTGGCGCCGGCGTCACGTTGCCCTTTCACCTAAAGGCGGCCAACGAACTTCTCTCTTATCCTGTCTCAAGGTAAAAGAAAATGCAACCAGGGGCTCTATGAATGGACGAACCGACACGAATACAACGAACGGACACCTACCACGACAGCATGGCATCCACCTCTTCCAGGCCGGATATAGATGCCAGTTTTTGTCGTCGTGCCGTTTCGGAAATGAGTTAATCTCTACAAGGAGAGAGATTTCTCTTAAGATATTGTTCTTCGTGATGATCGTCGAGAACACTACGACCATAGATATGCACTTGTCCCCAAAATAGGGGAGGGAAGCCGATGGTTATGATTAAACGAAATATTTCAAGTGAATCTATTATATAATTATTATCCTAAACATTTTAGGTAATCTATATACGTAATTATTTTTTGAATTATTCCGGGTAATCCCTTTGTGTGTGTATAGCATACACATACACTGAATGACCTCTGAATTGGGACCACCTAATACTTAGTAAGTCTTCCTTTCGCCCTCAGTACAGTAGCTGTCCGAGGTGCCATCGATTCAATAAGATGCCGGAAGCAGTTGGGACTTATGGCCAACCAAGCTGTGTGCAATGCGGCCTTCAATGCAAGTTTGGTGTATCCAGACGCCTGATATGCCATTCCATATGTCCCACAAGTTCTATAACGTACAAGTTTCACCTCGCCGGGCATCGAAGCCAGGCCCTCTCACTCCGGAGTAAGTCTCTCTTCCAACTGAGCTACACGAACATGTGCTCTCACTGCTATCTGCCTTTATCTCGTGTGAGTCCTGAGGAGCAGGCACGTCGCCCCCCCCCCTCTCTGAAAGAGGCCGCATAGCCCACGGGTCAGCCAGGACCATGTGTCGCTGTGGGCAGTCATCCATGAAGAACGGGCATTTGAGAAATTCCAGACAATTTGGTGTGTGGAACGTAACATCACACACATTTAATTTTTCAAAGCACTGAAGAAAGGATTCTCATTTTTCCTGTCTCGCTGTGTGGAAACAACATGACATAATTGCGAGAAATCTAACAGCCGGGTCATCCTGGAAGTTCGGGCGCCAATATAACGTACAGGTTTGTCCGCGCCGGGCATTGAATCCAGGTCCCCCTCACTCCGGAGTAAGTCGCTCTCCCAGCTGAGCTACACGAACATGTACCCTCACGGCTATCTGCCTGTATTTCGTGTGCGTCCTGCCTAGCAGGCACGTCACATCTTTCTATGGGATTGATATCGGGTAGGCCAATCGATATGCTGGAAGTCTGAACTGTATTCGTCAAACCATTCCTACACAACATTAAACCTGTGGCTTGGCGCATTGTCATCTTGGAAGACACTGTTGCCATTCAAGAAAAAGTGCAGCATTGCTGAGTGTACAGAGTCAACAAACAATTCACGATAGTAGGCATCAGCCGTACGTTGTTCCACATGCACCAGGGATCCAAGTTCTTGCCATGTAAACAACCGTTTCTCCCGACTTGCACTGTGGAGACCATGGAGGATGGATCCAGTGCCTCATGTTGTTTGCGCCAAATATGTACACGACGACCATCCACGGAGAGGAGTGAAAAACGCGACTCGTCAGACCATCACAGTTTTTTCCAGTCATCCGATGTCCAACTTGCATGATCTTTGCACCAGGCGAGTCTTTTGCGCCGTGAATCGTCATTAGGAGAGGATGTCGTATGGGTCGTCTGCTGTTATAGACCAGACGTGCGAGCATGAGATGAATGGTCATGACAGATACTGTTCTGGGTTGACCTCTGTTGTATTGAGTAGTCAACTGTTGAACAGTGCTGCGTCTGTTGGACTGTACGAGTCGTCGAACTCAGCGCTTACCTCTCACATCAACATTTCGCTGCCCTGAGCATATTATCTTCCGGGTCGTTGTCTGACCATTTTCACGCCAGTTTTGATACACTTCAACTATGACAGCAGCCGTGTTTGGGAAATCGAAGCAGCTCTCCGACATTCCTCAATCTGTCCTTTCTCGAAGTAGGTCCGATAAGTTCTTCCGTTTACCCATGACGCTCCGAATTTTACTACGTACTGTTCCACTCATACCTTGTATATGCTACGATGGTCGACTAATCGCTTCCTCTCGGAAATCACGTGCCGCATTCATGATAGGGGTGGTAATAATTCAGTGATCACTCGCTGTATATGTATATATAAATTTTTCATTAAGAATTGCCGTAATTGCAATAATTTTAAAATGCAAAATAAAATTAATAATCAGACATAAATACGGTAGTAATATATATATATATATATATATATATACGTATTTTCCCATGAAGCATTACCAAATGCCAAACGTTGAAAGTCTCCTTTCATTAGAAAAAAATAAAAAGTCAATTTAGCTTGGTAAGGTTAGATCCATTTAAACAAGGAACAGTGGTAATAAGTAAACACGAAAAGTCAGAGAGATTGTCAGTAGCTTCAACAAAATGCGGTAGAACTTTAATAGATATGGTGCAATTGTTCAGTTACCGATTAAATCATGGATTGGAAGACCCAACCAATGGCTGACATGTCATTAACTAAGAGGCACAGAAAATGCAATAAGCCAACGCTTCTTCAAACTCAGGAGAGTGAGAATGACCGCTGCTGCCTGCGGCCATTCTCATTTTAGTTAACAGAAGATCATCGAACGGAGCGGCCAATTGAATGACATACCGTAAAATAGAAGGATCACTCTGGATGTGCAGCAGACTGCAGAAGACATCCCGAGCAAGAAAGGAGAATTAAGAAGGGTATACATAATGCCGGAGGGCAGAAGTTCAGAATTCAGACAATATCCTGCGCTCCCTCGTTATCCTGCGAACACGATTCCCATATCATCACATTACTCACATTAGTACGAAAACAAAAGAAACCTCAAAACGATACATTTGTTATTGGAAAAAACGTAGTACTCAGTTATTCCGAATTTTAATTTAAATTCTGGAAATAATGAAATTTAGGGATGAATAGTACGTACGAGTGACAAACTAAAGCCAAAAGTTCAATGGATGGTCCCTACAGGAAATGTTGAGGGGGACACTTCCTACCTGTCCACATACAATTCTGCCCCTGTGAAAACGACGGTTGCCAAACTAAAAAGCGTAGACACGAAATCGCCATGTGTTATCAAAAGGGCCTGCTTTTCACTAAACACCACTCCTACATAACAAGTTAGTAAAATTATGCAGTGCATTGATTGTGATACGCTTTCCAACATACCAGAAATCATTACTCAAGTTATTACTCAAGTTACGAGGAAAATGGCTGTAGAATAAATCTCGCTTCTATGACCTGACCTTTGACCCCATTTCGATGATATTCAACAGAACCGGTAAAGTATACTTCCGGAACAACATGATGAAGTTTTGTCTCAATCGAAGCATTTTTACGTAAGTTATAACGCAATATCAGGAACACCGAGAATCGCTCGGTTAAAGGGGGGATGAGGGCACACATTTTTTTTTATTATTATTTTGATATGTTACTTCCAAGTATTGTAATGCTAAGCCGTTCAGTTGCACGTTGTCCCAAGTGTTCCAGTCGCTGAACACGTTCATCCGCGGTTTCGGTTGCGATTCACTGTGAGGAACGGCTTCGTAGTTCTTCCAAGCGCTGGTTACGTTCTTCGGATGATTCAGCTGCAATTCGCTGTCTATTTATTCGCCGCATTTGTTCGAGGTTTTCTTCCGATATATATTCGTTGAGGGTTACAATAAAGTCGGACATTATTTACATGCTCCTCGCCTTAGCTGCTCGGAATGGTCTTTTAGGCTTCTTCCAATGGAAGGTCATATGTTTCAAGACTGGAATGTGATCGAAAACCATCGGCTCTTGAATGTCCAAGCCGTTCCATATTTACTTCTTCCGCTTGTTCTTGTTCCGACAGTGCCGTATTCTACTTATTCTTCTTATTAAAGTTGAAACGTCCACGTTTCGTAGGGAGTCGACCAGCCATATTTTTTTATATTGTTTTACCATCCACGTGACACTCTGTTAATAGTAATTAATAAAAATGAACCAATCAAATTTTAGCACAGCGGATACGCTCGTCATCAAGTGACTATTCAAAAACGTAACAAAAAAAAAAATGTTGTATTAACAGTTTACCTTTTGAAGGGAAAACACATCAGCGTTCCGCTGCTTATACTGTACTACGCATCAACTCCAAGCAGCTGGCACAACTCACTTTTTGTTCTAGAAGAAAATAGAAGTAATGCGCAATATGCACACAACGTGTGACGTAATGAGGCAGATGGGACTCGCGAGCATCTGCTCACTAGAGTGTGACGTCATAAAACTTTAATAGGATCCACACACAACGCGTGACGTAATGAGACACATGGTGTGATCGCGCGCCATCATCTCAATCGCGAGAGTGTGACGTCATAAGATTTCTAAGCATGGGTAACATTAATGGGACGACGCCATGACACTGAAAACGTGGTAATTCGGGGTGGTTATTTAACCCACTAAACGAGTTTTCCCAAAGTCGAGATAAAGCTAAATCGATTTTTAGTACCAGAAAACGGTAGTTTAACGACTTTCATCAAAATCCTTAGAGCCGTTTTCAAAATAAAATTTACATACATACAAGAATTGCTCCTTTAATAGTATGGGATAAGGACGATGGAATGGGTCTCGATCCTATGTCCTGACCTGTGACCACACTTCACCCATTTTCAATAGAGTTCATCCCCAGGTGGTTCCCTACGACATACTAAAATTTTATCGAAATCCAACCATATTTACGCAAGTTATGATGCATAAAGGCAATGGAATGCATCCCGCTCCTATGTCCTCACCTTTTACTCCACTTCACCCATTTTCAATAGAGTTCGTCCCCAGGTGGTCCCCTACTACGTACTAAAATTTCATCGAAATCGAACCATATTTTCGCAAGTTATGACGCATAAAGGCAATGGAATGGATCTCGCTCCTATGTCGTGAGCTTTGACCCCATTTGTTCCATTTTCAATAGGGTTCGTCCCCAGGTGGTCCTCTACCACATAATAAAATTTCATCGAAATCGAACCATTTTTACGCGAGTTATCGTGCTGACAGACAGACAGACGGGCGGACGGATAAAGCTGGAGCATATACAGCACACAGGGAAAAATTAAGAACTGTGATTGCATCCTGATTTCTTAACTATTCAATCACTCACAGTTCCGTTTTCTTTTTCTACATAAATAGATGTAACATTTCTTTAGCAGTTCTTTGAATATATCATGCGTTTCTTCCGTAGCTAAGTCTACTGTAAAGCTAATGGTATTCTTCAGATTAATAATAGGTCGATGGCCTTCAACCTTTTCTGAATCGCGGGTCACACAAAAAAAATGGTATAGGACTGGCTGTCTACGTTACAAGATGAAATGGGACGGGCGGGCCACATGACAAAATGGTATAGGACTGGCGGGCCCACATTACAAGATGAAATGGGACTGGTGGGACACATGACAAAATGGAATAGGACTGGCGGCCCACATTACAAGATGAAATGGGACTGGCGGGCCACATGAAAAAATGGAGCAGGACTAGTGGTCCACATTACAATACGAAATGGGACTGGCGGGTCACATGACAAAATGAAATAGGACTAGCGGCTCACATTACAGGATTAAATGGAACTAGCGGGCCACGTGGCAAAATGGAATAGGACTGGCGGCCCACATTACAAGATTAAATTTGACTGGCCGGCCACGTGATCAAATGGAATAGGACTGGCGGCCCATAAGTAAAGCATCTCCCCAGCACACAAACGGATAAAGGTTCTTTCTTTGGGTCACAGAAATCATAAAAGTACATTAGTGTAGGTGATCAGCCTACAGCTAACGGTTCCAGCTCGCCATTCCACCTAAGGGTCCTGGAACATAACCCAGTGAGTTGGGGTCTTTTCGCCAATGTCACACAGAACTAGCAGCTGGTACCTCTCCAAAATTCATAGAGGCCTCACTAAGACCGCCCACCAAGATCGGGACGCACTGGTGAAATAATACAGAAATATACGATTTATTAATCAAAGTGTAATCGAAGTTAAAGTAAAACGAATAACTAATATAAAATGAAAAGAATCGAAAAAAAATATTTTCCGCCATTTTAGAATTTCTTATGTGGAAGAGGTTTCACTCGCCGTTAGCATGAGCTCCAGGGACCACCAATGACCCGCAGGACACATGTTGAAAGCCCTTGTAAATGGTCATACGTTCACTGACCAGTTCTTGAGGCAGTGCACCCAAAGAATCTCAAAACTTCATGATGCTGGGAAGAAAAGAGCTGATCGTTGGCTAAACAGCCTGCAACTCGACGTTATTCGCAATCGAACACGAGCCGGTCTACTTATTTCATACAGTTACTAAGAGTCTGCATCCAGCAGAAAGCTCTGCAATCCAACACCCGTATTATGTCAGTTTATTAAGTGCCCTACCAATCGCTTTTATAACACATTCGTTCCTACTGCATCGGAGATATGGAATTCGTTCGCTGTTTACATTTTACCCTGAATATCAGAACGTGAAACCGAACTACTTCTCAAAAGTTTCGTTTCTTAAATGAAATTGCCCCACCAGATGGAGAATTCTCAGCTGCTGAGCCCATCCCTACGAATTTGTGAAGTCAGATGCTGACAGATAAACACACATAGCGCCGTGGATTGTTGGCACCGTAGCGTAAAGCGAACGCACTCAGCTAGTTTTCAAGAAATCTGGGGTTCGATCCCAGCGATGTTGAAATACAATTTTTCGGTTGCTGTGTGTTAATTAAAGAAAAAACGTGGAAAGAGCAATGACTTTGTCTGTTTACATTGTCTCCACGTATTTGGAAGATTTTCACGAAATTGATCACAGTGTCTTTCATGGACAATTTTCTCTACAAGAGACAAAGTTTCAATCCACCATTCTGTATTTGCCAGCATATATTGATAATCTCTGACGTACACTCGAATTTAATTTTCCTTTTTAGTTTCTTTCTCTATGTACATTTGAGTTCGTTCTCCTTCGCGTTTCTCAAGCTGAACATATGTTCTCTCTCGCAAGAGTATGGTTGACAACACCTTGAGGTCAGAACGTATGACGTGTGTATGTGTCAGATGAGAACTGAACGTTATATAATGTTTGTTCAGCAGCAGTGGGTGGGAGATGATGGTAGTATGATGATATAATAGTAGTTGTGGAAGTTGAAGTACTTGAAGTCCTGATTTCTGACGTCTGGGTATTTAAGATTTGGTGTTTTACTTTCTCGGTAAACTTTCTCTAACAAGTAATTGGATTTTTCCACTAATGTTGTTGAAGACTGAATCGTGCTAAAGAAGTGTTTGCTGAATAAAGACTAATATAAAGCAACCTTTTCCGAAGTTATTTGAGTGACTCCTGATTCGCTTAAAAGTGAAGTTATTAAGAATTTATTTATATAGTGTTCAGACAGACGTATTTCAACGAACATTACAAATCGCAATCTGAAGAATTTTTTCAATAATATTTTGAACTGAATTTCGTAAAAACTGCTATTTAACTTTCCAAATAACAAAATGGAAGATTCGCTACGCCGCCTCGGTGGCGCAGTGGTCAGATCAGATCAGATGTAGAGGATTTCAGATCAGATCAGATGTAGAGGATTTCAGATCAGATCAGATGTAGTGGATTTAGGAAGTTTCTAAGAATTGTTTAAGACCTGGAGTCTGATGACTCCAAGTCTTAAACAACTCTTAGAAACAGGAAGCTAGGAGATTTGGGCTAGAGTGCCCGATAGGAAAGTGGCACGGAAGCGAGATAGAAAGGGGAAGGAAGACGCCCTTATTTATTACCTGGGGCCCGACGGCTTAACGTGCCCGTCCGACGCACGGCGGATATTTAGTGGTTTGAGCTTTCGTACCTGTCTGGGATCGAACCCGAGGTCCTCTCCGTGGCAGTCAGAAACGATGACTACTAGGCCACCCGCAGCCCATGCGCAGTGGTCCAAGGTCTAGCTTCTCACCATTCTTCCGAGATGGTTTCGAATCCCGAGTGCAGCATGAATAGTTAATGACTCTGTCCCAGAATTAAGTACGGGTGACTGATTATAGCTCAGTAAGTTCACCATGGTGGTCGAAAAAAAAATTCTACTCGTGCACCTCGTTTTTGTTCCTGTTACGTCTTTAGTAGATCATAAGATATTTGTTATTCTTTGTAAGAAATTACGTACAATATGGAAAACAGAGGTGCACCAAACACAAATCAAATAATTTGGACAAATGCTTCACTAAATTGATTAGATTTCAGAAACACAAATCATAATATATCTTTAAAAAATGTTTACTAATCACACTCATGAGAAAACAACAACTTGAAATGATCATTATATACACAACTTGGAGAATATACAGTATGTGAGTTATTTTTTGCGCGTAACATGTGCAGTGCACATTCATAAAAAATAGAAATTTTATTAAATGCATTTCCTTACAGCGATTTTTTGCTAAAATTGCAAATATCGCTTGAAAATTTTTAGAATTCTTAATAAAACGTTACACTTTGAGTAGCGTTATCAATTGTCCCTATCACTGTCGTTTCATTTGTGGTCCAAAAATTGTTACTACTTAGAAAAAAAGCTTTCCTGTAAACATCTCTAGCAATGATTATTCTGCGACTTCCGTGACAGCTGTAAAGCAGTTTTTCTGAACAATTACCGGTTACAAATTTGTATAGTAAGAACAAACACAGTGATTACCTTCAGGGTCAGCAAATTTTATTTGTACATATGTCTCACAAGCTTTAATTCTCAGTCTTTAACCATAATTTCTTGATGTGGATTACTGTTTTATTTTAAATTTCAAAGAAAGCGAATCAAAGATGATCAGAAAATTTTTTTATTCTATTTATGTATGTAACGTATATCTATACTTACACAATTTGGCAGAAAATCGGAATAATTATCCAGTTCTCATTAGCATATGTTTTAAAATATTCAGTTGCCTGTGGTCTTGTAACAGAAAAAATGATTTGATCAAGTAATTTTAAAATCCAATCTGAAGTAGATAATCAGGTTAATCTTATCGATAACTTATGTAATTTTAAAATCCATTCTGAAGTAGATAATCAGGTTAATCTTATCGATAACTTATGTAATTTTAAAATCCATTCTGAAGAAGATAATCAGGTTAATCTTATCGATAACTTATGTAATTTTAAAATCCATTCTGAAGAAGATACTCAGGTTAATCTTATGGATAACTTATGTAATTTAAAAATCCATTCTGAAGTAGATAATCAGGTTAATCTTATCGATAACTTATGTCTCACACGCTGGTCAGCTTTTGTGCAGTTGTTTGATTTTCTGGCCCCTTAGATAACTATTAATGTCACTTATATTTAGATAACTATTAATCTCACTTATATTTAGATAACTATTAATCTCACTTATATTTAGATAACTATTAATGTCACTTATATTTAGATAATTATCAATCTCACTTATATTTAGATAACTATTATGTCACTTATATTTAGATAACTATTAATGTCACTTATATTCAGATAACTATTAATGTCACTTATATTTAGATAACTATTAATCTCACTTATATTTAGATAACTATTAATCTCACTTATATTCTGCCAAATGCACTACACATACTTGTCAAATTTTAATGATATTTGTCGAAGTATCAGAAACAGTTTGAAACGCATCATAAACTATTTGTGTGAAACAAAGTATTTCCACCGACGTTTCAATTCAAACGATTGTCCACTTTAATGAAAAAAATCTTACTTTCTTTACTATAATTGCCTGGCAAAATTTTTTATTGGTACTTCCTTACTATGAATAAATTTTATTTTACTATTTTAGGAAGTTTCAGAAATACTCGGAAAGCGAACTTTAATGTTAGATGTATAAAATAAATGTAGTTCATTGTTTCACGCATCGGAAAGTTGGCCAATTTTTCAAAAGGAATTTTTATATCAAGAAGAAGAAACACTGCTAAATACATTCCAAACGTTTTAGTGGTCTTATTTTTCGTCATGTCTTATCGTTTTAGTGGTCTTATTTTTCGTCATGTCTTATCTGCCATGTTAAGACAAAACTCAACTTTGCATTTGTTGCAACATATCATCTTCTCAGGTTTGTGTTTTACAAAAGAAACTTCGTTTTTCCACGTTCTTTTAGAGCACGTTTATAAGTTTTCTTCCTTTCCAGTTCTGTTTCTCATTCCTAGCAAAAAGAAAAGAGAGAGAGAGAGAGAGAGAGAGAGAGAGAGACACACAACCGCAGCATTATGTTTTTATCTGATTCACTCATATCCCCCTCCGACAATTCAGGTGAAATCGCTTGTAAGTCCTTTGCTGAAGTACACGGTTCGAAAACCAATTTTAATTCAGGAATGCGTTTATGCGTGACCTCTGCTGACACCTCAGCCGCCACAACGTCGTGTGCCAGTACGCATGTCCGTATTTATCAGACAGCACTCCTAGACGCAAGCTTACTGCTGCCATCTTACAACACGACTATGAACTATTGAAATTTCTGCGAATTCTTGAAATTCATTTCACTTGCGCTGTGCGTGTGGCTAGATTTATTTAGATGTTAAAGAAAAGCTAAACGATGGCGCGCTTCATATTTCTCTAGTGTAGTGCTAACGGATAATAAAAGTTGTCCAGATATTAGACAGTTCCTTTTCTTTTTGGAAATTGATTCTAATCGGGAGCAACAGCCATCTTCGTTTATCTCTTTGCCTACAAAACCAATTTTGTTGAATTTTTCACAACCGCAAAAGTGCGCATTTTCACGGATGGTGACGACGAGGAGCACCTAAGTTAAGACTCCTCGGTGTGGAGAACACCGTAACCATAAGCGCCAACAACGTGGGTGCTCTGAGGCCCAGACACCTATTAAAATTCATGAATGGGCGCGGAGAACCCATTAAGTCAATGATAACAGTAAGATTCTCCCGCGCTCCACAAAACACCCAGGCTATCCATTTTCGAATTTTAGTTGGAAAACACACTCCAAGTTCCTTATTTAAGAACTTCTGTATTTATATAAAGTGATTTATCAAAATCTGTGTTTAAGTTTTGAACAAAGCTTATACTTAAGTCTCTTTATATGCATTTGGGGGAAGTAAAAGATTATGTAGCGCAACAGATTTATGTGAATATAAACTATAGTGAAAAGGGCAGAAACTACTGTTACTCATGCAACTTTTCCAAAATCCAGTTTTAGACTCATACATTAATAGTAGTGAGGGAAGACATGGAGATAACTTGATCAAAAAATACCTTTAAAGAAACACACACACCGAGAAATGTACGTAAATAAAATACAGTGGCACGTCGGCCTTTCAAGGGACCACATTTAAAGCACTTATTAATATAACTGTAAAACGTTTAGGAAAAAATTACGCGCGTGATAATTATGTATCCGTCTCACTACTGAGAACCCATCATTGATTAAATCGCACGAATAATTGTCGTATAATCGAGTTTCTACTGTATATTTATGTATATGTATGCACGCGTGTAAAAACCTTGAGCAACAATTATACTTCATTTCCTGAGCTCCAGAACCAAAGGGACTTACCCAGAACTCGAGTAGTCAGTCAGTGGACTTCTCTTTCAGAACTCGAGAGAGCTCATTGGACTTCATGTTCAAAGCTCGATCACCGATTAAACTTCATGTCCAAATTCGAGCAGGCATTTATCCAAAGCTTGAACTCCCGTTTTATTTCTGAGAAGCCGACGCCTATGACTGTAACCAATGGAATATCGTGTTAGAAAAGTGATTTTGAAGAGCGCGCGCGCGCGCGTGTATGTGTGTGTGTGTGTATTAATTTGACAGCCATGTTTGTGCTTTATCGTTGCCAATTTTATTAAAGTCTTCCGTCAGCGAAACTCCACATATTGAAAGCCATTGTCTTCTGGCTAAAAAAAATTCCGAAGCGCTTTGCAGCATTAGAATGCTGCAAAGCGCTTCGGAATTTGTTTCTGAAGGCTAATGTCTAATGAATTACGAATATTTTACGATTAGAAGACATACACCGAGTGATCACTGAATTATTACCACCCGTATCAAAAGTGGATGCGGCACGTTGACTACGTGATTTCCGAGAGGGCGCAGTGAGTTGATCGATGTAGCATGTATAAGGTGTGAGTAGTAAAATTAGGAGCGTGATGGGTAAACGGCAGGATTTATCGGACTTTGAGCATAAACAGGTTGTGGGAGCTCAGAGAGTGGGTGCCTCGATTTCCCAAAAGGCCGCACTGGTGGGTTGTTTGCGAGCCGCCGTGGTTAAAGTGTATCGGAACTGGCGTGAAAATGGCCAAACAACAACCCGGAGGCCAAAATGCACAGGGCAGTAAAAGGTTGATGTGAGAGGTGAGCGCTGGGTCCGACGACTCGTACAGATCAACAGACAGAACACTGTTCAACAGTTGACAACCCAATTCAACAGAAGTCAACCCAAAACAGTCTGTCATGACCATACATCGCACGCTCACACGTATGGGACATAACAGCAGACGACCCCGACGACATGCTCTTCAAACCTTGGTTCATCGGCGCAAAAGGCTCGCCTGGTGCAAAAATCATGCAAGTTGGACGTCGGGTGACTGGAAAGAAATGTGTTGGTCTGACGAGTCGCGTTTTTTACTCCACTTCGTCGATGGCCGTGTATGTATTTATCGCAAACAACATGAGGTACTCGATCCATCCTGCATGGTCTCCAGAGTGCAAGCCGGTGTAGGCGGTTGTATGGTGTGGGACATGTTTACCTAGCAGGAACTTAGACCCCCTGATGCATGCGGTACAACGTAAAACTAGTGTTCACTAGCATGAAATTTTTGCTGACTCTGTACACCCAGCAACATTTTACTTTTTTCCGAATGACGACGGTGTCTTCCAAGATGGCAATGCGCGAGCCACAGGTTCAATGTTGTGCACGAATAGTTTGAAGAACCCAGTTCAGACTTCCAGCATATCGACTAGCCTGCGACCTCCCCCGATATCAATCACGTAGAGCACTTGGACACTATGGAACGGCATATCGGGCGTCTGGATACACAAATCACCTCCATACCTGCATGGAAGGCCGCATTACACACAGCTTGATTAGCCATACCTCCTAACTTCTTACGGCATCTTATCGAATCGATGGCACGTCGGATAGCTGCTGTACTAATGGCGAAAGAAGGACCTACGAAGTACTTGGTGGTCATCATCCAGTGATAACTCAGTGCATGTAACAACATGGAGCCGGAAGGTAATATAAATATATATATAGCGACAGAGAGAAAGAGCCAGAATGTACTCGTAATTGAAGATAGCCATACATACTACATGTGGGTGGTAGGGCTTTCTAAGTGAAGCCAAAGTTAAGAAAGCGGGGCTTTGTAACTCACGTTACCTTAAAGCAGTATAACCAGTCTAAAGATACATGCATCACTCATTCGGTAAAACGTGCACACAACGTATTGGAAGCAGAAGAACAGATTACATGTCAGCGTCACAAGAACGTCCACTATATGACCATTACATTCCAGTCCATTACATGCTATGTCCAATACATGCCGGTGCCACACACACATGCGTGCACACATTTCATAAACATAAAGTCAAACATTGCATTATCTACAATCTCCGTTTTGCGGAGAGCGTGGAAATGAAATCCATTAGGCTTTTAGCATTCGAAGTGCGGCTACACAAAGATCTCCAGCCGACAGGCTTTCCGAAGATTAGGTTTACTGAGTTGTAAAAATCTTTCTGTGACATATGGTCTAATATGACTTTCCTTTTTAGTTCCTGTTTCTTTATTTGGTTCATTCTCGTTAAACGGTTTCTGAACTTAACGCTACATTTTCCTTTCCAATGAATGTCTTGTGGCCACCTGAATTGAGGTCAGAAGTAAAATGACATATGAGGAAAACAAAGATAAGAATGATGTTTACGATATACACTATATTGACAAAAGTCACTGGACACCTAAAAGAGAAACACAACATAGCATTTATTGACATACATTAGTACGGTGTCGGTCCACCTTTGGCCTTAATGCATGCACTGACGCTTCGAGACATGCTTTCAACAAGACTTTGGAACACAGGAATAAGCATGCGTTTCCATTCAGTACATGGTGCTGCCCTAACTGTTATTTAGTAGTAGGCCTTGGTTCCAAACTTCTTATTCGGCGCTCTAATTCCACCCATAGGTGCTCTATGGGACTAAGATCAGGGCTCTGTGCTGGCCAGTCCTCACACAATACGGAATTATCGTCAAACCACGCCGTAACAGTCCTTGCTTTATGGCTCGGTGCATTACCCTGCTGGTACCAACAGGGTTCGTTTCTATGGTATTGCCACAAAGTTCGTAGGGCATAATTGTCCATGAATATCGTCGTAGACGTGCTGGTTAATAGGTTTGTCCACGATAGCCAATGGCCCGGGATCATACCACGAAAAACACCCCGACACGAGTACACTGCCAGCTCCAAACTTGACCGTAGGAACAGTACACTGTGGTAAATAGCATTTCCCCGGATGCCGCCATACCCACACATGGCCATCAGACTGATGGCTCATGTATCTGGATTCATCAGTCCATAGGACCCGTTTTCATTGATCTACGGTCCTACGATAAATGTTCTTTACCCATGCTAAACGACGAGTAGGACTCTGAGTGGAGATGAAAGGCTTATGAGCAGCCGCGTACGACCACGGTAACCCATGCAATGAAGTTCTCTGCGAATGGTACGTGTACATACCGAGGTTCCAGTATTTTTACTCACCTGTACACTTGGTCTTGTGCAGTACTCCGTCGATTAGCTGTAACGACTCTGCTGAGGCTTCGACATTCTCCATCACTGATTTTCTTTGGTCTGCCGGTACGTTTTGCTGCTTCAAGCAAGCCATGTGTCTTCCACTTATTCAGTACATCCAAAATAGTTGACTTGGGTATGTTTCAACATCTCTCGGTTCTCTTATGGACAACCCAATAATATAACACCCAACAATCTTTCCTTTCTCAAAGTCAGTTCTCTCCCGCCGCGACATTTTCGTTCAACCTCAGAGTGCGATATGATCGCGGTCAGCAGCAGGCTTGTTTTTATACCGTTTGCAGCTGTACCGCGCATCTTAACAACGCAGCAGATCCGTTCATTTGCTTTTGAAGGGATGTCCGGTGATTTTTGTCAATATAGTGTTTATTCGCTGGCGTTCGAGCTGGGTGGCGCTGTAGCTAACTTTGGTCAGATGCTTTCTCGTTGGTTTCCGTCAAAATGTTGTTTCTTAGATATCTTTTGTTAGTTAGATATTTTGAGGCTCGAGTTTGTTCTTTGTCTTCTTCGTTATCTCATCCGCCCATAACCGGTTGACTCCCGCAAAGACGATTATGTGCCTTTGAGAGTTGCTGGCAAATTAATGCAGCCGGTTTGCCATTCCTCTGCTGCATGTGGGTAAGGAACAAAGTGCGTCCGCGGCCGACTTCACAGGGAACCATGTAAGCATTCGCGTCCCCGAGTTCAGGGGGTCAGCGGAAAACCCCGGAAAAACCGCTGACTAGATGGACGGCAGGATCTGGGTGAGTTTGTTAGAAGTTGATTATTATATTGCTATGAGCTTACAGCGTTAACCTGTTACCAAGTTTGCTGTACTTGAAGAGTGTTTCACGCAACGATTGGTGAAGTTTGCTAATCGATAAAGTAACCAATTTTGTATGAAATAAAGAAGTTAAATTAGACTTCTTAGTACGTAGACAAAGTAGACTTTTTATTTTCTGGCCGTTGTAGCCAATCTGTGTGTAATTAAGAAAGATATGTGTAGGATATTTTTCTATCCGGGCATCATATAAATGTTACAGGATGTTTAAATCAAAGCAGTATTTTGACTAACGTAATATAATGTTCGGATGAGATTGACTTTTCTTTACACATAATTAACTAGAAACATTACAACGCACGAGGAAGTATATGTTTCTCCACAATTGTTTTGTAGTTTCGCCTCTTTCACCATCCAAGCCTGTGTGTTAAAGAAGATGCGTGTAGTTTCCCTTGCATTGAGCCCAAATGTTCAAGTATGTAAGGCTTTTAAACTCTGACATCTTAAGAAGCTCATCTGCCGCATGAACAGAAACAGATAAAATCTTCTTTCGCGCTCCATTAACACTTCGCACGCACGTAAAAGAAGAAAACCATAAACAATTCACATTTTCTCTTGCTTTGAAGAAGTTCAAAGTAAATGAATATACAGATAGCCAAAGGAAAAGTATTATCTCCGTTGATTAGAATCTGCTAACACTAATATCATGATCCTGTCAAATGTTTTGTATTTCGTTCATGGCTCTCTCTAATTCTTTTGTATTTGTATAGAGAATGGAAACATTGTCGCCCTGTCACACTCTTTTCAAGTTAAATTGCCTAATCTTATGTTTTTAATGTCTTCCTGTGCTTCTGTTGCAATGTCGTCACTAGGTTAAAAAAGAACGGAATTCAGAAACATTTCCGCCTTACTCCAGATTTTATCTTAACCCTGTTTGCCGCCCCGGTGGCGCAGTTGTCTAAGCGATGGCTTCTGATCATTTGCCCGAAAGGGGTCCGGGTTCGAATCCCGGTGAGGCATGGATGTTGTGTTTATCTTACGGAACTGGCTCTCTCCCTTCCCTGAAACCAGTGACCCAAAATTAGAAATGGGCGACTGCTTATAGCCCATTGAGTTGCTCACGGTGGTCGTTAAATCTTGGGGTCCGGGTTCGGATCCCGGTGAGGCATGGATGTTGTGTTTATCTTACGGAACTGGCTCTCTCCCTTCCCTGAAACCAGTGACCCAAAATTAGGGACGGGCGACTGCTTATAGCCCATTGAGTTGCTCATGGTGGTCCTTAAATCTTCAATCCGAACCCAGTTGAATTGTTTGCCGGGTTTTTTTTTTTTTTGCTCATATTATTTCCTTGCGGCAATTAGGTTTTTCACTCATTATCAGTTTTCGTCAGAGCTTTATTAATTTTTATAGTTGGCGTTTATGCAGTCGCTGATGAGCTTCTTTTACACTGTTTTCAATAAAATTGTGTTACATTATTGCATGTCTTTTTTGTTTGTCAGTTTGGATCGTCGATTATCTGTACTTTTATTTTTAATTGTTTTTCTTATTCTTCGCACTTTAATTTCTTCCTACAGGATTTTCGGTGCGTGTATGAACGGTATTCATTGTCCTAAATCTGGTACGGTATTTCTAGTTTTGATCAACATTACCGTTAACATTCTTTTTCTTCAAAATTGTTAGTTATTTTTCTAGTAGTTATTATTATGTCATTTACAATCACTGCCATGAAAGAAAAGGAACAGCTGCGCAATACTGTACGCTTGACGGTTCTCTTTAACTACCTTCTGTGTTTTTTTCTTTATAATAAAATTTAAAACTACAAATTAACCGTCATAATTCAAAACTGAACAATTGCAAAGACTTTGTGAGCAGTGTTGGGTGTTTCGAAATCGACAAAACGGAGTTCTTCGTCACAGGCAGCTGAAGCAAAGATTCTTTCCGTGTGTATTTTATCAATGTAGCACATGAAGATATTATCATTTTGAATTCTACTCGGCACGTAAAATTGGGGAATGGCATTCCCCTTAGTAAGAATTAATTTATCTGGTGGCAAATAAGCAAGTCTTCGAGCGCATTCTTGTACAGGGATATAGAATGGTGTGTGTGTGTGTGTGTGTTGTGCAATACGTGAAATCCAATTCGTGGAAGTACGAAGATATATGGGTCACAGTCACATTAGAAATTGTGTATTAGGAATTAAAAGGGTAGGTAGTACACTTTCCCCTAAAAGAACCGTTTAAACTACTGCGCGCAATGTACAGATGCGTATTTTTCTGACGTCTTTTTAAGTCGCATATGTATTACCAAAACTGTTTTGCAATCTTTTGCCGCGCTTAGCATACGGAAAAGACTACAGAGATCGAACGTTTCATAAAGGAATGTGCTGGCGTCAAGCTGCAATGAAAGCATCAAAGCCGTCTTTTTAAGGTCAAGAATAATTTGCTTATTTTGTGACGCCGCCCATCGATTTTTACGACAGCTTGTTCTTGTCTGCACTCCACCACATCAGTTAAGGCTTACTTATTAAATTATCGTTCGCTTTCGTACAGTCCCAGAAGTCGGGACTTGTTTGTTATTCTGTTGGTATCTCTAACCCAGGAGGGAAAATAATTACGGTTGGTTCCTTCCTCGTCTTGGTAAACTCAAGGAAACGATAAAGAAAAAAGTCGTGCAGATTTTAGTTTTTCGGAAATTCTCTCTGTAACAGTTTCGAAAATTCTTCAGAATGAAGGAAAGATAGTTCTCTTCCTGATTTCCGTGTGGTTTTAGCGTCTTCTGTAAGGTTTAAAAAGTTTCTAAGTGTGTTGACAAAGAACAGGGCAGCATAGCCCAAAACGTTGTTTACCTTCGTTTTTCTTTTTTTGGATGATTAGAAAAGCATTTCTTTCAGCGTTCGCTTATGTAAACGCTGAAAGGAACACCTTTCTAACGCTGTTTATAAAAGCTTGCAGCGTTTATAAATCGACTGAGACAATGTTCTTTTCGAGGTTCACTCATTCACAAAAGTTTGCCCTTCTGCTAATCCTGAAATATTATCGCGATAAATCCATAGTTGTCAACACTTAATGTCAGGCTTAAAATACATACTAATGATCATAACATCTTACTGAATTGAGGTATTTTCTGCAAGCCCTGACTCATGCATAGTGAGGAACAAGTCAGTAACATATCCATGCAATCTTAAGAAATGATTTTACTCCTTATTAAATCTTTTTTCTCGGACTTGAAGTGAACAATTCGACATAAAGTAAGAGTATTCAAGTACCGTAGAATCTGTTTAAACGGAAATTCGAGGAATTGCATACAGAGCCTTGATGTTTACTCGTTTGTTGTAGCATGTGTACCTTGTTCCTGAAAATGACAGCTCTAGAGATGTCGCGCTTTTAGATTTTTAACATGGCAAAATCATTTCTGAGAAAGTGAAAAATCGTCGTTATTCTTTCTGTTTTATTGAAATTAACGTAACACATGTATCTACAAACAATATAGGTCATGTATCTACAAATAATATGTGGTGATCGGTTTCAGCAGATTTCACTATTTTTGCGTTAGCAGAAGGCTTGACCCAAACGGCAACCCTTTTTCTATGACAAAGTATAATTTTTCTGAGGTGCACATTTCCTCCGCAACTGTTCTGCTGATAGACTTAAAGTTCTGCAAAATGCATGGAAGTAAACGTTCCCCTATTTTTTAATCTATTTTGAAAGGGCAATATAATGTGCAGTCCCGTAACCAGACTAGTAACCTGGGCATGTAACATAGTCGTAATAGTTTGTTTGAACACCTGAAGGTTGTGATGTTCAGGCATAACAAAGTTTCGACACTGCAGGATAACAATGACGTACGCAAATTTTATCCTGTCCTGCACTATATGAATGTCGTGTGGTAATGTTTTCTGGAAAATTCCAGGAGTGAGATAACTACTGACATCATCACAAAAAAGAAATCCGTAACTGTAAGTCAAGTACTTACAGCTTCGTGTGACGGAAAGCTTTACGATTTGAACAACTACTCACAACATCACGAAACGGAAATTTGCAGGTGTGGAACAAGACAACTTTAGAAAGCTTTATGAATTAGACAAGCATTGAAAACTTCTGAAAACGAAAAGTTTCGAAGGCAGAACAACTAACAACAGCATCAAAAAACGGATAAGAGAACATTGTAGGAGTGAAATAACTTTTTTAAGGATCACAGAACCAAAATTTACAGGTGTGTGACGAGTACTGACAGCTTGAGAAAATTTCAGGCGTGAGGTAGTGACAGTTTCGGAAATAGAAAAGATTTAGGAGTGAGCTATTAGCAGCGTAAACAACGACGGGCATTTACAGGTATGAAACCAGTACTGACATTATTAGAAAAATTCAGGGATGAAACAAGTATTGACAGGTTTGGAAAATTTCAGTGATGAAAAAAGTACTGATAGCTTCAGAAAATTTTAGGATAAATCCAGTACTGACAGCTTTAGGCAGTCTCAGGGCTAAAACCAATACTGACAGTTTTAGAAAGTTTCAGAGAAAAACAAGTACTGATAGCTTTAGAAAGTTTTAGGGATGAAACAAGTACCGACAGCTTTAGAAAATTTCAGGGACAAAACAAGTACTGATAGCTTTAGAAAGTTTCAGGTTTGAAACATGAACTGACAGCTTTAAAAAGTTTCAGGAAAGAAACAGGTACTGACATGATTGATAAGTTTCAGAGATTGAAGAAATACTGACAGCTTTAGAAAATTTCAGGGATGAAACTAATACTGATAGATTTAAAATTTTTGATGAAACCCGTTTGACAGCTTTATAAAGTTTTAGGGAAACAAGTACTGATAGCTTTAGAAAGTTTTAGGGATGAAACAAGTATCGACAGCTTTAGAAAGTTTTAGAGATGAAACATTCACTGACAGCTTTTGAATGTTTCAGGAAAGGAACAGGTACTGACAGGATTAGTACGTTTCAGAGATGAAACAAGTACTGACAGCTTCAGAAATTTTCAGGGATTAAACAAGTACTGGTAGCTTTAGAAAGCTTTAGGAATGAAACCAGTATTGACAGCTTTAGAAAGTTTCAGGGACAAAACAAGTACTGACAACTTCAGAAAGAGCTTGAAGGATCGTGCATCTGCCGACAGCATCACGGAAAGACAATTTTCAGGTGTGAGACAAGACGACTACAGTAAGAAGCTTCATGTGTGAGACAAGTATTGATAATTTCTGAAAACGAGACATTTTGGTGGTAGAACAAATGCTGATAGCGTCACGAAACGTTTATTTACTAATTTACAAATGTGGAGCTAGTACTGACAGTTTTAGAAAGTTTGTGGAGTGGAACAAGTACTGACAGCCTTAGCAAGTTTTTGGATGAGTTTAGAAATATTTTGAATGCCGACGAATTTTAAGAACTGATAGCTTCGTGGATGGGTCAAGTACTGACAACTCTAAAACGCTTCAGAAATGGAAGCTCTTCCGGCACAATAAAAGTTTTTACAACTTCAAAAAACAGAAAGATTAAGGGTTGGGACAACTGAAAGATATCAAGTATTGCAGTCATATCTAGAGGAGTGGCAAAAATATAAATGGCAGTTATACCCACAGAGCCTCATTAAGTGAACACGTTGTCTCATGCGTTGAATTCAAATTAAAAAGAAAATAATTTTCCGAAAATTTAGAAATGCATTCAGTTTAAAGAAAACAAGATGATCCTGCCTTTTGCCCAATAAACTTTTCAAACATCTGCCACCAATCGTTATGCTTCGGGAACATCGTTATGCTGTTGGAAGTAAGTTTTAAGCAATTTTAAATGTGTCTTTAAACTTTTTACTATCACGGCTGAAACGAATATTTAAACTTTGATGAGACTAAATGCGTCTACATACTTCATAAAATAGGAATTGCATTTTACGTAGATTTTATTCGGAAATACAGACCTTACACGTAGATCTAGATAGCCCAGCAAATGCGATGCTTTTTAGCTTCGCCATTATCGTTGTGAATCAATAGCGAATTTGTAGGAAGCGCACGAAGTCCAGGCGTGAGCCTCAGCGATGCTGAAGTGAAGGGCCTCAAAGAATAAACACTTTTACATTTTTTTTTCATTTTGCTTTTCAAAAACAATAATCGTAAAGTCATACAATACATTTTCTGTTTTAGGTTCGGGAGTATGATTCCGCCCGAACTCGAAAATACGTCATCTACAAGTATGAATTTTGTAGCTTAAATGCAAATAATTTGACAGTTTTAGAAAGTTTCAGGAGCTAACTAAACATCATTTTCAGAGTAATATTAGTTAATGCTACTTTGCAACTGAGCTCAGAAAGCGGGGTGTTATTTCTGGACAATTTTCCTAGGATGTGGGGAAACAGAATTTTATACTTTAACTCAGTTTTTAATATCACTGCCCAACTTTTCGCTCAAATTGCTTTTACCTGATTCAGCCCAATTTAAGGCGTGATCACAAGACTGTTACCGTACAAATAAATACAGTATATGGCAGAAACAAATTAAGAGCGAGGAACTGCACACCAACTGTAGTTTTCTGTTTATCTTCCTTGAAAGACCATATGGTTAATGCGCAAAAGCATGGAAGCGTATATTTATATTTTCACGCCTATAAATCGGATTACTAGTATTGTTTTACAGTATGTGACACTGGAAAAGCTGGTTTTGCTTGTCACTCAAATAGATGTTTATTCGTATGCAGGCTCCTAAGGGGAACTATCAGTGGTGTGGAATCTGATGATATGCGTGAGAAGATGCCACACCGCGATGTAGCAATAAGCTAACAGCACGAAATATGTAAAATAATTATGTGCTTCTACGAACGTCCTTATAAAAGTTCCGACTTTACTTCTTTAAAAAGCCTTCCTACTTGTAAGTTCAGCTATATCTTCCCCATTGGAATATAAATCCCAAGCATTTAATTTCGTCTTGATAGCTATAATAATTCTTGAGTTACGAAGGCCACAAACCACACACACACGCACGGACGCTCACCACCATGAAAGAGCAAGGTTATCGTGTTCGAGAAAACCATGAATGTGTATTTCTGTTGAAATCTGGATGTCAATTTTTTATTCCATTGCCATACTTCCTCATATATTAGGAGAATAAATACAGAGGGTGGGTATTTCGGCAGTAAAAAACGTTTTTTAAGGATGCCGGGCAATCGGAGGGGGAAAACCAATGCTGTGTGCAGGTCCTCTGTAACCATAAATTTGTCGCTGTAGTAAGTTTAAAATGTGTCTTTAAAACATACTCCTGCAAATTTAAAGTGTAAGAAGAATTTAATTACAAAATTATTAATCCGACTTCCAGTTGTGCACTAAGTAAATTAAGAATTGCTCGTGAAATTAATGCTATAGCTTGGAGTTAAAGTATATAGCTAAAGTAGCCAGCAGGTGCAGTACTCATCAGTTTTTATTCTGCGCGAGTCTCTGAGTAAGTAAAGTGTTATTACTGACGATAAGAGAATGTTTCTCGTTGAAGCGTATGATTCTCTTCGTTGCACATGTTAGTCTATTGGTCTTAAGCAGGAAACGTGGGGAAAAGAAAGAGGAAAAGCAGAGTTTCTTCATCTTGCGGGCGGCGTCTTACAGCAAGGCACGGAACGACAAGATTTAATTAACTCTTACGTAATTTATCAGCAAAGACTCGTTAAGCGCGTCACAATAAGGACGGAGGAGCAACCCTTCTAGAAAACTGGTCATTGGACAAGCATTCATTCGTCCTTTTCTGAATGGTTGTGCTTTGACAAGAATTAGACAATGGACGAGACGGATGGCGGTAGTTTCACCCTTTTTCTGTGGGATGGAAAATGCTCATTGAAATTGACACTTCCTGTATATTCGCCAAGTAGGTAATTTCCCTTACATGGCTGACATTGACAAACGATGCCGAATTCTTCCGTTAAATATCAAGACACTTACTACTCGTTATTTCGTTGAAAATTCATTCAAAACATAATGGAGAGAAGACATTTTTCCCATACCGAGATGCAATCTAGTGATTTTCCGAAGATTATACTGATTCGAAGAAAGAAAACGTACCGCAGTTGAGAGGGAACGCCTTTTTTCGCTTAACGTTTTCAATAACGACTTGTTTCGGAACGGTGCTTCGGGAACATTTTCTCATTCAAATAGCACAATAATCCACACTGTGCCGTCGATTAGAAGCGATGAATCTTGATTGAAAATGCTAAAAGAAAGCTGGCGCTATTTTCTTCCGCGCCCAATTCCAACCCGTTTCTCCCTTTGTATTGCCATTTCTGCTGAGAAGGGGAGGGGATAATTACCTATTTTCGTTCAGAATCTTTTTTATTTTTCTCAAGCAGTGTTTCGTACGTTGCGTAATTGTCTATGCACCTGCATGAGTTCTTAGTACTTTTTATTGAGGAAAGTGATTTACACAGTAAATTTCAGTATTTTACTTTGTCTTAAGCTCCTGACAACAAGTTTCTATCAGCTAAAGTTTCGGCAGTGATACGGCTGCTTGCGATTGTAAACGATGAACCGGATGGATCAGTGGAAAAGGCTTCATTCTTAGGCGTCTGCGCGGAGGGACGCATTGTAATAGAAATTGTTAACATGTTGTTAAAATTCTTCGCAGAAACTTTAAGAAATTGAATCCCATGAAAATGTGAATATGTTGTTAAAATTCTTCGCACGGGTTCAAAGTATATTCAAGAAAAATAATGATAAAATTTGACCAGTAATAATTCAAAATCATTGCGAAATGTCATAGCGCAAAAGGAAAGGTAAAATTAAATTGGAAATATATATCATCATCATCAACGTTGTAAGCGCAGTTTCTTCCTTGAGTTTAGCGGTGTTCTGAACTGCTTTTGAATTTTATCCGTACATCTACTATGTGGTCGTTTTCGATTCTTATGTAATTTCATGCAGTACCAGTAAGTATTCCTGTTATTCTGCACGGTGCTGTGTCTTCTAGCAGCCTCCCGAGACTTCTGACTTTTTATGCTTTCTAAGGTAAAGCTTATGTGTGTGTGTGTGTGTGTGTGTGCGCGCATATAGACAGTGTATAATATAGATGCATATAGACAGTGTATAATATAGATGCACGTGTGTGTCTGTGTGCTTTATGTGCCTACAGACGATGCAAAATCGTACATATGTGTATATGCACTCATACTACCGGCGTGAAAACTTATGTATGTGTGTGCTCATACAGGCAACATTGATATATGTTCGTGCACATGCAGGCAGGCTATTTGGAAAAGAGTGTATGTGAGTATTGACACGAAAAGTGTGGCGATGTGTGCGTGTGTGCGCGCGCGCGTGTGTGTGTGTGTGTGTGCGTGTGCAGACCAGAGATATAAACGGGTCACGGGTCAACGGGTCGACAATTTCTTGCGGGTCCAACGGATCGAGTCAAGGTGTTCCTGACCTGATTTTGACTCCGTTTTATTCCCGTTTTATTTTTGAAAAGAGAAAAATATGTTCCGAAGAAAAATGCGCGTTTGTGGAATTCTGTAGTCGATACTGGTGCCCACGGTGTGAATAATGATTTGCCATGCAAGTATATTGTCGTCTCTTTCTTAAAACAACGAAGATTTCCACCGACCGACGTCAGATACACCGACACCATATCGTAAAAATATACTTTTTTGCGTTCTTTTACAGTGCGATTGTCCAGGAAAAGGTACAGACAAACGCCATTTGCCTTCTTCTCAGCTGATTCACTTTCTCCGTGCGAAGTTCACTGTATGACTAAGAGTTACTTTTCACATCGCATCTTTTACATTGAGCATTCAGAGGTTTTCGATTGATGTGCTAACATTCCGTTCCTATGACATTTCATGTCGAAATTAACTCCTTATTTGTTAATATGGATGGATTTAATATTAAGGAGGTTGTGAAACTCGTCGAGGCCAACAAATACGTGCTTGTTGAGAACCACAAGGGAAGAGTGAATGCTGGAAATTGTTTCGTCTCATTAAGGAACCGGTAAATAATTCTGTGTTGTTTGGTCTTGCTTGTTGTTCAAAATGTGGAAAGTGTATAATTACAAAGAAAGATGTCGACGGTGTAATAAAAGATTATGGAACCAAGAATCTAACGGATCATATGAAAGTCTGCGCACCTCCATCAAAGCGTGGAAAGAGTGAACAATCAAAATACATTTAAAAAAATACATTTGTGTAATCGTAAATAATCATTCCCGTTTGTAATATACTCCATGGTCACGGTCATAGTCAGCCATTACTTCTGGATTACGCAAAATAACGGCACTAAAAATGGCACTAAAATTTAGCAAGTAACCAAATTTTATCATTAAAAAAGGATTTCAGTTACTAAATATCAAGCAGTTATTGAGATGAATATGTATAATATTATATATATATATATATATATATATATATATATATATATATGGGATGTAAGGTCAGGTGATGCGTAACATCACAGCCTCTCCTTGACAAATGTCAACCCCGCCTTCTCGTGGTGCATCCTGTTCCCACTAAAGGGGCTCTGACGACCGCAAATAGCGGTATAACTATACCATCGGGATCAGAGGAAATGCTATCCCACACTCACCAACCCGCTTGGCCAGCGTGGTGAGTTATGGCCAAACACCTCCAAAATGACTCTACAACTTAAATCTTGGCCCTCAGTCTCCGGCAGCTGGAATGTACCTGGCCAAGGCAGCGGCCAGTGCGACATGAAGGCAGAGGGTGCTAAGAATCCCCGGAGGACCGGACTAGGCTGCCATTTGATGCTGACCTTGGCTACCTACAACGGACGCTCCCTATCTTCTGATTCAAGGCTTCTTGAATTGGAAGAGGAACTACAAAGGATCAAGTGGGACATCGTCGGGCTAAGTGAGGTAAGGAGAAAAGGAGAAGATCTCATTGAACTGAAAAGTGGACATCTCTTCTATTATCGTGGGACAGATACTGGCAGAACTAGTGGTGTTGGATTTATAATAAACAAGAAACTGAAGGATAAAGTGGTAGAAGTTGAAAGTTCCTCTGACAGAGCTGCACGACTCGTTATCCAACTATCGAGAAGATACCAAGCTCAGATTATTCAAACTTATGCACCCACCACATGTCATCCTGAAGAAGAAATTGAAGAATTTTATGAGGAAATTCGTCATCTAAATAATAAAGGTAAGCAGCACTTGAAGATAATTATGGGAGATTTCAATGCAAAAATAGGGCACCGGCAACAGAATGAAACTTCAGTAGGTAAATTCGGTCACGGCAACAGAAACCAGCGTGGAAATACTCTCGTTGAGTTTGCAGAGGCAGAAGGATTTTTCATCTTGAATTCCTTTTTCAAGAAAAAGCCACACAGGAAATGGACATGGAGACATCCAATTGGGATGACAAGTGAAATTGATTTTATTATGTGTAACAAAAAATTCGTCATCGAAGACTGCAGTGTGCTAAACAAGTTCAACACAGGTAGTGACCATAGATTGGTGAGATGTAAGATGCACCTCAACACTAAACTGGAACGTGGCAAGCTCATAAGACAAACAAAATGTATTGACATAACCAACCTTAAAAAACACCATAATACTTTCAAGTTGGAACTGAAGAACAGATTCTCTGCTTTAGAAGGCCTAACATCGGAAGAAGTGGATATTTCGGAAGTTAACAGAAAAGTAACCAAAGCTCTTATGGAAACAGCAACAAAATTAGCTGGGTCTAAGAACAAGTTGCATGTAAACAAATTATCAGGAAAAACCAAAATGTTGATGCAAAAAAGAAGAGAGATGAGGACAACTAAAGAAGATGTGACTTCCAAAGTGGAATATATAGAGCTATGCAAGACAGCACGAAAAAGTATCACTGAAGACGTCAGGAAATTCAACTGTGAGCTAGTGAGGAAAGCAATTGAAAACAACCAAAGCCTAAAGATAGCAAAGGGACATCTCAGTAAAGGAAGAAAACAGATTATGGCTCTGAGAAAAGAAGATGGTTCTATAACAAGAAATAGAGGCGAAATTTTGACAAGAGTGAAAGATTTCTACTCCAAATTATATGAAAGGGATGATACATGTACTCCAGACATCATGAAAGGTACCAGAGTTCTTCCAGTCCTCCCAGCAGAAGTTGCTCATGCAATCAAGAACATGAAGCGGGGGAAAGCTCCAGGAGAAGATGGAATTACTGTAGACATCATACAAGAAGCAAGTGGAGAAATTGAAACAGTACTCGCCCAAATTTTCACTCGATGCCTTAATGAAGGGAAGATCCCTGAGGATTGGAACAATGCTACAATGATCCTGCTACATAAAAAAAGTGACATTGAGGATCTCAGGAACTACAGACCTATCAGCCTCCTATCAGTGGTTTATAAAATCTTCACTAAAGTTCTTTCACACCGCTTGAAGGTAACACTGGACATGGCTCAACCGAGAGAACAAGCTGGATTCAGGAGTGGCTACAGCACAATAGATCATATCCATGTACTGAGAGAACTAATTGAAAGAGCGAGGGAATATGAACTTCCATTGTGCATGGCTTTTATCGATTATGAAAAAGCCTTTGATTCGGTGAAACCATCAGCAGTTACCACGGCTCTGAAATCCTGCGGTATTGAAGATGCATACATTAATATTATTAATAACATCTATGAAAATGCAAGTGCAAAGATTCGGCTGTTTGAAAATACAACACACATAAAAATTGGAAAGGGAGTGAGACAAGGTGACACCATATCTCCGAAGCTCTTTAATGCCACATTGGAAAATGTCTTTCAATCACTGAACTGGGAAAACAAAGGGATAAAGATTAATGGAGATTATCTAACCCACCTTCGTTTTGCTGATGACGTAGTCATTTTTGCAACTACCCCATCAGAGCTGCAGAGTATGATCCAGGAACTTGCTGACAAGAGTAAAGAAGTGGGATTAAAAATGAACTTTCAGAAGACAAAAGTGATGTTCAATGCTTTTACAAGAAATGAAGATTTATCGATTGATGGAGAAAAACTGGAGATAACAGATACGTATGTTTATCTTGGACAGCAGATATCAAGTAAGGGTCACATGGATGAAGAAATTAATCGGCGTACAAAACTTGCCTGGAGAGCTTTTGGAAGAAACAGCATAATTTTCAAGAGCAATATGCCATTATGTCTTAAAAGAAAAGTGTTTGATCAATGCATCCTTCCAGTGCTTACGTATGGTGCAGAGACGTGGACCTTAACTAAAAGAGACATACAAAGGCTGCAGACAACTCAAAGAAGCATGGAGAGGTGCATGCTTGGTATAACCAGGAGAGATAAGAAGAGGAACTCGTGGATCCGAAAAATGACGAGAGTGGAAGACATCATGATCAGAGTTAAATCCCTGAAATGGCAATGGGCTGGACATACTGCCAGAAGGACAGACCATAGATGGACAGCCGAAATTTTAGATTGGATTCCAAGGGACAGGAAAAGACCCAGAAAAAGACCACATGGGAGATGGGTGGATGAAATTCGTAAATATGCGGGAGTGACATGGAGGAGACTGGCACAAGACAGACCGTTGTGGAGGAAACTTGGGGAGACCTTCGTCCAGCAGTGGATTGATAATGGTTGACAATGATGATGATGATATATATATATATATATACTGAAGAGCAAAACTGAAGACTAAGGAAAAACTTTAGAATTTAAAACGAAAGTTGCAAAAAAACCTGAAGATCAAAACGCGCAACGCAGCAGTTTTGAAAATTCAGAATTCACATTCTATTAAGAAGATACCTAAGCAAAAAAATACATATATAATTTTGACTCACACCAAGTACAACATAGAAAAGGGTATGTATCTACCTGTGTGAGTAAAAGGAGAAAAGATAAAAAAATATAAAATAAAACAACTGAATGTAGAAGGTGTCGAGAATACTGAGCCTTGGCTTTATCAAGGACCAGCAAAAACTCTGCATTTTCTCACTTCCACAAAGACCTAGTTGGAAATGGGTTTCTGCAAGGCCATAGATGCAAGTAACATTCCCACCTAAAATTGTTTTAAAAAATATATATATGTCATGTCCTCCGCAGAGTTGTATGACCTAGCACTAGTTAACAATTTCGCTTGCATCCATGAACCTTCCTGGCCCGACCCATGCTCTTCATCTGTTACTATTAAACAGAGAGAAGAAGATTAAAGAGAACTCAAGCTGTGAGAGTGACATAATAATTAGAAATAATTTTATATATATATATATAAACTGAATTTCGAATTTATAGTTCAAAGCAGATTTGTCCGCGTAAGTTACGGGTCCGGATCGGGTCGGGTCGGGTCAGGGCCCGAAATGTTTGACCCGTTTCCAATTCCGGTGCAGATAGACAGTGTGGGAATGTGTCCTTTCATTTTCGTTCGACGTCTCCTGCAAACAGGACTATGGCATCTATAATTCCATTTAGTGCACTTCAGCATAGTTTCTGTATCGTTCTCGCTCCATCTTTACTAATTTGCATCAATCCCGTTAGAAAAAACTGATGAGAAATGTGCACAAAGTAGAGCTCATTGGAGTAAACTGAGTTTTGCTTGGTATCAATTCTTACGGCGCCGCTTTCAACAGGGTCAGACGGTTCTGCAAAAGAGCACTTAAGACACACAACTGCCATGCACAAAGTAACCCGTAGGTTTCTCTCAATGCCCATCCCGTTCCAAACGATCGCATGTTGATCACAGCAAAAAGGTACATGGTGCTCTATCCCAAACGTTCCTTTGTAGAAGACTCATCCGCTGTTGAAACAGGAACGAATAAAAATTGGAACCGGCAAAAGTTCAGAGCTCTACTTTGTGGTCTTGGTTTCATTAGTTTTTTAATCGAACAACAAGCGATTTCATGCTCTGGAATTTCGAATGCACCCTGATGAATTATTACATAGGTAAATTAGCTAATCGAAGCTATTGGTTTTTTCATGTTTCAAATCACGTTTAATAATTCATTTCTGGAGTGAGTGAGTCAGCCAGTTGTGCTTTCAAGGTAACACTATTGAAATACGAATGTAACGTAATTCTGCTTATTTATTCACCTCACCTACTCCTGTGTTCAGCTACACAGGAATTGAAAGGAAGTACCTCGTTTGATTATTTATAAATCATTTTTTTTATTTCTGAAAGGTTGTTTGTTATGATCAGAAACTGAGAACCTTAAGAGCCACAACGCCATTCTTTCTTTTTCATGTTTCTAAGCAGATGTTCCTATGATGTTGGCAGGATGACATATACCTGTAACGTGTGACGTAATATAGTATTGACGTCTGTCAGTTTATAGATTCACAAAGTACCTTGTTGCTATGGAAACACTAAGTTTACATCCACGATTACAACGAAAATTATTATTAGGTTAAGATAGTTTCCAAATTAGGAAAATTTTCTCCAGTCCTTTTGCTTGGTCGACTGAAAATCCCATGTAAATAATAGCGTTTTCTTTTTTTGTTTTTTTACGTATGGAAAATGATGAAGATGCAAAATTATGTAGTAATCAGCTGATGTCTCAATGAAGAAAAGATTCCTGATGATTGGAACAATGCTACAATGATCCTGCTACATAAAAAAGGACGCTGAGGATCTCGGGAACTACAGGCCCGTCAGCCACCTATCAGTGGTTTATAAAGTCTTCACTAAAGTTCTTTCACATCGCTTGAAGGTAACACTAGATATGACTCAACCAAGAGAACAAGCTGGATTCAGGAGTGGCTACAGCACTATAGATCATATTCACGTGTACTGAGAGAACTAGTTGAAAGAATAAGAGAATATTAACTCCTATTAAACATAGCGTTTATTGATTATGAAAAGGCCTTCGATTCCGTGAAACCATCAACAGTTACAAAGACTTTGAAATCCTGCGGTATTGAAGATGCGTACATTAACATTATTAATAACATCTATGAAAATGCAAGTGCAAAGGTTCGGATATTTGAGGATACAGCACTAATAAAAATTAGAAAGAGAGTGAGACAAGCTGACACCATATCTCCCAAATTCTTTAATGCCACATTGCAAAATGTCTTTTAGTCATTGAACTGGGAAAACAAAGGGATAAAGATTAATGGAGATTATTTCACTCACCTTCGTTTTGCTGATGACGTAGTAATTTTTGCAACTACCCCTTCCGAGCTGCAGAGTATGATCCAAGAACTTGCTGACAAGAGTAACGAAGTCGCATTAAAATGAACTTTCAGAAGGCAAAAGTGATGTACAATGCTTTTACAAGAAAAGAAGAGTTACTGATTGATGAAGAAAAGCCTGAAACAACCGATACCTACATTTATCTTGGGCAGCAGATATCAAGTAAGGGTCACATTGATGAAAAAGTTAATCGGCGTATACAACTTGGATGGAGAGCTTTTGGAAGAAACAGTACAATTTTTAAAAGCATTATGCCTTAAAAGAAAAGGGTTTAATCAATGCATCCTGCCAGTGCTTACGTATGGAGCAGAGACATGGACCTTAACTAAAAAGGATATACAAGGACTGTAGACAACTTAAAGAAGCACGGAAAGATGCATGCTTGGTGTAACCAGGAAACATAAGAAGAACTTGTGACAGGAGTGGACGACATCATGACCTGAGTGAAATCACTGGAATGGCAATGGGCTGGACATGTTCCAAGAAGAATAGACCACCGATGGATGACTGAAATTTTAGACTGGATTCCAAGGGACAGAAAAGACCCAGAAGAAGACCCCATGGGACACGGATGGATTTAATTTGAAAACATGCCGGAGTGACTTGGAGGAGACAGGTTCATGACAGACAATTGTGGAAGAAACTTCGGGAGACCTTCATCCAGCAGTGGATTGATAATGGTTGACAATGATGATGATGATGGATGAGGATATTGATAACACAGCCTGTACCTGAGATCAGTTTCAAAGATCACGACTCAGCGCATTTGAAAGCGTTTTTGATTCTATTCACTTATTAGTGGAAACGTTGAAAACGATGCGACTGAATTTCTGCAGTCGAACAATTCGTTTCTGAAAAAAGGCTAAAATTGGCTATTTTTCGGCTACAATATCCAATTTTAGGATTTTGTAACGGTTAGAGTAAAGGCCTCAGAAACTCCAGCAAGATCTTTCTTATGTGCCATCAACAACGCCTGTATTTAACAGACAACTCAAATCTATGATGCTAGACTCTGGCTTCATTAATACAATACAAATGCCTACTAGAATAACACCTTCTAGTGGTACAGTAATTGATATATGTATTACTAATACTTCGCATGATTCAATTATATCTGGAGTGATAACATATGACTTCAGTGACCATCTTCCTAATTTTATTATACATAAGCGCTCTTAAAATATCCCTATTGTAACAGAAAAATATATAATTAGGCAAGTAACTAAATCAAATCTTAAAAAATTCAGAAATAAGATTGCTCAAATAGACTGGACACTAATTAATAGAGAAACACTTGTTAGCTCAGCTTTTGAAAATGTTCACACTGCTGTAATTCGATTATACAATGAAACCTTTACTAAAACGATACAGTATAATACTTTGAAAAAAAAATCGTGAACCTTGGATGAATAACGCACTAATTAATCGAATTAACAAAAAATAATAAACTATTCACTAAATTTCTTAAATTTAAAAATCCCATAGATTATACAAATTTTAAACGCTATAGGAATAACTTGAACTCAACAATAAAAATGGTTAAAAGAAATTACTATTATAAAAAAATTTCTCAAAATAAAATTGCCCCCCCCCCAAAACATAGCAACATCTTAACCAATTATTGGGAAAAATAATAAAATAAAAATACCAAAATTTTTAATTGATGAGAATAACAAGGAAATTCGAAATCAAGAGTATATTGCTACACATTTAAATCATCATTTCATAATAACATCAAATACCATAAAACAAAATTTGAGTAAACCCAATTTACCGTTCACATCTTACTTAGAAGAATCAAATCGAACAAATATATTTTATCTTAAAGATATAACATCTCAAAAATTACTAAGGGAACTTAAAAAATAAAAATAAACTCTACTGCAGGATATGATGACATTCATCCAAAGGTAATTCAATTTGTTGCTGACATAATTGCAGAGCCACTTCTTTTTATATTTAATTTGTTATTTGAAACAGGAATCTTCCTTATCTTAAGATAGTTAAGATCTCTTTTGAATACAAATCAGGTTCTATTAATAATATGAATAATTATCGACCCATTGCAAAAATCTCTATTTTTGCTAAGATTCTAGAAAAGTTAATTTATAACAGACCTATTATATTTGGAAAAATATACTATTATTAATACTAATCAGCATGGATTTCAACCGAACAGATCCGCTGAAACAGCTATACTACAAAATTTTATATTAAAACAACCAAACAATAAACAACTTGCGCTTTTTGTGGATCTTACGAAAGCCTTTAATTGTCTAAACCATAAATTCTCATAACAAAACTATATACTTTAGGTATAAGGGGGACATCAGCTAAATTAACAAAAAAAATTCTAACTAATAGATTTTAGTTCACGCAGATTAACCGCTATAAATCACCAATGGGAAAAATTATCATGGGAGTACCACAGGGTTCTATACTTGGACCCATAGTTTTTAACATTTACGTAAGTGATATTTTTACAGTATCAAAAAATATACACCTAACACTTTATGCTGACGATATCACAATTTAGTTCACAGGATATGATAGTACACAAATAATTACCCTTTATAATAATCAAATAAGTAAATATGACGACTGGCTGACCTCTAATGAACTTATTGTAAATACAGTTAAAACTAAGGCTTTGTTTTTTACAAGGCAGAATCTAAACTAATATCAAAATATAACTATTTACTATAATAATAATAATAAAATTATCATAGTGAATTATTTTACCAATTTAGGAGTAACATTACAGCATAACTTAAAATGGGATCGACATATGGAACAAACTATTAATAAAATCTCTAGAAACATAGGAGTAGTTAGCCAAGTACTTAATAATCTTACTTATAAAACCCTGAAATTATTATACTACACCCTTGTGCATACACACTTTAACTATTGTCTATCCTGTTGGGGAAAAGCAACACAAACTAATATCAAGGAACTCCAAGTACTCCAGAATAAATTTATTAGATTATTAGACCTTAAATTAAATACTAATACTAAAATACACCTTCTTATTCAAATATTTATAATTGCATGCAAGTAGATGTTAATAAACATAACATTTTGAATATAAAACAATTATATCTATATGCGTTGGGATTAAATATGTTTAAAAGGATTAAACAAAATATCAATATAGATATCATAGATATAAATTTTGATATCCATAGTTATGAAACTAAAAACAGATTTCAGATAAAGCCATGCTTGCCTAGAACACAACAAGTGAAGCAAAGTATCAGCTATCAGGGGCCAACGTTTTGGAAACTTTTACCTGAAGAACTAAAACACATTAATTATTATAACTTGTTCAAAAAAAAAAAAAAAAAGACTAAAAACATAGTGGCTTAATTTATAAAAAAAACCCTCAAATTACTATATAACTTTTCAATCCCTTTCTAATTGCTACTAATATCTACTAACAATTACTGATCTACTGCATGACCTGCCTACTATTTGCTTTAACTTTTTGACAATTTTTACATAACTTGTATCTATCAAATAGGGAGATCAGAGCTTTAGTCAGGTCATTAAATACCTTTTCCCGGATTTCCCTGACTGTTATAATAATTACTTTTGTTACAGTCAACTGTAAATATAAAACTTGATGTAAGGTATGCTGTAACAGCTAAAACAATGAAATTATTATTATTTTTATTATTATTATTATTATTATTATTATTATTTCCTCTGGTTGCCGATCTACATAAATGATTCCACGTAATAGGAATCAAATGTATGCCATGCTGAAGATTATTTCGCATAACTAGATTGAAATATATGCCATGCTGAAGATTATTTCGCGCGATGGATTGAAATGTTTGCCGTACTAAAGACGATTAGCCATGATAGGTTTGAAATATATAGTACACTAAAGATCATTCCGCTGGACTGAAATATATGCCATGCTAAAGATGATTCCGCGTAATTGGATAAAAAAAAATATATGCCGTACTAAGTATGATGTCGCATGATAAGATTGAAATATATGCTATGTTGAAGATGATTCCGCTAGATTGTAATATATGCCATGCTGAAGTTTATTTCTGTGGATTGAAATGTACGCCATGCTGAAGATGTTTCCGCTTAATTGGATTGAAATGTATGCTGTGCTGAAGGTGATTCCACATTACAGGATTGAAATACAGTCTTTGCACACACACACAAGAAAAAAAAAAAAAAAAAAAAGCACCAGGAAGAGGAAACATCCAATCAAGAAGAAAATTTTTATGGGCAATGTACGTGTATGGAAATGATTGCGATTCCAGAGCAGTTAGTCCATTTATTTGGATAAAACAGTTACATGAGCGGAACAAGTCCGTTCGTTGTAGCACCACCTTTGGCTCGGATACAATCGGTTACCCGACGTGGCATAGACACATACAGTTCACGGATACTGTCCTGAGGTATGGCACGCCCGATGGTGTCCAAATTACAGGCCAGTTCGTCGGCATTTGGGGCTGGACGTAGGTGGCGTCCGATCGTGCCTCAAACATATTCGATCGGTGAGAGATCGGGCGATCGGGCTAGCCAGGGAAGAGTGTCGATATTACCGAGGCAGGCCTGGGAGAGCCGTGTCGTGCGTGCCTGGGCATTATCCTGCTGAAAAAGTGCTCGGTGATGCTGCGACACAGATGGCAATACAACAAGTCGTAAACTACAGTCGACGTTGTTATGGTACGGAGGACTACCAAGGGTGTTCGGCTATCGTAGAAAATGGCTTCCTAGACAGTCATTCCTGCTGTGCTGGCTGTGTGCCGTTCAACGGAAAAGGCAGGACCCTTCCCTGATTGGCTCGTTACCAGACATGCATGCGCTGGTCATCGTCGCGAAGTACAAACCGTGACTCATCACTGAAGGCAGCAGGATGCCACAGGACACTGTCCCACGTTGATCGGGCCCGACATCACTGCAACCGGGGACGGCGATGTTCACTGGTCAGTGGGAGGCGGTGAAGTAGCTTCCTCTAATTTAGTTTCCGTACTGCAAACCATCTGGAAACGGCCCGGATGGCCACTTCCGCACGTGTAGACGACGCAACATGGCCACGGATGTTTGACAGCGACGAATTCGGTTTTGTTCGTGCGGCTCTCACAATCCCTCGACTCTTGCGTTCCGTCGTTGCCCTCGGCCGTCCACTGCCCGGCCCGCTGGGTTGTGTCCTCTTCGACCCATTGGCACAAACATCGTCCGATTGCCGCGTCGCTCCGACCCAAATGCCTGCCGGTATGGCGACTTGATCAACCGCCCTCTCTCAGCCCAATTATGCGTCGTCTCTCAAACTTGCTCAACTGCTCGTAGTGTGCATGGATCATGCTTCAGGCATCTTCACAGTCCATGGAGGTTAATGCGGCCGCAATCCGCTATCACAATTGTTCCTGTGTGCGTTAATATACCCTCCACGATGCGCTGTTTCCATGTGCTGTGGCAGGCCACTATTTAGTCGTTGGTTGTTATTTTTTAGCCATTTGTATATTCGGCCCTGCGTTACTTTCATGCGGAGTTTCATTAGGATCAAATGACTTTCTTAGGATGCTTCGTTTTGTTTTGTTTTTGGCAAAGAGTGTATATACTATGTTGAAGACGATTCCGCTGGATTGAAATATATGCTGTGCTGAAGATGATTCCGCGTAATTGGATTGAAATGTATGCCGTGCTGATTCCACGTGATAGGATTGAAATATGTGCCATGCTCAAGGTGATTCCGCTGGATTAAAATCTGTGCCATGCTGCAGATTGTTCCACCCCCACCCACTACCTCCCCAGTGGTGCAGTGTTCTAAGTCCTGTCTTCTGACCATTCTCCCTAAATGCGTTCGGGTTCGAATCTCGGTCTGGCATGAATGTTATGCATGTCTTACGGTACTGGCAGGCATACATAACATTCATGCCACGCCGAGATTCGCTCCTTTCCTTGAGTGAGGGACGGGCGACTGGCTATAGCCCTTTGATTTGCTCATGGTGATCGCTCTTAAACATGAAAAAGATTATTCCGCATAATTAGATTTAAATGTATGCTGCGCTAAAGATATTTCCGCATGATAGGATTGTAATATGTGCTATGTTGAAGATGATTCCGCTGGACTGAAATACGTGCCATGCTTAAGATTATTCCGCGTAATTAGATCGAATACGAGAATATACTTAACGACAATATATAGATATATAATTTTCCCCAATTTGGAGCTGCATGATATCTTTATTAAGTGAACTGTACAATATGTGCGTGTAATGTGAACTGTACAATTTGTACCATCTAATTTTATAACAGAATCACAAGGCTATACAACAAAGATGTTTTCCCCTAATTTTGGCTCCTATCAGCAGGCCCACATTCTTAACTCTTGTTATTGTTAAATTCTACACCAGGAACAAAAGGCAGATATTCTTTTTATGTCGTTATTTTGCTCCTATATTTTTCATGTTACTGTCCTAATATTTCATCATAAAACTGACTATCAACAACTACACGTACGCAGACTTACTGTTTAAAGGGATTAACCTAGGGTAGTGATTCTCTTACTAGTAAATATACATGTGTAGAATTTCAGGCACCTCACGTTTGTAAAAAGTAGTTTGTAACGCCCTTTATGTATATGCATTAGGTCGATATCTTCTCCGGGTGTGTCGGTACTAAAACTGTAATACTAGAGTACCTAAAAAATAGATTTTGGAATACAGCAAGGATCCATATTAAATGGATCCAAAAATTTTAAAGTACATAAACATATGTTAAGTACTAGAATGCATTGCCTTTATCTCATTTACTCAGTTTACAGATGAAACAGTGTTATCACGACATTTTCAATTAACGAAGACATCTGGAAGTTGATTTCGCTTACCTCAAAACTGACACGGCAGACGAAGACCTAGGATCAGTATCGTGCAGCATCTTTGTCATTTTTATTATAGAGATTTATCTGATAAAAAAGACATAATTTTTTCTTGCTTTTCTTTTTCTTTATAGAGGCCTAATTGATTTGAAGAATAAGCCACTTTGCATAATACCCAGGCGCTTTCTTCCAGCTTTCCCCTTGTGGTATGGGACCAAACACGATTCCCAAATGTCCTTTTTCGTTGATATCATAACAGCACTGCTGGGACGTTTTGATCTAATGAATACATTTAAGAGCTGTATCTTTTTATACAGTAATCAGTTTTTGAAAATTACTTTTCTCTGCAGAGGTGTAATCTATTTGGAAAAGTAGGCGAAAAAAAAAGGTTCTTTCTGGGAAAGAGAAACAGATATGTTCCTTCTAGAAGATGAGAAAAACAAATAATCCTTCTACGAAGAGATTAGTAGATAAGCTTTCCAAAGAAAAGATGAATGAAGAAATTGGTCTGCTAGGAGATCAAAAATAAATGACTCTTCTTTTTCGGGATTAGCGCATGAACCACCTACGGAGGTCAAAACACCAGCTTTATCTCCAATCTTTACAAATGTTACTCCCGCTTAAACTTCAATAAAGCTTATGCTCGGCTATTTCGAGTTTCGTATTTTCAATTTCGCAAAACCCCTGTATGTAGAAGTACAGACCTCAAACAAACAAACAAAAAAAAAAAAAACACAGAAAAACGAGCTCCCCCTGCCTTAACTTTGGAACCGTTTGCTGCATGTAAACAAGAAAGATATCGTTGGAAAGCACTCGAAGAGAACCATCATGTGTTGCAAAGAAAAATGCTAATAACCTAACTAACATGCTAATTAGCTATCTATCTCCGACTTTTTCCATATAAGAAGTTTGTTATTTTACGCGCATTCTATTCAGCCCATAATAAAACCCTGAAATTCCAAATTTCATACGAATCGACCAATAAATACGTGTACAGTGAGGTACGTAAAAAAGATGCAGCTAATGTTAAATTGCGAAAGTTGATTTTGATTTGTATCATTTAATCGAGAACAGGTACAATGATTCGGTGTTGCAACAGTAAAACACAAAGAGGCCCAGATAATATGAGCCGTTATGCAAGAACGGAACTATTATATTAAGGGAATTATAAATTATGGAATATGATCATTAAAAATGAATTATGACCATATCTGATTAATAGTCAATGGGATGCGAAATGTTATTAAACCCTGAAATCCAAATTTACAGCGTGATAGCATAAAACCTTGCTGAGATATAAGCGAAAGCTCAAGCATACATCGATTAAGGGGCCGTTCATAAAAAACATATTTTCCTCTTCTTACTGTAAAACGGTTATCCCGCAATACTTGCAAACACTTGGGAGAATGTGTTTCTACGTGAAGTTGGTTAAAGGAAGCAGTAATACTCGTAACATTTTTTCATATTGGTTACATAGTTGACTCTTGTATATTGTTTAATTCAAAAACGCAAAAAAAAAAAAAAAAAAACAGTACGTTCCACATAACGAAAGCTTCGTACGTGTTTTCTGTAGATTTCTTACATAAATACCTTTACAGCTTCGTTAAATTATGAAACTGTGGTCATGCAAATGAAAACTGCCAATTGTTTCCTGCGCGGGTGAATCCGTTTCCCTGATTTTTTTTATAATGCAGATTTTCTCGTGTGTCCATTTCGTCTCGAATTATGGTATAAACAGCATGTAATTGCATATTGTTGCGATTCATTTATATTTTCCATCGTAGTTATACTGCTAAAACTGTCTGCAATATACAAAACGGAACTGCCTTTCGCTGCAATACAGAAGCCGAATCTACATGTGTAGCTTTGATCTACACGCAAATCGCCTCTTCGGCATTAGAGGTTTTCGACTACCGGTTAAAAAAATAACCGTAACCAGTAGCGTTTGGAGCATTAAGCTTACTTAGTGTAATTTAATACGGATCTAATTGCATTTTTCTTTTCTTTTTTTTTTCATTTGTCCTACAAATATAAATAAAATAATAACTAGTTATACTCTGCAAAAAAAAAAATTAGTTGTATTCTGAGAATTTCGTAGTTTAAGGAAAACGGAAGAAGAAAGTTCCCAAATCATGTTTCTTCAGCATGCGCATGAAATAACAAAAACACACTGTTACCTACTTTATTGGAACTCTCAATTTTCAGACTTAAATGAGAAAAGAAATTGGTTTGACAATCTAAAATAAACATTTTAGGTGCGCAATAGAAATCTTAAAATTAAATTTCATACGACAGAATTCTGGTCGGGTGTTCGAATCTCGGACGTTCCGGCCATCTAATCTGCGGTTTTTCTCGTGTTTTCCACAGTCTCCCTGGGCTTGGGGACATCAATGCGTAGATGGTTCCTCGTCAAGTTGGTCCCGGATTCACTTTCTCTGTTTCTCCTCATGCTGGCAGTAGCAGAAAAATACATTTCTCAAGCCGTCTGGTCAACGTGGAAAATTAGATAATTAACGCCCCGAATAAAGAAATGGGAGATACTTACAGCCAGAAGTGGGTATAAAATGTGTTAAAAGACAGACAGACAGACGATAAGATTCTAAATGAAAAATCCTATATGTCGTTTATGAACGACAAAGTAGAACTAAAATTCCTGATGTAACGTTTTCCTGTTTCAAAAGAGTTGATCGTGTGACGTAATGCATCTCTCACGTCATGTCAGAATGATTTAGATGAGATGGCGTTACACCAGCAGCTGTTGAAAATCGTTCCTTCTTGCTATAACAACAAAGGGAAGTGGTATAAGCGTTCGCTGTGGGCGACAAAATGGACAAACGTTCAAACGTTTGAACAAAGAAAATTATATTGTTTTAGATTGACACGTGGAATTAATATAGGAGAGGTGCAAATTTAAATTGCAAGACATAGCTGTTCCCATTAATTCGTACGTTAAGCACGATAACTATGAAAGAAAAGCGGGTTTTTGTGGTGGAAAACAGCAAATCATTTGAAATAGATAGCACACTTTCGTAGCATTTTGCGAAAGCCATTTCCAAAAATTGGGTGATCATTGTGTTTCTCATATGTTGCCAAGGTGTTCTGAATGTGTATCAACTTGTTCCGCATGTGTTATTAAAGCTCTCTCCACCATAAAATGTTTTATGATAGAAGATACTAGTATTTTTACATGACACATTCGTTACACTTCGTAGCAAAAGCATGGAACACTGTCGTAACACACTGCGAATACATTTTCCGAATTACTTTCTCGATGTGTTCCACTTGAAACACAATGATGTGATACATATTCCGAAACGCCACGGACGGCTAGAAAATAAATTATCGAAAGAGAGCATGGCTCAAGCATCTGCATCATTTTAACTGTACTAATGTCCTAATTTACTTAAATAGTGTGTTTTGGGTAAGTGAAACTTGACTTCAAACATGTCATGTGTCTTTTGGTGCACATAGACATTGATCTGTGTCCATTCAGTAGGTTAACAGCAGCGCCAGTCCTTATATATTCCATGGTATATATATATAAGAGTTGACGACTTTAATCATTGTGACAAAGAACCTTTTCACGGTTCGGTATATCAAAGTAGAGCATAAACTATATTTGCGGGTTTATTTCATTCGGTCGAACCAGCCCCTGCCTTAATTTGGACTATTTGGACTCCGTGTTCATGTGTGGCTGTGCCCGGCTCGAATGTGGACTTTTCAGCTGGTTCTCGTAATACATGACCAATGACAAGCAGCATAGAGTTTTATACGTATTTCCAGTTATATTTGATATTTACATCCTTGTTTTCTACATTTGTGTCTTCCACATATTTGAAATAAAAAAAATGATATTCTCGGTTGTAATGAGCACTTCTGAATTGTTTCTGATGCGAATTAAATTTTTCAAAGTTATTCAAAGTCAATGCAACCAGTTAGAAATTATCAACCGGATTTTTACAATCAATAAAACATCCAGAAATAGAAACAGTTACATTTCTTCTAACACTGTCTAAAACGTACGTTACAAAAATTTACAAATAGCGCACAAACATTTTCTCATAGCAGAAGGATATCGGAGACAAACAGATTTTCAAGTCGAACAGTTAAAAGAACAAATATAGAAAAAAACACATGATATAACTCTACGCCTTCTAGCTCAAGAATTTTGCATATTAGGAAAGTTGAAAGCAGACTTAAAATATTCTTCATGGAAAAAGCTATGCTAAAGAAAAAGAAATTTTCAGATACGTCTCCCGCAAGCAGAGGTAGCAAAAAAAAAAAAAAAAAAGAAAAAAAAAGAAAAAAAAAACATTGACTCTTACACCACCTAGCGGGAAATCTGTGCATTATGTAAAGAGAATAATGTTCCACATCTCCATTGTCGTGAATGGCATACAGTAAAAAAAAAGCAATTTCTTAATAGGGTTTTTAAAAGCGAAGATACATCTGCAAACAGAAGTACACCAATACCACCTAGCGACAGAACAGTGAACTGTAAACTCCTCAAATACTAACCTAAAGTGCTCCACAAGATAAATGGCATCCGATGTTGAACGAATTTTTTAAATCGCACATTTAAAAGCAGAGATATTAAGGAAAACTTTGACGCCCCTTAGCGGCGAAATTTTGAATTATTTTCCTAATGCTCAGATTTTGTTGCAAATACATCAGAAGCAAGGAGTAACAATTACGCCCTGTGGTGGCCAAACCGTTCTTTACCAAAAATTAGAAATTGTACGCAAAAGATTTCCCCTCAGGAGCTGTATCCACTGAAGGAAGAATTTCTCAATCGGAGTTTTAGAAGTACAAATATAGGGGAAAACACAATTTATTTTTACAACCTCTAGGGTAAAATCTATGCGTAATTTGAAAAAGTGACTATATCTGAAATGCTTTTCGACATAAATGGAATCGAAAGGTAAAATAATTTTTTCAATCGTATGTTTAGAAGCACATATATGTATTAAAATGAATTTTGAATTCGATATCATCTGCGTTTACGCCCTCTAGCAGCGAAATTGCACGTCGTAAAAAAAAAAAAAAAGAACGAAATGAAGGATCATTATTGGCACATTTCAAGCTTCCCAAGGCAAAAAGAATTTTTCTAATTGGAAAGATATGGTGTCCACAGACGGACGTACGGACCAACGGATAACCCAAATACGATCGTTTTTCACAAAAGACGTTCTAAAAAATCAGATTTCGTAGTTCTGCTTCAATTTTCTATTATGAAACAACCTTTCAGTGATACGCGAATACTCAGTACCTTGAGAATGTGTAATGATCGCAAACAAGCCCCGGTGGCGCAGTGATCTAAGCAATGGCTTATGACTATTCGCAAAAGGGTCCGGTTTCGAATCCCAGTGAGGCATGGATGTTGTGTTTGTCTTACGGCAGTGGCTCTCTCCCTTCCCTAGAACCAGTGACCCTAAATTAGAGACGGGCGACTGCTTATAGCCCATTGAGTTGCACACGGTGGTCGTTAAACCTTCAATCAAAAAATTAAAAAGACAAGAATGCTCAAAACAAATTTCAGTGCACAAATTCTGGTTTTCCATTGTTAGAAAAATACATACTGTTTATTCTAACACTTATTCAAGTCATTATCACAAATAAATGAAGTTGTTACAAAGGAAACGGCAAGAGTAAATGAACTCCTTCTCTGGATGCCCCAGGTTATGGTACAAATCACTGTCACGGCCTTTGCTAGTCTGTGCTCTGCATTCGATTTGTCGGAGATTCGTGCAAGACGCAGACTTTTCAGTATTATCACTCTTCTTACAGGGAAGGAAATATTCCAGGTGTGTTTCCCAGATGTAGATATATGGATGCACTCTCTAACTTTATTTACAAATATCTTCGCTATTAATCATCCGATTTGGACGGTTTCTCCATGTGTTAAATAGAATGCGAATAAAATAACATACCTCTTATATGGAAAAATTCGGAGATGGGGAGCTAATTAGCATGTTAATTAGCTCAATTAGCATTTTTCTTCTCATCACGAGATAGTTCCCTTCGAGTGCCAACGGTACCTTACTTCTTTATCTGCGGCAAATGGTTCCAAAGTTAAGAGGGGTGGCTCGCTTTTTTTGTTTATTTTTATGTCTGTACATATTTTTCTTTTTCTGCCTTGTAGACAACATTCCCACTCTTTATATTTGTACTGATTGTGTATCTGTCTACACGAATCGCAGCATTTATAAACGTGATTAAAAATTCATTGTGTATTTCTTTCGTTTTTGAATTTCCGAGACACCGAAATTCCTCCGATAACGTAAACGATTCTTACGTTTCGCACGATATCCACTCCAGTGACTGACCATTCATGAATGATTCGTTCACAGTAAATGACTCTTCACCGTGATTGATGAATGGTTCCCTCTCTTCGCTGTCAATGATCATTGAATCCACCATTACTGCGACACACACTGAAGACGCAGCACGCAAATTTTCTTCCACCTGCATGAATTCGGAAAATAATTTCCGTTTAAGAAAAGTAAAGTCGAGAATTAATAAATGTCAACCGTTATGTGGGTGAGGAATCAGCGGTCAACTAGGAAATATGGAGAAACTTTGGGAATGGAACGTGAATAGTGTGTTCGCAGTAAGCTCTAGTGAAGGGTGAATAGATCAACTAACAAACTCACGCTATTTTTTTTTTTTGGCAGTTTGCCAATTTCCTTTTTGGAGCAAAGACCGATTTGTTCAATGAGTGTAGTCCGACAACCGGAAGTGGAAAGAGAATGGCCATTCATTTGAATGACTCCTTTGCATGAATGATGAATCAACTCCGAAGAAGGAATGCCTTCTACCATCGCTAATCCACAACACTTCCAAGAATGAGACTGCAAAAACTGTTGTTGCATTGGATACCTCGAAATGTTGGGAAAACTTTCCTTGCATTTCTGGTTTGTGCCGTGTACAGGTTTACCACTGTCTAGGCTGAAATTTGTAGCATAAAAAATACCAAATTGCCTTCTGTTCGTATTCCGATTCCTCAAAAATTTGCATTGAATCGAACCCACATCTACTAATTTCCGTGCCAACACGCTACCGCTCAAGGACTTTGCAGTTTAAAATAAGTCTACCTTATTATATACTAGCCTGTTGTACCCGTCGTTGACGGGCTAGTGATAGTATAAAGTAAAAGCTATATCGGCAATTAAATTAAGACTGGTAAATCAAGGTTTATACAACTTTGTAGTACAACTTCCCGGAATAGAATATTAGGATAAAAAATGTATTTGAATTATTTAGTAGTTGTCACGTCCAATGTAAATAATTCAAAAAGTTTGAAAGCAGAAGGCTTACATTGATTGAGATGAAAAGTACCTTATTCTTGTAGAGCCTCGGGATAAACAATATTAACAGTCCTTCCATTCGGAGCAAAGATGTAAAGATTTTCCACATTTCCGACCCTGGAACAACCAACGTACAGCTGACCATAGGAAAAACATGGACTTTGTAGATCCAGTCCTACAACTTTTAGAGACAGACCTTGTGCCTTATTGATGCTCATGGCGAAACTCAAATGAATCGGGAATTGAAGACGCTTAAATTGAAACGGGACATCAGATGGAATGATCGGGATCCTGGGAATATAAACGTTTTTGCCTGCTGCATAGTGAGTCGATTATGCTGAAGTCGTGTGTCTCGTTGCTGGAGTGTTTCCTGTGCCCTCGATTGCGCCGTAGAAGTCCTATTGTGTTCCAGTCTTCTCTCTCGTTGCTGGTATGATTCCTGTGCCCTTGATTGTGCTCTGGAAATCCTATCTTGTTCCAGCCTTCTTTTTCGTTCTTCTGCTGTTTCTTGTTCTCTTCTTCTTTGATTTTCTCTATCCATTCTTTGTGTTCTTCTTACACATTGTTTCTTTCTGGGAGGTTGAAGCATAGTATGATTACCTTCTGACGAATGACACTTTTGAATTAATAACGGAGATTGAAAAACAACGTTCTATTTTCTTTTTTTTCTTCTCCGCTCTCAAGGTCATAATACAATTGGCAAACAACGCTTAACAAAAAACATGTGCCTTTCCGCTTTCTTTACATGCAACCTGATCACACCCAAAGCGAAGGCGCGAAGATAAGTAGTTCACGATAAATTTGAACCATTTCTTTTTAGAATTACGTTAAAACAACGTTCTAGTTTCTAGCTCACAACGTCGTCACGGTATGATGACCTTCTGACGTATGACACTTTTGAATTAATAACGCAGCTTGAAAAACTACGTTCTATTTTCTTTTTTTTTTTTCTCTGCCCTCAAGGTCATGATACAATCGGAAAACAACGCTTACAAAAACGGGCGTAATAAATGTATTTATGAATGAAAATAGTCGTAACGGAATTCTGAAAAAGAAACGCCTAAAATTTATGGTGAACTACTTTTCTGCACGCCTTAACGTTCGGTGTAATCAGGCTGATGTCAACAAAGCGGAAAGACATACTCAGATCGAGTAGAAACGCGTAACATTAAATAACTAAAAATCAAATTCAAATTAAAAAAAATCGCTTGGAGGTGCACCAGAAGATGTCTACAGGTACCTTCATAACAAATTTTGTCGCTCTAGGTCGCCTAATTCTATGTGAAATCCGACCGACAGACACACACACACACAGCCTGTTTTATATATAGAGAGAGAAGAATTTGACAAACTTTCGGACTTAGTTAATCGAGGTACTTGTTTCCTCAACGAACAGGAACTGTCACCTGAAACATAGTTTCAAGTAGGTTATTATCAACCAGGGATGATCATGCAGAAATTATCTCCAACTCATATGGACAGAGTGATATGAAAAATATACAGGATAGCTGAAGACGTGCTATTTTATACGGAATAGAAACATTAAACAAGCAAGTAAAAAATGTTAAAGAATAGAAATTAGGGTATTTAGATGGATGAATGGTGTGCAATCTAAAGATCATGGAAGAAGTGACAGCAGAAGGAAAGAACGTCAAATTGAAAAAAAAATTGTGAAAATTCAAGAGAGATTCTCTTAAGTTGAACCGAACATGAAAAGGAAAAGAAGATCTAATTCAAAGAGCAATGGAAATGGAGGCACTAATAGTAAATATGGGAGTAAGAAGAGCAAGATAAAAAGGGTGGACAACTAAGGGGAGTAGAGCGCGCGCGCGTGCGTGTGTTTGCACCAATGAGCCATTACATTATGACCACCCCCAGCCTAGAGAAATGGGAGCGCCTGGAGACCGAATGGTGGCGCAGGTGAAGTTCACAGAGCAGTATATATACAACCCGAGGACCGGCTTTCGGTTAGTAGAGTGTTCGGAGTCAGAATGGGAAAAACAACCGATTTATCGGAGTTTGATAAAGGACAAATTGTGATAGCACGGCGAGGCTTGTGGGTTGTTCACGTGCCACTGTAGTGAGTACGTATCAAAAGTGGTGCACATGTGGCCAAAGGACGAACCGTCGTTGGGCCGTGTGTCGTCCGCAGCTCGTTGATGCCAGAGGGGAGCAGAGACTGTCACGCATCGTTCACAGCTACCGCATTTCCACAGTGCGACAAATCACCCGCAGCTACAACAGTGGTAATCAGCACAATGAGTCGCAGCACAAAGTTCATCGCAGCCTTCTGCCCATGGGCCTGCGTAGCAGAATACCCAGCCGGGCCCCATCCTCACTGCATGTTCTTGACAACAACACATGAAGTGGGCCCAAGATAATCGAGATTGGACCGTGGAATATTGGGTAAAGTGTCCTGGTCTGACGAATCAAGATTCCTGGTGCATCACGTAGACGGCGGAGCGCAGATACACCGATTACCGGCGGAGGCCATGGCACCTGGATGCACTGTTGGGCGGAAACAGGCCGACGGCGGCGGTGTTATGATGTGCGCGTTGTTTTCTTGGGACACTTTAGGCTCCATTATTCCAATAGCACAATCCCTGGCAGCTGTCAGGTATCCGAACATCGCTGCGGACCAAGTTCCCCCATTCATGACAACTGTGTTCCCTGCAGGTGATGGCCATTACCAACAGGATAATGCGCAATGCCACACTGCCAGAAACATTAAGGAGTGATTCGGGGAACATACGGGTGACTTTCTGTTAATGTCGTGGCCTCCGAATTCAGCTGACATGAACCCAATCGAACATTCGTGGTTAGACTTGGAAAAGCGGGTTCGCTCTAAATCACCCCCCCTTCCCCCGAAATGTACGGGAACTGGAGGACCTGCTGTTGACATTATAGTACCAGATACCCCAGGATACCTATCGCCACCTCATCGTCGAATCGATGCCTTTCCGATTGGCCGCTGTTTTGCGGGCTAAAGGGGGTATTAGGTTTTCTAGAGAACGAAATTCCTTCTTCTTTCATCAAAAGAACTTTAAGAAAAATTATTCTGAATAATAGAGTAAGGTTGGCAGATCTGCTTTAATTTTCTACACAGTTAATAATATGATTCTGACCAATCAAAGCCGTAAGGAAGTTGGCTAGAGGATGCCTATTAACTACTAAAAGGAACCTTAGTGCTATGGATATGAAGGTCCTATTAATACAAAAAATTAAATAATATAGACAAAATCACAAAAAAAAGCTTAAAAATCTGTTTATAAAAGAAAATAAAAACAAATAAAAAAGAAAACTAGTTATTCACTCACTAGAATAGCTATACTAAAAATAGTAAAACTAACATTAAAATTAATAAGATTCTGAATAATCTATAGAAGCTCACTAAGGTGATTTAATACATGCAAAGATTATTAAATACACCACTTGTGTATTTTATAATATTTCTCATGTATTCTGGAGAGTTAATTATGCTCTTTCTGATCATACAGGTCCACAGTCTTAAGTATATATATTTTTTTTCTCTGGTTAAAATCTCCGCGAGTTGGTTTCTTTCAGTGTGAGGAGGCCATCAGCCCCACCCACACTGCCCCCCAGCGACTAGGGAGTGGCAGAGGTGTTTGGACGTTTGGGGAAAAGGTCAGCCATGTTTCCTCTTGTGTGGAGAAAGTTTAGTTGCATAAGAGGTAAGCTCTCTTCATTGTCTTTGGGTTTTAGGTTTTATAAGTTCAATGTTTGTACTTCTTGTACTTTTTTCTCTGTTGTTTTTTGCTTTTTAGCATTTAGGCACTGACTAGTCTGTTAACATTTTTGTGGGTTTTAACTCTTTCTTTTCTTGGTAACTTTGCGCGTCTTTTAGGAAACTTAGGCCCAGCAGCTGGCTAAGCATAGTTCCTTTACTTTGCGCTGCATTTTCAAAGTAGTTAAGTTCTTAATAACTACTTAATTATGCACTTAAAGCACTGCTGAAATACTTTGTACATATTGCAACTAATTGTTTATGTCATATAACTTTCACAAAGCTTTTCTTTAGTTAATTATTGTCTTTAATTTATTCTCGTTTTTGTGTTGTCAGAAGTTGTGGAGTAGGAGGTTTTAGAATCAAGTTTTCTTTCAAAAATCTGAGTTTTAAAAAATTAATATTTCCTTTTTTAATTGCAATGTAAAAATTTGGAATTCTTTTGCATTGCTATTCAGGTTTAAATTCTCTCTCAGGCGAACTTGGCATTTCGTTATAGCTGAAAATTATTTCTAATTATTATGTCACTCTCACAACTTGAGTTCTCTTTAATCTTCTTCTCTCTGTTTAATAGTAACAAATGAAGAGCATGGGTCGGGCCATGAAAGTTATGGATGCAAGCTAAATTGTTAACTAGAGCTAGGTCATACAACTCTGCGGAGGTCATGACATATATATATATATATTTTAAAACAATTTTTGGTGGGCTTATTACTTGCATCTATGGCTTTGCAGAAACCCATTTCCAACTAGGTCTTTGTGGAAGTGAGAAAATGCAGAGTTTTTGCTGGTCCTTGATAAAGCCAAGGCTCAGTATTCTCGACACTTTCTACATTCAGTTGTTTTATTTTATTTTTTATCTTTTCTCCTTTTACTCACACCGGTAGATATATAACCTTTTCTATGTTGTACTTGGTATGAGTCAAAAATATGTATATTTTTTTTGCTTAGGTCTCTTCTTAATAGAATATATATATATATATATATATATATATATATATATATATGAATCAAAGGACCATGTTCCTTAAAAATGAATTATTCAAATTCGAATTGGCGGTGAAAAAAAGGGTTACAAATTCAAATTATAATGTATTTTGTCGCACTGCAAAAATCATAAATCCTGTAAAAATCAAACTTTTCTTTTGACGACTCTATCAGTCAATAAAAATCCTGATTCTAGATTAAATGAAATCCTCACAACTAAGAATATGAGATCAGTGCTTCACTATGTAACACATGAATTAACAGGTTTGTTTTTCTGCGAAGCCTAATCGGATCCATTTTTAACCAGAATGTTGAATATCAAGGATATATCATGAAAGGGATACGGGATTACGCCATATAATACACATTTTGAGACAATCCGTCTTGTCATCTTCATCTTCAAAATTTGTCATCTTGTCATCTTCAAAATTTGTATCAAGGATATATTTAAGATTCTATTCTACTACTCCACAAAATAGTGGAGCCACAAAGTTACATCCCAGGATTTATCAATCTTCCAATGGCCTTTACAGTGCAATGTATATGTATGTGTGACATGAAATGGTAAACCAATTTTTCATCCAAAACGAAAGCAAACAACATTCTTTCCTCTGATGGGATCAAGGTTCAACTTTGGCTGCACCAAGAATAAACACAACAACGTTGCCTCAAAAATCTTACATATCGGATTACGTATAAATGAATCAAAGAACCATGTATTTCTCATAATCTGAAATTAAAATTTTAATGTATAATTGCAAAAAGCGTGTAAATGAATTACTGTACGTATAATCGGTTTAAAAAAATGCTATAAAAACTGGTGAAATATAATCAGGATTAACGCAGAATTACGTATAAAAGTGAAAAACGTGTATCTGAGATTCCACTGTGTATACATACATAAGCTACAGCTAAAGATGATTTAAAGCCTTTATGAAGGAGGTTTGAAATCAAATTTTGGATTTTTAATGATCAATACCCATCAAAGGAAAGAATTTCACTCACTTGTTTCTTTAGTAGACTGTCCTCAATTCATGTCTGTTCTAAGGAACACTGGTGAAAATATTGAAACCACAATCTGCAAGAAATATTTATCCATGCAAAAGCTGCGTAAAACACTTTAATTTATCACCGCTTATGCATCACATTTCAGGAACACGGAGAAGAATTTATTCAGTTTCTCCCAAATTCTCTTCGTAAGTTTCATTAAAATGGGGGAAATACCGTATAGCGAAGAACATTCTTACTGTATAGTTGATGGTAGAAACACTTCACATCTCCCCAGATGTCCTGATATGCAAAGAAACTTTCCACTTGGTTAGCGCGGCGCAGTGGTTGCGTTCGAGCTTCGGAAAAGGCTCGTTGAATATCATTTTGTGTTGTGTGCCCTGCACTTGTGAGAAATGCACCCAATTGAGATGCTGCTGTTTCCATTTTCAAGCCCCAAAATCAAGGCAGGAGGAGAATGAAGAAAACAGAAATGAGAACACGAGATGAATGAACCCCTTTCATTGTGATAAACGTCTTTTGGCGTGTTTCTTGATAGTGACATCAAACAACAGCACGAAGGGTAATCTTTATTTTCTGTAAAGCAAGCGGGAAGGGAGGAGAAGGAGAGAAAGACGGGGTTATTATATATGAATCCCTCGTGCAAGTCCGTGCTATAGACATGCGCCGGAAGAGCTTTTAAATGTCTTTTGGTTTTGGTATTTGTAGAAATGTCATATACTTTTCTTAGGTCACTATTATGTTGAACAATTTCTCTAGAGATTTTTTCTGATGCATTAATATTTTCTCTGGGTTTGTCTAGTGTTTTCAACTGTAATTACTGTAGGATATATTTCTGCGAGGATTTGTTCTCTTTAGGGCACTGTCTGTGTTAGATGCCGTCAACTGCATGCTTGACATTCTCAAGCGACTGAGATCATCGGCAGTTTTTTCAGTTGTGAGAGTATTATCTAAATAAAGCGAGAAAAGCTGAAACTATAATCTTCGAAGCACGTTCTCCATTACTATTTTAAAATGTGTAAGAGCTTTGTAAAGACCAAAAGTCAGTGCTTCATAGTGTTACATTTGTCTTCTAGTAGTAAGAAAAACTTTGTTTCGTGCTCAGGATGTGGAGAGTCAATGTTCATGGGTTATTCATATTATTATTTTGTAGAGCTTAGAGGTAAAAACTTATATTTTGCTATTACTTCTGTTTCCCCTGTCTTAAAGCAAGTAATTTCCCAAAAGTAGTTGGGTCTTTTTTTTTCTTTGTTTCATTATGATGTTAAGGAGTAAATTATGTTAAACAAATAACTTATTACGGAAATTTGGTTAAGAATAAGGGAAAAAGTTCCAGAGTTTCGATACAGAAAGTATAATTGGAAAACAATTAAAGTGGCCTTAAAGCAGCATGTACCCAGTTGAACATAATATTGGCTGTTGGGTTAACGCATTTATTGCAGTACTACAGAAATCTGCATGTGGTGGGACAAGGACTGACAACTGTTGACAACAATGCCCGCTATAGCACTTGTAGAAAATGCATTGTGAAAGAACTTTTATGAATGTCTGTAGAAAGAAATTGAAGAACATTAGTGAGGGTGTGCCTGACTGCTAATCACATGAATTACACTTTTCTGCACAGTATCAAGAAGTTTAAGATGTATACCTACCCAAAATGCAGAAACTACACTAGACAAACTTATTTACGCAAGAAACGCTTATTGCGCAGTAAATCCGTTTATTTTCGTGGTGTAAATTTGTATAACGATTCGCCAAAGCTTTCACACTCCACTGGGAGGCTTTCTCAAGACAACGCAGACATAAAATGCATAAATGACATAAATACATTTTACGTTTACATTGCCTTGAGAAAGCCCCCCAGTGGAGTGTGAAAGCTTCGCTATAAGCTTTTCTTGGGTATTCAAGACCTGGTGTATTTAAAATAAGAGACAAACTTATGATGTATTAATATTTATATATATATATATATATATATATATATATATATATATATATATATATATTAATACATCATATATATATATATATATATATATATATATATATATATATATGTCATCTAAATAATAAAGGTAAGCAGCACTTAAAGATAATTATGGGAGATTTCAATGCAAAAATAGGGCAACGGCAACAGAATGAAACTTCAGTAGGTAAATTCGGTCACGGCAACAGAAACCAGCGTGGAAATACTCTCGTTGAGTTTGCAGAGGCAGAAGGGTTTTTCATCTTGAACTCCTTCTTCAAGAAAAAGCCACACAGGAAATGGACATGGAGACATCCAAATGGGACGACAAGTGAAATTGATTTTATTATGTGTAACAAAAAATTCGTCATAGAAGACTGCAGTGTGCTAAACAAGTTCAACACAGGTAGTGACCATAGATTGGTGAGATGTAAGATGCACCTCAACACTAAACTTGAACGTGGCAAGCTCATAAGACAAACCAAATCTATTGACATAACCAACCTTAAAAAACACCATAATACCTTCAAGTTGGAACTGAAGAACAGGTTCTCTGCTTTAGAAGGCCTAACATCGGAAGAAGTGGACATCTCTGAAGTTAACAGAAAAGTAACCAAAGCTCTTATGGAAACAGCAACAAAATTAGCTGGGTCTAAAAACAAGTTGCATGTAAATAAATTATCAGGAAAAACGAAAATGTTGATGCAAAAAAGAAGAGAGATGAGGACAACTAAAGAAGATGTGACTTCCAAAGTGGAATATATAGAGCTATGCAAGACAGTAAGAAAAAGTATCACTGAAGACGTAAGAAAATTCAACTGTGAACTAGTGAGGAAAGCAATTGAAAACAACCAAAGCCTAAAGATAGCAAAGGGACATCTCAGTAAGGGAAGAAAACAGATTATGGCACTGAGAAAAGAAGATGGTTCTGTAACAAGAAATAGAGGCGAAATTTTAACAAGAGTGAAAGATTTCTACTCCAAATTATATGAAAGGGATGATACATGCACTCCAGACATCATGAAAGATACCAGTACCAGAGTTCCTCCAGTCCTTCCAGCAGAAGTTGCACATGCAATCAAGAACATGAAGCGGGGAAAAGCTCCAGGAGAAGATGGAATTACTGTAGACATCATACAAGAAGCAAGTGGAGAAATCGAAACAGTACTCGCCCAAATTTTCACTCGTTGCCTTAATGAAGGAAAGATTCCTGAGGATTGGAACACCGCTACAATGATCCTGCTACATAAGAAAGGTGACATTGAGGATCTCGGAACCTACAGACCTATCAGCCTCCTATCAGTAGTTTATAAAATCTTCACTAAAGTTCTTTCACACCGCTTGAAGGTAACACTGGACATGGCTCAACCGAGAGAACAAGCTGGATTCAGGAGTGGCTACAGCACAATAGATCATATCCATGTGCTGAGAGAACTAATTGAAAGAGCGAGGGAATATGAACTTCCATTGTGCATGGCTTTTATCGATTATGAAAAAGCCTTTGATTCGGTGAAACCATCAGCAGTTACAATGGCTCTGAAAACCTGCGGTATTGAAGATGCATACATTAATATTATTAATAACATCTATGAAAATGCAAGTGCAAAGATTAGGCTGTTTGAAAATACAACACACGTAAAAATTGGAAAGGGAGTGAGACAAGGTGACACCATATCTCCGAAGCTCTTTAATGCCACATTGGAGGGTGTTTTTCAGTCGCTGAGCTGGGAAAACAAGGGGATAAAGATTAATGGAGATTATCTAACCCACCTTCGTTTTGCTGATGACGTAGTCATTTTTGCAACTACCCCATCAGAGCTGCAGAGTATGATCCAGGAACTTGCTGACAAGAGTAAAGAAGTGGGATTAAAAATGAACTTTCAGAAGACAAAAGTGATGTTCAATGCTTTTACAAGAAATGAAGATTTATCGATTGATGGAGAAAAGCTGGAGATAACAGACACGTACGTTTATCTTGGACAGCAGATATCAAGTGAGGGTCACATTGGTGAAGAAATTAATCGGCGTACAAAACTTGCCTGGAGAGCTTTTGGAAGAAACAGCATAATTTTCAAGAGCAATATGCCAGTATGTCTTAAAAGAAAAGTGTTTGATCAATGCATCCTTCCAGTGCTTACGTATGGTGCAGAGACGTGGACCTTAACTAAAAGAGACATACAAAGGCTGCAGATAACTCAAAGCAGCATGGAGAGGTGCATACTTGGTGTAACCAGGAGAGATAAGAAGAGGAACTCGTGGATCCGAAAAATGACAGGAGTGGAAGACATCATGATCAGAGTTAAATCCCTGAAATGGCAATGGGCTGGACATACTGCCAGAAGGACAGATCATCGATGGACAGCCGAAATTTTAGATTGGATTCCAAGGGACAGGAAAAGACCCAGAAGAAGACCACATGGGAGATGGGTGGATGAAATTCGAAAGTATGCAGGGGTGACATGGAGGAGACTGGCACAAGACAGACCGTTGTGGAGGAAACTTGGGGAGACCTTCGTCCAGCAGTGGATTGATAATGGTTGACAATGATGATGATGATGATATATACATATATGTTGAAAAATACTCTGATGAAAGTACGTCTAGATCGAAATTAAAATCCTAACTTTTCAGAAACACATTCAGTTACGAAGGAAAATAGCTAAAATAAGTTTGAAGGAAACGTTTGAACCACAATACTACGGTAAGCCAAAGAGTGGGCCCATGGATAGCCGGACTGACAACGATATCGATGCAACCGAAGGAGATGATGATTCTTTTTTCCTCGCTGGATTTACTAAACTATTTCTTTTCGCAGAAAGTGCAAAGAGTTGGGTGTTCTTGTACATCGGTAACTTAGTATTGACGGTGCACAGCATAATTTGCTGCCGACTGTGTTTTATCGAAGATTTCCCCCAAATTCGGGCGCTTGATACGCATTATGGTATTTTGGAATTCCAGTGTTGCAAATCGCATGTGTCTGGTCATGTCAGTGGAATTGTTTCTAATTATGTGGATTTCATTATGTCTTTCATCTGGAAAAAGTTTCCAGATTTAATGGCTTCCCCTCTAGATCCTGTGAGCGTCAGAAGCTACTAAAGACATCAGCTCTTAATATAGAGTTGTTGGCCCCACGGAGGGAAATGAAGAAGGGGCGTATAGTATTTATGACTTATTCCAAGCCCACTGGGTACAAGTTACTGACTCCAGTGGTCAGATGGCAGATTCAAGGCAACTTGTGTTGTTCGTATCATATTATCCGTTGGCCCAAAGGAGTATTAATCATTTTCTCACACAGAGCACTTTCTTTTTATCTGGACGAAATTTATGTTAGTCTTTCCTTGTGTTTTACACTCACAAAAATCCATCATTTGTGAGTTTACGTTTTTTTCAGTAATGGGAGAATTTTTATGAATGGAATTATAGAATTTAACAATGTTTACGTTAAAGCAGAAAACCTGTTATGGAAATTTGACATATCCTGTGCAACAATATTTACGTACCTAAATCTGCTGTGAAGCATGTCGAGAGCAAGCTGAGCTCTTAATTTGACTTTTCAGTGTCATCGGCATCCTTCTGTCACTCAGTACAACTGGTGTTTCCGTGCAGATATTACATGCTAATTGCAGTGTGCTGATGATGTCTCCATGTTTCTCCATCATCCATCCCTGGTATTTGAATACTATTGCACTTTTGATCACTTCTTCCTGGATATTAACACCGTCGATTTTATTTTCTTCTTTTTCCTTGCTGCAGACGTATTCTGTTTTGGTTCTACATATCGTCAAACACCTATTTCTGAAACGGTTTCCTCCAGTTTTCCAACTTCTCATCTCTCTTACTGTTAGCACACATCAGCACACTATCGGCAAGCAGCATGGTCCACAATGGTACTTCCCTCACTCCTGCTTTCGTCACATGTGAAACAGTATCAAGATGTGAAACAGTATCAAATAAGAATGGGTTTAATGCTGATCCTTGTTGCTGTCCAATTCTCATATCAAATTTTTCTCTCTGACTCGCTCTGTTTCTAACACATGTATACGGAAACCTCGGTGTACTTCGTTTATCAACTGCAAGTATTCATCTGGCACACTTTTCAACGGGTATCTCGGAAAGTTTCATATTGCCTGCCTTGGAAGTCTATTGTATTCCTTCTCCAGATTTATGAATATCATGCATTAAGGTGTCTTTTCATTTCTGTAGTGCTTCATGAGGTGTCTTAGGGCAAATACAGCATCTGTTGCATTTCTTCCTGGTATAAATTGAAACTGTTCATCTACCTTGATTTATTCTCTTAATCTCTTCTGCAGCATTCTTCTTCATATCTTCATGGTATGCAAAATTAACTTTATGCCCCTGTTGTTTTTGTACATCCTATTTATCTTTGTACAAAGATATCAGTGTACTATTCCTCTGTTCATCTGTTACAGCTTCTTTCCGTAACATTTTTCTCATTAGATCCCACAAATTATCAGTACTCTCTTTATCCAACGCTTTCCACACTTTAAAGGATATACTATCTAGCCCCATACTGTCAGGCCCAGAGATATACTGTCTGCCCAAATACATGCTCTGTGCCTAATGGGTATACTATCTGCCCCATAGGTCTTACCATTTTTCGTACTTTTTGGAACATCGTCCTTCCGTGTTGTTTCTGTAGTTACTGCAGCATGTGGTTGCCTCTCTTTTTTAATTAATCTTTGACTTAATTCATTCAGGAGTCTTTCAAATTATTTCTTCCATCTGATCTTTACGTCTTGATCATTTGTGAGCACTACACATGCACGTTTTTCATTGGTCTGTTCCAAATGACATCAGTCGTAGTCTTAATTCTTGCTAAAAGTCTTATTTCGCCACCGCTTTGATAAATTCCACTCGGACACTGTACTTTTTAACCTGCCTGGTATAACCTCTAATCTTGTTTACCCTGTGCCACAGTCCATGTTTTGTTGGCCTTTGTCTTTTTGCCTTTATCATCATCATTGTCAACCATTATCAATCCACTGCTGGACGAAGGTCTCCCCAAGTTTCCTCCACAACGGTCTGTCTTGTGCCAGTCTCCTCCATGTCACTCTCGCAAACTTTCGAATTTCATCCACCCATCTCCCATGTGGTCTTCTTCTGGGTCTTTTCCTGTCCCTTGGAATCCAATCTAAAATTTCAGCTGTCCATCGATGATCTGTCCTTCTGGCAGTATGTCCAGCCCATTGCCATTTCAGGGATTTAACTCTGATCATGATGTCTTCCACTCTTGTCATTTTTCTGATCCACGAGTTCCTCTTCTTATCTCTCCTGGTTACACCAAGCATGCACCTCTCCATGCTGCTTTGAGTTGTTTGCAGCCTTTGTATGTCTCTTTTAGTTAAGGTCCACGTCTCCGCACCATACGTAAGCACTGGAAGGATGCATTGATCAAACACTTTTCTTTTAAGACATAATGGCATATTGCTCTTGAAAATTATGCTGTTTCTTCCAAAAGCTCTCCAGGCAAGTTTTGTACGCCGATTAATTTCTTCATCAATGTGACCCTCACTTGATATCTGCTGTCCAAGATAAACGTACGTGTCTGTTATCTCCAGCTTTTCTCCATCAATCGATAAATCTTCATTTCTTGTAAAAGCATTGAACATCACTTTTGTCTTCTGAAAGTTCATTTTTAATCCCACTTCTTTACTCTTGTCAGCAAGTTCCTGGATCATACTCTGCAGCTCTGATGGGGTAGTTGCAAAAATGACTACGTCATCAGCAAAACGAAGGTGGGTTAGATAATCTCCATTAATCTTTATCCCCTTGTTTTCCCAGCTCAGTGACTGAAAAACACCCTCCAATGTGGCATTAAAGAGCTTCGGAGATATGGTGTCACCTTGTCTCACTCCCTTTCCAATTTTTACGTGTGTTGTATTTTCAAACAGCCTAATCTTTGCACTTGCATTTTCATAGATGTTATTAATAATATTAATGTATGCATCTTCAATACCGCAGGTTTTCAGAGCCATTGTAACTGCTGATGGTTTCACTGAATCAAAGGCTTTTTCATAATCGATAAAAGCCATGCACAATGGAAGTTCATATTCCCTCGCTCTTTCAATTAGTTCTCTCAGCACGTGGATATGATCTATTGTGCTGTAGCCACTCCTGAATCCAGCTTGTTCTCTCGGTTGAGCCATGTCCAGTGTTACCTTCAAGCGGTGTGAAAGAACTTTAGTGAAGATTTTATAAACTACTGATAGGAGGCTGATAGGTCTGTAGTTTCCGAGATCCTCAATGTCACCTTTCTTATGTAGCAGGATCATTGTAGCGGTGTTCCAATCCTCAGGAATCTTTCCTTCATTAAGGCATCGAGTGAAAATTTGGGCGAGTACTGTTTCGATTTCTCCACTTGCTTCTTGTATGATGTCTACAGTAATTCCATCTTCTCCTGGAGCTTTTCCTCGCTTCATGTTCTTGATTGCATGTGCAACTTCTGCTGGAAGGACTGGAGGAACTCTGGTACTGGTATCTTTCATGATGTCTGGAGTGCCTATATCATCCCTTTCATATAATTTGGAGTAGAAATCTTTCACTCTTGTCAAAATTTCGCCTCTATTTCTTGTTACAGAACCATCTTCTTTTCTCAGTGCCATAATCTGTTTTCTTCCCTTACTGAGATGTCCCTTTGCTATCTTTAGGCTTTGGTTGTTTACAATTGCTTTCCTCACTAGTTCACAGTTGAATTTCCTTACGTCTTCAGTGATACTTTTTCTTACTGTCTTGCATAGCTCTATATATTCCACTTTGGAAGTCACATCTTCTTTAGTTGTCCTCATCTCTCTTCTTTTTTGCATCAACATTTTGGTTTTTCCTGATAATTTGCTCACATGCAACTTGTTCTTAGACCCAGCTAATTTTGTTGCTGTTTCCATAAGAGCTTTGGTTACTTTTCTGTTAACTTCAGAGATGTCCACTTCTTCCGATGTTAGGCCTTCTAAAGCAGAGAACCTGTTCTTCAGTTCTAACTTGAAGGTATTATGGTGTTTTTTAAGGTTGGTTATGGCAATAGATTTTGTTTGTCCTATGAGCTTGCCACGTTCAAGTTTAGTGTTGAGGTGCATCTTACATCTCACCAATCTATGGTCACTACCTGTGTTGAACTTGTTTAGCACACTGCAGTCTTCTATGACGAATTTTTTGTTACACATAATAAAATCAATTTCACTTGTCGTCCCATTTGGATGTCTCCATGTCCATTTCCTGTGTGGCTTTTTCTTGAAGAAGGAGTTCAAGATGAAAAATCCTTCTGCCTCTGCAAACTCAACGAGAGTATTTCCACGCTGGTTTCTGTTGCCATGACCGAATTTACCTACCGAAGTTTCATTCTGTTGCCGTTGCCCTATTTTTGCATTGAAATCTCCCATAATTATTTTCAAGTGCTGCTTACCTTTATTATTTAGATGACAAATTTCCTCATAAAATTCTTCAATTTCTTCTTCAGGATGACTTGTGGTGGGTGCATAAGTTTGAATAATCTGAGCCTGGTATCTTTTCGAGAGTTGGATAACGAGTTGTGCGGCTCTGTCAGAGGAACTTTCAACTTCTACAACTTTATCCTTCAGTTTCTTGTTTATTATAAATCCAACGCCACTAGTTCTGCCAGTATCTGTCCCACGATAGTAGAAGAGATGTCCACTTTTCAGTTCGATGAGATCTTCTCCTTTTCTCCTTACCTCACTTAGCCCCACGATGTCCCACTTGATCCTTTGTAGTTCCTCTTCCAATTCAAGAAGCCTTGAATCAGAAGATAGGGATCGTCCATTGTAAGTAGCCAAGGTCAGCATCAGATGGCAGCCTAGTCCGGTCCTCCGGGATTCTTAGCACCCTCTGCCTTCATGTCGCACTGGCCGCTGCCTTGACCAGGTACATTCCAGCTGCCGGAGACTGAGGGCCAAGATTTAAGTTGTGGAATCATTTTGGAGGGGTTTGGCCATAACTCACCACGCTGGCCAAGCGGGTTGGTGAGTGTGGGATAGCATTTCCTCTGATCCCGATGGTATAGTTATACCGCTATGGGCGGTCGTCAGAGCCCCTTTAGTGGGAACAGGATGCACCACGAGAAGGCGGGGTTGACATTTGTCAAGGAGAGGCTGTGATGTTACGCATCACCTGACCTTACATCCCTTTGCCTTTATACTTAGTTGAAATTCATTTCACCACCAGAGGTTTCTTTTTCAACACAGTGCCTTGTCAGAGTTTCTTTATCAACTCTGTGCCTTGTCAGAGTTTCTTTATCAACTTTATGCCTTATTAAAGTTTGTTTGCCAACTCCGTCTGTTGTTGGAGTTTCATTGTAAATTATTTGCCTTGCAGAGTCACTCCTAGGATCTCGCTTTCTGCCAGTTTTAACATTTCAGCATTTTGTACCTAAACTCTTAAACACGTTCAAGTGCTTTTGTCCTCATTTTCGGAGAACTTTTTTACTTGAAAAATAATCTGAATTTTTTTCTCCACCTTGAGTCTTCACTAATTCCAGTTTAGTTTCGAGCTCTTTTCTTTCTTTCTCAGTTTTCTCTTTTATTTCCAAGACAAGTACCTGATGTACTTTACAATATTTAGCACCTTCTCACTGAGATATCTTTAACACATGTGACGTATTACAGAGGTGACGCATAGGTCAAGACGGCAAGTACCAGTGCTAAGTCCTAGCCGGCATAGCTTAACTGGGAGAGCATTTAACTTTGGCGCAGAAGGATGTGGGTTCGATTGTCGTCACCGGCAAATTTGGGTTTTCACATTGGCGCCCGAACGTAAAAATGGATCTACTGGCCATTCGGTTCTTCGAAAAATGTGTGATGTTCCTTCGACATATTGTCTGAAATTAATGAGAATTCCTTCTTCACTTCGAAAAATATGTGATGCTTCTTCCACACATTGTCTGGAATTAGTGAGAAGTCCTTCCACTACAGAGGATTACTTCAAGCTTGGTTTGCATCGGACCCGAAACCTGCGATTTTGTGCTCCCGCCTATCTCAAGGGAAGATATATATGGACGTACTACAGAGGTGACACACATGTCAAGATGGCAAGTAGCGGTGATAAGTCCTTGCCGGCGTAGTTTAAATGGGAAAGCATTCGGCTCCGGAGCAGAAAGATATGTGTTCGAAATTTCACAGTCCTCTTTCGTAAGCAATTGAGGCACTGTTGTTGAAAGGATCTTTTGGCTAGTTTCATTACAAACGCCACGGCAGGGTCTGTTATCTTGTCCCATCTTGGACACTATCACTGTAGACTTAATCTGTTGCTCAGTTCTGTCATAATTAGCCTTGCCAAGCAACAGCTCCACGCTGTTCTGGAATGATATGTAAATAAAACTATTCTGGAGAGTCGTAATTTTTTTCATTCCCAGGCTTAGTTTTATTGATTACAAAACATTTGCAAAAACTCCATCTGTAACACACGATTCTTCCATGAACAAGAACTTTAAAGTCTTCATTGCTTTGTCGAACATGACCATAAAGCTTTCCCCAGCGAACTTGTCCATATCAGAGACCGAGTGGTCATCTGAGCTAGTTTCTGGATAGTCGTCCGAGCTCGGCTGGAGTTCGAGTCTTGGATGAAACACGAGTAGTGTGTTTTTCCTGCGGCGCTGGCTTTCTCCCTTCCTGGAAGACAGCGGCCCCAAATTAGGAACGGGCAACTGCTTATAGCCCGAAGATTAACTCATAATGATTGTCAAACCCAGGAAACAAACACTTACTCACCTTCCGGCGCATTTTTAATGCTTCTTGTACGTGCTTCCAGAAATCTTCCTTTTCTTCCTGGTCACAACTCTTCTGTTGTGCATAAGCAGGTAAAATATTAATTACCATTCCATTCAGCGCAATTCGCGTTTATTACTTTTCGCTTCCAGGATATCTTTTAGGTCCTTTAACACAATAAATTGCACTCCATTTCATCTTTACCATTTGGCCGCACTGTAAAGAAGCTTGTGACCAGCACCCAGATTTCGTACTATGTTAACTTTTCACTTCGTTTCTTCAAGACAGAATATTTTGATCTTCCTCCTTTTCATCAAATCAGTCATGTCTTTTCCTCTAATAGCCATGCCTTCCATATTGTGTTGCCACTCGGATTATTCAGACTTCTTTTACTCCACCCGCCCATGGTTAGTAAGCCCTGTTACGTTTTTCGCAGAGACAGGACGATGTACACTGAAAGGACAAAAATCATGTGAAATCTGGATCCCTCGCAACTCGACGATGTTACCCCTCTCGCTATTAGACGAACTCACCGCTTGGACGATCTTGGTTTGAGGTCACCACTAGATTCACGTGGAAGGCAGTTTGATGTCAGCATGGATAAACGTCGTGAGGAGTTAATACAGTTTGATAAAGGAGTGAAGGCAGGTAGCCGACGCACAGGTACGAATTTCTACGTTCGGAAAGAGCGGAGGTGGTACAGGAACTGCAAAGTCCCCGTGCAAGATTATCAAGAGTGTATGGGGAATAACACCATTTCCAGAAAAACATCGCATCGTGTATGGGAAATACACCATTTCCGGAATAACATCGCATCGTGTATGGGGAATACACCATTCCCGGAATAACATCGCATCGTGTATGGGGAATACACCACTTCCGGAACAACATCGCATCGTGTGTGGGGAATACACCATTTCCGGAATAACATCGCATCGTGTGTGAGGAATACACCATTTCCGGAATAACATCGCATCATGTGCGGGGAATACATCCTTTCCGAAATAACATCGCATCGTGTATGGGGAATTCACCATTTCTGGAATAACATCGCTTAGTGTATAGGGAATACACCATTTCTGGAATAACATCACATCGTGTATGGGGAATACATCATTTCCGGATTAACATCGCATCGTGGACAGCGATGTGGGCGAAGAAACCCCGGCACAAATCATCGCAGACTTCAACGAGGAAGTTCCAGAAAAGTCCCCACCAAGACTATTCAGTGATCATTAGCCGCAATAGGTTATGGGAGTCGCCAACCCACCAGAGTACCATTGCTAACTCCACATCACCGAACTATACGCCTCAGCTCAGCGAAAAAAAATTGGAACTGCGACCTGGATGATCGGATACGGATCTCGTGGTGTGATAAGTCCCCTTTCCAGTTATTTCGCGCCGACTGGAGGATGTGGTTCTGGCGCAAACCGCACGAAGCGGTGGACTCGGCATGTCAACAACGAAGTGTGCAGATCGTAAAATGAACAGTGCGATATCTTACTTCCTTTGAAAGCTGCCAGGCTCGGGCAGCTTTCAAAGGAATAACTTACACTAATTGAAGGTGCTCATTTTTCTATCTGAATTTTAACGAATTTACGCAACGTACTAAAGAATAGTCTCCTGAAAAATTATCGTGCCTGTTTTATCAGGTAATCCCAAAAATACTGTTGTTTTTTCAACGTGTGAAGAAAAGAAAGGAAAACGTACCTGGAACAGATGTTTCAATCCATATAATAAGTGCCCCTGGTAGTTACAACCTTCTCCCATCGACCGACAAGGTTTTGAATCCCAGCCAGACTTGTAGAATTCCATGGGTTTCGATGCAAAAAAGGCAGAAATGTTCGCCGTACCTCCTCCACATTTCAAAGTGTAGTTCCCAGCAAGATGGTTTTGCAGGCTACGAAAGAGGTGGTAGTCGGATGGGGCGATGTCAGGGGAATATGCTGGATGCGGAAGTTTTTACCATCCGAAGTCCTGCAACGTGGCACTGATCATTTTCGCTGTCTATGGTTTGGCGTTGTCCTGCTGCAGTAGCAGCACGCCTTTACGACTCACGAGTGCTGGACGTTTATCCTGCAAATCAGTACGTAGGCGCTGCAGCTGCTAACAGTAGACTTCCTCTGTAATGGTTTTGTTGGGTGGCAGCAGCTCGTAATGGATTATGCCTGGCATATCCCACCACACAGACATTAAAACCTTTTGTGGGAAACGTCCTGGTTTCGCCACTGCTGCAGGCACATTACCTTTGGGAAGCCACTGCCGTTTACGCTTAATATTGTGATAAACAATCCATTTTTCATCTCCCGTGACAATTCTGTTCAAAAACGGCTCCCTTTTTTCACGGGAGAGCAAAGAAGTGCAAATGTCCACACGCTGTTGCAACTGTTGTAGAGAGAGGTCATGGGGTACCCACTTATCCAGTTTCGACACATAAACGAGGTTCTGCAAATGCCGGTGAACAGTGGAATGGGTTGAATGAACAAGTGTGGCCAATTCCTCGACTGTTGGCTGCGGATTTTCCTCAACAGCAGTTTTCAGCTCGTCGTTATCCAGCTCAACAGGCCGTCCGGGTCGCTGCATATCCTTGAGGCTGGTGTCCCCTCTTCGAAATTTCTGGAACGAGCGTTGGCATTTCGTGACCTCCGGGTACCCGGCCCATATACGGCATTGATGTTTCGTGTTGCTACCGTCGCTGAATGTCGATGGTGGAATTCGTACAGCATAATGTGCCTAATGTGGTCTTCTGACACTGCCATTTCCTATGAGGTTTAAGTACACAACGACTGCATCTAGAACTCCCGTTTGTGGTCTCAAGTGAATCGAAGGTCTGCTCGCGTGATCCCTCTTATACTTACCGTGGTCGACGTCATAGTCTGGGAACCAGGGGAATCACTACTGTTGGGCTTGCGCAAAGCGAAATTACTTCTGGGATGACCTGATATATAAATGGCACCGCCTGAAAATATTACACCGGCAAAGTGTTGCCATCGGAAAAAAAACGTTTAAGGACAAAGTGACCCCGCTACATAACTCTAAATTTTGTTGGAGCAAGAAATTGCTGTGTCACGATAACAATATGTTTGGTTGCAGCAACAAAACGTTTTACCACGATAACAATACATATTGTTGGATCAAAGAAATTCTCAAAAATCGACAAAATTATTTTGTTAAATGAACAAAACTTTGTCATGATAACAATAAATTTAAGATGAACAATAATTTTCATCAAAATGATTTTGTTAATTTAACAAACTTTTTTGTTTACTGTATATCGACTGAATTCTTTTTGTTGAATTAACAAAACGTTTTTTTCAGTGTTGGCTGTTTATCCGAATCCCATGCAGCTTTCCTTACAGAACAAAAAAGAATTGCACGTTTAACTGTCGTCTTCATTTCATTTAAGGCAGAGAAGCGTGCTTGAACTGGGAACGAAATAACAGCCAAATATTGGGAAGTCAACGTGCGAGGCCTCCTAATTTATGTAGAGAACCACGACGGCAAAAAATAAGCAAAAGAACAACCAGCAAAAGCAGATATTCAAGCTTTAGTGGTTGTTTGGATTGATAAATTAAATCAGCGAAAAACTCTTTGTAGTCACAACTCCCGATGAAACAGAAGAAACACTCCTACTGTTTAACGATAACTAGATCATTCTTGCCACTGCGATCTTTTCTGGTTAGTGGTGAGCTTGTAGTCTGTGGAAAGCGAGACGTTCCGGCATTTATTTCAAAATCCCAACCTCCATTTGCTCCAACCGGTATGGAAAGCGCATACGAATACCACTGAGAAAAAATCAGGATTTGGACGTACATTCAGGGCTTTAAACATTATGAAGTTAACTGCATGTAGTAGTTTTGCTAAGCAAATAGACCGCACTACAACTGGTGTAATTTGTTTTTGTCCGAATTGACACTGCATTGGTTATCCTGATGAAGTTACACCATGTGCTGAATGAATTGGCTGAACAAAGGAAGCACTGCGTGGTTACCTCAGCGAATTCTGTTTTAAAATAACATTCCTTAACCATAAGGGAAGATAATATGCGTTCTCCGTTGCAGTGGGTCATGCGTTCAGGTTTTACTAGATTGCTCCAGACATTCTGATCAATCAAATATGGCGTCTATTCTCAAATGAGCTAATGTACTGTGGCACTCGGCAAAAACATGTGTAGTTTACGTTTCGTTCTTTAGCCTCAACGAAAACTATTTTATATGCACTTCGTATTTATCACTTTCACGCGACGTTCTTAAGTTTCCGCTGATCAGTAATTTTGTACAAAACGTAGAAATATTTACCGTTCTCTCTAAACCAATACTGAAGGTATTCCTAAACAAACATATTTGACAAGTTTATGAACGTACGAAATATAGAAATGCATACAAAAAATGCTCAAAAATCAGAAAACAAACAAAAAAAGTTAACTGACTCGTTAACTCCCTTTTTAATATATTGTTTTACAGATGATTAAGAATCTCTGCCTGTTTCATGGATTTCATCTTTCTTTTTATTGTGCTTAAAGTTTTAAAAAAGTAGTAATGTTTTTCCAAAATTCATTTAAGTTTTTCATTGCATTTCAAGCTTTCGAAAAAAACTGCGCAGTTCTTCAGCACACTCGTTGCTGCCCCCGTGACACATTTGTGTATTCAACGCGCTTTCTTATTTCATTGCTCTTTGGAATTCCGAAAGCTTCCTGATCATCGTCAAATATTTCGTCGCATTTTTAAAATGGAGTCGTCAGTAAAGAAGCTTAGCCTCCCTTTGAACCAGAAACGTTAAATTTGTTTGCCTTGACTGGCCACTTGTTATTTAAGTAGAGTTGAAGTGAGTGGGTCTAACATGCAGAATATATAAATTACGGGAAATATTGCTTTATTACGGGTAACTTAGTCAAGGATATGCAGGGTGTCCGGATGGAAGGTATCCAAAATATATATATATATATATATATATATATATATATATCTCGGAAAGTATGTATTATACACTGAAGTGCCAAAATTCATTGAATAGTAGTATGCAAATTGTAAACTGGCGCTCTCGTGGTATAAAGGCTTCGACAAGCGCCACAATTTTTATCAGTTGTGAGGTGTAATCTCTTGAGTCAGGTTGAACAACCGCCAGTAGGATTATGGTAAGCCGACGTGAATTATCGGAGTTGGAACGAGGCATGATAGTGGGGGCCAGACGGACGGGACATTCAATTTCCGAAGTTGTTCGAACATTCAACATTCATCGATCCAAGGTGTCACGTGTGTACCGAGAATACCTCATGGAAGGCATTAACCATCCACCGTGGACATCGCAGTGGCCGACCACGGGTGCTGACTGACCGTGACCAGCGGCGTCTGACCAGGATTGCCCATGCAAACAGATAAGCGACACTGGCTCAAATAACATCCACAGTCAATGCAGCAGGTACCAGAGACATATCCATCAGGTCAGTGCAGCGCAATTTAGCGTCCATGGGGTATGAGATCAGAACACCCACCCCAGTGTCTTTGTTAACACCACGACATCGGACACAGCGCTTCACCTGGACTCGTGAACATGGTAATTTTGACCCTGGAAGACCGGCAATCTGTGGCGTTGTCCGATGAGTCACACTACCAGTTGTTACGAGCTGATGGTGGGTTCGGGTGTGGTACAGACTCGATGAGGCCATGGACCCAAGCTCTCAATAAAGCACTGTGCAAGATGGTGGCTGTTTCGTACATGTGTGGGGTGTATTTATGTGGCACGGTTTGGGTTCTCTGGTCCTCGTAAACACGTCATTAACCGGTACTCACCTTTTTGCTCTACTGGGTGACCATTTGTAGCCCTTCGTGGACTTCATGTACCCCAACAATAATGGGAGTTTCCAGGCGGACAATGCCCCATGTCATAGGGCCCAAGTTGTCCAAAATTGGTTCGAGAAGCGTTCTGGACAGTTCCGGCGGATGGTGTGGCCACCACGTTCGCCCGACATGAACCCAATAGAGCATTTATGGGACGTGGTGGAAATGTTCATTTGCACCCAAGATCCTGCACCTCCACATATCAGGGAACTGTGGGCGGGATTCAGACCGCTTGGCTCAACATCTCTCCAGTGAAGTTAACGCCTGGTTCAGCTTGATGTAAGATAAATTGATCGGACCAGTTGTACATATACTGGTCTGATCAGTTTATTGAACCAAATAAGGCATACCCGCACGCGCGCATGCCCTAGCTAGTGTCTAAAGTTAACGTCTGGTTCAGCTTGATGTACGATAAACTGATCTGATCAGTTTATTGAACCAGCGCTAGGGCATACCCACACACGCGCGTGCCCTAGCTAGTGTCTAAAGTTAGCGTCTGGTTCAGCTTGATGTATACGATAAACTGATCGGACCAGTTGCACATAAACTGGTCTGATCAGTTTATTGAACCAGCTAGGGCATACCCGCACACGCGCGTGCCCTAGCTAGTGTCTAAAGTTTACGTCTGGTTCAGCTTGATGTACGATAAACTGATCAAAACTTTTTTCGGAAGAAACTATCATCGAGATATCTTACCTGGACATGCTGGAATAGTTTTCTCTACCCTAGCTACCACCTCTAACCGCCCTTCAGCACAAACGGTGCACCGCCGTATTTCAGCCTCATCGTTAGGGGTTACCTGGATAACGAGGTGCCTGGAAGATGGGTCATCAGAAGAGGACCAATTGCTTGGCGCACTGCGTTGCCAGATTTAACCCCACTGGATTTTTTCGTGTGGGGTTATGTCAAAAGCATTGTCTGCCAGATCAAAATTACGGACCTTCGACACCTGAGAGCCCATAACGGACGCTGGCTACCGTTACACAGATCATGCTTCAAGCAACGTGGAATGAAGTCGACTATCGTTAGGATGTTTGTCAGGCCACCTAGGGTACCCACATTGAAATTCATTGAGACAATTATAATGAGTAAACAAGCTTTGACATTTTTTCTTTATAAAGGCACAAACCAGAAGTGTATATAATAGATACTTTTCGATATATTATTTTTTTTATTATGGACACTTTCCACGCGGGCACACTGTATAAATAACCTTTGGTAAGGTGTATGCGATATTTTATTTGCTCATCAATTGTTTTCTGAGTGGCTTTTCTTGCTTGCTGGTTTTTCGAACATGCATCCATTAAGACAAATTGACTTATACTGTATCCTTCCGAAAAGTGTTTCAGTGACCATGCGAAATCAATTTTAGCTTGCCTCAATTGAATCTCCATTTATTTCATGCACGCCTGTAAGTATTGATTGCTGCTAAAGAAAAAAGGAACATGAAGGGCCTTAGGGTTTTACCTCGTTAACAGTGGACACCCTCTTCTCCCCCCCCCTCTATGTTTCTTTGTTTAGAAGGCGTATTTATTTTAACGTATTTCTTCTCGATTTTCACCTCATTCTTTGACCAAAATTTCATTGACGGTTGACATCGAAGCTGAGCTACTGTTTATCAATGTCCCTATTCAACACTGTTGCTTTTGTTCCACTTTATTTCTCATTTAAACTCTTTAATATTTTTTCTTCATGTTTTTATCCCGTCGTTTTTACACATTGAACGCTAATTACATTTTGCATTCCGGATTAACCACCAAATAGGAAAAGATGCATGCCGAACAGCTTCAATGGTCTTCAATCCGCTTATTCCAAAGCTTTAGCTGGAGTATTGTTATTTGCATCACGTCTTTTATTTTTTTTATTTTTATTTTTTTGGGACAGGGAGGATATATGTGTTTATGGTATCAATATTTCCGTCTGTTTCTGCGGACTGTATCTCTACATCTCTTAATCCGATTTGGAAAATTCTTTTTGCACGAAAAATGCTTAGTGTGAGAAGAAGATCTGCAAATTTTGCCTTTTCCTGGTGCATAATCTTGCCGTTAGGGAGCGTAAATGCAGATGCTATTGACCTCGAAGTATGTTTTATCCCATACCACTGGGCCGCGGGTGGCCTAGTGGGCAGCGTAAGTGACTGCCATAGAAAGAACCTCAGGTTCGATCCCAGGCATGTACGAACGCTCGATCCACTAAATATCCGCCGAGCGTCGGATGGGCACGTTAAGCCGTCGGACCCCGGGTACTTGTCTCCGGTAATAAAAAAGGGCGTCTTCCTCCCCCTTTCTACTTCGCTTCCGTGTCACTTTCCTATCGGGCACTCTAGCCGGAATCTCCTAGCTTCCTATTTCTAAGGGTTGTTTAAGACCTGGGCTTAGACACTCCCTTCCTAAAATCCTCTACATATGATCATTTGGTCATTTTGATCCCATACCACTGCTAAATCCCCTTAGAAAAACTTTGTTTCCTTGGAATATATATATATACCTTTTACTCCGAAGAGCATTTCTCACACATTTTGTAGTTCAGCTAATCCGTAATTTTTTCGCTAGGGGCGTAAGGCGTATTCTTTTCTCGTGATTTATCTGCCCTTCTAAAATCTTCCTTGAAAAATTCTTTTTGTGCCGGAAAGCCATTGTGGGAAATATTTCCACCTCAGGTTTTACTCTTCTACATGGTTCATATTTGTCCTGAAAATCCTGGAGAAGTCTTGGAATTTGATGTTGTCCTGTAAATATTCTAAAATTCTGTTGCATGTACTGGAATTTTATCCATTCCCATTCTTTTCTTTTCTTTTTTCTTGTTTCTACGTATTGTTTTTTAGTACCGAATTTTTCTGGTGTTGTCTGGATATTATCCGAATAATCGGGTAACTTGCATAACTGCCAAGTATCCCGATTTAATCGGATAATATCCGGTTTTCAAACACAGTGCCCGGGAATCCGGTTTTGCTGAAATTTTAATAATATGATTTTTTTTTGTTCATGTTTTGCTGTAATACTCGCACGTTTCCTGTTTATTACCTTTATAGTGCTCCGGATTCTCTGTAGTCACTACGGGATCGTTTGTCCGCTACGGAGTACGAGAAACGTCGAATATACTACAGAAATCGAAACTCTTAGAGAAGTAATGTTATTCAACATCTGTGTAAAGTTTATTTTCGTGTTTTCAGTATTCTAATATTTATTGTTAAACATTTTGGGGATTGTTTCTCGGATGTTTTTAATATCGTGACATCTCTTCCATGTTTATTCTATATTTTTTGGATGTCTTCATTCCGTCCACCGGCCGAGAATGTTTTTTGACCTTCGGAATTTCGAATTTTTCTGACCAGGCTGCATTCTTCTCCCTCATTTCTCTTCCTAATCACTTTTTAAAGAACTTTTTCTAATGAAATGCACGGTTTCTTATTTCTAACTGCGCCCTTCTCCAAAACCAATCAGTAGAGCAAACATTTTTGCCTAAAGGCGGAATTACATTTCAAAATTGTCACTTAATCTGCCGGTGATGGAAAATAAGCCATTTCCGTGACCTGTAAAATTGTTTTCACGGCAGAGTACAAAATGTAGTGCAGTTTTTTATTTTATTTAATTTTGCTTAAAACGTATGGACAATCAAATTTCCCTTTGCTTAGAGCAAAATTACGTATTAAAAAACGCTACTACGTGTCAATTGTGCAGAGAAAACGACTTTACGGGGAACAAAAGACGGCGACGGAGAGTTGAAGTTCCGATTTTTAATTTTATTATTTTTTCTTTCTGTTGCGTACAAAAGGGAAGATGTGCGCTGTTTTTGTTTGTTGATATAGGAAGACATTACTAAACAACATAAAACTACGCATTTTCAGAGAAATTACGTTGTTAAAAGTGATAATGCCGCCCCTCACTTTGCCGTGAAAACAACTGTACGGATCACGGGAAAAGTGCAGTTTCTAACAAGGACAAATGAAGTAACAGTCTTGAATTTTAATTTTACTTTATTAATAAAAGGAAAATGCTTATTTCATATTTCACCTTTCCTTACCCTTAAATTTCCAATATAAACATTAATTCAAGATATTTAAATAAAAACAGTATTTAGTTTATATATTTTGATTGTGGTACATAAAAGCTTTTCAAGAGTATTGGCACGTTTATGGTCTAACTATAGATTTTATACTTATGTACTTTTGAATTTTATGTTTTTTTATTCTGTAGTTTGCTTCAATAATGAATTACAGCCAAAATAGAAATAAATTTGTTTCAAAATCATTATTACATAAATTAAACCTGCCTACAATTTCCGTGACAGTTTTGGTATTTCCGTTTTTATCTGTGACTCTTAAGTTTCTTTTTAAGTGCAGAAAACATTATTTTCGAAATTCTTCAGTCTGTATTAAGTTTGCTCAGGCTTGTAAGGGTTGTTTGTTTTAGAGTACAGACTGAACAGCTCTTAGGTAGCATCAAATTTTAAGTAGGAGTATTTGGATCGCGTGCCGTGGAAAAAAATTCAAAAGTCCTGGAATACTGGGACTGAATAAGAGTATGAGCCATATTTCTATTGTGAACTGCTCTCCCACAAAGGCACACAGTATCTGAATCATAGCTTTGCTTCTAAAATATCGATCGACAGAATTTCTTTTGCGAGGGATATTTCTCTTTGTTACCATAATCCCATTTCTGAAAATCCAATTGAAGAAATGTTGTTTTCCTTGCTTTAGGTAGATAAATTCCTTTGTAAGTGTGTAAGTGTCAAGAGCGTAGCAATTCAAAAATTATGGGAGGGCTCAAGTAGTTTCATACCCAAACACCAAAAATAATTGCTAATCTAGGATAATCAATTAATAATTAAGCGTCGTTAATTATCAATAATTCCTTATTTAGAATAATTACATAAATTAATTAATAAATTAACAATTTTATTGATAATTAAAATACTGATTTACAAAATTTTGATATAAAGCCTTATGTAATGTGAAGGGCTATATATTTATTAAATGTGGTTAATGTAAAACAGAATAATTCTCTCAGTGTACAATTTCTCGGAGTTATTTATAAAAGCGCAATTTTAAAATTAGTTATTTTATGAAATAAATAATAGTCCAGAGTATTTAAAATGTAAAGTTTTGCTATTACTTTAATAAAATTCAACTTACATAGGCATCTTCCAGGAGTGTGAGCGACAGCTAGTGAACCCTGCGGGTGTGTTGTTTGCACGTGGAAAAATGCGCCAGTGAAACGAATTCAAAGAAATTCGAAAAAATCTGCGATTTCGTTGGAAAAAAACTTGATTTGAGTCAGTTTTTTTTATCGGTTTTGCAGATTGATCTTGATATTTTCAAAGAACAAGATTTAAAATTCAGCTTTAAAAGAGAAAAAAATAAATCATGATTCGGCGTTCAAGAGAAAAAAATATGTGCCTTGATATCTAATGGGGAGGCCTGAGCCCTCTGAGCCCCTCCCTTTCCTACGCCAATGGAGTGGGTGTATGTTTGTGTGTGCGTGTGAGAAAGAGAGAGAGAGAGAGAGAGAGAGAGAGAGAGAGAGAGAGAGAGAGAAAGTGCCTTTTGTGATGTTATGTGAATTTCCTACTACCACAATTCAGTTTTCTGGTGGGTTTGCTAGAAGACTTCTTTACTTGTAACCGTTTCTTGCTCCTAGAAAATCCATTTAAAAAAATTCCTTTTTGCATTCGACTGCCATTTCTGTGACAAACAGATTGTTAGTTATCATTAACTCTTTGCTTTAAAATTCCATAGGTTCTATTATTATCACATACACTTTTGATTCCAAAGTTATTCTCATTATCTGAGTATTCGGTGTCATCTTTCATGTTTTAATTCTTGTACGGTGCCTGCTAACTAATTTGAAAAACACCGTCGACATGTAGGTAACGATTTCTGCAGAAGAAACTGAAATAAATGTCATCAATATGGTCAGAAACTCATCATAATGCATAGTACATTTTTTCTACCAATTTATGTATTCATAGGAGAGCAAAATAAAAATGGCGTTCGTCGAGTGTGATGACAGCAAGGAAATGACATCGGAAGAAACCCTTTAAAGTGTAAGAGGGAAAATAAAAGTGAAACAACAAAGAAGAAGCTTTGAATAGGAACTTTGATAAACAACCACTCAATAGCAGCTTTATCCTTCGATAAAACTTCAAAGGTGCAAATCACGAAGCAGCGCTTGAAAATAGATGATGATTCAAGAAAGCTAGCAGGGCTACTTTTAACATTGTAAAATCTGTGGAGCTTTCATTTAATCTTTTAAAGGGCGTGTTAAAAGGGCAAGAAATGTTTATGCTGATTGCGGCTTTTTGAAGGATTTTTCTAATTCCGCAGCTCCATTCTGAAACAGTTTTCAATTGTTTTATATATCATAATATTCAGAGAAGTTTCCATAAATTCATTTTTCAAGCATTACACGTTGTGTACAAACATTTCGGGTTTCCATTCACTTGTGCAGTAGAAAAAAGTTCAGTTTTCTTGCTGAAAAAGGCTTTCTTTGTGAATACTCGTATATCCATGGATAATGTACGTAGAAAATTCTAATCTTTTCCGTTACATTTTTAAATATCATTTTGAGATCACATGAAAGGCGCAAGGAACAGTCTTGATCAAAGTTCCGCACCTTCGCTACTGTCGATTTTCTAGAATGTGCTTCGGTCTGCACTTCATGTGTTTGAAATAATATGCTGGCCGTACCAAAGCTGTACTAGACTTAGACTTCAACTCCGAAAACATACAAAGGATTTGCCTTTGTTAGTCAAACCTTCGTTCTCACGAGGAAAAATACTTTCATCTCACTCCAAGAGAGTATATAGATGACAGTGGTCACCTGGTTCATAGTTAGAATTCGTAAAGCAGTCTTCGCTTTTGCATTAAAAAACTGAATAAAATCACGATCATTTAAATGTATGTGTGTACAGATTCTTATATCAAAGCGCGTGTTTTTTGTGCTTGTTTTAGAATGGGTTAATTGCGTACTTGTAGTAGATGCTGCAACCAAGTAAGAAAAAGTGTCGTCGCCAGATGCTATGACCCGGACAACATGCCCGCCTAATCCGGCCCCAGGTTCATATTTTTTTGCATCCTGCTGCATACTACTGCTGTCTAAACCCGAAATGCTAAAATACCGAACTCCGGATTATACCAGGAACATCCTGATATGCAGATTTCGAATCTGCTATTTAGCAGATCTGTTTTGCTTTGCTACAGTTTCCTTCTTTCTTCACTTAGGTTGCTCTGTCCATGTATATTTTACTTTCTCTGTATTTTTTTAGATTTTTACTTTCCTTCCCATGTTTTTCTTTCGTTCGTTCTTTTGTTCTTTCTGTATTTTGTCATGGTTATGTACTACTCTCAAGCTTCTACCTTATTTTCCCATGGATTTCCGCGTCCGCTACCTAAACAGGGAAATAGTTTTCTTTAGAAATCGGCTGTGCACGCATAATTTCCCTCCCCCACATACAGTGTGAGTTTTGCTTGGATCATTTATCCTCAGTGTAATACAGTCAGTATAAATGGCTTCCAGTTAAGGCTTACGTTAATAATAGCCAACCAACCTTCCTTTTTCTTTGTTTTGTTCATTTGTCCAAACTTGTTTTCGCTTTTTCTCCCGTATAGTTTGAATACTCGAACTGAAAACCATGTGGAACTAAAAAAAATTGGTCTCTTATTGTGAGGTTTAGCTTCATAAAATTATTTAATAAAAATAGTGAGTTCCTTTCCTTTCCTGTTTTCCCCCGTTGAGGAAAGAGTTACATAAAATCTTTGTTTCCTTTAGCCTCACAGGACACAGCTGCTCGGTAAGGTTATCCGGAATCGAAGATCAAACGATTTTTGATTTGCGCACAAAGTAAATACCCGTATTGAGACATGGTTCATTTTGTAGGAAGAGTGAGAGAAGGGATGAGGTACTCCTAAAATATTTTGTTTTTACTTGCACAGTTTTAGTCAGTTTTTCCGATTTTCTGTGTGCTGATATATCCGGCTGAAGTGAGATCTGGAAGCATTTCAAGAAGTTTAATGGCTGCTGAATGCATCATACATAATACAAAATTGAGATATAAAAGGGAGTAAGTACATCCTGTGTATGGAAACATGTCACATCGAAGCATGTCAGATTGGGAAGCAAACTGAAATAGAGGGAAACAGTATCTTTTGAAGGCGAGCACAGCAGGATGCGAAAGACAGTCAAACGTACATAAATAGTTACTGCCGCTTGTACGGCTGATATTGGAGACTGCTCATTTTAACTCTCAGCTAAGTTTTAAAAACCCTGAAATGTTTTCTAACATTCAAGTGCGTTTGTGTCACGCTGCATGCCCTATAGCAGTTGGAATTTCTTCATTCTTACTTCGGAATATTCATAGTTAAAAAAGCATTAAGAATCTGAAACAATAAAAATTTATTTTGTGAGATGTGTATTAAAACGTGTATTTAACAACTAAAGCAAGCGCATTACTAATGCATGCACGTGATACCCCGCACATTATATGCTAATAAATTTTACAAAATTACTACGTACAGCCAACAGAAGATCCATAAATATAATTAAAAAAAGCGTGCATGTTATCCAAAAAGTTTGTCGATTGTCGCTTACTAATAAGAATCTCAAATAATATTTTGAACTTCGCATATGGAAATTCGTAAAATTTCTCATAAGGCTTTTGGAGCATTTTCTTTGTTCTAACGATTTTCTGAGGATCTGGAGAAAGTGATGTAAACCATTTTTAGTTTGTTTTTTTCCAATGGGATTTGCGATTTCTCCTCTCTTCAACTTCCGCTCCTTTTGCCGAGCTTTCAATTTCTTCAACGATTTGACCATCTGTCTTTTTAGAAGCTCTTTGAATGTCACTATATCTAAAATGTAATTCTCAAACAACCGATCAAGATTCTCTAATTCCCGTGTCTTTCTTCCATTAAAGTCATCGCTTTTATGTTATTCCTCTTTGCAGGAGCACTTAGAAATGCGAACGTCTGTGATCTTTTTTTTTTCAGGCATTTCAAGCGATGCGAATCACTTTCGACAAAGATATTTTCTTTTGAGATTCCTGAGGCCGGTGCCCCAACAGCGTCAGTTGCGTCAACGCTCTTTTTAAAGGTATTGATATTCGCATGGTCCCGTGTTTGGAAATTTGACGTCATGTTTCGGTTCTATAAAGACAAGTTTTGTGTTTGTTAACTACTCTTTGGGATGAACTGGAGAACTGCCTTATACAAACACGACGTTTAAAAACATTTCTGTGGCACGCATAAAAAGAATGTTGTTATCATAATTTCGTGTACTTTGCTCGACACTGAAATTTCCTCACCCAAAAAGAGTGAGTCAAATAAGTCGAAAATCACCAAATAGGAGGTGGATAATAGATTGTTCCCAAGGCAATAATACATCAGTCTTACAGGTTGCAAAACTAGATCACGTGACTGAAGCCAATGCTTTGTGTGTTCACAATGTTATGTAATGCAATCAGATACACGGCACAGCATGGAGTGATGCAACGCTCCAGTAGTATTATGATGTATCTATGACCACGGAACGTTTACTCAGTCCCATATTCCGTCGTGGCCGAGGAGAGGCTTGCAAACGTCCATATTCCGTCGCGGGCAAGGAGAGGCTTCCAAACGTCCATATTCCGTCGCGGCCGAGGAGACTCTTGCAAACGTCCTCCAACAAGGTCCCATAAACGGTCAATGAGTGAAAGATCTACGCATTTAGCTGGCCGTGGAAACACATGGACCCCTGATCGGCAAACTCGGAAGATGTTAGTAAGGTGTGATTGGGCAATATCTTGCTGGAAAACGGCTTGCGGGATACCACTCAGAAATGGAAACAACACGGGCTGTAAAACGTCATCCACGTACCTCCGGGCAGTCGCCGTGCCCATTATGCGACGCAGATGCAACTGTCTATCATAACTAATGACATCCCATAAAACAATTGGGTTCCCTGTGGCTACGTCACCGCCAGAAGAGGAATCTACAGTCGTCCGCACCGAGGCCGAATAGGGACTCATCGCTGAATGCGACATGGTATCACGCAGCTGTACTACGACACCACTCCAGCCGACCTCGGCGATGCTATAAGGTCAATGGCAGTCGACGCAATTGCTGCCGGGTATGCAGACCTACATCCGGCCATGTTCCGTTCAACTTCCGAGTCGTGGCGAGTATGACCGTAAATGCCGCTACAGCCCTTCGAATGTTCTCTTCAGTAACTTGTTGCTCCGCAATTGCTGGGCTGTGAATACGCTGATCGATGCTCGTTGACGTTTGCCTGACTGCATCGGCTTCGCTATGGCGACTGACTGTGCTTTCCTGCAACAACTGTAACCTACAAAGTCCAACTGTTTTAGAATCCCGATATACATGGGCTACGATTTGGCGAATCGATCAAAAACCTTTGCCGCACCAGTGGCACAGTGGTCTGAGCGCTGGCTTATGACCGTCCGCCCAATTGGGTCCTGGCTCGAATTCCGTTAAAGCTTGTGCTTGTCTGACTGAACTGGCTCTATCCCTTCCCTGGAACCAGTTGCCCTAAATTAGGGACGAACGACTGCTTATAGGCCACTGAGTTGCTCACGTTGGTCGTGTTAAACCCACACGAAAAAAAAAACAATAAAAAAAAACAAGCAAGCTTCACGGTGGCCTACGGACTATTTTTTCTCGTTCAACCGCATCCAGCTGGTGACAGTTTTTTCATCTGTCTCTCGCGTGATTGCTTGCATACTCGAAAGATTTGCGCATCCCACCAGCTGCACACACACCTACTAATTTACATGCTGATACATCGACTCCTACTATGTAACGCCTAACAAGCAAACGAAAACACACTGACAGTGAGAATACGGACAGGAATCTTTCGCTTTTGACATTTGGAAATGAAATAGGATTTTTAGATTTTGCGATCTGCATATTAGTTCAGTTTTGAAATCCGAAATTTGGTTTTCCGTTGTTCGAATTTCAGATATTTGGATATTCAGATTTTGATGTTTGGATATTTGATTTTAAAATCCACATATCCGAACTATTTGTTGGGTGAAACGCCCAGGTTTCAAAAAATTCGAAGTCGTGAATAGCGCTACTATGTAGCTAAAGCCAGTCCAGTAGGTTTTTTTGTTTTTTATCATTGTTATCCAAATCACGTTGCCCTATGGCATTGCTTATTGTTTTCAGAACGGGAAAAATAATCTCAACATTATGTTTTCGCGAAAAAGCAGACATCTCATTTTTATTTGTGGGCATCTTAGAAGGTAAGGACAAGATCTCGAATGAGTTTTTTTTACTAATGCCTCACTCTACTGTTAACGACCAATGCGTACTTGACCCAGGTGAACAAATAGTTTGTGTCATTGAAAGGGTGCAGCTAGAGGATTTAAAGTTTACAAAAAAATCTGCAAATTATCTTACCAACGATGATTTTCTAATAATAAGCTGAAGTTAAAGATTATGTTTTTAAGCACTAGAAAGGCGTTATATATATGTACAATATATAAATTAATAAGAGATTAAAAGAACAAGTACGGGAAAATTAGATCATGCATTTCGAAAGCCCCAGAGAATTACTTGCAAATATGATTTTTTAGTAAGAAACCTCTGTTTTTATGTGCCCGAGAAGAGTGTGTTTTTTTTTTTTTTTTTTTTTTTAAAGTTATATTGAATGTTGGGCAGATATTATTCTTGAGTTCCAGCTACTATTGGAGGGAATAAAGCTTTCTTGGAAACATGCTTCTTACAAGCAGGGGCGTATTCAGAGGGGTCCAGGGGACCTTGATTTCCCTCCGAAAGTGTTTCATTTTTTCAAGTTTTTGGTTAAAATGCGACTTACATTAGGAAAAAAATACTTTAATTTTTCTTCTATTTTTAATTAACTTTCATTTTGTTTTGGTAGATTTTAAAAAACTTCTATTTTTCGTGTACCGCCCCAAACAAAATCACATATACGCCCCTGCACACAAGTTACTGAAATGTGGAGCAAGTTTGTCAGTGAGTTGCTAAAATTATCGAAAGGAATTGAAAACGCTAAACCTCTATTTTCTAACGAATTGGTTGATAGATGGCAGCACATTAAGCTGCACAATATTGGTCATTGATCAGCACTGACAAATAAAAATTAATTTGCTCTGAAACATGCGGTGTGGCAAAACTCTTAGAGATCGCCAATTAATAATTGCACGTTGTTGCAACCAGAAGTTAATAGCACGAATTTCTTTTGTGAAACATTTCTGAATGGTAGTACCCCACGTAGAAACTAAATTGGATTCGTCACAGTTCGGCAACAGTCCGGATATGGCCTCCAATTTGAGGCGCAGCCAGATACAATTTGAGCAGAGAACAAAACAATAGTATTATGATTATTAATATTAAGAGAAAATTTATAACTAAAACTGGAAGCGAAGGTTAAGTCTTAAAGATCTTGAAAAAATCCTCCACTCTTGAACAGTGTTTCTTTCAGGACTTTCTGGCTGGGGGGGGGGGACAAATGGAACCCTAGAGGGGGCAAGTTTTCCATTTGCTATATATATATATATTAGTTCAAAATTTTGCTTTGTTTTACACTATATATAGATAGATATATATATACATATATAAAAAAAATTTTAACTACTATATTTATATATATAGAAGTAAGTTCTATATATCTAGCACAGAGGCGCACTTTCCGGGGAGTGTGGCCTTGCCCACTCCCCGGAAAGTGTGTGACTTTTTGTTTTTTTTTTTTGGTTAAAATGCGACTTACATTAGAAAAAAAAATGCCTTAATTTAATAAAAATGTATCGACTTGCATTAAAAAAATGCTTTAATTTTTCTTCAATTTTTCATTAACTTTGATTTTGTTCCAGATGGTGGATTTCAAAAACTTCCTATTTTCGCCCCCCCCCCCCCCCCGAAGAAAAATTCTATATACATCTCTGATATAGTTATACTTCTTCACACATTTCAGGAATAACAAACTTTTTTCAGCTAAAGGAGGAGGGGCGGGTTCCGCAGGCTCGAAATTTTCATCTATTAAAATGCATTCAACGCACTCTTGATCCTGAATCACGATTCCCAGACAATCAGGTATGATTAATCTACTTATTATATTTTGAAGAATACCATGCGTCGTAATACACTTTTTAATAAAATAAACTATAACTAGTACCATTTGAGCAAATATTTAAAAAAAAATAATTGGAGAAATATTTGTAGCATAAAAAGAAACGAAACTTCCTTTTTCATCATAGCCTGAATTTATTAAAATTTGGCTCGGTAACCTAAAATGTCTCGGGGGGGGGTCGTTGGAGAGCATCGCTCCCCCGGATGTATGCCTGAAAGAAACACTGCTCTTGAAGCCAAATCCTTCACAGGTTTTTCCCTAATCAAACATTATATATTTATTTTCTGTATACCGACAGACTGTTTTTGCGCTTTTCATTTCGTTACCATTGCGTGAAGAATGCAACTACATTCTTCAGTCTTTGCGTTTTCTCAGATGTTTTCTAAGATCTGATCTTGGCTATAAAGTTCTTGCACTGGGTAGAAGTAAAGTTCTTTCTCAGGCTAATCTTCTGTCGTTTCCTCGGCGGATGTCGCTGCTTGACATTCATTTTGATTTAACTAATACAATGATTAAATGAGAAATAAATTTTTAGTTACGATTTGAAAATATTTTCGATTATCTGAGAACTTGGTTCGTTCTCTTTGCATGTATAGCGTGCTTAAGCGTTTTCATGCTTCAGTTGTATTGTGTATTTACTAAGAACAGTGTATAATCTATAGTCGGCGCATTTTCTCCCAATCGCGAAAAAGGCGGAAATTTTACAATAAAACTTATCATTGAATAGCCGAAAGGCGAATGCCGAAAATGTGGTAATATTTTTCAATTAAACGAAAACCTTGTAAGAAATTTGTTGATTTTTTTAAACATGGATAGAAAACAAATCCGCCCCCCCCCCTTCCGATATCACGCTTTTTTAGCACGTCTTTTGTAAAAAGATCGTGCTTAGGTTATCGGTTTGACCGTCCGTCCGTCCGTCTGTACCCACGGTATCTCTGCAACTATTAGTCCGATTTGAAAAATCTTTTTGCATTCGAAAGCTTGAAATATGCGAATGATGATCTTTTATTTCGTTTTTTTTTTTACGATGTACAATTTTTCCGCTAGAGGGCGTAAATGCAGATGATGTCGAATTCAAAAATACGTTTTATTCCGCATATTTGCCTCTAAACATCCGATTGAAAAAAATCTTTTATCTTTCGATTCCATTTATGTCGAAGAGTATTTCGGATATAGTTTCTTTTTCAAATTACGCATAGATTTTCCGCGAGGGGGCGTAAAAGTAAATTGCATTTTCCCCGATAACTCTTCTTCTAAAACTCCGATTTGAATTTTTTTTTTCAGCGGATACATGTCCTGATGCACAATCTTTTGCATATAGTTTCGAATTTTTGGTAAAGAATACTTTGGCCACCAGGGGGCGTAAGTGTTAATTTTCGCTTCTGGTGTATTTGCCATAAAATCTGAGCTTCTAAAATATCGATTGAAAAAATTCTTTCGTGGACTGATGCCACTTATATCGATAAACGTTTTCGGAATATTTTCTTCCTAAAAAATTGCACAGTTTCTCCGCCAGGAGGCGTAGATGTATATCTTATTTTTGTCAATATCTCGACTTCTAGGAGTCCGATTTGAAAAATTCCTTCTTTGTTGGATAGTGTTTTCTGTGTGACATGTTTTTCATATAATTTTAAAATTTTCAAGTAATTCATAGACTTTCCGCTAGGGGGCGTAAAAGTAAATTGCGTTTTGCCCTATGTCTCTGCTTCTAAATCTCTGATCTGAAAAATTCTTTCTGCACCGGATACATCTCCTGATGGGAAATCGTTTGCACATAAGTTCTAATTTTTGTAAAAAAAAATGGTTTGGCCACCAGGGGGCGTAAATCTTAATTTCCACTTCTGATGTATTTGCAGCAAAATATGAGCTTCTAAATTCTCGATTGAAAATAACGTCGTTTGTAGACCGATATTACTCATGCCGACAAACGTTTTAGAAACATTTTCTTCTTATAATAGTGTACGGTTTCTACGCCAGGGGGCGTAGATGTATACCTTATTTTTGTCAATGTCTCGACTTCTAAGAGTCCGATGTAAAAAAATTCCTTTTTTGTTCGATAGTGTTTCTAGTGTGACATGTTTTTTCTATAAATTCAAAATTTTCAAGTAATTCATAGACTTTCCGCTAGGAGGGGTAAAGGTAAATTGTGTTTTCCCCTATATCTCTGCTTCTAAATCTCCGATCTGAAAAATTCTTTCTGCACCGGATACAGCTCCTGATGGGAAATCGCTTGCAAGTAATTTCAAACTTTTGTAAAAAATTGTTTGGCCAACATGTGGCGTATGTCTTAATTTCCGCTTCTGATGTATTTGCAGCAAAATATGAGCTTCTAAAACCTCGATTGAAAAAAAGTCTTTTGTGGACCGATACTACTCATGTCGACAAACATTTTAGGAACATTTTCTTCTTGAAATAATGCATGGTTTCTACGCCAGGGGTGTAGATGTATATCTTATTTTTGTCAATATATCTACTTCTAAAAGTCCGATTTGAAAAATTCCTTATTTGTTGGATAGTGTTTCCGATGCGAAATGTTTTTCCTATAAATTCTAAATTTTCAAGTAAATCATAGACTTTCCGCTAGGGCGGACAATGGTAAATTGCGTTTTCTGCTCCTAAAACTCCGATTTGAAAAATTCTTCCTGTATCGGATACAAGACCTGACGGAAAATATTTTTCACGTAATTTCTAATGTTTGGTAAATAATGGTTTGGCCACCAGGGGTCATAAATGTTAATTTCTACTTCTGATGTATTTGTAGCAAAATATGGGCTCCTGAAAACTCGACTAAAATGTTTTTTCTTGGACCGATACCGCTCATATGGATAAACCTTTTGTGAATACTTTCCTCCTAAAATAATGCATGGTTTTCCCGCCAAGGGACGTAAAGTCACATCTTATTTTTGTCGATAATTCTGTTTCTAAGAGTTTGTAAGCTCACGATTCCATTTACAGCAATATCTGAGTGATTAAAGACCCGATTGAAAAACTTCTTTCTTCCGTCAGATACTATTGTTTTCCATACCGGTTCCATTGACTTTGAATAGCTTTAGTAAATTTAATTTGCGTCAGAACGGATTCAAAAGACGTGCTTATTACACCCGACAATTCGGTGTCATCTTTCTTGTTTTAACTCAAAGCGTATAGCAACTGGAGATGAGGGGCAGAGTATTTGCTTGACAAATCAACGCAGCAAGAAATCCCCCTCCCCATTTTTAAAAGCGAGATTTCTGAAATCCATGCTTAAACCTTTTTGAGCTGTAAAGTTGTTTTCACAGTAAAGTCAGCACGAACCTATGCCGCTTTTAAATTTAAAGTTCTCTTAAAAATAAAAGGAAAAATTATTACTCTGTTGATTGACACAGCAAGAACAAAAGCAAAAAAGGGAAAAACATTCAATTTAAGTTAAATTCGGCTTAAAAACTCGGTACTGGCTAAAAGAACTTCACGGACCACAAAGTTTGCCCTTTTTCTGGCAAGAGTAAACTGCAATATTGTGTGGGGGGGGGGGGGGTTTCCCTTAAAAAAAAAAAGGCAAAATGCCTCATTGATGAGTGGTATAGTAAGAAGTGACCGACTGAAATGGGAAAACATGAATTTCACTTGGAAAATTTAGTAAGGAATATGAAGCCACTTTTCTGTGCTGTTACAAATCAAGGCCCGAGTTGAGATGTGGAAACGAATGATAAGTAACTGAAAGTGGTTATGATAATAATGGCCTACAATTTTCTTAAGAGTAATTAATACAAAAGCTCTGAAGGCGAAAGGGGAATTACAAAAAAGCGTTTCATTACTTGAAAGCAACAAATATTAGAATTCCGTTCTAACTATTAGCAGGTGTATACAAATCTATTTCTAGTTACTATTTTCTAGATTAAAATATTCTATTAATATAATTGTTGTGAAACATTTACAGACTTGCAGTAAAGTCAGCATAAAATATTCTTAAGAATTTTTTATCTTTGGGGATGATTTAGCAGTATCAGGAGAACAGGTGAGATACAAGCGCCCCTTCTCACACAAACAGATGTGTGAGTGTAGGAAGGGGCGGTTGTACAAGGTTGTGTATATGAACCAACAGGGGCAGTCAGAACTAAACCAAGTGCCGACCAAGAAAAATTCCTCAATATTTTTTTCTGTCGGCACTAGGTTCTCTTTTTTTTTCCTTTGCATTTTCCCTGTCGGTCCTAGGTTAATTTTTTTGCCTTCGCATGCCTAAATGATAAAGCTTTAAGAAGAAAAATGTCTCTTCTGGAGTTGATATGTTTATTTAATAAGAACAGGCTAGTTGTAGACGCAGACAAATAGACTTTTGCCAATACCAACTTTCACCCTGTTAAATGAAAAGAATTAACACTGAAGATAAACTCCCTGAGATTTTTCGTTGGAAAATCAGCAATTACATCCCAAAGTGATGATTTTTGATTTCGCTTGAAGATAAATATTACTATCATAAGATGTTAACCAAGAAATCGTTTAAGGTTATGACCTCAAGAAACGTTTAAGATTTTGACCTCTAGAAGGACACCCTTGTCCGTTTTCGCTAAGCTGTATTGATTAGAGATATGTGCACAATATACACTGGCGTGCAAAAATTAAGGACGAGACGGTTTTTCGAATATAACGTCGTCACTTGTCCCATATTCTTACATCCCCAAGATGTAAGAATATGGAACAAGTGAGCAAAACCGTCCAAACAAGGAATCCAAAGGATACAAAGGCACTTTATTAAATAGGTAGCTTCCAGCACAACTGGACAGAAGACAGAAACGTCCATGTGACAGGCGGCTGCCAAGAAAAATGCAGTCTTTAGTAGTGGGTATGATCACCCTGACTGCGTTGCAGGATTTACAACGTCTGTCCATGCTGAGGATGAGGTTGTCAAGGAGCTGTTGGGGCATCGCGGCCCATTCCTCTTGTAGCGCCAATCGCAGCTGCGGAATCGTTGCTGGCGGCTGGTGACGTGCTGCCAAGCGTCTCCCGAGAAGGTACTACACGTGTTCGATTGGATTTAGGTCCGGGGGCCTTGCAGTCCAATCCATGCGTTGAATATCTTCACTCTCCAACAGCTCTGCGACAGCCACTGTACGATGAGGTGAAGCGTTGTCGTCCATGAAGAGGAACTCAGGACCCACAGCACCTCTAAACAGACGCACGTGAGGCAGGAGAACCTCGGTGCAATAGCGTACACCAGTGACTGAACCTCCTTGGAAGATGTGGAGGTCAGTACTGCTACCAGGCATGATACCGCCCCAAACGAGAACTCCGCCACCTCCAAACCGGTCACTTTCAATGATGTTGGAGGTGTGATAGCGTGTTCCCTGCTCTCTCCAGATATGTATACGTCCAGAATAGCTCGTCAGACTAAATCGGCTCTCATCCGTAAAGAGAACTCGACCCCATTGCTGATGTGTCCAGTTCTTGTGTTCCTGGCACCACAGAAACCGCCGTCTCCGATGAGCAGGCGTTAATGGCACACACCGTACTGGTCGTCGTGCAAATAGACCACCTTTCTGCAGCCTCCTGGCCACGGTAAAACGCGATAACGGTCGCCCAGTTGTCTGTTGCATGTGCCTTGAGATTTCTCCCGCTGTCTGCTGTCTGTCTCTTCTCACCTGTAGGACAATATACCGGTCGTCCGCCGCCGTGGTTGCTCGTGGACGACCACTGCTAAACTCTCGGACAGCTGTTCCTGCCGTTTGAAATGATCTCCAAGCTCGTGAAACGATGCTGTGAGCTATCCCGAACTCCTCGGCCACACTAGTCACACTTCGACCTTCTTCCAACTTCCCAATGACGCGACCTTGGGAAAAGTCATCCAGATGTCGTCTACTGAATTGCTTGTTGGCCATATCACACGGTGGTAGCAACTCGACGTCGTTCAAACCGATGTACACCGAGCAATAGCTTTCACCGAATTGCTGAGTGTACACCGCCCGTGTGATTTATACCCTTCCGACTCCCCCCCCCGTCATGCTGCATATATGCGCATGCCCTACCGTACCGGACCCTAGTCTATCTCCTGAGTGGTCTTTCGGTCCGTTCTGTGTGCTCGTTCCGCTGTTATCCTAATTTCTCCTCTTCGTCCTTAATTTTTGCACACCAGTGTATAATTAATACTTCTCCTCTTGTTTCTTACTACCAGGAATGAGACCACCTAAGCTAGCGGTTGCTCCAACTCCCCAGCCTTTTCTCTAGTTCCACTTTAGCTGCCCGAAAAGAATTCGCACATTTAAAACATGCACTAGATCTAGTATCTGGATTCATCAGTCCATTAGACCCGTTTCCAATGATCTACGGTCCACGACATCCCTTCAAAAGCAAATGAACGGACCCGCTGCGTTGTTAAGGTGCGCGCTACAGCTGCAAACGGTAACAAAACCAAGCCTGCAGCTGATCGTGATCATATCGCACTGTGAGGTTGAGTGAAAGTGTCGCGGCGGGCGAGGACTGACTTTGAGATTGAAAAGATTGTTGGGTGTTATATTAGTGGGTTGTCCATAAGAGAAACCGAGAGGCGTTTAAACATACCCGCGTCAACTGTTTTGGATGTACTGAATAAGTGGATGACACATCGCGTGCCTGCAGCAGGAAAACGTTCCCTACAGGCAGACGAAAGAAAATCAGTGATAGGGGACGTTAAAGCCTCAGGAGAGTTGTTACAGCTAATCGATGGAGCAACGCGCAAAACCTCAGTGTACAGGTGAGTAAAAATGCTGGAACCTCGGTATGTACACGTACGATTCGCAGAGAACTTCATTGCATACGTTACCGTGGTCGTGCGGCTGCTCATAAGCCTTTCATCTCCACTCGGAATGCAACTTGTCGTTTAGCATGGTGTAAAAAACATTTACCGTGGACCGTAGATCAATGGAAACAAGTCCTATTAACTGATGAATCCAGATACACGATTCATCAGTCTGATGTCCGTGTGTGGTTATGGCGGCAACCGGGGAAACGCTATTTACCACATTGTACTGTTCCTACGATCAAGTTTGGAGCTTGCAGTGTACTGGTGTGGGGTGTTTTACGTGGTATGGTCCCGGCCCATTGGTTATCGTGGACAAACCTGATAACCAGCAAGTCTACCTCGATATTCTGAACAATTAGCGGTACCTATTCTGTGGCAATACTATGGAACCAAGCCTTGTTGGTAACAGCAGGATAATGCACCGAGCCATAAAGCAAGGACTGTTACGGTGTGGTTTGACGATAATTCCGTATGGTGTGTGGACTGGCCAGCACAGAGCCCTGATCTTAATCACATAGAACACCTATGGGATGAATTAGAGCGCCGCATAGAAGGCCTACTACTAAGCAACAGTTAGCGGCAGCATTATGTACTGAATAGAAGCGCATATCTATCGCTGTGTTCCAAAACTTTGTCGAAAGCATGTCTCGAAAGCTCAGTGCATGTATTAAAGCCAAAGGTGGACGTATGTCAATAAATGCTATGTGGTGTTTCTCTTCTAGGTGTCCGGTGACTTTCGAATGTATATATATATATATATATATATATATATATATATATATATATATCATCATCATCATCATTGTCAACCATTATCAATCCACTGCTGGACGAAGGTCTCCCCAAGTTTCCTCCACAACGGTCTGTCTTGTGCCAGTCTCCTCCATGTCACTCCCGCATATTTACGAATTTCATCCACCCATCTCCCATGTGGTCTTTTTCTGGGTCTTTTCCTGTCCCTTGGAATCCAATCTAAAATTTCGGCTGTCCATCTATGGTCTGTCCTTCTGGCAGTATGTCCAGCCCATTGCCATTTCAGGGATTTAACCCTGATCATGATGTCTTCCACTCTCGTCATTTTTCGGATCCACGAGTTTCTCTTCTTATCTCTCCTGGTTATACCAAGCATGCACCTCTTAATGCTTTTTTGAGTTGTCTGCAGCCTTTGTATGTCTCTTTTAGTTAAGGTCCACGTCTCTGCACCATACGTAAGCACTGGAAGGATGCATTGATCAAACACTTTCCTTTTAAGACATAATGGCATATTGCTCTTGAAAATTATGCTGTTTCTTCCAAAAGCTCTCCAGGCAAGTTTTGTACGCCGATTAATTTCTTCATCAATGTGACCCTCACTTGATATCTGCTGTCTAAGATAAACATACGTATCTGTTATCTCCAGTTTTTCTCCATCAATCGATAAATCTTCATTTCTTGTAAAAGCATTGAACATCACTTTTGTCTTCTGAAAGTTCATTTTTAATCCCACTTCTTTACTCTTGTCAGCAAGTTCCTGGATCATACTCTGCAGCTCTGATGGGGTAGTTGCAAAAATGACTACGTCATCAGCAAAACGAAGGTGGGTTAGATAATCTCCATAAATCTTTATCCCTTTGTTTTCCCAGTTCAGTGATTGAAAGACATTTTCCAATGTGGCATTAAAGAGCTTCGGAGATATGGTGTCACCTTGTCTCACTCCCTTTCCAATTTTTATGTGTGTTGTATTTTCAAACAGCCTAATCTTTGCACTTGCATTTTCATAGATGTTATTAATAATATTAATGTATGCATCTTCAATACCGCAGGATTTCAGAGCCGTGGTAACTGCTGATGGTTTCACCGAATCAAAGGCTTTTTCATAATCGATAAAAGCCATGCACAATGGAAGTTCGTATTCCCTCGCTCTTTCAATTAGTTCTCTCAGTACGTGGATATGATCTATTGTGCTGTAGCCACTCCTGAATCCAGCTTGTTCTCTCGGTTGAGCCATGTCCAGTGTTACCTTCAAGCGGTGTGAAAGAACTTTAGTGAAGATTTTATAAACCACTGATAGGAGGCTGATAGGTCTGTAGTTCCTGAGATCCTCAATGTCACCTTTTTTATGTAGCAGGATCATTGTAGCATTGTTCCAATCCTCAGGAATCTTCCCTTCATTAAGGCATCGAGTGAAAATTTGGGCGAGTACTGTTTCAATTTCTCCACTTGCTTCTTGTATGATGTCTATAGTAATTCCATCTTCTCCTGGAGCTTTCCCCCGCTTCATGTTCTTGATTGCATGAGCAACTTCTGCTGGGAAGACTGGAAGAACTCTGGTACCTTTCATGATGTCTGGAGTACATGTATCATCCCTTTCATATAATTTGGAGTAGAAATCTTTCACTCTTGTCAAAATTTCGCCTCTATTTCTTGTTATAGAACCATCTTCTTTTCTCAGAGCCATAATCTGTTTTCTTCCCTTACTGAGATGTCCCTTTGCTATCTTAAGGCTTTGGTTGTTTTCAATTGCTTTCCTCACTAGCTCACAGTTGAATTTCCTTACGTCTTCAGTGATACTTTTTCGTGTTGTCTTGCATAACTCTATATATTCCACTTTGGAAGTCACATCTTCTTTAGTTGTCCTCATCTCTCTTCTTTTTTGCATCAACATTTTGGTTTTTCCTGATAATTTGTTCACATGCAACTTGTTCTTAGACCCAGCTAATTTTGTTGCTGTTTCCATTAGAGCTTTGGTTACTTTTCTGTTAACTTCCGAAATATCCACTTCTTCCGATGTTAGGCCTTCTAAAGCAGAGAATCTGTTCTTCAGTTCCAACTTGAAAGTATTATGGTGTTTTTTAAGGTTGGTTATGTCAATACATTTTGTTTGTCTTATGAGCTTGCCACGTTCCAGTTTAGTGTTGAGGTGCATCTTACATCTCACCAATCTATGGTCACTCCCTGTGTTGAACTTGTTCAGCACACTGCAGTCCTCGATGACGAATTTTTTGTTACACATAATAAAATCAATTTCACTTGTCATCCCAATTGGATGTCTCCATGTCCATTTCCTGTGTGGCTTTTTCTTGAAAAAGGAGTTCAAGATGAAAAATCCTTCTGCCTCTGCAAACTCAACGAGAGTATTTCCACGCTGGTTTCTGTTGCCGTGACCGAATTTACCTACTGAAGTTTCATTCTGTTGCCGTTGCCCTATTTTTGCATTGAAATCTCCCATAATTATCTTCAAGTGCTGCTTACCTTTATTATTTAGATGACGAATTTCCTCATAAATTCATTGGGATGTAAGGTCAGGTGATGCGTAACATCACAGCCTCTCCTTGACAAATGTCAACCCCGCCTTCTCGTGGTGCATCCTGTTCCCACTAAAGGGGCTCTGACGACCGCCCATAGCGGTATAACTATACCATCGGGATTAGAGGAAATCCTATCCCACACTCACCAACCCGCTTGGCCAGCGTGGTGAGTTATGGCCAAACCCCTCCAAAATGATTCCACAACTTAAATCTTGGCCCTCAGTCTACGGCAGCTGGAATGTACCTGGCCAAGGCAGCGGCCAGTGCGACATGAAGGCAGAGGGTGCTAAGAATCCCCGGAGGACCGGACTAGGCTGCCATCTGATGCTGACCTTGGCAACGTACAATGGACGCTCCCTATCTTCTGATTCAAGGCTTCTTGAATTGGAAGAGGAACTACAAAGGATCAAGTGGGACATCGTGGGGCTAAGTGAGGTATGGAGAAAAGGAGAAGATCTCATCGAACTTAAAAGTGGACATCTCTTCTACTATCGTGGGACAGATACTGGCAGAACTAGTGGTGTTGGATTTATAATAAACAAGAAACTGAAGGATAAAGTGGTAGAAGTTGAAAGTTCCTCTGACAGAGCTGCACGACTCGTTATCCAACTCTCGAGAAGATACCAGGCTCAGATTATTCAAACTTATGCACCCACCAGAAGTCATCCTGAAGAAGAAATTGAAGAATTTTATGAGGAAATTTGTCATCTAAATAATAAAGGTAAGCAGCACTTGAAAATAATTATGGGAGATTTCAATGCAAAAATAGGGCAACGGCAACAGAATGAAACTTCGGTAGGTAAATTCGGTCACGGCAACAGAAACTAGCGTGGAAATACTCTCGTTGAGTTTGCAGAGGCAGAAGGGTTTTTCATCTTGAACTCCTTCTTCAAGAAAAAGCCACACAGGAAATGGACATGGAGACATCCAAATGGGACGACAAGTGAAATTGATTTTATTATGTGTAACAAAAAATTCGTCATAGAAGACTGCAGTGTGCTAAACAAGTTCAACACAGGTAGTGACCATAGATTGGTGAGATGTAAGTTGCACCTCAACACTAAACTTGAACGTGGCAAGCTCATAAGACAAACAAAATCTATTGACATAACCAACCTTAAAAAACACCATAATACCTTCAAGTTGGAACTGAAGAACAGGTTCTCTGCTTTAGAAGGCCTAACATCGGAAGAAGTGGACATCTCTGAAGTTAACAGAAAAGTAACCAAAGCTCTTATGGAAACAGCAACAAAATTAGCTGGGTCTAAGAACAAGTTGCATGTAAATAAATTATCAGGAAAAACGAAAATGTTGATGCAAAAAAGAAGAGAGATGAGGACAACTAAAGAAGATGTGACTTCCAAAGTGGAATATATAGAGCTATGCAAGACAGTACGAAAAAGTATCACTGAAGACGTAAGAAAATTCAACTGTGAACTAGTGAGGAAAGCAATTGAAAACAACCAAAGCCTAAAGATAGCAAAGGGACATCTCAGTAAGGGAAGAAAACAGATTATGGCACTGAGAAAAGAAGATGGTTCTGTAACAAGAAATAGAGGCGAAATTTTGACAAGAGTGAAAGATTTCTACTCCAAATTATATGAAAGGGATGATACATGCACTCCAGACATCATGAAAGATACCAGTACAAGAGTTCCTCCAGTCCTTCCAGCAGAAGTTGCACATGCAATCAAGAACATGAAGCGGGGAAAAGCTCCAGGAGAAGATGGAATTACTGTAGACATCATACAAGAAGCAAGTGGAGAAATCGAAACAGTACTCGCCCAAATTTTCACTCGATGCCTTAATGAAGGAAAGATTTCTGAGGATTGGAACACCGCTACAATGATCCTGCTACATAAGAAAGGTGACATTGAGGATCTCGGAAACTACAGACCTATCAGCCTCCTATCAGTAGTTTATAAAATCTTCACTAAAGTTCTTTCACACCGCTTGAAGGTAACACTGGACATGGCTCAACCGAGAGAACAAGCTGGATTCAGGAGTGGCTACAGCACAATAGATCATATCCACGTGCTGAGAGAACTAATTGAAAGAGCGAGGGAATATGAACTTCCATTGTGCATGGCTTTTATCGATTATGAAAAAGCCTTTGATTCGGTGAAACCATCAGCAGTTACAATGGCTCTGAAAACCTGCGGTATTGAAGATGCATACATTAATATTATTAATAACATCTATGAAAATGCAAGTGCAAAGATTAGGCTGTTTGAAAATACAACACACATAAAAATTGGAAAGGGAGTGAGACAAGGTGACACCATATCTCCGAAGCTCTTTAATGCCACATTGGAGGGTGTTTTTCAGTCACTGAGCTGGGAAAACAAGGGGATAAAGATTAATGGAGATTATCTAACCCACCTTCGTTTTGCTGATGACGTAGTCATTTTTGCAACTACCCCATCAGAGCTGCAGAGTATGATCCAGGAACTTGCTGACAAGAGTAAAGAAGTGGGATTAAAAATGAACTTTCAGAAGACAAAAGTGATGTTCAATGCTTTTACAAGAAATGAAGATTTATCGATTGATGGAGAAAAGCTGGAGATAACAGACACGTACTTTTATCTTGGACAGCAGATATCAAGTGAGGGTCACATGGATGAAGAAATTAATCGGCGTACAAAACTTGCCTGGAGAGCTTTTGGAAGAAACAGCATAATTTTCAAGAGCAATATGCCATTATGTCTTAAAAGAAAAGTGTTTGATCAATGCATCCTTCCAGTGCTTACGTATGGTGCAGAGACGTGGACCTTAACTAAAAGAGACATACAAAGGCTGCAGACAACTCAAAACAGCATGGAGAGGTGCATGCTTGGTGTAACCAGGAGAGATAAGAAGAGGAACTCGTGGATCCGAAAAATGACAAGAGTGGAAGACATCATGATCAGAGTTAAATCCCTGAAATGGCAATGGGCTGGACATACTGCCAGAAGGACAGACCATCGATGGACAGCCGAAATTTTAGATTGGATTCCAAGGGACAGGAAAAGACCCAGAAGAAGACCACATGGGAGATGGGTGGATGAAATTCGAAAGTATGCAGGGGTGACATGGAGGAGACTGGCACAAGACAGACCGTTGTGGAGGAAACTTGGGGAGACCTTCGTCCAGCAGTGGATTGATAATGGTTGACAATGATGATGATGATGATATATTCATTGTCAACCATTACCAATCCACTGCTAGATGAAGGGTTCCCCAAGTTTCTTCCAAAATGGGTCTGCCTTGAACCAGTCTCCTTCATATCACTCCCGCATGTGTTCAAATTTCATATACTCATCTCCCATGTGGTCTTCTTCTGGGTCTTTTCGTGTCCCTTGTAATCCAATCTAAAATTTCGGCTGTCCATCGATGATCTGTCCTTCTGGCAGTATGTCCAGCCCATTGCCATTTCAGGGATTTAACTCTGATCATGATGTCTTCCACTCTTGTCATTTTTCGGATCCACGAGTTCCTCTTCTTATCTCTCCTGGCTACACCAAGTATGCACCTCTCCATGCTACTTTCAGTTGTCTGCAGCCTTTGTATGTCTCTTTTAGTTAAGGTCCACGTCTCTGCACCATATGTAAGCACTGGAAGGATACATTGATCAAACACTTTTCTTTTAAGACATAATGGCATATTGCTCTTGAAAATTGTACTGTTTCTTCTAAAAGCTCTCCAGGCAAGTTTTATACGCCGATTAATTTCTTCATCAATGTGACCCTCACTTGATATCTGCTGTCTAAGATAAATGTAGGTATTGATTACCAACAGCTTTTCCCCATCAATCGATAAATCTTCATTTCTTGTAAAAGCATTGTACATTATTTTTGTCTTCTGAAATTTCATTTTAATCCCACTTCTTTACTCTTGTCAGCAAGTTCCTGGATCATGCTCTGCAGCTCTGATGGGGTAGTTGCAAAAATGACTACGTCATCAGCAAAACGAAGGTGAGTTTGATAATCTCCATTAATCTTTATCCCTTTGTTTTCCCAGTTCAGTGAGTGAAAGACATTTCCAATGTGGTATTAAAGAGTTTGGGAAATATAGTGTCGCCTTGTCTCACTCCCTTTCCAATTTTTATTTTCACCGAATCAAAGGCCTTTCCATAATCGATAAAAGCCATATATATATATATGTATATATATAAAAAGAGAAAAAAAGAACAACTGAATGCAGAAAGTGTCGAGAATACTGAGCCCTGGCTTTATCAAGGACCAGCAAAAACTCTGCATTTTCTCACTTCCACAAAGACCTATTTGGAAATGGGTTTCTGCAAAGTCATGGATGCAAGTAATAAGCCCACCAAAATTTTTTTTATAAATATATATATATGTCATGACCTCCGCAGAGTTGTATGACGAAGCTTTAGTTAACAATTTAGCTTGCATCCATAACCTTCCTGGCCCGACCCATGCTCTTCATCTGTTACTATTAAACAGAAAGAAGATGATTATAGAAAACTCAAGTTGTAAGAGTGACATAATGAACCAGAAATAATGTTCAGTAATAACAAATTGCTAAGTTCGCCTGAGAGAGAATTTAAGCCTGACTAGCAATACAAAAGTATTACAAGTTCTTAACATTGCAATAAAAAAGGAAATATTAATTTTTTCTAAAGCACAGATTCTTGAAAGAAAACTGGATTATAAAAAAACCCTACTCCACTGCTTCTGACAACACAAAAACGAGAATAAAATAAAGACAATAATGAACTAAAGAAATGCTTTGTGAAGGTTATGTGACATAAACAATTAGTTGCAATATGTACAAAGTATTTCAGAAGTGCTTTAAGGGCACAATTAAGTAGTTATTAAGATCTTAACTGCGTTGAAAACACAGCGCAGACTACAAGAACAATGAAACGGCCGGCTGCTTGGCCTTAGTTCCCTAAAAAACGCGCAAAAATACCAAGAAAAGAAAGAGTTAAAATACGCAAAAAAGTTAATAGACTTGCCAGGGGGGCTCAGTATTCTCGACACTTTCTACATTCAGTTGTTCTTTTTTTTTTTTTCTCTTTTTACTCACACCGGTCACAACATAACCTTTTCTATGTTGTACTTGGTATGAGTCAAAAAATTTTTTTTGCTTCAGTCTCTTCTTAATAGAATGTGAATTCTGAATTTTCATAACTGCTGCGTTGCGCGTTTTGATCTTCAGGTTATTTTGCAACTTCCGTTTTAAATTCTAAAGTTTTTCTTATGTTTTCGGCTTTGCTCTTTAGTATCATCATCATCATTGTCAACCATTATCAATCCACTGCTGGACGAAGGTCTCCCCAAGTTTCCTCCACAACGGTCTGTCTTGTGCCAGTCTCCTCCATGTCACTCCCGCATATTTACGAATTTCATCCACCCATCTCCCATGTGGTCTTTTTCTGGGTCTTTTCCTGTCCCTTGGAATCCAATCTAAAATTTCGGCTGTCCATCTATGGTCTGTCCTTCTGGCAGTATGTCCAGCCCATTGCCATTTCAGGGATTTAACTCTGATCATGATGTCTTCCACTCTCGTCATTTTTCGGATCCACGAGTTCCTCTTCTTATCTCTCCTGGTTATACCAAGCATGCACCTCTCCATGCTTTTTTGAGTTGTCTGCAGCCTTTGTATGTCTCTTTTAGTTAAGGTCCACGTCTCTGCACCATACGTAAGCATTGGAAGGATGCATTGATCAAACACTTTTCTTTTAAGACATAATGGCATATTGCTCTTGAAAATTATGCTGTTTCTTCCAAAAGCTCTCCAGGCAAGTTTTGTACGCCGATTAATTTCTTCATCAATGTGACCCTCACTTGATATCTGCTGTCAAGATAAACATACGTGTCTGTTATCTCCAGTTTTTCTCCATCAATCGATAAATCTTCATTTCTTGTAAAAGCATTGAACATCACTTTTGTCTTCTGAAAGTTCATTTTTAATCCCACTTCTTTACTCTTGTCAGCAAGTTCCTGGATCATACTCTGCAGCTCTGATGGGGTAGTTGCAAAAATGACTATGTCATCAGCAAAACGAAGGTGGGTTAGATAATCTCCATTAATCTTTATCCCTTTGTTTTCCCAGTTCAGTGATTGAAAGACATTTTCCAATGTGGCATTAAAGAGCTTCGGAGATATGGTGTCACCTTGTCTCACTCCCTTTCAATTTTTATGTGTGTTGTATTTTCAAACAGCCGAATCTTTGCACTTGCATTTTCATAGATGTTATTAATAATATTAATGTATGCATCTTCAATACCGCAGGATTTCAGAGCCGTGGTAACTGCTGATGGTTTCACCGAATCAAAGGCTTTTTCATAATCGATAAAAGCCATGCACAATGGAAGTTCATATTCCCTCGCTCTTTCAATTAGTTCTCTCAGTACGTGGATATGATCTATTGAATATATATATATATATATATCATCATCATCATCATCATTGTCAACCATTATCAATCCACTGCTGGACGAAGGTCTCCCCAAGTTTCCTCCACAACGGTCTGTCTTGTGCCAGTCTCCTCCATGTCACTCCCACATACTTTCGAATTTCATCCACCCATCTTCCATGTGGTCTTCTTCTGGGTCTTTTCCTGTTCCTTGGAATCCAATCTAAAATTTCGGCTGTCCATCGATGGTCTGTTCTTTTGGCAGTATGTCCAGCCCATTGCCATTTCAGGGATTTAACTCTGATCATGATGTCTTCCACTCTTGTCATTTTTCGGATCCACGTGTTAATCTTCTTATCACTCCTGGTTACACCAAGCATGCACCTCTCCATGCTGTTTTGAGTTGTCTGCAGCCTTTGTATGTCTCTTTTAGCTAAGGTCCACGTCTCTGCACCATACGTAAGCACTGGAAGGATGCATTGATCAAACACTTTTCTTTTAAGACATAATGGCATATTGCTCTTGAAAATTATGCTGTTTCTGCCAAAAGCTCTCCAGGCAAGTTTTGTACGCCGATTAATTTCTTCACCAATGTGACCCTCACTTGATATCTGCTGCCCAAGATAAACGTACGTGTCTGTTATCTCCAGCTTTTCTCCATCAATCGATAAATCTTTATTTCTTGTAAAAGCATTGTACATCACTTTTGTCTTCTGAAAGTTCATTTTTAATCCCACTTCTTTACTCTTGTCAGCAACTTCCTGGATCATACTCTGTAGCTCTGATGGGGTAGTTGCAAAAATGACTATGTCATCAGCAAAACGAAGGTGGGTTAGATAATCTCCATTAATATTTATCACTTTGTTTTCCCAGTTCAGTGATTGAAATATATATATGTGTGTGGATGTATTTAGAGATGGAGCCTTGTCCACCCGTTTTTTTTTTTTTTTTTTTTTTTTTTTTTTTGTTAAAATGCGATTTGCAATAAGAAACAGCGCTTTAATATTACAAAGATGCATCATCATACATTAGAAAAAAAGGGGTTTATTTTTACTTCGGTTTTCATTAACTTTTATTTTGTCTTGGTGGATTTCAAATTTTTGGGAACCCCGTCCCCCCCCCCCCCCCCCCAAATTTTTTATATGCGTCCCTGATACACACACAGACTCGTATATATATATATATATATATATATATATTAAGAGGGGATGTAAGGTCAGGTGATGCGTAACATCACAGCCTCTCCTTGACAAATGTCAACCCCGCCTTCTCGTGGTGCATCCTGTTCCCACTAAAGGGGCTCTGACGACCGCCCATAGCGGTATAACTATACCATCGGGATTAGAGGAAATTCTATCCCACACTCACCAACCCGCTTGGCCAGCGTGGTGAGTTATGGCCAAACCCCTCCAAAATGACTCCACAACTTAAATCTTGGCCCTCAGTCTCCGGCAGCTGGAATGTACCTGGCCAAGGCAGCGGCCAGTGCGACATGAAGGCAGAGGGTGCTAAGAATCCCCGGAGGACCGGACTAGGCTGCCATCTGATGCTGACCTTGGCAACGTACAATGGACGCTCCCTATCTTCTGATTCAAGGCTTCTTGAATTGGAAGAGGAACTACAAAGGATCAAGTGGGACATCGTGGGGCTAAGTGAGGTAAGGAGAAAAGGAGAAGATCTCATTGAACTGAAAAGTGGACATCTCTTCTACTATCGTGGGACAGATACTGGCAGAACTAGTGGTGTTGGATTTATAATAAACAAGAAACTGAAGGATAAAGTGGTAGAAGTTGAAAGTTCCTCTGACAGAGCTGCACGACTCGTTATCCAACTATCGAGAAGATACCAGGCTCAGATTATTCAAACTTATGCACCCACCACAAGTCATCCTGAAGAAGAAATTGAAGAATTTTATGAGGAAATTTGTCATCTAAATAATAAAGGTAAGCAGCACTTGAAAATAATTATGGGAGATTTCAATGCAAAAATAGGGCAGCGGCAACAGAATGAAACTTCAGTAGGTAAATTCGGTCACGGCAACAGAAACCAGCGTGGAAATACTCTCGTTGAGTTTGCAGAGGCAGAAGGGTTTTTCATCTTGAACTCCTTTTTCAAGAAAACGCCACACAGGAAATGGACATGGAGACATCCAAATGGGACGACAAGTGAAATTGATTTTATTATGTGTAACAAAAAATTCGTCATAGAAGACTGCAGTGTGCTAAACAAGTTCAACACAGGTAGTGACCATAGATTGGTGAGATGTAAGATGCACCTCAACACTAAACTTGAACGTGGCAAGCTCATAAGACAAACAAAATCTATTGACATAACCAACCTTAAAAAACACCATAATACCTTCAAGTTGGAACTGAAGAACAGGTTCTCTGCTTTAGAAGGCCTAACATCGGAAGAAGTGGACATCTCTGAAGTTAACAGAAAAGTAACCAAAGCTCTTATGGAAACAGCAACAAAATTAGCTGGGTCTAAGAACAAGTTGCATGTAAACAAATTATCAGGAAGAAAACGAAAATGTTGATGCAAAAAAGAAGAGAGATGAGGACAACTAAAGAAGATGTGACTTCCAAAGTGGAATATATAGAGCTATGCAAGACAGTACGAAAAAGTATCACTGAAGACGTAAGAAAATTCAACTGTGAACTAGTGAGGAAAGCAATTGAAAACAACCAAAGCCTAAAGATAGCAAAGGGACATCTCAGTAAGGGAAGAAAACAGATTATGGCACTGAGAAAAGAAGATGGTTCTGTAACAAGAAATAGAGGCGAAATTTTGACAAGAGTGAAAGATTTCTACTCCAAATTATATGAAAGGGATGATACATGCACTCCAGACATCATGAAAGATACCAGTACCAGAGTTCCTCCAGTCCTTCCAGCAGAAGTTGCACATGCAATCAAGAACATGAAGCGGGGAAAAGCTCCAGGAGAAGATGGAATTACTGTAGACATCATACAAGAAGCAAGTGGAGAAATCGAAACAGTACTCGCCCAAATTTTCACTCGATGCCTTAATGAAGGAAAGATTCCTGAGGATTGGAACACCCCTACAATGATCCTGCTACATAAGAAAGGTGACATTGAGGATCTCGGAAACTACAGACCTATCAGCCTCCTATCAGTAGTTTATAAAATCTTCACTAAAGTTCTTTCACACCGCTTGAAGGTAACACTGGACATGGCTCAACCGAGAGAACAAGCTGGATTCAGGAGTGGCTACAGCACAATAGATCATATCCATGTGCTGAGAGAACTAATTGAAAGAGCGAGGAATATGAACTTCCATTGTGCATGGCTTTTATCGATTATGAAAAAGCCTTTGATTCGGTGAAACCATCAGCAGTTACAATGGCTCTGAAAACCTGCGGTATTGAAGATGCATACATTAATATTATTAATAACATCTATGAAAATGCAAGTGCAAAGATTAGGCTGTTTGAAAATACAACACACATAAAAATTGGAAAGGGAGTGAGACAAGGTGACACCATATCTCCGAAGCTCTTTAATGCCACATTGGAGGGTGTTTTTCAGTCACTGAGCTATGAAAACAAGGGGATAAAGATTAATGGAGATTATCTAACCCACCTTCGTTTTGCTGATGACGTAGTCATTTTTGCAACTAGCCCATCAGAGCTGCAGAGTATGATCCAGGAACTTGCTGACAAGAGTAAAGAAGTGGGATTAAAAATGAACTTTCAGAAAACAAAAGTGATGTTCAATGCTTTTACAAGAAATGAAGATTTATCGATTGATGGAGAAAAGCTGGAGATAACAGACACGTACATTTATCTTGGACAGCAGATATCAAGTGAGGGTCACATTGATGAAGAAATTAATCGGCGCACAAAACTTGCCTGGAGAGCTTTTGGAAGAAACAGCATAATTTTCAAGAGCAATATGCCATTATGTCTTAAAAGAAAAGTGTTTGATCAATGCATCCTTCCAGTGCTTACGTATGGTGCAGAGACGTGGACCTTAACTAAAAGAGACATACAAAGGCTGCAGACAACTCAAAGAAGCATGGAGAGGTGCATACTTGGTGTAACCAGGAGAGATAAGAAGAGGAACTCGTGGATCCGAAAAATGACAAGAGTGGAAGACATCATGATCAGAGTCAAATCCCTGAAATGGCAATGGGCTGGACATACTGTCAGAAGGACAGATCATCGATGGACAGCCGAAATTTTAGATTGGATTCCAAGGGACAGGAAAAGACCCAGAAGAAGACCACATGGGAGATGGGTGGATGAAATTCGAAAGTATGCAGGGGTGACATGGAGGAGACTGGCACAAGACAGACCGTTGTGGAGGAAACTTGGGGAGACCTTCGTCCAGCAGTGGATTGATAATGGTTGACAATGATGATGATGATGATGATATTAAGAGGGATGTAAGGTCAGGTGATGCGTAACATCACAGCCTCTCCTTGACAAATGTCAACCCCGCCTTCTCGTGGTGCATCCTGTTCCCACTAAAGGGGCTCTGACGACCGCCCATAGCGGTATAACTATACCATCGGGATCAGAGGAAATTCTATCCCACACTCACCAACCCGCTTGGCCAGCGTGGTGAGTTATGGCCAAACCCTCCAAAATGATTCCACAACTTAAATCTTGGCCCTCAGTCTCCGGCAGCTGGAATGTACCTGGCCAAGGCAGCGGCCAGTGCGACATGAAGGCAGAGGGTACTAAGAATCCCCGGAGGACCGGACTAGGCTGCCATCTGATGCTGACCTTGGCTACTTACAATGGACGCTCCCTATCTTCTGATTCAAGGCTTCTTGAATTGGAAGAGGAATTACAAAGGATCAAGTGGGACATCGTGGGGCTAAGTGAGGTATGGAGAAAAGGAGAAGATCTCATCGAACTTAAAAGTGGACATCTCTTCTACTATCGTGGGACAGATACTGGCAGAACTAGTGGTGTTGGATTTATAACAAACAAGAAACTGAAGGATAAAGTTGTAGAAGTTGAAAGTTCCTCTGACAGAGCTGCACGACTGGTTATCAAACTCTCGAAAAGATACCAGGCTCAGATTATTCAAACTTATGCACCCACCACAAGTCATCCTGAAGAAGAAATTGAAGAATTTTATGAGGAAATTTGTCATCTAAATAATAAAGGTAAGCAGCACTTGAAAATAATTATGGGAGATTTCAATGCAAAAATAGGGCAACGGCAACAGAATGAAACTTCAGTAGGTAAATTCGGTCACGGCAACAGAAACCAGCGTGGAAATACTCTCGTTGAGTTTGCAGAGGCAGAAGGGTTTTTCATCTTGAACTCCTTCTTCAAGAAAAAGCCACACAGGAAATGGACATGGAGACATCCAAATGGGACGACAAGTGAAATTGATTTTATTATGTGTAACAAAAAATTCGTCATAGAAGACTGCAGTGTGCTAAACAAGTTCAACACAGGTAGTGACCATAGATTGGTGAGATGTAAGATGCACCTCAACACTAAACTTGAACGTGGCAAGCTCATAAGACAAACAAAACCTATTGACATAACCAACCTTAAAAAACACCATAATACCTTCAAGTTGGAACTGAAGAACAGGTTCTCTGCTTTGGAAGGCCTAACATCGGAAGAAGTGGACATCTCTGAAGTTAACAGAAAAGTAACCAAAGCTCTAATGGAAACAGCAACAAAATTAGCTGGGTCTAAAAACAAGTTGCATGTAAACAAATTATCAGGAAAAACGAAAATGTTGATGCAAAAAAGAAGAGAGATGAGGACAACTAAAGAAGATGTGACTTCCAAAGTGGAATATATAGAGCTATGCAAGACAGTAAGGAAAAGTATCACTGAAGACGTAAGAAAATTCAACTGTGAACTAGTAAGGAAAGCAATTGAAAACAACCAAAGCCTAAAGATAGCAAAGGGACATCTCAGTAAGGGAAGAAAACAGATTATGGCACTGAGAAAAGAAGATGGTTCTGTAACAAGAAATAGAGGCGAAATTTTGACAAGAGTGAAAGATTTCTACTCCAAATTATATGAAAGGGATGATACATGCACTCCAGACATCATGAAAGATACCAGTACCAGAGTTCCTCCAGTCCTTCCAGCAGAAGTTGCACATGCAATCAAGAACATGAAGCGGGGAAAAGCTCCAGGAGAAGATGGAATTACTGTAGACATCATACAAGAAGCAAGTGGAGAAATCGAAACAGTACTCGCCCAAATTTTCACTCGATGCCTTAATGAAGGAAAGATTCCTGAGGATTGGAACATCGCTACAATGATCCTGCTACATAAGAAAGGTGACATTGAGGATCTCGGAAACTACAGACCTATCAGCCTCCTATCAGTAGTTTATAAAATCTTCACTAAAGTTCTTTCACACCGCTTGAAGGTAACACTGGACATGGCTCAACCGAGAGAACAAGCTGGATTCAGGAGTGGCTACAGCACAATAGATCATATCCACGTACTGAGAGAACTAATTCAAAGAGCGAGGGAATATGAACTTCCATTGTGCATGGCTTTTATCGATTATGAAAAAGCCTTTGATTCGGTGAAACCATCAGCAGTTACAATGGCTCTGAAAACCTGCGGTATTGAAGATGCATACATTAATATTATTAATAACATCTATGAAAATGCAAGTGCAAAGATTCGGCTGTTTGAAAATACAACACACATAAAAATTGGAAAGGGAGTGAGACAAGGTGACACCATATCTCCGAAGCTCTTTAATGCCACATTGGAGAGTGTTTTTCAGTCGCTGAGCTGGGAAAACAAAGGGATAAAGATTAATGGAGATTATCTAACCCACCTTCGTTTTGCTGATGACGTAGTCATTTTTGCAACTACCCCATCAGAGCTGCAGAGTATGATCCAGGAACTTGCTGACAAGAGTAAAGAAGTGGGATTAAAAATGAACTTTCAGAAGACAAAAGTGATGTACAATACTTTTACAAGAAATGAAGATTTATCGATTGATGGAGAAAAGCTGGAGATAACAGACACGTACGTTTATCTTGGACAGCAGATATCAAGTGAGGGTCACATTGATGAAGAAATTAATCGGCGTACAAAACTTGCCTGGAGAGCATTTGGAAGAAACAGCATAATTTTCAAGAGCAATATGCCATTATGTCTTAAAAGAAAAGTGTTTGATCAATGCATCCTTCCAGTGCTTACGTATGGTGCAGAGACGTGGACCTTAACTAAAAGAGACATACAAAGGCTGCAGACAACTCAAAGTAGCATGGAGAGGTGCATGCTTGGTGTAACCAGGAGAGATAAGAAGAGGAACTCGTGGATCCGAAAAATGACAAGAGTGGAAGACATCATGATCAGAGTTAAATCCCTGAAATGGCAATGGGCTGGACATACTGCCAGAAGGACAGATCATCGATGGACAGCTGAAATTTTAGATTGGATTCCAAGGGACAGGAAAAGACCCAGAAGAAGACCACATGGGAGATGGGTGGATGAAATTCGAAAGTATGCAGGGGTGACATGGAGGAGACTGGCACAAGACAGACCGTTGTGGAGGAAACTTGGGGAGACCTTCGTCCAGCAGTGGATAAATAATGGTTGACAATGATGATGATGATGATATATTAAGAATATTGGAAACTGTATCCAGTTGCTTTTTGAAGTACTGATCTTGTAAAATCTATATGAACCACAAATTTTCGATGAGGGTTTTGTGAAACAATACGAGATGGTGTGCTCCTTCTTCCCCTCCTCCAGGGCCACCGGTTTTCATTGTTGGCCTCACCATTGCTTATCAGGTGCAATCCTATGGGTGCTCAACTTCTCTTTGACCCCCCCTTTACCCCCCCCTCTAAATAAGCAGTTAGAACACATGGCGAGTGCAACCTTCCAAGATTTTAGAGAACTTGGATAAATGTATATGAATTCTTGGAATTAAAAGGAATTTTATTATACAAAGTGATTTTTTTTTTGTTAAATTTCGTTTTGTACTGTTCTGTGAAATAGAGGGAGTCCTTTGAGCGATGTCTAAGAGAGTACCACAGAGACGCCATTTCCGCAATTATACTTTAAAAAGATAGATAGATAGAGAGAGATTTCTTGTCAGGTTATCAAAAAATTCATTACCAGCCTTACGAAACGAAAATCAAAAAATGATAAATATTTAAAAAATAGTGACGTAAGTGACGTAAATAAAATGTTTTAGGTACATACGTACAGTATGTACCTAAAACATTTTATTTTACTGGGATTAACATAGTCGACGTGAGGTAAAATCAGCATGAACGTAATTTTTTGGCCAAATTTCTGGCAAGCATTTCAAAGTTCTACCCCCACCCTCCCCCTCCCCCGCTCGTTAATAGTCCCTCTAGTTCTGACCTGCTGGCGTTGCCACTGCTTCTTACAACAATATTACACTACGATTAGTGCCAGCATAAATTCTAAATTCCAACAGCCAAGGGAAAAAACTTGAGGGACGTCATTGTGCTCGAGGAATGTGGTGCCATCTAGTTTTCGAAAACTCAGAGTTTTTCTGTAGTGTCTTGCGAAAGTCAAGAATGAAAGAGGGTTACTTGGTAATTATCGGAGTCATGAATCAATATTTTGTTGCAGGCTATTTATTCTCAGTGCATATTTTCATCTCGAATGCATTCAAAGTGAGATTTTTCGTGGAGCGTTGACATCCGTGACAACACTGCTATTTCGTTTAGGAGTATGGGGTCATTCGGTCAGTTTTATTAAATAATTGACACGAAACAGTAAAACTATGTTAGTAATCCCATTTACTGGCGTAATAATAAAAATAAACGTTTCCAAGCTTTCGCATATCCAGATGTTTTTTCAACGGGGATTCGAAGGTAGACGGAAAACTAGAATCTGAATAATAGAAAGCTTCAGCGTTTATTTCTAATTTTTCGCCAATAATCGAATTACTAATATAGGTTTGCTATTTCGTGTACAGTTCCACGTTATTAATTGGATATTTGCTTCTTAAACACTGTGCCGAACAAACGTTGTCCAACTGTTGTCAGCACATTGGAAACAGCATACAGATTTAAGATCAGTTATGATCAGGAAAACCGGAAAGTAAAAATCTTGTGAAGGAGGGGCACGGAGTGGTAAAGTTGATGTTTACCTCATCGTTTTTATAAAAGAAACATTTTTGTTGTTGTTGTTTTTTCTTGAAAATACTGGAAGAGCACAGGAAAGTTCCAAAACCTTCCGGTTCCTGTGTTTTTCATGCATCATTTTGAACATCGCGTTATTTTCTTCGACGGTAAGCTGAAGCCACGAACTTTTCGTAAGCTAAAAATCGAACTTTTTCTGTAAAAATTTTTACAGAATGGAAAATGTGTCTCAAAACATTAATCCTCCACATTCGCCGATTTCACCAAGTTATTAGGAGCGGACTTAAAGAGGCTGAGCATGAAAGGAAAATATTTCTGCCTCTCGGTCAGGATAAAAGTAAAAAGAAAAAAATGTGAAAATGGTTAACTACGAAATGCGATGCAAGTTTTAATACCTTGAAATGCAGTTATAATTGCTCATGAGCAAATAAATAAGAAAAAGCAAATATTTCTACTAAATATTAATCACAAAAAATATAATTTCCTTTTTCTCAACGTGTGTCCCACTTTGGTGGTGCAGTGGAAAGAGCGCTTGCCTGTTTTAGATGTCGAATCCCTTCCTCAACAAATATACTCATTTTGTATTTTTGTAATGTGCATTGTTGTAATGTTCATGAAACATACTTTCACATTTGGACATCACAAACAAAAAGAATACCTAGTTATTAAAAAAATATTCTACACATCTTATTTCTCCACGTTATAATTGGCAGGCTTTCCTACAGTAATAATATAGTTACCATAAACAAATTAATAACAAGAAACTATTCACTATACACCAACATACTCAAAATAGTACAACTGTACTAGTGATCCGAATTTCTTGCCGTAGAATATAAATCAAAGTTACCAAGCTTTCGCACATCAACCAGATGGATTTCTCAAGGAAGGTAGACAGCAAACTGAATGATAGAACGCTTCAACAATTTGAACGCGGCTACCATGTCTGTCTGTCTGTCTGTCTGTCAGCTGCCTACAGAAGAAACTATATTGAGCGTAGTTTTTTTGAAATTTGGCCGAAACCTGCAGAGGAACCTTAGGGTGTGCACCTTGGATCCCTATTTATTTTATAAATTCAGATTTGCAAAACTTTAATTAATTTAACTAGTTTCAAAGCTTTCAACCATTGTTGAAATTTGATCTCGAATATGATGTGTAATAAGCTCATGTAACAATAATAGTTCATTTCCCTTTTGCCTAAAAAAATTTAATTACACTCTTGTGGAACAATATTTCATTACATTTTGCGTTAACGCAATAATATTTCATTGCACTATTGTGTAAACTGCAAGAACCTCACGTCAAACGTGATAGAAGCATCAATATTAATATGTTGAGCAAAAATACCTGGGCTATGTTTCGAAGTGTTTCGTGAATCCTTATGCCACTGTTGTCGGTACCGCTGGTCCCATTGTGTTACTACGTACTATAAATCGTTCCAAGCTATTTCTACGGAAACATTCTGAGTAGGTTTCGCCAACCTTTGTTTCAAATTTGACATAACGCTTGACATTGAAAATTTATAGTTTGATCTTGCTATTTACTGTATTAGACTTCCAAAGAGTTGCGTGTATCTTTCAGCCGCAGTTGACGGTAGGTTCGTTTCCGTTTCAGACAGCATCTCGCTGTGTGTTATTACGCGCTATAAATACTGTAGTTCCATTATTAAAAAAAAATAGCAACGCGATTCTTTTAGAGAAAAATATATTTCAATGAAATGTAAATAGAATACGGAAAATGAAATGCGAGAGAAATGGGAATGCTTTCACATTTCATTTCTTTAAAGCTTTACATTGCTAATCTTTTCCGCGCATTCTTCCACCGTATTTTGACAATTTATTTATTTTATCTGGAGTTAATCTAGATCCACCAACACTCTAAAATGGTACAAGAAACTGATATCAACTGGCATCAAAGTTCCATGCTGTTTCATGACTGGCATCTGCAGGAGACCATGTTTTTATTCCATGCAATCCAATCGTCCCATCTGGTCTTCCATTTCAGTTTAATCTCCTACAGTTTCCTCTTCGTCTTAGTTTCCCAGTGAGTAGCAACAAGCCACGGGGTCAATCGTTAAAAGTTGTTCGACTTAGACTGCAAAACCCACGTTTTCCCCATGGTCGCACCAGGGGCGGATTGGTCCACCGGGACACCGGGACATTTCCCGGTGGGCCCCTTCCGTATATTTTGTCTCTTTCTTTCTTAAAAATGTTTTCATTTCAGTTGTTTTAAACACACAACTGAACCACAACACTTTTTTTATAAACGAAATACACATGATGTAATTATAACAAGCGGGGAAAAAACAACAACTTCTATTTTAAATTAGGGAAAAAATCCCCTCACCAGGCAAGTGCTAGAATCCCAAGTACAATAAATAGGCCATGTGTGTTTGCGAACTTCTGGGTTCACTTAGTAGTTGAGAAACGAGAATGTGTATGTTGCGGGAGGGCGAGGGGGGGGGGGTTACATGATGTTTTATATATTCCCCAAGGAAGGAATAGTTGATTTTACTCCCGTTGGTTGTAGGAGGCATTAGTGCTGTGCCCATAAGAGCTGAGTTCGAGCTCAATTTTAAGAGCCCGAATTTTATATTGCAAATTAGAGCCCGGGCCCGAACGAACCCGAAAACTCGGATTAATCTGTTTAGGCATTAAAAAAATCTCCTCTTCCAAACTTCCACTCCTTCCTTCCTCCCCGTGCAATTAACCGATGTCTTCCTCAACTGCGGAGTGGGGAAGTGATATCTACCTATTTCTATAGTTTCTTTGACCATTCATTTCATCCTGAAATGTTTCGAGGGGCCCGGCATCAGGTAAAATCGGGAGGCACAACCATTTACGTATGTTAACAGCATTGGGGTTGGGGCTGAACAGGGCTAAATTTTTTTCACTACTTTGGTTAAAGTAGTGAAAATACTCACCCATGTTTGATAAAGTTGCAGAACAATGCTAGATAATGGTCATTATGGGATGTACTGTCCACTATACGACAACACAGAATTCAGAGTGAAAGCTAATAATATCAAGAACTTATTTTGAAATAACTGTAAGATTATTTGCGGGGGTGCTCATATACGATCCCTTCCCCCCGAAATGTTCTACCTACGCAGCTCCTTGTGATAACTGATAAATGCTGCAGGTGAAGGCATTTACGGGTATATCATTTCAACATGAAGTTGCAAAATGTTTTGTTTACGTTATTTAGTAAAGTGTGTTTACAATACATAACCGCAGCATAAAACCACGTTTTGTAATTGAAATGCATACGAATATAGGATCACTAAATGAAGAATCTGTTCGCCACGATATTTAAAAGTCTTTAAATTTCTAACTGTGATTGTCCACAATAGAAAAATTACAAAAATTGTAGTACAAATAGAAAACTTTACAGTGTAAAAGTTCTGTATTTTTTTTTTTCATTTATTTAAATTTAAAAATCATGTCTTATGCGAAAGGATTTTTGGTACAACTCCAACATAATTTTGGTAGTAGCAGTTCTCTCTCTCTCTCTCAAATATTTGCTGGAATTTCTGCCCACTTCGTTGAAAATTTAAGAACTGGAAGCTCAAAGGCATGAAAATCAAGATTATTTTACGATCTGTCAAAAACGAAAATGCTGTATAAGCATTTTTTTTTAATTTTTTAATGTTCTTGCTTCAGATTTCTTAAGATAAAATTTTAAACAAATATAAATATTGAGTGTGTCCAAAATTAGAAGCTTCTCCAGCGCAATTACAAACGTACCTAACTAAACTAGGGATTTAAACCTGGTTATTCGCTTTTTCCACGTCGAATAAGTGAGTAGTTTGCCACGATAAAATATCTTGAAATTTCTAACTGTAATTGTCCACAACAGAAAAAATGCAGTACAATTTTTCTGCAGTAAAATCTTGGCATGGGACGATGAAAATTTTTCCGCAACACCCACTTCGATTTAAGGGTGACGGGTGTACTTTTTTCAAACCCCCACCTCCCAGTACTATGCTTTCCACTGTTTCCAGAGCAACTGTACTTTTTGTTTTGTTTTTTAAATAAAAAAAAGTTATTTTCAGTTGTGATACAATAGTACCGCAGAACTACAACTGAACAGGCCCATTTGCAAAAATTTTCCCGGGCCCTTTTGCGACCGCCAATCCTCCCCTGGTCAGCACCATGTTGGTTACTCTAGTGTTGGCAAAAATGAAAACCTCTTCATCTTGGTTCTAAATGGAAGAACACTCATAGTCGTCGAACTAGAGACTCTTCACGAATAAACTTATTTGCTCTGTTTTTTGTTAAAACCGAGGAAAGTCTGGAACTTACATTTTAATAAGTAGCTTGTGTTTATATTTGCATTTTGCCGCCCCGGTGGCGCTGTGGTCTAAGCTCTGACTTATGATCATTCATCCGAAATGGGTCTGGGTTCGAATCCCCGGTAAGGCTTGAATGTTGTGTTTGTCTTACGGCACTAGCTCTGTCCCTTTCCTGGAACTAGTGACCCTAAATTAGGGACGGGCGGCTGCTTATAGCCCAATGAGTTGCTCGCAGTGGTCGTTAAACACCCAATAAAAAATTTGCATTTTTTCATTAATTTCTACGAGTCCTACGTTCTGTTTCTGTTCATCGTTTATATGTAAAATGTAATATATACGGATGTTACAATGTGAAAGCCATGAGGTTTGTTTGTTTCTTAAGTATTCTACGTTAAGGGTACAGAAAGAAGTAAAATTTTTGTTCCCTGAAATTTGGAATAAGCCAAGTAGCCAGTTGCAACTAGATTAAGACTCGGAGGTGCAGTGCATGACGGCGGACTTTAAAACGCCAGGATTGGTGCCCACCAGGACCCATGAATACGTAATAGCTAAATTAAACAAATTATCGAAAACAAGAAACTGAAAAAAATCCAGAGTAAGAAACGTGGAATAGTCCCGAATTGTACAGAATGTTCAACGAAACAGCATTTTATCGTGAAGCCCTGTTAGTCTGCGTGTTAAAGTTGCTATGAGAGTGTAGAAAGGTTACAAAGAAGGCAATATTTTGTCACAGAGCCTTCGTAGTTTGCTGATGTCACAGCTGTATGAGAAACAATAACTAATTTCAGAAAGCTCGTGAAAATATTTCATAAGACATCTATTTAAAAGTGGATTGAGAATTGTGTTGAAAATTGAATAAATGAGATATAAATTAAAAGTTGAAAAGTGTGTAATGGAAATTATTACAAGCAGCTTCTCATAAAACGTTAATAAAATTGTCCACTTCCACAGTTATGGAAATTAGTTGTCAGGCAAAATTTAAAATATATGGAGAATAGCGCTGGAACTACATTTTGACAACGGGGGTGAGATATAAAGAGATTTAATTTTTTGGTCAGATCATAAAACGTATTGTACTGTTGTAAAACACGACATGATAACGTCGTTAGAACATTCTATAGATAAAACTAATATATCGATAAAATCTAAATTAATATAAATCTTGAGTTTTATATCATTATATGGTTTTCGACGTAAAACATTTTATTTTTATTATAAACGGTGCTAAAATGTATTGATGTTGACATATCCACAGTAGTATGAATTCTATAAGAACCGTAGCTCTTAGGTTATACATCAAACAATATAATATAATATTATTCCTTTCTTAGCCTCCCCTTCCATTTTCTTTCTTTTGTTTGTATTTCTTTAAAGAAAGACTGATTTTATTATACTCTTTACTAAAATAGAAAATATTCTTGCTCTTCTTTTAAAAACCAAATATATTTGAGGAATTTCAGGATAAAGAAATAAAATTCAGAGTTCTATATTGTTAACAATTAAAATAGAAAATTGTATTTAGTTTCATCAGAAGGAATTTTAAATGGAAGAAAATGAAAAAAATTAAATATTTATCGGGTTTCTGGTTACGGACATAATTAGAAGGAAGAAAAGTGAGGGGACAAATGTGGCGTTTCGCCCCCGCACGGAAGTCAGTGCGGGGGCAACTGCCCCTTCCGTCCCCATAGTTCCAACGTCACTGCCATGGAGTGTTGGTACCCTTGCATTAATATTCCCGAAAGCGTGTGAGAGAAACAATGCATATCGTTTCCGTTTCGATCGTAAATGTAAAACACCTTTTTTCACGGAAAGCATTCCGTTTTGTGCAGCGTTTGAAAGAGATATCCATATATTTAAATAATTTAGAGGTAATAGATGTTAAAAAGGTAATCTCCATTTCCAAATGCTTAAGCCAACTATTTTTTATTTGTTCCTTTATTTATTTTTCACCACTGATTTTATCAGAAATTCTTAAGGGAGTTTCTGCAGGTTTTTAAGATGTTTAATATGGCATGTAATAACCGTATGCTATGTACCCGGATGCTTGAAAATTCCGGATCACAGAGTGGGAGTATTAAGCATAGTATTTTATCTACGTATCAAAACACGAAGTACGGTACCTTATACTTCTAATCTTATCTTATACGTAACATTTCCACTTTAAGAGGACTACACCGTTCTCCAGCGGTTGCTGTGGCTTTTTTTATAAAGTGTTCGCTAACTCATTCGCCAAATTCAATTTTTTTAGCCAAATGTAATCTGAAGTATCGCCAATGTTTTCACCAGTTCTTTGTATCCATCGCCAAAACGATTTATTTTCTTTTTTCGAAAATTGCGAAGAATGCGAACGGCGGCGAGACCCCTGCTTCCCTTTGCTGTTCCTTTTGGAACGTCGCTGCAAAATCTGAATGCTCCTTTAAACAATGCTCGAATATTTGCTTGCAAGTATTAGAGTCCTCAGGGTTGTGAAAAAATGAAATGTGTAATAAATGGCGTTATATCACTTAGCATGGTTGAAACACAGTAAACTCCAGTAGATTTTGGAGTGACCGGGTAGCAGTGTCTCAAGAAATGACTGCTTATTGTTCAAGAGAAGATTGGCTCTTTTAACAGTGTCCCAAAATTTTTTGCCGTGACAGCTTATTGTTTAAGAGAAGATTGGCTGTTTTAGCAGTGTCCCAATTTTTTTTGCCGTGACTGCTTATTGTTCACGAAAAGATTAGCTCTTTTAGCAGTGTCCTAAGAAATTTTGCCGTGACTGCTTATTGTTCAGAAGATTGGCTCTTTTAGCAGTGTCCCAAGAAATTTTGCCGTGACTGCTTATTTATTGTTCAAGAGAAGATTGGCTCTTTTGTTTCATGTGGATTTCGAACCGGCTGAATTAGTTCGTCATCCGCCAATACATCAGTCACTCAAACTATCCAACTACATTGCCTTCTTAATTTTGTAAGAAATCTTTCAAACAGCAAAACTATTTTCTTAATCGTGTTCTTTTTGCCTTTAAAACGACCTTGATGAGATAACGAATCGAAAGACACAGCGCAAGGCTATATCTTTCGCCATCCTTTCTGGCTCTTCACCTGAGTCCACGAATATATTGCGTGCTTAATGACATCGCTGGATTAGAAAGTAGTAATTGTACTTCTGTTGAAAAATGGTGAAAATCTTTCAAATACGTGGATACAATGTATTGGATTGGTGCGAATGAAATGTCCGGCAAAGGACCAGCACACGTGTGTGTGTGTGGGGGCGAAAACGGAAAAGTAGAACAACTTACTTAGGCAAAATAATCCCCCTCGGCATGGAAACATAGTTGCCATCTGTCCGGCAAGGCCATGATCCCGGAACGGAAACAGTTTTGTGACTGGGACCCGAGGAAGTCATCAACTGCACGTTGAACCTTGTTGTCTGTTGTGAACTGTTTCCCAGACAGGAAGTGATTCAGACGACAAAACAGATGATGGTCTGTCGGAGACAAGTCCGGGAAATAGGCAGAATGAGTCAGTGCTTCATAGCCCAAGGCACTCTGTGTCAGCATCGTTCGTTGAGCCACATGAGAGCGGGCGTTGTCCTGTAGGAGAAGAGCACCATGTCTGTTGACCAAAGCCGGTTGTTTCTGTAGCAATTTCCGGTGTGTCTGGTGCAATTCAGCACAATAATGTTCTGCAGTGATGGTTTGGTCCACAGCCGGGATAATTCATCGGAGATTCTTGCCAAGAAACTCCGATGAATTATCCCCGCTGTGGACCACCAGGCAAGGGGCATCATCTTCTTGGTGTGCAGGGGTGGCTTAAGATGCCGTCCAGCAGGCTGTGCTTTGCTTAACCGTTGTGCAGATCATTTCCGATTATCATAAAGGACCCACTTCTCGTCGCAGGTGACGATTCGATGTAGTAGAGGCTCCTGTTTATTCCTGGTAAGCAGCGACGTTCAGACTTCCAAACGCCTAGTCTTTTTGGCAGTTGTCAACTCATGCGGCAGCCACATGTCCAGTTTTTTTACCTTTCCCAGCGCAGCCAGACGCCGAACAACTGTCGTGTGCTGGAGACCTTCCTCGGCCGATATCTCATGACACGTTTTTTTGGGGGTCTGCTTCATCCACACGTAACAGAACATCGTCAGAAACAGAAACAGGTTGGTGACCACGGGCTTCGTTTTGCAGGTCTGTATCTCCGTTTCAAAACTTCACAAACCATAGCCGAATGATTCGTCCGTTGACTGTATTCTCCCCAAACGCTTTGTTAACGTTTCAAGCGGCAATTCCTGCAGAATGGCCCAGTTTAGATTCATACAGGAAGATGAATCTCAAATCCGGCGTCTGCATGTTTCCTTTTGCAAGCCACGTTATATCCAAACAAACCACGCCTGAACCTTGTTCTTCAGAGCAGATCCGATCATATGTAGAGGATTTTAGGAAGGGAGTGTCTGCTCCCAGGTCTTGAACAACCCTTAGAAATAGGAAGCTAGGAGATTTGGGCTAGAAACCCCGATAGGAGAGTGACACGGAACCGAGGTAGAAAGGGGAAGGAAGACGCCCTTATTTATTTCCGGGGAGGCCAGTACCCGGGTCCGACGGCTTAACGTGCCCATCCGACGCACGGCGGGTGTTTAGTGGTTCGAACGTTCGTACCTGCCCAGGTTCGAACCTGAGGTAATCTCCATGGCAGTCACGAACGCTGACTACTAGGCCACCTGTGGCCCGATCCTTGTTCTTCTGATCTGATCAGATCATATGTAGAGGATTTTAGGAAGGGAGAGTCTGACCCCAGGTCTTAAACAACCCTTAGAGATAGGAAGCTAGGAGATTTGGGCTAGAGTGCACGATAGGAAAGTTACACGGAAGCGAGGTAGAAAGGGTGAGGAAGACGCCCTTATTTATTACAGGGGAGTCAGTTCCCGGGGTCCGACGGTTTAACGTGCCCATCCGACGTACGGCTGGTATTTAGTGGTTCGAACCTGCGCTTATCTCCGTGGCAGTCACGAACGCTGACCACTAGGCCACCCGCGGCCCAACCTTGTTCTTCATACACGTGCTAGCTCTTTATAGTAACTCTGTGACGTAATACCCGCAACACTTGTGGGTGGTTGCATTCCACTGTGGTGGGGGCCTGTCTCTACTGCTCGTTCGCGCCGGACATTTCATTCGCACCAACCCAATAAATAGACAAAGTCATCGTTCTTTCCACGTTTATCTTTAACACCCAGCAACCGAAATTTTTTTACCCGGACACCGCTGGGGTTCGATTCCAGCGGTGTCCGGAAAACAATTTTTCGGTTGCTGCGTGTTAAAGATAAACGTGGAAAGAGCGGTGACTTTGTCTATGTATTTTGTACTTCTGTCATTGATAAGTTTACAAAGTAAGAGTAAACTGTTGTGGCCTTCCATGCTCTCGATCACACCTTTATAAAAATTCAAAAAAATGTTGCTAAATCGCAGTTTGGTACGGGAGTTAAATTCACGTGCTGCCTTCTGCTTTCTGGGTCTTCCGAAATTGTTCCTTACTCGAAGATACAAATGCATAGTGAAGCCTGTCAAGAAAAATTTCTTAATGTATTTTTATGCACTATTTTTAGCTTTGTATTCAGCAAGAAGGGCTGAAACATGGGTTTTAGCACATTCTGGTTCTAACACGAGATGCGATCGTGTAGCATTTGCAGATAATATTAACAGAATTCTTCCTTTTTGTTTTCTTTAAATTCTGAAACACGTGTATTGGTGGTGCTAGCAAAGTTAGATAAACACCGGCAAAAGCGAATTTCTCATCGGCCTGGCAATTCTGGTCTTGCAATAAATCATTATTTGCAGTTTGTCCACAGTCTGTAACGGCAGCATTACGATTGGCTGATCTGTTCACCAGGTATGTCAAGCTTTTTAATCACGTGATCAGTTTTGAAGTGTGCGCTGTAGGTTTCACAAACAACACGTAGATCCATTCTTCTTATTAAAAAAAAACAGAAAAAATTGCTAACGTTCCATTACCATGAGAACAAACATGGTGGTACATTCTAAACGTTTTATTACACATCGTTAGACGTTCAGGCTACGGAGCTCAGATTTGCGCGAAGATTGTCCCTGATCTAGAAGCTTTTCAGCTCCGGTAGCCGAGTGGTCAGAGGTGTAAACTTTTGGCCAATTGTCCAAGGTAGCTGGGCCCAACCTCCGGTTGAGGCACTGAGCAATAATAAACTCATCATTTTCGGAAAAATTGAACTTTAAAAAGCAATAATGCCGCTCTCCACTTTGCCGCAAAAATAACTATATAAAGGTCACGGAAAGGGTGCAGTTTTTAACAAGGGCAAATTAAGTAACGATTTCCAGTTTCAATTTTGCTTTAATAACAAAATGTTCACACCATATTTCATATACAATTGGGAAACGAATTTCCCCAAAGAAATAATTATTCATAAATGCATGGTAAGCATTGTAATGCTATTATTGGCATATTTTCACTGTATTCCATGTAACTACTTCCTTCAGAAAACTTGCAAATTTTTATCGTCCTTGAGCGGGAATTGAACCCGCACCTCCGGATTTCCGATTCCGGTTGAGCATGCTGAAACCGGTTGTTCATGCTAGACCGATTTAGGGGAAATCGATTGAGCATGCTCAAATTGGAAATATTTCCGATTCAGCTCGAGGAGCATGCTCTACCGGATATCGGGAGGTGCAGGTTCGATGAAAATTTTCTGAAGGAAGTAGTTACATGGAATACAGTGAAAATATGCCAATAATACATTCCATATTTCACCTTCCCTTATCCTTAAATTTCCAGTGTATGAATAATTTCGAAATATTTAAGTGCGAAAATAATTTAGTTGATGTATTGATTGTAGTAGATGAAATCATTTCAAGAGTAATGACACATTTACGGTCTAACTATCGATTATATACCCAGATATTTTTGAGTTTCATATTTTTTTATTCTATAATTTCTTCAGTAATAATTGAATTAAAGCTACAGTAGTAACAAATTTGTTTCAAATGATCATATGTAGAGGATTTTAGGAAGGAAGTGTCTGACCCCAGGTCTTAAACAACCCTTAGAAATAGGAAGCTAGGAGATTTGGGCTAGAGTGCCCGATAGGAAAGTGACACGGAAGCGAAGTAGAAAGGGGAGGAAGACGACCTTATTTATTACCGGGGGCCAGTACCCGGGGTCCGGCGGCTTAACGTGCCCATCCGACGCACAGCGGATATTTAGTGGATCGAACCTGAGGTCCTTTCCGTGGCAGTCACGAACGTTGCCTACTAGGCCACCCGCGTCCCAAATTTGTTTCAAAATTATTATAGCGCAGTATGTATAATAGTTTCCCAGAAATTAAACTGGTTACATTTTCTTTGACAGTTTTCATATTTCATTTCCTATCTATGATCTAAGTTCCTTATTAGGTGCATAAACATTATTTTCAACATTCTTCATTCTGTATTAAATTTGCTGAAGCCTGTAGGGCTTGTTTGTTGTAGGACACGGTTTGAACAGACCTGTGGTATCACTGTATTTTAAGTAGAAGTGTTGGGATTGTGTATCCTGGGAAAACGTTCAAAAGTCCTGGAATTCTGTGATTAAAGAAGACAGTGAACCACGTCATGCGGTGCGATGAATCAAACAATGTAAACAATACCTCAGTCCGGGGCCAAACATGAGGTACTACTACTCGATAACCTCGATTGCAAGTGAAACAGCTGAGAAAAGCCCTTCTTCATTAAATGAGATCGAATTCCCGAAAGTAATGCGAAGACTGACATCTTTTTCCGCATTCCATATCATATTGAATTGTGTTTGCTGTAAATACCCTTTTTTTCTTTACGACATATAACTAACGTTTCGTGTGGTAACTAATTATGACTCCAGACAAGGTATTTTAACAGAAAGATTTCTGTTTAACATATTCATTTTTTGAATTCCGTAAGCGTTGTGTGCTATACGGCCCGTTTTTCAATAATGTAGAATTATTTTTAATTATTGTATTTCTTTGTCTACATCTTCGAATAAAAATGGCACGACGGCTAATTATTTATTATATCCTAATCAAATGACACAGTTTGTTTTTACATTTATTTGAATTATTGAGGATCACTAAATGATGCCGTAACGGTGAAAAACAAAGAAACCATAACCCCAAAAATTGGGGATGGGAGGGGAGGGGGTAGGGCAGGAATAAGTGTAAAATGATGTTTTTCTTTGAGGGGGAGGAGAATTCTTGGAAACAGTTTCTCCGTGAATGTCAGGAAATCTATATACGTATTTTATGTGCATAACAAACATTGTTTTTTTTTTTGTAAGGCATTGCTCTTTAAACCACTGCTGTTAATAATCGATGACGAACGGTCAAGCGTATTTTTGTTGACAAGACGCTAAATTTTCTGAGAAGGAAGTCCTCTCTTTTGTAACAAATTCTTTTAAATGTCACAGATCTTTTTACTGATACATGAACAATGGTGAAAATCTTCCAAATACGTGGAGAGAATGTAAATAGACAAAGTCATCGCTCTATAAAAGTTTTTCTTTGATTAACACACAGCAAACGAAAAAATGTATTTCGACACCGCTCGGATCGAACTCCAGATCTCTCGATAACTAGCCGAGTGCGTTCGCTTTACGCTACGGTTCCAACAATCTGCGCTATGTGTGTTTATCTATCAGCATCGGACTTCACAAATCCGTAGGGATGGGCTCAGCAACTGAGCCTGTGTTAATAAAAGAAAAACGTGGATTGAGCGATGACTTTGTCTATTTACATGAACAATGTGATATAATGAGTTTTCTACATTGATAGCATGATTTTTCTTCTTCATAAAAACTAATCACAACCAAATCTAAACCGTGAATATGAAAAAGGCCGTCCAGAAAGTGCAAGGTCATGATATTAGAGTTCCCTCCTTTTGTGACGCATTTTTATATTACACGGACTGATACGTCGATGACATGTTTGACGTCACACTAGACAGCGTCCAATTGGAAGACTTGGTTTCCTTCCGAGTGACGCCATTAAAAGAGGAAACTCACGTCTCTTATGTCATGGCCTTGTATTTTCTAGACGGCCTTGGTTCAATTGTGTGTGTGTGTTGTTGTTGTTGTTGTTTTCTCTTTGAACTACGTAGCGACTACATTAAGCCTTCTACTCATATTTGCCTTCCCATCGCATCCTTGCCTTAGCATTTAAATTTTCTAAAGATGGAGGTAGTCTGGGAAGGGAGGCACGAGGGCACATGCCCCTCCGTGCTCTCCTTCCCAGACGCTACGGCTATGAGAAAACCTCACATGTTCCCACTGTCTGCAAACACTGCATCTGCTCTTTAAAATAAAATGTATAAGTATGATGAAGTTAAAGGTGTCATCTTTCTCAAGTGCAATGGGATTCTTTAAACTAATTCAGAAATTTTTTTGCATTAAGGAAAAAATATCTCGTGCTGTGCTTTTTCACAGTTGCCCTTTTTTTAAGGGCAATTGTTACTGTAAAAGGGGGAGGGGAAAGCGATAAAATATGGTAATGTGGGTGTATTTATTCCCTTCTGTGAAGAATGCTGTTCATTTCCATTCGGGCAGGGTAGAAACAAGCGCTTTCGTTATGCTGAATAAGCCAAGAATGTGCCTCAGTGATTTTGAATAAAGTCGAAGCAAATTCTGTTCGCTCTGGTGTGCATAGAGGCACGTAAATATGCATTTCAGTTTTTTTCGAAGCCAAGTAACAAAGAATTGTAACATTCGAGTTTATTTCCGTGCGATTTATAGGAGCACCGTGGAAACAATTTCTTTGCCGAATATTCTGCTTACACTCAAAGAGCCGTTAAGAATGTGCGTTGTTGTGTGAAGGTGCAGAATATACGAGCTGAAGCAACTGTCACGAGCAGAAATACTCATCGTCATTTCTGGATTGATAATTACTTGCCACAGAATTTTAAGATGTCCGAAGCTACTTATATCAGCTTATAAACAAAATAGGTGCAAAGTTAAAAATGCAAAACATTATGTGTATACACTGCATATGTAGTGAGGAGAAAACTAAGTGTTCAAAATACAGAAAAAAAGAATGAAATCTACCTTTATCCACAGCTTATGGCTCGTAATTGATTACGAAGTGTGAAAAAAAGGATAAGACTGAAGCTCTTTATACACACACACACACATACACACACACTCTCTCTCAATGAATTTGCTTTGGGCCCAAAGCTGACAATTTTAGCATTTCTTTTTAAGTAGGACTCCGCGGATAGTATGGAGCGACTTACGGCCTACCGCCTGTGACAAAAATAGGCCCCTATTGAAATCATTATAGCGTTAAAAATACCTGCCGCACACTAATCGTTTTAGCATATTCGTAAACAGCATTCCAATCCGCGGACTACGCAATATATCGTGTAATAAACGCTCCCCTCGCTCCCTGTGTGCGGGGGAAGTGATGCAATATTTCTGGGTGTGCCGCCGCGTTTGACTCAGTTTATCTCGCCAACCGTGACCGCAACACGATTGTGCGTGGTATCGTTTTAAAGCTCTCGACGAGATCTATTCAAATATACGAAGAACATTTAGCAGTGGTTTGAACTGCACATTAAAAAAATGTTCTTGTGAACCGGTGAAAACTTTTGACAGTATCACGGTTTATCTGGACAACCGTGAGTACAAAACGACTGTGCGTGATATCGCTTTAAAAGTTCTCGACAAGATCTATTCAAATATTTATAAAGAACATATCGCAGTGGTTTAAAATAAAATAAAAGAAAATGTTCTCGTGTGAACGGGCTAACATTTACGACAATGCCGCGGAATTAGCAGAATGAACGTAAGCAAAAGTGGAGAAAATCAAAACGAGAGGCAAGAGCAAGTGATGAGGAATGTAAAGAAGTCCAAGAAGACCGAGCACCACATTGGGTAATTCGTGTATCGATCTGCTTTGTGTTCGCAATTTATCCACCATTATTTGTAAAAATTATGTAATTTACTTTTCATATCATAGAACTGTGTTGGCTATAACGAATTAAATAAACGCTTCGAAACCATACTCGACTAGATAATTTCAACTCTCCGATCTGCAAGTCGTAGTTCTACGTTCCAAACTGACGGCTCAATCACAACTGAGCCTCCCTGGGTTTCTTTTATTGAAAAAAAGGTTCAACAAGGATTTGCGTAATCATAGTTTCAGTCTTCTCCACAGCTGACTTAGCACCTTCGTTTTCATATTTCTCTTATTATTTCGTTTCGCATCACTTGCATTATTTTTCTCCATTTGACCTGTGTGCGCATTCACGACTCAATTTTTGGATTAATTCACAAATAACTATTGTCACCTACGGTAAATCTTTCCCAACAGTAGTAAAGTAAATCCTACGTAAAAAAATTCGATGTAACGAAAAATGGGCATCGGAAGTAGTCAAAACCATTGTTGAAATCTGTTTTTTGAATACCGCCCCTCCCCCTCATGAAGTGACTTAACAATAGTAAATTTCATTGTTACTTAACAGTATATTTTACTAAACTATCGCCTAACAGTATTTCATCACGTTTTACATGAACGTAACAGTGTCTCGCAGGAATCTGCGTAAATTACGAGAACCTCGTGCTAAATGTGCTAAAAGCTATTACAAAAATGCATTTTTGATGCTATGAAAATGGTGTGTCGTAGAAAAATTTGGCTTCCTCTCGATCCCCCCTCCCCCCCCCGGACCTTTTTTTCTGTGGGTTTAACGACCACTGTAACCAGCTTAATGGGCTATGAGCAGTGGTCAGTCCCTAATTTAGGGTTATTGGTTCCAGGGAAGGAAGAGAGAGCCATTTCCGCGAGACAAACACAACATCCATGCCTCATAGGGATTCGAACCTAGACCCAATTTAGACGAGCCAGCGCTTAGATCTCCGCGCCACCGGGGCTGCCCAAGGAGAGTTCCCTGCTACTGAAGAGAGCTTTAAAATGATTTCTAACACGATGGAGCGTATCCTGTAGATATCATAGACCAAACGTTACCCATCCCTCTCACTAACACACTTGCGATTCAGCTTTTCTTTCTATCTTGTGGACAGATCTTAACTTGAGTATGAGCAGATGGGCTTTCCTAGCTGCTGTACATCGCATTTCATCGGTGTTAGGGTCGTTTTTTACATTCGTCTAAATCTGAATATTATATAATAATAAAATTAAATATTTTTGAAAAACTAAACAGTCGAAATAGTTACGGAAGTCATAACAAAAGTTCTGAACACTGTCCATTTTTGAGAAAAGTGTGAAGTAACGGAAAAAACTTACCTTATTGCCGTTCAATGTGCTCTCTCCTTCACTGTTATTGACAGCTTGCCAGCGGTGAAGTAGGTCCTGGATACCCCGTAGTACGCCATCTTTGTTCAGTTGTGGTATTATTCGGGTCACGTCCAATGACAGTTCGTCCAGCGATTCGCAGCGGATGCCACGGAGCCGATTTTTTAACTTTGGGAAAAAATCATTCGGGTCACGTCCAATGACAGTTCGTCCAGCGATTCGCAGCGGATGCCACGGAGCCGACTTTTTAACTTTGGGAAAAAATCAAAGTCGGGTGGACTGAGATCAGGGATGTATGGTAGGTGAGATAAATTTTACCAGTCATATTTCGACAAAGTTTCCATACCACGCTGCACTATGACACAATGCGTTGTCATGCCGCAAGATCATTCCCGCTTCCAACAAGTTGGGGCGATTTTGACGAATTTTCGTTCTCCACTTTGTCCTCAGAAAGTTACAATAATATTGTGCGTTGACATTTGTCCTACCGGCACTCGATCAGGGACCACAGCACCCTGAGCATCGTACGCAAAAATCATCATTTGCTTCACTTTGGATTGTTGCCGACGACACTTTGAGGGGCGTTAGGAACTTGGATGCCTCTATTCCGATGATCGTGACTTCAGTTCCGCCATAGTTTAATAAGTATTTACTTTTATGAGTCGCATATCTTCTTTCATGGTTTTACGAAAATAACATTCAGTAATCCACCTACCTAAGTACCGCTCAATGTCATTATGTTTTAGTTCCACTTAGTATGTACCTGACAGTGGCTTGGTGTGGTCGTGTGGTCGTGAGTGACGCAAATAAAAGTCGTTTTATTTCACACACACAAAGATCTTGGAATGCGAAAGACACATAGCATAAATAATCTACAAAGAGAACCAAGGTGCTCTCTCCACTTCTTTTTATTTTTTTTTAGTTTTTGTTCTTTTTATTGCTGCATCGATTTTGTTTCTTCGAGTATTGAGTGCCATCACGATTTTCGTGGTCGTTTATTACTGCTGCACCTCACAGCTGCTCATGAGAATCAAGGAGACGTCACAGTTTAGTTCTTGTCTGCGTTAGTCGTTAAATGCATTGTAGATCGTTGGTTAAGTTTCATTCATGGTAGAAATGTAAGGCATAAATTGAACACGAATTAGTTAAGAAAGAAAGATTTCGTTGACGAGTAACCTATGGCATTTAACATTAAAAAATAATTCACTGATGCCAAAATCCACTTAGTTTTCACAGCGAACAATTTACTAGGTGTAAAAATTCTTCCGAAAAGGCTTGAGTTATAACTCCTGAATTTTTAGAACAAAGCGCAACAAGAACCGAATTTTCGAAAATCATTACACCGAACGTTCTAGAGGGTCGAAGAAAGATTTCGTTGACGAGTAACTCATTTCTACGTCAAAAACGCGTATTGACCGGAGTTGTTGAAATGGGATCAGCATAAATCGAATGAATAGATATCCGTAGTGGCGCAGTGGTCTAAGCCGTGGCTTATGACCATTCGTCCGAGTTGAATCTCGGTTCGAGCCTCGATGATTAATGGATGTTGCGTTTGTCTTACGGCACCGGCTCCCTTCCTTCCCTGGAAACAGTGGCCCTATTTTTTTTTTATTGGAGGTTTAACGACCACCGTGAGCAACTCAATGGGCTATAAGCAGTCATCCGTCCCTAATTTACGGTCACTGGCTCCAGTGAAGGGAGAGAGCCACTGCCGTAAGACAAACACAACATCCATGCCTCACCGGAATTCGAACCGGGCCCACTTTCGGACGAATAATCAGAGGCCATCGCTTAGACCACTGCGCCACTGGGGCGGCGCTGTAAACTAGGGACGGGCTACTGCTCATAGTCCATCGAGTTGCTCACGGTGGTCGTTAAACCTCCACTCAGAAAAAAACCAACAGAGATCTTCGTAAAACTGTGGCAATGAGAGATTATAAGAATCGACCAATGAATACAACTTGCTGTCAGTTCACACAAGGTTAATCTCATATAAAATTCGTTTACTGTTTTTTTTTTGTTTTTTTTTTGTGGCGTCACGTATGTGATTCTTACCGCTGAAGTCAAAAGAATTATGTGAATCCTATCATGAAACGCGACTTCCCATACAGGGAATTTTAGTTCTGGGTGCGTGCCGAATTTTAGCGTAAAATATTAAAACTGACTACTGTGGTATCTCGTTTGGATTGTTTTAACACTGTATTGTTATTGTGTTTAAAAAATGGTTAGACAGCTGTAATGTTTTTTAATTTCATAATTTTTACTTAAAACATTACCTGTCGAACTATCGGTGGTTTTTGAAACACTGGAACTTCTTAATGTTATGCTGTTGATAGCTAGCACGAAATCCTTAACTGCACAATTAAAAATATTAGGGGACCTAACGGCCAGAAAAGAGTCGTTTTTAACTTACAAAGACCACTGTCTTAATTGTCTTCAAGGTACTTCAGCTCAATAATTCATCAAAGATGATTATCAGCAGCCTATTAGTTAGCAGCTCTACTTTTCAATAAAAGCAACAAACTGAACTCTGGTTCTTGAGATTTCAAAATATCTGAACAAAATAAAACTTCATCCATTATGTATCTAGTCTTCAAGGTGTGAAAACAGGAATTTGTCTTTGACGACAATCAAAGTCGCGTCTCCTCGCTCCGGAGTGAGTTGCTCTTACCGACTAAGCTACACCGACGGAATCTATCGTTGCAGATTTATCGTCTTGACACGTGATTCACCTTTGTACTACGTTAGAAAGGTGCAACGCTAATCTACCTACTCTTTACGCTATTCGCTCCATACATCATATATATCGTTCTTATCTTGTCGAAACCTAACCTCAAGATTGTTGTCACATAACATTCATTTATGAGTGAGAAAAATATAAAGCTAAGGTTGAGACGCTTAAGGAGATTGAACTCAAAATTTAGATAGGAAAAGAAACTAAAAATTAAATTTATATAAATTGGACTATATAGGTCATACAGTCATGAGCCACAATATTATGATCACGTATAACTAATAGCGTGTTGGGCCACCTTTCGACGGGATAAACTCTTGCACGAAGCGTAGTATCGACTCCAATAGACGGCGAAAGGAGTCCTCAGGTATTCTGTACCAAATAGATAGAATGAATAAAGGTATGCCTAGGCCGGGTTTATTTTTTTATCAGTTAAGTGAAAATCTCCGCGTTCAGGCTGGGCCTGTACTGGAATGCATAGCATTTTGCACCTAGATTAAGGAAAAGCGTTTCAACTCACGAAACGAAGATTGCAAATTAAATAATCACATGGCGAAGATTTCTGATGAAATCAAAAGCATGTAACTGCATTCACCACCGGATGCGTTGATTAAATACAGCTGAAATCGAAAAGGTGGGTTGTAAGGGATGAGAATCTGAAATGTGCCAGTTTATTTCATTAAGTGTTGAAATTAAATTCCGCTTTCATTTCATTGGCTATCAGAGATGGAAACGGGCCAAAAATTATGGACCCAGACCCGACCCGGACCTGGACTTTACATAATTCGACCCGACTCGGATCTGTAACTGACCCGACCCGGACAAATATGCTTTGAACTATAGTACTATACATACAGGGCGTTCAAAAAATCTCTCCGTAGTGGACATCTTAGGTTATATGGGAATCAAACAAATGCATTACAGGAACGTGCATATAATTTACGCTTTCCAACTGTAGGTTGAAGAAGCGCGTATGCTCCAGCTTTGTCCGTCTGTCCGCTCGATAACTCGCGTAAAAATAGTTCGATTTCGATGAAATTTTAGTAAATGATAGTGGATCACCTGAGGACGAACCCTATTGAAAATGGGTGAAGTGGGGTTAAAGGTCAGGACATTGGGGGGGAATGCATTCCATTGCCCTTATGCGTTATAACTTACGTAAAAATGCTTCAATTGAGACAAAGCTTTGAATGTTGTCCCGGAAGTATACTTTACCGGTTCTGTTGAATATCATCGAAATGGGGTCAAACGTCGGGTCATAGGAGCGAGATTTATTCTACAACCATTATCCTCATAACTTGAGTAATGATTTCTGGTATGTTAGAAAGCGTATCATAATCAATGCATTGCATGATTTTATTAACTTGTTTACTCATTTACTTTTTTTTTTTTTTTTTGATTGGAGGTTTAACGACCACCGTGAGCAACTCAATGGGCTATAAGCAGTCGCCCGTCCCTAATTTAAGGTCACTGGTTCCAGGGAAGGGAGAGAGCCAGTGCCGAAAGACAAACACAACATCCATGCCTTACCAGGATTCGAACCCGGACCCCTTCGGACGAATGATCAGAGGCCATCGCTTAGACCACTGCGCCACCGGGGCGGCACTCATTTACTTACAGTAAGAGTTGAAACTGTCGTCCTTCATTTGCAAGACATAACCTAACTGTTTACACATGTTTTTAAACACATCTGCTAGAGTCAAAAAGTCCCTCCGCCGTAATGTTAAGGCTGTTCCACCTAATTTTGATGGCGTTAAGTCAAAAGTCAAATTTTTTGAATTAACCAACTTTTTGTATGTTTAATTTCAATTTTTGTTTTTTCCTTGATAACATATCAAGTTTCAGAATATGTTTCACACCACCAATTTTCGCAAGTTTATGATGAGCTGAAAGTTTCCAAAATGTGGATGTTGTTTTCGTCATTGCCCCTCAGAAGGAAGGGACACTTTTCCTTCTGAGGACACTATTCCTTCATATTGCATGACAAATCAGTTTTCAGTCCGCGTGCAGCAGTATCGAGCACAAAATTCCACATCGCGCATTTCTCCTTGGAGAAAAAAAATCTTTTTGCTTTTCAAAAATAGAACGGAATTAAAACCGGGTCGAAATTGGGTCAGGAACTCCTTGACCCGACCCGTTTGACTTGCTAGAAGTTGTCTACCCGTTGACCCGTTTCCATCTCTGTTGGCTATAGCGACAACACTCTTGGCCTTTTTTCCTTTTCCGAGAAATGTATACGTAAACAGACTTTTCAGCTTCACGCAACCAAATGGGCCAGATTCTAACAATATTCGTTGCTACAACGACGATGGGTGTTCATTGGCCAAACACGGCCCTTGCACCATAAAAATCCGTCAACCAACCAGCTGCAACGGAGATGAGAAAGTTCGATGCCCAATGAGGTAAACCTATGTTGGCGGTCACCTGCTAATGAACACTGTCGCGAATCGGTGAATGCTGCGTTACAATGCATCCCACAGATATTCGATGGGACCCCATTCGGGGTAATCTGACGACCACGGAATCACACGAAATTCTTGGACATTGAGCCATTGCTGCGCAACGCGGGCCTTGTGACACCTGGAGTTGTATTCCCGCAAGAGTTCAGTGCCATTCGGATACACGATATCCATGTAGGGCAACAGCTGTCCTAAAATAATTATCACTTAGGATATGGAGATCATAGTGTGTTCAACGGGGACAGAGAAACGCATTGTTGAGAACAAATCCCGTATCTTGTTACCGTCGACGTCGGATTTCGTCCAACGGTGCCATCGGGCTGCAGCTGTTCACCTGCGCTGCGTCAAATACTAACCCGTCCGTCAGTATTTTGGCGCTGGAACATGGGCTCATCGCAATAGGTCTCTCTTTTCCAGTCGCCCTATGTTCAGTCACGGTGCTCTGGCGTGCCCCACAAACTTTCGGTCAATATGGGCACATGAAAGGGCCGTCGACTCCTTCGGCCCACCCACAAGAGTTTTTTTTTTTTTTTTTTTTTTTTTTGAGATTTAACGACCACCGTGAGCAACTCAATGGGCTATAAGCAGTCGCCCGTCCCTAATTTAGAGTCACTGGTTCCAGGGAAGGGAGAGAGCCAGTGCCGTAAGACAAACACAACATCCATGCCTCACCGGGATTCGAACCCGGACCCCTTCCGACGAATGATCAGAGGCCAACGCCTTAGACCACTGCGCCACCGGGGCGGCCACCCGCAAGAGTGTCTCCTCGATTGTGTACTTGGAAACCTTTCTTCGTGCGCCCCTTATTGCAGTCTGCCGTTAACTGAGGTACCGTGAGTTGTCTGTTGTCGTGGATTACACGTGCCATGTGACTTTCGACTCTACTGTAAACCAGGGGTGGTCTCTCCTTTCTAGCACGTTGGGTGGACGAGTGTCAGTCTCTGGGCCATTTCCGTCAGACCTTCATTATGGCGACCCTGAAACAGCCAGCAATACCTGTGGTAGCTGAAATGCTGGATCCCGCATTTCTCTCGCCGTTAATCATTTCGCGATCAAAGTCCGACTAGTCTTTCCATTTCCCCACAGCACGGGCTTTGTCTGGCCTGTGAATCTATGTTGGTGAAAGAAAATGATTATTTTTCTTATTAAAAGGAGGGGAAATTGCCATAAATATCTACTCTATCTTGGCTGTGAAAGCAGAACGTTTACAGATTCATGAGACAGTTAAGGCATTTCACAGTACAACAGGAGACTTTGTTATAGACAATCCAACCCTGGAATGTGTTCAGGAACGCATTCAAATGCCATTTTTCGCATTGAATGATCATTGCTCACCATTTGAATGATTCTGGTGAGTCATTTTGTGAGCAATTGGCGTCGACTGAATTTTCGGAAATCAGCAAAACTTGGGCATTCATACCCAAGACGTTAATTTTGGGACGAGAGATGAACGTAGATATTGTATGTCCCATGTTTTTCTTTTAAAAAATGGAAATGCGCATGTTAAGTAGTGTTTTCGCATATTTTTGAAGGAAATTAAATGTTACGACTGTATCGTACTCGTCTGCTCCTGACCCATTGTGACTTTACAGACATTTTGACCATTTTGCCTGATTTACGCCTAGGCACGCAAGGCACATGCCTAGGCACGCAAGGCACATGCCTAGGCACGCAAGGCACATGCCTAGGGCCCTCAAATTGAAAAGGACCTCAAAATCTTGGTTTAAAAAAAAAAAAAAACACTTTCCCTTTTTCAAAATATTTATACGTGGGTAGATGTGATGTGGAGTAGCTATATATAAATCGCTGGCAAAACACAAGCAAGTACTGGCAATATAATATGCGATATTTCTAGTTAATATCAGTAACATTTTCCAGATAATTTGGGGAGGGTTTTTGTGTGAGATTAAACAAAAAATTGTCGTGTTGTGTAAGAAAAACTAGCAGTATGTGTATGTTTGTAATTATGGCTTACTAAGATCAACTATATACTTCAATTTCAAATACTGCATGGTTCTGAAGCAATTTTTAAACATTTTGACATTTTTGCTCCCAAAAGTTATATTTGAAAAATCTTTGGACTTAATTTGGGGCAGGGTTTGAATCCGCCCAAACCTGTCTCTTAAATACACCCCTGGTTAATATGGTAATAGTATAGTTTAGACACACCTGGCAAAAAATCCAATGTCCAATTGATTTTTACCCGTCATATGACTTTGTCACACACAACTGTTTCATTGATGAAGGTTCAAGTCTTTTCAGATGCAAATCAGTAGGACAGCATAAAAATCTAGGAGAAAACAATATTTTTACCAGGTACTACCGTAGTTTAATGTCAGTCTTATAAATGTATTGTGATTATTAAATTATTACGCTGGATTGTAATACAGTCGCCCAAAATGGTCACACTACCTACTGGACTCCGTAAAGTAAATGTCGAGTGGAGGGGGCCTCGTTTTGGGTTGTGCCTAGGGCCCAATTCTGTGTAAGTCGGGCCCTGATTTTGACCAAAAATACAGAATTAGTGTTGGCATGACTTTCAGGGTTATTCACATGCTGATTGACAGTCGTTATTCTGCTGTATTTTTGTTTAAATTCAAACGCAAACTTTTTTCCCAGTTTCTGTAGAATCAGTATTATCACTCATTCTTCAGACAATATTGGTTCCTCAGAAATATTTCCGTTTTTGTTCATTTGTATTGTTGGCCTCTTGAACTGTACGTTTTTGTATTCATGGCCTATTTTTCTGAATGTTTGAAAACACAGTTTGAAACCCAAGACAGTGTGTTTCCATTTTATGACGAAGATAAATACGGAATCGTAACGAGTCCCAACTTGAAATTCAGGCTTTTACGGAGGAGGAGCGGTGTGATAAAGCTCAGCGGGGATATTGTAACATCAATCAGATTCAAACGTAATTGAGTGTGTAATTCGAGACTATCGGCTGGAAACAGGGATCGCACAGAAAAAAAAATAAGAAAAAAAAATGAGAGGGTGGGGATGAAGCGAGTAAGGGGAAGAATCCAAAGATTTGTTTCGAACAAATTTTGAAAGATGAAGGGCACGCAGCGTAGTCACTGAGTGCTTTTCTTATGAGAACTGAACGCCGTAAGAAGATAAATGACGGGTTGTTTGAAACTGATTTTCTAGGCGAGCATGGAGACAACTAAGGTTTCTTCCTCGCTGTAACAGGAAAATGAGACGTGAAAGAGATGACTTGGAAATTCACTGCCCTATTTATGTTGTGAGGGAGTCATTTTTTTTTTCTCTCTGTCTCCTCTTTTTCTCTTTTTAATTCGACCTGTTTTTCGAATTCTGCACAAACAAAAGTCTTCGAAGAGTTTACTGCAGAAATTCGTGATGAATGAATGGATACTGCTCTTGAATCTGACGCATACTCCTTCTTTTCCTTTTTCATTTTTTTTTTCAGCTAGACGTGTGTGCATAAAAAATCTGTTAGTATACCTGTAGCAGCTATTTCAGAAGGCGGCGTCGTGGGATATCGCCCCCCCCCCCAACTCCGATTTTTCCCTTTAAAATAAATATCCAAGATCACAAACAGTTAACTTTGCGTTTATGTATTTTGTTTTCATATTTTTGCAAAACTTTTATTTCAGCAAAATTTCGCCGAAATAAAATTTTTTGATGACCTAGCTTCTTTTTTTTTTGGGGGGGGGAGAATTAACTACAACCGTTAGAGCAAGCAACTCAATTGGCTATAAGCAGTGACTTCTAGGGAACGGAGAAAGCCAGTGCCTCGAGACAAACGCATCATCCATGCATTACCCGAGATTCAAACCCAAACCGATCTCGGACAGTTGATACCACTTTGCCAGCGGGGCGTCTATACTTTTTTTTCCCCCGTGGTTAGATTTTTGACTTTTGACACATAGTAGTAACTAAAATTATGTCTTTGATGGACAAAATTACGTAGATTATGTGCAAAGAAATGTACATATTATAATTCAATGGAATGAATTAGATGATTAACATAATTGCATCAAAGATCATTACATGATAAAAAACTCTTTTTTACTGTTGTCACTTATCTCCCTAATTTTTATTCCCTTTTCGACGTTGAGCTGTAATAAGACCATCAATGATAAACGGCATTTTGTCTTGGCTAATGACCAAAATGTATTACTTTGCTAATGGCCAGATGTGAGATGTGCTAATGACCAGATGTCTGACTTGGCTAATGACCGTATGTGTGACTTGGCTAATGGCCAAATGGGAGACTTGGCTAATACACTGAAGAGCAATCGAATTAGAAACAGCTGGCGTTATGCAAATGTGGCGCTGTGGGCGGCCCTGTAAACGGAAACGACATGACGTATGTAGCGATTCGACAATATGAGGAGTGATGCGGCGGGAATCAATAAGAGTCGGATGCAGTATGGGTAAGACGAAGGATCTAAGCGCATTTGATCGTGGGCAAATTGTCGGGGCCCGACGAATGGGTCACTCCATCTCGGAAGTCGTGCGGGCACTGGGATTTTCACGAGCCACTGTGTCACGGGTGCACCGTGAGTACATCGAATCCGGTAAAACCATCCTTGCAAAGGCACACTGCCGTGGACAACAGAGTGTGGATGAGCGGAGTCATCATCGGCTAGCTCGCATTGTAACAGCGGATAGACGGGCCACAGTGTAAGAAATCACTCGGCAATTTAACGCTGGTACACAAAAACGTGTAAGCAGTCACACCATCCAGATCCATCTCCTCGCTATGGGGTACAGAAGCCGTCGTCCCACGAGGGTACCACTGCTGACCGCACATCACAGGGTACAAAGATTAGCATGGGCGCGGGAACATCGCCACTGGACCCTAGACATGTGGAAAAATGTTGCCTGGACTGATGAGTCGAGATTCACGTTGGTACATGCGGATGGCAGGATACGAGTACGGCGCAAACCACATGAAGCGATGGATCCTTCTTGCCAGCAGGGTACTCTTCAAGCTGGTAGGGGTGGCATTCTCGCCTGAGGACTGTTTACGTGGACTGAAATGGGACCCCCTGTTACGCGTGACATCGTCCCTCACAGGTCAACGTTACCGGGATATCCTGGACAACCATTTGCTTCCGTTTGTGCGTCTTTAATATCCCACTGGAGACCTCATCCTGCAACAAGACAATGCACCGTGCCATCGCTCCCGAATTGTATCCGAATGGTTGGATAAACGCTCCACCGACGTGACCTCGCTTCCTTGGCCAGCTAGGTCACCTGACCTCAATCCCATCGAGCACATCTGGGATGCCATCGAGAGAGAAGTTCGAGGCTCTGATACCCCTCCATCAAATCTTCATGAACTGTGGGAGCTTGTTCAGGTGTCGTGGATCCGTATGGCTTCCCACCGCTTCTAGTGTCTTGTCGAGTCCATGCCGAGACGAAACGCTGCCGTCATCAGGACGAAAGGTGGTGCTACACGTTACTGAAAAGGTATCTCTAATTCAATTGTTCTTCAGTGTAACTAGATGTGAGCTTTGACTAATTGCCACGTGTGTGATTTTGCTAATGACCAGATCTTGCGACTTAGCTAATGGCTAGATGTGTAACTTTGGCTAATAACCAGATGTGAAAGTTGGTTAATGACCAGACGAGTGAAGAATAGGCTAGCTTATCAGAAATGAGGTTTTAAGAACTTTTGTACTGGAAGCGATGGAGGTTATATGAAACAAAGCATTATGAACATGTAAACATATGAACTTGGAGCTGCCAGGAAAGCTGAGCAGACGCGGACCTAAAGGGAGATGGAGGGACTTTGTAAACAATGACATGAAAATGCCCCGCACGGGGATAACTGGTTTTCCAGTTATTTGGGGAGCGGCGCCCCCACGGCCCGAGCTGACCTTGTGACTGGTCCACATCTGATGTCATGCCACCGCTTTGCTGTTGGTGTTTGCAGGGACGGCTGTTCATCCAGCTGTTGGGGAGTCGCGGCCCCACGATCCCGAGCTGGTCTTGTGTCTCGCTTTTTCGTTTTTATTAATTTTCTCCACTGGCTAGTTGCCCGTGTTGTATACTTTACCTAATCGCTACCACGTTATGTACTAACACCCCGGTCTTGTGGTTTTGTTACCCTCCACCACTAACTGATTTATATTCACCGCTCAGTTCGTAGGTTGCTGAGATTCAGTTTAGGTTCCCTGCCAGGATTTGTCTTCTTTAGATTTCTTTTTTTCCTTTTAGCTGGTTTGGGTACTAGACCTACCTGCATGTTTGCCGCGTGCGGAGACCCGTGAGGCGGAAATGGGATGTCTGGCGGCTGAGGTTGCAGGAGACCGGATAAAGTGCCTCCTGTGTACCAACACTCCTCTTCGACCCCGGCTTCGCTGTAAACGGGAGGGTAGAGACTAACCCACCTCTAGTCAGAAGTCATGTACCAAGTTGTGTACCGGGCTTTAGCGGCTTTTTTGTCGTATGGCACGGCAGGGTGAGCCCGGGGGCTGTGGGATCATGCCAAAGGCGTTGGCATGACGGTACCAGGAGGCCGAAGTGTCCGCCGAGTGCGTGTGATCACAGCCAACGGACTATATCTGCAACGTATAAGCTCCAGAACTGTGTCCAGCGTCATTTTCTCGGCTTGCGGACCTCCAGTTCTCCTTGTAGGACTCGGTGGTGGGTGGAGTAGTTTGCAGACGAATCTTCCTCCTTTTTTCCATGGGCAAAAACAAAAAGAGAAACTCCAAATTTAAGTCACCTGAGGAAATGTTTGTTGACAACGGCTCTCCTTCGTCTTCTCAACCTACCAAATCTCATACCCTTAAACGGTCTTTAGAACTTGACCTGGACCAAGAATGTGGAACCTCTTCTTCGGCAGCTGTACCAGTCGCTCCGAAGCGTCGTCTCCCCTCGATTGCTGTGACTACGCATGCTACACACTTACTTGTAGAATCCATCGATCCGAATGAGAGACTGTCCACCAGATCTCCATTTTTTATTTCTAAAGCTTTGGACGCTGCGGTTGGCCCCTTGAAGTCTGTGAGGAAGCTTCGCTCTGGGGACCTGCTTGTTCAAACTTGCAGTGTTTCTCAGAGTAACAGTCTTCTGCTCCTTACTAGTCTTCAAGGCATTCCTGTCAAAGTGGCACCTCACCCGTTTCTTAACACCTCTCGGGGTGTTATTTCGGAATTTGATCTCTTGCCATGCAGTGAAGAAGAATTAGTGACTGAACTTGCAGACCAAGGTGTTATTGCTGCACGTCGTATGATGTTCCGGCGTGATGGTTCTTTGATTAAGTCTAAAAATGTGATCTTGACTTTTAACTCCCCGAAAGTTCCGACCGAAATCAAGGCTGGCTACTTGGTCTGTGGCGTTCGCCCGTACATTCCCAGTCCTCTGCGCTGTTTCAGGTGCCAGAGGTACGGGCATTCCCAACGATTCTGTAAGAGTTCCGCTCGTTGCGCTAATTGTGGCTCCGGTGAACATGACGGGGAAGGTTGCACTTCTGCGGCCTGCTGTGTTAACTGCGGTGAGGCCCATGCAGCTTACTCCCGCAACTGTATGAAATGGAAGGACGAGATGGCGATCCAGCGCCTCAAGACCCTGGAAGGCCTCTCGTACCCTGCTGCCAAAGCCAAGTTGGGTATTCCCAACACCCGACAGCGTAGTTTTGCCGCAGTTGTTAAGTCTCTGCCACAACCCGTGCAGCCCTTTGTTCCGCGCCCTGTAGCTCTCGCAGCGCTTGCCAAGCGATCTACAGCTGACCAAGCGACACAGGTGTTTTTCCCCGAGCTCGCGATTTTTCGACTACCTGATTCTGGGCCTTCTCTTTGCAGCCGACCCTCTCTTCCAGTTTAAAGCAGAAAGCCTGCACGTGCGGACGACCCGGCCCTCAATCCGCAAAGGTGTGCAGTGTCCATCCAACTGTCTCGGCCTCAGCGAGGTCCCCACCCTCAACCAACATTATAGAGGAACATAGGGGGGAGGAGAGTGACAGTTCGTCCCCAGCCTCAAACAACATTGCAGAGGAACATGGGGGAGAAGAGAGTGACAGTTCGTCCCCGCCCTCTGCCAGCATTGCAGGGGAGTGTGGGGGAGGAGAGTGACTCATCCTTTGTGTAGTTCTGTTTAAAAAAAAAAAAAAAAAAAATTATAATTATAATAGTCAATTAATAAATTTTTTTATAAACCTAATTAACTACCTTGTCTTCACAGCTTTCATCATACTCTTTTTCAACTTTTACCAAGCCTGTCTGCTCTTAATCATTTTCCACGTTTTTTAAAAATCTGTGGCTGATAGTTCTTGGTCTGGCGCTCTTTGGCCAAACCTGGCCCTTGCGCCAATAAAATCCAACAACCAACCAACCAACCATCCACATGTCGCGGCCATCATGGCCGACTTTGCAACTGTCTCGGACTCAGCGCGGTCCCCACCCTCAACCAACATTATAGAGGAACATAGGGGGGAGGAGAGTGACAGTTCGTCCCCAGCCTCAAACACCATTGCAGAGGAACATGGGGGAAGAGAGTGACAGTTCGTCCCCGCCCTCTGCCAGCATTGCAGAGGAGTGTGGGGGAGGAGAGTGACTCATCCTTTGTGTAGTTGTGTTTAAAAAAAAAAAAAAAAAAAAAAAAAAAAGGAAGTTATAATTATAATAGTGAATTCATAAATTTTTCTTATAAACCTACTTAACTACCCTGTCTTCACAGCTTTCATCATGCTCTTTTCGGCTTTTACCGGGCCTGTCTGTTCTTGATCATTTTCCACGTTTTTAAAAATCTGTGGCTGATAGTTCTTTGTCTGGCGCTCTTTGGCCAAGCCTGGCCCTTGCGCCAATAAAATCCAACAACCAACCAACCAACATGAAAATGAAAATAGGTAGAACTGTTTAGAGCAATGGTTCCCAACCTTAAGCTAACCGCGGACCACTGACTCGAAATGTAGATAAAGCGCAGACCCCCTTTCACCCCTCAAGGACATCAGACAACTAAGGAAAAGTACAATTTATTTTATAAATACAGTATATCTATTAACTAAAATGAATTTCATCTTAATGCAATGTAACTAATTTTAATTAACTAAAATAACGTTTGAAATAACTGAAATCAACTGAAATTGTTAATTGTCTTACTTGAGATTATGATCAATGTGATTTTTAGGCTTGCATATGTTTCACTAGCTGTGGAATTCTCGGGATGATACTGCTGCTCAGAGCTAGTCGTATGTGTCCAACCGATTTATTTGCTTGCGTCCAGCCGATTTCTTTGCTTGTTTTTAATCAATAGCAGAGTAGAGAATGCCTGTTCACACAAAAAAGTTGTCGAAAATACCATAACATACCGTAAGGCGGTTCGCCGAATATTTGGATAAAACATGGTCTTCTTACACCACAACTCCTCCATGTTCACACCAGATGGAAACGAATCCTTGAAGTTACTATCGTGTTGAAGTTCGATGACCTCTTCTTGGATTTCATCACGCAGATCCTTGCTCTTGACATTGAAAGGATTACGAATTAGTTTCTTAACAGAAGTTTCAACTTTGTCATATTCTGGAAAACAACGGTTGAATTCGTTTTTTAGTATTTGTAGGTGACGTAATACATTATGATGGACTTCTGCTGTGACGGTAGCGTAATTCTTGTCATCAGCAAGGGTTTTCCGAGTCGGAAATGACGAATAATGTTTTGCCTGAATTTTGTCAACCCACAGACTATTTTCCAAAGAAACGCGTGAAGTTTGTCTTCAAACCCAAAGATGTTTGCATCACCTTCAAATTTTTCGTTCCCAGAACCTTGCAGCTGCTAATTTAGCTGGTTCAAGTGGACGAATATATCCACGAGATAGGCAAGTTGCATTTCGAAATTTTGGATCACAAACTGCTCCAACAAATAATTAATTTGTTTCTCGATTAAAAGCATTTTCAATTCCTCTCTTAGCTCATACAAACGTTCCAACATGTTTCCTTTTGAGAACCAACGAACCTCAGTATGATAAAGTAGCGTCTCATGCTGAGCGTCTAAGTTTGCGCACAATTGTTTTAAAACGCGTGTATTTAGCGCACTACGTTTAACAATGTTCACCAACTTAATCGCCAGTTTTATTGTAATGGCTATGTCATCGGGCAACGATTTGGACAATAGTGCTTGGCGATGAATGATGCAGTTCTTCGTCAATGTGGAGTTCTTCTCTTTGAACTGTTACTAAACCCGAACGCGATCTAGCATAGGGAGCACCATCAGTACAAAACCCAGCAAGGTTTTCCCACTTAATTTCATGCTTCTCGAAATTAAAAAAAAAAAAAAAATGCAGATTATTTTCATGACGTCTTTTCCTTTCGACGTAATTTCTAATTCTCGTGACAGTAGCAATTCTTCTTTGATCGTGTTGTCTTCGCCTAGAAATCGAACCAAGATAAGTAATTGACAACAATGAGCAACATCAGTACTTTCGTCACATTGCAGAGAGAAATAGGAAGTTGTCCGTCCGTCCGTCCCCACGATATCTCTGCAACTATTAGTCTATTAGTCCAATTTGAAAAATTCTTTTTGCATTGGGAAGCTTGAAATCTGCAAATGATGATCTTTTGTTTTGGGGTTTTTTTTACGATGTACAATTTCGCCTCCAGAGGGTGTAAATGTGCAGATGATGTCGAATTCAAAAATATGTTTTATTCCACATATTTGCTTCTAAACATCCGACTGAAAAAAATATTTTACCTTTCGATTCCATTTATGTCGAAGAGTATTTTAGATATAGTTATTTTTCAAATTACGCATACATTTTCCACTAGGGGGCGTAAAAGTAAATTACATTTTCCCCGATAACTCTTCTTCTAAAACTCCGATTTGAAAAATGTCTTCTTCAGCGGATACACCTCCTGATGGAAAATCTTTTGCATATAATTTCAAATTTTTAGTAAAGAATACTTTAGCCACCAGGGAGCGTAAGTGTAAATTTTTTCTTCAGATGAATTTGCCATAAAATCTGAGCTTCTAAAATATCGATTGAAAAAATTATTTCGTGGACTGATGCCACTCACATCGATAAACTTTTCGCAATATTTTCTTCTGGAAATATTCCATAGTTTCTCCACCACGGGGCGTAGATGTATATCGTATTTTTGTCAGTATCGCTACTTCTAGAAGTCCGATTTGAAAAATTCTTTCTTTGTTATTAGCACGTCTTTTGTAAAAAGAGATCGTGCTTCTGTTATCGGTTTGTCCGTCCGTCCGTCTATACCCACGGAATCTCTGCAACTATTAGTCCGATTTGAAAAATTCTTTTTGCATTCGGAAGCTTGAAATATGCAAATGATGATCCTTCATTTAGTTTTTTTTTTATGATGCACAATTTTGCCGCTAGCGGGCGTAAATGCTGATGATGTCGAATTCAAAATTACGTTTTAATCCACATATTTGCTTCTAAACATCCGATTAAAAAAATTCTTTTTTCTTTCGATTGCATTTATGTCGAAGAATGTTTTAAATACAATTTCATTTTCAAATTACGCATAGATTTTCCGCTAAGGGGCGTAAAAGTAAATTACATTTTTTCCGATAACTCTTCTCCTGAAACTCCGATTTGAAAAATATTTTTTCAGCGGATACATCTCCCAATGGAAAATCTTTTGCATGTAATTTCGAATTTTTGGTAAAGAATACTTTGGTCACCAGGGGGCGTAAGTGCTAATTTTCGCTACTGATGTATTTGCCAGAAAATCGTAGCTTCTAAAATATCGATTGAAAAAATTCTTTCGAGGACTGATGCACTCACATCGATAAACCTTTTCGTAATACTTTCTTCCTAAAATATCCCACAGTTTCTCCGCCAGCGGGCGTAGATGTATATCTTATTTTTGTCAATATCTCTACTTCTAGGGGTCCGATTTGAAAAATTCCTTCTTTGTTAAATAGTGTTTTCCGTGTGACACGTTTTTCATATAATTCCAAAATTTTCAAGTAATTCATAGACTTTCCGCTAGTGGGCGTAAAGGTAAATTGCGTTTCGCCCTAAATCTCTGCTTCTAAATCTCCGATTTGAAAAATTCTTTATGCACCGGATACAGCTCTTGATGGGAAATCGTATGCACATAATTTCTAATTTTTGTAAAAAAATGGTATGGCCACCAGAGGGCGTTAATTTTAATTTCCGCTTCTGATGTATTTGCAGCAAAATATGAGCTAAATTCTCGATTGGAAAAAACGTCGTTTGTAGACCGAAGTACTCGTGTCGACAAACCTTTTAGAAACATTTTGTTCTTAAAATAGTGCATGGTTTGTGCGCCAGGGGGCGTAGATGTATATCTTATTTTTGTCAATATCTCGACTTCTAGGAGTTCGATTTAAAAAAATCCTTCTTTGTTGCATAGAGTTTCTAGTGTGACATGTTTTTCCTGAAACTTCAAAATGTTCAAGTAATTCATAGCTCGTAAAACTCCGATTTGAAAAATTCTTCCTGTATCGCATACAAGACCTGATGGAAAATATTTTTCACATAATTTCTAATGTTTTGTAAAGAATGGTTTGGCTACCAGGGGTCATAAGTGTTAATTTCTGCTTCTGATGCATTTGTAGCAAAATCTGGGCTCCTGAAAACTCGACTAAATTTTTTTCGTGAACCGATACCGCTTATATGGATAAACCTTTTGAGAATAATTTCTTCCTAAAATAATGCATGGTTTTCCCACCAGGGGATTATTTTTGTCGATAACTCTGTTTCTAAGCGTTCGTAAGCTCAAGATTCCGTTTAACACCAATATCTGAGGGATTAAAGACCCGATTGAAAAACTTCTTTCTTCCGTCATATGCTATTGCTTTCCATACCGGTTCAATTGCCTTTGAATAGCTTTGATAAATTTAATTTGCGTCAGAACGGATTCAAAAGACGTGCTTATTACACCCGAAAATTCGGTGTCATCTTTCTTGTTGGATAGTGTTTTCAGTGTGACATGTGGTTCATATAATTTCAAAATTTTCAAGTAATTCATAGACTTTCCGCTAGGGGGCGTAGAGGTAAATTGCTTTTCCCCCTATATCTCTGCTTCTAAATCTCCGATTTGAAAAATTCTTTATGCACCGGATACAGCTCCTGATAGGAAATCGTTTGCACATAATTTCTAATTTTTTGTAAAAGAATAGTTTGGCCACCAGGGGGCGTAAATATTAATTTCCGCTTCTGATGTATTTGCAGCAAAATATGAGCTTCTAATTCTCGATTGAAAAAACGGTCGTTTGTGGACCGATGCTACTCATGTTAACAAACCTTTTAGAAACATTTTCTTCTTAAAATAATGCATATTTTCTACGCCACGGGGTGTAGATGTATATCTTATTTTTGCCAATATCTCTATTTCTAGGAATTCGATTTTAAAAATTCCTTCTTTGTTGGATAGTGTTTCTAGTGTGACATGTTTTTCATATAATTTCAAAATTTTCGCGTAAATCATAGACTTTCCGCTAGAAGGCACGAAGGTAAATTGCGTTTTCTGCCTTATTTCTGCTTCTAAATCTCCAATTTGAAAAATTCTTCCTGTATCGCACCCAAAACCTAATGGAAAATATTTTTCAAATAATTTCTAATGTTTGATATAGAATGGTTTGACTACCAGGGGCATAAGTGTTAATTTCTGCTTCTGATGTATTTGTAGCAAAATCTGGGCTTCTGAAAACTCGACTAAATTCTTTTTTCCTTGGACCGATACCGCTCATATGGAAAATCCTTTTGAGAATAATTTCTTCCTAAAATAATGCATGGTTTTCCCACCAGGGGACGTAAAGTCACATCTTATTTTTGTCGATATCTCTATTTCAAGAGTACGATTGGAAAAATTATTTCTGTGTTGGAGAGCGCGAAATGTTTCTTATATAAATTCATGTTTTTCTTAGCGCACAAGTCTGCAACCAGATGGCGTAAGATCACGATTCCATTTACAGCAATATCTGAGGGATTAAAAGCCCGATTGAAAAACTTCTTTCTTTCGTCAGATACCATTATTTTCCATACCGGTTCCATTGACTTTGAATAGCTTTGATAAATTTAATTTGCGTCAGAACGGATTCAAAAGAAGTGCTTATTACACCCGAAAATTCGGTGTCTTCTTTCTTGTTTCTATTCGCGCCTTCACGGTGTTGTTTGATAACGAAATTTTTTGAATTTTCTTTTTAGCTTCCTCACCTAAAACGTTTTGCACTGCTTTTAGCAAACATGGTTTCACTAATGTTTCGCCAATTCTATGAGGCTTTTTTTCTACTTTGCAATCAATTGTGAAATCTCAAATGATGCTGAAAGTGCTTTTATGGACATTCAAATCTTGTACCACTTTTTCCCCGAGTTTCATTTTCTTCAAGTTCTCCAACTTTCCTGCAAAGTGTTCTGGTGGACGTTCGCTCAAATTAGGATGGACTGCCTTTAAATGGCGTTTCAGCTTTGCGGGTTTTAGTGCACCATTGCTGAGACTATAGCATAAATCACAACTGGGGTCTAATCTCCTTATTTATACTTCAATTGTAGTGAACCCGAACTTTATATAACTACTATCGTATTTCTTTTTCGGTGCTATTTCCTTACACAACCCAAAATAAGTTATAGTTCCAATGCACAATGTCACAAAATGTAAATCGAACAAGAACACTCACGGAAATCAACCTTACCTAGCTGCTGATTACTGGGAACTGACTTCGCTGTAGCGTCCAGCACTGCAGCGCATGCTCACGGCCCAAGCCGAGGCGCAACCATGGCTACTGCTGAGGTCGGTCGGCCTTCAGCTCAACCACGTATGCAAATACGTCTCTTTCACTCTCGTAATCTCGGATGGATATGTTTTGTCTTTATATATATATATATATTTATATGTTGGTAGCCCCACGGACCCCTTTTGAGCTTCTCGCGGACCACCGGTTGGTAGCCATTGGTTTAGAGGAAGAAGATTGACTTCGTATATCTCACTTAACTGTGGGACTGATATTGTTGCATGAGAAAAGTATCAATATCAGTTTCATAAAAACACTTGTTCTGGAAGATCCATGAGCATTGGTATTGCAGTAGTTTCAAAATTGCAGTAGGCAAATTTTTGGTTGAAATCAAAGCAATCATATCAGTTCAAAAATGTTATAATTATGCAGTTCCTGAGCTCTCAACGAGATATTTCGCAAAACTAAAAAAAACAATGTCCGTAGGGCAGTCCAACCTGAGCACCAGCGTTAAAATATGACGAAGCATAAAGCGAAGCAAAATGGTTGTAAAAAGCTAGTTTTCTGTTTCAATGGAGCAGTTTTTTGATTTTCGTGGTTATGACGTAGAAGTCTTTTCGTACTTCTACGTTATTTTAAAAACATAACCATAAGATGAAATAGTTTCTAAATTAAAACTTAACGGCCAGACGAAACATGTAAACAACAGAAGTCAAACTTACGGAAAAGATGCTTTAATCAGGATGTAGCAAACACATCGTAACATAGCATAGCATATTGCCTTAAACTCTCCACACACCACACAGCTCTTAACAAAACGCTCAACTTGCAACACTTCTACAAGCAACGCTCTCTTTAACAACGCTCGCCAAGCAACAGATTAGTTGTCGTGTTTATCTCTCGTTCTTATCAAATCAGGCATACGTCACGTTCATTCAACCTCAATTATGTTGCCGACATTATTCGTTTGAGAGAAAAGATAATACGTTAAGAGTGAAGAATAACTGAGAATAAACTCAAGATTTACACAGGGAAAGAAACTAAAAAGGAAAGTTAATTTAGGATATACGTCACATGGTCCTAATCTGAAGGACACTGATAGGGGTTGAGCTGCACTCCATGCGCTTCCGCATAGTAAACTGTTGTATAAATTAGCAAAACAGAAACAAAAAAGTGAGAAAATGATCAGACTGAGCCTCAGTTTGTTCGATATCGATGGATTATTTTAAGCTATTTCACGAAAAGGGTGAAAGTCAGTTTTATAACACCCCTGTCAGTTGGTTTTATAGAATTGTTACAGGGTTTGGAGCTGAATTCTATTACAGCACCCTGTGTGGAAGGTTCGTTTGATTTTGCTCAGCAGTAAGTTCGGTATCGGTGGTATAATCCGTAATTCCCCCAACTGGAGCAGATAAATACAATACAAAGCATAGAAAAGTGAGTCGACTGAGGCTAAATTTTGCTGAGAGGAAAACTTTTATTCCGATCTTGTGGGGAATATCATCAAGCTTTTGTCCATCATTTTCGTGCTTTCCTTATTTTAGTTGTCCCTCGGTGTCGTACTCGCCGCTATTCTTCTTATCTCTTCCCGGCCATCCAAACCTCTTTCTTCATCCGTTCCGACCAACCCCCGAAGTTTTTAGAGCTTCCTAAAAATGTTTACCTCCTCTCCCGACTTTTCGCCACCGAGTCCCCCTCATGCCCGGAGAGAGAAAACCCTCTTGGTCCGTCTAATTCCAAGAAAGCGCAGCCACGCCTTCACTCTCAAAAATGTTCTTAATTGTTTTACCGTCCCCTCTGCTGTGACCCGTGGGAAAGGAAATACTTTCTTTGCCTTTTGCTGGCCTTCCATCCAAATGGCGGAAAATGAAATAAAATGATTCCAACTCACTATCTCTAAAAATGGCTACAGAATCTCGCTTCTGATAAATATGGAAGCCCCGGTTACAGAATTTCTGTTTTTCATTGGGGGGGGGGGGGACTCTGCTGGTACGTCTCAATGGTTGGATGGCACCTTCGCTCAGCCAGCGATGCACTAAACCCAGCACAGCTGACATCTGGACCTAAACCCATTTTCCATCTCTGTTACCGAAAGGCAGGCCACTATGTTGTACCATCATACCTCTCTCAAACTTCGTGCGTTCACGTGACATCCTGCCGTCGAATGTACATTTTAGGAGAGCAGTGACTTCCTTTTATGCCATCCCACAATGATTTGCATATCGTAATGCGCGGACGGCGTGCGTACTCTGATTCTGAAGGGGTGCCCGGTGAGTTTTGTCTGTATAATGTGATATATGTAAACCAGAAAACTCCACTACTGTCCCGTTAGTGATCGTGGTTTTTAGCACTTCGTACTTCGTCTGCGCCAACATCAGAGCCGCGAATCTGTCCAAAATGTGTTGATGTTCATAGCTCATATCACCACTTTCTTACAGCACGTACGTTTGCGAACTTTTGTCCTCGAGAATGGCGGTGAAATCTGAAAAAGAATCACCGGCTGTTTAAGACCTCAATTCTTTTTCAGCAGATGTGTGCAAGGAATTATTAACATGCAGAAAAAGCAGAAGTGTGAAGTTTCTAATACACCCTTTGCAAAAAAAAAAAAAAAAAAAAAAAACGAAGCACGCAGATGGAATTATCCAATCGAGATGAAAATTGGTATGTGCAATATACATTATAAGAAAGGAAATGACTATAATTCCAGAGCAGTTCGGCAATTCAGATAAAACAGCTACACGAGTGGGACATGCGTTGTAGTGCCACCTCTGGCTCGGACACAATCGGTTACCCGGCGGGGCGTAGACGCATACAATTCACGGATACTATCCTGTGGCATAGCATGCCAGATGGTATCCAAATTGCGAGCCAGTTCGCCGTTGTTTTGAAATGGGCGTAGGTGGCGTCCCATCATGTCCCAAATATGTTCGATCGGTGTGAGGTAGGGAGATCGGGCTGGCCATGGAAGGGTGTGGACATTACGGAGGCCGGCCTGGGAGAGCCGTGTTGTGTGTGGCCGGGCATTATACTGTTAAAAGATTGCTCGGTGATGCTGCTGCGGGAATGGCAACACCGTAGTAAAGGCAGGATCCGTGCGCTAGTTGGCTTGTCTGCAGACACGTATGCACTGGTCATCGGCATCAAGTACTTGTTTTGGCGCCATTTGCATATTCGGTCCTGCGGTACTTGCATGCGGAATTTCATCAAGATCGAACGACTTTCCGGGGATGCTTCGTTTTTTTAAGCTTTCCAACCGTAGGTTGAAGAAGCGTATATGCTCCAGCTTTGTCCGTCTGTCTGTCTGTCTGTCCGTCGCACGATAACTTGCGTAAAAATGATTCGATTTCGATGAAATTTTAGTGAATGATAGGGGATCGCCTGGGGACAAACCCTGTTGAAAATGGGCGAAATGGGGTCTAAGGTCAGGACATAGGAGAGGAATCTATTCCATTGCACTTATGCGTCGTAACTTATGTAAAAATGCTTCGAATGCTACAAAACTTTATCATGTTGTTCCAGTGGTATACTGAACCAATTCTGTTTAATACCATTGAAATGGGGTCAAAGGTCAGGACACAGGAGCGAGATTTATTCCACAGCCATTATCCTCATAACTTGACTAAAAATGCTTCTATCGCGACGAGACGTTAGTATGTTGTTCCGGAGGTATACTGAACCAATTCTGTTTAATATAAACGAAATGGGGTCAAAGGTCAGATCACATGACCGAGACTTATTCCACGCCATTATCCTCATAGCTTGAGTAATGATTTCTGGTATGTCGGAAAGCGTATCATAATCAATGCATTGCATGATTTTACTAACTTGTTTGTGATTTTTTTGTTTTTTCAGGGTGCATTTGAATAAGAATCTGTGTTGTAAAATTCGATTATTTTTTCTGAGTGCTAGAAATACTGATTCGTGGCGTGTGCACACAAGTAAGAAATATACAAAAAAAAAAAAAAAAATATAATAATAATAATGGTTTCTGGTAACGTGGGATTTACAGGCAAGGGGGAGATAGCCCGAGATTCATGGAAGGTTAAAGATCCCGGCTTTTCCCAATCGTTTTTAGAAGAGAAAACGACAGCAGTGTAACGCCCAAGTTTTTATTGTGCATTCCAGTGATCATCAGTTCTGAAGTGCGCTCAATACAAGTGAATAAAAAATCCGTTGGTTCTTCACCGAGGACCAAGATTCCATAGTTGTAATTCAGTATCTAAACCGAGACGGGAGAGCGAGTGTCCTTCTGCTCAAGTGTCTGAGAGAACTATTCGATTATTCGATCGCTTCGATTTCCAGTATTACCAGTGGCGGTTCTTTCTTCGTTATCCGTGAGGCATGCACCCTGACTGCTGCTGTGTACACGACATTTCTTCGGGAGCAGGCAGCACGTGACGTAGCCTTAGCGATCTCGTGGGATCCCAGGGGATGGGGAACTGGGTGTGGGGGGGGGGGGGAACCAGGAGACTTCAAAGCCAAGCTTTACCGAGGGAATTAAATGGGATTTTTCTCCTTGTTACTCGGGAGCGATATTTCCCCTTTTATTTCCTCCCTGAGCGGTTCGGAATTAATCCGTGCCCCCTACGCAAACCCAATGCTTGCCAACTGTTTTCCAGACGTTAATGCCTTTCATTTCCTACGACTGACAGATTGCACATTCCCCATTGTTAAGAAGAGTGATTTTGCAAAAAAAAAAAAAGAAAATGAAAAAGGAAAGACCGTGAAATGCGAGTCTCTTTGGCTTTTATATACGCGCGCGCACATTCAGTGAGTAAGTGCTGAGAAAATATGCATCTAACAAAGGTTGAGACTGATGTTGCACTTTATTTATTTTTAATTTTTTCAAAAAAATAAAAAAAAATAAAGTGCATGTTATATCACTTTTGTTCGCCTGGCTGTGAACGTGATATTTCCGCACCTATTAGTCGAACTCGAAAAAATTACTTTTCTACCGGATAACGTTGACAGTGAGAACGGTTATTTATGCATTTTTGAATTCTGCGAGGCACAATTTCCCTGCTAAACAAATTTCTATGTATCAGGTATCAGGTGAAGGTATTCGTGCTATTAGTAACTATGTCACCAGGTAAAGCTGTCGAAGCACGATCTTGAAGAATTAGACATAAAAAAAAAAAAACACGTGTATACTCCAACTCATAAAAATACATCGAATTTATTCTACGTTAAAATACACACAGGTTAAAAGTCCTACAAGTACTTTCGGGTGAACTATCCACCCATCTTCAGGTGGGAAAAGTTAAATGGGACACAAGAACGGTGTTATGAATATACGTCGTAGAGATAACAGCTGTATGATGACATTGAGTAGTTATTGCGCAATCTCGTCGACCCCCAATGGACTAGTTCGTGTAATGTGTAATAATTTATTCCGTTATATCTAGGGGGTGGACGAGATTGTGCAGTATCCATTCAATGTCGTCATACACTGTTATCTCGCCGACGTATATTTAAAACACCGTTCTTGTGTCTCATTTAGCTTTTCCTACCTGAAGATGGGTGGATAGTCCACCCGAAAGTACTTGTAGGACTTTTAACCTGTGTGTATTTTAACGTAGAATAAATTTGATGTATTTTTATGAGTTGGAATATACATGTTGTTTTTTTTTGTTTTTTTTTACGTCTAACTCTTCAAGATCGTGCTTCGACAGCTTTACTTGGTGACCTAGTAAATTTCTATGTTTTTCACGCTATACACGGTCGTATCAGAATAATGGCTACCTATCTAATAATGGAAATAACCACCCTTGGCCCGGATGACAGCAACGAGACGGCCGCAATGAAGCCCTGGACGGTTGTCCGAGCCACACGTGCCCATTCAGATTGCAGCAGAGCACGAAAGTCCAGAGAGGACGTGGTTGTCTGTCGGCACATCAAACCTATCGATCCAAGTAGTCCTACAAGTGCTCTATGGGATTGAGGTCGGACGATTTCGCGGGCCAAAGGGAAACGGAGACATCGCTGTCGTGTTCCTGGAACCAGTCACGCACTCTCTTAGCGACATGGCATGGCGCATTGTCCTGTTGGTAGACACCATCATGACCACGGTAAACGTCCAACATGACGGTAAACATATGCTCAACAAGGATGGACAGGTAGCCATTGGCGTTCAGGGACCCATTCAGTGGTACCAGCAGTACATGGTCATACCAGGAAAACATACCACAGACATGTACACTGCCACCGCAGGCCCGTACTTGACCGACAAGCGTGTCTAGGTGTTAGTTATAGGGTGTCTGACGCGAGAAGACAACCTTTTCCACACTCTTCTACTGTCCAAAAACAGTAATCCCATGCGAACTGCAGGCGTTGTTGCCGATGGACCTGGGTTAACATGCACGCCTTGACGCAGCGTCGACTCCGGAGACCCATGCGTAACAGGGGTTAGCTATACTGTTATCGGGGACACGTACATGAGTGCTCCAGCGTTCTTTTGCGAAGTCAATTGCTGCCTGCTGCACGTCGATTGCTCTTTACCAGTCGACGGAAGTGCCGTTCTCCCCTTGGGTCGATGGCCTTTGGGGCTCCACAGTTATGACGTCACGAGGTACTCGGTGTGCCAGCGGTCCATTTTTGGTACACCCTTGCTACAGCACCTCGCGAACAACCCACGAAGTCTGCTGTTTCTGAGACGCGTCCTCTCTTGGTGCGGTAGCAGCTATAATCATTCTTTTTTGAACGTACGTCCGTCAAATCACTACCTCTGCCCATTGTGCTCACGTCACGCACTATGGCTCACCTGTCCTGGCCGGCCGCTTATATCTCCGTGTGGTCGACCTTGTCACGTACATTCTGTGACGCACCTGGGCGGGTACACTGTGATTCCCGGGGTGGTCATATTATTCTGATACGACTGTGTATATACTCCTAAAGGTCGTTGCAAGATCTTCAGGCCCTGTTGAATGCTAAATATTGTAAATGTACTTTAATATCCACACTCAATCGTTACGTTTCTTTGCTCAATTTTGAGCAGCGTCTGTGGGATGAGAAACGTCTTCAGGAAAGTTTGGGGCCAGGCAGCAACTTTTTAAAAGTCCTTGTAAACAAGTGAACAACGTTGAGTATTACGATTAGAATAGCGGTATTCGCTAATGTGTATTTTCTAATGTGTTGTGCTGATGTTGTCAGCGTATGTTTATCGTATTGTCCCAGTGAATGGAGAACGGAGATGGGTTACATATTGTAAATCGACTAGGAGAAGGGATTAACTAACCCCGTCAGCTATTCAAAGCGATTAATATCCCTCCCGGGACTTCAGGGAAGTACAATATAAAAGTATTGTTATATCAGATACCCCGCAGATAGCCTAATGGTTGGATTGTTGTATAAGATGGGTCACGGATGACTTAGTGGTCAACGCTCGTGATTGCCACAGAGAAGTCTTAGGATCGATCCCAGGCAGGTACGAGTGTTCGAACCATGCACTAAATATCCGCCGTGTGTCGGATGGGCACGTTAAGCTTTCAGATCCCGGGTACTGGCTCCCCGGTTATAAATAAGGGCATTTTCCTCCCCCTTTCTATCTCGCTTCCGTGTGACTTCCCTGTCTGGCATTCTAGACCAAACCTCCCGGCTTCCTACTTCAAAGGGTTGTTTAAGACGCGGGGTCTGACACTCCCTTCCTAAAATCTTCTCTTTTCATTTGAGCTTTCTTTTTCGGTAAGAAGTGCAATTAGTACATTGATCTGTCTTTCAAGGAAAGATTCTGCGATACTCCAAAGCTTATTTGGTTTCACTGATTACCAACCCACACATATGCAAACATTGAAAAATTTGAAAAATTGTTTAGAAAAAGCTAATAATGTTTTATATGGAATAAGCGTATGAATAAATAAATAAATAAAATGCCCAGATGAAGGAAGTAGAAATTTCAGTTTTGCAGGATTTCATGGGTAAATTTTGAAACTAGTGAAAATGTTTCGCGTGATATTTTACGCACGAAAAGAAAAAAAGGGTATGGAGCAGAAAAAAAAAAAAAAAAACAGTAATGGAAGCCTTGCAGAAAGCAATATATGAAGCATTGAATTGTTTTAGCTGATGTTTGAACAAGTTAAAGATAAAAATGGAAAATTCAGCAACTCTAATAGGAATTACGATTAATGCGAACATAAGCCGGTTATGGTAATACAATGAAATCATTTCGTTTTAGCGATCATAGAAAAAGGAATGTTTTTCTGTGCAGGCTTTTCATGAAGTCATGAGTATAGAGAATAGGACAGTCGATTGAGAGCACGTCAATAAAAATCTGAAAAATATCCGTTTCATTCTTGTTTATCAGATGCAGCTGGAAAACTAAATATTCATTCTGGGCAACTTGAAGATGGTGAAGGCTATATTTCTTTGATCTTGGGGACATTTGATGTAGTGAGGAGCGTTATGCATAACATTTCAGGGCGTACATAAAGAAGAATTACTGCAAGTACTTGGACTCAAAAAAAAAAAAAAAAAAAAGAAAGAGATAGATAGAAAGGAAAAGAAATTGTTTTCACGGTGACTGCTAGACTATACCGTCCATTTCCGTCGTCAGGCTCGTAAGAAGAGGAGAGTGGTGTGGTGTAGGAGATGTCGGCTGACCAAGTCGACCACGCTACACGTCCAAATGGTCTGAGAAGTTTGAACATTGGAGTATTAAGACAGAAAATGTTTGTCGTTAGAAAAAAGAGAGGTACCTTATATATTATATTTAATACTTAGATATCATCTCCCTTTTAATTTGATCCTCCCACAAATACTGATGGTTATGTCCATTATAATCATAATACTGACGAAGAGTTATAATCGTAATGTAATATCGATGAATGGTTATAATCGTAATATCGATTAGAAGTTTTGTGAGATATAAAGAAGATCACATTCATCTGGACATGGGAAAATATAGGGCAAGAATCAGAAGTAAAAGAAAGGACAGATCACTGTGTATTCTTTCCTGTAGAATCTAAAAAATGCAGCGCGATCCACATGCTGCGCGACCCCGGTTTTGTGAAATATCTGTGGTGTGTGTGTAAATATAGCAAAAGTAAATGCAGTGGATTTGATACTGTACCTCATGAGAAGCAAACCATGGAGAAAATTTTGAAAATGTTTGCCGGCTGCACCCAGGCGTATTTCACGAGACACTCCATGTTGTGGAAACCTCTCGGAAGCATATCACAGGAAATTGCTGCAATCACACGTCCGATTATGTTTTTCAGCTTTAAAATTATCCGAGGTTTCTTGGTGTACTCTTTTCTTTTAAAATGACCCCATAAGATATAGTACTGAGGGATGAGATCTGGCAAACCATAGCCACGATCCTTTCGAAATAATCCTATCTTCAAAGAAGCTTAGGATTTCCTTCATTCTCCCATTTCACGTCTGACGCGTTTCACCATCTTGCTGCAAATAGTTCATTGCCACCCAACTGATTCAAGAACTCTTTAAAAATCAGCAATTATCGATCGGTATCCAAAATCCTTTCGAAATAATCCTATCTTTAAAGAAGCATTGGATTTCCTTCGTGCTCCCGTTCGACGTGTGACACGTAGCACCATCTTGCTGATCCTATCTTCAAAGAAGCTTTGGATTTTCTTCAAGCTCCAATTTGACGTGTGACACGTTGCACCATCTTGCTGTAAGCAGCCACAGAAGAATTTATAGTCGTCCAAATGATTCAAGAATTCGTTAAAAAAAACAGCAATTATCGATCTGTATTCACAATCCTTTCGAATTAATCCTATCTTCAAAGAAGCATTGGATTTTTTCATGCTCCTGTTTGACGTGTGACACGTTGCACCACCTTTCTGTAAGTAACCATGAAAGTTCATTTTCGTCCAACTGATTCCCGAAATTGTTAAAAAATCATCAAACACCAATCGGTGTCTCCTCGAAATAATTTGGTCTGATGATCGGAGTTGAGATACTGCGCAGCATTCTCCAATTTTCTGCAGTTACAGTGGCTCTTCTTGGAGAGCATGGGGACAATCAGTGGCCCATATCTATTCTTTCTGGGAATTTATTTACCTGGACAGATGGAACCAAGGTTCGTTTGTGCAACACGTTATGTTCAACAGTAAAGGACTGTCCCCAAACAACTGCTGGAACCAATGGAAGTATGCTACTCTATTTTCTGATGATCAGATTTCTTCAAGTCCTGGATGCCTGTAATGTGCTATGGCCTCATATTCCCTTCTTTTGCTGCTCTCTAATACGTGCGTATGATCGCCCAGTTTCCTGTGAACGCCTTATTTCTCATAAGGTAAGAAATATCATTTCTTTTTTTGTCCTATCAACAAACGTGGATAGGACATAAACGATTTTTTTTATTGGAGGTTTAACGACCAACGCGAGCAACTCAATGGGCAATAAGCAGTCGCCCGTCCCTAATTTAGGATCGCTGGTTTCAGAGAAGGGAGAGAGCCAGTGCGGTAAGACAAACACACATCTATGCCTCACCGAGATTCGAACCCGAACCCCTTTCAGATGAAAGATCAGAGACTATCGCTTAGACCACTGCGCCAGCGGGGCGGCATAAATGAAATCAAAACACTATTTTGTCCTATTACGAAAACAGGATTGCGTAGAGAGTGGATCGCACTGTCTGTTTTAACTTCGCCAAAAAAAACCAAAAAAAAAAAAAAACATGCAAATGTTGATTGTGCCCATCAGAAGCAGTTTCTTCCCTTCCGGTTGAAATTAGAGTACGAAAATATATTTGTGCTGCTTCGAAATATATAAAAAATCCCGGTTTAATGAGATCATGTTGTATTATTTATTTTTTTTATCCAAATTCACTGGCGCAAGGACTATGTGTTGCCATTATAGCCCTGGATCTATACATTGGTTTCCATAAATTAAGAAACAAATTGAAAGATTGTTATAACTCAAATAATATTCAAACAGTTTTAATAAAATCCTCTGTGTACCATATGTTACAGAAAATCGCAAACACATTTTATGAGAAGCATTTACAGCGTATATTTTATATAAAAACAAAAAAAAACATAAATCAGCATTCCAAAAATTAAATTAAAAGGTGTCTGAATATGGAGTGTGGTCACCCCGAACAGTAATGCAGACCCGACAGCAATGTTCCATGGAGTTAATAATGGTGTCTATGAGATCCGTAGGTACAGAAGTTGAGTCGAAAGTTTTGCAATGTTTGGATCTCTTTATGTCTTCATATGTACCTTTACCACGAAAGCTGAGTTGCATTCAAAGTATAGGCCATCGTGTTGCACCGTCTTTAGCTATCTGTCTGCCAGTTCTTCGATTCCGCAGCAATCCCAGTTCTTGTCCTGTGAGGCGAAGAATTCCCCCCCCCCCAGCTGCCACTTCCTCCTGGTTGTTGACGTGCCGCCCGCGAAAGAAGTGGGCCATGGACCGGAACAGGTAATAATCGCTAGGGGTAAGGTCCGGACTACATGCTAGGTGTGGCATCAGTACGATGCCCTCAAGTTGCTGGAGTTTTGCCAGAGTCGTTCGCTCGGTATGAGACCTTGCGTTGTTATGCTGTAGGACAACACACTTTCTGTTCGCCAGTGCCGGGAACTTCTCCTCCAAAACGGGGTACATCCGCTCCAGCTGTTCAGAGTAGAGGTTGGCGTTGATGGTCCGACCGTCCGGAACAAATTCGTAATGGATTATGCCCTCGAAATTCCACCAGACGCAGAGCATCACCTGTGTACTCAAAGCGTCCACATTTGGCAACAGGTTCTGGAAGCTGGCCCGGGCTCAACCACTTCCGGCGTGTGTTAGTGTTACGATTATGGAAATAAACCCACTTTTTATCGCACGTAAAAAATTTCTTGATGAAACGTACATCGCGTGGGTTTTCTAGGAGCTTCGTGCACACTTCTACTCGGCTGTTTGCTTCAGTTGGCGCCAGTTCGTGAGGGACAATGCGGCAGCTCCTATAGACCTTGCCGAGGTCCTGAAGGTAACGAACTACGGTGGTCTGTGAAATGCCCAGATTGCGTGATAATCTCCGCGTGCTGGTTGTCGGATTTGCCTCTATTGCCTGGCGCACGGCCACGGTTCGCGACCTACATGACCTTGGCTGATCGTAGAGGTTCCTGACACTTGAGCGAAATTTCTTGAACTATTTGGTTGCGGTGCTGTGGTCCACGGAATCTTCTTCTTTTGCATGATAAATGTTTCGTGTTGCTTGAGCAGCGTTATGACCGATTTCAAACTCGTAAAGCAAAAGTTCCCTAATTAGCTGGTTGTAGCTGTCATCTTTTAGGTGCCCCAACCACAGACAGAACGACGACATGCAATTCTGTTCACAGCAACGACTACCACTTTATATTCCTTTCGACTGACTGCAGGGCGCGACTTGGATTAGTTTAAACATGTGACACACCCGCCGCAGCACATGCGTTTATGCAAATATTGCAAAACGTTCGACTCGCCCTCTGTAGCACTGCCCATTGTTGTAAACCAAACAGTTTGAAACTCCTACAGAGTTTGGGGAGGGGAGTGAGGGCAACAACACGTCTCCCTAGAGCGTCCCATACATGCTCGATTGGGTTAAGTTCATGCTCGATTGGGTTAAGTTCAGAAGAACGCGCTGGTCACTCCATACGGACAGTAGTCTTCTCTTGAAGGTGTTGCTGTACCAGCCACGCTGTGTGTGCGCGAGCATTATCGGCTTGCAGCATAAATGTGCCGCCAATTGCACCTGCATATGTCCAAACAAAGGGGTCCAGGATATTACCTCTATACCTCCGAGCGTTCAAATTGCCACCGGGCAACACGTACAGTTCGGTACGTCCGCCTGAACAGATGCCTGTCCCTTTCACAGATATGATAGGGATGATATCTGGTCCTTGGCTCTCTCCAGATAAATATTCGCGAAGAATCACTCTGTAAAGCATATCTCGACTCGTCCGTGAACAATACAGATCTCCATTGATTTGGACTCATTCTCACATGCACGCGGTTCCACTCGAAACGTTCCCTCCTGTGGCGGGAGGTTAAGAGCGCGCACGTTACGGACCGCCTAGCATAGAGAAGTCCTTCACGTAGCCTTCTGCTTACCGTAGAAGCTGATACCCTTTCTCCGGTAACTGCGGCAAACACAGATCGAAGATGGGTCAACGTAGCAATCTTGTTTTGGCGCGCAGATAGCCGCAAATATCGATCTTTTGAGGAAGTTGTTACCTTAAGCCTATCTTGGCTATACCTGAGGGAAACATGATTCTGTGGTTTGGAATCAGTTCCACGGCCTTTGGACCACAGAACGACTTACGTTCAACCATCTGGCCACGTTCGCTTGACTTTGGTCTGCTTCGAGTTTGCCTATAGCTCTGTAGCGTAATTCCACAGGTAAACGACGTCTCGAAGTCATTACAACACAATCACTATCACGAAATCCTTTGTTTAATCTCTGCACATGAATTGGCGACTCACCGAGAAAAAAACGTTTTTATGCTGTTGTTAATATGCATAAAGCTGGGCCAACGCCTCTCATCTGTATACCGTTTACTGATGCTGTAATACTTTGCCTGTAACATATGCAAATTGTAATTCATATTTAACGATAATAATTAGCCAACTTATCGCGATTTTTCATTTTGTTCTTTAATTTATGGAAACCAGAGTACATACACAGTCGAGTCACATTATTATGACCACCTCCTGGTTTTTACGTCAATAGCGCGTAGCCAATAAAAGAAGGCACGTGTCGTGAGCTGGCTTGGAGGGTATGTCAGGTGTGCTGTAGGGAATCTGAAAACATATCACTCGTTGCTGTCGATAAAAGGAGCGATTTTTCAGATATGCAAAAAGAGATGGTTATCGGTTTTCGGACCAAGGGTGGCAGTATTTCAAAAACAGCGCAGTTTGTGGACTGTTCACGTCCACAAACTGTTCGTGGTTAAAGTGTATCGTGAGTGGAGAAATGGCACCATTGCAAATAAGCGACGTAGAAACTGCGGAGCACCACGTGACATTGATATGAGAGACGAACGTAGACTGCGAAGGTGCGTGAGGGCCGATCGACACGCTACAGTGGAGCAACTCACCGGCCGTGTGAACCAGAGGGCTACCAAAAGTGTGTGTAAAACGACAGTTCAGCAAACTCTGCTGCGTATGGGGCTCCGACGCTGACGGATGGTCACCGCACCTATGCTAACGAAGGTGCATGGGCAGAAAACGCTTACATTTGCACTGCAGTATCGGAATTGGACCTCCTCTAATTGGCAAAGGATTGCCTTCTCCTATGAGTCACGTTTTCTGCTTCATCGAACGGATGGACGTTGGCGTAGAAGGCGAGAGACATCGAAGAACAAACACTCTCCAACCAACTTAAACACTCTCCAACCAACTTAAATATGAATATTATCTATGATCCTATAAATACAGTTTAAATAACAGTTTCTGAAAAGAATTGTGCTTAACGAGTGCCTGATCACACAGATTCTGCAAAACTCAAGTTTATTACACTACTCTTTGTGAAAAATGCAACACCAAGAAGGAAACATGCGATTCGAATGAAATTTGTACCACACATTACTGATATGACTGTACATAAGTGATTTAATTTTCAGAACAATACAAAAAATTTTACCTGCAAAAATCAGTATTTTGTGAAGCCTTTGCGAGTTGCAATAAGGGCTTCTATATGACGTGGCATTGAATCAAAAAGGCGTTGGATGGTGTCCGGTAATTGTTTGCCCGGCAGCATGTATGCGAGTCCACAGATCATTCGTACTGACCGCTGGAGGACTTTGATGGGCCAGTTGCCGAGTGACCATATCTCAGACATGTTCAATAGGCGACATGTCTGGGGAACGCGCAGACCAGGCAAGAACCGGTATCTGCTGTTCTGCGAAGAGAGCTTGAACATTCCTGGAGACATGTGGTCGGGCATTGTCCTGCTGAATATAGTGCCAGGAGTGCTCTGAAGGAAGTGTATGACTTCAGCCTGTACAACTTCTCTGATTTAGCGGTCGCTGTTGAGATAGCTCTCAAGACGTAGCAGCCGAGATCACGAATGGTACCCAATGGCGCCCCGCACCATTACATTTAGCTTTCGGCTCGTATGACGCTCGACAATGCATGCTGGAAGAAGACGCTCACCACAATACCGTCTAATGCGTATGCGGCCATCATGGTAGTCCAACTTGAATCGGGACTCATCCAAAAACATGACATGTTGCCAATCAGCATACCATAGTCTGTACTGAAAACCCCATTCCAGCCTGAGGTGTCCATGGTTCAAGGTCAAAGGAATCCGCCGCAAAGGCATGCGAGCAACCAGTCCTCTGTGCAGCAGACGGCGTCGAACTGTGGAGGCAGACAATGCCACACCTGTTGCAGTGCTTCACTGTTGTGTTAACACTTGCGAAGATGCGGAACGGTTCGTCACTGCTATGCGGATGAAGTGTCGGTCACCCCGCGGTGTCGTCACATTTCTCTGTCCACTGCTTGATTGTAGATGCACCTGGTTTTCCTCGGTCCACTGCCGCCACACACGCTTCACTGTCACGGCGTTATGTCCATGTCCCATCCGAGCCGCAATGTCGCGGAGCGAAAATGCACCTTCACACAGACTAATCATTCATCCCCGTTCAAACTCTGTCGTATGGTTTTATTGCGCCCCTCGTCGTTGCCGAGGCACTATCGTCACATTTCTCGACATTCCTTGAGACATGTGGTCGGAGAACCTTTTACGACTTGCTTTCCGAGATGCATTACTGGTGTGTATCCCAAATAGCGTTATCTTTATACCCCTCACTCAACTGTCCAGAGGGTGCTCCCGTGCCTATACATCCGCAATGACTCTGCACTTCTAATTATTTGCATGTCCTACGCTGCTCTGCATATCCTGTAAGTTTCACGTGATTACCATCATTCCTTCATGGTGTTGCAATTTCACAAACAGTAGTTTATATTCAAGATTACAAGATCTTATTATTCCTGTCATCAAGTTCCTGTTTCTGAATTTCATTAAAGGGAAGGGAAATAATGAAAGTGTTGTCTATGCTAAATTAGTATCATGGGTGGGAAATTTTTTAAAGTTTTGTGGAAAATCTGGGACAACATCCCTATCAGTGGGAAAATTGGTCTCCAAAGTTTGAGTTCTCGTATTTTTGCAGTTTAGTAAATATCGATATTAACTTATGCGATGTTTCAGTACTTCAGTTAAGTTATGTCAAGAACAACTGCATTCTTTCTCCCGAAACGATTATACATGAAAACTGCGAGTGTTCCTTTCTTCAGACATGGAGATGATCAGATTAAAGTTACATTCACTGCGTGAATAGTGTGATAGAAATCGGCGTCGTACTATTTTTTCTTAAATGAGCAAAGAGACTTAGAAAATTGTATGGTTTAGGTAATAGCCGTGATAAAAACAAAATTACTAATATCTTGTTTTCTTCATTTTGCAAAATTCAGAATCCTTCGTTTTAAAGTAGAAACGGTAGTGTTAATCTGAAGCTTAAATATTTTCAAATTCCCTTTTCTCTTTGAGCTCGAGAAACGCAATCAGAATGGAACTCCAAGAAAATCCTCGGGAATTATATGCTGCTCTTTGAATATCATGGGGGGTGGGGGGGGGGGGGGGGGTGTGAGAGAAATTACATTAGTTCTGAATTCCGTCGAGCGCTGATCCCAGAGACTCAGCTGGAAATGCAAATATCTGGAGTCAGTGCTATTGCCTCGGTACGCTCGTCCGTACGCAGCGAATGCGCGAGGAAGATACATAATTCGTTGCAGCCGGTCTCATTCTGCAGGGTCTACTTCTCGGGTGTTAATGGTTTCCGGCGGCTTCCACTAATGTGGTTCATTTATAGGAAATGACATGCGGAATCGACAGCTGAGCCTTCTCGCATGATGTGACGATCATTTTCGACGAAGACATTACTGATAGTTCTACGCAAACTTTGCAAATAGTCGAAGCCCTCGGAAAGCGATTTGCACGCTCCCCTTACCAAAATGCAAAATGAATTCCTCGCTGTCTGATTCTACCATGTCGGGTGAACTCCTGTGGGTGATGTTCAGAATGTATGCGTGCAGGCTTGACTTCGTCAACTTGCATTACAGCTGGTTTAACGCTTCCTCTGATTCCTTTCACTCGGTTAAAAATTTACAAAAAAAAAAAAAAAAAAGGAAAAGCCGAAGGTAAATTGTTGATGCCGTCTGATTTTCTTTCTGTCCAAAGTGTGTGATCGAGGCGGAGTAATCGCTGTTAGCATTATATGACACTTTTATGCAACTTTGAAGGTGATCTTGGATGCAAACTGAATTTTTGTTTAATGATATACGAAAATTATGATACTAAAAATAATTTTTAATGGTTCCAAAATGCGTACAAAATGAAACATTTTTTTGCGCATGGATCTGCGCCTCATGGATTGCTCGTACGTTTCCAAGGTACAGAGAAACCTTCAGATAGAAAGTCTGCTCTGTGTGCGTACGTGCGTGCTAGAGTCGAATCACAGCTTTCCTTATTTCTTGGAAGAGTAAATTTTGCTGTGATACCACAACTGAATTTACGAGATTAATAGAGAACGCAATGTGACGTCACTGTCATGTTTACACGGCCTGATACGTCAGTGTCGTGTTTGACGTCATACACGACAGCGTTGGGAACCAATCGGAAGCCTGCCTTGGTTTCCGCGTGACGTCATTAAAAGAGCGAACTCATCTCTCTAATGTCATGGGCTTGTGTTTTCTAAACGGCCTTGGTTTAACTCGCCTCTTTCGTAGGCGAAGAATCTATGACGTCACCGTTTTAACTGTGAATGTGAACGCATGAATGCAGTGATACATACATACATACATACACAACACTAAGCCGTTCTCTGAGCTTCAGAGGATAGCTCCAAAAAGAAATACAAAGTACCAGATAGTTTTTACTTACTGTTGCCGTATCAAACTTCTCCATTTACAGCGATCTTGACATAAAACTCGGGCTTCACTGGCATCCATTACACGCCGTACACAAGACCTTTTATACTTCATAATCGTAATTTGTTTCTCATGCAGACATTCCTGAATCTGATCCTCTCATGACTTCCTTGGCCTTCCTCTGCCTTTCCTTCCTGCCACTTGGGCTAAAAAGGTTTTCTTAGTAAGCATCTGATCACTCATTCTTTCAACATGGCCAAACCACCGAAGCATATTAGTCTCCACCTTGCTAACAACATTTTGCTTCACATCACACAACTGCAACACATCATCATTCCTCACACAATCAGAACGTGTCTTGCCACAAACCCCCCGTAAGTAACGCATTTCTCCAGCACACAAATGACTCCTATGTTTCTTTATTAGTACCCAGGTTTCACTGCCATACATCACAGTAGGAACAATTACACTCTCATACAGAGCCATGCGGGACTCTCTTGAGAACCCACCAGTTCCTCTACTAGTTCCTCTGTCAAAAACCATAACTTTGGTTTTCCCCTTATTTATACTCAGTTTGAATTTGTTGCAAACTTCGTACATCCGGGACAACATACTCTGCAACTCACTTTTGCTCTCTGCCAACAGGACAGTGTCATCAGCATACAGCAATTTGCACACACGGATTGTGGATCCAAATTAAAGCTATGGAAGTGGATGCCTTTCTAAAAAAAATTAACTCAAACAGGATATACTACTGCAAAATTGCAGTCAAAGTTTCTGCAGAAGCTCATTTATATGATAGGTATTGTAAAGTAGAAATTAAGAGCTTTGTGGATATTTTAGTAAGAAATTACCAAGATTTGAAAATGTCTACTGGACACATACGTTCAGGAGCCACGCTACGGGTGGACTAGGGTGGGCTATTTTGTAACCGAGGCTTCCATATTTATCAGAAGCGAGATTCTGTAGCCATTTTTAGAGATAGTGAATTGTAGTCATTTTCTTTCATTTCCCGCCATTTGGATGGGAATCGTAGCAACGAGCATAGTATTTTCTTTCCCACGCGTCGCAGCAGAGGGGGCAGTAAGCAATTAAGAACAAGAGTTTTGAATGTGAAGGCGTGGACGCGCTTTCTTGGAATAAGTCGGACGAGGGGACAGTTTTTTGAGGGGGTTTCCCTCTCCGGACATGAGAGGGACTCGGTGGCGAGAAGTCGAGGGAGGAGCAGAATATTTTTAGAAGACATTGAAAACCTCGGGGGTTTTGTCGGAACGGATGAAGGAATAGGTTTGAATGGCCGGGGACAGATAAGCGGAATTCGTCGAGTAGGACACCGAGGGACAACGAAAATAATGAAAGCACGAAAATGACGGACAAAAACTTGGTGACATTCCCCGCAATATCTGAATAAAAGTCTTCCTCATTGCACGAAAAGGTTTTAACTAGAGTTGCTTTTTGATACCTTGTGTTTTATTTATCTGCTCCAATCGGGAGAATTACGGGTTAAACCCCCGATGCAGAACTTATTGCAGAGCAAACATCAAACGAACCTTCCACACAGGGCGCTGTAATGGAACTCAGCACCAAGCCATGTAACATTTGAACTCCCTTCCTTCCTCCGAAAAAAAGAAGAATGTTTAACCCTTAATTGTTCAGGTCTTATGTTTGTCAACCCATGTCCGGTCTCTCAGACCGCCACAGTTTTATCGTTTTACTTCATGTTAACTTTTTAATTTTTAATTAGATGGGGACAACTACCCATGCGCGTGGCTCAAACTTTTCGTGGAAGTAGGCTAGAAGAAAACAGTTCGTTTCCAATGAGGCCCGTGAGACCGAACCTGGGTTAATCAATCTCAAGGGTTAAGCACTCGCGACACATTCGAGTGCAACCATCTAAGATTTCAAGAAACTTGAATAAACGTATGTGAATTTTTCGAATTCACAGAAATTTTGTGCATAAAATTATTATTTTTTTATTTAGTGTTATGTTAGTCTGTAAAATGGAGGGTGTTCTCTGAACGAATGTCTAAGAGAGTAGTAGAGACATCATTTTTGTAACAATGGTTTCAAAAGATGAGAAAGAGAAAGAGAGGTTCGTTGTCGGGTTACAAATTAAAATTCACATCAGCTTTTTAAGACAGCAATTATTAAAAAAGATTAAAAACTGATATAAGTAAGCTAAAATTGCAAAGAGATAGTAATTTGTTAAGAGCCATGGAGTTTAGTATCCATAGTTCCAAATACTACATGCAGTAAATTGAATGAATAGTGCATACAGCGTGTTCTTGAATTTTTTTTATCACTGGAATCATTGGATAAATTCTCCATAAACGGATTTTTTTGGCAAACTTTCTGTCAAGCTTTTCAAAATTTATGTCCCCCGTATAATACTTAGCCCCCTAATAACCCTGTTCCCCAGTTCTGAACTGCTGGCGTCAACACTGCATATGTATAAGGTAAAGGGCAGGGAAACGGGTTACGTTTTTAAAGGTTGATTTAGTACAAGGGAAATTCTTCCTGTTTATACGTAAATTTAAGAGCAAAAAAACAGTGTCTGCTATTATACACTGCTGTTTGTTGAAAATGCAACACCAGGAAAAATGTGTGCCTGAAACTCGGAGGATGGGTATGTTACGTGAGGAAGTGCAAGTGATTACAACCCCTCACGTGACAAAATGATTTTTGCCAACCACGTCCTCGTAACTGCGCGAGGAGATATAAAAGCAGGACGCACAGGGCAAGTTGCTATAGTTGGGCCTAGCGTGGCCTAATGGCCAACGTTCGTGACCGCCACGGAAAAATCCCATGCAAGTACGAACGCTCGAACCACTAAATATCCGCCTTGCGTCGGATGGGCACGTTAAGCCGTCGGACCCCGGGTATTAGTCCCCAGGTTATTAATAAAGGCGTTTTCCTTCCTTTTTATATCTCGCATCCGTGTGACTTTCCTGTCGGGCATCCTAGCCCAAATCTCCTAGCTTCCAACTTCTAAGGGCTGTTTAAGACCTGGGGTCAGACACTCCCTTACTAAAATCTTCTCAGGTCTCAAGTTGCCATATTCGATTCGCGAGAATTGTGGCAGTAAGGTAGTGATAGTAACTATTGAGTATTCCTCATCGCACGAAGCTAGACCCCTTCGTACATCTGACGACCTGTGAGGGAGGCCGATGTGTTCTACTGAAGGAAGGCGGAATTTCTTTTCGTGGCATCGCCTCTCGTGTTGGAGGAAATTCGAGCACAGTAATGCGAATGTGGCGTTAGTGGGAAGAGGAATGTCTGACGCACCGACGTGAAGAGTCTGGAGCCCAGCGATGGATAAACGCACTGTAATACCGTTACCTCCACTATATGGCGTTGGCAGACCGAACAGCCACGTCTCGAGAGTTAGCACAACAGTAGAGGTCTGTATCACTTCAATGGTTGTCTGCTAGCTTTATACGATACCAATTGTGTCAGAAAGTCCTCGTCGTTCACCATTCGTTGCTTCGTCTTCCCTTGAGCTTAAACCACGGACGTCAGCTGCTGAAGTGCTGCGAAGAACGCAGACACTGGTGTGATGAATGGCAGCGCATAGTGTTTACCGACGAGTCGCAGTTCAACCTAATGGCCGTGATGGACTTATACTTGCACGGCAACACCATAGTGAACGACTGGTGGAGGCCTGCATTATGCAGGTTCATACGGGCCCAACACCGAACATTCTGGTGTGGGAGTGTTGTTTGGTTCCATTCACGTTCACGCCTCCTACGCAGTGCAAGAATCACGACGAGCCAGCGGTACATCGCGAAAGTTGTGCAGGCTGAAGTGCTGCTATATCTTCAGGTGTTCGCCGGTGTCATCTTTTAACAGGACAATGCCCGACCACATGCAGCGCGGGATGACTTAAATCTCCTGGATGCCCGACATATTTCCCTTCATGTAATTGAATATATACAGTTTTACGTTGTTATTCGATGTCGTAAACTAAAATTCGCCGGTCTTGTGATAGATATTCTGTTAAATTATTGGTACCCTGATATCCAGTGTCCGGATTTACAACTTCTCAGTTTTGTGATGCTCTGTTAAGTGCCGTCATTCTGCATTATGCGATGCCCCGATTTAAGAATACCCAGTTTTTGAGATGCTCTATACAAATGCAGTTATTGGGATGTCGGATCTGAAGCTTATAACTGTCACATCCTGGTAATTGACGCCTCGAGTTTTGACTTTCTGGTTTTGCGGAGCTCTGTTGATAAAGTTATACACTGATGTCCGATGGTTCGATTAATGAGTGCTAGATTTTACGACGCCCGATAAACTCAGTCATACTCCGGTATTCGGAACTCTGATGTAAGACATCTCGTCACCGTATAAATACACTCAAACTTCCACGGTATACGACACTCTAGAAACACAGTCTTATTCACGGCGTACAACGCTGTCAATTAAAAACTTTACAGCTTTGCGAAATGAAAAATTCAGAGCATTGTACGTATAATACAAGGTCCCCTATTTATCATCACTAATTTTACGTCTCTATTTACCACAGCCTGTATTCCGCTGTACAAAACGAGAGATTCAGGGCACTGTACATCACAGTACAATGTCCTCGATTTACCATCACGGCCTGCTTTCCGCTTTACGAAAGGGAAGAGTCAAGGTCCACGTCACGTCATCATAATACAGGCTCCACGATCTACACTCACGACATTATGCCTGCTTTACGAAATGGGAAATCCAAGGCGCTGTAAGTCATAATGCAGAGTCTTCGATTGACCGTCACTGCCTGTATTTACTCTCCCCTGTTCCCTGTTTTACAAAACCGAATATTCAGGGCACTGTACTTTATAATACGGTATCTTCAATTTACCTGTCAGAACCTTTTTCCGCTTTACGAAATGGAAGATTCAGGGCAATGTGTATCATAATAAGAGGTTCACGATTTACTGTCACGGCCTGTTGTCCGCTCTACGAAATGAAAAATTCAGGGCAATATACATCATGATACAGGTTCCACGATTTACCGTCAATGCCTGTTATCCGCTTTACGAAATGGAAGATTCAAGGCAATGTATATCACAATAAGGGGTTCACAATTTACTGTCACGGCCTCTTGACCCCTTTACGAAATGAAAGATTCAAAGCAATGTATATCACAATAAGGGATTCACGATTTACTGTCACGGCCTGTTGACCCCTTTACGAAATGAAAAATTCGAGGCACTGTAAGTCATAATACAGGGTCCTTGATTTACTGTCACGGCCTGTTTTTATTGCCGTTCCATTTTACAAAACGGAATATTTAGGGCACTGTACTTCATAATACAGTGTCTTCGACTTACCGTCACAAAATGTTTCTGTTTTGCGAAATGGAAGATTCAGGGCAATGTACATCATAATATAGGATCCACGATTTATCGTCACGACGTTTTTTCCGCTTTAAAAAACAGAGGACTCAGGCTATTACAGTATATCATAAGACAGGTCCTCGATTTACAGTCACGGCCTATACACACCAGTTTAGCAAAATGTTTCTTTTAACGGCACGCAATACAAAACTGGCCGTTGAGTGTGCTTAGTACGATCTGTGTGTAAGCTGTCATTCATCTGGGCTTTCCCTTTTTTTACTGTTTCCAATCGTTGGTTGAAGAAGCGTATATGTTCCAGCTTTGTCCGTCCGTCTGTCGGCACGATAACTCGCGTAAAAATGGTTCGATTTCGATGAAATTTTAGTATGTGGTAGGGGACCTCTGGGGACCAACCCTATTGAAAATGGATGAAATGGGGTCAAAGGTCATGGCATAGGAGCGAGATCCATTCCATTGCCCTTATGCGTCATAACTTGCGTAAATATAATTCGATATCGATGAAATTTTAGCATATTGTAGGGGACCACAATATGGGAACACCTGGGAATGATCCCTATTGAAAATGGGGGAAATGGGGTCAAAGGTCACGGCATAGGAGCGGGATCCATTCCATTGCCCTTATGCGTCATAACTTGCGTAAATATGGTTCGATGTCAATGAAATTTTAGTATATTGTAGGGGCCACCTGGGAATGAACCCTATTGAAAATGGGTGAAGTGGGGTCAAAGGTCAGGACATAGGAGCGGGATGCATTCCATTGCCTTTATGCGTCATAACGTGCGTAAAAATGGTTCGATTTCGATGAAATTTTATTATGTGGTAGGGGACCACCTGGGGACGATCTTATGACGTCACAATCTCGCGCTTGATATGTTAGCGCACGGTCACGCCATCTGTCTCATTACGTCACGCGTTGTGTGTGGATCTTATTAAAGTTTTATGACGTCACACTTTCGCGAGCAGATGCGCGATTCCCATCTGCCTCATTACGTCATGCTTTGTGTGCGTATGTTCGTCCGCACGATAACTCGCGTAAAAATCGTTCGATTTCGATGAACGTTTAGTATGTGGAAGGAAATCACCTGGGAAGGAACCCTATTGAACGTGAACGAAATTGGGTCAAAGGTTAGCACATAGGAACGGGATCCATTCCACTGCTCTCATGCGTCATAACCAACGTAAAAAGGGTTCGATTTCGATGAAATTTTAGTAGGGGACCACCTGGGGACAAACGCTATTGAAAATGGGCGAAATGGGGTCAAAGGTCAGGACATAGGAGTGGAATCACTTCCATCGCCATTATGCGTCATAACTTACGTAAAACTTCTTTGATCTGGATGAAATGTTAGTATGTTGTAGGAGCCTGCCTATTAAATTGGCAAAATGGGGTCAACCAATCCTATTGAAAATGGGTGAAATGGGGTCAAAGGTTAGGACACAGGAGCGGAATCTATTCCATAGCCCTTATTCATCACAACTTACGTAAAAATGCTTCCATTCTGACAAAACTTTATCATGTTATTTGGCAGGTATACTGAACCAGTTCTGTCGAATATCATCGAAATGGGATCAAAGTTCAGGGCACAAGACCGAGATTTATTCCACAGCCATTATCCTCATAACTTGAGTAATGATTTCTGGTATGTTGGAAAGCATATCATAATCAATGCATTGCATGATTTTACTAACTTGTTTTAATATCTGTATTGATTCAGAGAGTAACAGGGGTGAAGGAATTCTCTGTGGGTCAAATAAGAGTAGCAAATACATTCTCTGCAAAAAAAAAAAAAAACTCGAGGCACCCCCAGAAATTCGTTCAATCCTAATCAAGCTCAGCAGGGAAGTACCTCCGAGCCAAAAAACATAACGACCAGTGACGAAATGGTGGCCCGCCACAGCGCATGGGGACCGCGCATCGAGGAGGATATATCAAGAGCAAGCTCTCACGCAGGGACAGTTGTGACAGCGGATTGCAGCTGCATTAACCTCCACGGATTGTGAGGCCCGACGTCGAATCCGTGCACAATACGAGCAGTTGAGCGAGTTTGAGAGAGGACGTATTATTGGGATAAGAGAGGCCGGTTGGTCATTGACGCTAACAGGGACACTCGGTCTATGTTGGTGCCAATGGGTCGAGGAGGGCACAGCCCAGCGGCACACTGGCAGTGGTCGGCCGAGGGCAACAACAGAACTCGAGGTTCGAGCGATTGTGAGAACCGCACGAACAGAACCGAATTCGTCGCTCTCAACCATCCGGGGCCATGTTGTGTCGTCTACAGGTACGGAAGTGGCCTTCCGGACCGTTGCCAGACGACTTCCGGCACGGGGACTACATTCGAGGTGGCCGCCTCCCACTGAACCGTCACCACCGGCACCGGTTGCAGTGGTGTCGGGCCAGATCTACTTGGGAGAGTTTCCAATGTCGTCGTGTTATCTTCAGAGATGAGTCACGGTTTGCACTTGGTGGCGATAATCAGCGCATACGTGTCTGAAGACGAGCCGGCTAGATCACAGATCCTGCCTTTATCGTGGAACGGCACACGGCTCTCACTCCGTGAGTCACTGTCTTGGGAGCCATTTCCTATAATAGCTGGACATCTTGGTGGTCCTCCGTACCACCCTCATGGTCTAAGACCGATTGTGTCGGCATTCCTGGCGCAACATCACCGAGCAATTTTGCAACACGATAATGCCCGGCCACACTCGGCATGATTCTCACAGGCCTGCCTCTGTAATGTCGACACATTTCCATGGCCGGTCCGATCCCCCTACCTCATTCCGATCGAACATGTTTGGGACATGATGGGACGCCACCTACGCCCATCACGGAATGCGGGGAACTGGCCCGCAATTTGCATATCATGTGGCATGGTATACCTCAGGACAGTGTCCGTGAACTATATACGTCTATGCCACGCCGGGTAACCGCTTGTATCCGAGCCAGAGGTGGTACTACAGCGTACTGACTTGTTCCACTCGTGTAGCTGTTTTATCCGAATAAATGGCCCAACTGCTCTGGAATTGCAATTATTTCCTTTCCTATACATGTACATTGCACATACCAATCTTCATCTCGATTGGATGATTCCTTCTGGGTGTTTCGTTTTTGTTTTATATTTTGCAAAGAGCGTATGTTTCACTCTATTTCCACAAAAATTTATGTGTTACATTACCCAAATTTTATAATTACTTTTAATTTTCTTTACAATGAAATACAGCATCCTATTTCATTCTTGTTTAGTTCCAGACTGACGTACAAGCACTCGCGTTACTATATAATCTGCATGATAACAGCAAATACGATGAGCATGGGGGCAGTAAAAGAACCAATTTAAATTTTATAAGATTTTTGTTCAAGCGCTTCTTATGAACACAGCTTGGCGTAAATTTGCCGTGTCTTTCAAGGAATTTTCTTTAAACCGAATATGAAGAATCAATATTTTGATGTTTTTTGATAATAAAATAAGATAGTATAATAATTTGATAATATAATAATAATAAAATAATTATAATAATTTGCGAATAAAGCAGCCTGCTTAAGGCAAACTCAGTATCTGACACTACATTTTGATGTTTATCCTAGTTAATGCTGGAATGACTGGAGAGTGGGTTAACGCTTTAATGAAAATTCAAAGTTGGAATCACTTGATGCATAAACGATTCTCAGAGGAAAGTCCGTATCTTAATGATCTGGCTCAGAAGCAGGTTTTTTTTTTTCTGGTGGCATCCTCTTGATAATTAAGTTGTTCACATCTCAAATGGTGCAGATTTCCGAGAACGACATAGCTGCTGTCTTTCCTTATTCGGTCACAGCTTCCTCTCGTGAGTAGGATCTTGATTCAGATGCTTTTAGGCTGTAAATTATAAAATCAGCAGCTCTTCAAAACTACACATTCCGAGCGTTTAATTTCTAAAATCCCGCTGACAGATCAACTTTCTTGATACAGCCGCGTAGTGAATAGTTGTAAACGATAAAACAGTTGCTTACTTTTGAGGCGAAATCTTTTCCAATCTCATATTTTGCGGCCAGTCATTATTGACTGACATATTATTTGATGTCATTGCTTGTCACAACACGCAATCGAATATTACGCTGTCAAGGTATTAGCCGGAACTCGTATTCATCCGAATTTATTTGAATCTGTTTTATAGTGGTTCCACGTTAAATCTGTGCCGTTTCCAATGGTAAAACTTTTTTACATATTTTCTTCGCAATTAATGTATTCCCAAGGATGAAAATTTGCACATCGATAAAGCTAACTCTAAGTTATAGCATTTAATACTTGCAAAAACATAACCAAAATTATATTAAAAATCAATCATTTTTCTTTGAGTAATGTTCAGACCTGATAATTGATGGCGTGACCTGTACATTGATGAACTCAGTAGACAAATAAATGTTGGATTGCTTGATTATGGTTATGTTTTAGCAAGTATTAAGTATCCCATGCTATAACTTAGTCAGTTTTATCGATGTGCAAATTTTCATCCTTGGGAATGCACTAACAGCGAAGAAAATATGCACAGTTGGAAACATAAGGCAGAGATTTTAGGTGGAACCACCTTAACGTTGGTATTTTTTTGTATAGATTTAATACACTAAATCCAATTTGTAATCGATTGGTTCAGTTATTATGGCCACGTCCGTTAGCATTCCTTCTGATGAGTAGCTAACAATAACCCCAATCGAAATAGATTTCCGCATTGTGAACAAAAAGAAACAATAGGAAATTTTTATTCAAAAGTAAAAATGTGATAATGAAGTAATTTTCATTAAATGTGACATCAAGTCATTCCACTATATTATGAATTTTAAACTTAGTTGATAGAAAGGTTGTACAAAGGTGATTTAAATTAACGCTTCATTTGCTGCGGAGTTTTATTAACGAATGCGCTTCTTAAACCGATATGTGTGAATGTAATTGTAAACGAGATTAATATGGAAGTGCGGATGTACGGTTAAAGCGCTCAAATGCGTTTATTTTATTTTACTCAGAAGGAACCGGCCAGCAGTATTTTCTTTATCTACTTGGTTTCTTTCCCTCTTGATATGAACAAGGCGACAGACAGCAGCTTCAGTAACATCCGCTGGTTAACAACGGCAGCAGGCAGACATTGGTCCAGGTTTAATAGTAGGGTACACGATCCTCCCAATCTTTTATTTCCGCTAATATCGTTGATGGATGCCGAAAAAAGCGCCACCGAATTAAGACGTCCCAAGACCTTGACATTTCCACATTCCTAAATCTTCGCGGCTGACTACGCCCAACAACTATCGCATGGCAACACCGAACTTCGGCATGGAAACACTTTTGCTTAGCAACTAATTGTTACTCTTAGTTGTTGGTCTCAAAAACTGCCCTACCCTTACATTACTTTTGTTTCCAGTAGCATCGTGAACGCCTCTCACGTAACATTAATAGACGATATTAATACCTACCTTCCCCCTCCCCCTTGTATTTCCCCACCGGAGTTGATTCTCCAACGAATCTTTACGAAGCTTTTTATAACATACCACAACAGTTAAAAAGCAAAAATAAATAGAAAATATTACCATTCCTAATAAAAGAACAGATATGTAACAAAAGATTTATAAAAACGTTGCTCGTGAAATATTCTCTTACGTTTCTTCCGAAAGCACAGATATCAACATAATCTTCATAATCGCACACTGAATAAATCTTCGTACTGTGAACTGATATCATTTCACATTTTCAATAACTGTCTTGCGAGAAACGATGCGCTGAACATATTAATATAACCTACCTAAAGCACTTAAAGGTGCCAAGAGTTTATTTAATATTAAGCTGTAAGAAGGTGGGTTCTCAAAGTTTAAATAATTGCTCGCTGTCTACCAGTATTGTAGGTGATTCAGGGTTGGCGTCCTTACGTTTCGAGCCAACTTGTGATCGATTTGTCTGTATCTGGCTCTCTATAGCGGAACATGACCCTTGCTCCAAAAATTCAGATAAACTTTTAAGATAAGTTAGATATTTCCTACAAATAATCCTTCGAAAAAAATGTCCATCACTGCTTACATTTGTATCGTATCCATGTCGGTAATGGTTCTGCTGTAACCCCATTTCAATCAAATTTAAGAACAGAATCTGAGACAGGGAACTCGTTTGGTGAATTTACGTTCCTGTGTTCTAGAAATGTAAAAAATAAGCGATGATAAATTTTAATTAGTAACACAGCTTTAATACTATCTATCAGAGTTGCTTTTCATAAACATTGTACGAAGGTATACCAAATAAAAGGTCCAGTAAACGTCTATTGGATAACAGTTTGTGAACATAAAACAGGTTGAAAAATATGCTAATCAGCGGCGCCAGAAGGGGAAATTCTTGGAATATCAGAATTTAACAGCTTTGAGGTTCACTTTGCCATTTCTCATTGAGAAACAAAGCAACCTTTGTTTTTCCATGGAGATTTTAACGCTTAACATTTTTCCTGGAAGAAAGTCTATAGTTTCAAGCCTCTTGGTTCCAGAGAACTCCTGACTTTAACCTTAAAAACAATATACAATATCCATGCAGTGGCGTAGGAACGGGGGGGTTACAGGGGTACAATGCCCCCTAAATTTTGGAGAGCGGTGCATTAATATCTACTGTACCCTTCCCCCTCCCAGATATGAGCAAACACAAACCAATCATTCATAAAGAGTGAACTGTAAAACTTATATGCTACTTTTTTTTATTCTCTTTTTTTTTAAAGAAATACCACTGGTAATCTGGTTTTTTTTATATCCAAAGCTTGTAGTGGGAGGCTTTCATCCACCAAAAACTATCCAACCATCTGGGAAACTCCAGCAAATTAATTCTGCTGAGAAACGACGAGTGCGAGATTTTTGCTAATAACTTCAAACAGCATATGGTAGGGCTAGGGTTTGATAACATACTTGTGATTAGTGTTTCTTTTCTCTTAAAATTCCATGCATCTTGATCAGGTCGTCCTTCCTGCACTTTTAAAAAAAAAATTAATGCACAAGTGGACATTTCAGCGCCCACAGCCCCGGCACTAAAATTGTTTTCTGTCTTAAGATCTGTAGCAATACAACAAGTGCATTACGGATTTCACATACCACTCATAGAACTCCAATTCCTTGATATCTCCATCATCATTTAGCTTTGCACCAGACCAATGTGCTTTTTACATCAATTGTCAGCCAATGTATCGTTCAAAATTTTAAATATAGACTTCATAATGCTTCAATGATACTATCTTCGCGGGTAGAGCAGTTTTTATCTTACTGCGGTTTTACTTTATTAACGTAAAGAAAAATTATAAGAAATTTAATTCGTTCTTGTAAAGAGTTATATAACATTTCCTGAGAAATCCCTCTTTTCCAAACCCCGCTGACAGAAATTCATCCTATTGTTGACTTGTCCCTGCTCAATGTTTTAATGGAAAAAAAGTACAAAAATTAGCAAGAGAGAACACAAAAAAAAAAAAACTTCTTCATTCATTTTCTATTACGAAATCAATAATGTAAACCTTTTGTCAGCAATAAAAATAATAATGGTAATAATTAGTAATAATATGATGATAACAATGTTCATTCGGATGAATTCCTGATCAGTATACGTATTTTATAAAAACTCTAATATACTACCCCCCCCCAAAAAAAAAAAAAAAATTCGGAGGGGGTCATCCATAGATGGCTTAATCCTTGAGATGTAAGGTTCATGAGCTTGTACCCCTAAATCAAAAGCGTTCCTACGCCACTGTATCCATGTAAAGTATTCTCACAATTTCAGGAAACATTAATTTAGAAATTACTTAGGAAGAAATCAAATATTTAGTGCGTTTGGAATAAGTTTTTAGATTCGTCTGTGAGAACTTTCAGAACGAGCGGTGGTTAATTAAAAACATGGCATTTCACTGTTAGCGAACAAAAAATCTCGTACGTACACTTATTGATTTCCAGTTCGTTGTGGTACAGTAGGGAAAATTTAAATTCGATATTGGTTTCGGCCTCAGAAATTGTAAAACGTAATTTTCTCGCGAACCATATCCAAATTCTGGTAGAAACCGTAGTAATGTTGACAATAAATGAAGAATGTTAATTGGTTTGAACGAGATTCCCTTGCTGCGCATTTTTATAAGGTTGTAGGAGGTTTTTACGACCCAGTACCCTTCATCAGATGCCCTGCACTTTGTTACGGACTGTTAGCTGCAAAAAATTCGATTTTGAAGTCTGTGAAATGTGACGTCGTTTCCCAACCCCGTTCATCATCCACTTGCTTCTCCTGAGGCTGTTTGGGTTGTTATATTGGAATCAAATTTTCATTTTCCTGCCTTGAAGAAAGTGCATAACCTGGAACATTCCGAAATTAATTGCGTCCAATTCGTGTTTACGCTTTTCGTGCCTTTGGCCGTATAATTCCAGTTGATTGCGATGTAATTACTTCCTGATGTAAGCAGCGGAGATCGTTGGCAATGCACACTACACGCAGACTTCGTTTTAAAAGCTTTATCAAAAACTTCAAGAGCATGTATATGATGTGTGCCAGTGATATGAGCCTGATTTTCTTTTTCTTTTTTGGTCAATATTCGGCCACACTAATGAAGCTGCGTACCTGGCAACATTAGTTGAGCTGTATTGTCCAATGCAGTCCAGCTGATTGAATTTGTGTTGCGATAACCGTGAGCAGTTTTATGATATCAGCGTTTTGCTCCTTTGTCTAAAGAATGGATCCTAAATTTTAAAAAAACTGGATCAACATCATTTTTTACTGAATGTGTGGATATGCAACAGATATTTATAAAATACTTCAAAATTGTGACAAAACACATGTAAAGCAGAGATTTTTGTGCAGTTGAAGTACACTGGCGGAAAGTGAAAAAAGAACACCAAGAAGGAAACGTCTGATACCAACGAAATTTATACAGCATAATAACGGAATACAGAGGATAACGTAATCAAAACATTATGGCAAAATACAGCTGTATTTGCTGGTAAACTTAAAAATAACATTTCTATGTAACATGGTTAGTACGAGGTTGAACCTCCATGAACTGCGTCACACACTGTGCAATTCTGGCATGGAGTCTGTCGTACAGATGTTGGATGTAAGTTTGGGGTATTGAGTTCCAAGCATCCTCAACCTGTACACGTAAATCAGGGATGGTCGTGGAGAACGGATAAGTCGTTGTCCCATAAAATCCACACGTGCTCAATGGGGGACAAATCCACTGAACGTGCAGGCCATGGAAGTTGTCTCACACCCTGAAGTGCATGTTGCGTTGCACGTGCCATGTGTGGGCGTGCGTTATGTTGCTGGAAAACACCACGATGGACCGACCTTACAAATGGCACAACAACGGGCTGAATGATGTTGTTGATGTAGGAGGTGCTGTTTAACGTACCCGGTACAAACACTAGTTGTGTACGGGAGTGATAGCTGATCGCTCCCCATACCAAGTGACCAGGTGTAGGCCCTGTGTTTCGCTGGCGGATGCAAGAAGGGTGGAAACGCTCCCCTGTGCGTCTGCAAACACGCATACGGCCATCGGAGGCTCCAAAGCAGAATCTGCTTTCATCGCTGAACACGACAGATCGCCATTGCGTTCTCCAGTGCAGACGTTGGCGACACCACTGCAGCCGTTCCTGACGGTAGACTGGAGTCAGAGGTACACATGCCAGAGGCACACGTGCACGTAGTCCTGCATCCAGTTGACGGTTGCGGATTGTTCGCACAGTCACCTCAGGTGCAACAGCAGCTCGGATTTGCGTCGCAGTGGATGTTCTGCTTGACCACGCCGCTCTTCTTACGCGTCGATCGGTCCGCTCATCAGTCCGTCTGTTACTCCCGGTTCCACGTCTTCTCGTGTGGGAATGTTCCTCGGACCATCTACGCCACCATCGTACCACCACCGATACTTCCCGTCCAATTCGCTCCGCAATACGAAGATACGACCACCCGGCCTCGCGGAGTCCGACTAGACGACCTCGCTCAAAGTCCGATAACTGCTGAAATCGTACACGTCTTCCATGTCCAGGCATTGCAACTTCTTCAAGGTCTTCGCACGTATCCGTACGCCGACGACTGATTACATTCACTTCGCCTACTCCTTAAATACCACCGACGATAATTTGCATATTATGCCGTGCTGTGGCGTAAGCGCTCACCGGTTAGTCCCGAAATTAACATCACACCTACGTAAACTCGACCCCATTAATATATGTAAATTTCATGATCGTCCGCCAATTCCTTCTTGGTGTTATTTTTTCACATTCCGGCAGTGTATATGCACACCGGCCACTTAATTAGAATCCTTTTGCAGGTGTACGTAAACAACACTTACGCAGCGTATATGCAAAATGCGTGGTCACGTGCGTCACTACGTGATCTAGGCAACTATTTAAGACTGCTGCTTGTCAGTAATGTTGATCACAATGGGAAAAACAAAGAATGTTTCGAAGTTCGATAAAGGGCTTTGGTGCCCGTGTGTCTAGAGCGACGATTTTCAAAACAGCGGAACTGACTGGTTGTTCAAAAGGTCAGATGTCCCGGGTCTTTAATCAGTGGAAATAACCCGCATTGCTTGTCTAAGAGACGTAATTGTGGCGTGATGACAGTATGTTAGGAACGAGATCGCAGTCGTCTGAGAAGGCTTATACAGAGAAACAGGACTTCCTGCGTGAAACAGTTGAACGCAGTATTTAATGAAGGCTGTTCTCGACCCATATGTCAGCGAAATATGTGCAGGGAATTGAAGAGGATCGGTATTGAAAGTCGCATGCCTATGCGGAAACCACTGATTTCTGCGAACAACCGGAAAGTTCGTCTTCTTTGGTGTCAAGAACACCGTAACTGTGCACTAGATTCAAGTTGTCGGTTGAGTCGCGGTACATCGTATTCGGTACCGATGGTGAGGCAGTGAATTTGGAGGAGCCCCATGATGCACTGGACCCAGTTTGCTCTGTAAACCCAGCTCAAGTTTCTGGAAGTGGTGTCATGGTGTGATTTCTAGGAATGGCGTCGTGGTGTGATTTCTGGAAGTGGTGTCGTGGTGTGATTTCTGGAAGTGGTGTCTTGGTGTTATTTCTGGAAGTAGTATCATGGTGTGATTTCTGGAAGTGGTCTCATGGTGTGATTTCTGGAAGTGGTCTCATGGCGTGATTTCTAGAAGTGGTTTCATGGTGTGATTTCTGAAAGTGGTTTCATGGTGTGATTTATGGAAGTGGTCTCATGGTGTGATTTCTGGAAGTGGTCTCATGGCGTGATTTCTAGAAGTGGTTTCATGGTGTGATTTCTGAAAGTGGTTTCATGGTGTGATTTATGGAAGTGGTGGCATAGTGTGATTTCTGGAAGTGGTGTCATGATGTGATTTCTGGAAGTGGTGTCATGGTGTGATTTCTGGAAGTGGTGCCATGGTGTGGATCATCTTTTTTTAGTACGGAACGTGTCCCCTGATATTGCTCTAAGGTCGGAGTCTATCAAGGATTATCTGAGCTTTGTTGCTGATCAAGTCCATCCTGCAGGTGTCCTGCAGGTGACGACTCTTTTATCGACAATAATAATACTGTCCATCGCGCAACATGTGTTCAACAGAGTTTCAGCGAGCATGAATGCGACTTGCACCATCTTCCCTGTTCCCTGAACACCAGAAAACCCGGGTCTGAACCCCATTGAGAATGTATGGGACATGTTAGAAAAACAGATCCGGGAGCAAAGTCTTCTTCCGTAAAATCTGAGCCTGTCTAGAGGACTGTCTGGTGAACGCCTGGTATCCTGTAGATGTAGATGCACTCCAACACCTTGTGGAATCTATGCCAAACTGCATACATGCTGTACTTTAGGCTAAAGGATGTCCAACCCAGTACTGAATAACTGGACCTGTGGCTCCGTCTATTGTCATCTTGGAAGACACCGACGCCATTCGGGAAAAAGTACAACATTACTGGGTGTAAAGAGTCAGCAAGCAATTCACGATAGTGGGAAACAGTCAGACGTTGTTCCGCATGCACCGGGGGTCGAAGTTCCTGCCATGCAAATATGCCCCACACCACACAACGGCCTCCGCTAACTTGCACTGTTGAGGCCACACAGGAGGGATCGAGTGCCTCATGTTGTTTGCGCCAAATACATACACGACCATCTAAGAAGTGGAATGAAAAGCGCGACTCGTCAGACCAGCATACTTTCTCCGAGTCATCCGACGCCCAGCTTGCATGATCTTTGCAGCAGGTGACTCTTTTGCGCCGATGAACAGTGGTTAGGAGTGGATGTCGTCTGCTGTTATAGCCCATAAGTGTGAGCGTGTGACGCATGGTTATGACAGATACTGTTCCGTGTTGACCTCTGTTGTATTGAGTATAGTCAAATGATGAACAGTTCTGCGTCTGTTGACCTGTACGAGTCACTCACCTCTCACATCAATCTTTCGCTGTCCTGTGCAATTTTGTCTTCCGGTCGTCGTTTGACCATTTTTACGTCAGTCCTGATACACTTTAACAACGATGGCTCGCGAACAACTCACCAGTTCAGCCGTTTGAGAAGTCGAGGCACCCGCACTCCGAGCTCCCACAACAACCCCTCTGTTTGCCCATCTGGCTCCGAATTTCACTACCTACTGCTCCACTCACACTTTATATATGCTACGCCTGCCGACTAATCGCGCCCTGTCGGAAATCATGTGGTCAACGGGCCGCACTCACTCTTGGTAAGGGTGATCGTAATTCAGTGATCACTAGGTTTATATATCCAGAAGTTGAACGGAGAAAGATGGTATACTGAAGTCCAAATGGGCAGGTCACCTAGCCTGAAAGGTAGATGGCAGATGTAGTAGAATAATTATATACATTGTGGCCAAAATTGTGGAAACCTTTTGGAAAAAGTGTAATTTTGAGGTTTGATGGCTCATAACACCACGTTTTCTTTGGAGTAATACCATAAAATTATATATCAATGGAAAGATAATTTCATCAAGAATGTAATGCAACAAAGTTTGTTCAATTATCTTCATTCTACGAAAAGGTATAGCCAAATAACCAGAAAAAGGAAGCACAACTTGCTTAGGTTTATATGAAGTAGCTTTCCTTCATTTGAATGTAGCCAATGAACATGAGTGTTTAGAGAGCCAATCAGGTGTCATCTTGTTTTGGCAATGAGACAATCAGGTCAGAGTAGGATTCAGCTATTGATGTCATGTATTGGAACTGAGAGGAGGACATTTGTCAGTGTGTTATGTGATTGCTGTCAAGTTCGTAGGGGTTTTGTGTGTGTGTGTGTGTGTGTGTGTGTGCTCTTTCATTTAGCGAGCTTGTCAAAACGTAATAAAATTAAAGAAATGGCGCAAAGAGTTGACTGGTCACCCAGAAAGCGATGTAAAATAGTACGATTAAGTGAACAAAGCTTCAGTTATGAAGAAATTAGAAGACAAATTGGTGGAAACTTAACCCAAAGAAGAGGCATAAGGAGTCTCAGTCACTACAAAACCAGACTGGTAAAGGCAGGAAAAGGTGCATAACAGCAAGTGATGATAGAAGAATTAAGAGACTGTGCCTAGGTGACAGAAGAAATTCTTTTTTTTTTTTTTTTTTTTTTTCTTTCTTTTGATTGGAGGTTTAACGACCACCGTGAGCAACTCAATGGCCTATAAGCAGTCGCCCGTCCCTAATTTAGGGTCACTGGTTCCAGGGAAGGGAGAGAGCCAGTGCCGTAAGACAAACACAACATCCATGCCAGACCGGGATTCGAACCCGGACCTCTTACGGACGAATGATCAGAGGCCAGCGCCTTAGACCACTGCGCCACCGGGGCGGCCAGAAGAAATTCATCAGGGTTAATAATGAAACGCATATAACGTATTAAATCCGTTTATTTCTGTGATGTAGTCAGCACAAAGATTCGCCAAGCTTTCGCACTCCACTGGGAGGCTTTTTCAAGGCAATGGTAGACATAAAAATGCAGAGAATTGGAAGATGTAAAGAACGGAGATGATTTTTGAAAATAACGTGAGTGACATCACCAGCATATTACATGAATATTTATCACGTAATTATATGGTGTGCCGTGATGTGTTACCATTTTTCAATAGCGCATGCCAAACCATTGGTAGTTCAGTAGAGATCATGTCATTGCATGCTACTTTGCTGGAGAGGATTTCGACAGTTTCCCCTGATGGCAGTTTCTTTAAAGTTCGTGTAAGGGGCAATTCTTCTTATATTATTCCATACTGGAGTGGCCGATGAATGCATGGCTTCTCTGGCGAAGGCTGTATTCTGCATGTCCTGGTTGACACTTCGCACGTGTTCTTTACATCTAGTGTCTAATGATCGCTTTGTCATTCCGATATATATTTTTTCCGTGTTGTCAGGATATACCAACGGTATAGCGTACACACCCGCCTTTTCTTTCTCACACTGTCTTTCCTTGCAACTTGATAGCATATGTGATAACGGGGTCGGGGACTTCATTGCTATTAATATATTGTATTTGCGTAATAAATTCTTTAACCAGTACGTAAAGCCTGGGATATATGTGATGGATCCTTTAACCATTACGTAAAGCCTGGGATATATGTGATGGAACCTTTAACCAGTACGTAAAGCCTGGGATATATGTGATGGAACCTTTAACCAGTACGTAAAGCCTGGGATATATGTGATGGAACCTTCAACCAGTACGTAAAGCCTGGGATATATGTGATGGAACCTTTAACCATTACGTAAAGCCTGGGATATATGTGATGGAACCTTTAACCAGTACGTAAAGCCTGGGATATATGTGATGGAACCTTTAACCAGTACGTAAAGCCTGGGATATATGTGATGGAACCTTTAACCAGTACGTAAAGCCTGGGATATATGTGATGGAACCTTTAACCAGTACGTAAAGCCTGGGATATATGTGATGAGACTGTAAGAAATCGTATAATATTAACAATAACAAATAGTCCTACTAGGCGATTTTGTTATTGTTGATATTATACGATTTCTTACAGTGCTCTATGTATTCTGTCTATGTCATCCTTCTTATATCCAGCCTTTTTAGGTCTTTGCTGTAAATATTATCAATTTCTTTATTATTTCGGTAGTCGGGTTTGCATACGTTGTACGTTCTTTAGAACCATGCTCTAAATGCGGGAAGTTTGTAATCTTTTGGGCAGTGCGAATCAGGAGGGACAAGGTTCGGTACTGTGGTCGTCTTATGACAAACGTTAAAATCGAAGCTGGATGTTCTATTTCTTCTGAGTGCGACGTCAAGATAATTCAACGTCCCGTCTCTTTCAAGTTGCATGGTGAACTTTATTGCATTGTTTAGGCTTTTTAACTTGCACGTGAAATAATTTAATTCGTCTACTCCATGTTTCCATATGAAGAATATGTCGTCAGCATAGCGGATCCACACTCGGGGTTTCTTGATACAATTTAAAAGGATGAGATCTTCTAGTGGTCTAAGTACTGCTTCCGCAAGGACTGATGATAGAGGTGAACCCATCGGTGCTCCTTTAGTTTGTTTGTAGATGTTTTCATCCAACTTGAAATAGTTGTGATTAGCAACAAGATTTAAGGCACCGATAATTTTTTTTTTTTTTTTTGGGGGGGGGGGGGTTGGTGTGAATTCACGGGAAGTGACTATTATTTCTTCAAGGTTTGCGACAGCTTCTGGTATAGGTATAGACGGATATAAAGACACTATGTCGAAACTTCCCATTATATCATTATCAAATGTATTTAACCTTCTTGCGCGCTCCACAAATTCTTTTGTTGACTTGATTACGTAATCGGAGTTTTTTAAGCGTTCAGAGTAGAATTTAGCTACGGATTTTTCTAATACGCCGCCGGAAAGTGAAAAAAGAACACCAAGAAGGAATTGGCCGACGATCATGAAATTTTCATATGTGAATGGGGTCAAGTTTACATAGGTGTGATGTTAATTTCGGGACCAACCGGTGAGTGCTTACGCCACAGCACGGCAGAATATGCTAATTATCGTCGGTGGTATTTAAAGAGTACGACGAAGTGAATGTAATCAGTCGTTGGCGTACGGACACGTACGAGGACCCTGAAGAAGCTGCAATGCCTGGACATGGAAGACGTGTACGATTTCAGCAGTTATCGGACTTTGAGCGAGGTCGTCTAGTAGGACTCCGCGAGGCCGGGTGGTCGTATCGTCGTACTGCGGAGCGAATTGGACGGGAAGTATCGGTGGTGGTACGATGGTGGCGTAGATGATCCGAGGAACATTCCCACACGAGAAGACATGGAACCGGGAGTCACAGACGGACCGATGAGCGGACCGATCGACCCATAAGAAGAGCGCGTTGTCAAGCAGAACATCCACTGCGACGCAAATCCGAGCTGCCGTTGCACCTGAGGTGACTGTGCGAACAATCCGCAACCGTCTACTGGATGCAGGACTACGTGCACGTGTGCCTCTGGCATGTGTACCTCTGACTCCAGCCCACCGTCAGGAACGGCTGCAGTGGTGTCGCCAACGTCTGCACTGGAGAACGCAATGGCGATCTGTCGTGTTCAGCGATGAAAGCAGATTCTGCTTTGGAGCCTCCGATGGCCGTATGCGTGTTCGCAGACGCACAGGGGAGCGTCTCCACCCTTCTTGGATCCGCCAGCGACACACAGGGCCTACACCTGGTCTCCTGGTGTGGGGAGCGATCAGCTATCACTCCCGTGCACAACTAGTGTTTGTGACGGGTACGTTAAACAGCACCTCCTACATCAACAACATCATTCAGCCCGTTGTTGTGCCATTTGTAAGGTCGGTCCATCGTGGTGTTTTCCAGCAAGATAAAGCACGCCCACACATGGCACGTGCAACGCAACATGCACTTCAGGGTGTGAGACAACTTCCATGGCCTGCACGTTCACCGGATTTGTCCCCCATTGAGCACGTGTGGGATTTTATGGGACAACGACTTATCCGGTCTCCACGGCCAGACACGACCATCCCCGATTTACGCGTCCAGGTTGTGGATGCTTGGAACTCAATACCCCAAACTTACATCCAACATCTGTACGACAGACTCCATGCCAGAATTGCACAGTGTGACGCAGTTCATGGCGGTTCAACCTCTTACTAACCATGTTACATGGAAATGTTACTTTTCAGTTTACCAGCAAATACAGCTGAATTTTGCCATAATGTTTTGATCACGTTATCCTCTGTATTCCGTTATTATGCTGTATAAATTTCGTTGGTATCAGATGTCTCCATCTTGGTATTCTTTTTTCACTTTCCGCCAGTGTATGTACGTAGGAGCTTTGCTTTTTGCAACTATAGGTCTAAGGGTAGATCCAGGTTTCTGATTCTTTAGTCGTCCAAAGAGTGGTGGAATTGTAGGGCCCGGTGGAAGCTTCGCTGACATTCTAATAATTTGCGGTAGATCTTTGTCTCTGGCCAGAGCTTGAACTTTCCGTATTATACTGTTTAGAGGGTTCGTCGACTGCAGGATTGAGTCCGATTGATCAGCAAAGTCTTTAAGTTTCTAATATAATCTGACCTGTTGATAATGGCAATCTGATTCGACTTGTCGGTGGGGGTAATCGATATTCTAGGGTCATTGCGTAGATTCTCTAACACTTTCTTAATCTGCCTGTCACTTTCTTTAAAGTTCTTTTTTCAATATTCCTCCTGTTAAAAGTCAATACACGGCTTCTTAACTTCGATACCGCTAAACATCTGGTCATATCACGATCATCTGCTGGAACTTGTGAGATTATGCTTTCTACTTCTGATATTAACTGCTTGATTTTAGGCCTCGATGGAGGGCAATATTTTGGCCTATGCTCCAAAGCTTTCACTTGCTCATCCGTCATAGTTACTGTCGATTCATTTATGAAGGGGACTCTGTAATTATTAGTTCGAAACTGAGTTGATCGAAGAATCTCTAGCTTTTTACGATGCTTCTTATTCAGGACCTCTTCCTCTCTTGAAATTGGAACACTGACTTTTCGGAGAAGTATATCAAATAAAATGGGGAGGGAAGGGGGGCTATAATCTCTAACGCCTGGTAATGTCTGAAAGTTCTGGAGTGCAATTTCATTACCAGGATTCTTTTTTCCCTCACTATGTGCGACAGTGTTCTTTCGAGCAATTCTTTATTACGTCGCTGGAACCAGTTATCATTCAATGTTGACTTAAACTGCAGAAACTTCGGGATGATTTTGTTCTCTTTGCAGTACATCAAGAACTCTAGGTTTGCGGTCTCTTCGCTAAGGCTAGACGGGACTTCCGAAAAAGTTTAAAATTTGTTGATTCCATGCCCGGATGTAGCATCGGTAACTTTATTTTAAATACACTAGATATGAATAATAATGAAACGCATATAGCGTATTAAATCCGTTTATTTCTGCGGTGTAGACAGCACAAAGATTCGCCAAGCTTTCGCACTCCACTGGGAGGCTTTTTCAAGGCAATGGTAGACATAAAAATGCAGAGAATTGGAACATGTAAAGAACGAAGATGATTTTTGAAAATAACGTGGGGGACATCACGAGCATATTACATGAATATTTATCACGTAATTATACGGTGCGCCGTAATGTATTTCCATTTTTCAATAACGCATGCAAAACCATTGATAGTTCAGTAGAGACTATATCATTGCATGCCACTTTGCTGGATAGGATTTCCACTGTTTCCCTGATGGCAGTCTCTCTAAAATTCGTGTAAGGGGCAATTCTTCTTATATTATTCCATACAGGAGCGGCCGAACAATGCATGACTTCCAATTTATTACTTATCATATAGTGTACCAGGAGCCTGAGGAAAATGCTTTGCTCTGAGCGTGTTGGAAGATTTGACTGAGCAGACTGTATAATGGCCGATGTAGATGGAGATTGGAATCATATCTGTTTGTGCGCTACTTATTAGTAACATAGACTACCTCCATTATGAATAAAAAAAATTCTTTCATGATCGGAAAATTTCTAATGAAGTTATAGCGCGAAAGTGCTTGCGAACAAATCTCGCCCATTCCCTAGATGGATATTGGAATCATTTCGGGTATTATTTAAAATACCAGTAGATTTAAGTGTTCCTTCGTATTGAGATTATGTCCAATACTATATTTCATTTGTCAAAGTTATCATTTCTCAGAGTTATCGTTGCATTGTTATCAAGCTGGGTCCTAGGGACCCACAGATTTTTAAGAAGTCTGATCTTTGTGAGATGCTCTGAGTCCTTTTAAAAAATCAAAAGAATCAAGAGATAATGAATATTTATGCTTACATTAGCAAATCAAAAATAAATGTAATAGTGTACATTGTTCGGCACTTTAATTTATGCTCTTTGAAAACAATCTTTAAAAAAAATCAAGTATTGACAGAATTAAATGTTATCATTTTCAACTAAATTTTTATCATAATGGAACTGCGCAAAGACAATACATTTTAAGTCAGCTCAGAAAACCAGAAAAGTTTTTATTTTTCAAAACACAGTAACTGTGTAATGACTATTTGAACAGTTTTTTTTACTTTTAACGAACAATAATTGAAGTAGACGTGCAACATCTAGTAGAGTATAATTGTTACGAATTCTATGCTCACAGTCTGCTCTCATTAAATGCAAGTTTGTTTTTCAAATTTTAAATTTCAACTGGTCCAATATTGATTAAAAGAGCTGAAAGGTTTAATAAATTAATCACGACATTTGTATATTTGCATAATCTTATATTGTATATTTACATAATCTTATATTGTATATTTACATAATCCTATATTGTATATTTACATAATCCTATATTGTGTATTTACATAATCTTAGACCGTTGTGGAGGAAACTTGGGGAGACCTTCGTCCAGCAGTGGATTGATAATGGTTGACAATGATGATGATGATGATGATGATGATATTGTATATTTACATAATCCTATATTTTGTATTTACATAATCTTATACTGTATATTTACATAACCTTATATTGTATATTTACATAATCCTATGTTGTATATTTACATAATCTTATATTGTATATTTGCATTATCTTATATTGTATATTTACATAATCTTATATTGTATATTTACATAATCCTATATTGTATATTTACATAATCTTATATTGCATATTTACATAATCCTATATTGTATATTTACATAATCCTATATTGTATATTTACATTATCTTATATTGTATATTTACATAATCTTATATTGCATATTTACATAATCTTACATTGTACATAATCCTATATTGTATATTTACATAATCCTATATTGTATATTTACATTATCTTATTTTGTATATTTACATAATCCTATGTTGTATATTTACATTATCTTATATTGTATATTTACATAATTCTATATTGTGTATTTCATCATCATCATCATCATTGTCAACCATTATCAATCCACTGCTGGACGAAAGTCTCCCCAAGTTTCCTCCACAACGGTCTGTCTTGTGCCAGTCTCCTCCATGTCACCCCTGCATACTTTCTAATTTCATCCACCCATCTCCCATGTGGTCTTTTTCTGGGTCTTTTCCTGTCCCTTGGAATCCAATCTAAAATTTCGGCTGTCCATCGATGATCTGTCCATCGATGATCTGTCCTTCTGGCAGTATGTCCAGCCCATTGCCATTTCAGGGATTTAACTCTGATCATGATGTCTTCCACTCTTGTCATTTTTCGGATCCACGAGTTCCTCTTCTTATCTCTCCTGGTTACACCAAGTATGCACCTCTCCATGCTGCTTTGAGTTGTCTGCAGCCTTTGTATGTCTCTTTTAGTTAAGGTCCACGTCTCTGCACCATACGTAAGCACTGGAAGGATGCATTGATCAAACACTTTTCTTTTAAGACATAATGGCATATTGCTCTTGAAAATTATGCTGTTTCTTCCAAAAGCTCTCCAGGCAAGTTTTGTACGCCGATTAATTTCTTCATCAATGTGACCCTCACTTGATATCTGCTGTCCAAGATAAACGTACGTGTCTGTTATCTCCAGCTTTTCTCCATCAATCGATAAATCTTCATTTCTTGTAAAAGCATTGAACATCACTTTTGTCTTCTGAAAGTTCATTTTTAATCCCACTTCTTTACTCTTGTCAGCAAGTTCCTGGATCATACTCTGCAGCTCTGATGGGGTAGTTGCAAAAATGACTACGTCATCAGCAAAACGAAGGTGGGTTAGATAATCTCCATTAATCTTTATCCCCTTGTTTTCCCAGTTCAGCGACTGAAAAACACCCTCCAATGTGGCATTAAAGAGCTTCGGAGATATGGTGTCACCTTGTCTCACTCCTTTTCCAACTTTTATGTGTGTTGTATTTTCAAACAGCCGAATCTTTGCACTTGCATTTTCATAGATGTTATTAATAATATTAATGTATGCATCTTCAATACCGCAGGATTTCAGAGCCGTGGTAACTGCTGATGGTTTCACCGAATCAAAGGCTTTTTCATAATCGATAAAAGCCATGCACAATGCAAGTTCATATTCCCTCGCTCTTTCAATTAGGGAATATGAACTTCCATTGTGCATGGCTTTATCGATTATGAAAAAGCCTTTGAATCGGTGAAACCATCAGCAGTTACAATGGCTCTGAAAACCTGCGGTATTGAAGATGCATTGTGTATTTACATAATCTTATATTGCGTATATTTACATAATGTTGAGGGACGGTGCATTGCTGGCTGATTTCGTTCTTTCCCTAATCCTCAAAAATTTAACTTCTGTCAAATGGCATGTTAAAAAAATCCGAAATAAAATGTGGATCCCAAAGGACGCATAGAATTTGTAATTATGGGTCTTTCTTTTTATTATTTCTAGGTAATTTACGCGCTACAGCGCTGTTTGTAAGGTGGTGCATATTTCAAGCAAAAATATTTAATCTACTGAGTTTTGAGCTCTATTTGGTATACAGATTTCAGGTAAAAGTCTCTGACAACACTAATTCCTGCTTCTCTTCCTTCTCTGGTAGCAGTAAACTAGGAAGCGGAAACCTACTCTTAAACACTGGGAGTGCTGAGTCAGAAAATAATTAATTTTCTGTTAATTAGTTTTCTACGAGTAAGTTTCCTCTTCCTAGTCTACGCACCCAGAAAATCTTTTTGCCACTCCGGTGACAGAATGATGAAAGACTGCTGACTAATGGTCCGAATCCCGGATGAGACGTAGGCCGTCCGTTTGCACACTGTGGCGCTGACTTCTTTCGTAAAACTATTTGTCCTAAGTTACAGACGGACGGCTCTTTATAACTTTAGCTGCCCATGGGATATCATTAAATCCCGAAACAAAACAAAAATCCTTTTCTTTTGAAGCTCACTGAATCTTTATTTATTTATTTTTTTAAGTTTCCTTACTTCCATCAATGTTACTTCTCGCTTACCATGCTGAAAGTAATGTATACACACAAAGGTACATAAAAATCCAAGGCATCTGAAAATATTTCACCTGGTGTTTCAAATGCTGTTCTGAAAATTTTATTTTCCAAAAATTGGATTTCACTTATGATGCTTCCATCTCTTTAATAAAGCAAGTACAGTAAACGGACTTGTTCTGTTTGGGTATTTTGTTATCTGCGGTAAAATAAGAATAATGAAACATCCGTTTTTGGTGCTATTCCTAGCAGAATTATGCATTCTGTTGCTACATCGGCAATAGTGATTCATTCTGAAGTTCCACGATCCAACCCAACACAAACAGATACGTGCCCGCATGCAGAGTAAGCATCTGAGATATTTGTAGCTATGGCATTGATTTCGCGTTGGGTGCTTATAAGTGTATTTATTTATTTGTGGGTTTATTCAGTGTTATACACCAGAAGACAAAGATGAATTTCATGAAATGAAAACTTACACTGATGTCCAAAATTAAGGTCACAAACACATTTTTTACAATAATTCAAAATACACTGACGGAAAAAAATCCCAACACCAAGAAGGGGTTGTGTTAGATAAACGACAGTTGGTAGGCGGTGAGAGTACATCTGTAAGATGACGTCTATGCAAATTTCGCGCTCGGCGCATACGTGTGGCGCTAGTAGCGCCCATCGGAACATGCAAAGCAGGTTTGCTGTAAATACGCGCTGTAACGTTCGTGAGCGTTAGTTATCGTTGAGATTCGACGTAGTGTGTTGATGTTAGTCAAGAATGCCTTTAAGAAGACGAAGAAGCCATTATCAACAGCTCACGGAGTTTGAACGAGGTCGTGTAATAGGGCTACGAGAAGGTGGATTTTCTTTCCGCAATATTGCGGAACGACTTGGCAGGAATGTAGCCACTGTGCATGATTGTTGGCAGCGGTGGTCAAGGGAAGGTACTGCCTCAAGAAGACCTGGTTCCGGCCGGCCACGTGGCACTACTGAGAGGGGCGACCGCCGTGTACGGCGTATGGCCGTGGCGCATCGTACCGCGTCTGCGGCAGCAATTCGAGCTGCAGTTGCCACCACAGTGACACAACGAACTGTTACAAAACGGTTACTTGAAGGACAGCTCCGAGCCAGACGCCCTGTAGCGTGCATTCCACTTACTCCAAACCACTGGTTTTGGCGCTCTTTGGCCAACCATGGCCCTTGCGCCATTAAAATATATTAACCAACCAACCAACCAACCAAACCACTGCCGTTTGCGACGTCAGTGGTGTCAAGCTAGAGCTCATTGGAGGACGGAGTGGAGATCTGTTGTGTTTTCTGATGAAAGCCGGTTCTGCCTTTGTGCCAGTGATGGCCGTGTGTTGGTTAGAAGGAGGCCAGGTGAGCGCCTGCAACCAACCTGTCTGCGGCCGAGACACACTGGATCTACACCTGGAGTTATGGTCTGGGGAGCAATTTCCTATGACAGCAGGAGCACTCTCGTGGTTATCCCACGCACCCTGACGGCACAGTTGTACGTCGGTCTGGTGATTCAACCTGTTGTGCTGCCATTCATGAACAGCATTCCAGGGGGTGTTTTCCAACAGGATAACCCTCGCCCGCATACCGCTGTTGTAACCCAACATGCTCTACAGAGTGTCGACATGTTGCCGTGGCCTGCTAGATCACCAGATCTTTCACCAATCGAGCACGTATGGGACATCATTGGACGACAACTCCAGCGTTACCCACAACCAGCATTAACCGTCCCTGTATTGAACGACCAAGTGCAACAGGCATGGAACTCCATCCCACAAACTGACATCCAGCACCTGTACGATACAATGCATGAACGTTTGCGTGCTTGCATTCAACATTCTGGCGTTTACACCGGTTATTATTGTACCAGCAATTCACATTTAAAATGGCTCTTCTCGCGCTTACAATAAGCTGTGATCTTGAAACCTTAATATATTAAATATGTTACCTATACAAATATATTGCCGCCATTTCATTCCTCTACAACTATTTTTTCGTGGTGTTGGGATTTTTTTCCCGTCAGTGTAGCAACCAGTAAAATGTTTAAAATTGCTGTCATATATACTTTGGGGAACGGTGAAGGGCGGGTGGTCTAGTGGTCAGCGTTCGTGACTGCCGTGGAGATAATCTCAGGTTCGATCCTGGGCAGGTACGAACGTTCGAAACACTAAATACCCGCCGTGCGTCGGATGGGCACGTTAAACCGTCGTTTCAGAAATAGAGATATCGGGAAAAACGCAATTTATTTTTACGCCCCGTAGCGGAAAATCTATGCGTAACTTGAAAAAGTGACCATACCTAAAATACTCGACATAAATGGAATCGAAATGTAAAAATAAAAAAATTCAATCGGTTGTTTAGAAGCAAATATATGGAATAAAATGTATTTGGAATTCGATATCATCTGCATTTACGCCTCTAGCGGTGAAATTGTACATCGTAAAAAAAACGAAATGATGGATCATGTTTGCATATTTCAAACTTCCCAATGCAAAACGAATTTTTCAAATCGGACTAATAGTTGCAGAGATATGGTGTCCAGAGGCGGGCGGACAAACCGATAACATAAGCACGATCTTTTTTTACAAAAAACATGCTAAAAACACAAAAGAAAAATAAAGAAAGAAAATTAATGGTCTTCTTAGATATGCTAGCCGTTACCTACTCTGAAAGACCTCGATAGCCGTACATGTTCATTTCAGTTGTGTGATGCTCTCATTGACTACTATGCCGCTATCTCTTGAAATACACTGGTGTCCGAAACCTAAGGATGGACTACATTTTACCGGTATAAGAAATACAATATATGAACACAGAAATTGTTTCCAAATGGGGGCAATAATTATACTGCCAGCATACGAACACACGAAAAGACACAAAACTTGTTTATAAACGATGGGACGCACAAATGACATTGTAATCAGTGTTTATGCAAAAGTTACAAATTTCCGAAAGATATAGTTGGAGAATGGATGTGTAGTGCTTGGCGATAACCAGGCGGAGATACATTTCAGTATGGAATATGTCCACCCGAATTGCGATGTAGCTCTCACAACGTCGTGGCATGCTGAGCACCAAGTGATCCAGGAGTACCTGAGGTAAATTGGCTCACTCCTTCCTCAGTGGACGGATGAGGCCCTGCTGTTTTTCTGGAAGGGATTTTCGAGCCCCAGTGCATCTCTCCATTGCGTCTCAGACGTGTCCTATCGAGTTGAGGTCTGGGGAGCGTGTTGGACAGTCGATGCGATGAATATCCTCGGTCTCCAGAAGTGTCTGTACTGCTCTCGTACGATGAGGTGTCGCGTTGTCATCCATGAACAGAAAAACTTCACCTACAGCACCATGGGATGATCGAACATGATGTAGAAGAATTTCGTTGCAATATCGTTCGCCCGTCATAGTCCCATTTTCCAGTACCTATAGCTCGCTCGGTGCGTCCATTAATCATGATGCCTCCCCACACCATGATCCCGGTACTACCGTATCTGCCCCTTTCCTATACATTCTCGCGCTCGTATGCAGTACTACTACCACGCCAAATCAACTGACCTCTAAAAGAGGACAGACTGAAAGGACTGTCACCTGTGAAAAGTACATTGGCCCATTGATGAGGTGCCCAATTTCTGTGAGTACGACACCACTGAAAACGTGCGCTACGTTGAGTTTTGGATAGAGGGACGTACACTAAAGGCCTTTGGGCACATAGACGTACACTGACGGAAAAAATCCCAACACAACGAAAAAATAGTTGTAGAGGAATGAAATGGCGGCAATACATTTGCATAGGTAACATATTTAATCGATTAAGGTTTCAAGATCACAGCTTATTGTAAGCGCGAGAAGAGCCATTTTAAATGTGAAATTCTGGTACATTAATAACCAGTGTAACCGCCAGAATGTTCAATGCAAGCACGCAAACGTTCATGTATTGTGTCGTACAGATGCAGGATGTCAGTTTGTGGGATGGAGTTCCATGCCTGTTGCACTTGGTCGGTCAATACAGGGACGGTTAATGCTGGTTGGGGGTGACGCTGGAGTTGTCGTCCAATGGTGTCCCATACGTGCTCGATTGGTGAAAGATCTGGTGATCTAGCAGGCCACAGCAACATGTCGACACTCTGTAGAGCATGTTGGATTACAACAGCGGCACGGCAACATTCGACACTCTGTAGAGCATGTTGAGTTACAACATCGCCCTTTGGATTTAACTGGTAAAATATATATAGCCAGTGCCGTTAATGCCCACCAGATGGAGACGTCTCAGTAGCTGAGCCCATCTTACCGATTTATGATGTCGAAAGCTGACTTAAAAATACACATAGCACCGTGGATTGTTGGCCACCGTGGTGTAAAGTTAACGCGCTCGGCTAGATATCGAGAGTTCCGTGGTTCAATTCCACGGCGGCGGCTGAAAACAATTTTTCGGTTGCTATGTGTTTCTGGAACGTGTAAAGAGCGATGTATTAATTTAAGTACAGTTTCTTTTTTACATTCGTCACTGGCTGGTATGCCCGCTTCATTTCTGTCCTTTAACTAGGTTGGGGATGTATTCATGTACATATATCGGTATTGCCGTTTCAAGAGATCATTAATCTGTGTGAAAAATGTCATAGTATTATGACGTATTCAATTCTCAACTGTTTGAACGATGTGAACATACGCCAAGTGATCACTAAATTATGACCACCCCTATCAAAGCGGCAAAGCGGGTGCCGCGCGTTGACCACGTGATTTCCGAGAGGGCGTGATTAGTCGACCTACGTAGGATATATAAGGTATGAGTGGAACAGTAGGAAATAAAATTTGGAGCGTGATGGGTAAACGAAAGGATATTAGTTTGAGAAAGAACAGATTTTGGGAGCTCGGAGAACGGGTGCCTCGATTTCCCAAAAGGCTGAACTGGTGAGTTGTTCACGAATTGCTGCATTTAAAGTGTGTTATAACTGGCGTGAAAATGGTCAAACAACGATCCGGAGGCAAAACTGCACAGGACAGCGGAAGGCTGATATGAGAGATCAGCGCCTCGTACAGCCCAACAGACGCAGCACTGTTCAACAGTTGACTACCCAAGACAACAGAGGTCAACCCATAACAGTATCTGTCATGACCATCTGTCACACGCTCGCATGTGTGGGGCCATAACAACAGACGACCCCGACGACATCCTCTCTCAATCACGATTCATCGGCGCAAAAGGGTCACCTGGTGTAATGGTCATGCATGCATGTTGGACGTTGGATGACTAAACAAAAAGTGTGTTGGTCTGATGAGTCGCGTTTTTTGCTCCACTCCGTCGATGGTCGTGTACGTTTTTGACGCAAACAACGTGAGGCACTCCATCCATCCTGCACAGTCTCCACATTACAAGCCGGTGGAGGCTGTTGTATGATGTAGGGAATGTTTACCTGGGACCCCTAGTGCATGTGGAACAACGTATGACTGGTTCCCACTATCGTAAATTGCTTGCTGACTCTGTACACCAGCAATGTGGCTCTCTTTCCCGAATGGCGACGGTGTCTTCGAAGACGGCAATGCTCCGAGCCACAGTAACAGTTTGAGAAACACAGTTCATACTTCCGGTATAACGATTAGCCTCCGAACTACCCCGATATGAATCCCATAGGGCACTTGTAGGACACTATGGAACGGCATATCAGGCGTCTGGGTACGCCAATCACCTCCATACCTGTATTGAAGGCCGCATTACGCACAGCTTGGTTGGCCATACTTCCCGACTGCTTTCGACATCTTATTGAATCGATGCTACGTCGGATAGCTGCTGTACTGAGGGCGAAAGGAAGACCTACGAAGTATTAGGTAGGTGATCATAATTCAGTGGGTACTCAGTGTAGAACACATCTTCTCAGTGTCCGAAGCCGACACTTCATTATCTCAGCAAAGATGTACTTTTCCAATTATCACTGTGAAGATGGCGAAAACGTAAATTTAACCTCACAGTTTATAACTATTAAATTCCATTATTTGTCTATTGTGCACATACAGGAGCGCCAAAGCCGGGGATTTGGGAAAATTTTGCACCTCGATTTTTTTAGAATGAAAAGAAACAGTCCCTATTTCTCCTTGAAAAATGAGAGAAACGATTCAGAAGCCCCCCCCCCCCTTCTCCTTCCGCCACCTCCAGTAGAATTTTTGCTCTCTTGCGTGTCTACCCGTTTTTTGTTTTCTTGCGAACAATTCGAAACTTGGGCTTTTAGGCGAGATTTTTGAACATCCTTTTCTTGGACCTCAACTTGCCGTGAGAATTAGGGTCAATATTGGTGAAACCTTCTTGATCAAGTTCTGAACATGAGGACAGAATGACATCCTTCAATCAATGAGCGTTTATTTGTGTAAGAAATAGTGAAATCATTTGGTCAGAGCAAATAGGTTTGCATGCCATTTTAATACAAGAAACTCGACTGCGGTCAAATAGCTAAGCCAAGCGAGCTGTATCCTTGAAAAAGCTGAGTATAAGAGCTGTATTGAAATGAAACACGCGAGCTGTATTCAAATGGAACTGCATTTCCTTTGGTGAATTTATCATTTCCTGTTCTAGTTATATCAATTATAGGTGACTGCCGCACTTCAGTATTTGTCATCAGTGCTTAGAGACGTAAAAATGTCGTAGTAAAAATATCTTAGCCAGAAAAGAGACCGGCGTTCGATAGGTTGATGCGTTCGATAGCAAGGAGTTCGTCATTCATTGGCTGGGAAACATCGCTAACGCCACCTATGAAGCATAAGGAGAAGCAGAGTCATTGATGGCAATGTTGGCTGGGCGTGTAACATGGAGTCATAGGCATCATCCACTACTCTGTGTTTTCCTGGTCCTCTTGAGTTTCATCACGGCGTTTTTCTCTAAGGAATCATGATCTGCTGATAGAATACGTTATCTTTTCGGTCTACCCAACTCGGCATTCCGTTCTAAATGTCAATCCATCTGATTTTCGAAACCTGTGATACGTTCTGAGATACATTTTACGATGATGCTTAATCTGCTGAAAAGGAAGTGCTTTCTTTCCCGTCAGACTCATTTTAAAGCGAAAGTTTAACTCTACGTTGATATTTCTCTCCTTTTGGAAAAAGCCGTTTCCCTGTCAGCCAGCTCTGTACTCCTACAGCGGATACTATATTTTGAAAATTATTTAGCCGTAGCAAGAAAAGTACTGTGAAAAATATTTTAGATGTTTTTAGCGCGCATACTTAAAAGGATAATGACTTGATCATTTTTTTTCGTTTGGAGACAAGTGGAGGTAAAATATATGACTCTATCGAATCTATTTGTTCCCCAACAAATTTATCTGCGTCTCTTATAGTTCTTCCGACAATTTCCTTCTCGACTACTTTGGTCAAATACAAGCAACTAAGTGAATTGGCTATTTGTTATTTTAACGGAGCACAGGGTTCTCTTTACAAAAGGAAATGCTGCGATGATTTATTGAATGATTTCAACGGATTGTTTTTAGCGCTGAGGGAAATTAGGTGTTGATATATTTTATTCATCCCATGAATCCCTTTCCTGAATTACTTAGCAGCTTAACCACCTTCATGACGGAAATGTTGAAGTGCGAAAAATAAGAAGGATAAATTTTAAATGAAAAAAAAAGTTGTTTTCCCGTCCGTAGCAGAGCAAACTCTTCATTCCAAGAAGTTCTGCATGCTAAACTTTTTTCTACAAGACTTGCTTTAATAAATGCTAAACTTCTTCGTTGATTTATCTTTCGTACGAACGGTAAAGCGGGAATACAATTTGCGAACTTCATTTAGGACAGAAGCATTTAAGATTAATTGGCTATATATAACTAATATTTTGTAGAGTTCATTAGGAGTGCATTTGTTTTCAGAAACATGCATTTAGGAAAAAAAACCTTTTAAAAGCAATTGTACGTAGCTCCCTTAATGATTAATATTGTCCCCAAACGAAATGAGTGTCTTCGTGAAGCTTTGATTTTGTCCGACATTGTCTCCAAAAATGAAAGGACGGAAGTTTCCCCGAAAGAATCAAAGAAATAGATAATGCGTCGTAATTTGTTTATCCCTTTTTTGTTACAGTGAAAACACGTTATAAAATCGGTTTAACGAAAAAAGTTACAGAACTGTTGTGATGTTAAAGCATCGAGTAATGTTCAACAAGAAAAGAAAAAGCAGAAATCGCCATTTGTTTCCTAAGCCATAGGATTCAGGCAAACAAAGCTTTGGTTTGAAGTAAATTTTATTATTTGTCACCAAAGTTGGTTTGGAAAACCTTGAGACCGAGGAATTATAAGGCAAGTCAGTAAATTTTTACCAAGCAAATGGGAACTGGGTATAAAGTGCTGTTGAAGTGTTTCTGTGCACATCGTGAAAATATTGGATAAATTGCAGTCGAAATGTCTTCTACAATCGTCTCTTGGGATTATGTCATAGGAAACATGTGGCCTCTCGCATCGGGAGGAATGGAATGATTTTTGCAAAATTCCGTCCATTGTCAGTGCTATGGGAAATCGCAACTCTGGAATGGTCCAGTGCCTATCTGGCAAGAGGTCCAGAGCGTTTCCAAGCTACAGGTTTGTTTAAAGAAGTCTTTTTATATGTAATGCATCTAAATTACTTTCACATCTGAATTGGCATGTTGCATGTTTACAGAATACTTTATATTTTAACGGAACTAGTTGAGGAATTTTTCGTTTCTAATATTTGTTTATATATTTACTTATTTCTTTGCTGAATTCTAGAAACAAGAAGAAAGTAAAATGTTTACATGGTATATGACATCGGTACCTTTGATTTCTTCATTTACCTAAAATATTGCCCACCATAAGAAATGTATATAAAAGTAATCTTTAATTATAAAGAAAGAAAACAGAGGGGATTACCCCACGAATAAAATGGAAGAGAAAACAAACAACGTGAAAAGTGCGAAAACGCAGAGCTGTTTGAAAACGAAAGAATCTACTGAAATTATTAGTTGTGCGGAAAGTGTCGAACTTTTGGCAACATTTTGTATTGAAAATTTGCAAGGTTGTTTGCTCAGTAAACAAGCTACTACTTTGCGAGAAAAATACTTGCGTCGCTCAAAGAGGCCATAATTCCTCGGCATATTTAATACTCTGGATTCTTGAGGCTTCTTGTCAAGGAAACACATACCTTCAAATCAATTTTATATCCATTTTATATTGGAGCGTACTGGTGTATAAACACATCCTGCATAGCATATCAAGGAATTACGATAAACATGAGGTGGTTTTGTATTGTAAATGCACAGCGTATATTAAAAACCTAAATGAAGCTGTTGTAGCACGTACGAACGGTATCATAAACTTCAATGACGCTTTAGTTGCATTTATAAAGTGTACCACGAATGTACATAGTTAACAAGTCTTTTGATTCCCTAAGATTGATAGGAAAATCCGAATGTGGATCAGCGAAACAGTTATCCTATCCTTTATGAAAGGAAACCACAAAATGTGAAAAGGCTTTAATGACATGTGCATGGTATATCATACATTGCAAGGGGCTTTACTGGATACTCAAAGAATACCAAAAATATGAGACATAAGTATAGGACAAACTTAGAGCAAGTAAAACCTCACTTCAGAAGGAAAGTATGCCCGTAACACTATGTAACTGCTTCGAAGCTTTAACTTTCGTCCGGCAAGGAAATAAATTTTAAATCGTTCTGTTCTTTTTGTGTTTAAACTTCTGTTTTTAACGGTAATTTGAAGCGTGGGCTATTATTGTTCCAAATTTAATTAGTTGGAGAGCATGAATTGATGGTTTTCACACCCAGACGTCTTTCAATCATTGAACTGGGAAAACAAAGGGATAAATATTAATGGAGATTATTTAACTCATCTTCGTTTTGCGGATGACGTGGTCATTTATGCAACTGCCCCTTCAGAGCTGCAGAGTATGATCTAGGAAATTGCTAACAAGAGTAAAGGAGTGGGATTAAAAATGAACTCTCAGAAGACAAAACTTATGTATAATGCTTTTTTCAAGAAATGAAGATTTATCGATTGATGGGGAAGAGCTGGAGATAACCGATACCTACATTTACCTTGGGCAGGAGATTTCAAGCGAGGGTCACATTAATGAAGAAATCAATTGGCGTATAAAACCTGGAGGGCTTTTGGAAGGAACAGTACAATTTTTAAGAGCAATACGCGATAATGTCTTAAAAGCTAAGCGTTTAATCAATGCATCCTTCTTGTGCACTATTAAAATTTTGTGGTAGGTTTCACCGAAACTTGGGGCTACACCAACTGCACCACTTTCTGAGAAAAGATGCCATTGTGTGGTGCAAAGAAAATCAATACGTTGGTGCAACTTTGCACCATATTACGATACAAAGTTGCACAACATTATGGCGCAAAGTTGCACCATGTTTTTTTGGTTTTTCTTTGCACCACACAATGGGGTATCTTTTCCAAAAAAAGTGGTGCAGTTGGTGTTACACTATTTTTTGTGCAACCTACCACAAATTTTTAACAGTGTACTTACGTACAGAGCAGAGACGTGGGCCTTAACTAAAAACGACATACAAAGACTGCAGACAAATGAAAGAAATGTGGAGAGATACATGCTTGGTGTAATCAGGACAGATACGAAGAGGAACGTGTGGATAAGTGACGCTGACAAGAGTGGAGGACATGTAATCAGAGAAAAGTCCCTAAAATGGCAGTAGGCAGGACACATTGCCAGCAGGACGGACCACCGATGGACAACTGAAACTTTAGACTGGATTCCAAGGGACAGAAAAAGATCCAGAAGACGACCACGTAGGAAATGGGTAGACAAAATTCGAAATCATGCGGGAGTGACACGGAGAAGACTGGCTCAAGGCAGACCATTGTGGAAGAAACTTTGGGAGACCATCCAGCAGTAGACTGATAATAGTTGGCAATGATAATTATGAATGAGACAATAATGCCGTACAGTGGTGAGACTTTGAAGGTTGTATTGTTCGGGAGAAATGTTACCAGGTAAGAAATTCCATTTTGATGTAGCAATAAATGAAAGAGCTGGTAAATCAAATGATGCTTCGTTAAATGTAAGATGGGTGCTGGCTGCATGTGCTTTTTCTATAGCAACAGGAAATTGAAAGATGTAGAACAAGGTTGGCAATTAATTTTTCGGGGCCATGCTCTAGGCTTAAAAATATATAAGGCTCCCACCGCAAGCCTGGTAGAAAATTGGCCGCTGGTGGCCTAATGGTCAACGTTCGTGACTGCCACGGAGAAGACCTCGGGCTCGATCCCAGACAGGTAGGAATGCTCAAACCACTAAATATCTGCCGTGCGTCGGATGGGCACGTTAAGCCGTCGGGCCCCGGATACTGGCCCCACGGTAATAAATAAGGGCGTCTTCCTTCCCCTTTCTACCTCGCTTCCGTGTCACTTTCCTATCGGGCACTGTAGCCCCAATCTTCGAGCTTCCTATTTCAAAGGGTTGTTTAAGACCTGGGGTCAGACACTTCCTTCCTAAAATCCTCTACACATGATCTGATCTGATCTGGTAGAAGATTATTGGGTCGGATTGGTGTGTATCAGGTCGTAAATGGACCGATCTCCATCACTACGTCGGGGGGTTGAATGGGTGCTTTTTCTTGCTTCGGGTTTTGACGACCACCACGAGCAAATTAATGTGCTACAAACAGTCGCCCGTTCCTAAATTGAGGCCAGTGGTCCCAGAAAGGGAAAAAGCCAATGCCGTAACACGAACACACCGTCCATGCATCACCCGGGACCATCTCAGACGAATGATCAGAAGCCAGTTCTTCGTACCACTCGACCACTGGGGCTGAAAGAAGCAGTTGCATTTATAGCAATATGGCGCGAAATCACTCGCCTACTCCACGAAGCCACGTTGATGTCTGTTGTTGATATTTAAGGGCTGTAGCTTCGTTTCTCATCCGTACATTCTACGGTTTTAAAAGCAATAAACAGATCCAGGATGACATGAGATGATGCAGATATACAATGAAACCAATATGCTCTTGAAAATGGGCTGGCGACTTTTCCTTCATGTTTTGGAAATTCAGTCGCCGCTTTCGTTTTCTTCGCCATTACTGAGTGACAAAACAAATTCGATACTCAACTTGAAAAACTGACACCCCGTTAACAAGCACTGTCAATATCCATGTACACACACTGGTCAAAAAATTAGTCGCCTTTCTGTAGTTTCAAGGATGGCCACCTTTTTTTGAGAATTATTGCATGTATAAGACGCGGCATGGATTCAATTTAGTTCTTAGATTCGATTTGGTCGCGTTCCCACAGCAGAATATCGCGCAACTCTGTCAGTGTTGACGGAAGAAGACATCTCGCACATTTTCAATAAGATTGATAGCAGGGGACTCTGAAGGTCTTTGGTGGTGACGGAATTCCTCGTTGTGCTGATCAAATCATTCTTGCACGACGCTCGTATGATGTGCAGTTGCAGTGTCATCAATAAAAGTGCTGGCACTTGTAGGGGGAAAGTGTTACATTTCAGGTGCACCCGATCCTCTACAGAAGATATTTTCTAAATGTCATCTTACCTTCCATTGATGTCAGTGGACTGTGTTCGTACCAACAGAACGCCCTCCGTAGCTTTGTGCCATGTCCATATGCTTCGATTGTGTTCCCAAAATATGTCGGGTCCATTATTTCTTCAGGTTCTCCCCACACTCTCTACCGATCATTAGTGCCAAAAAGTCTGTGCGTGATTCATCTGACGACAGCATCACTTTTTTCCATTTCTCTACTGTCTATTCCCGACGTTCTATGCATCACTTAAGTGGATTTTTCTGCTTTTTACTGAGACAACTGGCTTCCAAATGAGCTGATGACTTCCAAGACCCTCAGTACTGTTGCTTGGGGTCGAACTGGGCTGCTCCTGGCTTTGGCTGAATTCAGAAATCAGTTGCTGCACACTGGAAGGCATATTCTCTCGTACAGTCCTCCTCATAGCACGACTATCACGCTCTTTAAGTCTAGTGTTCTGGCCTCATTATGCCTTTCGGACATAGAAGATCCGCTCGTCTTCCAGTCGCTGAACCCTTTTAAAATGGTTGCTTTGACAAACCAGCAATTTCTTTTGCTTTGTTAATCGTGACACCCGCTAAGCGTTAGCCTACGATTTGACTTTTTTCGAGTTCTGACAGTTCCTGAATTTTCCCCATGTTTATATACACTGAAGTTCCAAAAGTCATGGAATATAGCAGTATGCAAATTTTTAACTGAAGCTGTCGTCGTATAAAGGCTTCGACGCATGCCACGATTTTTATCAGCCGCCAATAAGATTATGGCAAGTCGACGAGAATTATCGGAGTTTGAACGAGACATTGTAGTGGAAGCCAAACGGATGTAACATTCAATTTATAGAGTTGTGCGAACATTCAACATTCCTCGATTCACGGTGTCACGTGTGTACAGAGAATACCTCATGGAAGGCATTACCACCCACCGTGGACAGCGCAGTAGCCGATCACAAGTGCTGAATGACCGTGACCAGCGGCGGCTGACCGGGATTGTACATGATAACAGACAAGCGACATTGGCTCAAATAACATCCACATTCAATGCAGGAGGTACCAAAGACATATCAATCAGGTCAGTGTAGCGTAATTTAGCGTCCATAGGGTATGAGAGCAGAAGACTCCCCAGAATGCCTTTGTTAACACCACGACATTGGACATAGCGCCTCACCTTGGCTCGTGAACACGGTAATTGGACCCTGGAAAACTGGCAACACGTGGCGTGGTACGATGAGTCACACAACCAGTTGTTACGAGCTGATGGTAGGGTTCGGGTGTGGCGCCGACCCCATGAAGCCATGGACCCAAGCTGTCAACAAGACACTGTGCAAGCTGGTGGTGGTTCCATACATGTATGGGGTGTCTTTACGTGGCACAGTTTGGGTCCTTTGGTCCTTGTAAACACGCCATTAACAAGTAATCGCTTTGTTGCTCTGCTGGATGACCATTTGTAGCCCTTCATGGACTTCATATACCCCAACAACAATGGGATTTTTCAGGCGGACAATGCATCATGTCATCAGGCCCAAGTTGTCCAAAATTGGTTCGAGGAGCATTCTGGACAATTCCGACGGATGTTGTGGCCACCACGTTTGCCCAACATGAACCCAATAGAGCACTTATGGGACGTGGAGGAAAGGTTCGTTCGCATCCAAGATCCCGCACCTACAAATACCAGGAAACTGTAGGTGGTTGTTCAGACGGCATGGCTCACCATCTCTCCGAAAGTCTTCCTGCCTCTTGTGGAATCGACGTCACGTCGAGTTGCTGAACTTCGCCGGGATAGAGGAGGTCCTATACGATATTAGGTTCGTATCCCATGACTTGTGGCACTTCAGTTTATGTTGCTACAGCCGAATATTCGGTAAGCTTGTGATAAAAAGCAAGGCAATACGTCATCACCCCATATGACTGTTCTGTTTACATATTATACATGGGCGTTTATTGTCTGCGACTGTCTTATCTTAAAAGTTGTTATATTTCGGCCACTGTGTGTATTTTTAGTCATCATCATCATCATCATCAACCATTATCAATCCACTGCTGGACGAAGGTCTCCCCAAGTTTCCTCCACAACGGTCTGTCTTGTGCCAGTCTCCTCCATGTCACTCCCGCATACTTTCGAATTTCATCCACCCATCTTCCATGTGGTCTTCTTCTGGGTCTTTTCCTGTCCCTTGGAATCCAATCTAAAATTTCGGCTGTCCATCGATGGTCTGTTCTTCTGGCAGTATGTCCTGCCCATTGCCATTTCAGGGATTTAACTCTGATCATGATGTCTTCCACTCTTGTCATTTTTCGGATCCACGTGTTCCTCTTCTTATCTCTCCTGGTTACACCAAGCATGCACCTCTCCATGCTACTTTGAGTTGTCTGCAGCCTTTGTATGTCTCTTTTAGCTAAGGCCCACGTCTCTGCACCATACGTAAGCACTGGAAGGATGCATTGATCAAACATTTTTCTTTTAAGACATAATGGCATATTGCTCTTGAAAATTATGCTGTTTCTTCCAAAAGCTCTCCAGGCAAGTTTTGTACGCCGATTAATTTCTTCACCAATGTGACCCTCGCTTGATATCTGCTGTCCAAGATAAACGTACGTGTCTGTTATCTCCAGCTTTTCTCCATCAATCGATAAATCTTCATTTCTTGTAAAAGCATTGTACATCACTTTTGTCTTCTGAAAGTTCATTTTTAATCCCACTTCTTTACTCTTGTCAGCAAGTTCCTGGATCATACTCTGTAGCTCTGATGGGGTAGTTGCAAAAATGACTATGTCATCAGCAAAACGAAGGTGGGTTAGATAATCTCCATTAATCTTTATCCCTTTGTTTTCCCAGTTCAGTGATTGAAAGACATTTTCCAATGTGGCATTAAAGAGCTTCGGAGATATGGTGTCACCTTGTCTCACTCCTTTTCCAATTTTTATGTGTGTTGTATTTTCAAACAGCCGAATCTTTGCACTTGCATTTTCATAGATGTTATTAATAATATTAATGTATGCATCTTCAATACCGCAGGATTTCAGAGCCATTGCAACTGCTGATGGTTTCACCGAATCAAAGGCTTTTTCATAATCGATAAAAGCCATGCACAATGGAAGTTCATATTCCCTCGCTCTTTCAATTAGTTCTCTCAGTACGTGGATATGATCTATTGTGCTGTAGCCACTCCTGAATCCAGCTTGTTCTCTCGGTTGAGCCATGTCCAGTGTCACCTTCAAGCGGTGTGAAAGAACTTTAGTGAAGATTTTATAAACCACTGATAGGAGGCTGATAGGTCTGTAGTTCCTGAGATCCTCAATGTCACCTTTTTTATGTAGCAAGATCATTGTAGCGTTGTTCCAATCCTCAGGAATTTTCCCTTCATTAAGGCATGAAAATTTGGGCGAGTACTGTTTCGATTTCTCCACTTGCTTCTTGTATGATGTCTATAGTAATTCCATCTTCTCCTGGAGCTTTTCCCCGCTTCATGTTCTTGATTGCATGTGCAACTTCTGCTGGAAGGACTGGAAGAACTCTGGTACTGGTACCTTTAATGATGTCTGGAGTACATGTATCATCCCTTTCATATAATTTGGAGTAGAAATATTTCACTCTTGTCAAAATTTCGCCTCTATTTCTTGTTACAGAACCATCTTCTTTTCTCAGTGCCATAATCTGTTTTTTCCCCTTACTGAGATGTCCCTTTGCTATCTTTAGGCTTTGGTTGTTTTCAATTGCTTTCCTGACTAGTTCACAGTTGAATTTCCTTACGTCTTCAGTGATACTTTTTCGTACTGTCTTGCATAGCTCTATATATTCCACTTTGGAAGTCACATCTTCTTTAGTTGTCCTCATCACTCTTCTTTTTTGCATCAACATTTTGGTTTTTCCTGATAATTTGTTCACATGCAATTTGTTCTTAGACCCAGCTAATTTTGTTGCTGTTTCCATAAGAGCTTTGGTTACTTTTCTGTTAACTTCAGAAATATCCACGTCTTCCGATGTTAGGCCTTCTAAAGCAGAGAATCTGTTCTTCAGTTCCAATATGAAGGTATTATGGTGTTTTTTAAGGTTGGTTATGTCAATACATTTTGTTTGTCTTATGAGCTTGCTACGTTCGAGTTTAGTGTTGAGGTGCATCTTACATCTCACCAATCTATGGTCACTGCCTGTGTTGAACTTGTTTAGCACACTGCAGTCTTCGATGACGAATTTTTTGTTACACATAATAAAATCAATTTCACTTGTCGTCCCATTTGGATGTCTCCATGTCCATTTCCTGTGTGGCTTTTTCTTGAAAAAGGAGTTCAAGATGAAAAACCCTTCTGCCTCTGCAAACTCTACGAGAGTATTTCCACGCTGGTTTCTGTTGCCATGACCGAATTTACCTACTGAAGTTTCATTCTGTTGCCGTTGCCCTATTTTTGCATTGAAATCTCCCATAATTATCTTCAAGTGCTGCTTACCTTTATTATTTAGATGACGAATTTCCTCATAAAATTCTTCAATTTCTTCTTCAGCATGACTTGTGGTGGGTGCATAAGTTTGAATAATCTGAGCCTGGTATCTTCTCGAGAGTTGGATAACGAGTCGTGCAGCTCTGTCAGAGGAACTTTCAACTTCTACCACTTTATCCTTCAGTTTCTTGTTTATTATAAATCCAACACCACTAGTTCTGCCAGTATCTGTCCCACGATAGTAGAAGAGATGTCCACTTTTCAGTTCAATGAGATCTTCTCCTTTTCTCCTTACCTCACTTAGCCCGACGATGTCCCACTTGATCCTTTGTAGTTCCTCTTCCAATTCAAGAAGCCTTGAATCAGAAGATAGGGAGCGTCCGTTGTACGTAGCCAAGGTCAGCATCAGATGGCAGCCTAGTCCGGTCCTCCGGGGATTCTTAGCACCCTCTGCCTTCATGTCGCACTGGCCGCTGCCTTGGCCAGGTACATTCCAGCTGCCGGAGACTGAGGGCCAACATTTAAGTTGTGGAGTCATTTTGGAGGGGTTTGGCCATAACTCACCACGCTGGCCAAGCGGGTTGGTGAGTGTGGGATAGCATTTCCTCTAATCCCGATGGTATAGTTATACCGCTATTGGCGGTCGTCAGAGCCCCTTTAGTGGGAACAGGATGTACCACGAGAAGGCGGGGTTGACATTTGTCAAGGAGAGGCTGTGATGTTACGCATCACCTGACCTTACATCCTGACCTTACATCCTTTTAGTCATAATGGGGCTTATATCGTAAAAAAATTCACTGTTAATTTTACGGTTTGGGACCGTTAACGAGGTTGCCATCATTACACTGCAAAAGTAACAGTTTTATGCCGTATTATTTACAGAAAAGAACGAAAAAAAAACCCGATGTATTTCAATATCTGACCCATAGGCCTTAAAACGATTTTTATCGATTACTTTCCTACCGTTAGAAGTATATGCCGGAGCATAATTGAAGTCTTAGCATTGCTGTTTAATTATACAAAAATAAACTGTGATTAAGAAAGATCTATGGGTCGGAGAGACGTGCGGTTTGCCGATTAATATTCACCGAGATACGGGACTTTGTATGGCATCAAGAAAAAAGTTCAAAATCTTGACAAAAGAGGGCGCTGCTGCAGAGAAAACAAGGAGATAATTGTGAAATAAGATCGACGTTAAATTAGTGCAAATCACTTTATATCAGCATGACCTACAGATTCAAGTGTTCAATGTGTCCACCACCACATTCCAGTACTGCGTGCAGTCGTAGTATTACGACTGATACAGCATTGAACAACATGTCAAAGGGAATGGCTGATACCTCCTGTCGCATAGCGTCTTTCAGCGATGGTAAGGTCTGGGGATTACATATGTAGACACGTGATTTCAAATAGCCCCACAACCAGAAATCAGCAGTTGTGAGATCTGGAGATCTAGGAAGCCATTCGTGTGCACTATGCCTGCTCAATAGACGATTGGATTCACGCCGGATTTCACGTTATATGCAAATTATTAGCTTAATAAAACCATGTGGTTTTGCAGTCAGAATGACAGCACGAACCTGTATTATTTTCGCACATGGAAAATGTGACTGCATTTTTCAGTGATGGTTTTTATGTCTCACCCTAACGTTGCTTTGTGCGAGTAATGTGCGAACGTCATTTATGTGGCATTCTCTGCAGCAGCGCCCTCTATTGTTGAGATTTTGAACTATTTTTTTCTTGATGCCGTACAAAATCCCGTACTTCGGTGAACATTAATCTACAAACCTCGTGTCTCTCCGACCCATAGATCTATTTTAATCGCATTTTACTTTTGCACCAAACTTTTGAATCACCCTGTGTATGTATATATACACAGACAAACAAGGAACAAGCAGGAAAAGAATGCTGAAATATTGGTACTGCTAGCCATGGCGTTTTTAAGGACCAGCATGGATAACATTCTCTCATTCCTACAAAAACCTAGTAAACTTCGGCTCCTCCTTCGACAAGCTAAAATGATTAAAACACAGTTCATGTTAATCTTATTTCCAGATTTCCTTATGTTCGTTGGATTTTGTGTGCCGTGTTTTTGGGTTTCGCATTTACGACTTCGATACTTCATTGAGAGTTTGGTTTTTATGTTACTGAGCCTTGGTAGGTTAGTTTCTTGCATATAGTGTCTTGCCATTCAGTTTATTGTTAGGGTTTAAAGTGATATATATATATATATGGGATGTAAGGTCAGGTGATGCGTAACATCACAGCCTCTCCTTGACAAATGTCAACCCCGCCTTCTCGTGGTGCATCCTGTTCCTACTAAAGGGGCTCTGACGACCGCCAATAGCGGTATAACTATACCATCGGGATTAGAGGAAATTCTATCCCACACTCACCAACCCGCTTGGCCAGCGTGGTGAGTTATGGCCAAACCCCTCCAAAATGACTCCACAACTTAAATCTTGGCCCTCAGTCTCCGGCAGCTGGAATGTACCTGGCCAAGGCAGCGGCCAGTGCGACATGAAGGCAGAGGGTGCTAAGAATCCCCGGAGGACCGGACTAGGCTGCCATCTGATGCTGACCTTGGCAACGTACAATGGACGCTCCCTATCTTCTGATTCAAGGCTTCTTGAATTGGAAGAGGAACTACAAAGGATCAAGTGGGACATCGTGGGCTAAGTGAGGTAAGGAGAAAAGGAGAAGATCTCATCGAACTGAAAAGTGGACATCTCTTCTACTATCGTGGGACAGATACTGGCAGAACTAGTAGTGTTGGATTTATAATAAACAAGAAACTGAAGGATAAAGTTGTAGAAGTTGAAAGTTCCTCTGACAGAGCTGCACGGCTTGTTATCCAACTCTCGAAAAGATACCAGGCTCAGATTATTCAAACTTATGCACCCACCACAAGTCATCCTGAAGAAGAAATTGAAGAATTTTATGAAGAAATTTGTCATCTAAATAATAAAGGTAAGCAGCACTTGAAAATAATTATGGGAGATTTCAATGCAAATATAGGGCAACGGCAACAGAATGAAACTTCAGTAGGTAAATTCGGTCACGGCAACAAAAACCAGCGTGGAAATACTCTCCTTGAGTTTGCAGAGGCAGAAGGGTTTTTCATCTTGAACTCCTTCTTCAAGAAAAAGCCACACAGGAAATGGACATGGAGACATCCAAATGGGACGACAAGTGAAATTGATTTTATTATGTGTAACAAAAAATTCGTCATAGAAGACTGCAGTGTGCTAAACAAGTTCAACACAGGTAGTGACCATAGATTGGTGAGATGTAAGATGCACCTCAACACTAAACTTGAACGTGGCAAGCTCATAAGACAAACAAAATCTATTGGCATAACCAACCTTAAAAACACCATAATACCTTCAAGTTGGAACTGAAGAACAGGTTCTCTGCTTTAGAAGGCCTAACATCGGAAGAAGTGGACATCTCTGAAGTTAACAGAAAAGTAACCAAAGCTCTTATGGAAACAGCAACAAAATTAGCTGGGTCTAAGAACAAGTTGCATGTAAATAAATTATCAGGAAAAACGAAAATGTTGATGCAAAAAAGAAGAGAGATGAGGACAACTAAAGAAGATGTGACTTCCAAAGTGGAATATATAGAGCTATGCAAGACAGTACGAAAAAGTATCACTGAAGACGTAAGAAAATTCAACTGTGAACTAGTGAGGAAAGCAATTGAAAACAACCAAAGCCTAAAGATAGCAAAGGGACATCTCAGTAAGGGAAGAAAACAGATTATGGCACTGAGAAAAGAAGATGGTTCTGTAACAAGAAATAGAGGCGAAATTTTGACAAGAGTGAAAGATTTCTACTCCAAATTATATGAAAGGGATGATACATGCATTCCAGACATCATGAAAGATACCAGTACCAGAGTTCCTCCAGTCCTTCCAGCAGAAGTTGCACATGCAATCAAGAACATGAAGCGGGGGAAAGCTCCAGGAGAAGATGGAATTACTTTACTGTAGACATCATACAAGAAGCAAGTGGAGAAATCGAAACAGTACTCGCCCAAATTTTCACTCGATGCCTTAATGAAGGAAAGATTCCTGAGGATTGGAACACCCCTACAATGATCCTGCTACATAAGAAAGGTGACATTGAGGATCTCGGAAACTACAGACCTATCAGCCTCCTATCAGTAGTTTATAAAATCTTCACTAAAGTTCTTTCACACCGCTTGAAGGTAACACTGGACATGGCTCAACCGAGAGAACAAGCTGGATTCAGGAGTGGCTACAGCACAATAGATCATATCCATGTGCTGAGAGAACTAATTGAAAGAGCGAAGGAATATGAACTTCCATTGTGCATGGCTTTTATCGATTATGAAAAAGCCTTTGATTCGGTGAAACCATCAGCAGTTACAATGGCTCTGAAAACCTGCGGTATTGAAGATGCATACATTAATATTATTAATAAAATCTATGAAAATGCAAGTGCAAAGATTAGGCTGTTTGAAAATACAACACACATAAAAATTGGAAAGGGAGTGAGACAAGGTGACACCATATCTCCGAAGCTCTTTAATGCCACATTGGAGGGAGTTTTTCAGTCACTGAGCTGGGAAAACAAGGGGATAAAGATTAATGGAGATTATCTAACCCACCTTCGTTTTGCTGATGACGTAGTCATTTTTGCAACTAGCCCATCAGAGCTGCAGAGTATGATCCAGGAACTTGCTGACAAGAGTAAAAAAGTGGGATTAAAAATGAACTTTCAGAAGACAAAAGTGATGTTCAATGCTTTTACAAGAAATGAAGATTTATCGATTGATGGAGAAAAGCTGGAGATAACAGACACGTACGTTTATCTTGGACAGCAGATATCAAGTGAGGGTCACATTGATGAAGAAATTAATCGGCGTACAAAACTTGCCTGGTGAGCTTTTGGAAGAAACAGCATAATTTTCAAGAGCAATATGCCATTATGTCTTAAAAGAAAAGTGTTTGATCAATGCATCCTTCCAGTGCTTACGTATGGTGCAGAGACGTGGACCTTAACTAAAAGAGACATACAAAGGCTGCAGACAACTCAAAGAATCATGGAGAGGTGCATACTTGGTGTAACCAGGAGAGATAAGAAGAGGAACTCGTGGATCCGAAAAATGACAAGAGTGGAAGACATCATGATCAGAGTTAAATCCCTGAAATGGCAATGGGCTGGACATACTGCCAGAAGGACAGATCATCGATGGACAGCCGAAATTTTAGATTGGATTCCAAGGGACAGGAAAAGACCCAGAAGAAGACCACATGGGAGATGGGTGGATGAAATTCGAAAGTATGCAGGGGTGACATGGAGGAGACTGGCACAAGACAGACCGTTGTGGAGGAAACTTGGGAAGACCTTCGTCCAGCAGTGGATTGATAATGGTTGACAATGATGATGATGATATATATATATATATATATATCACTTTAAACATGAATTTGGCTTAAATCACTATGCATCACAGCAGCTTCTATTCCACCAGCTAATTTGAGTTTATTACTTACAGCTCTTACTTCTGAAATTTCTTCTTCAACACTACGTTTGTTCATTTTCTCCATCTTAATCAGTTAAAGAATTACTATATATATATATATATATACTGTATATATAATATGAAACACGTAGCTATTGTGAATCACGCAAACTAATTATTTTTGTGTAACTGATTATTGTTGCTTTAAAAAAAGCAAACATTGAACTATAAGACCATGACAAAAATATCCCTACGCTTCATTAACAATAACAATATAATAAAAAATCGCTCTTATGTTTCTTTGATGAAATATTCCGACTAATGAAGTCTAAGGCCGGAGAGCTCGTAACACGGTAGACGGTACAACATAACTCAACCTGGTGGCTGCAACAATGACTAATGAGCATGCCCAATTTTCCTGTTCTGCTCCTACTGGTGATTAGTTCGTATCGTCATCCCCTTAACTGTAGACTCTACAGTTAAGGGGATGACAATAAACCTGTTGAATATAAATTTCCTACTTTGTGTTGACTGAAACTGTTGAACATGATTACGGCATTTTTCTGTAGCGGTATTTTCTGTAAAAACTACATTTTTTTTATAATGTAGAACTCAAGAAACACCCTCCGTATATGTGACATATCTGACTCCTCGGCTGTGTAGAATACACAGCTGCTTAGCAACACAAATCCCTCTTCTAGGAGAAATCATGGCAGCTTTACTGTCTAAGAGCTTTTAAATCGTTTCATCGTATTTTTGGAGTTTCACAAAAATGCGTCAAAGCCTAGGGCGTATTTGCGGTGCTGCAGGTAATACTCAGTTTCGCGATAGTGGATTTAAAAACAGTCTCTTTGATTACGCTAGCAATCGGACAGACTGCGCGAGTGCCAAACTAATCCCCTTAATGACCTCTGTGCCTCTTTCGGTGACAATGACAATAGGCGACGTCCAGTAATCATGTCTTACAATAAGACTACAGTTTTTCTTATCTTTAAACTACAAATAACTGTGAAGATCTGTAGAAATACTGATTTTTTCGACTAATTATGACATTGTAAGTTATTTTGACATTTTAGTGTGAACTGCTGCCCATTTAAAGCTGTTCCAGACCTTTTTTTTTTTTTTTTTTTTTTTTTTTTGGGCCTTTTAAGGGCATCAATTTGTTCTACACAAAGTTTTAAGCAATATCAAGTATTACACGGCTGAGTGAGAGAGTTACTCATTTTTATGGAAACGGAGAGCGAGAGCTAGTTATGCTGAGCTGTAACAGGATGATTTCATTGAGAAAAATGGCGGTGCTTGTTGCATTATAACTAATTATGGTGTTTAATGACGGTGCTTGTTGCATTATAACTAATTATGATGTTTAATGGCTGTGCTTGTTGCATTATAACTAATTATGGTGTTTCGTGACAGCGGAAACAAGCATAGCGCTTTTTCTTATTTATTCGTTTGAACAATGTTACATTAACCGCAATAATTAACAAAAATGGGATTAAAACAGTTGTTCATTACCGTACGTTTGAATACCACATATAATGAGTGTTATGCCATTCTACCGTTTTCTTCGAGAACATCAAAGATTCAAGCAATGTAAATAAAGTTTAAAACTTATTTCTACTTTTGCTGCACAGCAACTACAAATTATCCAAACTTAGGCTGTTTAATCTTACGAACTTCTTTATTGCGGTTAATTTAAGCTTAGCAACTATAAAATTGAAAATTTCAGATTTTGTTCCGCGGGTGTAGATTGCAGTAAAATGTCAAAACTATGTTATTAGATTTATATTGAAAAGCTGGTAGATGTTTAGGTTATGGCTTTTCTCTAGCGCTACCAAAATTATGTTCGCCGTGAATAGTAAGTTCCAAAGTATATTACTAATTTTGCTACAAGATATTTTTCCATGGATATTAAAAATTAAAAAGCAATTCATTATTTAAATATCGGGAATCACTGATAACAACAAATAATAAGATTAATACAAGTTGAATTCAAGTTGGCGATAGAGTTTTTTTTATTCCTTACAGTATTTACTGTCTTCCAAAATTTTATCACAAAGAAGGAAGTTACACATTTATGAAACTATTATTTGGACTGTGTTTTTTATATGGTCCTGAAACCTTAGACACAGTGTTGAAAACTCCCCACAAAAATTAAAAAACACGATCTTATATAAAATATGTTTATATTATTCAAAGCTGGAGTAACAGGCAAGAACTAACTTTATGTTGTCTTTGGTACTTCTTTGGCAGTTAATGAAGGCAGATCTTCAAGACTGAAATAGTTTGAACATGCTGAAAGGATAAGAACGAAAAACTGAACACTAAGCAAGTTTTTCAAATGAAATCGACTGGTACAAAACCAAGAAGGCGGCTTCTAAGATAGATAAGTACTGTGAAAGGGAATCTAAAACAATAGAATATGCAAGAGTTTTGTTTGGTTGGAGTTTAACAACCACCGTGGGCAACTCGGTGGGTTATAAGTAGTCGCCGTCCCCCATAATTCAAGGTCACTGGTTCCAAGGGAAGGAGATAGCCAGTGCCGAAAGACAAGCACACCATTCATGCATCACGGGATTTGAACCCTGTCCCATTTCGGACGAAGATTAGAAGCCATTGCCACCGGTGTGGCATTACAAGAGTTGTCCTTGCTGCCAAGAATCTTAAAAGTTCAGCGTCCGTTGTAAAGAATTGGACTGGGCACTGAGAAATTACAAAGCTAAAATATTTTTGCGTTTTTCTGTCCTTTGAGTTGGAAAGCATTTCATAATCGCATTGCAGCATGGTTTGCATTTCTAGTGCCATGTGTATCCCACCAACAAACCCGCGCACTCACCGTTCAATGAATGTTGCAGTTCAGCAAAGACATACATATCCCTACCCCAGTTTTTTTTTTTTTTTTTTTTTTTTTTTTGCCGAGGAGATAGAGAGTGACAAAAAAGCCCTCCGGGATTAGAACTCATTCCCAACAATACGAGGATTCAAAAAACCAGCTGCCTTAACCGCTGGATGAACAGGCAGCAGTAATGCTATGTAAATAATTCCTTCAGATTCATCCAGAGCAATTTCAGTTTTACTCAACCATCTTTATCAATGCTCTTTACACTTTGTATGCAATTTCTACCAATCTTTATTTCACTTGGGGTGAATTTTTAAAAGAAAAATCGTCTACCTAAGCTAGTACACATATATTGATTTCAGGGAGAACGCCGTTGTCTTTTATGCATTGACTTCATGAAAGCTTCTCCATCATTAACGTAAAGAATGTAGTCTTCACTGCTTTTATTCATAGAATTAATACTTCTCTATCTTTTACACAAAGACTTAATACTGCATTTTCCTGGCTTTAGACATGGACTTTATACGAACCAAACTGGCTGCTTTTTAAGGATTTTGGGGAAATTTTGGAACAGATTTTGTGAGACGAAGAAATGCTTTACCGTATGTGTTTTCTTGCTTTTAAATTTTGATAAATACATTATGATTAATATAAGAAAACCAAATTTCCTGTGGTTAAAAAATTTCAGAAATGTAGTAATTACTAGTTAGTTCAATAGTTACACCGGCATGTCTATTCTTTTGCGTAAGCATCGTATTTCGCTTACCCTAATTAGGTGGGTAGAGTGTGTCTCTTTGTAACTGGCCCTTATACCTTCTTTCTTTTTTATGGTTAAGGCGTGGAAGTTACTGACATCTCATCTAGTAACAGAATTTAAAATAATGGGGAAAAGATTTGAGAACTGTTGAAATGAAATATTGAAATTGGAACGGGTAAGTGCTCTATTGTGTAATAAAATTGATCGTGTTATGCGCCAAGAAATTAATAAAGTGTACCCATTGAAGTAAACAAAATGCCGCCCCGGTGGCTCAGTGGTCTAAGGCGATGGCCTCTGATCATTCGTCCAAAAGGGGCCCGGGTTCGAATCCCGGTGAGGCATGGATGTTGTGTTTGTCTTACGGCGCTGGCTCTCTCCCATCCCTGGAACCAGTGACCCTAAATTAGGGACGGGCGACTGCTTATAGCCCATTGAGTTGCTCACGGTGGTCGTTAAACCTCCAATTAAAAAAAAAAAAGTAAACAAATTTCAACAAAATCGAGCAAGTGCTAAACACGAAAGCTCTAAAGACATCTTTCTATTCTCCATCGCAAACGTGGAGCAGACAGATGTGAGCTCATAAAGTGTGTTAAATTCTATTAAGGTAATATGTTTCATATTTTTGTAATTCTAATAAATATTGCAATGTGAAATTTTTGACAGTAATTCTTATCGTACTGTTTTCTATTTTCCTTTCGATTTCCTTGCATATTTACTTCGCGATAAATTCCTAGATTTTTGGCTTATTGTTTAAATTCTAGGAGTGCAACCATTAAAACTTGTAAAACAAGTGCCCAAAATGTAAACCATAATCTTTCGATACCGCGTTACCTTTTTCATTCCGTAGCTCACAAGTACTGCAGGATACGATGAACTATTTTCATCGATGAACTATATTTCATCGTTCTGTGAACATTCTCCGTTCTCATGCTATTTTCCCTGAAGTGCTCTACGCACTTCCGGTTGAAGACGTATAATGAGAGTGTAATCTCGATTATATGTTTTCCGGTCATGTGTTTGTCACTTTTATACGTAATTCTGCGCTAGTCCCGATATTTTACTGTAGTTTCTATTGCTTTTTAGATTCAGTTATATGTATTTCATATATGTATACGCTTTTTGCGATTATATGTTAAATTCTGAATTTCAGATTAGTAAAAGCGTGCGGTTCTTTGATTCTTTTATAAGTAACCTGATATTTTACAACTTCGCAAGAATTCAGACAGCTAGTTTTGCAGCCATGAATTAGATACTGCGACTGAGTAGCGTATCTCGGATCCGACATGGGCTTTCTCACCCCCCCCCTCCCTAAGTACTGTTTTTTGTTGTTGTTGTTGTTTAAAATCGCGAAGTTTATTTTTCAGTTGTTAAGTAATAGAAGTAACTTTTTTCTAAATTTTAGCTACATGCTGTTCCTAACATGATACCAAATAATTATGAGGATTAAGATTTGAACATTTATTTGTACATGAACTCCAATCTTCTTCTGAATACTTTATTTGTGCATTCACTCCATTTTTCTTTCCTTTTGAGTGAACTTGAGTGCTACGTTTTCATAAAAGTTTCTTCCGAGTACTTTTCCATATTAAAAGAAATGTTTTTCTCGACAAAACAGCCAAGTTGCTCGAATGTACATGTCCTTTTGTGGCTCTAAGACATATCTTGATTCTTTTTAATACAGAAAAACTTCTTCCGGCAGCTGCAGTTGTTGATGGAAACTTTAATTTTAGATCTGCTAATTTGTACACCTCATCTAAACCCAATGTCCAATTTATTCAACTTCATGTAACAAGTAATGTCTCTTACTGATTTGTTTTTGCATTCGTCAAAAAAATAAAACACCTTCATTTTAGTCGAGATGTATCAAAATTTGAAGCATAGAGTTCTTTAAGTTCAGACAGTAGATGTTCAGGAAAGCTTTCACAACATTTATCAAAACAGTTCAAATCCAACAAAGCCACGAATTTAAGATATATCACATCACTGATTTTAATTCATTGACACCTCACACAAACTGAAACAGCTTTCCCAAAACACGAGCTGTTACGGGAGGGAGCATGCAAGTGAGTCCAAAGTCTTCTCTTTTCTGAGCGAACCGTTGCGCAAAGCAATGGCCCATTCACTTTTCACCCGCGCATTGATGTTGTCATGGAAACGCTAGCGGGAGATTTTATCGAAGGTCTTCGCGTCAGAACAGCGAAGACTCGGGTAGAGAGAGCTGTTTGCGTTACGATGACGGCTGTTTGCGTTAGGACTGTTGTTGATTCTCGCTCGCCAGACTGATTCTGTTAGTCAAAAGAAGCGAATCCGCTCGTGTTTTTTTCGCACAGCAAGCATTGACATTTCTTAATGCCGTTGATAATTGCCTTTTATTTGTGTATATTTAATTGATTTTTATTTGTGCATTCTCTGGGCTTCGCCGCTTGCCTAGGTAGCCTCGAATATACGCCACTGGTGCGACAAAAAATTTGCCAAATTACGTTCACGGTTCTCTATTTTCTGTGAATTTAACAAATTTGAAACAGGCGAAGATCAGTGAACATTTTACTTGCACTAATGCTAAATCATCAACCAGTGAAAAAAATACTTTGAAAGAGCGATGCTTAGAAGTAAAAAATGTGTAATATGGGTATTGAATATTCAACAAATTCGTATTTACTACGTAGTATTTCAAAGTTAAGTTATTATTTTTCATATATTGAAAATATGAAATCGTACAGAATTTAACCTAATTTTTATAACGAAATTATATTAAATAAATTAACACAAAAGCTAAAATAGACATAAGTAGCAAAGAAAGTATTCATGTATGTATGTATGTATGTATGTATGTATGTATGTATGTATGTATGTATGTATGTATGTATATATGTCTTACATTATAAATGAGCGTAATCTAAAATTATGAGTTTTTTCCTTTCCTTTCCTTTCTTATTTTTCTTTTCTTTTTTGGAGGCATTCAAAATTTTAATTTTAATATTTTGAAATTTCATTTATATTGAGTTGTTTCATAATTATTGGCCTATGCCGACAAGGTGAATTTGAATAGCCGGTTACGAGGGACACCTCGTAGGAGGAACTACCAAACGCGCATGCAAATTGAATCGGTTCAGTCCACGTGTATAAAACGGTATTTCAGACAGATCTCAGCAGTTGGGTACGTGATGGAGTACCCCGACGTGAGATCAGTGATTTTGCACGGATTCAAACTTAGCCGGAATGTGTCCGAAACGGTCGCAAATGTCAATAGAGCGTGGGTTGTCGGAACTGTCCGTAGACTGTTTTCCAAGATCCATGCCGGTGATGTAGCCATCGGCCATAAGCCAGGAGCCGGTCATCCGGTTCTGTGTGACACTGTACATTTAAGGCGGAAAGTGGAAGAAAAACCAACGTGTATAATACATGAGGTCAGTGCCGAACTTGTCGTATCATCAGCAACAGTTTCTAGACAACTGGCAGCTATGGGCAAGGTTAAAAACTGGATACCTGGGTTCCACACGAACTCACCAAACAGCAGCAGATACTGCGTCTGGAAACATGCATTGCCTTCCAAAAACGTGAGGCTAGGGCTCCCTTTCTGCATCGGATCTTTACGGTTGATGAAAAATGGGTGCTTTATGACAAAAGGAAGCGAACAGCGCCGTGGCTCGATAAAGGGGAACCACCCAAACACATGTCCAAACCCGAGTTGCACCCACAGAAGGTTCTGATCTCTGTGTGGTGGACTGCCAAGACTGTCATTCATTATGAGTTTTTGCCGCGAGGTCAAACAATCACAACGGACGTGTGCTGCCGTCAGCCGAACGAATGTCACCAGAAATTATGCAGCAAACAACCATCGCTCGCCAATCGTTTGGGTCCCATACTGCTTCAGGACGGCGCACGACCGCATGCGTCTATTAGAAGCATGCGAAAAATCAACGCCTTGGGATACGAGGTGCTCTCTCACCCTTTTTATTCACCTGACTTGGCCCCCTCAAACTCTCGCATGTTTCGCCATTTGGACCACTTCTTGAGGGGCAAACGGTTCGCTAACAAGGATGCTGTGATTTCCGCCGTTAGCGATTCCTTAGACCACTGTGATGCCAGTTTCAGCCACCGTGGCATTTTTGCACTGAAAACACGTTGGGCACAGTGTATTGCTGCCGAGGGCAGAAATGTTTCGGAATAAAATGCATTTCGTCGTCTGTTACTGCTGTTTGTTTCTTTGTGTCCGAATCGGCCAATAATTATGAAACGACCCAATATGTTTTTTTTGCATTTATACGTTTTTTTAACGCCGTCCTCTAAAAAAAACGTGTACCGAATTTCCACTGTACTTAAATTGACTGTACACTAGATTTGTAATACAAAAAAGGAACCCGGAAGACGAAACGAAAGGCACGCGGTAACGGCTTTTGAGAGCTTTCATGGCATAGTTTGTTGCATATATGTATTTGTTCGCACCAAAATGAAATGAATGTAAGCCACTTTGTGAAATGTGTGTAAGGTTTTCCTTTCATTTTGTAACGAATAATATAAAAATGTACGTCGACTTCAGACATGTATTGTTTAACTTTGCCGTTAGACTGAGGGTGCGCACGTTGAAAGCTACAGATGTTACGCGTTTCATAATCTATTGAAGTATAAATTTCCATCGGCACTGACTTCATTTTTGAAGTCCGAGCGAAGACCTCGAAACATAACATAGAAGCCGAAAATGAATTCGCGATATTCTTCTCTTCAGAAGAGAACGCCGGCTTAGAAGGCTGGTGTTGCCGGAAAAGAAAACAAGTCTTTTGTGCGGACGAGGGGAGATTTCATCGGCTGGGCGCGATAGTGATATGGCATTGGTTGCTGTCTCGCTGTGTGTGTGTGTGTGTGCGCCAACCAATCGATCGATTGACGTAAAGAGACGATTACAAATGTTTACCGTGCATCAGATTTTCTTCTTCGGTGACACTTTTAGTAAAGCTGCTGTCGCCGCTGCCTAAATGGAATCACAAAAATACAGCATCATTTTTCCACGTAATGCCTCTTACGATTTAACGTTGATGTGCTTGCTCAGGTTACAACCTCAATCTGTTGGAGATGCTGAGCTAAAGAAAAATAGAGCTCCAGTAAATGAACTATTGTATATTTTTCCGCTTCGACCAAAGAACGTAATCTCGTTGATCTACGCTTTCCTGTTTCATCTTCTTTTTTCTTTTCTTTCTTCAAGAAAAAAGCAGAAACGGAGAAAAAAAGGAGAAGTACAATGCTCGGCCACATTATTAGGAACATCCTCATATTCTCATCTACTGGAAGTAACGCTGATATACAGTATAATGTTAGCCAGTGGCGGCGAAACCGCCCGGGCCCGGTCAATAATTTCAGCCAAGATTCTGTATTTTTTTGTTTTTTTTGTTTGGCATATGTACGATTGTTGTGATGTACCTTAGAAAGTTCTTCTAGGTAAATGGTATGGTGGTCCTAATTCCCAACAAAGCTCCTTAGGCATTGTTTTTCTTCTGTTTGTTCCGGGAAGCTGGCAGGGAGCGAGTGCACAACGATTCGAAATTTCGGGCCCGGTCAACGAACTTCACTTTCCGCCGCCCCTGATGTAAGCGTTGAACTAACACTTGCAAGTAAGAGTTGTGCTGAAATATTGATGAACTAGGAAAGAGGCACGTAAAACACTCAAATTTATCATCACAATTTAAGAATAAGCTTAAATATATTGAATCAGTTTTCCGTGTTACAGATTCGTTTTCTTAAGTTATTTAAAATAAAGGCAAAGACAACGATGTCGTTGTTCGTCTTAGTTTAATGAAATTGTCTTTTTATGTTCTTTCTTTTTCTTTTTTTTAAGTTTTCTTTGGTTAAATTGGTAACCGGTGCACTGTTTCAATGTTTTACGTTGATCATGCAAGTGGATCTTGTCTTCAGTTTTATCGAAAAACCTGTTAAAAACATTAACCCCAAAAATCTCTTTTCCATGGACAAAATTTTTTTAATGCAAGAGAAGTCCTAATAAAGTGACCTGTCAGTATATTTACTTTTTGTAGGACTGATATTCGGTAATAATTTTCTGGGAAAATGCACAGCGTATTTAAACTTCGGGATGCTGGAGAAAATGTCGAAAATTAAGCTCTAAACATAATATTTATTGTGAATATAGCCTATTTTATGTTGTAATGAATCCACTACAAACAAAAAATAGCCTCACATAATTTATCTAAAGTCATGCGTGGAACTACATGTTTACGAGGGTCATTTCAAAAGTTTTGCACACAGTGTGTTATCTCTTAAAAAACGAATTTATTTCACAACATACCTTTACAGGCCTTCGAAGTAATCGCCATGTTTCTTTTTGACAGCGGCCCAACGTTTGGGCAAGTCTTGTATTCCAGTCAGGACACCTCCATTGTTGAGGCGTCGGATTACTCTGGTCACCTCAACATACCTTTACAGGCCTTCGAAGTAATCTCCATGTTTCTTTATGACAGCGGCCCAATGTTTGGGCAAGTCTTGTATTCCAGTCAGGACACCTCCATTGTTGAGGCGTCGGATTACTCTGGTCACCTCAACATACCTTTACAGGCCTTCGAAGTAATCTCCATGTTTCTTTATGACAGCGGCCCAATGTTTGGGCAAGTCTTGTATTCCAGTCAGGACACCTCCATTGTTGAGGCGTCGGATTACTCTGGTCACCTCAACATACCTTTACAGGCCTTCGAAGTAATCTCCATGTTTCTTTATGACAGCGGCCCAATGTTTGGGCAAGTCTTGTATTCCAGTCAGGACACCTCCATTGTTGAGGCGTCGGATTACTCTGGTCACCTCAACATACCTTTACAGGCCTTCGAAGTAATCTCCATGTTTCTTTATGACAGCGGCCCAATGTTTGGGCAAGTCTTGTATTCCAGTCAGGACACCTCCATTGTTGAGGCGTCGGATTACTCTGGTCACCTCAACATACCTTTACAGGCCTTCGAAGTAATCTCCATGTTTCTTTATGACAGCGGCCCAATGTTTGGGCAAGTCTTGTATTCCAGTCAGGACACCTCCATTGTTGAGGCGTCGGATTACTCTGGTCACCTCAACATACCTTTACAGGCCTTCGAAGTAATCTCCATGTTTCTTTATGACAGCGGCCCAATGTTTGGGCAAGTCTTGTATTCCAGTCAGGACACCTCCATTGTTGAGGCGTCGGATTACTCTGGTCACCTCAACATACCTTTACAGGCCTTCGAAGTAATCTCCATGTTTCTTTATGACAGCGGCCCAATGTTTGGGCAAGTCTTGTATTCCAGTCAGGACACCTCCATTGTTGAGGCGTCGGATTACTCTGGTCACCTCAACATACCTTTACAGGCCTTCGAAGTAATCTCCATGTTTCTTTATGACAGCGGCCCAATGTTTGGGCAAGTCTTGTATTCCAGTCAGGACACCTCCATTGTTGAGGCGTCGGATTACTCGGGTCACCTCATTAGAAACATTCTGAATCGAACTGAATCGTTTCCCGCAGAGTGTCTACTTCAGTTTTGGGAACAAGTCATAGTCTGATGAGCTCATGTCAGAACCATATGGCGCGTGGGGAAGCAATTTTCATCCATACTTTTCCAGTACTATAAGGGCAACATGCGGGATTGCGTTGTTGTGCAAAATGATGACACCGGCTTCAAGCATGTCGGGCTTTCTTTGGCGAATCTTTGGACACAAAACATTTTACATAAACCTTCTGTAGTATTCCGCTATTACAGTTGTCCTTTTGGGCAATATGTCTGTGGCTATCACTCCAGCCTTGTCATAAGCCATATTCATCATCAGCTTAACCTTCAGTTGGCGGGAATTTTTTCTGGCGAAGTGATTCTGGATATTTCCACTGAGCTGGCTGAGATTTCAGTTCTGGTTTAAAATCTCATATCCAGATTTCGTCTATAGCAACAATTCTGTCCAAAAACTGCTCGCCTTCTGTCTCGTACCGCTGGAGCAATTATTCTGTGATCCCTTTGCGAACTGCTTGCTGCTCTTCACTCAGATTATGCGGAACCCATTTGGCAGCCACTTTTCTCTTCTGTAATTTTTCTGTTGGGATTCTGAAAACAGAAGCGGTAGACATGTTTGCTTCGTACGCAATCTCTTCACATATTTTCCGTCGATCTTCTTCGAAATTGCTGTTGACGATAACCACAGAAGTATCGCCCGTTGCACCTGATGGCCGGTCGCTTCTTGGGTCATCTTCGATGCTTTCCCGACCTTGGTGGAAACGAGAAGCCCACCAGGACCCTGTGCCGCGATTCACTACACTAACCTCACAAACTTCACACAAAGCTTTATGAATTTCAGTATGGGATTTTCCTCGCAAAGTTTGTTTTAATATACGATCGCTGGCTGCTTAGCGAGATCTGACGTAATTCATTTTCTTCCTCAATTTCTAGGCAGAAATTTTGGTCGGAACAGGAACAAATTAGCCAGCAAACGTAGACACAACTTTGTATACTGAAGTCTGACTCATAACTGGCGCAACGATTGGAGCAATTGAACCATCCTACAGGTAGCGCCTGCGCAATGTGCAAAACTTTTGAAATGACCTACGTATTTGCCAAATTGCAGAAATACAGGAGCTTAAGATTTTAAAACCGGTGTTAACAGGATAAAATTCAGTATTTTACTTAGATTTCTCCAGTTCGCCATTTCACCAGCACAGCTCGTACACAATCGTATATTTTTTTTAATGTGAAACACCTTCACCGACGACACCCAAAATTTTGTAACCATTTAAACTTCGCTCTGCGATGCAACGGGAATAGTGTTAAAAAAAGCACACTTTCGCCTCTACGGGGCATAAATAAAATGTTGTCTAATTCTCATTATAATGCATTCCATATCATTGTTTCCCACTATCCGATTGAAAAAATTATTTTTCTTCAATCGATACCTTTTTTAACAGGTATCGTGCAGTTTTTTTTTTTCAAATAATGGGCAGTTTTATCAGCTCCTGGAAGTAAATGTGTATTAAATTTTCCGCGATATCTCTATTTCTAAAAATCCGATATCTCTATTTCTAAAAATCCGATTTAAAAACTTCGTTTTTCATTGGATATAGTTCGTCGTGTAGAATGCTTTGCATATAATTTCTCTTTCTTCGAAATGACCATTTTTGTTACTAGGGCGCATTAGTTTACATTTCTGTTTACGTTACACATATTTGCAGCAGTATTTTGAGGTCCTGAAATCTGGATTGAAATTTTTATATTTCCGTCGGATACCGCTCACACCGAAAACGTTTTGCGCACATTTCTCGCTAGTAATAAAGCACACTTTTATTTTTATCGCCGCTATCACTACTTCTAACAGTCTGATTTGATAAATTCTTTTCTGTTCTTTAGACAGAGTTCCTGGTGAGGAATATTTTATATACAATTTCTAGTGTTTGTTAATGCGGGATTTTGTGAATAGAGTGCGGAAGTGCATATTTCAGTTTGTATCATATTTGCAGCCGTATCTGCGCATCTAAAAATCCGACTGAAAAAATTACTTTCCGGTCACATGCCGCTTACTACGAGCACAATTTTGTCACATTTCCCGCCGAAAATAATAGTCGTACACAATTCACCTGCTACGGGGCCGGAAACGTATAATTTATTTTTCTCTTTATTTCTGCTTCCAAAAGTCCCATTCGAAAAATTCATTTAACGCCGGATACCATTTACTTCTAGAAACACTCTTTATGGCGCACAGTCCCGACGCTAGATGGCGTTAGGTTGTGTTTATTTTTTTGCAACTGTGTCTCTGCTTCTAACATCCTACTAAAAACATTTGTTCATTGCATCGCATTTACTACTGTAAATATTGGGAGCATTACCCTCTCTAATAATTCTTACTAAATCTAATAATTCCTTCAAATAATTCCCTCTCTAAATAATTCACACTTTTCTCGCAAGATGGCCTAAATGCAAAAGATATTTTGTTGCTATCTCTGCTTCTAGAAATTGTAATTGAAAAATTTCTTTTCTGTTGCTCAGCTTTTGCTACACTTTCTCCCCCTATTTTGTACTTTTAAATGATTCACAATTATGCCGCCATGGCGCCATGGCCTATATTTCTATTTGAAAGAGTGTCTGCGATACTAAAAATTCCTTGAAAAAGTCATTTCTTGTTAAGATATTCTTCATTACGAAGAATATTTTGCACCCACTTTCTTCTTTAAATAACGATAGCTTTTCTGCTATGGAGCGCAAAGTTAGATAATGTTTTTCTCCATATCTTTTCTTTTATTTGTTAGATTTGAGAAATCCATTTCGTCTCGGTTATCTTTCACTATGGGGAGCATTTTGTGTACAACTGCGATTTTTCTTGGATCATATTTCTGTCACTAGCAGGCACACGTAGCTATTTCTATTTGCAGATGTTTTGCAGATTGATAGGAAACCCTGCTGATTTTTTTTTAGTAACTCGTTTCCTCCACTATGAAAAACACTGATCATATTGCGTATTTTAAATAATGCGCAGTTTTCGCTCTAGGGGACGTAAATGCCTTCTGTTTTTAGATGACTTTTATTTTTTATTTTTTTGTAAAAAGCTAATTTGAAAGATTCTTTTCGTGTCGGAAAGAAATCAAAAAGCGTGCTCCTTACACCCGAAAATTCTGTGTCGTCCTTCTTGTTTGTTTAGTTCGGCATTTAGCGCGCGCACCGTAAGCATCTGGGCCCGTTTCTGGTTTGGGACCTCTGATTCCGGGGACAGCGCACTAGCGCACTATACCCGTACCACATCCGGGGCTCCGGCCCGGTCCAACTCGGTCTTTAACCCGCGCCTACCGATCATCAGCTCATGCTGGAACGACAAGAAATTATCATTTACTTCTTTCTGCGTATCTTGAATAGCCAAATACCAGTGCACCCTTCAAACAGAAACACCAGTGTTTTAAATAGGAAATTATAGGAAACTTCCATCCACCTTCTCTTAATGCGTTTTTCTTCAAAAGATGATGTCACCGCATTATTATTTTTTTTTTTCGCTATCACAAAAAATATAAGTCCCTTTGTTCGAGCGTTTGTCCCACTTTGGTGGCGCAGTGGAAAGAGCACTTGCCTGTTTCAATTGTCGAATCCCTGACTCAACCAGTATACTTTTTTTATTGTTGTATTGTTCATGAAACATTTTTTTCACATATTTGGACATCAGAAACAAAAAGAAAGTACCTGGTTATTAAAAAATTACTTTACATATCTTATTTTTCCCCGTCATTATTGACGGGCTTTCACCTAGTTTTAATTAATATTTTTACATTGCAACAGTGTTAATTTGTTTGCCTGCTGCGTCGATGTGTTGTTGGAAATCAGTCATATCTTCTCATGAATTCTGAATTTTGTGACTCGTAAGTATGGCAGTTCCTCACAAGATATACATACCGACTGAATATAGCTAATCGTTTCTAGCCACAAAATCATCAAGAATACTTCTAGGTTGATACGTTTGGTTAATGACGTTACATAGTATTACAGAAAATAAGATTTCTTCGAGAAAAGTCTTTTCAGTTGCACCTTAAGAGTAAACTACATTCCTGGCACAAAGTAATCTGTTATTTGTTATCAACAGAAAGCTCCGGTTCAGTTGGTATAAACAATGCATCATTTGTAGTAGAAGCAATGCAGCAACGAATTAACTGTTGGCGAATTCTGTATCTTAATGCTGCCAAATACCTATCGTAATATTTAAAGACGCAAGAAAGAATTCTATTCTATCTTTCCAGTATTAGGAAAAGGGAGAGTGCTCTACAGTGGATGGTCACCTGTATTGGGGTGATATCGCTGCCAACCGACGCAGTGCCCCACATACACACACTGACACATACGTGTACCCACCTACAAGATTGTCTCAAATCAGTGGCATCACCAGCTGCCACTGCTCTCTCCACTTGGAATGCTTGACGATTCAGGTCTTTCCTTCAGCAGAATAGAAAAACGAAATAAATTAGCAGTCTGACGACTTACCATTAGGCCACAGAGCGTGATTTGCGTTTCTTTTCTTTTTGTGACAGTAGGATTGCCAAATTGAGCAAGCTGCCCCGTTGACGCAGTGGTCTAAGCGATGGCTTCTGATCATTCGTCCGAATGGGGTCTTGGTTCGAATGCCGGTGAGGCATGGGTGTTGTGTTTGTCTTACGGCACTGGCTCTCTCCCTTCCCTGGAACCAGTGACCCTAAATTAGGGACGAGCGACTGCTTATAGCCCATTGAGTTGCTCACGGTGGTCGTTAAACCTCCAATCAAAAAAAACATTGAGCAATCTAACCGTCATACATATATTCACATAAGACGAGCGCTGCTGTTGCCTCCCCTGTGGCGCATTATTCTAAGCGCTACCTTCTGACCATTCGTCCGAGATTATTTCGGTTTTGAGTCCCGAATGAGTCATGGGGGATGTGTTTGTCTTACATTAGAGGCTCGCTCCCTCCCCTGAAGCCAGTGGCCCTAAATTAGGGACGAGCAACTGCTCACAGAGTTGCTCACTGTGGTAATTAAACCCCGAAATAAATAAAAAAAAATGGTGTGGTCATGTCAACCTGTTACACCATGGTATGTAACGTAGTCGACTAATTTCAACTCAGATATTCATATTTGAGATACTTTAAGATGGTTACTTGCCAAGTTTTATTAATTTAAAATGTTCTCCGCGAATTTAAATTTGCTTTTCTGAAGTGGGATGGTGAATTATAAATATGAACTTCTGTCTTACACGTGACCACACGTTGCACTGACTGTTGAGATGCACGTAGGTTAGAGGCCTGCATGGGCCCGAAATTTTTGATCCGACCCGACCTGACCCGATAACGGCCGGCTAAATTTCGGTTCAGCCCGACCCCCGAAGAAATGTTTTTGAAAACCCAATTTTTTGTACCTTCGTTTCTTAATTACGCTTTTAACGAATGTGCTTATGTGGTCACCGAAGCATTCTCCGGTAAAATAGATAATCTGTATTTTTACTAAGTTATTTTTATTGTTACTAGTTTACTGAACACAACAACAGTTGTTTTTGATTTTTTGCCTTGATAAGACCCTTGAGTACCACGTGAGAGAAGAAAGAACGCAGGATACTACTTACTCGAGCGACGGAGTGTGTCTGTCTGTCTGTATGTCTCTCTCTCTCTCTCTGTCATCAATCTAAAAAAATTGGCAGGGCAGCTCCTGCGTTTTAAAAGAAGTGTTTAAGCTATGGATTGGATGTTAAAACTAACATTATTAATCTTAAGCAAAGGAACAGTGGTTCCACTAAATGACGTTCATTTTAAAATACAATAAATCAATTGTTGTGGGTGTCGCTTCCTGTGTCACGGTCCCAGTTAAACCTTAGTTACATTAACTCACATGGAAATTTGATATACTGGTAAATGGATTCACCGTCAGAGGTCATATCATGATATCAGCGTCAACGTATGATGAGGGTCCCCTGCACAACTGAAAATATATATTTAGCATACCTTCCTTTGTAATGTAAATTCCGTAAGTGTATAGGAACTTCTAGTCTTGAACAGCATGAAGGCATAATGGAATTGGAAAATTATTATGTAGAGATTTCTAAATTAATATGAGCATAAAATTCATCTTGGTAGTTACCATGAAAAAAAAACAAAAGCTCAGGCTTCAAATTAGTTTCTCTTTCATCGAACATTGGAACATTCTCCCGGGATTAACAAAATTTCTTTCGCTGTTTACGCTTAAGGTAGGAATTGAGACAACACGCTTAGAGACCCTTGCTAGTTGTGGACATTGGCTAGTTGTGGCTAGTTGTGGACATTGGCTTGCATTTTACTCCCACCATGCTAATATATCAGTGTGATTTTCGTCATATGGTAAAATCATATGATGAGCCAGTTCAACGAATCTTTCATATTTTGTACTGATATCCTCCCAGTAACTGAAATTATGCTTACTTTTCATGACGAGTGGTTGCTGTACAGGTCCCTATTGCTACACTTTGTTTACAACAAGCCTGTCTTTCGTGCAAGTCTTCACTTCAGGCCTCGTCAGGTGAAAACATTTTCAGATATCAGAAAGGTTGCTAATTGCTCTCAGCTGTCTTTAACTAATATATCCAAGACATGCGTTGATGATCAGCGCCGGGCTTTGAGAAACTTCTAAAATAAAACTTCAACACAGAAAAATAGTTATGATAAACAAGCTGGAGCTAAGGCCCGGTCTGTATATGAGATGATTAAAATGCTGACCCGACCAGAACCCGACCGAAAGAAGCAACTTACGTTGTTTGGCCCGAGTTACCCGAGATCAACTCGACATCGAGCCCGAATCCGGCCCGAGCGTGCAGGTCTCTAACGTAGATTGCTGCGTGATTAGCGTTACCTAGTTACCACCGGTTCAGCATGTTGTAGCTAGTATTCAATTTTCCAGTGCACCGTTTCACTTGTGCCAAAAATGGGATTATTCAGACATTTTTTCTACTAGTTTACGGTGGCCAACTAGTCTGTAGGAAAATCGTAACTGAACCGTTAAAAAAAAATCTGTTTCTCCCAAGAGTACTAAAGGCAAACCATTCAGTCCTGTGATACCTGTGCCATTCCTACCAGGAGTATTTCTTACCGGTAGTAGAATGCTTCTTTATATGATGTTCAGTGGAGTATTTGTTTTTTCGGTGTATTCGATACCTAGGGCGAGATGTCACAAAATCTCATTCTTCGTTTGTCCACTTCTACCAACTATCTCCATAACATTCGTGACACTCGAGCTACTCAAGAAGACACCTGAGTGGATGAATGATGATGAACGAGGAAATAAAACGTCACTGGATATCGGACTTAGTACCAGTAAGAGGGGGAAAGTTTGATGAGAGAGATTGCCGTGAAGTCATTGATCGTTATCTCATCACACACCCCTCACCCTAGACCTGATAGCTGCGCAAATACATCTCTCACTGTATGGGTGAATTACACGTTACCCTGCTTCAGTCAGACAACACTGTCGCAAAGCTGTCGAGAGAATGCATTCCGAATCACAGATGATAGAAATGATCATTACTCTTGAAGGATGTTCCAAATTCATCGTCACCTGATTGCTACATCTCGGGTTCCTCTGCGTCTCATCAAAGATACTCTCCGAGAAGCTCAAGAGTGCATTAGAGTCCTGCTTTTACGCCAAGGAAATATGGCCGCATATCTGCACCAAGGAAATAATACTGAGAATGTGTACTCTCCTTTCATTATTATAATATTGTAAACTGTACAAAAATAATTAGTGTGACATTCACTTATATACAGTACTAGTGCTTGAAAGTATTATCGATGTGCAGTAAAAATATGACTTAAGTAAGCATGTAGATCTGCATTAAAGAAAAAAACTTGTGTCCAACAGGAATATGCGATGTTTCATTAAAGGAAGGTGTTGCTATACCTCCCTATCACACATTAAAGAAAAACTTGTGCCCAACAGCAAAATATTCTAGTTCTGCTGTATTTCATTAAAGGAAGATGTTACTATAACTGCCTATCATACATTAAAGGAAATCTTGTGTCCAACAGCAAAATATTTTAGTTCTGCGATATTTCATTAAAGGAAGATATTGCTATACCTCCCTATCATGCTTAAAAGGAAAACCTGTGTCCAACAGCAAAATATTCCGATTCTGCGATATTTCATTAATGGAAGGTGTTGCTATTCCTTCCTATCTTTCTACAATCAGTCATTTTCTTCTATGTGGTACTATTTAGTATTCTTTATTTTCACATTTTGCAGAGTTTAGTATTTCTTTTAATCCTTTTTATATACTTCTGGGATTATTTACAGCTTTGTTTTTCAGTTGAGTGCTTTATATCAAGAATTTCTATTTCTTTCAGTATGTCCAGTCCATCTGGAGCTCAGTGCCAGTACGTTAAGTGTTTTTCTTAGTCCAAGTAATATGTTCAGGATATTTTTATTGAATGTCTTTACGATAAGTGTTTCTATTGATTCGTTAGTTTGTCTGGTATTAAATCCATTTCGTTTTCAGCTGTTTGCGCTGTTGTTAAGTATCTTCATTTTCTAATATATTCAGTCCCTCTTCAAGTGTGTAGCATTATGTTTAGTATTTCCGTTGATTCTTCTAATGAGATGTCCGGCCCATTTTCCTGTTGGTTGTCTTTATCTTAAGTATTTTTGTTTGCCCCGATTTTTCCTGGTGTTATGTCTAGCCCCATTTCATTGTGATTCCTGTATTTTAAGAATTTCTGTCACTTTCTCGAGTAACATGCACAGTCCATTGTCAGTTTAGTGCCTTTATTTTAAGTGTTTATGTGGCTATATGTTAAGTTCATAATGAATTGAGTGCTTTCATATGAAGTATTTGTGTTTTCTCCTTTCGTATCGTATAACTTCCATTGTCATTTGAGTGTATTTACCTTAAGCATATCTGTTAGCCCCTTTTGCTAGTTTTATTTACTCCCTTTTTCCGCTCTTTGCCTTTTTGATAAGTATTGCAGATGCTCATTCTTCTAATAGCATATCCAAGCTATTGACTACCTTTATTGTAAGTACAGTATTTCCGTTGTTCCGTTTCCTCCTAGTACGTGCATATAGACTAAGCTGTGTGTCTTAATAGTGTGTGTAATGGTACTTTTTTTAGACCTGCATTTTTATTTTCACTGCCTTTCCTGCTCACACCAAAAGTGCATCTCTCTGTGCTTTGAATTGTCTGTTGTAGTCCCTGCACGTGATTTTTTCGTAGAATTCATATCATTGGTCTGTAAAGGAAAACTGGCTAGTTGGCTGGGTGAGCTGATTAAACATTTTCTGAAAACAAAAATAACTTGCGCCACCAATGCAAATCAGATAAGAATAAAAAAAAATAGGGTACTCAATCCGTTTTAATGAAACGCGTTTATAACATACAAAATGTTTTATAATTACCAATAAATTTAATAATTTAATAATAATACACCAACAATACTAAAAATAGTATATTAGGAATCCGAATTTCTTAGCGTAGAGTAGAAATCAAAGTTTCCAAGCTTTCGCTCATCAACCAGATGGTTTTTTCAAGGAAGGTAGACAGCTAACTGCAAAATGGATAATAGAACATTTCAACAATTTGAACGCGGTGACTTGACTAGACAATAAATGAATAGGCGCAAATGTGATCATTCATTCGAAGAAACGAGGTCACGTTGGTGGGTGCGTGGTATCGTGGGAAACGAACGCAGCATTATTTGAAGAATTGATTCTAAATACATGCCAATTCCAGAGAGACACTATCATTGCAAGCCTCGCCGCTGGTCAGGATTTCCAAGATTTCTGAGTCAGTAGATTTGGGTGTGGAGTATGAAGCTAATTTCTTTATATCATTCCACATAGGATCAGCGGACTTGACTTCTTTTGATAGGGCAGTTGTTATTTTTTCGTCTTTTGTATCTGTTTTATGTTCGTTGTTAACTAAGGTTGAACGCTTTCAGGGATCGCTTTTTTCTAAATAGAGAGCCTAAATTTTGAAGATTAGTCGACTTTTAGGAATGTATGGTACATATTTATTATCTCTGTATTCTAACGGGTGAAACCCTATTATAATCAGTAATTGTAAAATGAACTGGAATTTATTTTATGTACGAGTGTAGTACGTCTTACTAAAACCGATTGAATATTCTTGTTTTTAAAATCCGTATTAGATAAACATTTTCCTTTTGAATCATGACGGTAATTTGCACTTGAAAATCATGTTATTTCATTCCAATGCATCGCAGTCAAATTTTCTGTTTCTGTTGATTTTTTCTTGTCGTCACATCACGCTCAGTAGAAATTTTTGTCTGAGAAAAACGTAGTCATCAACGATTTCCAGTTTCACTTAATCGACGTATAAATAATTTGTAGTACAAGTGTTAAATTGAGATTAGTTTTTGCTTCCTGAAGTTTTTCTTCAATCCCGTTTCTTCACTTTTCCCCCCTGCTGACTCTTGAAAGATGATTTTAAGTTACGAAGCGTTATTTTCAAAACAGCCATGCCATCCGCAAAGCAAAAGGTCGTGAAATAATCCCCATTGATTTTTATCCCTTTTCTCCCTGTCTCAATCATCGGAAAACGTTTTGAAGTGTGCCACTAAATAACTTTTCACAGGAGAAACCACCCTGCTTCACTCTTTTATCAACTTTTGCACATTTCGTAGCAGCAAGCAATCTAACTTTGGCATTTTTTTCTGCTTGATATCTTTGGTACCGTTAACGCAGGAGTCTTCAGCTCAAGTATTTCAAAGACATAACTCAAAATACTTTCGCTGAGTGAAAAGACTACTTGCAATTAATGAAAGAAACGCGTAACCGGAATTCATATTTGCACGACCTTTGAGTTAGTTCTCTCAATAGGTAGATTTAGTTTATTATCGTATAATCACTTCTAAATCTTACCTGTTCTGTTTGTTGCGCAATGTCACGCGTTTCTTCCAAAAACAATGCAAGGAAACCTTAGTAAAGGTTTTATCAGCAATAGAAGGGAGGCCGATTTCCATATCTTCTACACAATACTCGAATTAATGACTTCCCTTAGCAGAAGCACTTGCGAGTGCTCGAGATTTTTACTATCAAATTTAGTTCCTTTGCAGCATATAGCTGCACTTCTATGTATTGATCAAATTCGTTCTAAAGGCTACAAAATGCAAAGAATAACCCTTTAGGTAGCCGACGTAACTGAACCAAGTGGTGTCCGAAGTTTTCTGCTTTCCCCAAACAGAAAAGTTAACATAACGGCCGGGTTTAATGAATGCTTCGGAAAGAGAATTTCTTTCCCCCTTTCATCTCAGTTATACATGTCGTTTGTGACAAACGCTCCCTTCTAGTCCTTTATTCTTTGCTCCACGATGAAGGGAAAACGCTAGTTCCCCCTGACATGGACATCTTGTCCCTGGGTAAAAACAACTTACTTAAACATCTTTCTCCTTTCTTATGTTCGAGTCAAACATCTGACTTAAGCACATCTGACTCAAGTGACTCAAACGTCTTTTTCTGTTCTTAGATTGGTCGCCATTGTTATAGCGTCTTTTTATCAGGCAATCAGTCAGAAAGGATTATGGTTATTCATCCCCTTTTTTGACCACTTAGATAACAAAGCTAAGGGGGAAAGCAACATTTTCTGATGCGCAAGTTCACTCGTTTCAGCCGCGTATAGCCTCTTTCTTAGTCAGCGAATATATTCGTTCGAGCTGATTTCAACCCGTTTGGCTAATTCCGAGTTATTCCGTTCTAGCCGGTAAAAGTATTAAACACCAACCCTTTATTTGGAATAATATTAAAGTAATGGATTATTTCTTCCGTGGTACAATTTCCGCAATGCCGATTGATTCAGTTGTATGATTGGTCCAATCAATACCCATTCGTCCAATATTGCGGTTGTTCCAATAGTGATTCGTCTAATGGTTGAACTAGTCCAGTAGACATTGGTGCAATGTTATCATCCGATCAAGGGCCATTTTTTTTTTTTTTTTGAGAAAGGAATGATAAGTTAAGTTCCCCTCCATTTTATGGTGTTTCCAAAACTGATTTCCATCGCCCAAAATTTATTTTAATCAGATTTTATTATTTACTGTACATACATTATTTCAGTAAATATTCAAGTTTTCAAGTATAATACCTTGTAACTGATAATTAAACTGTTGAAATTATTATCGCTAGAAAAACACATTTCGAAAAATATAAAAAGTCATTTACAAAATACTTCTACTAAAGTATTTAAAAATTGCGAGCGATTTCCCTTGAGATACTTTTAAAGTATCTTCTATAATATTAAGATTTTGTTATAAGGAAAAAGTGCTTTCACTGATATTAGGAGCTTTGCCCTTTCTCACTAACAGTCGGTAACCTTATCTACTGTTTCATAACTGCATTTTTATTCGTTTTTCTGAGTAATCCCTTTCCTAGGTATCGGACCTTTTGCATTAAATATCAAAGATAAATATGAAGAGGTGATACTTCTGAGCTGGATTGCCATATTTTCTGATAATATTGTGAAACTCTAAAAGCTGTACCTCATACGTTATGGGAAAGCGGGTTACCATGAAACTATTATAAATACAAATTCATACACTTTAGGCAAGGAGACACTACTGGTACTCATTTACTACTTTATTATTATTTGTTCTTGTTTTTATCTCACTTCTCCAATTTGGAAATGTTTGTTAAATGAAATAAACAAATCTTTCCAACGGCAAAAATGCACGTGACGTCGCGCTTGCAGAGTGGTTTGAGGCACTCGCTTCTGACCATTCGTCCAAGATGAGTCAGGACTTGAGTTGAGGCCTGGGTGTTGTGTTTGTGCTCTTCCCGTTTTTTGAAACCAGTGGCCTTAAATTAGGGAAGGGTAACTATTTATAACCCCGTAAGTTCCTTTGGTGGTCGGTTAACCCCCTCCCTCCTCGTAAGGAAGGGCACATAAAGAAGAATGATAGAATGGAATATTCGAGTAGAATGAACACATCTTTTGAACCAAAGTGTGATTATATAAAATGTAGTAATAATCAAACATTTATTGGCGTGTCAAATTTTATAATAAAGGGTTTATGATACCTCTTACAATTTTCGCTATAAGTGTAAAATGTGTTCAAGGTTTATCGTTATATCTGATACACTATAGAATTTTGTTAGTAGATTTCTTCGAAAGTAGAATATCTTGTAGCACATGAATTAATACCACATGATTTTTTGTTTGTTTCTATTCCGTCGCATGCATTCTTTAGTTCATTCGTTTTTCTTATCTGAACTGCAACGAGTATTCAAAATTTTGTTATTGGCATTATAATGAAATATTCCCATTGCAGTAACGAGTAATCGTTATGAGAAAATGGAAAGCAAAATCTTTACAATAACAACAATCAACAAGAAAGGTGACACCGAATTTTCGGGTGTAATAAGCACGTCTTTTGAATCCGTTCTGACGCAAATTAAATTCATCAAAGCTATTCAAAGTCAATGGAACCGGTATGTACAATAATAGTATCTGACGGAAGAAAGAAGTTTTTCAATCGGGTTTTTAATCCCTCAGATATTGCTGTAACGGAATCGTCAGCTTACGAACTCTTAGAAACAGAGTTATGCATGTTGACAGATTAAAACTAGAGATATACACTGAAGTGCCAGAAAAACAGGTACGCCAGTCTAATACTTGGTAGGTCTCCCGCGGGAGCGCAGGACTGCAGAAATACGACGGGGCATGGACTCCACTAGCTTCTGGAAATATACTGTAGGCAATGCACACCATACTTCCTGCAGAGCGTTCCACGATTCGGGTGTATTCCGAGGTCTCGGATTCTGTGTTTGATAGCGCTCTAACCATAATGTAGCATCCCAAATGTGTTCTATCACGTTCAGATCTGGGCACTTGGATGGGAATAGCAACAACCCAAACTCAGACGAATGCTTCTTTAATCATAATGTGACGTCCCGACATTTGTGAGAAGGTGCATTGTTCTGTTGGAACAGGCCCAAACCATCAGCATGAATGCAGGACATGACGGGTGTACCTCGTCAGAAAGGATGCGCACATAGAGTTGGCAGGTCACAGACGTTTGTAGACGTACCAGAGGTCCCAGTGAAGTCCAGATAAACACGCTCCATACCATTACGGACCCCCACCAGCCGGTACAGTTCCCTGTTGACAGGCGGGATCCATGGCTTCATGGGGTTTGCGCCACACACGAATCCTTCCATCTGCCCGATACAGTTGAAAACGCGACTCGTCAGACCAGGCTACTTGTTTCCAGTCATCAAGTGTCCAGTTGCGGTGTTGTCGTGCACCCATCATGGGGACTCGAGTTGGGCGTCGGCTCCCAAAGCCCATATCGTCCAGGGTACGTTGCACAGTCCGTACGCTGATGCTTGTTGAGGCTCCAGCATTGAATTCCGATGATATCTGCAAGAGTGTTGCACGCCTATCGCGTGAAACGATTCTTGACAGCCGACGATGGTCACGTTCATCCATTGTCTTTTTATGGCCACACTGGTATCGTAGGTTGGAGGTTTTGCCGGAATTTTTGTAGTCACGGTACACCCTTGCAATGGTCGTCCGTGAAAATCCGAACTTCGTTTCTTCCTTCGAAATGCTGTGGCCCATCTCACGAGCGCCAACTATGACACCGCGTTGAAAATCGCTTAAATCGTTATTACTTGTCATTCTCATGCCGAAAGCAGCTCTGACAGCTGTCAAGGATGTATATCGCTTTATATACGCACTGGCGGACGCAGCCGAGTACGCGGATAAGTGACGTTGCTATGTATTTTGCATAGGCTCGTTTGTGCCAGTTTTTCTGGCACTTCAGTGTACATCTATGCCCCTGGCGTAGAAACCATGCACTATTTTAAGAAGAAAATGTTTCTGAAAGGTTTGTCGACATGAGTAGTATCGGTCTACAAACGACGTTTTTATCAGTTGAGAATTTAGAAGCACATATTTTGCTGCAAATACATTAGAAGCGGAAATTAAGATTTACGCGCCCTGGTGGCCAAACCATTTTTTTTTTACAAAAATTAGAAATTATGTGCAAACGATTTCCCACCAGGAGCTGTATCCGGTGCAGAAAGAATTTTTCAAATCGGAGATTTAGAAGCAGAGATATAGGGGGAAACGCAATTTACCTTTACGCCCCCTAGCGGAAAGTCTATGAATTACTTGAAAATTTTTAAATTATATGAACCACATGTTACACTGGAAACATTATACACCAAAGAAGGAATTTTTGAAATCGGACTCCTAGAAGTAGAGATATTGACAAAACTATGATATACATCTACGCCCCTGGCGTAGAAACCATGCACCATTTTAAGAAGAAAATGTTTCTAAAAGGTTTGTGGACATGAGTAGTATCGGTCTACAAACGACGTTTTTTTCAATGGAGAATTTAGAAGCTCATATTTTGCTGCAAATACATCAGAAGCGGAAATTAAGATTTACGCCCCCTGGTGGCCAAACCATTTTTTACAAAATTAGAAATTATGTGAAACAATTTGCACATAATTTCTAATTTCTAATTCCCATCAGAAAATTAGAAATTATGGGCAAACGATTTTCCATCATTGAAAAATTCTTTCTGTGCCGTATCCGGTGCAGTAAGAAATTTTCAAATCGGAGATTTAGAAGCAGAGATATAGGGGTTGAAACGCAATTTACCGCTACGCCCCATAGCGGAAAGTCTATGAATTACCTGAAAATTTTTAAATTGTATAAAAAACACGTCACACGGAAAACACTATCCAACAAAGAAGGAATTTTTCAAATCGGACGCCTAGAAGTTGAGATATTGACAAAAATAAGATATACATCTACGCCCCCTGACGGAGAAACTATGGAATATTTTAGTAAGAAAATATTCCGAAAAGGTTTATCGATGTGAGTTGCACCAGTCCACGAAAAAAAATTTTTAATCGATATTTTAGGAGCTCAGATTTTATGGCAAATATATCAGAAGCAAAAATTAACACTTACGCCCCTTGGTGGCCAAAGTGTTCTTACCAAAAATTCGAAATTATATGCCAAAGATTTTCCATCAGGAGATGTATCCGCTGAAGAAAATGTTTTTCAAATTGGAGTTTTAGAAGAAGAGTTATCGAGAAAAATGTAATTTACTTTTACGCCCCCTAGCGTAAAATTTACGTGCGATTTGAAAAAGTAACTATATCTAAAATACTCTTCGACATAAATGCAATCGAAAGTTAAATAGAATTTTTTCAATCGGATGTTTAGAAGCAAATATGTGGAATAAAGCGTATTTTTGAATACAACATCATCTGCGTTTACGCCCACTAGCGGCGAAATTGTACATCGTAAAAAAACGAAACAAAGGATCATCATTCGCATATTTCAAGCTTCCCAATGCAAAAATAATTTTTCAAATCGAACTAATAGGTGCAGAGATATCGTGGGTACAGACGGACGGACAAACCGATAACATAAGCACGATATTTTTTTACAAAAGACGTGCTAAAAAAGTTTAGGATAGTGAAAAAGAAGAATTCTCGCCTTCCGTGGCGAACAAAAATGCCCATTTTTTAAACATATTTTACTCTGAATATACACTGCTCGACATAGAAATTGCCTCACCCAGAAGAAGGAGTGCTGCAAACATGCAAATCTGATGGCGAGTGTACCCAGTCGAGATATGGAAATGATGTTAAACCGGAGCCGATGACGTCACACGTTCGTGAGATAAAGGTGCCAGCAGCAACAGGGATGGTAATGTGTGGTCACTGGTGGAAGTATCGCATACCTTTCAGATTTGTTGTTTTTACTGGCAAACTGTTCAGCGAAGGCTGAAAATGCCGAATATACGTCGTTGGCAGGTTTATCGCCATTTGGATGCGTTTCATAGAGGAAGAATTGTAGGCTTGTGTGAAGCTGGCTGGTCTACACGTCGTATCGCTGCGCATGTGCAACAGGATTTACGAACTGTTGGACGCTGTCGTCAACAGTGGCTACAGGAACAAGTGATTGGACTAATCGTAACATTTCTTTTATTTTTTTGATTGGAGGTTTGACGACCACCGTGAGCAACTCAATGGGCTATAAGCAGTCTCCCGTCCCTGATTTAGAACCACTGGTTCCAGAGAACGGAGAGAGCCAGTGCCATAAGACAAACACAACATCCGTGCCTCCCCGGGACGCGACCCGTACCCATCTCGGACGAATGATCAGAAGCTATTGCTTAGCCCACTGGGCCACCGGGGAGGCCAATTGCAACATTGGACAAATCGAGATTGGACCACTCATACCATCGGACCAAATCGTACCTTTAAGCCGGTTATCCCCTTTAGACGAATCGGCATTCGACTAGTCGTCGTTGGAGGAATGGTACCGTACTCGTGTTGAACATGTTAAATGCTAGAATAGTTAAAAATGGTCTGATCTTAATAACATATCTGTGCCTTGCTGTTTTATCAATAATCTTCCATTTCGTTTAGAAATTTCTCCCCGGTAACTTCAGTGCTGTGCATTGCACATCTTCATTACAGCTGTGTTAATTCTTAATACGTTCATCAAACTATATTTCTGTGGCTGTCATGTTGGCCTCTGAAAATTGTTTCACTGTTTGAGAGAAAATGAGAAAGTCCATCATGGTATAGTATCGCAAGTCTTCACAGAGCCTAACACACTCTTGTTAAATATTGGTCCTTCCTTTCGTTAAGCATTCAATAATTACTTAGTACTTTATATGTACTGCATCCTTGGCGTTGTGGGCAGTCTTAGATCAACTTACAGAGCTCCAGAAGCTGATATCTGCTGTCTGCCTCGTGATTTTTGTACTGCCAAAGGATGATACAATACTGGACAACTTTTCAACATTCATGTGTACTGTATCGTACTCGCCGTCCCGGTGGCTGTGTGTTCAGAGGCGTAGGTTTCTGACTAGTCGTCCAAGATGGGCCCATAATAGAATCCCGGGTGAAGCATGGATGGTGTGTTTGTCTTGTGGCGATGGCCTTGTGTCCTTCCTGGAACCAGTGACCCAAAATTAAGGACGGGCGACTTCCTATAGCTCTTAGAGTTACCCATGCTGATCGTTAAACTCCGAAACGAAGAAAAGATTATGAGGTTTTAATTGATCGTGAAGAAAATGAGAAGTTGCGCGTGTCTGTAAAATCTTCCTGAAAGATCAAGACAGAGCAGTTTAATGCTTCACTATTGCTCACAGAACTTGCTGCTTAAGCTGAGCATAGTTTCCAACTTGAAACAACACAAGCAGAAGCGAAAAAATGACATACAGCAGAGAGAGAGAGTCAGAATTCATATACATCAAACTCCTAGAGAAAAGGAAAAATCTTAAAGCACAGTCTGTAATATAGTACCTAAAAATGGAGGAGGTTGTTTGAATTTTTTTCGTGTGGAGGAAAAGACGAATTGAACATTTTGCCACCTTAAGCACCAATTCCGACGCCCCCCCCCTTTTTCTTCTCAAATTTGTTGCCTTAAAAAAAACAAATAGCCCAGAAAATTTGTTTTAATTATTTTACTACTCTGCTCATTTAAACGCAGTTGCAAAAATAAAGATCCTAGTGTAATTCCTTTGTCTGTATGTGCACATCAAACATTTTTCTGAGATTTTCAACCATTCTTTTCTGTGGCTTAGATAACATCAAGAAAAGCATAATTTATATTCGTAAAAAATGTGAGGCATTTATATTTTTGACATTGTAAACAGTGTGTTACGTCTAGCGAATACCAGCAGAAGCGTACCACCCCAACTGTTTGGTTCCGACTGTGAAGCATGGAGGCGGAATCCTGATACTGTGAGGTGTCATATGATCGCACTTCTTAGGGCCATTGGTTATTCTGCAGAGTCATCTCACATCTGCAACGTACAAACACATCCTTGAGGATCACCTGCTAGTGTTTCAGGCATCGTTCCCTAATGACAATCCCTGACTTCAAACAGATAATGCACCCGTGCATTGTGCGAAACGTGTTAAGTTGTGGTTGGCAGCAGAGCATGAGGATGAGGTACAGTCTGGCCACCTCAATCTTCAGACTTCAATAGTATTGAACATTTGTGGGGCTATCCGGAGCGAAAGGTCAGATCACAATTTTCATCTCATACTCATTTTGCGGCAAAAATATTTGGAAGGTACTTGAGAATGACAGTCGCTGATACTAAGGCTACAACAGTGGTTTGCTTTGATTAAGTTGTTCCCTGTTAGTGCTCTTCACATAAAAGCTCATTTGAAACCATTCTTATCAACTGGGCCAATGAACCATTATTAGTAACTGGGCTCAAGGTCTGACTATGAATTTAGGATTTCGAAATGCATCTAGGGATAATGTGCTACGAGAAGGTAGATAATTTATTATTTAATGGTTACAGACATGTGGCAGTGTGCATTTTATATATGTGGGCCTCATACGATTCGTCCAACGGCGATTAGTCCAATGACGATCCAGTCCAAAGGGACAATGCGTCCAATGGGGCAATTCGTCCAATGAACAATTGGTTCAAAGGTACGATTTATCCAATACCGATTCTTCCAATGGGACAACTGGTCCAATGGTACGATTAGTCTAATTCCGTCTGATCTGTCCGAAGTGCTACGCGTGCGAAACAAATCTCATCCGTTCTGTCTTCGGTGTCGTACGGAAGTACCAGTAGTCCAAAAAATGTAAAATAATGTTACATTTCATGCGTAATATTGTAGTTATAGATTTTTTTCCGAATCGTTTTTATCTTGTTATACTTTCCTCGCTGCCGTATGAAATTACTGATGTATGAGCCATTCAATCAACTTCATGCCAAAGCAAGTTAATAATATTGCGCTTTTACTTAGGCACTAAATGTTAATTCATAGGCCGTAGGCCTAGGTGTTTTTAACAGTTTTTATTTTACCAATGTCATGTTCAAAGTGTTTAAACATCAAGTCAAAGTAATAATATTGCGCTTTTACTTACGCATTAATTCATAGGCCCATGGCCTAGGCGCTTTGTAAAGATGTGAGAAATGGTCCCTTGAGTGCCCGTCTTTAGATTTTATAAAATGTTTCCAAGTGCCAAATATCTAAGTTGTAACTTAAATCTTCTGAAAAGCTTTACGGCATAGGAGTCTTGTAAAGAGCTGAGAAATGGTCCGTTGAGTGCCTTTTACCAGGTTTATAAAATGTTTACGAATACCAAATATATGGAAATTATTTTTCAAAATGATATAAAGAGGAGAATAACTTAATTTATTATTCCTTTTTTTAAATTAAAAAAAATGACCCTTGGTAGATGGATATAATCGGACGAATCGGCATTGGCCTAATTGCACCAGTGGGCGAATCGGCATTGGCCTAATTGCACCAGTGGGCGAATCGGCATTGGGACTAATCGTACATTGGACTAATTGACATTGGACCAATCGTCATTGGACGAATTGTTCGGGACCGTTTATAAGCATCGCATGTTGGAAAAAAGCTGTTTTACTGCTCATTTCGGATATAATTGTGGCCTTTTTACATAGCTGTTAAAACTTTCAACTCTCTGAGTACTACTGGAATTGCAGGCACGCGCCGGAGTCCTTCTTTCCTTTTTTTTTTTTTTTTTTTAGAAATTAAATCCAGCGTCCACTTTTGTGTGCAAGACATAGTGTTATTAAGAATGCAAGCTTTGAGCATTGCATTCTATATGAATAGAATTGTGAAAAATTACAAAAGGGGAGATTTTCAGCATGCAGTAATAACGGAACAAAACAGCAAAAAACTAAAATATGCCGAGACACTACCGAAGAACTTATAGGCGACATTTATTTTTATGCGAGGCAAAAGCGCTTTTATGAATTTTTAACTATTGTATCACTACATCGATGCATTATCTGCGCACATCCTTGCAGTTTTGTTTCTTTATCACTTTGGGTTTCTTGCTGAAGTTTCAGGTTTGAAGAATATACACCTTTTTCGCTGTTGTTTTGGGATTTAACTAATACTATGAACAAGTGCAGGGGTTATAAGCAGTCGCTCCTTTCTAATTTAGTGCCACTGGTTCCAGGAACGATACAAAGCCAGAGTCATCAAGCAAACATACCATCCATGTCTCATCCGGGACTCGAATCCGGGCCCATCTCGAACGAATGGTCAGAAGCCAAATTCTCAGAACTGGAATACAAGGGCGGCGTATATATTTTCCTTTCGGAGTCTTGCTTCTTTTGTGTGCATATCTGTTCTAGTGCAAACGCACACACTTATTTGTGTACGATATACACAGTCGAGTCACATTATTGTGACCACCTCCTACTTTTGACGTCAACAGCCCGTAGCCAATGAAAGAAGGAACGTGTCGTGAGCTGGCTTGGAGGGTGTATAAGGTGTGTTGTAGGCATTCGGAAAATATATCACTCGTTGCTGTCATGAATAAAAGGAGTGATTTATCAGATTTGTAAAAAAGGATGATTATCAGCTTTCAGGCCAAGGGTGGCAGTATTTCTAAAACATCGCAGTTTGTGAACTGTTCGCGTGCTGCTGTGGTTAAAGCGTATCGTAATTGGAGGAATGGCACCATTGCGAATAAGCGCCGTGGAAACTGCGGAGCACCACATTCCTGCCATTGATGTGAGAGGTGAACGTCGACTGCGAAGGTGCGTGAGGGCAGATCGACACCCTACAGTGGAGCAACTCACTGGCCGAATTAACCAGGGGGCTACCGGAAGTAGGTCTAAAACAACAGTTCCTGCTACGTATGGCGCTCCGATGTAGACGCATGGTCACTGCACCTATGCTAACGAAGGTGTATCGGCAGAAAAGGCTTACGTTTCCACGGAAGTATCGGAATTGGGCCTCCGGTGATTGGCAAAAGATTGCCTTCTTCCGATGTGTCACGTTTCCTGCTTCATGATGTATGTTGGCGTATAAGGCGAGAAACATCGGAGAACAAACAATCTTCAACCATTGCTGGAAGAACACAAGCTGGTGGGGGAAGCGTTATGCTCTGGGGAATGTTTTGTGGCATTACCTTGGTCCACTCATACCTGTGGAAGGCACTATGGACCTAACGAATCCATCTTTGTAGACCACGTACACTCATACATGCTGATTGTCTTCCCTCGGATGGATGGGATCTTCCAGAAAGACAATGTAACGTGTCACACAGCTAGAAATGTCCGAGAGTGGTTGGAAGAGCACGATAAAGACTTCAAAGTGCATCCCTGGCCCCCTAATTCCCCAGGCTTAAACCCAATTGATCATCTGTGGTACCACCTCGATCGTGTTGTTCGCTCTATGGATCCTCCACCACGCAGCCTCCAGCAGCTGTCAGATGCACCGCAGTCAGCATGGCTCCACATACCTGTAAACACCTTTCAGGACCTTATTGAGTCACTCCCAGCCCGCTTAGCTGCTGTCCGCGCTGCACACGACGGTAACTCTGGATGTTGGCTGGTGATCTAAATAACGTGGCTCGACCGTGTATATACAATTTGCAAATTTGCAAAAAAAAAAAAAAAAAAAGTACCCGTAAGGAATTATCCAAGTAACCGCCGAGATGAAAATTAGGTATGTGAAATAAGGTGGAATGAAAAAGTGTCGAATTTTAATCGAGATGAAATATCGAATTTTTCATCTCGATTTGATTATTAATCGAATTTTCATCTCGATTAAAAAATCGAATTTTTAATCGAGATGAAAATTGGTATGTGTAATTGGGTAAAGTGAAAAAATGTCGAATTTTACTTTTTTGTAAATTACACTTAGCTTATGTGTTGGAAAGTTAATACTCTGCATCATTAAGAACATTCTAAAAGGAATTTGAAATCTGAAAATATTTCGAGGTGCCACAATGACCTTGAAAAACTGAAAAATCGGAGAAAAATCAGACATGCGCTAAAAATTGCCATTCGGTCAAAGTTTTTAAAAATCTTTTAGCTCGGGTTTAAAAGAGATGCTCATTCCTATCAATATTAACACACAAAGAAATTTAATAACATACACAGATATCTTGAAGTGCCTTAATGAGACTGAAAATCAAGAATTTCAAGGAAAGTCTGACTTTTTACAAAGTAGTTGAATTTTTGCATAAATAAAGCAGAATTCAAAGGACAATGATATTGAACATTATTTATGCTTTGAATGACATTTAAGTGGAAGAAGAGATAAGATTGTTTCGATGAAATTACTTGAAACGATAATAATTAGCCTTTTTTGTTAAACTTATGCATTATGGACCATGATTTCAGTCGTGATCGAATGTATCCATCCCTTTCATTTTCAGTAAGAGCTGTAGAAGCTTTTATTATAAATCGAACACATCGTTCTACATTTTGAATGCGACATGGCACGTTAGGCAAAGTTAGGACTTGATCTTCATTAATACATCTCATGATCTCGTCTCAGCTAATTGATCCTGTCAAATGAGGTTCAATATTAACATAGTTCTCGTGACTTATCCTTTCATGATAATTTTTGGCTTCAAAGTTCAATGTGGGGACTCTGAAGTACCGAATGCTTTCCGTTTGCCTCTGCTGATCCTTGGCTTTCAGCTCACGTCGAAGAGCTAACTGTCTATTTTCACCTATTTTCATCAGTGGGTGAGCAAAAAATGCATTTCTCTGTATTACAGCATTAACTACTTTATATTCTGAGGAAGATATCTGCTGAATGCAACCATTTTCCATAAATGTCGAATGCCTTCACAGCATCCTGATTTGGTCTTGATTTCAAACCAAACTGGTACGTAAACATTAATTATGTATATGGCCAGAGTTACAAGATTTTCAGACGTATCAATTAATGAAATGTACAAAGGAAGTATTCGGCTGGCAGTAGTCAGCCACCTTGAATGGGTCATTGGTCCAGGTTGTATATCGACTAACTCTTGGCTGCAACTGCTAGATATAACAGCTGTAGTGATCTTATATTGGGTTCGTGCGAATGAAATGTCCGCCAAAGGACCAGCACATGTGGACGGCAAGAACGGAAAAGTAGGACAACTTACCTAGGCAAAATAATCCCCCTCAGCATCGACACATATTTGCCATCTGTCCGGCAAGGCCATGATCCCGGAACGAAAAAAGTCTTGTTACTGGGACCCGAAGAAGTCATCAACTGCACGTTGAACTTCGTTGTCTGTCGTGAACTGTTTCCCGGACAGGAAGTGACCCAGGCGACGAAACAGATGATGGTCTGTCGGAGACAAGTCCGGGGATTAGGAAGGATGAGGCAGTGCTTCATAGCACAAGGCACTTAGTGGCAGCATCGTTCTTTGTGCTACGTGAGGACGGACGTTATTCTGGTGCAGAAGAACGCCATGTCTGTTTACCAAAGCCGGTTGTTTCTGCAGTAATTTCCGGTGCATCTGGTGTAATTCAGAACAATAACGTTCTGCAGTGATGGTTTGGCTTCTTGCCAAAAAACTCCGATGAATTATCCCGGCTGTGGACCACCAGACAAGGAGCATCATCTTCTTGGAGTGTAGGGGTGACTTAGGATGCCATCCAGCAGGCTGTGCCTTGCTTAACCATTATACAGATCGTTTCCGATTATCATAAAGGACCCACTTCTCGTCGCAGGTGACGATTAGATGCAGTAGAGGTTCCTTGTTTATTCCTGGCAAGCAGCGACTTGCAGGCTTCCAAACGCCTAGTCTTATTGGTATAGTTGTTAACTCATGCGGCAGCCACATGTCCAGCTTTTTGACCTTACCCAGAGCAGCCAGACGCCGAACAACTGTCGTGTGGTGGACACCTACCTCTGCCGCTATCTCACGACACGTTTTTCGGGGTCCGCTTCAACCACACGTAACAGAACATGGTCAGAAACAGCAACAGGTCGGTGACTATGTGCTTCATTTTGCAGGTCCGTATCTTCGCTTCAAAACTTTACAAACCATCGCCAAGTGGTTCGTTCGTTGGCTGTATTCTCCTCAAATGCTTTGTAAACGTTTCGAGCGGCAGTTCCTGCAGAATGTCCCAGTTTAAATTCATACAGGAAGATGACTCTCAAATCCAGCGTCTGCATGTTTCCTTTGCAAGCCACCTTACGTCCCAACAAACCACGCCTTAACCTTGTTCTTCACACTCGTGCTAGCTATTTATAGTAACTCTGTGACGTAATATCCGCAACACCTGTGGTGAAGGGGCCTGTCACCACGATTCCTTCGCGCCGAACATTTCATTCACACCAACCCAATATAAATATTTTTGATCATTGCTCAATTCATTTGCATTAACTTTTGGCAATGCATCACCCTCAATCCTGTTATATTTTTGAACTGGTAAAACAATTTTTTCCTTTCCAATTGGTCCGGAGAAAGAGTTTGGACCACTGGTTACGCCATCAAGGTTGATCAACAGGTGCTTCAGTGGAAGTTGACTTGCATTGAGGAGGCACACAAACCAATGAAGAGGCTTGTTATAATGTACTTCTAATAAGTGAATTACACCTCCTTTCCAGGCAGTATTTACATTGGTTCCATCGCATCCTACCGCGACCAAATAATCTGTCATAAACATATCTTTAGACAAAACGTTTATTATACTGTTTTTAATACTCAAAGAAGTCCCTGATCAAGGTGCGATATGACCCAGATACTCAAAATTCGGCTGTTTTGACAAAACCACATGTTCCTGTAGGACATTGATAGGATGGCATTTTCCACCTTTTAGCACTGTCTTTCTGTTTCTGTCCTTCCTACTATCAAGATAAACAGCTTTCAGCATCACTGTATTTTGCTGTGCATTGAATTGAAGTTCCTTTCGGAGCTTTTGTCTCTCTCTTCGCAGTTTGCTGCGGTTTATAACTAAAGAGGTGTCACCTTCACTCACAAGGCCCATATCTTGAAGTAACGCCGATGAAACAGCTGCAGCCCTGCGATCTGATACCCTCCATCTATCACATTCACAAGCCAACGCTGGGAGAGTCTTGCGCATTTGAATACTGAAGCGTAGTTCTCCTACCTTTGCTTCTGCTGAATCGATTTCGTATTCTGAAGTATATTTTGTTTTTGTTGAAGAGTGTCTAGAACTGTATTCACCCTGCTGTAGCAACACTTGATTGTCGTAAACATTTGTGCTGCGTTTATCACTACAATAATCTGATCTTGATAATTTAGAAATTTTCAAAACTTCTTCCTGTCTCTGATTTCGTTTCTCTCTTTGTTGTATCTGCTTTGTAATTTTCTGATCAATACTGCCAGTCATCATGTTCCTGTTAGTCTGCTGGTCTAACAGGAACATGATGACTGGCATGATGATGATTGTAAGAAAGCCTCTCTCCTTCATGGACGTTTTTCTCGACTTTTCACACGAACAATTCTCAAATGACTTGCATTTGCAAACTGCAATATCAAAAAACTTTTTTGCATTTTCCTTAAATACATTTACCTGGCTTTTATAACTCTTACAACTAAATCTTTGTTTATAAGATTTAAGGAGCTTACGATATTTGGTGTGATATTCATGAATCTTTTTATGAATTCTAGCATTTGAAATAGTTGAAACTGATGCTCTCTTCCAAATTTCTTCAATATTCTTTATTACAAAATCAGAAATTTCAGAAAAAGTAGGTTCTTAAGCCTGACCTCCTAGTTTAATCCCTAAATGAAAGTGCAAATAATGTTTCATGACATCTTCGTATGTGGGCAGAATGCTTTCATTAAAGGAAGCTCCAACTCCAAACACTGGGCAGTTATTACAGTTAGAACATGTTGTTCGTGATAATTTAGACTTGTTTTAAAAAATAACAATAAACACGCTTACCTTTTCTTTAGTGAATTAGTCCAATACACTGGAAGAAAAGGAAATAATTTTTAACCAAAGAGTTTCGTACACAAGAAAAAGGTTTACTCTGTTTCAGCAGCAGAGCTTTTGACAATGTTGCCAAAAATGGCGCCTTCCTCGCTTGTTTTAATCCTTCTTGCAGAAAATGAAGAATTGAAGCAACTACTGCCATCTCTTGGCATTTACTATACGTTAAGTAATGGTTGGTATTGAAATTCAGCGAATTTCCATCTTAATGTAGCACCTCAAGATATCAGCATATGGCAGTCCTATTTTTTTGTGTTGATACTTATAGAAATATGTAACAGATTTAAGCCCAAGCTAAACACAAAATTGAAGTTTCAGTACACTGGATTTTTGAGTGCATAACCAATTTTTGTCCAAATTTTCAGGTTTTCAAGGATGTTGTGGCACCTGAAGATATTATTGGAATTAAGAAATTTGCTTAACAGGTGTTATTGACAACTAGTAGCAACTTTCCCGCACCCAAGCTTTTTGATCCGAGAAAAAACGTTTTTTGACTCCACCCATTACATTATAGGAAAGGAAATGACTAAATTTCCAGAGCAGTTGGGCCATTCGGATACAAGTTGTAGCGCCACCTCCGACTCGGATACAAGCGGTTACCCGTCGTGGCATAGACGCATACAATTCGCGGATACTGTCCTGAGGCATAGCATGCCAGATGGTGTGCAAATTGCGGGCCAATTATGGGATGAGCGTAGGTGGCATCCCGTTATGTCTCGAACATGTTCAATCAGTGAGAGGTCGGGCAATCGGTCTGGCCGTAGAAGGGTGTCGTCATTACAGAGGCAGGCCCACGAGAGCCGTGCGTGTGTGGCGGGGCATCATCCTGTTGAAAAATTGCTCTGCGACAGGAATGGCAACACAACTGGTCGTATAATTTCTTCGACGTTCCGTTCAGCCGCGAGAGTGGTACCCAGGACTACCAAGGGTATCCGGCTATTGTAAGAAACAGCTTCCCAGACAATGTGTGAACAGTGTGCGATTGCACGGTAAAGGCCAGGATTCGTGCGCTGGCCGTCTCGTCTCCAGACACGTAAACGCCGGTCATCGATGCCGACCGTAAACCGTGGCTCATCACTGAAGACAACACAATGCCACTGGTCACTATTCCACGTTGATCGGGCGTGACATCAGTGCAGCCGGTGCCGGCGATGCTCGCTGGTCAGTGGTGGGCGGCGGAGTGGCCTCATCGCGTTCTGTCGTTACCCTCGGACGTCCACTGCTTGGGTGCCGCTGGGTTGTGCCGTCCTCGGCCCATTGGCGCCAACGTCGTCGGTTTTGTGCGCTCTGACCCAGGTGCCTGGCAGTACGGCGACTTGACCAACCGGCCTCTCTTATCGTAATAATACGTCTTCTCTGAAACTAGCTCAGCTGCTCGTATTGGGCACGGATCCGACTTCGAATTATTTTCACAGTCTGTGGAAGTTAACGCAGCCGCAATCCGCTGTTACAATTATCCCTGCGTGCGAGCTTTGCTCTTGATATACCCTCCTTGATGCGCGGTTTCCATCCACTGTGGCAGGCCACTATTTCGGTATTAGTCGTTATTTTTAAGCATTTGCATATTCGTCCCTGAGGTATTTGCTTGCGGAGTTTTATCAGGATCAAACGACTTCCTCGGGGTGTTTCGTTTTTTATGGCAAAGAGTGTATATACATAATTATATTAGCATTCTAACGAAGAGCTTCTGTCAAATCTGGTTCTCATTTTCATGTATGCATGTATTTCATTATCACGGCGAGCTGGTTTTCTATGTGCATGGAGTCGTATATCACCTGCTATCTGGTGTACCTTTTTCAGTCTGACAAACAGTGATAAGTCTGAGGCGCTGTTCTGAAGCTACCTTAAATGCCCTCAGCCGTATTGATCCATGCTTCCTTTGCAGTGGGTGGGGGAACTACTTTCACCCAAACATTCTTCCCTTTGCCAACACTCCCTAATAGCTAAAGTTCCATCGATTTCCCTGCGTTCTCTCATTGTAGCTACATAATGTTCTTGTTTGATGGAGGATACGAACTCATCAGTCGCTGCGTTTCGTCATTCAGAATCCAGACATGGTTTGGGATAGTCTTCAGTGACAGACAGGCACATGTAGGCAAACTCAGCACCTTGTTTTGTTGTTATGCTGAGATCCAAAGTGGAAGACGAGAAATACCATCTCATTTCGCCCCTTTTTTTTTAGATGGAATTACATGCATTCCTTGTTTGCTATCTCTTAATTGTTATCATGTTCAGTTTCGGAGCGACGGAAAATAAATTGTCAGTACAATTCCTGTACAGGGAAACATCGTTTCGAGCTCCCCAACCCAGCCATGAACAACTTCTCTCAAGATTACGACATGCTTTACAGAGATAATGGCCCATCAAACAACACAAAGAAACAGGTTTAAGGTATCAGGTCATGGAACAATGACTGATTCACAGTGACTCACTTTTGCCAAACACGCATGCTCACCGCATAGAGGGATCGTTTGAAATTTACCACAATACGAGATGTCCAAGCCACGCCTTGTGTAATTTGTGCACGGCTTTTGTTTTTCTTTTTAGCTTTTTTTTAGTTTTTAGTGGCATAACGAACATCCTGAACTACTCTGAAGGCCATAAGCAGTTGCCTGACCCCAATTTTTTTTTTTTTTTTTTTTTGATTGATTGAAGGTTTAACGACCACTGTGAGCAACTCAATGGGCTATAAGCATTCGCCCGTCCTTAATTTAGGGTCACTGGTTCCAGGGAAAGGGAGAGAACCAGTGCCGTAAGACAAACACAACATCCATGCCTCACCGGGATTGGAACCCGGACCCCGTTCGGACGAATGATCAGAGGCCATCGCTTAGACAACTGCGCCACCGGGGCGGCCCCCAATTTGGAGCCACTAATTGCAGAGAATAGAAAGGACCCGCTCTGTTAGTTCACAAATGCTACCTATGTCTTATCGGGGGCTCGAACCTGTGCCCGCCGCCCCGGTGGCGCAGTGGTCTAAGCGATGGCCTCTGATCATTCGTCCGAACGGGGTCCGGGTTCGAATCCCGGTGAGGCATGGATGTTGTGTTTGTCTTACGGCACTGGCTCTCTCCCTTCCCTGGAACCAGTGACCCTAAATTAGGGACGGGCGACTGCTTATAGCCCATTGAGTTGCTCACGGTGGTCGTTAAACCTCCAATCAAAAAAAAAAAAAAAAAAAAAAAAGAACCTGTGCCCAGATCTGACGACTAACCGCAAGCCGTCACCTCTGACCTGTCGGCCACTGGGAGGGTAGATACACCGATGAGCCCTTACATTATGACCACCCCCAGCCTAGAGAAATGAGCGCACCTGGAGACCAAACGGTGGCACAGGTCAAGTTCACAGAGCAGTATATATGCAATCCGAGGACCGGCTTTCAGTTAGTAGAGTGTTCGGAGTCAGAATGAGAAAAGCTGCCGATTTATCAAAATTTCATAAAGGCCAAATTGTGATGACATGACTCCTCGAATTACGATCTCGGAAACGGCGCGGCTTGTGGATTTTTTACGCGCCTTTGTAGTCAGTACGTATCAAAAGTGACACACAGATGGCCAAACGACAAACCGTTGTTCAGCCGTGTGTCGTCCACAGCTCAGGGAGCGGAAACTGTCGCGCCTTGTTCACAGTCACCGCAGGGTCACAGTGCGACAAATCACCCGCAGCTACAACAGCGGTGATCAAGGGGGCAATGTGTCTCAGCACACAGTTCATCGCAGCCTTCTGCGCATGGGTCTGCCTAGCCGAAGACCTAGCCGGGTCCATATGCTCACTGCACTTCATCGCCAACAGCACATGAAATGGGTCCAAGATAATCGAGATTGGACAGTGGATGATTGGAAGAAAGTGGCCTGGTCTGGCGAATCAAGATTCCTGGTGCAACACGTAGATGGCCTAGCGCGGATACGCCGATTACCAACGAAGTCTATGGCACATGGACTCGCTGTTGGGCGGAAACAGGCCGGCGGCGGTGTTATGCTGTGGGCGATGTTTTCTTCGGACAATTAGGCCCCATTATCCCAATTCCTGACTGCTCTCAGGTATCTGAACATCGTTGCGGACCAAGTTCACTCATCCACGGCAAGTGTGTTCTCTGCTGGTGATTTCTATTACCAACAGGATAGTGCGCCATGCACCACTGCCAGAATCGTCAAGGAGTGGTTCGAGGAACACGCTGGTGACTTTTTGTTAATACCCTGACCTCGAAATTCACCTGACATAAAACCAATCGAGCATTTGTGGTTCGACTTGGAAAAGCAGATTCGTGCTAAATCACCCCCCCGAAATGTACGGAAACTGGAGGACCTGCAGTTGACATTATGGTACCAGATACCCCAGGATACCTGTCGCCACCTCATCGAATCGGCCGAGTGGCCGCGGTGGTCATAATGTAATGGCTTATCGGTGTATGTGCATACAGGTACACCGAGTTAGCTTTGCACTACAACAGCCGCCGTTTTATATATTCGGGGCGATAACAAATTACCACGTGATATTGAAATCATGGGCGGCTACTATAAATTGTGCACGCCTATCTTCTGTAGGTAAGCAGTAAGCATATGCTAGTAATGAGGCAATTTGACCGCCGAAAGATAGTTGGGACCCGGCGGACTGGTGCCAGTATTTCGGTAGCAGCCGCATTTGTTGGGTGCTCCCGTATTATTGTGTCAAATGTGTACCAGGACCGGATTAATTATGCACATATATCCAGCAGAAGGGCTCAAATTGGTCAGCCACGGGCGGTTGATCCTAGAGGTCAGCGCCAGGTGTCACGGCTGGTATCTAAGCAACGAGCTGCAACAGTCACCCAGCTCATCCGCCAGTACAACAGCGGCGCAGTTCGACCTATTTCCACTTGCGCGGTACCTTGCTTCGCCTGGGGTTCTTCAGCCGGAGACCAACGAGGGTATCTGTAATGACGCCCAGTCATCGCAAACAATGATTCATGTGAGCCAAGGAACGTTAGCAATGGACGCTCGACAAACGGAAAAAGGTTTTCCGGAGTGATGATTCCCGTTTCATGCTGCATCATAGTGATGTCCGAGTTCGTACATTGCGTAAATTGCGTTAAGCTTTATCCCCTGCTTGCACAGATGGAGATCATCAGGCCGGTAGAGGTGGTGTTCTGGTCTGGCGAACATTTTCCTGACAAGCCCGTAGATCCGCTGGTAATCATTGCACAGACACTGAATGATGGACGATGGAGATAGTAAACTACATGTATCGTTAGCCTACCATCTGCATTCATATCTGCTAGAGGTTTACACAGACCTCAGTGTCATCTTTCAACAGGACAACACCCCATGTCATCGGGCTCTTATATAGATGCTGAGTGGTTGGAGGAACACGGGCGTGACAACGAATTTGCCACACTGCCGTGGTCCCCAAACTCCCTGATTGTAACCCAATTGAACATTTGTAAGATATGCTAAAACGGGGTGTGAGAACCTTTTCCACGAAATGAGCGTGAACTGACAGAGCTGCTGCAGCGGACATGGGTCAAGCTACGCATGGATGATTTTCGACCCTTGCAGAATCTGTTCTAGGCGTCTGCAAACCGTGAATGCACAGAAAAGTGGACGAACGCGTTTTTAAGTCGGTGTTCCTAATGCAAAGCTAACTCTCTCTCTGTGTGTGTGTGTGTGTGTGTGTGTGTGTGTGTGTGTGTGTGTGTGTGTGTGTGTGTGTGTGTGTGTGTCAACTACTCCATCAGAGCTTCAGAGTATGATCCAGGAACTTGCTGACAAGAGTAAAGAAGTGGGATTAAAAATGAACTTTCAGAAGACAAAAGTGATGTACAATGCTTTTACAAGAAATGAAGATTTATCGATTGATGAGGAAAAGCTGGAGATAACCAATACCTACATTTATCTTGGACAGCAGATATCAAGTGAAGGTCACATTGAGGAAGAAATTAATCCGCGTATAAAACTTGCCTGGAGAGCTTTTGGAAGTAACAGTTTAATTTTCAAGAGCAATATGCCATTATGTCTTAAAAGAAAAGTGTTTGATCAATGCATCCTTCCAGTGCTTACGTATGGTGCAGAGACGTGGACCTTAACTAAAAGAGACATACAAAGGCTGCAGACAACTCAAAGAAGCATGGAGAGGTGCATGCTTGGTGTAACCAGGAGAGATAAGAAGAGGAACTCGTGGATCAGAAAAATGACAAGAGTGAAAGACATCATGATCAGAGTAAAATCCCTGAAATGGCAATGGGCTGGACATATTGCCAGAAGGACAGACCATCGATGAAGAACTGAAATTTTAGACTGGATCCCAAGGGACAGGAAAAGACCCAGAAGAAGACCACATGGCGATATGGGTGGATGAAATTCGAAAGTATGCGGGAGTAACATGGAAGAGACCGGCACAAGACAGACCGTTGTGGAAGAAACTTGGGGATACTTTCGTCCAGCAGTGGATTGATAATGTTTGACAATGATGATGATGATGATGACGATGATGATGATATATATATATATATTCTGTTTTTCCATTTCTGAAAAAACTGCAGCTAAATCAGCCAACGTTAATCATCCGCTGTCAAGGGAATAAAAAGAGAAAATACAGTATCCATAATAGTAAATTACCGCTACTATATGTCTGTCGTCTACAGAAGAAACTACTGAAAGTAGAGACTTGAAGTTTGACAGAAATATGAAGGGAATGTGGGTGTGGGCACCTCGGAGCTCATTTTTTATTATTCAGATTTTCACACGAAAGGGACGCTTATAGCGTAGCGAATCCGTTTATTTTTCGTGGTGTAAATTTGTATAAATATTCGCCAAGCTTTCACACTACACTGGGAGGCTTTCTCAAGGCAATGTAGACATAAAATGCAAGGAATTAGAACACGTAAGGAATAAAGGTGATTTTTTGAAAATAACATGGGTGACATCACGAGCAGTATGCAGCCCCGGTGGCGCAGTGGTCTAAGGCGCTGGCCTCTGATCATTCGTCCGTAAGGGGTACGGGTTCGAATCCCGGTAAGGCATGGATGTTGTGTTTGTCTTACGGCACTGGCTCTCTCCTTTCCCTGGAACCAGTGACCCTAAATTAGGGACTGACAACTGCTTATAGCCCATTGAGTTGCTCACGGTGGTCGTTAAACCCCCAATCAATCAAATCACGAGCAGTGTTACGTGAGTTTGTATCACGCAAATATGCGGTGTGCCGCAATGTGTTTCTATCTTTTAACAACGCATGCGAAACCATTGGTAGTTCCATAGAGACCATGTCATTGCATTCCAGTTTGCTGGAAAGGATTTCGACTGTTTCGCTGATGGCAGTTTCTTTAAAGTTCGTATTAGAAGAACCACTCACGGCTGAAGAGGTAGTTCTAATACTATTCCATACAGGAGCGGCTGAGCAATGCATAACTTCTCTGGCGAGGACTATATTCTGCATGTCCTGGTTGACACTTCGGACGTGTTTCTTCACACCTAGTATCCAAGGATCGCTTTGTGATTCCGATATATATCTTTTCCGTCTTGTCAGGATATACCAACGGTGTAGCGTACACACCCGCTTTTTCTTTCTCACACACTCTCTCTTTGCAGCTCGATATTATATGTGATAATGGGGTTGGGGATTTCATTGCTATTGAGATGTTGTACTTATGCAATAAATTCCTCAACCAATATGTAAAGCCTGAGACATAAGAAACTGTTATCAAGGAAACAGTCGAAATCCTTTCCAGCAAATTGGTCTCTATGGAACTATCAATGGTTTGGCATGCGTTGTTAAAAGATAGAAACACATCGCGGCACACAGCATAATTACGTAACAAAAACTCACGTAATACTGCTCGTGATGGCACCCATGTTATTTTCAAAAAATCATATTTTTCCCTACTTGTTCTAATTCTCCTGCATTTTATGTCTACATTGTCTTGAGAAAGAAAGCCTCCCAATGGATTGTGAAAGCTTGCTGAATCTTTATACAAATTTACACCACGAAAAATAAACGGATATACTACACTATAAGCGTTCCTTGCGTATTCACGACCTGGTTTATTTTAAAATAAGAGTTCAGATTTTAAAATTTTTTATTTTATTTAGTTTTAAAGTTTCCAATTACTATTAGGAGAATTCGAATTCGTGCAGAAATAGTCCAAAGTAATCGAGGTAGTTGCCTTCAATGCACGATCTTAAAAAACAAGAGTCACTCACAATACAAATTTAAATTCGTTTCCAATTACTGTTGAAGAAACCATTGTTGAAATTATTTCATCATATGGTATGCTGTACCATAACATCACGCAGCAACAGCTCATTTCACCGTTACACAATACCATTTCATTCAGGGGCGTGGAAACCATTTTTGAAAACGGAGACAAGAAGTCATGATACGTTTTTTGGTCGTAAATCTACAATTTTAGAAATCTACTTTGTGAACTTTGTTATGTCACTTATGAAGTCCGTAAATTAATTCGAAATTAATGGAACTGCAAATCTTGCAAACTGTGCGAAGTATGATCGGAATGTGCGAAACAAAACGTTATTACATTTAATGTGATAAGACAGGAAAAGAGTAATTTTGTTATTGAAAAGATAAGAATACAATAGAGCATGTTTGACCTTTCCAAGGAAATCTGCTCGTTCCGCAAGTAAGCAAATTGATGAAACAACACAAATAAAACTGTTAAATGTAAAAAAAGATAGCTAAACTCTTTCCAGCGCACACTTTAGAGTTAATATTTTCAGCTCTCTTAAGCTTGCTTGGAAAACCATGAAAAGTGCTTGAAAACTTGTTATTTTAAACGCCTTGACAGCCCTTGTAAAATATTTCTGAGTTGCTGAAAGGAGTGTCACATGCTTATGCATTTGATTCTTGAGAATACTGAAGGAGTTTTATATAATTTTTTTGGTTTATAGTTCCAGTCCTTAAACATTCTTTTTCCGAAATAATGTTAGTAAACTGTTCCTACTTCTTCAATGCCTTTTACCTCTCATGTCATATTTTCTAAAAGTAACTTTCCTCGTTTTATGTACCAATACAACTTCCATTTAGAACTCTTCTGTTTTGGCAGTTTTTCACTGAATGACGAAAGTCACTTTTTTCTTTTGTTTTTTATTTCGTATCGAACAAAAATGTCTTCTTTTTCGCACAGTTTTATGTCAAAATCACGAACTCTACCTAAGTTAAGGCAGCATACAAAATGATGTCCCCACAACGAACATTTATGGGAATAAAAGAATTCGTCGCAGAAAATTCAATTACACTTTTCGCCAGAGGCATTCCTGGAATTTTATTGTGCGCGGGCAAGGAAACTTGTGCGGACTTCTGGCGTTTACTCTAATTTAATTTTCAGTATTGATTGTCTGTTCTTATTATAAATTATTTTACTTCTCGTTACTTCTTCTTACCATAACGTCATGTCTGAACTCCCAATAGTTTCTACTTATTTGGCAGCATTGGAGAAGATTGAAAGCAAACAACAGAGATAAAATGAGACATTTCTGTGTTTAAAGAGTGAGAATTGGCGAGATATTATTTTGGCCAAACCTTATGTGCTAGGTTTTGTGTATTAAATATTATGCCAATAGTAGTCAGTGCATCAACGTGTTATATTTGTAAATATTAACTATCGCGAGAGCAAATCTGAGCTTCTGTCATATTGCGAAGCAAGCAATAAACAAAGTTATTCCAATTTTTATTTTCTTAGTGCTTTGAACTTTTGGACCTTTAGGTTAAATGTTGAAGTGATGTGTTAGACTTAAACATTTAGGTATTCAAGTGACTAAATACGTAGGCTGTCAGAAAAAGAATGAGACGGTAACGTACCAACGGAGCTAGTCAGTGTCAAGGTGACTGTGGTCCTTTTCGAAATGTGCACCGTTAGCAGAAATGCATGTCCAATCTTCTCTGCCACTCTTGAAACACGTGAGAGAAACCATCTTTCGACAGTTCTTTCAAAATCTCGTCCGTCTTTTTGGTAAAGGCCTTTTCTGACGGCAAGCGCTGATCCCGTAATAATATTTTCAACGACAGAAAAAAAGAAAGTACAAGGGGCCAAGACCGGGCTGTAGGACAGATGTGCCAGGTTGGAGATGTTGTTTTTAGTATTCTATTACAACATTGCTCACGTGGGTTCTGGCATTATCATAATGAAGTGTCCACCCTCCTGCGTGCAGAATAGGCCTTTTTTTCGCATATGTTCCCACAAATAACGCAGAACAATGATATATAAGCACCTGTGGAGGTCACATGAGGTGGTGCAGTGATAAATCATCCCGACACTATCAAAGTATGTGATAATTATTGTCTTGCCGGCGGAAGACACAACCATAGCTTTTTGGGTGTGGGAGAAGAAGGTGACTTCCAGAGAGAACTTTGTTGCTTTGACGCTGGATCAAAATGATGAATCCAGGATTCATCTCCAGATATTTTAGTATCCAGAAATGCTGCTAATCTCCTCAAACTTCATTTTCCATGTTCGGCTGACATCAGCGCGCACCTGCATCTGTTCGGGTGTTAGCAAACGTGGAACCAGAGATGGAAATGGGTCACGGGGTCGACAATTTCTTGCGGGTCAAATGGGTCGGGTCAAGGTGCTCCTGACCCGGTTTCATTTCTGTTTTATTTTTGAAATCAAATTTTTCTTTCAAAGAATCCTTCAGAGGTCTTTGAAATAATACTTCAGAGCTGCAGAGTATGATCCAGTAACTTGCTGAGAGGGGTAAAGAAGTAGGATTTAAAATGAGCTTGGATTAAAACTGAACTTTCAGAAGACAAAACTGAAGTACAATGCTTTTACAAGGAATGAAGATTTATCAATTGATGGGGGAAAGCTGGAGATAACCAATTCTTACATTTTCCTTGGGCAGCAGATATCAACCGAGGATCACATTAATGAAGAAATTAACTGGCGTAAAAAAAATTGGTTGGAAAGTTTTTGGAAGAAACAGTACCATTTTAAGAGCAATGTGCCATTATGTCTTAAAAGTGTTTAATCTATGCACACTTCCACTGCTTACGTACGAAGCAGCGACATGGATCTTAACTAAAAAAGACATGGAAAGACAGTAGACAATTGAAAGAAACATAGAGAGATGCATGCTTGATGTAACCAAGAAAGATAAAAAGAGGAACCCGTGAATAAGAAAAATGACAAGAGTGGAAGACATCACGATCAGCGTAAAATCCCTGAAATGGCAATGGGTTTGTTCGGTTTTGGTAACTGTGGGCACCAGTGGTACCCAGTTTATTGCGAAAATGGAATTACAAACATAGGAGATATCACTAAAATTTGCGGTACAGAAAACATAAATGAGGAAGTACAGAGATATTCACAATGCAACACAAACTCGAGATCAAACATAAGGAGCGCAAAATCATTGCGAGGGGACATCGTTATTAACAGAGTACAAAATAAAATTACGCACACAAATACGGGAAAGCATAATGGCACAGCATACGACATGAAGCAACACAAGGAACATGATAACATTTGTATAAGATTCAGGAAGACGTGAAGCCCGGAGGATCCAGCTACCACAAGGTGAAAAACAGCACCGGAGGAAACTCAAAGTAATCGGTGTGGGGAGTAAAGCTAAAAGTCATCTACGCGAGGAAGTGCGGAAGTACAAAGAAGTTGCTGAGCGAGGTCCTGCAAGGAGGCGAGCCGGAGAGTGTAACGTCTCATGAAAACCTGGTACCTAGGATCTGTGACACACAATGATTTGAAAAATGAAACACAAACATCAAATTGCGTCACCGTTGCACTCAGGTCAATAACAGGTGATTGGAGGAATTCTTCAGCACAAACAACTGTACGAGCAGTTTGTAAGAGGCGTAAGAGTTGCACTCTGGACAGAGTCCAGGAACCGGAGGAAATATATCAAAGGCCTGTGCAACCTCAGCACCAGAGAGAGGATTGACAGGACCAGATCGGAGATGCATACTAGTCGAATCGTCATCAGGCGGAGAAACAGCTCACGTGGAATCATCGGGAACACCAGATAAAGCCACAGAAGGAGTAATAGTAAGATGTTTTACCTTTTTCTCTTTCACAGAGCCTGTTGAAGTTCAAGTCCGTTTCAAAGACGGAGTTGAGGCAGATGAACCATTGACGGATCTGGAAGACCATTCAAAACGGGAGACGAGGAAACAAGTTGCGCCGAGGAATCAGTTTGTATCCGATCAGCATCGGTGGACAGTGGAATCACAGACGAGGCATCGGGAAAATGCGGCAGCAGGGAAACAGTAAACAAGTTCGTAGATGGAGATACGATATGCGAGAGACAAGTAGGAGAGCCAGACGGCCGGAGTGCCGAAGTACCACTCGACACATCCCAGTCGGAACACTTCGCCATAAACACATCAGTAGTGGAAGACATCTCTGCTAACCCAGAAGAAGGATGCACTACCGTACGGTGCTGAAGAGGAAGAAAGGGATCACTGTCCTGGGCTGGAATGTGCGTCGGGCGGAGAAATGGAGAAATGAGTGGCGGCAGGCAAACCAGTGGATGATGGGATGGTAGAAGGACCCAAGTGATTGGCATTGCGATGCCAACTGGAAGAAAGACCACGGCGTATGCGCACACAGGAGGCAGTGGTGTGATCCTGTGTAAGACCGTGAGTACAATAGTGAGTGGTGAAAATCTTGAAACTGTAAGCACGTGAGCCGATCTCAACAGTCGCCTATGTCGGGCAATCCGCCAAGGCGTTCTCAGTGGGAAAGACGACCAATAATTGACGGCGTGGTCCTGTAGCATGTGCAAATGGAGTTCCGCGTGGAGCGTCAGAAAGGCGACGGGCCTTGCCAACAATTTAACAAACATGATTGACAAGAAGAGGAAGCGCCGTATCAAGCACTTCCTGTGGAACAGGATAGAACGTGATGTTCACCGGATCCCTGGAAAAGGCGAAGGGATGAGATGATTTGTTCCAATCGAAAGTCCGTGTGCAAGAATAAAGTCAGCATCTTCTTTGCGCTGGAACTGCACTGAGATACCCCGAGGGGTAAAAGAAATTCCGGCAATAGAAGCGGACGACACATGACCTGAGAGGGCCTCCATGTAGCGTGGCAAAGGAGTATTCCGTAAGTCATGAAAGAGCACACTTTTATCCAGGAGAGCATGGTACTCACGGCCAATCTGCGAATGATCATCAATCGTTATCTTCACCATGTGGTTGGATACCTGAATAATAGGTGTTGGTTGCAAGAGACCATCAGGTTGAAAAGAAGCTAACGTAGAAGCAGCGCCTCGCTACACTGTAGAGACAAACGACATCCTCGGAAGTGAAGCCTGTGCAGATCCTGCTGGCACAGAAGACAGTGAGGGAAGAGGAGCAGAGGCACAAGGCAAGGCTGTAGTCGCAACAGTACCCATGGATGTCACCGAGGTAGAGGCACCAGGCAAAGCAGTAGTACCCAGGGTGGGCATCGAAGCAAAGGCACAAGGCGCAGCAGTATCCAGGGAGCGCACCGAGGCAGAGGCAGAAGCCGCAACCAAGTCCAGGGAAGGCACCGCAGCAGGAGTACCAGAAAGCTGTGAAGGCATCTGAACAGACACATCTGAGGACGAGAGTATGTCAACTTCCATGGACGTGGGAAGTGCGACGTGATGTGAATCCGCCACGCACAGAGATGATAAAGATAGACAGGAAGCCGCCATGTTGGTAGCTTCCAAATGTAAACAAACGAGCTAACGATGTGAAAGCCGCCCCGGTGGCGCAGTGGTCTAAGGCGCTGGCCTCTGATCATTCGTCCGTAAGGGGTCCGGGTTCGAATCCCGGTCAGGCATGGATGTTGTGTTTGTCTTACGGCACTGGCTCTCTCCCTTCCCTGGAACCAGTGACCCTAAATTAGGGACGGGCGACTGCTTATAGCCCATTGAGTTGCTCACGGTGGTCGTTAAACCTCCAATCAAAAAAAAAAAAAAAAAAAACGATGTGAAAATGGAGGAATATGAATAAATACAAGGACTAGATCATCAGAAAAGTACTGTAGCTCAAAACCTACACCATACCTTTAAACAGGCGAGGCGCGCAACAGGTGAGTGTGGGACTAGGTATGTCACACTAGAATGCATAAAAAGTAGGAGCCACCAAAACAACATGTGTCAAGAATGAGCTATGGCTGGACATATTGCCAAGAGAACGGACCACCGATGAACAACTGAAATTTTAGACTGGATTCCAAGGGAGAGAAAAAGTCCCAGAATAAGACCACGTGGGATATGTGAGGATGGAGGAGGTTTTGGAAGAAACTTGGAGAAACCTTGATACAGCAGTGGATTGATAATAATGATTGACAATGATGATGATATATTCGAATTTATAAAGCAAAGCAGATTTGTCCGGGTCCACAATTTTTGAGCCGTTTCCAACTGTACGCAACCCACCTTACACACACGCGTGTCATATGCCAATGATCACGCAATATCACATGAGCACTGTCGTGAGACATTCCCAGTAGTTCTTCCAATTGCTTCACTGTTGCTCGACGATCTTTTCGCAGTATAACAGCAGCAGTGTTGATCGCTGCACCAGTAACAACCGTCGCCGGACGGCCTGGCCCACCTTTCGTGCTTGTTGATTGATGGTCTTCTTGAAATTCTTTAAACCACCTAAATTCTGTTGCACGAAGTACCATTCAGAAGGGTATTCCAAGAAATAAGACTCTTCCAATTAATCTTCTGCATTGTACTGGCATTTTTGTGACTCACTTTATTAGTGTACCCTTACATTGTGTCAGCGGAGAGAAACATTCGCATTCGGTGTTAACATTTTAAATAGTGTCCCTCCAGAAGGATTGCATTTAAGTTTAACTTACCATCGCCTATCCAAAGAATTGCAATATGGCATCAGCTATATGTTAAGTTGCAAGAACATGGGAGCTCATACTTTTGAGACACTTTCCGCTGAAATTTTAGCAAAAATGAAAAAGGTAAAAGTTTTCCTTTCGCATTTTAATCTGTATCGAATTTGCACAGGGGCTAACTTTGCTGTCTTTGATTTCATTTAATTTTCGAATAGCATCTGTGATACAGAAAACTGATGCAGAACATTAAATGCTCTTGAAATAGGATGAAGCAAATCGGTGATAAATCTGCGTACTTAAACAGGTCTTGTATATAAATTTTGAAGGTGATAATCCAATTTTTGGCGTAAATGTGACAAGGATGGCAAGTCAGATAATATCCGAAAACTTGAAAATTTTCATCGCCCTGGAGCGGGATTAGAAACCGCGTCTCCCAGATAGCGCCCGGGTATGCTAACTACTACACCACCCAGAAATACCAAGTCTCAAGCTTCCGATTAATTTGAATATAACCATCACAGGATTTGCTAGTCGAAGCAACTGGCATTCATGTTTAGCGAATCTGGAGGTTAAGAATCCTATCCCGTGATTGCCCATAGAAGCAGATAAATCATGAAAGTTGCTTCGACTAGCGAATCTCTGTGATGGTTATATTCAAATTAATCGGAAGCTTGAGACTTGGTCGTTCTGGGTGGTGTAGTGGTTAGCATACCCGGACGCTATCTGTGAGACGAGGGTTCGAGTCCCCCTCCAGGACGATGAAAATTTGTAAGTTTTCGGATATTATCTGACTTACCATCCTTGTCACATTTACACCAAAAATCGGATTGTCATCTTCAAAATTTGTATTATATGGCGTAATCCCGTATTTCTTTCACGAGGTCTTGTACAATTCAGCATAAATTTCCGTCCCTACAGTTCTTATTCTAAACTGATATTTCGGAAATTAAACTTGTGTACAATATCACATTGGAATTATTCTAATGAAGTGATCATTTAATGTAGTCTTAAATGAAATTTCGTGTTCAGTTTTTAGCAGCGATGTATCTGTATTTATATAGATTTTTCTGGGGTAGGGATTTCAATGCTTTCTATGGACGTTTAACTGAAAGGTAACACATGTTCCTAAATTGGGACAATGATTTTCCTGCAAAAGAAAAAGACCTATGCGTTTAGAATGAGCACAGTATGGAGGCCCTACTGAGGATTCGAATCCAGGTTCAGAAATAGTTAGAAATCTGAGCTGTAGTTGAGAAACTACCGTATGTCAGTCTATGTATTGGAGTGTCGTTGCTTTGACTTTGAAGGTCAAATTATTTGCGACAGACCTGAATTGTTTTGTGTGCGTATGTTTTTAACTACCGTCCCGAGCATTTAAGGCTATAAATAATCACGCCTCCCTAATTTAGAGCCATTTGTTCCAGGAAAGGGACAGATCCAACCCTGTAGAATAAACACACACCCTTGTCTTATTCGGAACTGGCACCTGGGCCCAACTCGGACGCTTAGCCCAAATTTATTAACCCTGATAACTCGCCCACCGGGGCGTTAGATTTAAACTAGTGCATATGGTAAAATAAAAATACCAACGTTTACCACAATGAAAGGTTTATTATACATCGACTCTAGTTTCGCAGAGCGTTTGGCTCGGCATCATCAGGGCAAATAGAGCGTAAATATTCAAATTATTGTGACATCATCAGAGTTCTGATGGTCACGGTTTTTGGTGAGTTGTTTCTACGCGCTAGAAAGAAATGGAGTCGACGTCATGTCGTTGACAAGCCGTGAAGAGTTCCGGTATATGTGGAAAACTTCTAATGCATTACGCTTGATAGTCGAATCAGGTTTATCAATGAGCGTAGCGTTTCCAAACAAATATTTATGGTTATTTTCGTGACAGTGCTGGGCTATGGACGACTTCTTCAGTTCACAGTTCCGTACGTAGGTCTTGTGTTCCTTCACACGGAAATTTAAAGTTTTGCCGGTCTGTCCCATATATGAAAGTCCACATTCACAAGGTGAAAAAATTAACAAAGCTCTGCGAAACTATAGTCGATGTATAATAAACCTTTGATTGTGGTAAACGTTGGTATTTTTATTTTATCTCAACACCACAAGTTTTGTAGTCATAAATATATATTAATGCATATGGTCTGACAAAATCGCTCCTTCAAACTCTACGAAAAGAAAATGGCTATTAAATTTCTTCGAAAAAAGTTCCTCCGCGCTGGCTTACTTGGCGAAATCAACAGCAGCGGATGTTATTACATAAAATAGTCCGATACCATTTTTGTTGCCTAACATTTCAATTAAAGCATTACTCATCATAATTTTATCGGAAACCCATTATTCTGGGCCAACTCTTTTTCTTGCTAATCCTTTGTTTGTTTGGGGGTTTAACGACCGCAGTGAGGAACTGAATTGGCAGTAAGAAGTTTCTCATCCCTTATTTGGGGCCAGTGGTTTCGGAGAAGAGAGAAAACCAGTTGCATTAGACAAGCATACCATCTCCATACCGCACCCGGGATTCGAACCGGAGCCCATCTCAGACGAATGATTAGTAGACAATGCTTTGTACCACTCGGCCACCTTGTAGATCTTTGGTAATCGATTGTGGTTGATGTAAACTTATGACAAGGGAATAGCTGAAATTTCAATTAATACTCTGCACGTGTTAATTTCTAGAAATCTGATATCGCAAGAATCCAACAAGCTGTTCATTGCTTTGACTAATTAACTTCAGGCAGACATCTAATCCGATTTTCTGGCCAAATCGGAGTTCAACTTTACTGATGATGCATTCTGGGACATTGCAATTTCGATACCCACATGCAGTGGTCGTGCGTTTCTATAAATCATCGTGTACACGTTGATGTATCGGCAAGAAATTATTGCATAACACGGTCTTCAATACGTTCCAATAATTATCGATTCATTTATCTGCATGTCTTTGGCATTCAGTAGGAGCCACCCCGGTGGCGCAGTGATCTAAGTGCTGACCTCTGCCCATTCGGCTGAGATGGGGCCGGATTCTAATCCCGATGAGGCATGCATGTTGTATTTGTCTTATGGCACTGGCTCTCTCTGGAACCAGTGACCCTAAATTATGTACGGGCGACTTCTTATAGCCCATCGGGTTGTTCACGGTGGCCATTAAATCCCCAGTCAAAAAAATTGAGTAGGCGTCGGACATCGTTCTGGAGCATAACCCACCGCGCGTCTTGCATCTGTTCTCTCAGGCCATGGTCATCCCAATCATGCTGTATCGGTGACAAATCCAGGAATTTGTCTGGCCATGGAAAGATGCTGGTGTCTTACAGATACCTCCTTTGCCTGGTAATGGTACATCTATCTTCCCGAGCTATATATTTTTGAAAACTGGCGCAACATGCTTTCTACGAAGAGTACTTTTACAGTGATAGGATATCAGCGACGCATAACCGAGAAGTCATACTGCTCGTAAAATTCAAGAAATAAGCGGCTATTTTAATCACATAACAATCGACGCTTCACCTTGGGAGGATCATTTGCTGTTCTAGTGGTACTCTCTTCCTATATGTAGTAGTGTGTCTTTATTCGGCTTCCACTAATTGACTGCCGTGGTTACCGTCACATTATTGAAGCCAACATGTGCCGATGTGCGACGGTGGAACATTCAAACATCATGAAGTCGAACAAGGCGTACTCTCTGTCGAAAGTACAGTATTAGGTGTACAATTAAGTTTTAAAGTGTTTTTTATGTGACGTATACCGCTAATTTACATGTCCGACATTCCCCCGCGTTGTTGTCACGTGACCGTAACTAGTCTAGAACATAAAATGTGACACAGAAGTTTGCCCTACAGTCAAACTCACTTGCACATCGGTAGTTGAAAGATGGCAAGCGATACTGCATTTATTCGACACTGCATTCGTTACGAATTTCATCAAGGAAAGAGTGCTGCAAAAGCATGTGCATCGATCTGTTCTGTTCTGGGGGAAAATATTGTATCGAAAAGCACGTGTGAGTTTTGGTTTAGATGGTTTAAAGCAGGTGATTTTGATGTTAGTGATCGAGAACCTAGCGGCGCCCCGCCGAAGGTTGCACATGAGGAACTGCAAGAATTGCTGGATGAAGATTCGTCTCAAACACAAAACGAACTAGCTGAACAACTGGGGGTAACTCAACAAACCATTTCCAATCGTTTACGCGCAATGGGAAAGATTCAGAAGGAAAGAAAATGGTGCCACATGACCTGAGCCAGTAGAACAAAAGTGAGCGTGTCATGAAGTGTTTGAATCTGTTGAATAAACAACACAGAAAGTCTTTGCTGTAGAAAATCGTTACGGGTGATGAAAAGTGGATATGGTACGACAATCCCAGAAGAAAAGAAAAAAATCACTGGGTAGATCCCGGTGAAGCAACGACTTCGACACCGAAACGCAATATTCACTCCAAGAAAGTTCTGCTGTGCATCTGGTGGGATATGAAGGGTGTGCTCTATTATGAACTATTGGAGCAGGGTCTAACTGTTACTGCTGTGTTCCTTCAACAATTGTTGCCATTGAACCAGGAAATCTGTCGGAAACGTCCATTCATAGGCAAAGCGTTGCGTCCCGTGAAATTACTGCATGAGAACGCTATGCCGCATGTCGCGAAATCGGTCAAGGAGATGTTATTGACGCTTGGCTGGGAAGTTTTGGAGCACCCGGCGTATAGCCCCGACATAGTCCCTTCAGACTATCATTTGTTCCAATCAATGCAACATGGTTTGTCTGCTGTACGGCTCGGAACATGTCACAAAGTGCAAAAATGGGTGGACGACTTCATCGCGTCACACGACGAAGTATTTTCATAGCTGGAATCTGTCAGCTGCCGGACCGATGGCGGAAGGTGATAGATAATGACGGTGCATATTTTGATTCGTAAAGGTATTGTTGTTTTCTCTAAAATTACATGTTGCGTTGTCTTAAAACGCTTTGAAACTTATTTGTACACCTAATATAATTCTGGAGATATATAGAGAGCGTCCAAAAAGTCCATGTACTCAAAGTTTGCCAATTTACTGCATGAGAAATGTTACAGTTGTGTATCTATGAAAAGACACAAACAAGTGTAGGTATAACAACTCCGTATATGATGATGAAAATGTGTAATTCCAAGCTCTAGCCGACCAACTAACTGGGTAACTTTTTCAAGGTTACGAGTAAACAGAATGTGTAATCTAAATGGGTTTCAGTTAAGCGGCATGTTTCAAATCAATTTATAGACCCTGTTTACTCTCATATTTGAAAACCACACTCGGTTTGTCGACGAAAATTTTAACTTAAACCGTTTTATTAAACACCATACGCAAAATAGGAAGACTTTTTATAGATACACAACTGTAATCTCTTCCAAGTAATAAATTCACAAGCTTAAAGTAAAGGGACACTTTTGTACGCACTGTAGCTAGCGAATACTTCTCCTGCGTACAGAATAAGCTTTGTGCTATTTGATTTTGTAGACTTATATTACATACGCTCACTATCTGAATTAGTGGGGCTGACTGCAAGGGCTGGCATTTTTTTTTTTTTTTTTTTTTTTTTTTGTCATTTAAGTGAAAAGTTCCAGGCTCGTACCGGGCTTGTATTGGAAAGTTTGACATTTTGCTCCTGGATTGAAGAAAAATGTTTCGACTCCCAAACGGAGACTGACTTGTAAAATAATAATCAGATGGCGAAGATCACTAAGTGAAACGAAAGACGTGGAAGTACATCTGCCACGGGATGCGTTGATTAATTACAGATGAAATCAACAATCCGGGCTGTAAGATGAGAGTCTGAAATGGGAAGATTCATTTCTTTAAAGGTTGAAGTCAAATTCCGTTTTAACTTTGTTGGCCTTCATTTCTTTTCCCACTCTAACAGCGATAGGGATCGAGATTTAAGTAACCATCCTACGCGCATAATTTTCATGCAGTTACTAAACTTTTTTTATAGTATGCACAATTTTTATCAGTTACTCTTACAGTTATTTCATGAGTTTGTGGGATTCTTTCGTAATTCACAATTCAAAAGGAAACTCAGCTATTGTCAGTTATACCTAAAATTCAGCAAGCGGTCTGCTTGAGTGTTATAAAAATCCCATGTGAAATTCTATGAGTACTGGGGATTTCACATTAGTCAGGGTATTTGGATGTCGTACACCTGATGGTCGTTTCCGAGCGATGTTTATATACGAAGATTTGTCGACTAAAATACGTGGGAGTTTTTTTCTCCCGACAAATGTTTACATCGACACACTTTTCAGCTTCACAAACCCAAATAACCAAGCTTCTGGAGCGATTCGTTGCTGCAACTGCGATGAGTGAGTTCGAAGTATTTGTTTGCATACCTCGCATTATAAGGATCAGGGCTATCTTATTTCTTTTTAAGTGTGGAAGAGGAAATGTGTTTACATTTGTAACAGAAGTCGATAGTCAGGTCCAAGCCTAATTTTGTGAAGGGAATTCTTTTAAGAGATGGCACGCTTCTCTGCATGGACGACCGCAGAATTTTTTTCATGGGGGTCAAAGCAGAGTTGCAGCACACAAGACCTCTCTAAGCTCTATGTCATTCAAGGCAAATGGCAAAAATACAGCCTCCAAAGATATTTCCCTTTACCTCAGTAAAGGGAAATATCTTTATTTCTTAAGACGAAGAAAGTAAATAGTTTTACAAAGCATTTAATTATAATTTAAGAAGGACTAATTGAATAAATGTTGCTAAACCTATTTAGCCAGCAAAGAACAACTTCTTATGATAATTAAGCTGGATTGGGAAGAGAAAATGAAAGAATTCCAAAGAATCTAAATACGAAGTGTAGATAGATGGACGGCAATAGTGTTCCGTCGAATCTGATAGTACATTAAATCCTGTTTGTACACGTTGGGGATGGAAAAAAACTGGTTTCGGCGATTTAGAGGTCTAATGGGAAGACAAAGAGCTTGGTTTGCCATTGTGAGCGTAAAGAGCAAGGCTGAAGGCGCAGCCTCTAGTCTTTAAAAAAATTGAAATCTGCTGTCCCTTCCCTTTTTTTTTTTTTTTTTTTTTTTGGTTGCAGGTTTAACGACCACTGTGAGCAACTCAATGGGCTATAAGTAATCGCCCGTCCCTAATTTAGGGGACTCTGGTTCCACGGAAGGGAGACAGCCAGTTCCGTAAGACATACACAAACATCCATGGCTCACCAGAATTTGAACCCGGACCCAACTAAGACGAATGGTTATAAGCCAGCGCTTAGACCACTGACCTCTATTATATAATGTGGAAGAAATATTTCTCTCACAATATATGGAAAATACGTCTTGATAAGTAACACAACTATCAGACAGCTCTGAATTGAGTGCATTTACTGTTCTTCAGGTAATATGAATCAGATCAGAAAACTTGTAAATTTCATCTCCCTGGAGCGGGAATGAAACCGGCATCTCCCGATTACCGTTTGAGTATGCTTGGATACAGTATGAATTGAACCTCCCGATTACCGTTCAGTAATCGGGAGATGCGGGTTCGATTCCCGCTCCAGGGCGATGAAATTTATAAGTTTTCTGATGTGATTGATATTACGTGAAGAACGGTAAATTCAGAGATGTCTGATTGCTGCGTTAATGAAAATACTCCAAATACGTGGTGTCAGTGAATAAACAAAGACATCACTCTTTCCACGTTTAACAACACATAGCAACCGAAAAATTGTTATGGGTCACCGCTGGGACCCATAACAATTTTTCGGCTTGATATCTCTCGATATCCAGCCGAGCGCGTTAGCCTTACACCACGGTGGGCAAAAATCCACGGCGCTCTGTGTGTTTATCTGTCAGCTTCTGACATCGTAAATCCGTAAGATGGACTCAGCTATACTGTGACGTCTCCATCTGGTGGGCATTAACAGCACTGGCTGTATATTAATTATAGCAGTTAAATCGAGATCCGAAGTGAAAATCCTCCAAAATACGTGGTGTCAGTGAATAAATAAAGACTTCGCTCTTTCCACGTTTTAGCAACACATAGCGACCGAAAAATTGTTATAAAACAAATTTTGTTTTAACGGTTGCTTCAACAACAATTTTTCGGTTGCTATGTGTTGCTAAAACTTGCAAAGAGCGATGTCTTCGTTTATTGCTGTGTTAATTATCATGGCTTCTGTATTATGCCTTTATTTTATTTTTCATTTTATTTTTGAGGGAAGATTCCAATTTTCAGGAGGGTCACTTTACCCTCCTTGTGAGTGCCCATATCTCTCTACGCATTCCTTTTAATACTGAGGTACTTCAGTTCAGTAGAGAAGCTTTGCTTCTCCAGAGAAAGCCTTTTGTCATTTGCAATAAGTGGTAGAGAAACCTAAAACGGGGCCTTCAAGTTCGGATTTTGGGCAGGGCTTTCTGAATTAAAACCTGTTCAGACCTCTAATCCAAACTCTTCCGTGGAGCCAAGTGTTTTCCCTTCTTGCGCCTGAAGAATGTGTCAGATTGGCGTGATGACTGAATCTCTTGCATTTCTCACCATGCTGTTTGAACAATTACAAATCGGATTATGCTCTTTAACGAATCGGCATATGCTGTTTCCATGCGACATCTTCAGATAGTATTTTTCCCTCTCCTCTTTTTTATTGCCGCAAAGTGTAATTCACTTTTTCTGTCATCATGGTACGATGGTCGATCTTCGGCCACATAGCTGGATTGAGCCATTAAGTTGTACCCGTACTTGCCAAGAATGTACCCTAGCCTTTCTTGTCGGCTGTTATCTTTTGTCATGTTCTTTGTATGCTGTTGTGCCCTTCGGCCTTATCTGTTGACCTCTGCTCCATTAAATCCCACTGACCAAGCAAAACCTGGAGTCTTAGGACGAAGTCCCGTAATCCGCACGTGACAACACTCGAGCTGTTTCGTAAAAGCGAAGTTTTAACTTGTGCCGAAATGATGTATTCTAAGAGCGTAGCGAAAAAATCGATCCGTATCAGTGAAAGAAAGATGTTAAGCAATAAATAGCTATCGCAGTTATTTTTACCTGAATGCAAGTGACAGAATTTTATCCCATTATCTGCACGGCGTGTACTTCTCCGCTCTTTAAAAGCGTGGAAAATTGACAGAAGGGATTAAAACGATTTTTCCTTTCCCGACAACAATGTCTCCCTGTGAAAAATGGACACACTGCTGTCGAAACTTTTAACTCTGAGTGATGTGTTCAGAAAATCCGCCGGGAAAGGAGGTTGAGACTCCGTGTTAATGGCGGGGAAGACGGTTGCTTCAACTTTTAATTAAAAGATAGCAGTGAGAAAGTCGGTAATCTCGGAAAAGTCGCTGTGGAGTTGCCACAAACCGCACTGAACTTTACTTATTTTACACTCGGAGTGCTTTCAGGGAGATTTATTTCTAAGAGTTCTGACATTTTAAAAGGGAACTATATCTGCTTTCTTTTCAGTAGGAAAAGAAAGTAGTCTGATTACAAAGAAAGTGCAGATCTGTATTCATTAAAAGTCAGAACTTGGGTTGTTATAAGGTACTGTTGATTCTGCATTCCTCTCTTTTGTTTCATTCTTTAATCTTCTAAATGGTGTTGCTTTTCTTAAAATTTCCTGAAAAAATATATTTCCTTAATGGTAATCATCTAATGTGATAATTAAATGGAAGGTACTCCGGAGGAATCCAATGGAAGTTTTGGACTACAAATTGTCGTTTGCTATGTGTTACCATGTTAATCCGGCTTTACTTCTCGAAAAAATATTCTGGCCTAATTAATACACCAAGTATATAAGACTGAAACGGTATTCCGTTTTATCGGCGTAAGAAAACAAAATACACTTTTCCAAGCTTTCACCAAGGCTAATAGCGTAAACAAACTGAAATATTAGAACGATTTTCCGTTTCATATTGTACTAATCGTTCTAATATTTCAGTTTGTTTAAGCTATTAGCCTTGAAAAAGCCATTCGTAGATAAGCGAAAGCTTGGAAAATTGTATTTTTCGTTTCTTACACCGATAAAACGGATTACTACTTCAGTCTTATATTCTGGCCTCTTGTTTTTACACCCTCCATCTTTTTGTAATAATGTCGAAAGAAAATATTTATCAGTATGTACCTTACAACATAAATCCCACGTAAATTAGCAAAACATGTGACAGGAAAAATTTTTATAATTTTTTTTCAAGGTATAGTGCTTTTCGGAACATTAAACAGAAGTCATCGCTCTTTCCACGTTTTATAAGTGAATCACGAAAACCTTCTCATCGGCCGCCACTGGGAATCGAACCCACGGTCTTCCAGTTACGCGCCGGACATGCTACCACTGCACCACAGCCGCCTCGAATTCTCCACACTCACATACGACTAACTGCCAAAACCACATGGCAGATTGCTTCTTGGAGCCCCGCACAATGCTGGGGATTCACCAAAGATGGTAAACAGCAACTGAATAAATAACTAGGAGGCGAATGAATAATTAATACACACAATTGACGTGGATTAGGAACATCAAACAGAAGTCACCGCTCTTTCTACATTTTATAAGTGAGTTACGGGAAATTTATCATCGGCCGCCACCGGAAATCGAACCCAGAGTCTTCCAGTTACGCGCCGGACATCCTACCACTGTACCACAGCGGCCTCGAATTCTCCAGACTCATATAAAACATTTAAGAACATGCTCACATAGAACATGTTTTTAAACATAAAACAGACTCACATAAAACATTTTTTTGGCTTGCTTATCCCTTGTTGACCTTGTATGTTTTGATTTTTCTTTTACGCAGCCCTGGGCGCTTTAGAATTTCAAAGTTGAATTTTTAGTACCATTTGATTAGTAATGTATTCTCTCTCTCTCTCTCTCTCTCTCTCTCTCTCTATATATATATATATATATATATATATATATATATATACTTAAGAGCAAAACTGAAGACTAAGGAAAAAATTTTAGAATTTAGAACGAAGGGTGCAAAATAACCTGAAAATCAAAACGCGCAACGCAGCAGTTTTGAAAATTCAGAATTCACATTCTATAAAGATACCTAAGCAAAAAAATATACAAATATAATTTTGACTCACACCTAGTACAACATAGAAAAGGTTATGTATCTACCTGTGTGAGTAAAAGGAGAAAAGAAAAAAAAAATAAAATAAAACAACTGAATGTAGAAGGTGTCGAGAATACTGAGCCTTGGCTTTATCAAGGACCAGCAAAAACTCTGCATTTTCTCACTTCCACAAAGACCTAGTTGGAAATGGGTTTCTGCAAGGCCATAGATGCAAGTAACATTCCCACCTAAAATAGTTTAAAATATATATATATATAAGTCATGTCCTCCGTAGAGTAGCATGACCTAGCACTAGTTAACAATTTCGCTTGCATCCATTAACCTTCATGGCCCGACCCATGCTCTTCATCTGTTACTATTAAACAGAGAGAAGAAGATTAAAGAGAACTCAAGCTGTGAGAGTGACATAATAAATAGAAATGATTTTCAGCTATAACGAAATTCCAAGTTCGTTTGAGAGAGAATTTAAACCTGAAAAACAAATTTTACATTGCAATTAAAAAAGGAAATGTTAATTTATAACGAACAGATTTTTGAAAGAAAACTTGAGTCTAAAACCCCCTACTCTACAACTTATGACAGCACGAAAACGAGAATAAGTTAAAGATAATAATTAACTAAAGAAAACTTTGTGAAAGTTATATACCTTAAACAGTTAGTTGCAATATGTACAAAGTATTTCAGCAGTGCTTTAAGTGCATAATTAATTAGTTATTAAGAACTTAACTACTTTGAAAAAACAGCGCATAGACAGCGCATAGAAAAGGAACAAGCTTAGCCATCTTCTGTTCCTAGGTACCACAAAAGACGCTCAAAGTTACAAAGAAAAGTAAGAGTTAAAACCCGCATAAATGTTAACAGACAAACCAATGCTTAAAAGCTGAAAAGCTAAAAATACAGAGAAAAGGTACATGAAGTACTAACATTGAACTTATAAAACCTAGAGCCCAAAAACAAGGAAGAGAGCTTACCTCTTGTGTTACAAAAACTTTTCTCCTCACAAGAGGAGAACATGGCTGACCTCTTCCGCCACTCCCTAGACGCTGGGGGGCAGTGAGGGTGGGGCTGATGGCCTCCTCATACAGCAAGAAACCAACGCGCGGAGATTTTAACCAGAGAAAAAAATATAAACTTAAGACTGTGGATCTGTATGATCAGAATGAGCAGAATTAACTCTCCAGAATACATGAGAAATATTGTAAAATACACGAGCAGTTTATTTAATAATCTTTGCATGTATTAAATCACCTTAGTGAGCTTCTATAGATTAATCAAAATCTTATTAATTTTAATGTTGGTTTTACTATTTTTAGTATAGCTATCCTAGTGATGAATAACTAGTTTTCTTTTTTATTTGTTTTTATTTTCTTTTATAAACAGATTTTTAAGCTTTTTTGTGATTTTGTTTATATTATTTAATTTTTTTGTTTTAATAGGACCGTCATATCCATAGCACTAAGGTTCCTTTAGGTAGTTAATAGGCATCCTCTAGCCAACTTCCTTACGGCTTTGATTGGTCAGAATCATATTATTAACTGTGTAGAAAATTAAAGCAGATCTGCCAACCTTACTCTATTATTCAGAATAATTTTTCTTAAAGTTCTTTTGATGAAAGAAGAAGGAATTTCGTTCTCTAGAAAACTTTCTAATAGTATATTAATGTGGTAATTGAAGTCCAAATTGTTGCTGCAAATTCTTGAAATCCTTAGGACCTGAGAAATTAGTACATTCTCAATTACTTTGGTTGAAATGTTATTATTCCAGTGTAGATATTTAATTACTTTGAAAGGAAAATTAGCTCTTTTATCAAAGAGGCTAATAGATGGGTTACCTCTGTTGAGCTTAATGCTTAAGTCTAGGAACTCAAGCTCCTGATTACTGTGGTTGGTTTTACATAAGTTAAGAGAGCTAGGATAGATATTATCAAAATCACTCTCTATAACTTCGGAATTATTGATACACAGCAGATCATCAATATATCTAAAAGTGTGAAGGTAGTTATCTGAGCAGGTGGGGTGATTTTTAATGAATTTATATTCCTTAAAGAACAGGAATAGATTAGCGATATTCGTGGACGTTGATGTTCCCATTGGAATACCGTTCACTTGCTTATAGAGAGTATTATTCTACATTCAGTTGTTTTATTTTATTTTTTTCTTTTCTCCTTTTACTCACACAGGTAGATACATAACCTTTTCTATGTTGTACTAGGTGTGAGTCAAAATTATATTTGTATATTTTTTTTGCTTAGGTATCTTTATAGAATATATATATATATATATATATATATATATATATATATATATATATATATATATATATTCTATAAAGAAGATACCTAAGCAAAAAAATACATATATAATTTTGACTCACACCTAGTACAACATAGAAAAGGTTATGTATCTACCTGTGTGAGATATATATATATATATATATATATATATATATATATATATATATATATTTATACATATATATATTATATACATGCGATGAGAATTAAAAATGAAATCTGAAAATTAAAATTCATGTAGAAGACATAAAACCATAAACAACCGGATTGTAATCTTCTGGGGAGTATTAATCTGGTGGAAGTGGCTTTTCCAAATACCCACTGGTAAAAAACCCTAAGCTACAGAACATAAAACCTAAAAATAGCATGATACATTTTTGCACTGCATGTGGTATACGAAATTGATTTCTGGACTGTGTTTGCACACTCGGGTCGCTTGCCTGCATTGACGGGTGAGTACATTCGGTTTTTGCTTTTGATCTGTCATTGCTTCAATGTCGGTTTGTACAAACCAGTTCTTTGGCTTTAGATATATCTTCCAGTCACTACATAAAGAAAACAAGGGTGTAAAGATTAATGGAGGTTATATATAATTTATGATTACTAAACTTGAGGTTTTAAGATAGAATAAAAATATCAACGTTTCTCACAATATTATACATCGACTATAGTTTCGCAAAGCATTTGCTTGAGCTTCATCAGGACGACCAGAAAAATATAATAAACATTTTGTTGTGAGAAACGTTGTTATTTTTATTCTATTAAAGGAAGTTGTTTAACTCACTTTCGTTTTTCTGATGTTTTTCTGATGACATAGACATTTTTTCAAATACTCCGTCAGAGCTATATAGTATGATCCAGGAACTTGCTGACAAGAGTAAAGAAGTAGGCTTAAAAATAAACTTTCAGAAAACAAAATTGATGTAAACTGTTTTTAACAAGAACTAAAGATTTAGATGTCAATTAGCAGATCTAGAAGTAACCAATGCCTTAGACAACAGATATCAAGCAAGTGCCACAACGAGGAAAATAATTAATATGTCTATAAAAACATGGTTGGAGAGCATTTGGAAGAAATAGTACTGTTTTCAAGAGCAGTTTATCATTACGTCTTAAGAAACGGTGTTTAATCATGGCATCCTTCCGGTTTTTATTTATGGATCAGAGACAGAGACCTTAACCAAAATGGACACTTAGATGCTGTGAACAATTGAAAAAGGCATGAAGAGGTGCATTTGGTGCATCCAGGAAGGATAGGAAGAGAAACTAATGGATCAAGGAAATGACAGAACGGATGACATCATGATCAAGGTAAAAACCCTGAAATGGCAGTAGATCGGACAGATTGCTACAAGAACTGAAATATCTCTGGACAACTGAAATACTAGGCTGGATTTCATGAGACAGGAAAAGACCCAGAAGAATGCCGCGTGGGATGTATGTGGATGAATTTCGGAAGCATGCTGGTGGAAAAGAATGGTTCTAGACAGAAAGTTAAGTTTTTCAACCTGTATTCCATCTCGTTAAATTTGTGGCTTTGTAAGAGAAACATGATCACCATCACTCCTTTTGTCTTCAGCCGAGCAAGTGACGCGCGATCTCCTTTTTCCGCTCATTCAGACTTGCTACAACAGAACTTGTAAATTCTTTACCTGCAAATATAAAGCATTTAAATCAAGAGAAAAATGAACTAATGAATAGTGTCATATTTGAAAAACAAGGGGGAACTTTTTTTTTTGATTGAAGGTTTAACGACCACCGTGAGCAACTCAATGGACCGGTTCAAGAGCCACTAAGGTATAAATTCCCAAACGTTTTGACTACCTCTAAATCACTACTTGGTAGGTCAAGTGATTCTGACCAGTTGAAGGAGGAACGAATGCAGCTTTGTGCACTTTAAGAAAACCCCGACATTTTCATAGTTGGAGCTGACAACTTTTCACAACTTATTATTTTAAACCGTACTGATTATCTGTGTAAGATGCACCAGGTCATTAGTAAAATTCCACACAACATTATCACCAAAGACCCAACACAGGCAACTATTGCAGCCTTATCAAAGTTAAAATCTGACCATTCTTTCCTATCTGATTTTGTTAATAACTTACGTCCTTCCCACGGTCAAAGAGTACCGGAACTCTTCTGTAAAATTAAAATTGCATAACGAAGGTCATCCAGTACGGGCACTAGTTTCTTCTTACGCTAGCCCAACTCGTCCAGTTAAAAAGGCCTTGGCTAAATTTCTGTTCCTTTTAATCGCTAATTCATCTTATTTCGTCAAGAGTTCAGTACAGGCTCTATTTAAGATTCAGTCTTTCACTTGCAACATTTCGTCATTTATTATGGCTTCGCTTAATGTGATATCCTTGTACCTTAACGTTCCCGTTGTACATAATCTTATTGATACTAAACTCCGTGTTTTGGGATATTTATTCCCTCATGAAATTTCTTCTATCCTTAGTGATTTACGATTCTTTCATAATAGGTCTTAGTTCCGTTTTAACAATATCATCTACCGCCAACTTGAGGGATGCCCCATGGGTTCCCCACTCTTCGCCACTTTGGCAGAAATTCTTATGCAGGATTTAGAAGAAAGTGTTATTTAATCCTCTACCACTAAATCACTTTTGTATATTCGTTACGTTGATGATATACTGTTTTTTTTTTTTTTTTTTTTTTTTTTTTTTGGCCCTCCAGTCGCGATGAACTAGTCGATTTCACCAATAGGCTTTCATCGCGATATCCTTCTGTTAAACTTTCCATCGAATTTGAACAAAGCTGTTCCATACCTTTTCTGGATCTTTTCATACAACGGGACACATGAGATAACACCATTATTCACTCTGTTTATTCAAACCCTACTTCTACCACTTACTTAATTCCTTTTGAGTCAGCACATGCAGTTAAATATAAAATTTCTGCACTCAAGTTTTTCTTACACCGGGCTATAACTCATTCGTCCAATAATTGTCTTCGAGATCTGGAAATTTCAAAACTCAAAGGTTACTCTCACCATATCATTAACAATTTAATTCGTCGTTCAACTGAATTACCTGCCTTAATCTTTACCCGTGACAGAACCCCAATTAAGTACAGTCAATACAATATGTTCCGGTTGTTTGCAATATTTTAAGAACATTTGTATAAAAGTTTTGGAGTAAAGACTTGTAATTTAATATCACAAATAAGAAATGACAGAGATATAATGAATTTGGACTAACATCCGGAGTTTACGCCATTCCATTAAGGGCCATAGACTCTAATGAAAGAGACTCTGTATATATAGATTCTACATTTCGTAATTTAAAAGGCCGAATATATGAACACAAATACAATTTAAAGACAAATTCCTCTGCTACGGCATTATCCAGATTATGCTCGGAAGGTAATCACGAGCCACTATAGAACCTTAATACTGTACTATCTTTTTGGCTCCAACAACACGCTTTGCTACTCTATTCTCTGAAAGTTTATGGATTTACAAGTATGGATATAAATGTTGTGATGACGACACACCTGTTCACGTAACTCTCCCTTGGAAATTTCTTTTAAACCGGAACCATAACTTCAAGTTGTTCAGAACTTAAATTAATGTATCCACTTTATGTAAATCTGATTCTTTGACATGCGCAGTGTACTTGTATTATGACATTTTCATTCTGTATATAAGTCACCCAACTTTCATTTCTATTGATCAGTGTGTATGACTGACCTGATGAAGGGACCGACACGGTCACCGGAAGATCTCGTCTCTTTTTAATGTTTTTAATGCGTTTTTAACAGCATTTTTGAAACATTAAAGAGTGGATTTACCTGAAAAATCGTGCATCAGACGGCTTATTCTGTGACTTCACTTACTTAGCACGAAAACTTCACGACTTTACGACTTACGGACTATAAGCAGCTGCCCGTCTCTAATTTAGAGCCACTGGTTCCAGGGAAGGGTGAGAGCCAGAGTCGTAAGACAAACACAAAATCCATGCCTCACCGGGATTTGAACCTGGACCCTTACTTGGATGAATTGTCATAAGCCAGCACTTAGACCACGCGCCACCAGGGCTGCAATGGGGGGGGCACTGTACATCGTAGTTCCGTAATTCCATGCTATTAAATATGTTTTACCTTGTATAATCAGTTCTCCATAAAAAAAATGTCATTACATAAATTTTGACCTTCAGGAGAGTCCGCTACTCTACACAAGTCTGTACTATGAAGGTTTATATTATTTCTTATACTTGAACCCCAAGCTTTATGTCTCATATGCTATTTATGTCATGAAATGTGGAGTCCAAGTGTAAGAAATTATACAGGAAATTGGCCCGAGTATGAGGTATAGTAAAAGTGCTCATAATATTGGACAGCGTAATTGTTACTGTGACTCTGGAAGCATTTGCACTGTCGAATATTGTGGCTCTTTCTCACCCGCGGAATTATTTTTCCTTTTGAGTTTGTAGCGTTTTTACTATTTGAAAACGTGTATTTATGGTTTACTGAACACTACATAAAGTTTGTTCTTAAGTACTTCACTTTAAGTGAAACAGGAGTCACTCAAGGAAACTTCAAGAAAAAGTTACCTATAGTTCGTCTTTATTCAGCCAACACTCCGTTGGCACTTCATTAATGCAGAAGTACAACTCACACTTAAACAGCATTATTAACTTAATCTAATTAATGTGAGGTAGTAAACAGAAAATTTGATTAATGAAAACTCCAGCACTAATACACTCACTGACAATGAAATTTGCGCACCTAGAAGAAAACATGCTACAGACGCGAAACTTTGCAAGTGGCTAGAGTGCATGCTGGTATGCAAATGATCGACGTTTGGTGAGAGTGCGCATGACCGCACACCCTGTAGTGGCGCTGCAAGCACGTGCCGTCAGCCTTATAAACCGGCGTGTAGTCGATGCCCCATGAAAGCGAAAAGCACCGGCTGACGCAAGCAAGAGTACAGAATGGCAAGAATGCCGGGTAGACGCCAGAGACGTCGATTTACGCAACTTACGGACTTTGAGAGAGGCCTGATCATCGGGCTGAAAACCGAAGGGTGGTCAGAACGATCCCGCCACGTGGATCGTTCTGACCGTACCGTCCGACTGTGGTGGAAGCAGTGGACACGTGATGGCACTGCCACACGGCGGAGCGGCTCCGGACGGACCAGGAAGACCACCAGTAGAAAGGATCGACGAACTGTGTGCCAGGCACGAACAGATTCCTCGGGGACCCGGTCCACTATACAGGCAGATGTAGCGGCTCCTGTGTGCCTGCGAACCATTTCCCGACGCCTCGCGGAAGCGAATCTGCGATCCCAGCGCCCCTTATGTGTGTTGCCATTAACTCCCGAACATAGCTGGCTCCGTGTGCAGTGGACCCAGGCCAGAGCGACGTGGGACACCACAGACTAGCGACGTGTGGTGTTTAGCGATGAGTGCCGCTTCGTTTTGGGGACAGATGATCATCGTGTCCAGGTGTGGAGGTCCCCTGATCAACGGCACAATCCAAACCTCGCTATCGAGCGCCACACCTCCCCCAATGCAGGCATTATGGTCTGGGGAAGCATTGCCTACATTAACCGATCAGCTCTAGTTGTAGTATGTGGATCATTGACGGGCCAGCGGTATGTGGATGAGATCCTACGGCCCCATGTGCTCCCATTCCTGGCCGGGACTCCGGGTGCGCTATACCAACAGCATAATGCCCGCCCGCACACGTCTTGGGTTACCCATGACTGCCTACGTCATGCCCAGACACTTTCATGTCCTGCCCGCTCGCCGGACATGTCCCCTATCGAGCATGTGTGGGACCAATTGAAACGCCGGCTGCTGCCGTGCCGCACCATCCGAGATTTGGAGCACACCGTCCAACACTTGTGGGTCAGACTGCCGCAAGAAACATCAGGCGTCTGTTCGCCTCCATGTCGGACCATATTGCAGCATGTGTCGCCGCACCAAGCAGTACGACCCGCTAATGAAGATGACGGGATTGCGTGGCACACATACCTCTGTAATTATCCCGCAGCTCTGTTCTTGCCGTCATGTGTGTCATTCATCTCTATCATTATGTCCGTAAAATTTCAATTCGATCCAATGCTTCCTTCTTGGTGCGCAAATTTCATTATCCGTGAGTGTATATACTCTAATACCACCACTTGAACACGTAAACACAACTTCACGTAAACGTAGTTTTCAAGTAAATCAAACTTCAGCGTAAGGCAGTTTCCACGATTATAACATCACACCACGCTCTTGGCTGCTTCTTCAATTTATACACTAAAGTGCCAGAAAAACTGGTACGGACGAGCTTATGCAAAATACATAGCAACGTCACCTATGCGCGTACTCGGTTGCGTCCGCCAGTGCGTGTATAAAGCGATAGACATCCTTGCTAGCTGTCAGAGCTGTTTTCGGCATGAGAATAACAAGTAAGAACGATTTAAGCGATTTTCAACACGGTGTCATAGTTGGCCCTCGTCAGATGGGCCATAGTATTTGGGAGGTAGGAACTAAGTTCGGATTTTCACGGACGACCATTGCAAGGGTGTACCGTGACTACAAGAATTCCGGCAAAGCCTCCAACCTACGATGCCAGTGTGGCCGTAAAAAGCCATTGGGTGAACGTGACCATCATCAGCTGTCAATAATCGTTTCACGCGATACGCGTGCAACACTCTTGCAGGTATCATCGTAATTCAATGCTGGAGCCTCAACAAGCATCAGCGTCCGGACTGTGCAACGTACCCTGCGCGACATGGGCTTTGGAAGCCGACGCCCAACTCGAGACCCCTTGATGGGTGCACGACATGGCAACGCCGTCACTGGACACTTGATGACTGTAAACAAGTAGCCTGGTCTGACGAGTCGCGTTTCCAACTGTATCAGGCAGACAGAAGGATTCGTGTGTGGCGCAAACCCCATGAAGCCATGGATCCCGCCTGTCAACAGGGAACTGCACCGGCTGGTGGGGGTACATAATGGTATGGGGTGTGTTTAGCTGGACTGCACTGGAACCCCTGGTACGTCTACAAACGTCTGTGACCGGCCAACGCTATGTGCGCATCCTTTCTGACGAGGTACACCCGTTCATGTCCTGCATTCATGCTGATGGGTTGGGCCTGTCCAACAGGACAATGCACCTCCACACAAGTGTCGGGACGCCACATTATGGTTAGAGGAGCATCCATCTGAGTTTGGGGTGTCGCCATTTTTACCCAAGTCCCCAGATCTGAACGCGATAGAACACATTTGGTATGCCATGCAACGCGCTATCGAACACAGGAATCCGAGACCTCAGAATACACCCGAATTGTGGAACACTCTGCAGGAAGTATGGTGTACATTGCCTACAGCATATTTCCAGAAGCTAGTGGAGTCCGTGTTCCGTCGTATTTCTTCAGTCCTGTGCTCCCGTGGGTGACCTACCAAGTATTTGACTGGTATACCAGTTTTTCTGGCACTTCAGTGTATATCTCTAGTTTTTATCTGTCAACATGCATACGCCACGCTCTCTGACTTCAGAACTTTTGCCAACCTCATTCCGCGAGAGAGAAGATATAACGTTGAGTTTGAAAACGCGAAAAGAAAATGCAGTTAAATATCGTTTGCAAATAAAATGGCGAATGTAAACAAACTGTGGATAGAAGGTTATGCTTTTGCTCTTTATGAAGAAAAATATTCGTATTCTGTAATTAAAAAACGCTGTGAAAATCATGGAATGAGCATTTTTAAATGTAAAATAAGCAATATCATTAATAATGGATAGAAAAATCTTCAAGCATTGCTTTTAACAAGGCAAAGGACACCAAAGGAATATCCAAAGAAGGTACGAACTTTTACGACTATTTCAAAAGTAAGGTCTCTGGTCTAAATAGAAAATCCACCGTCCCAGGGAGCAATCTGTAAGTCGTTAAAAATTTCTATATCAACTGTAAAGAAGGTCGTAAACAAAACTTTGAATCTGAAAACGGAAACAAAAAACATTATGTTCACCGCCTTTTTCCTAGGCACGTGACTAAGCGAAGAACACGGTGTAGACTTCTTTATGAAAATCATTTAGCCGGAGACAGATGGAAATTTATTATGACTATTGATTAAGCATTTTTTTTGTTACAGTCTTTTAAAAAAAATCGATTTACTATCGGAAAAAAAAAACTTACAAACTTGGTTCCAAGAATCTAGAGAAAGTTTCAGTAAAATATTCATGATTATTGCTGGTTCCTCATGCAATGGGAAATTCAAGTAAAACAAAGCTAAAAAGAATGTTAAAATCAATTCTACATATTACCAACATAATGTTTTAGCTGCTATATTTAAAGAGGAAATACCATTCCTTTATCCACAGAGACTTCAAAGAGTAGAGCTCCATCAGGATAAGGCTACCAGTCATACATCCAAATCTATACCACCCTGTTTCTTGAAAAAATGAAAACAGAAACAGGAATTTAGTCTATACCTTTTTCTCATATGTTTCTTGATGTGCTACCAATGGACTGCTGCTCATAAGTTTCTTCATGTGTTGCAAATAATCCATTGATAACACATCAGGAAATTGTGCCTTCAGACTGCGAAAAACAGCGCTTCCTAAACGCAGACATGAAACAATGATTGGTCTATGAAAAGCAGTGGAAGAGGAGTGGAATAAAATACCACTCCCAATTTTAAGAAATGTCCTGCTATCTTGGAAAGCTGGATGTAGATTCATTCCATAAAAAGGGCTATCAGGTAGATCATCTAAGAAAGAAATAATTTTATTTTAAACATTGATTATATTGATGGAGAATCATCCTAAAAATGTGTGAATATTCTCTGTATTTCAAGTCTGGATGAAAATTACTGCCACTCGTTATTTTAAATCATGCGATATAGAAAAATACAAGATGCAAATATTTCCGGAAGTCATGCAATCAAATTGTTGTAATCATTCTTGTAAGTCAATTAGGCCCGTGTTAAAAACTGTTACAACCATTAGTTGAAGTCATACGACCTGTGATTAAAACTATCAACCTTAGTTAAACTCATCAGACCTTTGCTGAAAGTTGTTGTCAGTCATTATTTATTTATAAGCAGCGAATCTCCTCTTACCCTTTTTAAACTTCTTGACCTGATGTGATGATATCATTTTGCGTGGTTATTTAAATTACGTGTTTGACTTGAACAATACAAATTCTCAGTAACTTACTGTCTCATCAAATGATACGAGACGATGTTCAATGCTTCTTAGCCGTTCATGAAGAAACAAAAGCACTAAATAATTACTTTGTGCATGTTCAGTTTTTGTAAGTTGTTTTGTCAATCCATTGTCCTGTGATGAAATTACTATTTGATAAGTAATGATATTTTTGTTGGTTTTAAATTTTACCAACTTTACAGTTTACATGTACTACACTAGTCATACAGCAACTGATACAGTTTCGTACTGGTCGAGAAAACAAAATGGGATGTCAATATTTCATAATTACATTTAAACAGTTTTCTGTAAGAAAATCAAAAGACTAAGAAAGCGTGCTCACTTTGTTTAAGGTGTTTTAATGCGCAAACACTGCTGTGAGATTATCCTTATTTTCAAACAAACGGTGTTCCGTTTCAGTACTGTTATATAAGAACCCAAAAATGGGCGAATAATACAAACAATGATGCCTTCTAAGGCTAACTATAACTTTATTTTCGTTCCTTCGGTCATGAAACGACATACTGTCATAAATCAGAACTTATATTTTACCGGTCTCTTTCTCCGTTCTGCTTGTTTAAAAGGAAAGAAGAAACTGTTTTTTCTGCTGAATGATTTCTCAATGGCACGAAGGAATAAAAAAATGCGACAGAAAGAGAGAGAATAGTACATAAGGCGTCTTTACTGAGACAGTTATTTTGTTCGAATTTCCGACAACCATTAGCGAATCCATCCCCAATTCCTGCATAAAAAGCACTAAATAAAGATATCTTAGTTTTCAGCCGAAATTAGAAAATTATTCATGTTCTTGCCATTTTCCCCTTTTGGTCTTATGCTGTAGAAAAGATCTTTTGTTGGTTAATGGGCTGTGAGTCGATGACAAAATCAATAGTACACATGCGATCTTTGTTTTGTGTGCAGCTGCTGAAAAGAAAACAGATGATGATTGAGAGAGAACTCTTTTTCCAAGAAACGTTTCAAGCACTGCCGAGATGCGGATTCTACCATTCATTTGTCAGAGGAATATAGGAAATGATCTGTTGAAATATTCTAGCTCTATTTTCACGAGATGATTTCATTTTTTCTTTTTTGTGCCTCCATTTTTTCTTCTTTTTGTTACGCTGCTGTGACTACGTTTGTTTCAAGGAAAAATTCCTGAACTGGATGTCTGCAAAAAGTCGTTTGAAGAGGAATATCTTCATCGTTGTGTATTGACGAAAAAAATTTAATTGAAATGGATGAAAGACTTAGTTCATTTTACCGGCACGAAAGACGACTTCATATGTAAGAGTTGCTTTTAGAGCGCGCATGTAAAGCAGCTTTGAGTTTTTTTTGTGTTTTTTTTTTTTTTTTTTTTGGCTGAAACCAAGAATACTGCATATGCATACGTAGGTTACGTGATGTAGTTCGAAGACGCAGATAATTACATATTTAACTGGTGTTGATTTATGATCCTCGTATCAAGTTCTTAAAATTATAAGAAGTAAACCCCAAATTCTGTGGGTGAAACTTTCTGTATCTGCTTTGCGTGAAATCAAGAAAGTTGCACATACATAAGTGAGTTATATCATTTAGTTTTCTTCTTTCTTTTTTTAACGATTACTATCAGCAGCTCTGGTAGTAACTGTTAAACCCAGATAAAATGTTCTGTCACTTCACTTCGGAACGAAAGCGAAGTGACGGAATAGAAATGACAGAAGAAATTGGTAACAGTAATTCCAATGGAAGTCCACATATTACACTGTAGAACATTTTCTGAAATTCACGAATCGTTTTCCGTGATTGCCTTCGTGAATTAACGAAGCATATTCCTGATATAACCTTTTCGGTGAAATGACGGGGGAAAACCTAAATTTCACTGATTTTTCGTACACCAAAAAAGTTCTGAATTTCCAGAAATTTTTACACAATCCCTTTCGTATACTAAAGGGAAAATTCTGTTCTCGCTTTTTCAGCAACCCTATGAACGACAAATTTCCGGTAACAGAAGTGATTCGCGGGAATACTTAAAGTTTGATTAAATACTAAATTTCAGTCGTCTGTGGGAGGATCTGAATTTGACGTTCTGTAACGAGATCGGATATTGTGGATAGCATGTCGCATGAAATTATACTGTAATGAAATAATACTATAAAGTAGTACATTTCATTTTTTCTTAAAGTCATTGTTAGTTTAAAAAAGATCTCGAGTTCTAAAACATTTTGTTGCTTCGAAAAATCACGATGAAAATATACGTAATTTGTAATAAGTCCTACAGAAAAAATAAAATTATTACAAACCTATTCAGAAAAATAATAAGCTCCAGCGGGAAATAAAATGAATAATTCGCCCGCATTAATAGCAAAACACATTTCATCATCGCGCAATTAGAAATCTACCTGATCGTGCATAACGTTATTTTCTGGCTCAACAGTAATACGCTCGCCTTCTATTGAAGACGAACCCGATTGTAAAGCCACCAGAGGCAAACGAACAGGGTTGACTTTGTACGGCAGGAAAGCAGAATCTCTGGTGAAAAAATCAAAATCGAAGATTTTGCGAAATTTCTTTATAAATACGGAAAAACCCGAAACGGAATTTTCTGAAATAAACAGAATTACTAATTACGGAAAATTTGCGAAAATACTCAAGTTAGGAGAAACAGAAACTTTTAAAAACGAAAATTTCGTTAAACGATGGATACCTACAAGCAGTTACTACACATTGTTTTCAGGAATTTTCCATGAATTCACCCATTTATTCTTTTACAGTGTACACTGGAACGTCTCGGAATTTCCATATCGGATGGGAAATTTTTGGTATTGTTTACTGAGAATATTTTTCCCGAAGCGATGCGAATGCATTAAAGTCAAGGCCACGTGCCTCAGTTGTTTACTTTATTACAGCATCAGACAGCAAGCTCTTGGCGCAACCTGATTTTGCCGCTTTCACTGCTTCTGCTTTGAAGTTGTTCATCTAAGTTTTGTTTGGGAAATATCTGTTGACGAAAAGTTAACCAGTGTGTAAACAAAGACTATTTTGTACGACGTTACATACAAAAATGACTACGATAGTGTGATGAAAGCAGGAGCGTATATAGAATTTTTTTCGGGGGAGGGCGGCTGACGAAAAATTGAAGTTTTTGAAATCCACCAGAACAAAATTAAAGTTAATGAAAACTAAAAAAAGAAAGTAAAGCATTTTTTTTAATGTAAGTTGATGAATTTATATTACATTAAGGCATTTTTTTGTAATATAAGTCGCATTTTAACCATAAACTTAAAAAAATGAAATACTTTCCGGGGGCAAGGCCCCTGGATGAAAGGCAACGTCTGCGATGAAATGAAAAAAAAGTACGACTTAGTTTTTTTATTCTTTTTGTATTTAACAAAAATACGCTTAGTTAAAAAAACGTGCACAAGGAAAAGCCGTAGATATGTTTCTTTGGCGAAGAAACATATCTCTGCTATAGTATCGTATTATTATATTCTGTCTTTGTTTGTTTGTTTTGTTTTGCTTCGTTTTTGTTGGTTTTTTTGTTTTTTCTAGGATTTAGTTTTCAGTGTTATTTTATTTTATATCCATGTTGTTACTTTAAATCCACAGTTTTTTCTGCCAAAATGGAAACAGATGTTACTTCTCCTTTCTCTGTTGATTATCTCATATTTTCAGACTACCTTGCCTACATGTGAATTGGAACTTTTCCTTATGTTGGAAATTTCAAGTGCCTCTTAACCTAGTGTAGCCTAGACAGGCATCGCAAAGTGGTTAAGTGGCTCTTGGCTTTCTAGTTCTCCGTATTGACGCAAGTTTCCATCGTCTCCTCGTGAGAAATTATGCAAGCAGGTTGTTGCTAAGATCGCGTTGTTTGCTAAATAAGCAACCTATAATTATATCAATTAAGTTAGAAAAGATAGTATAACGCTTGCAAATACAGTATGCACAGTACTATTATTTCCAGCGCGGTCGACATCTACCAAATGAATGATTCCGATTCTGTAGTTCCGATCTAGTGTGGGGACAAAATTAGTTTCCGATACAACGCGAAAAGTTCGATTTCGTTCCGACGTAGTGTGTGGCGACTTTAAGGGCTTTAAGCAGTCACCCGTCCTTTATTTAAGGCCAGGAAATGGAGTGCCACAAGCGGAATACAACGCATATGCGTGGTTCAGTATTCGAACCCGGGCCCATCTCAGGCAATTAGCCTGAAAATTACGCCAATGACCACTTGGCCACTGTGATTTAGTTTGAAGACACACCTAACTGCTTATTTACATAGCGTTGATTAATGATACTTGCATCAAATTCTTAAAGTTACGATGTCTAATAAGCCTTCTCGGTGACCGAGCTGTCTGAGGCGTTGGTTTCGGATCATTCGTCCGAGATAGGGTTCTCTCCCTTCCCCGAAACCATTGGCCCCAAATTAGGGACGAGCTAGTGCTTATAGCCCTCCGAGTTGATGACGGTGTTCGTTAAATTTGCAAACACGTGCGAAAACCGCAAATTCTTTTACGGATGAAGCTTACATGAAATTCTTTTAATGAATGCTCTCTTGAAGAACATTGTGACAACTTCTAGCAACACAGGTGACTGATTACTTTTGCGATGACGTGATTTGCACGCCACCTGGTTCCACCTGTGTTTGTGTTTTCTGTTCCTTTGAGAGCTGGTATTTCCCCCAATTTCTGGACAAAACTGAATGTTAGCAAAAGCGACTAAAGCTATTCGGCGGTATCACGCTGATTGCCTGCTCCTGAACCATTGTGTGGCGTGAAGATTGCATCGAATACGTCAAGAGTTCTTTCGGTTTGTATTGATCGTGATCTTAACACAATAATAGGAGCCACACGTCGTGTGAAAGAATGATGAATGATTGTCGGATTGCACGGTAAAGACTGAAACCTGCTAAATTATTCCCCTTGTTAGTGAATGCAGTCTTTGGCGAAGAAACGGAATAAATTGTGTCGCTACTACATGGCTTTGTAGAACGGGTTGTCTGTTAAGATTTGCATTCAATTGTATGTAGGATCTTAATAATTAATTGAACGCACTGGTCTTTATATTTCTAATTTTCATTATGCCCTTCCTTAGTGTTCGCATTATTTCTCTAAGCTTTATTTTCACACCCAATTTCGATCACTCTCAGTATTGTTACCACTTTGCAAACAGTTTTCCTCATGTTTTAATTTGTCAATTAATGTCTTCCTGAATCCTGTATAAAGTTTATATGTTCAGTACGTTCTGACCACTCTCCCCGGTGACCGAGTCGTCAAAGCCGCAATATTCTGACTGGCCTTTGGAGCTGGGCCTGAAAGAGGCATGGGCGAAGTGTCCGTCTTACGGAGCTTGCTTTTTTTTTTTTTTTTTTTTTGATTGGAAGTTTAACAACCACCTTGAGCAACTCGGTGGGCTGTAAGCAGTCACCCGTCCATAATTTAGGACCATTGGTTCTAGTCAGGGGAGCTGGCTCTCTCCTCCTGACTAGAACCATTGGCTCTAAATTAGGGACGGCGACTATAGCCCACTGAATTGCTCATGGAGGGTTTAATGGCCACCGCAAGGATCTCTATGGGATATAAGTCGTCTTCTGATCCTAATTTAGAGTCACTGGTTCCTGGAAAGGGAGAGAGCCTGTGTCATAAGATTAAAACACCCCCAATATCCTCATCCGGGACTCGAATCCGGACCTATCTCTTACGAACGGTCAGAAGCCAGCTCTTAGACCACTACGCTAGTGTGGCTTCCACTCAGATCATTACTGCTTATATTAATTTTTGTGAAGATTGCTAACATTGATTGCCTACTGACTGAGGCTTCTGATGATAAACCTTGGTTTCTGTTGCTTCGATGTGTCATCCTGTTGTTTCGATGTTGAGGTTGAAAGTTATGTATGACGAAGTTTTCAGTTCGGAAGAAGTGTTCACACCTATTTTTTCTGCTTATATGTCACGAAGCATACGCTTATGAAATGTTCTTGTTGTGACTGAAATCCGTCTGGTGGTTGTTTTTTATTATTATTTTTTTTTAGTTGAATGACCATCTTGAACAACTCAATGGGCTATAAGCAGTCACCCATTCCTAATTTAAGGCCACTGGCTCCACGGAAGGGCGAGAGACAGTGCCGTAGGAGAAACACAACATCCATGTCTCACCAGAATTCGACCCCGGACCCATCTCGTACGAATGATCAGAAGCCAGCGCTTAGACCACTGCGCTACCGGGGCGGCCTGGAGCTTTGTGCCTTCGCGAGAACAACTTGTGTTGGGGTTGGCAAAGTTGTTAAACCGCCCGGTGGCCAATTATTTAAAGACATAAGTCCATGCCGTCCGAGCCAGGCCTAGGTTCGAGTCCCGGATGAAGCATGGTGTGTGTTTGTCTTACTGTAGTAGAGCTCTTCCATTTCCCTGAAAATGCTGGCACTAAATTACGGACGGGCGACTTCTTATTTTTTTTATTGAGGGTTTCACGACCACCGTGAGCAACTCAATGGGCTATAAGCAGTCGCCCGTCCATAATTTAGGGCCACTGACTCCAGAGAAGGAAGATAGCCAGTGGCGTAAGACAAACACAACATCCATGCCTCATCGGGATTCGAACCTGGACCCTTTTCAGCGCTTAGACCACTGCGCCACCGAGTCATGCCGCGTTGAGTTGTTCATGGTGGTGGTTAAACCCCGAAACAAGAAGAAAACAAAAACGTTTTTCATTCAAAAGAGGTATACACCAAATTTTCCTGCTTACACAGTTGGTGTGCAAAACTAAAGGCCGATGTGGGAAACGTAAAGTAACGCCGTAAAAGCAGCAATACCCAAATACAAATTAATTCAGAACCGTGTCTGAGAACAGGAGCAACAGCACATGTGTAATAATGGAGCATGAAGCGTTTGCGTGGCGTGAGAACAAAAATGCCCTCACGCAGTCCAATAGCATCTGGTTATAGAAGTCACCAGACAGCGTGTTTAAGTGTTACAGACGTTCGGTTGTGTTTGTTGTGTGCTAGAGACGACGAAATGGCCCGCCGAGAACATCTTCATGATTTTACTCGTGGTCGAATAATTGGGAGGCTCGAGGATGGATGAACTGTAATAAGTGTGGCCCAAGAGTTCAGTATCGCTCATAGCATCGCATCGCGTGCATGGTCGGCCTTCAGGATTACAGGTACAGCTCAGCTGTGCGGAAGACCGTTTGTGATGGTCCAGCAAAAACCACCTCCAGTAAGGATCGCTACCTGCTCTTACAGGCCAAATGTAATCGACACCAGACAGCAAGTAACCTTGCAAAACAAGTGAACACGAGCACAGGACGCACAATATCGCGGTGTACAGTGACCAGGCGATTACACATAAGTGGACTGTTTGCCCGACGACCAGTACGCTGAGTTCCATTAACAACTGCTCACCGGAGATACCGTTTACAGTGGTCCAGAAAACATAAGGACTGGACAGCAGAACAGTGGGGTTCGGTACTCTTTACTGATTAGAGTGGATTTAGTCTCTAGCGGTTCTGGACGTCAGCTAATCTGGCCTGAGGTAGGCACTCCGTATCGACCTGAAAACTTCAATGAAAGGCATAAAAATGGCGACCACGATATTCTCGTATTGGGGGCATTCTGATAGATGAACGTAAGGTGCTCCAGATACTGGAAGGAGGTACTGTAACCGGTGCGCTCTACTGTAATGAGGTAATTCTTCCCCATGTTCTTCTGTTGCAAGGTGAAATTAGCTCACAGTTCGTGTTAATGGACGATAACGCCACACCCCATCGTACGATGACTGTTGATGAGCTGTTGGAAAGTGAAGATATTCAGCGGATGGATTGGCCAGCACGTTCTCCAGACCTAAATCCCATAGAACACGTGTGGGACGCTCTGGGGAGACGCGCTGCGGCACGTCAACACACACCAGAAACTGTCCAACAGCTGAAGACGGCGCTGACGAATGAGTGGGCGATGTTACCGCAAGAACGCATCAACGACCTATGGCAAAGGATGGACAGGCGGTTCAAATCATGCATCGACTTTAGGGGTGATCATATCTCCTGCTGAGGACCTCCTCTTCCCTCCGTACTGTCTTTGGCAGTGATGCATCTGTATCATGGCACCCAGTGCTATGTAGCCAATTCTTTATAAGGTTCCACTATATCCTTTAGTATCTGCAGTTGTGTCGGTGTTGTTTTCGTCATCATTTCGGTAAGTAATGGAGTTCCTATGGCTTGAATTTCACATATCCAGGCTGCTCCTGTGTGACGCTACTGGTCAAAACCTGGATCGTTCTTAAGTTTTGCACACCAATGTATGCCAGGAGACAAACACACGCGCAATGTTTTTCTTGAGGAGACAGACTCGTCTGGTGTTTTTGTTTAAGCTGAGACAGGCACGTGACTTCCTGCAGGCGGCTCTTGCTTCCAGGTAAAACAAAGTGCAGTTTATTTTCGCAAGGAGCACATGTTCTGGTACGTCCGCTAGTGCATCTTCTATTCCATCATAACGATTTTTTTTATTATACCATGCGTTCCATTTCTCAGGCTTTTGTCTTTTTCACAATGAAAATACCGCCTCGTGACAAAGAAATTACTATTCTGAAATCGAGAAGAATGTACTCTTTTCTCAGTCATGATCACACTACAAGGTCAGAATCTATTGTTATGGCTAGAAGTGTCAGTGAGATTCACCGCACAAGACCAAAATGCACTGCTTGGACTTCGATACGCGAAAGTGACGAACTGAAGCGCAAGCAATGTCAGATAGCTTTGTGAGGTTCGGTTTGATCGTTGATTCGACTCGTGACATTACTTTACATCGTGTTCTAAACGGCATCGGAATACGAGGTGCACATATCGGCAACAAATTATAAATACCGATGTGTCCCAGGCTTCTTCGAAACGGAAATTTAATTATATATAGTTACCTGTTCCACCGGAAAGTGTAGAAATAAGCAGTCTGATTAATTGAAACGGTAAAATTTCCAGATTAAATGTAATGAAGCTAATAAAAATATTTGTGGCTATTAACTTCATTAAACTAAGCAATGAATTTACTGTGTTAGTCATATTATTTAATATCCTCTGTTAAACCAAAATATTTGATGCTCAACTGAACAAATCAGGGTGCACAAAATGTAAAATTTTCATTATTTCTTTTCCCGTCTTTTGTAACTCTCGCATTTCAATTTTTGATCTGAAACATTTATTATCTATCACCCTTTCTTTTTTAAGGTATGGGAGTGAATGCGTGAGCGAAAAGCGCGGGAACGTTCGTCCAATGCTGTGGTATTCGTAGCCGCTACGGTAGCACTATGTAACATTAACTTCAGCTGCGGCAACACCCGCGTGGGTCAGCATTGGCCCCGAATATTTCCCTTTGTTAAAATTTCTAGCAATAGAGTTTAGGCATAATTGTCACAGCACTGCGATGTCGAATGATATACTCACAAGGGAAAACGGGAGAATGGGCAAAAAATCCAGGGCTGAAGATATATTCTGCAGTATCAGACTTGGTAGGAGAAATACCCAAATAATAGAACCCCGAACCGAGGTAACAGTTATGACGCAATAAATACACTGGCGGAAAGTGAAAACAGAACACCAAGAAGGAAACGTCTGATACCAACGAAATTTATACAGCATAATAACGGAATACAGAGGATAACGTTATCAAAACATTATGGCAAAATACAGCAGTATTTGCTGGTAAACTGAAAAATAGCATTTCCATGTAACATGGTTAGTACGAGGTTGAACCGTCGTGAACTGCGTCGCACTGTGCAATTCTGGCATGGAGTCTGTCGTACAGATGTTGGATGTAAGTTTGGGGTATTGAGTTCCAAGCATCCTCAACCTGGACGCGTAAATCGGGGATGGTCGTGGCTGGCCGTGGAAACCGGATAAGTCGTTGTCCCATAAAATCCCACGCGTGCTCAATGGGGGACAAATCCGGTGAACGTGCATGCCATGGAAGTTGTCTCACACCCTAAAGTGCATGTTGCGTTGCACGTGCCGTGTGTGGGCGTGCGTTATCTTGCTGGAAAACACCACGATGGACCGACCTTACAAATTGCACAACAGCAGGCTGAATGATGTTGTTGATGTAGGAGGTGCTGTTTAACGTACCCGGTACAAACCCTAGTTGTGTACGGGAGTGATAGTTGATCGCTCCCAACACCAGGAGACCAGGTGTAGGCCCTGTGTGTCGCTGGCGAATGAAAGAAGGGTGGAGACGCTCCTCTGTGCATCTGCGAACACGCATACGGCCATCGGACGCTCCCAAGCAGAATCTGCTTTCATCGCTGAACACGACAGATCGCCATTGCGTTCTCCAGTGCAGACGTTGGCGACACCACTGCAGCCGTTCCTGACGGTGGGCTGGAGTTAGAGGTACACATGCCAGAGGCACACGTACACAGTCACCTCGGGTGTCGCGGCAGCTCGGATTTGCGTCGCAGTGGATGTTCTGCTTGACAACGCCGCTCTTCTTATGCGTCGATCGGTCCGCTCATCAGTCCGTCTGTGACTCCCGGTTCAACGTCCTCTCGTGTGGAAATGTTCCTCGGACCATCTACGCCACCATCGTACCACCACCGATACTTCCCGTCCAATTCGCTCCGCAATACGACGAAACGACCTCGCGGAGTCCGATTAGACGACCTCGCTCAAAGTCCGATAACTGCTGAAATCGTACACGTCTTCCTTGTCCAGGCATTGCAGCTTCTTTAGGATCTTCGCACGTGTCCGTGCGCCGACGACTGATTACATTCACTTCGCCGTACTCCTTAAATACCACCGACGATAATTTGCATGTTATGCCGTGCTGTGGCGTAAGCGCTCACCGGTTGGTCCCGAAATTAACATCACACCTACGTAAACTCGACTCCATTAACATATGTAAATTTCATGATCGTCCGCCAATTCCTACTCGGTGTTCTTTTTTCACTTTCCGCCAGTGTATTTAAAGGTCGCTTAGCCCTATAGCTACCGAGCCAAAGCACAGTGGTCCCAAACGCGAATCTGGAGGGGCAAACGTCATTTTGGTCACTCTTGAAAAAATAAGTAAAAATAGTCCACTAATACTGTAAACCTATTTATTGCCTTATCATGATTCAACCTTTAAGCAACTCTAACCTAAATATGACTGCGTGGCATAACTTCACTATTGAGATCACTGACCTTGGGTCTGACGTCAGACGGGTCATATCTCTGTAAGATTAGTTAGTGGCTGCAAGCGAGTGTGAACAAGTGGAAGCTTTTATTTCTGGTGGATATTTTAGTTATATATATGAGCAACCTTTGGATATAATAATTACATATATCATCATCATCATCATCAACAACAACCATTATCAATCCACTGCTGAATGAAGGTCTCCCCAAGTTTCCTCCACAACGTTCTGTCTTGTGCCAGTCGTCTCCATGTCACTCCTGCATACTTTCGAATTTCATCCAACCATCTCTCATGTGGTCTTCTTCTGAGTCTTTTGCTGTCCCTTGGAATCCAATCTAAAATTTCGGCTGTCCATCGATGGTCTGTCCTTCTGGCAGTATGTCCAGCCCATTGCCATTTCAGGGATTTAACTCTGATCATGATGTCTTCCACTCTTGTCATTTTTCGGATCCACGAGCTCCTCTTCTTATCTCTCCTGGTTACTCCAAGCATGCACCTCTCCATGCTGCTTTGAGTTGTCTGCAGCCTTTGTACGTCTCTTTTATTTAAGGTCCACGTCTCTGCACCATACGTAAGCACTGGAAGGATGCATTGATCAAACACTTTTCTTTTAAGACATAAAGGCATATTGCTCTTGAAAATTATGCTGTTTCTTCCAAAAGTTCTCCAGGCAAGTTTTGTACGCCGATTAATTTCTTCATCAATGTGACCCTCACTTGATATCTGCTGTCCAAGATAAACGTACGTGTCTGTTATCTCCAGCTTTTTTCCATCAATCGATAAATCTTCATTTCTTGTAAAAGCATTGAACATCACTTTTGTCTTCTGAAAGTTCATTTTTAATCCCACTTCTTTACTCTTGTCAGCAAGTTCCTGGATCATACTCTGCAGCTCTGATGGGCTAGTTGCAAAAATGACTACGTCATCTGCAAAACAAAAATGGGTTAGATAATCTCCATTAATCTTTATCCCTTTGTTTTCCCAGTTCAATGATTGAAAGGCATTTTCCAATGTGGCATTAAAGAGCTTCGGAGATATGGTGTCACCTTGTCTCACTCCCTTTCCAATTTTTATGTGTGTTGTATTTTCAAACAGCCGAATCTTTGCACTTGCATTTTCATAGATGTTATTAATAATATTAATGTATGCATCTTCAATACCGCAGGATTTCAGAGCCATTGTAACTGCTGATGGTTTCACCGAATCAAAGGCTTTTTCATAATCGATAAAAGCCATGCACAATGGAAGTTTCTATTCCCTCGCCCTTTCGATTAGTTCTCTCAGTACGTGGATATGATCTATTGTGCTGTAGCCACTCCTGAATCCAGCTTGTTCTCTCGGTTGAGCCATGTCCAGTGTTACCTTCAAGCGGTGTGAAAGAACTTTAGTGAAGATTTTATAAACCACTGATAGGAGGCTAATAGGTCTGTAGTTCCTGAGATCCTCCATGTCGCCTTTTTTGTGTAGCAGGATCATTGTAGCGTTGTTCCAATCCTCAGGAATCTTCCCTTCATTAAGGCATCGAGTGAAAATTTGGGCGAGTACTGTTTCGATTTCTCCACTTGCTTCTTGTATGATGTCTACAGTAATTCCATCTTCTCCTGGAGCTTTTCCCCGCTTCACGTTCTTGATTGCATGTGCAACTTCTGCTGGGAGGACTGGAAGAACTCTGGTACCTTTCATGATGTCTGGAGTACATGTATCATCCCTTTCATATAATGTGGAGCAGAAATCTTTCACTCTTGTCAAAATTTCGCCTCTATTTCTTGTTACAGAACCATCTTCTTTTTTCAGAGCCATAATCTGTTTTCTTCCCTTACTGAGATGTCCCTTTGCTATCTTTAGGCTTTAGTTGTTTTCAATTGCTTTCCTCACTAGTTCACAGTTGAATTTCCGTACGTCTTCAGTGATACGTTTTCGTACTGTCTTGCATAGCTCTATATATTCCACTTTGGAAGTCACATCTTCTTTAGTTGTCCTCATCGCTCTTCTTTTTTGCATCAACATTTTGGTTTTTCCTGATAATTTGTTCACATGCAATTTGTTCTTAGACCCACCTAATTTTGTTGCTGTTTCCATAAGAGCTTTGGTTACTTTTCTGTTAACTTCAGAAATATCCACTTCTTCCGATGTTAGGCCTTCTAAAGCAGAGAATCTGTTCTTCAGTTCCAACTTGAAGGTATTATGATGTTTTTTAAGGTTGGTTATGTCAATACATTTTGTTTGTCTTATGAGCTTGCTACGTTCGAGTTTAGTGTTATGGTGCATCTTACATCTCACCAATCTATGGTCACTACCTGTGTTGAATTTGTTTGGTACACTGCAGTCTTCTATGACGAATTTTTTGTTACACATAATAAAATCAATTTCACTTGTCATCCCATTTGGATGTCTCCATGTCCATTTCCTGTGTGGCTTTTTCTTGAAAAGGAGTTCAGGATGAAAAACCCTTCTGCCTCTGCAAACTCAACGAGAGTATTTCCACGCTGGTTTCTGTTGCCGTGACCGAATTTACCTACTGAAGTTTCATTCTGTTGCCATTGCCCTATTTTTGCATTGAAATCTCCCATAATTATATTTAAGTGCTGCTTACCTTTATTATTTAGATGACGAATTTCCTCATAAAATTCTTCAATTTCTTCTTCAGGATGACTTGTGGTGGGTGCATAAGTTTGAATAATCTGAGCCTGGTATCTTCTCGAGAGTTGGATAACGAGTCGTGCAGCTCTGTCAGAGGAACTTTCAACTTCTACAACTTTATCCTTCAGTTTCTTGTTTATTATAAATCCAACACCACTAGTTCTGCCAGTATCTGTCCCACGATAGTAGAAGAGATGTCCACTTTTCAGTTCAATGAGATCTTCTCCTTTTCTCCTTACCTCACTTAGCCTGACGATGTCCCACTTGATCCTTTGTAGTTTCTCTTCCAATTCAAGAAGCCTTGAATCAGAAGATAAGGAGCGTCCATTATACGTAACCAAGGTCAGCATCAGATGGCAGCCTAGTCCGGTCCTCCGGTGATTCTTAGCACCCTCTGCCTTCATGTCGCACTGGCCGCTGCCTTGGCCAGGTACATTCCAGCTGCCGGAGACTGAGGGCCAAGATTTAAGTTGTGGAGTCATTTTGGAGGGGTTTGGCCATAACTCACCACGCTGGCCAAACGGGTTGGTGAGTGGGGTATAGCATTTCCTCTAATCCCTATGGTATAGTTATACTGCTATTGGCGGTCGTCAGAGCCCCTTTAATGGGAACAGCATGCACCACCAGAAGGCGGGGTTGACATTTGTCAAGGAGAGGCTGTGATGTTACGCATCACCTGACCTTACACCCCTGACCTTACATATATATATATATATATATATATATATATACTGATAACTGTGTGATCATGCTATTAACTAGCATTCTTTATCGAAAAAGTATTTAATTATTCATTTTTTCGAAAACTTTTAAGTGACTAGAAAAAAAAAAATCTCCGAACATATCCATAAAATGTAAGTATATTATAGATACATTTATGGGCTATAATTGGCTCTAAACCGCAACATGCGCTGCTTCCCTTTTTTTCTGATATTTGTCTTTTTTTCCAAGCTGATTAACAATAAAAAATCCTACAACCAAGACTTGCTCTTCATGGAAAGCAGGTCGTCGGATCAGTACCGTACAAAATCGACATAAACGGGCAATAACCCCGTGCAAACGTAAATAAGATGTTTATTTAAGCAGATTTAATTAAATCTAGCCATTAAATTTATATTAACTTAATGCGTCGATATCACAACTTTAAATCTTGGAATGAAAGTTAAATTTGTTGTATAAATTCCGCAGGTTGAACAATCGGGAATTTGATGTTTTTATAACGCTTATTAAACTATTTTTATTTACTATTATATAAAAGTTTACAAATTTTTATTTATTATTATGTTTTAAGAAAATAATAATGAAATCAGAATTTTTATTTACAATGGCGGATGGCTAGACATGAAATGCTGTAACTGACACTTCTTCGCAGACCTGTTATATTTCCGATGCCACTCGCAAATACACGAATGAAGATAAGATGGGAAAGGTTGTAGTCTATATTATAACAAATAACTTTGGCCTTTCCACCTTACATGCCTGGATTAGTTTTTTGAATACCAACTCCATATTTCGAATGGGCTGGATCAGAAGAAGATGCAGATGAGAGAAGAAAAAGCATCAATGAAAAAAAATCTTATACGCGAAAATTTCAAAAAGAAAATGGTATTGATTGTGGACTAGCCCACCCCGAAGGTAAGTAGAAATTCCAATGACGGCAATACACCTCACAGCTTTTTTTTCAGACCCTGAAACATTCAGCAGAAATAACTGGCATTGACCAAAATTTAATACAGAGATTTGGAACCATTCTCAGAACTCTTCTTCTGGTTTCTCAGTAAATCCATATATATATTCAACCTGTACGGACGTGAAAAGAAAATATGTTTTTAAAGATGTATCCATGGTTTTGTATGCCTGTCACTGTGCATAAGGTGCTTATACAAGCCTGACACTGTGCATAAGGTGATTATACAAGCCTGACACTGTGCATAAGGTGCTTATACTGTGCATAAAGTGCTTGTAAATGGAGCACAGGTCATTGAATATGCAATGTTACCGATGGGCATGCTTTCCGAAGACGCGCAGGTGGCAAGGTATAAGCACATACTGCAAGTAAATTTCGTTAAAGTCATGCGCGAAAAATTTCACGGAAAGACATAATATAATGCAAGATGTTCTGAGTATACTGCTGACCACTTCATTCAGATTCTTTCATCTCAAATATACGTACTTTACACCAGAAAAAGAAATCTACTTTACCCTTGGAAGTCCGACAGCTCCTGAAAGAACCACACTTGATTAAAAACAAGAAAGACGAGGGAGAGGGTAAGAAAAATACAGCACTTGCAGAAGATGAAGAATATGACGAAAAAGAAGAACAAGGTCTTCTTCTATTGATGATGATGATGAGGAGAAAAATTATGAAGAAGAAATTTCTGCTATTGATGATACCTATGAGAATATCTGGTAATATGTAATATACTCGTATTTATTATGTATGCGGGATGTAAGGTCAGGTGATGCGTAACATCACAGCCTTCTCCTTGACAAATGTCAACCCCGCCTTCTCGTGGTGCATCCTGTTCCCACTAAAGGGGCTCTGACGACCGCAAATAGCGGTATAACTATACCATCGGGATCAGAGGAAATGCTATCCCACACTCACCAACCCGCTTGGCCAGCGTGGTGAGTTATGGCCAAACACCTCCAAAATGACTCTACAACTTAAATCTTGGCCCTCAGTCTCCGGCAGCTGGAATGTACCTGGCCAAGGCAGCGGCCAGTGCGACATGAAGGCAGAGGGTGCTAAGAATCCCCGGAGGACCGGACTAGGCTGCCATTTGATGCTGACCTTGGCTACCTACAACGGACGCTCCCTATCTTCTGATTCAAGGCTTCTTGAATTGGAAGAGGAACTACAAAGGATCAAGTGGGACATCGTCGGGCTGAGTGAGGTAAGGAGAAAAGGAGAAGATCTCATTGAACTGAAAAGTGGACATCTCTTCTATTATCGTGGGACAGATACTGGCAGAACTAGTGGTGTTGGATTTATAATAAACAAGAAACTGAAGGATAAAGTGGTAGAAGTTGAAAGTTCCTCTGACAGAGCTGCACGACTCGTTATCCAACTATCGAGAAGATACCAGGTTCAGATTATTCAAACTTATGCACCCACCACAAGTCATCCTGAAGAAGAAATTGAAGAATTTTATGAGGAAATTCGTCATCTAAATAATAAAGGTAAGCAGCACTTGAAGATAATTATGGGAGATTTCAATGCAAAAATAGGGCACCGGCAACAGAATGAAACTTCAGTAGGTAAATTCGGTCACGGCAACAGAAACCAGCGTGGAAATACTCTCGTTGAGTTTGCAGAGGCAGAAGGATTTTTCATCTTGAATTCCTTTTTCAAGAAAAAGCCACACAGGAAATGGACATGGAGACATCCAATTGGGACGACAAGTGAAATTGATTTTATTATGTGTAACAAAAAATTCGTCATCGAAGACTGCAGTGTGCTAAACAAGTTCAACACAGGTAGTGACCATAGATTGGTGAGATGTAAGATGCACCTCAACACTAAACTGGAACGTGGCAAGCTCATAAGACAAACAAAATGTATTGACATAACCAACCTTAAAAAACACCATAATACTTTCAAGTTGGAACTGAAGAACAGATTCTCTGCTTTAGAAGGCCTAACATCGGAAGAAGTGGATATTTCTGAAGTTAACAGAAAAGTAACCAAAGCTCTTATGGAAACAGCAACAAAATTAGCTGGGTCTAAGAACAAGTTGCATGTAAACAAATTATCAGGAAAAACCAAAATGTTGATGCAAAAAAGAAGAGAGATGAGGACAACTAAAGAAGATGTGACTTCCAAAGTGGAATATATAGAGCTATGCAAGACAGTAAGAAAAAGTATCACTGAAGACGTAAGAAAATTCAACTGTGAACTAGTAAGGAAAGCAATTGAAAACAACCAAAGCCTAAAGATAGCAAAGGGACATCTCAGTAAGGGAAGAAAACAGATTATGGCTCTGAGAAAAGAAGATGGTTCTATAACAAGAAATAGAGGCGAAATTTTGACAAAAGTGAAAGATTTCTACTCCAAACTATATGAAAGGGATGATACATGTACTCCAGACATCATGAAAGGTACCGGAGTTCTTCCAGTCCTCCCAGCAGAAGTTGCTCATGCAATCAAGAACATGAAGCGGGGGAAAGCTCCAGGAGAAGATGGAATTACTATAGACATCATACAAGAAGCAAGTGGAGAAATTGAAACAGTACTCGCCCAAATTTTCACTCGATGCCTTAATGAAGGGAAGATTCCTGAGGATTGGAACAATGCTACAATGATCCTGCTACATAAAAAAGGTGACATTGAGGATCTCAGGAACTACAGACCTATCAGCCTCCTATCAGTGGTTTATAAAATCTTCACTAAAGTTCTTTCACACCGCTTGAAGGTAACACTGGACATGGCTCAACCGAGAGAACAAGCTGGATTCAGGAGTGGCTACAGCACAATAGATCATATCCACGTACTGAGAGAACTAATTGAAAGAGCGAGGGAATATGAACTTCCATTGTGCATGGCTTTTATCGATTATGAAAAAGCCTTTGATTCGGTGAAACCATCAGCAGTTACCACGGCTCTGAAATCCTGCGGTATTGAAGATGCATACATTAATATTATTAATAACATCTATGAAAATGCAAGTGCAAAGATTCGGCTGTTTGAAAATACAACACACATAAAAATTGGAAAGGGAGTGAGACAAGGTGACACCATATCTCCGAAGCTCTTTAATGCCACATTGGAAAATGTCTTTCAATCACTGAACTGGGAAAACAAAGGGATAAAGATTAATGGAGATTATCTAACCCACCTTCGTTTTGCTGATGACGTAGTCATTTTTGCAACTACCCCATCAGAGCTGCAGAGTATGATCCAGGAACTTGCTGACAAGAGTAAAGAAGTGGGATTAAAAATGAACTTTCAGAAGACAAAAGTGATGTTCAATGCTTTTACAAGAAATGAAGATTTATCGATTGATGGAGAAAAACTGGAGATAACAGATACGTATGTTTATCTTGGACAGCAGATATCAAGTGAGGGTCACATTGATGAAGAAATTAATCGGCGTACAAAACTTGCCTGGAGAGCTTTTGGAAGAAACAGCATAATTTTCAAGAGCAATATGCCGTTATGTCTTAAAAGAAAAGTGTTTGATCAATGCATCCTTCCAGTGCGTACGTATGGTGCAGAGACGTGGACCTTAACTAAAAGAGACATACAAAGACTGCAGACAACTCAAAGAAGCATGGAGAGGTGCATGCTTGGTATAACCAGGAGAGATAAGAAGAGGAACTCGTGGATCCGAAAAATGACGAGAGTGGAAGACATCATGATCAGAGTTAAATCCCTGAAATGGCAATGGGCTGGACATACTGCCAGAAGGACAGACCATAGATGGACAGCCGAAATTTTAGATTGGATTCCAAGGGACAGGAAAAGACCCAGAGAAAAAGACCACATGGGAGATGGGTGGATGAAATTCGTAAATATGCGGGAGTGACATGGAGGAGACTGGCACAAGACAGACCGTTGTGGAGGAAACTTGGGGAGACCTTCGTCCAGCAGTGGATTGATAATGGTTGACAATGATGATGATGATGATTATGTATGCATGTATCAGGAGATAAGAAAGTAATGTTTTAATAAATAATGTATACTTATATTACGTCATATTATATTATTACAGAGGGTGAGTCGAAAGTTTTGCAATATTTGCATAAACGCATGTGCTGCGGCCGGTATGTCACGTGTTTAAACTAGTTCAAGTCGCGCATTGCAGTCATTCGAAAGGGATATAAAGTGGTAGTCGTTGCTGTGAACAGTATTGCATGTCATCGTTCTTCCTGTCGTTGCGCCGCCTAAAAGATGAACAGCCATAATCGGCTGATTAGGGAACTTTTGCTTTAGGGGTTTGAACTTGGCCATAACTTTACTCATGCAACACGAAACAACTGTCATGCGAAAGTGTAGGGTTCCGTGGACCATAGCACCGCAACCAAATGGTTCAAGAAATTTCGCTCAGGTGACAGAAACCTCGACGGTCAGCCAAGGTCAGGTAGGCCGCGAACCGTGGATTCAGAGGCCGTAGAGGCAAATCCGACATCCAGCACTCGGAGATAATCAGGCGAGTTGGGCCTATCACAGACCACCCTGGTTCGTCACCTTCAGGGCCTCGGCAAGGTCTACAGGAGCTGCCGCATTGTCCCTCACGAACTGACGCCAGCTGAAGCAAACCGCCGAGTCGAAGTGTGCACGAAACTCCTACAAAACTCGCGCGATGTACGTTTCATTAAGAGAATTGTTACGTGCGATGAAAAGTGGGTCTATTTCCGTAATGCTGACACACAACCGCAGTGGTTGAGCCCGGGCCAGCTTCCTCAACCTGTTACCAAACGTGGGCGCTTCGAGCACAAGGTGATGCTCTGCGTCTGGAGGAATTTCAAGGGGATAATCCATTACGAATTTGTTCCAGACTGTCAGACTATCAACGCCAACCTCTACTCTGAACAGCTGGGGCGGATGTATGCCGTTTTGGAGAAGTACCCAGCACTGGTGAACAGAAAGCGCGCTGTTCTACAACAGGACAACGCTTGGCCTCATACCGCGCGAACGACCCGGGCAAAACTCCAGGAACTTGAAAGCATCGAACTGATGCCACACACCGCATATAGTCCGGACCCTGCCCCGTCGGATTACTACTTGTTCCGGTCCATGGCCCACTACCTTTGCCGGTGGTACTTCAACAACCAGAAGGAGGTGGCAGCTGGGGTGAAAGAGTTCTTCGCCTCGAAGGACAAGAACTGGTACCACTGCGGAATCGAAGAACTGGCAGACAGATGGCTAAAGACGGTGCAACACGATGGCCTATACTTTGAATGCTAGTCAGCTTTCACGTAAAGGTGCGTATGAAGGCATGAAGTGATCCAAGTATTGTAAAACTTTCTACTCACTCTCTGTATATTAAAATATATGACATTATATTATTATTATTATATACAATATTACTTTGTTTTATTTATATCCTAGGATGTATTACATTAATTCTTAAATTTAAAGTATGATATAAATTGTGCCGTGCATTTTTCAGAGTGATCAAATTTAATTTTTTAATCAGTCATCATTACTAACAGTCTTAATAAAAACACTTCACATGCAATTTCACTACTTGGATGATTATTTTTTGTTTAAGCTACAAGATCCATCAGTTTCAAGTTACAAATAATTTTTTCCCGCGAGATTCGCATTTGGGACCACTGTGCAAAGTCGATGTCACCTGCCGTCAACTGACCAGTGGTCATTCATGAACGGAAAGTCGAATTGAGAACAACCAAGGAAAGCCAAGAGCCAGTGAGGCCTCAGCAGCGCGTCAGTGAGACGATGTTAATCCCGAAAGCACGCGGAAAACCTGGAAGGCGAAAAATGAAAGATCAGACTTACAAAACTAGGGATTCGGTTGGTTTGGTCTGTGCTGTTCGGGTTGGACGATCGAGTGGTCAATTGGTGGAAATAAGTCGAAAGAGTAGAGGAGTAAGGGCAGTACGGTACAGTAGGGAACCACTATTGCCAAAGGAACAGAAGACGGCCAAGTATAAAACATTTTCCAGGTTTTTCAATCCCTTGCCTGTTTAAATTTCATCGTTAGTACTGATACAATGTTACAATAATATTGCTCGCCCAGTGTCACACAAGTTGCATTAGGTCGAATAATATTCTACCGAATCCAAGGAATAACTCTGTAGTTAGAGTAAGAAATCCATACAGGAATAATTTTCTTTAAAGTTAACGTTAACCAGCTTGTCAGTCTTTCCTTTGTAGCTCCGCGAATCAATACTCTTTGACTTGTGCATGCTTTGCTTAAGGTGCATTTTTTGTAGCAAATATGAAGCCAAAAAATGAACATGACATCAAGATACTTGTTTTAAATTTTACTTCACTATGGCATACGAGTTGTTACAAAAACTCGTTATGTTTAACACAGGGCAACAGGACCCATCCTTGAAACTGGGTAACCGAACCCAGGACATTCAGTTTCATTATTGCCACTATTTAACGATCTAAATTAGTTGGAAAATTTTGCACCATGTTCCCACAAGGAACTTTCCAGGAAGTGGCTTCATACCTACCAAACATGTTCTCATGTTGCGTTGGTAAGAAACAAAATATTGCTTTTTATTCAGAAGAAATAGTTTTTTCTCCTCCAACACACAAAATGTCTTTTTAAAAGCCATTTCAAAAAGCAAACAAAACAGAAAACGCTATTGTATCGCATAATGCGACCGAACAAACGTGGCGACATCTAGTGTCGCTTCGTTTGTTACCAACATAAATAAGTACGAATAGTATGTAGTTAAACACACCAACATAAATAAGTACGAATAGTATGTAATTAAGCACACCAAGATAAATAAGTACGAATAGTATGTAATTAAACACACCAAGGTAAATAAGTACGAATAGTATATAGTTAAACACACCAAGTTTACCTTTTGTGGATCTTTTTCGTGGACAGATGGTGCTGAGTCATGTAAGGTCACGTATCGCCAGCAGAGAACGCCCGATTGCTCCCATCACCATTGTTTCATTGTTCCCGTTACGATGGCGACGTTCAGAAGCGCGGAAAAAGCGAAATGCTGCCTGTGGTTTCACGAAACACATTCAGCAACACAAGTGCAACGACATTTTCGCTGCGAATATGGGAAAACTGCACCGAAAAGGGACACGATTGTACGTTGGAACAAACGATTTACTGAGACTGGATGTGTGGCTCATTGGAACAGCGGCCAAGGTAGACCTGGAATTCCCGAGGAGACGATGGAAGCTGTGCGAGCTGTATTTCTGCGATGACGCCGTAAATCGACGGCACAAGCAAGTCTGGAGCTTGGAGTTCCAAAATCAACAGTGACAAAAATCCTACGGAAACGTCTGAAATTTAGGCCTTACAAATTGCAGCTCGTTCAAACTCTGAAGAATGGCGACAAGAAGTAAAGAGCAGATTTGTTCAGTGACATGATAAGCTGATGGTGGCTTCTTGTCGAAGTTGGTGTTCAGTGACGAGGCGACCTTTCACTTAAATGGCAAAGTGAAAATACACAATGTGAGGGTTTGGTGATCAGAAATTCCCCATACCATCTTGGAAAATGAAAGGGGCAGTCCCAAGGTAGAGTTGTTTTGTGCCGTGAGTTGTGCTTCTGTTTTTGGCCCATTTTTCTTTGCTGAAAGAACTCGTACTGGAATGACATACCTGGACATGCTTCAAATTTACCTAACGCCAATCCTCAAGGAAACAATGGAAGAAGGTTTCATTTACCAGCAAGACGGGGTGCTCTCACTACCACAAGGATGTCACTTCTTACCTGGATTCTGAAGTCCCAGTTTGGATTGGTCGCGGTGGCCCAAAAGCATGCTCCCCCCCCTTTTACCATCACCGTACTTAACGTCCCTAGATTTCGGTCTATGATGTTTCGTTAAATATCAGGTTTACCTTCCGCCGCTTCCCAAGTCACTTCCTGAACTGAAATCAAGAATCACCACTTTACTCTCAATTGGTCTATGCCGATATGTTGGCAGCAATGTGGGAAGAATTGATTTACAGATGAGACATTTGCAGAGTAACCAAGGACAGCCACATCGAGCATTTGGGAAAAAAAGTAAACTTGGTGTGTTTAACTATATATTATTCGAACTTATTATCATATGCATCCTTATAACTATGCATATTAAAGTTTTCTTTTTGCCCAACTAATGTATCACCATCCTGTACTATCGTACTTTCGATCAGGGGTCTTTCACATTTGTTATATCTAATCCGTGGAATAAAATTTTAGCTCCATAAATGTGTATACATTAGAGTGTTGGTAACTATGTATCTGATTCAGCATTCCGTAAACGCAGTTCTTACTTAAAGCTTTTATTTTAACAGTTACACCACTTGTGATAATTTGTGTCCAAAAACATATTAATGTGTCTGAGGGTAGTGTTAAGATAAAATGCCCAGGGAATGGAGAAACTCCTGAATCATGTTTTCACACGCAGAGAAATAGTTCAAATAATCTCGCAGGATTGAATTGCTGTTTGTTCTTTATAAAATCGGTGCACAGCGGCTTTGCCATTTTATTCAACAAGAATAAGAAGTCGATTCGTACGATCGCTAGAATGCAAGACCAACGAAATTTTGCTATTAACAGCAGAAGCTGCAGCAGCACAGCTGTTACGGGAGGGAATGGAATTCAAAATTTCATGACACTGTTAGACACTTCAGAAGCGAAATCGCTCGTATTTACATTTTCTCGTTTGGCCCTCAAATGGTACAGCTGATATCTGTACAATAAAATGCAAATTCAAAGGAAAATAAAAGACGCCGGAGTAAGGAGCAACAGAAAAAAACGAAGGAAAGGTAGTAGGAGACTTGAAAAAATTCCCTCAGATGAAATTGAAAAACTTGGGTGTAGAAGGGGCAAGAAAAAATGGAAATGTGAGGGTCGGGGACACGAGTGCTTTTAAATCCTTTCCTGCAAAGCAGCAGCGTTTGGAACCTCAGCTGTGTATTTTTACAATCTGTGAAGAATTCGCCGTTCTTTTGTTTTTTGCCACCAATTCTTTTGCATTGCTATAGATGAATAGAAATATTTTGGTTTACACCAATGATTATTTGTTTTTACTTTATTTTCGAACGAACAGCTGCATGCTTCTGTTCCATCTGACCACTTGAAGGCCTATAATTAATATTTCGCAAGAACTTTGACATCGGTGCTTTACATCTCATGATACTGCGTTGCATACAAATGAACACAAACAGAAGTCACTGAAACCTTTTCTTCAACAGAGTTCTAAGCAAACTTTCACGCAAGTGATACATCATTTTTAGGCGTTACCTGATTCATAATTAAAAGGAAACATTCAATAGAGCCTTTTTCCTACCGCGTCCCCACTAAAAGCTGATTCTCTCTACTTTTGCTCTTCTAAGGGTCCTGGAAATACCTCTCTCACTGAATATTTTTCTTATACACGTGGATCACATTTAATTTTAATCGGATTAAATTTCGTTTTGTCAAATAATAAGATCTCTTTATCCTCTTCTGCAGTAGTATTAAACTGCCTATTATCTGTTGCGAATCTGCTTTCTCCACTCAATTTAATTGTTCGTCGCTTCATTTCAGATCAGTGCTTCTCACCTATTTACACTTCACGTCACACTTTTGAATTTGCTAAATGCTCGCGGCATATCTGTTCTTTACTGTCAGTGTATGTGATATTTAAATAACTCTATAGAAGGGAAGCGCTAAACTATACTTTCTACATAAATATTAAAAAAATTGTAACTAAAGATATCCCTTCAATGCCATTTAAATATATGAATTTGAAACTCAAGTCTGCAATCCTACAAGGAAAGAACTTTAGTTGTTCTATTTTGTAATTACCGTTAAAGATCACAAAGCAGTCAAAGTGCTTATTTCATTTTGATTCCTTGGAGGAGTAAAGTTAAGTTGCAAATGGAAGGCCTGATCAGGGAAGAACTTTACTTACTGTATTCTATTTCATAATATGCCGTTAAAGATCACGAAGCTGTCAAAATATTTATTTCATTTCGATTCCTTGAAAGAGACAAGTTACGAATGGAAGGCCTGAACTTTCATTTAACACCAATAAAATGCTTGCGCCTTTCTTAAGGAATAGGGGTAACTAATGTTCGGCTGTGTCTATAAAGAGTCCGGAGAAGGAACTTAGTTTCTAAAGAGTCCGGATAGGGACTGGAATTTTTTTTTTTTTTTTTTTTTTGATTGGAGGTTTAACGACCACCGTGAGCAACTCAAATGGGCTATAAGCAGTCGCCCGTCCCTAATTTAGGGTCACTGGTTCCACGGAAGGGAGAGAGCAAGTGCCGTAAGACAAACACAACATCCATGCCTGACCGGGATTCGAACCCGGACCCCTTACGGACGAATGATCAGAGGCCAACGCCTTAGGCCACTGCGCCACCGGGGCGGCAACTGGAATTAGCAGTCTCTTTCTAAAGAGATTGGAATCAGCAAATATTGTTCGGTGTGCTTGGTACGATATATGCTTTCACATGGCGAGCCAATGGTGAGATGATAATAGTTCCATTACTGTGCTTTCATTAATTTAAAATTTTCAATAGCTTTGCACTCAGTGGCGCATTTTCAATTTGCTCAATTTGTGGCGACTGTATGTTCAGTTATGGTCTCGCGGCCATGTAAATGGAGAAGTTATTGAAAGGCACGGATGTTGTTCAATCGTTCCGTAAATTTTTAAACACTGACATTATTTCTTTTCATACAGTTTCGAAAATGGCTCTGCACATTGGTAGAGAAGCTCTGCTTTAGATTATTCTCCTTAAGTCATTTATTTTACAAGCACACACCCTCCGTCTCACCACAGAACTTTCCTTTCACCTCTTTTCACCTGCGTTGTATTTGTAACTCTGTGTTCCACGCACCTTCATGTTTTCAAGTTGTGCCCATGCAAGTATGTATTTTACAAGTACATACCCTCCATCTCACCATAGAACTTTCCTTTCACCTCTTTTCACCTGCTCTGTATTTGTAACTCTGTGTTTCACGCACCTTCATGTTTTCAAGTTGTGCCCATACAAGTATGTATTTTACAAGTACACACCCTCCATCTCACCATAGAACTTCCCTTTCACCTCTTTTCACCTGCTCTGTATTTGTAACTCTGTGTCCCACGCACCTTCATGTTTTCAAGTTGTGCCCATGCAAGTATGTATTTTACAAGCGCACATCCTCCATCTCACCATAGAACATTTTCCCTGCCGCCCCTGTAGCGCAGTGATCTAATCGCTAACTAATAATCACTCGTCCTTGTGGGTCCGGGTTCGAACCCCGGTCAGGCATGGATGTTGTGTTTTATCTTACGGCACTGGCTCCCTCACTTCTCTGGAACCAGTTGCTCTAAATTAGGGCGGGCGTCTGCTTATAGCACATTCGTTAAATCTCCAAACAAAGTTAATAGGAACTTTCCCCACACCTCTTTCCAGGTGCTATATCTGTATATTTGTCTGTCCCACGTACCTTCATATTTTCACGTTATACCCATACAAGTATTTATTATACCAGCGCACACCCTACATTTCGCCGTAGGACTTTTCTTACTCCCCATATCAGCAGGTCTATATTTGTAACTTTGTGTCTTACGTACCTTCATGTTTTCAAGTCATGCCCATACAAGTGAAATTTTTCATCGTGGTGCTCCTTTGAAATCCCATTGGCTGCCCCGGTGACCTAATGGTACGAAGCGTTGACCTCTAATCATTCGGCAAAGATGGGTTCAACTCCCGGGTGAGGCGTGGATGGTGTGCTTGTCTTTCGGCACTAACTCTCTCCTCTACATGAAACTAATAGCTCCTACTAGTATAGCATATGGGGTTAGAAAGAAAGTCTGTAAATGCAAGCAGCAGAAAAGTACCGTATATACAAGTGCGAATCAGTTCAAAATGTAGTCGCCATCGTTTGCCACGACCTGTTGCCATCGTCTGGACCGCTATTGGATACCGTTCATGTAACAATGTGGCGGCTTGGACACAAAGAATTGAGTAAGTGCGTGTTTGACATTGCCCCGATTGGTAAACCGCTGTCCGTCCAGTGAATGCTGCAATGACCGGGAAATGTAGTTGTTGCTTGGGGCAATGTCCGAGGAGTGGGCTGGATGCAGCAGCAGCTCCCAGCCTACTGTGTGAGGTGTCATTCCATCCTACTGTAGGAGAACGCCCTTGAGGTTCAGTAGTGCTGGTCGTTTCTACGTAAGCGATTCCAGCAGATTGAACTGACAGCAGTATACATCGGCGGTGATAGTGGTGTTGTCAGGCAGCAGCTTAAAAAACACGAGATCCCACATATCCCACCAAACAGACCGCACGAACTTACGTGGGTGTAAGACGGTTTTGGGGGTCGGTATGGGCTTCTGTTTTTGGATCCAACCACTGTTTCCGGGCGCTGATATTCTCATGCAGGACTCATTTCTCGTCACCTATCACAATGCTGTCCAAGAACAGTTCAGCGTGGTCACGTGCAAGCAGGAAAACTCATACAATCATGCGATTTGCTTTCTGCTCAACTGTGAGTTGATTGGGGTACCCAAAACTTCCCTCTTCTCCACCGTTCCAAGTTGAAGCAGGTGCGCGATAATATTCGTGTGGGTAGTCCCCAGCTGCTCGATTAGCTCCCGCGTGGTCACTCGTGGGTCGGTCTCCACTGAAAACTTCAGCATGTTCATATCCACTGTTGTGGGTCTTCCGGCTTTGTGACGGTCTGTCAGACCAAAATTTCCCTCTCAAAATCGTTCGAACCAACAACAGCACTGACGATGTGATATAGTATTGGGTTATATTCACCGGTAATGTTCATTACAGCACTTGCGCATGTGTTACTGCGACGAAACTTACACCGCATGCAATATCGGGTGTTGTCCTTGTCCACTTCCATGTTGACTGGCGCTTACGCTATTCGCCTTCTGAAGGCTAACTGCCACTGACTTAAGTCAACTACCTGCTGATGTCATACTGGCCAATGTGCGCCGTGACGGGGCATCGACTTCGGCTACCACATCACTGGACATTACCTTATTTCCAACCCAATATAACGTTTTGCTGGTGGAATTCGAACTCGCATATTCCTACACGGAAACAGCTATTCTTCCAACTGAATTACGCCGGTAGGTTTATCGCTGCTTCATTGTCCATGTGACACATACGTCACCTCAGTGGTGTCCGGAATTCGCTAAAAAAATTATTTTTTTGCAGCGAGATATAAATGCAATGGAAGAGAACTTCCTAAAATGAGGAGTACAAGTACAGGGGTTGTACAAAATGATGGAAACACCTTGAACCAATACGCGTTACGCACTTAATATGGTGTGGGAACACCCTTGACATTTAAAACTGCTTGAATCCTCCTTAGAATGGAAGCATACAAGTCCTGGATGGTGGTAAGTGGTATGTTGTACAATTCTTTCTGAAGAAACTGTTCCAATTCCTTGAGAGACGCCGGAGGAGGATAATGGGATCGCACTCTGTTTTCCAACACAGATCACAGGGGCTCAATGACGTTTAAGTCCGGTGATTGTGCAGTCCAGGGAAGATGTGCAACTTCATCCTCATGTTTCTCAAACCATGATTGAACAGTTCGACTTCTGTGAATCGGGGCATTATCATCTTGAAAGGTGCAATCCCTTGTCGGAAACAATGTCTGCGCCATTGAATGTACATGGTCGGCCAAAAGAGTGACATAGTCACCGCTAGTGATCCGTCCGTGTAAGGTGATAATGGGACCTGCTGCAAACCACGAGATCATGGCCCAAACCATTACGGAACCGCTCCCATGCTTCACTGTAGGAAGGAGACAGTCTGGATTGTAGGCTTCTGCGGGAGTTCTCCACACGTAAACACGTCCTGTGGTGGGGAATAGTGAGAAATTTGATCCATCGGAAAACAAGACATGTTTCCAGTGATCTGCAGTCCACATTTTATGTTCTTGGCACCATTGTAGTCTCCATTTCATATTCACCTGTGACACCAGGGATTTTGCAATCGCAGCTCTGCCGTAAATATTGTGCTTATGCAATTTCCTTCTCACGTTATGGGTCGACACTGGGTTTTGGAGATGTGCATTAAGCTGAGCAGTTACTTTCGTCGACGTGGTCTTCCTCCTTGCGGTCACAATCCTCTTTAATGTCCTCCTGTCTCTCGCAGTGAGTTTGGTTTTCCTTCCACAGTTGTGTCACGCAGATGATGTTGTGCCGTGAACATTGTATGCTGTCGTGACCTTCGATACGGTACCTCTCGATACCCCCCCCCAATACCTGTGCCACTGTGGTTACCGACGTACCAACCAGATGAGCTCCTACAATCTGCCCTCTTTGGTACTCCGACAGGTCACTCATTGTGCCTTCACCTGGAACGAAATTATGCAAACACCGATCTACAATGCAAATACACAGACCCTTGAGACTATAAGCAACACTTTTTTACAAAAACAATTGTAGCTACACGTTCGTTTTACTCAAAAAGCAGCACATACCAAAGTCACTGTTTTCAGCGACGTGTTTCCATTATTTTGGACAACCCCTGCAGGTGTTTTCCACATTTCAATAGCGTGATTGTGATTGCGCGCGCGCGCGTGTGTGTGTGTGTGTGTATGTGTGTGAGAGAGAGAGAGAAAGAGAGAGAGAGATGTGTGATTCATAACGTTTGTGGCCGTGGATGTCTGTGGATTAACCTTACATAGTGCTTAAAACCCAAGGAAACCTATGTCCACCCAGTACTGTTTCATTCATTGGATTCATTCAGTACTGTTTCATTTAATGTCCAATGAATGAAACAATAATGAACAGTATTTACGTTTATTCTTTACTCTCTCCACATAAATTCCCATTGATGATACACCTGTTGAACCAGTAAGATGGTTAGTCTAATATAACTTCCACAAAAATAGAACAGGCGTTAATTACGAACAATAGTAAATTGTTGCGGAACTCGTGAACTACAGCGCGCAAGGCTGATTAACGCATTATGTCTTTTAACGGCAAAGAATCCACAGAAATATCCTGAATTCTTCTTACTGTAGCTTTTATGACATCCGTATCGTGACCTTTCACCTAGCTAATTGTCAGCGTTGGCAGGCATAACAAAGAAACTGGATGTTCGTTCAGAAATGGACAACGTAACCTAGAAATAACAGAACTTTTACAAGAAAGAGAAATCAGGTGGAAAGTTAGACCCGAAAGCCATACATGACGGTGTATGTGAATAAAAAACATCGACATAAATAAAAATATATTCTTAGACATTAAAAAGACTTCTTTGTAAGCTACGCATTCTTGAAACTATAGGAGAGTTTTGTTATTTTTTAATGTCCTAGTCAGATTGCGCACTTTTACCGACGTTCTTGTCCCGCAATTGAGTTCTGGATACTCAAAAGGCAGCATGGTAGATTCAACAGAAGTAAGTGTTTTTCCAGTCCCTTTTATAGATAAATATAATTAATCATTACACACGGTCGGGTCACATTATTGTGACCACTAGCTAAAATCCAGAGTAACCGCCGTATGCAGCGCGGACAGCTGTTAGACGGGCTGGGAGTGACTAAATAACATGCTGGAAGGTGTTCACAGGTATGTGGAGCCTTGCTGACTGCAGTGCATCTGACAGCTGTTGGAGGGTGCGTGGCGGAGGATCCGTAGAGCGAATAATGCGATCGAGGTGGTCCCACAAATACTCAATTGGGTTGAAGTCTGAGAAAGTAGGGGGCCAGGGAAATACTTTGAAGTCTTTCTCATGCTCTTCTAACCACTCTTGGATATTTCTAGCTGTGTGACACGTCGCATTGTCGTTCTGGAAGATGCCATCTGCCCCAGGTAAGACAATCAGCATGAATGAGTACACATGTGCAAGGATGGATTCATAACGAATCTTTTCCATAGTGCCTTCCACAGGTATGAGTGGACCCAGAGAATGCCACGAAAACATTCTCCAGACCTTAACGCTGCCTCACCAGCTTGTGTTCTTCCAGCAATGGTTGAAGAGTGTTTGTTCTCCGATGTTTCTCGCCTTATACGCCAACGTCCATCCGTTCGATGAAGCAGAAAACGTGACTCATCGGAGAAGGCAATCCTTTGCCAATCCGCGGAGGTCCAATTCCGATACTGCCGTGCAAATGTAAGCCTTTTCTGCTGATGCACCTTTGTTAGCATAGGTGCAGTGACAATCCGTCTGCATCGGAGCCCCATATGCAGCAGGGTTCGCTGAACTGTCGTTTTTGACACACTTCCGGTAGCCCCCGGGTTCATTCTCTCAGTAAGTTGCTCCACTTTAGCATGTCGATCGGCCCTCACGCACCTTCGCAGCCGACGTTCACCTCTCACATCAATGGCACGTGGTGCTCCGTAGTTTCCACGTCGCTTATTCGCAATGGCGCCACTTCTCCAATTACGATACACTTTAACCACAGCAGCGCGCGAACAGTTCACAAACTGCGCTATTTCAGAAATACTGCCACTCTTGGCCCAAAAGCCGATAATCATCCCTTTTTGCAAATCTGATAAATCGCTCCTTTTATCCATGACAGCAACGAGTGATATGTTTTCAGAATGCCTATAGCACCCCTTATATATCCTCCAAGCCAGCTCACGACGCGTGCCTTCTTTCATTGGCTACGCGTTATTGTCAAAAGTAGGAGGTGGTCACAATAATGTGACTCGACTTTGTATGTCTTTGTTATTATTATTATTGTTAACTGATATCGCGATTTCTTCATGGACTGCGTATTTCAAGCATTGGCTATCTCGTACAGATAGTTGATGTGAGAACTAATGTGGCCTTACGAAGAGTCGTTCAATCATTGCCAAAATGTTCGGTCACATCATTAGGGGTGAATTTTCTTGGTGAGACGCCTGTCCTTGCTTCCTAATGGTCCGCCTAACACACCTCTGGCGATTGTAATGAGCAGTTGCAACATCCGGGGTTGCTGAGCCTCGAGGTATACGATTCGTCCCACGCATAAATGCGGCTAATTAACGAGACTCGGGCAAGGGAGAGGAGGGTTCTATCAAGCCTTTAAAACTACTCGCCGGCCCTGATCGTTAAACTCTGTTCGGTTTTGCCAACCTCTGGAAAGCCTGTCGATGACACTGAATTATGGCTTTTAAGCTGAGCAGAGTTGCCACTCAGACGGAAGGAAATCTGAAATAAATGGATTAAAGTTAACTCCACAGCGGGGGGTCTCCGTTCAGTAGGTTATTTTTCTGCTGTGGAACAATGAAATTTTACCGCATAGTTCGAAAAAATCGACCATCGCATTAGCAAACTGCTCACTTAAAATATCTGAAATCGTACGAAATCTTCAACGTCATTGGAGGAAGTTTATGGTATTAATGTAATCATTACATTGATAACCTTTTTTTTTTCAGTTCAGCTAAAATTCGGCAAAATTTTTACCGCGTAGTGTGATGATGCTTCTTAAAGTATCTGAGAATAATTGAAACTACATTTTGTAAAAGTTATTGAACGGTGATCTCCAAATCCTGGTCTGTTTGAACACTCGTTATATTCTTGTGGCTTGCAATGAGACATTGTTTCTGTAGCTAACATTGCAAAAATCCACTGATAACTGAAATGGATACAGACATAAGTAAGTTGGGCGTCATATTAATAACGAGGAACTGTACACCAACTATGCCTAAAATAGTAAAACTATAGTAATAATCTGACTTATTGTCGTAAGAATGTACGTAAATAAACGTTTCCAAGCTTTCACAAAACTTTTATTTGGAAAACTAAGTCAGGCAGAGAGTTTCCAGGATTTTCTATCAGTTCTTCATAAATAGGCTTTTTAATTCATTTCGTTTTCTTGATGTCCGTAATGGTTATAACACTTTACTTTTGTCCTTAATTTACACTGTCTGTTTTCATACTTGTCAAATTCTTTAAGTATAGTGAATTGATTTTTCTTGATGTTTTTCTGTGAATTTTTTAATGAAATTAAAGAGGCGCTTTTTGCCGTATTCCCTTGTCACTGAATTTGAAGTTTCTGGATCTTCTTTCTCCATTGCACTGCAGATATTTTCTAATTCTGTTATTTCTTGCTCTTTATTAAATTTTTGAAAGTAAATCAAAATTAGGATGAATACCGTCTTCACAAAATTTTATAGATCTTAAAATATGAAATATATATACATTTAAAATACTCTAAAACACACTAGCACTTTCAGAGCGACAGTCGCCCCATCATCAGGTGTGATCGGATCTCCCAAACCGTTCAGTATAAATATCTGTAGTGCGCCATAACTGCAACAGAATCTTGCAACATACGCGCCACCTGTCCCGGCGTTAAACCCCGATCAGAGCGACACCACATCACAAATCGAATCATCTTTCCGATTGCAGTTATAATCATGTTTTCGATTTGTGATGTGGTGTCGCTCTGATCGGAGTAGGGGATATGATTTGTGATGTGGTGTCGCTCTGATCGGAGATGGGGATATGATTTGTGATGTGGTGTCGCTCTGATCCGAGTAGGGGATATGATTTGTGATGTGGTGTCGCTCAGTCTTTAGTAGGGCATATGATCACGCCTAACTGCGTTGCAGGATTTACAACTTCTGTCCATGCTGAGGACGAGGTTGTCAAGGAGCTGTCGAGGTTGTCAAGGAGCTGTCGAGGTATCGCGGCCCATTCCTTTTGTAGCGCCAATAGCAGCTGCGGAATCGTTGCTGGCGGCTAGTGACGTGCTGCCAAGCGTCTCACGAGAAGGTCCCACACGTGTTCGATTGGATTTAGGTCCGGGGACCTTGCGGGATAATCCATGTGTTGAATATCTTCACTCTCCAACAGTCATGCGACAGCCACTGTATGATGAGGTGAAGCGTTGTCGTCCATGAAGAGGAACTCAGGACCCACAGCACCTTTAAACAGACGCACGTAAGGCAGGAGAACTTCGGTACAATAGCGGACACCAGTGACTAAACCTCATTGGAAGATGCGGAGGTCAGTACGGCTACCAAGCATGATACCGCCCCAAACGAGAACTCCGCCACCTCCAAACCGGTCCCTTTCGATGATGTTGGAGGTGTGATTGTGTGTTCCCTGCTCTCTTCAGGCGTGCGTACGTCCAGAAACGCTCGTTAGACTAAATCGACTCTCATCCGTAAAGAAAACTCGATCCCATTGCTGATGTGTCCAGTTCTTGTGTTCCTGGCACCACAGAAACCGCTGTCTCCGATGAGCAGGCGTTAATGGCACACACCGTACTGGTCGTCGTGCAAATAGACCACCTTTGTGCAGCCTCCTGGCCACGGTAAAACATGATAACGGACGTCCAGTTGTCTGTTGCATGTGCCTTGCGATTTCTCCCGCTGTCTTCCGTCTGTCTCATCTAGCCTGTATGACAATATACCGGTCGCCCGCCGCCGTGGTTGCTCATGGACGGCCACTGCTAAACTCTCGGACAGCTGTTCGTGTCGTTTGAAATGCTCTCCAAGCTCGCGAAACGATGCTGTGTGCGATCCCGAACTCCTCGGCTACATAAGTCACACTTCGACCTTCTTCCAACTTCCCAATGATGCGACCTCGGGTAAAGTCATCCAGATGTTGTCTACTGGAATGCCTGTTGGCCATATCACACGGTGGCAGCAACTCGTCGTCGTCCAAACCGATGTACACCGTGCAATAGCTTTCACCGAATTGCTGAGCGTACATCGCCCGTGTGCTTTATACCCTTCCGATACTCCCTCCCCCCTACGTCATGCGGCATATATGCGCATTCCCTACGGTACCGAACCCTAGTCTATCTTCTGAGTGGTTTTTCGATCCGTTCTGCCTGCTCGTTCCGCTGTTATGCTATTTTTCCTTCTTCGTCCTTAATTTTTTCACACCAGTGTATGTATATATATACTGTATATATATATATACAACCTAAGTCCGAAAAGTTCTAGGAGTGACGCAATAAATAATTTAAAAAACTACAATACTCACAGTTAATGCTGGCCACCTACAAAATACCGCTCTCCTGAATCAACACAGTTTCCAGCGTTTCTAAAGATCCTGAAAACGGTTCTCAAAAGCGCTTTTTGGGATGTCCACAAATTATTTTGACATGGCTGTTTGGATAGATGTAATGTCTACATGATACTGTGAGTAGGTACATCTCCATTCAGCGCTTTGTCGCTTGATTTGTGGATCATACTTCAGACAACATGTTTCATCTCCTGTAATAATTCTAAAGCAACAATCAGGATCCTCAGCTGTAGTAACCAGCAGATCGGAACAGATCGATGAACGAGCCTCGTTTTGATCATCATTCAGAATGCGGAGTACAAATGTGGCATTAAGTTTTCGTTTTCCCAGATCCTCGCGTAGAATCTCATGACAGATAGACTTACTGATGCCCACCGACTCAGCCAAAAGTCTCACTGTAATTCGGAGATCTTTTTGTAACTGATTCCGCACCTCTTCGGTTTTTTCCGTTGTCTGCACACTGGAGGGTGGCCAGATTTCGGATCATCATGAAAGGATTCCCGGCCGTCACGAAACCGTATATACCGTTAGAAATCTCAACTGCGAAATAATGCTGTGTCTTCATACGCTTCTTTTAACATTCTGTAAGTTTCAGTTGCTGATTTACCAAGTTTTCAACAAAAAACCGATGTTTGCTCTCTGCTCATTCATGACTAAAAGGAAATAGGACGAGAACGCTTGCTTTGATTCCCTTAATGCCAGTCTGCGTCTAAGCGATGGCCTCTGATCATTCGTCCGTAAGGGGTCTGGGTTCGAATCCCGGTGAGGCATGGATGTTGTGTTTGTCTTACGGCACTGGCTCTCTTCCTTCCCTGGAACCAGTGACCCTAAATTAGGGACGGGCGACTGCTTATAGCCCACTGAGTTGCTCACGGTGGTCGTTAAACCTCCAATCAAAAAAAAAAAAAAAAAAAAAAAATGCAGTCTGCCGCCTGTCGGTATAAACCAGTTTCCAGCTGTTCGCTGCTTCTCTAAGAACTACTGTCTTCTGGCATACACGTGATAGTTCTATCCCACTACTGTTACGTCAGTTATGCGGTCAGTTATGGAACTTATTGGACGTAGATTGCATATATATATGTTTCGTTAAAACTTTCAGCTACAACCAACTGAGAAGTAATCCGGGTTCAAAGAAAAATACTTCAGTAAGATTTAAGTTATTAAGTTAAGGTTATAAAAATAAGTCAAGCTAAATCTAACGTAAAAGTCAAATCTACAAGTCAGCGTAATAATTTTTATGCTATAAAGGTGAGGTACAAAGTTCCAGTTTTAGATGAGAAAGTTTCCTACAATACTGAAAAAAACAAAAAGAACACGAGCATCAGGAGAGTTTCTGATTTTACATCCAATTTAGTTGGCTGAAATAAAATTACTGCACTTCATCAAAAGGAAAGTTTGAGAGAACTGGAGCGCAAAGTTATCATCAATAAAATAAAGTTGCTGATGCTCCTGGCTCCTCAGTACCGCATCGAAGAAGTTCGACGCCCCGACACCATATACGATACTGCAGTATTGAGGAGCAAGGACCATGAGGAACCTGTCACATTCCAGAGACAGCATCAATAGTTCATCCATATGATGGTGTGAATTCCCAGAAATACGAAGGAAAGACCGACGTAAAGGGGGCACAAACGCAAAAGGACATCACAATATTAGGAAGAAGATAAATGGACGGCAGGAAAATGCTCACCAAGAGTCGGTAGAGCCCTTAAAGTGAGGCCTGCGGTAAGAGGATAAATTTTTCAGAGGGAAAGAAGAGAGAGTTTCCCACTCACACATCCACATACGAAGGCAGCAACATTGTTTGCACAGTGGAGCAAGGCGACGTGTATTGATCATGGTCAGATCATTATTCATTTTCTGACACATGCTTAGTTAAAGGGATTGTAGATTCTTCCATCCTCCATCTAGTTGTTGCTTTCTCTGTTACTTCATCCTCATTCTAAAAGGGAAGCTTCGTCCTCGGCCTTACTCTGCTGCAAATACTTATGACAGCCGTTAGCACACTTCAAATGCTGCAAATTTTTGCTCTTTTTCGTTTTTTCCTCTCTCCATACTTCGATAACGTTTTCTTCTCCCAAGATGGGAATCGGCTCGTACATTAAAGCGTTCATTACTTACACGCATAACCGGAAAGCGAATTTTTTAGGAAGTTTATAGGCAGCAATTGATCTTGCAGGGAAGTATAATTCGGCATCCCAAATTCTATTTCGCAAATACATCAGAATTTTCCAACAACAATGAGAAATTAGGAACATACAACCGTCTGGATGCTGTTGCATTACAAAATTTATACAATTAAATTTCGAGACAGTTATTATCCCCACAGAGAGAATGAATATCATCCCAGCATAACAGAGCTGAGCAACCTGTACACTTTCTTCCTTTGCTAAGCAGTTAATTTTTATGTATACCTGATAATGAAACGCGAAGCAAACAGTTACGTGCCTGATTTTTTGAATTGCAGAGATGTTTTTTTTTTTTTATATATATATATATATCTTAATGGCTTCCATGTCCATTGAATGCGCTTCCGCCTATATTTGGGGCAACTGATTACAGGGAAGGTATAGGAAAACCACACCCTGTACCCTCATCCAGGATTCGAGTCCAGGCCCAACTTGAACAGTTAGGCAGAAGCACGCACCTCTGACCTCTTGGCTACACGAGCAGCTTGTTTGCCGTTAATTGAGATTGGTAGCTCGTGATGTTTGTGGAAAACTTTGTTTTGGGGGAATTCCAAGTTTTGATACAACAAGGTAAAATGATTACGAAGCAGTCGGTGCAACTACACTGAAGTTCCGTTATGAACATCGCAGGGTAAAATCAGTCACTCCCTCCTAAATTTGAATTACGAGCATAATAACATTATACTACTTGTTTTACAATATCGAACCTATGTCTAACGGCAAGAGAGGGATCCTCTCAAAATAATACCAAGCTATACTGCTAATAAAGGATTCCATGGCTGCTTTAATATTCAAAACAATGAATACAGAGAATCTTATAATAGTGGTTACTAGAGATGTTTACTCAAGACCAATTTAAAATAATGTCATTTAAATTATTCTTGTAAAAACGTATTATAAATTATTATTAAAAATTATTCTTTAGTAGGTAAAGACAAATTTTAAATAATAAATTTTAAATTAGCCTTGTAAAAACCTATTATAAGGTTCGTTGCATTAATGCTTGAAATGTCATAGAACTGATGAGAACCACGATTATGGTTCACAAATGAAAGTACTGATAAAATTCTGAAAAAAACACCCCAGCAAGCTTTATTCCTTCTTTCAACTTAGAGCATATTGCAAAATAATTTTCAAAGAACGTTGTCAAGAAAACAGAAGAAAAAAAGGAACGAATGAAAAGTTGGTATTCAAGCCATATATATAACACAAATTGCCTCCTGTAAAAAATGTTCTGTAAGTTTATTAATGACTCCGAATTGATAACATCAAGTGATCTTTTTAAAACTGCATTAGATAACCGGACTAAAATATAATATTTGAGGAAAATGGTGCTTATCATGAAAAATTCAAAATCAGAACATATGGTTTCCAATCCAGAAAAGAAGTCAGATACTGTTCGGACTTCACTTCACAGAACGCAGATTTAACGAAAACTTAAGGAAATTAATAAACGAAGAAAGCAATTTTGATTTAAATGCAGAAAAAACTTTCGTGCACATGAACCATTAGGATGAATACCGTCTTCACACGAATTTAATGATCTTAAAATATGAAATATATATACAATTAAAATACTCTAAAACACACTAGCACTTTCAGAGCGACAGTCGCCCCATCATCAGGTGTGATCGGATCTCCCAAACCGTTCAGTATAAATATCTGTAGTGCGCCATAACTGCAACAGAATCTTGCGACATACGCGCCATCCGAATTTTTCTTGGCAGCCGCCTGTTACGTGGACGTTTCTGTCTTCTGTCCAGTTGTGCTCGAAGCTACCTTTTCAATAAAGTGCCTTTGTATCCTTTGGATTCCTTGTTTGAACGGTTTTGCTCACTTGTCCCCATATTCTTACATCTTGGGAATCTTATGGTATGATTTGAATCGATGTGGAGCAATTCTGCACGACGTTACATTAGAAAAACCGTCTCGTCCTTAATTTTTGCACGCCAGTGTATATGTATATATATATAACTTCAATAAGAAGGCCAAGATTCAGTGGTACAATAAGTTTACTTACGAGTATCCAGCTGCTTTCTTTATTCGGACATTAGGCATTCGAAGTCAACAAGTCGTCGTAACACAGTATACGTTGAATAGAACTTATCAAAGAAATTTCAAAAAATACGTGAATCTACTCTCTCAATGCAAAACTCTGTTACAAGATTAGCTTGCTCTCTGCTCGTGAATCACAACTCGCATTATACATGAAATCAATCTGCATATTGCTCATTTCTCGTCAATCGCTGATCTCTCTCGTAACATTGCTCTTTACTCTGAGCTCTTATCTCAAAAATCTGTTTACCTAAGATTGCACTTCAACCTGCTGTCGATATTGCCAAGATCAAATTCATCGGGTGCAAACTCTGTGGCGCTAAGTTTAGAAAATATTTAACGAGAACAAATCAAATTTACGTCGGTACACAGGAATTGAAAGAAAAAGTTAAATTAGAGGTATTAAATTAGTCTCACCTTATGGTTTCGAAAGAGCGCAGTGTAGAAAGAAATGCATAGCTCTGTAGCTTGCGATGCAAGAAGCTGCCAACTGAATGAATGAATTTTGACGATTTTCAGATGCGAGTGTCTGTCCCTAGGCCTAGAATTGTCCTTAAAATTTTGGAGCTGGATGATTTAGGGTAAGTTGCCCAGTAGGAAAGAAACGTAGAATTCAACTGGGGACAGAAAGGATCAGGTCGCTTGAGCACTGCGCGCCAGGACGGGAGATAGTGGGAAACGACCCCACAGTGGCCAGCCAAACCTACACAGCAACATACAGCATCCATTGAATCATCATACACCGCATTCCTAGGAATAAACTGAAACACCCGGTGCTTGCAGCAAGTATGTCGCTCTATGGCACAGCATTAATGCATATCACTGTATGGCACAGCATTAATGCATATCACTGTATGGCATATCATACAGTGGATGTCACTGCATGGCACATTCTACAATACAGTGCATGCCACTGTATGACACATCATGCAATGAAGCAAGATGAGCAATCCTCGGCTAAGAAGGGGAAAGGGAATGCATATGAATGCATTGTCTAACACCCATTCGATTGTGACGTGACGTGTCGTCTAACCTATGCTAACATGATATTTGACTGTTACTTTTAACATCACTCAGGATACTTGCGTTGTCACGCCGTTTAACTGGTAGCTAAAACCATTAGGAGAACAGTTATACATGTAGCTTCTCATTAGTGCAACCAACCCCACCTTCCTTTTCAGGGAGGAACATGCCTGGGGCGTCGAAGAACAATTATAGTCAGACGTTTCCGTGACCAGTCTGTTCAAATGGCTTCGATGAAGAACGTCTTAGTGAGTCGATGGGAGAACTCACTTTTTCGACATTTAGCCGGTCCCGTGGGTCTTGGGCTTGGGTTCATCTGGAACTCCAGTAATCATCCTGAGTGCTCTCTCTCTCTCTCTCTCTCTCTCTCTCTCTCTCTCTTTTCTGCTGCCCATTGGTGCAGAGCAGGTGAAGAGTGGATAAAACCATCTTGTATGCGTCGCCTTGTGGTGACTTGCCAGCTGTGGGAGACAGGCAGTGGCTCTATCGTGAGGTAAGAGATGTTGGCTACAAATGAAAGCCGACTGTATATTTGCAGCTTCAGGTATTTGGTCCTAGTGACCCACGGGACAACCTATTCAAACATTCTCAATTCACGTACTCCCCATAACGTGCACATCTCTTGGGTGGATTGTACTTAATCCCCCAGTTGGTGTAGTAGTTTTCAAACGCAGATAGATAATCTTGAAGTAGCTTCTCACGTTGGAGAAGACTCATCATCTCCGGTTTCCTCACACCAAGTTTTCTGTTTGTAGCACGTCTTTTGTAAAAAAAGATCGTGCTTCTGTTATCGGTTTGTCCGTCCGTCTGTACCCACAATATCTCTGCAACTATTAGTCCGATTTGAAAAATGCTTTTTGCATTGGAAAGCTTGAAATATGCAAATGATGATCCTTTATTTCGTTTTTTTTTACGATGTACAATTTTGCCGGTAGAGGGTGTAAATGCAGACGATGTCAAATTCAAAAATACGTTTTATTCCACATATTTGCTTCGAAATATCCGATTGAAAAAAAAATTTATCTTTCGATTCCATTTATATCGAAGAGTATTTTAGATATAGTTACTTTTTCAAATTACGCATAGATTTTCCGCTAGGGGCGTAAAAGTAAATTTCCTTTTCCTCGATAACTCTTCTTCTAAAACTCCGATTTGAAAACTTGTTTCTTCAGCGGATACATCTCCTGTATTTGCCATAAAATCAGAGCTTCTAAAATTTCGATTGAAAAAATTATTTCGTGGACTGATGCCACTCACATCGATAAACCTTTTCGGAATATTTTCTTCTTAAAATATTACACAGTTTCTCCGCCAGGTGGGCGTAGATGTACATCTTATTTTTGTCAATATCTCTACTTCTAGGAGTACGATTTGAAAAATTCCTTCTTTGTTGGATAGTGTTTTCCGTGTGACATGTTTTTCATGTAATTTCAAAAATTTTCAAGTAATTCATAGACTTTCCGCTAGAGGGGGCGTAAAGGTAAATTGCGTTTCGCCTACAATCTCTGCTTCTAAATCTCCAATTTGAAAAATTCTTTCTGCACCGGATACAGCTCCTGATGAGAAATCGTTTGGACATAATTTCGAATTTTTGTAAAAAAAAATAGTTTGGCCACCAGGGGGCGTAAATCTTAATTTCCGCTTCTGTTGTACTTGCAACAAAATATGATGTTCTAAATTCTCGATAAAAAAACGTCGTTTGTTGACCGATACTACTCATCTCGGCAAACCTTTTAGAAACATTTTCTTCTTAAAATAGTGCATGGTTTCTACGCCAGGGGGCGTAGATGTATATCTTATTTTTGTCAATATCTCTACTTCTAGGAGTCCGATTTGAAAAAATTCCTTCTTTGTTGGATAGTGTTTCTAGTGTGACATGTGGTTCATATAATTTAAAAATTTTCAAGTGATTCATAGACTTTCCGCTAGGGGGTGTAAATGTAAATGGCGTTTCCAAATATATATCTCTGCTTCTAAATCTCCGATTTGAAAAATTCTTTCTGCACCGCATACAGCTCCTGATGGGAAATCGTTTGCACGGATTTTCTAATTTTTGTAAGAAATGGTTTGGCCACCAGTTGACGTAAGTCTCAATTTCCGCTTCTGTTGTATTTGCAGCAAAATATGAGCTTCTAAAATCTCGATTGAAAAAAAGTCGTTTGTTGACCGATACTACTCCTCATGTCGACAAACCTCTTTTGAAAATTTTCTTCTTGAAAAAATGCATGGTTTCTACGCCAGGGGGCGTAGATGTATGTCTTATTTTTGTCAATATCTGTACTTCTAAGAGTACGATTTGAAAAATTTCTTCTTTGTTGGATAGTGTTTCCGATGCGAAATGTTTTCTCTATAAATTCAAACTTTCAAGTAAAGCATAGACTTTCCGCTAGAGGGCACAAAGGTAAATTGCGTTTTCTGTGTTATTTCTGCTTCTAAAGATCTGATTTGAAAAATTCTTCCTGTATCGCATACAAGACCTGATGGAAAATATTTTTCACATAATTTCTGTTTGGTAAAGAATGTTTTAGCCACCAGGGGTCATAAGTGTTAATTTCTGCTTCTGAAGTATTTGTTGCAAAATCTGGGCTCCTGAAAACTCGACTAATTTTTTTTTCTTCGACCGATACCGCTTATATGGATAAACCTTTTGAGAATACTTTCTTCCTAAAATAATGCATGGTTTTCCCACCAGGGGACGTAAAGTCACATCTTATTTTTGTCGATATCTCTGCTTCTAAGAGTTCGTAAGCTCACGATTCCGTTTATAGCAATATCTGAGGGATTAAAAACCCGATTGAAAATCTTCTTTCTTTCGTCAGATCTATTTTTTTCCATACCGGTTCCATTGACTTTGAATAGCTTTGATAAATTTAATTTGCGTCAGAACGGATTCAAAAGACGTGCTTATTACACCCGAAAATTCGGTGTCATCTTTCTTGTTTTTATTATTTCGCTGTTTACAGTCCCATTTCAGGAAATTATTACAAGCAAGTCATATTAATTTGCTATTTTACCCACGAATGTTTTGAATGAACGTCTGGTGTTTATTATGCTCAGAAATTCTTCACCGAGCATTTCCCTTTTTCTTTTTTTCTTTTTTTTTTTTTTTTGTGGACCTGAGATTCCATGGGCTGTGAGGTTTTGCATATTTTTAAGGAGACACATACGTCACATCTTGCCTCCAGTGCTCCCGTCACCTGTGCATTTCATTCAGGGTAACTATCTAATTCTGTGAACGCTTGAATTAGCCAGAAAACCTTAAAACATTCTTAGAACATGTACTTTTGTACATGCCTTTTACAGCTTTTGAGTTGTAGGAAACTGCCATGTATACTCAAGAAACGCATATAGCGTATTAAATCTCAATAATTTCCTTAGGCAAGTAGTATGGGTTTTCCCCTCTTTTGAAGGAGTTTGGCATTCTAAAATTTTTTAAGGCTAGGTTGAATGCTGTAATTGCTTGATCTACGTCTTCTTTTGTGCTACAATTTTTAATTTCCGGGGGGAGCAATTTGTTTAATTTTTCTTCAAACCACTGATCTCTGCTAAAAACCGACAAATTCGTCTGTAGTTGACACGGTAACAGCAAAACTGGACACTTGAGGACTGGTAAAATGTTGCGTGGTCCAATGAATTACGTTTTCAGTCAATACACGCAGATGGAAGAACCAGAATATGGCGTCAACAGCATAAATCAATGGATCCCCGCTGCGTAGCGTGAACTCTACAAAGTAGTGGTGGGCGGTGAAATGGTCAGGTGTTTGTTTCCGTGGTGGGCATTGGGGTCCTTAATACCTCTGAAACAACATTTGGATGTCACAAGGTATCTTAACAACATTGTAAACCAGACGCACCTTTACATGGGTATGGTGTTTCCTGATGGAGAGGCCTACTTTCAGCAATATTATGCGCCATGTAAGAAACTTGAATTGTCACACAGTGGCTCCAGGTGCACGACAGTGTTCTAAGTGTTTAAATGGACCTTAAAGACCCTAGATCTTAACACAATTGAACACCTTTGCAATGAGTTTGTGAGAGCCATTGGTAGTGGGGATCCTTCTCCAACGACCATTCGGTGGACGCCATGACATCCACTTCGCTGAACATACCTGTTGAATGATATTAGGACCTTGTTGAATCCACGCGACTTCGAATCGAGGCTGTTTTGAGGGCCAAGGACTGCCCAAAACGTTGTTAGATAGGTTTTACTAATGATTTGCTGCTTCAGTGTGTAGAATAATTGGCTTGGCATATATCGAACAGATATGGACTAGATAACATACCCGCCAAAGCGCTTTTATAAATTGGTTAACACTCCTCCTGGTCCTTTCACAAATCAGTTTGCACTTCTCATAATTTTTTTATAAATTGATGAATATACTCCTCCCAATTCTTTCATAAATTGAATAATCCACGGCTCGACAGATCTCGGGCACCAGGTCGCTCAGGCGCCTAGAAATCTGACCCTGGCGCCCCATATCGTTCACTTCAGATTTCGTAATTTGTTGTAAATACTGCAATTTCCGTTGAAAATTTTAGGTACTGCAGATAATACACCAGTAAAGGGGGAAAAAGAAAATAAAAAACGTTGGTGAGGTGTTTTAAAATACCCGCGAATAATTGTCAGGAGAGGTGGTGTTATTGAAGAAGTACCGAAAATGCGGTGACAGTAAAAATAAAACGCAACACGCGGATAGAGGACCGCGAAGAGATTGTAAAAATATTATTTTTATACTTACGATAGCATTCTGACAAAAAAGATGACATAGCGTATGTAGTACTACAGAGGGTGAGTCGAAAGTTTTGCAATATTTGGATCACTTTATGTCTTCATACGTACCTTTACAACGAAAGCTGACTGGCATTCAAAGTATAGGCCATCGTATTGCACCGTCTTTGGCCATCTATCTGCCAGTTCTTCGATTCCGTGGCGGTACCAGTTCTTGTCCTTCGAGGCGAAGAACTCGTTCACCCCAGCTGCCACCTCCTCCTGGTTGTTGAAGTGCCGCTTGCGAAGGAAGTGGGCCATGGACCGGAACAAGTAATAAATCGACGGGACAAGGTCCTGACCTGACTATATGCTATGTGTGGCATCAGTTCGATGCCCTCAAGTTCCTGAAGTTTTGCCCGGGTCGTTCGCGCGGTATGAGGCCGAGCGTTGTCCTGCTGTAGGAAGATCTCGTTTTCTGTTCACTAGTGCCGAGGACTTCTCCTCCAAAACGGCATACATCCCCTCCAGTTGTTCAGAATAGAGGTTGGCGTAGATGGTCCGACCGTCTGGAATAAATTCGTAATGGATTATCCCCTCGAAATTCCACCAGACCCAGAGCATCACCCTGTTCCCCTAGCGCCCACGTTTGGTAACAGGTTCAGGAAGCTGGCCCGGGCTCAACCACTGCCAGTGTGTGTCAGCATTACGGAAATATACCCACTTTTCATCGCACGTAACAATTCTCTTGATGAAACGTACATCGCGCGGGTTTTCTAGAAGTTTCGTGCACAATTCCACTCGGCGGTTTGCTTCAGCTGGCGTCAGTTCGTGAGGGACAATGCGGCAGCTCCTGTAGAACTAGCCGATGTCCTGAAGGTGACGAACCACGGTGTTGTGGGATATGCCCAGCTTGCCTGATGATCTCAGAGTGCCAGTTGTGGGATTTGCCTCTACGGCCTGGCGCGCGGCCTCTGAATCCACGGTTCGCGGCCTACCTGACCTTGGTTTATCGTCAAGGTTTCTGTCACCTGAGCGAAATTTCTTGAACCATCTGGTTGCGGTGCTGTGGTCCACGGAACCTTCCCTTTTCGCATGACAAATGTTTCGTGTTGATTGAGCAGCGTTATGAGGCCGAGTTCAAGCTCGTAAACAAAAGTTTCCGAATTAGCTGGTTGTGACTGCTCATCTTCTAGGTGTCCCAACCACAGACAGAACTACGACATGCTATGCTGTTCGCAGCCACTTTATATCCCTTTCGACTGACTGTAGTGTGCCACTTGAACTAGTTTAAATACGTGACATACCCGCCGCAGCACATGCGTTTATGCAAATATTGCAAAACTTTTGACTCACCCTATGTATTTATGCTCGCGGAAGCATACGTGCTGTGCGTAGCCCGCAGAGCAATTCCACGGCACATAACCATGTTGCGAATCGTATTAGTTACGTTAGTTTTTTTGTTTGTTTGTTTTTCTTTTCTTTTTTTCGCTATTCAGTTGAAACGCATGCAGAAAAGAAACAAATGCCATGGATTGTCCATAATTTCTACGAATTTTATAGGTCCAACTAATGAATTACGTAATGCTGCAAAAGCTGGGGATTTTAGTTCTTAATTTTCTTAGAAGTAACACAAAAGTACTTAAAAGTGACATTTACTTTTTTAGTAAGATGATCGTTCCTTTTAACATCTTTGGACTTCTGAGTCAGTCATCCTGTGAGTCACGGCTTTTCTGTCGGAAATTACGGTTCACGAAATTTCTTAACATTAAAGTGCGGATTATAGGACCATCTTTTTCCCCCGGATTTCATGGCCGGCGACACGTCGCCGCGGATTATGCGAAGGAAAAAAATGTTTTTCTCAGAATTTCACGATCTACGGGTTGTATGTTGCCGCGGATTTTATATCGGATTATTTTTTTTCAGGGCCTGTGGCTGATTTTAGGGGGGGAATTCTGAATTTTATGGTCTGTAGATTACGTGAAGCAAAATACGCGGTACTTTGAATTAATATGTACAAAATATGACTTCCGTGAATAGTGTTTTAATAAAAACGAAATCTAAAATTTTTATTTTTTGCGAGCAGGAACGGGAAGAGTGGGTAAAGAATATTACGAAACAAATTGGAGCTTTATTGTGCACTAAGTGGTTTGGGTAAAAAGAAAAAAGATGAAAACCAATATAGTTTATCACTTTGCGTTCCAGCATCATCACCACACGTTTTTGTTCATGCATTATTCTTTGAAATTTGAGTTCGTTTCACTTGGCTCCTAAAATGGAACATATTTGTCGAGCCGTGGAGTAACCCTTGTTCTTGCCTTCTTATGGATTGCTTAAACATATTCTTTTGTAAATTAGCATTTTTTTTAGTCCTTTTATGATTTAGCTAACACTTGCGTTTTTAGCACGTCTTTTGTAAAAAAAGTATGTGGGCACCATATCTCTGCAACCATTAGTCCGATTTGAAAAATTCTTTTTGCTTTGGGAAGCTTGAAACTGAGAGTGATGATCCTTCATTTCGTTGTTGTTGTTGTTGTTGTTGTTGTTGTTTTTGCAATGTACAATTTCGTCGCTAATGCAGATGATATCGAATTCAAAATATATTCTACTCCATATATTTGTTTCTAAACATCCGATTGAATTGGTTTTTACCTTTCAATTCTATTTATGTCGAAGAGTATTTTAGGTGTAGTCACTTTTTCAATTTAGGCATAGATTTTCCACTAGGGGGTAAAAGTAAATTGCGTTTTCCCCTATGTCTCTACTTCTAAAACACCTTCTGATGGGAAATCTTTTGCATATAATTTCTGATTTTTGGTAAAAAATGGTTTGGCTAAGTGCTAATTTCTGTTTCTGATGTATTTGCAGCAAAATCTGAGCTTCTAAAATCTCGATTGAAAAAATTCGTTCGTGGACCAATGCCACTCACGTCGATAAACGTTTTTGGAATATTTTCTTCTTAAAATATTGCATGGTTTCTCCGCCAGAGGGCGTAGTTGAATATCTTATTTTTGTCAATATCTCTACTTCTAAGATTACGATTTGAAAAATTCATTCTTTGTTGGATAGCGTTTCCAGTGCGAAATGTTTCTCATGTAATTTCAAAATTTCCGAAAATTCATAGACTTTCCGCTTAGGGAAGTTAAGGTAAATTGCCTTTTCCTTGAGATTTCTGTTTCTAAAACTCCGATTTGAAAAATTCTTTCTGTATTGCATACAGCTCCTGATGGGAAATGCTTTTCATATAATTTCTAATATTTGGTAAAGAATGGTTACGCCACCAGGGGACATAGGTATTAATTTCTGCTTCTGATATATTTGCAGTAAAATCGGAGCTCCTGAAAACTCGACTGAAAAAATTCTTTCCTGGACTGATATCGCTTACATCGAAAAACCTTTTGAGTATACGTTCTCCTTAAAATAATGCAAGTTTTCCCCTTCAGGGAGCGTAGATTCATATCTTATATTTGTCGATATCTTCGCTTCTACGAGTCCGATTTGAAAAATTCTTTCTTTGTTTAAGAGCGTTTCCACTGTGAAATGTTTCTCATATAATTTCGAATTTTCCTTAACGCACACGTCTTTAACCAGAGAGCGTAAGTTCACGATTCCGTTTACAGCAATATCTGCAGGATTAAAAACCCGATTGAAAATCCTATTTCTTCAATCCGATACTATTTGTCAGGTACTGTTTTCCATACCCGTTCCATTGCCTTTGAATAGCTTTGATAAATTTAATTCGCGTCAGAAAGGATTCAAAAGGCATGCTCATTACAATCGAAAATTTCAGTGTCATCATTCTTGTTCCATATTCAAATTGGTTAACACTTGTCCCCATCATTTTTTAAAGTTGATTGTTGTATTGGCTCTGTACAGTTTCTGGCACTTGATGCGCGTTATGACTAACACATTAAGCACAGAACAAACTTGCAAACATTTAAGTCTTTTATGAAATCAGAGTAATAAACAAAGACATAAAACTATTTTTTTTTGGCCCGAACTGGAAGGTTTAAATTAATCTCTGCGTGCAGTATTATTTCTGTTTATGTTAGTAAACTTGAACGGTTGTTGTAAGTTGCGTAACGTGTTATTGTTAATTATATTTGTTAAAGCAATTTAAATTTCTGTAGCACATCGAATTAAGCAAAACCTGCTTTTTCCTGCACACACGTATCTTATTTTCGCTGAGATATTTAATGAAACTGTTCGTGTCCAACATAGATTGAGCTATTACGAGCAAGTTAGTTTTCTTGGAGAACTTTACCGATCTTCATTAAGTTTTCCGGGCATGCACTCAATTGAGACACTTTGTGTGGCTGCGAACGAACTCCCTTTTTTTGTTTTTTGTCCTGAAGTGATGGAACCCATCATCCGTAGTATTAATTACCACTGCTGAAACAGAATGTGCATCCCCTTCGCGACCGCTGTCCACTTTTGGCACGGGAATCCGCATGGATGACCCGACAACAGCTGGAGGCTCTGAAGCATCTGAAATACTTTTCTACTTGTTCACGAAGTCCTTCGTGAGCTGAATTCTTTGAGTCTGTTGTGATGATTCTTTCTCCTCACAAATGGGACAAATAATCACTTGTGCATTTACTACTCGGAGTGTTTTCTTCAGTTGTTCCACCTCAGTCGCTGGGAATTTAACTGGGGCATTAATCGCAATATTTATTATCAGTGGAGGTAGAAAATGGACGTGCTTGGTTTTTGACTAAGGATCCTCATTTTCTGCTGTGTTCTATCACCTCTTACTTTACGTTTTCTACTTCATATTGTATAAGAAGGACTTTCATTTCATCTTTGGGCTTCCTCAACTCCGAGTTTCTTGCGTCTTTAAGTCCACTGCCATAGCCTATATGTTCTGTTCAGAAACAGGGTAAGCGTACTTAGAACCATCAGGTTGAAAGCAAACCGCATCTTATTTAGTCGGTTCTGGGTCACGGACCTTCAAGCTGTTGCCAGAGCGGTACAGATGTGGTATTTTTCTGGGGTTTAGCGACCACCGTGAGTGTCTAAGACTATAGACCGTATGCATATGACGTCACAGCAAGGTAAACCATCGTAGCAGACGCCCTGGTGATCAACTGGTGTATAAGCACTGCTTAGATTTGCATTGCGGAGCAGGGAAAATGGTGTTATGTGCTTTTGTTTAGATGAAGCAACCGAAGTGGGAGAGATAATCGAAGGAACACTGGAGAGTGTAGTTTACATTTTGTAACAGGTATGTTCATAAATTTACTGATGCATTATCTGAAAAACTCTATGAAGATCTTTAGACTAGAATTAACCTTTCTTATGCTTAAGATTATGCTGTTTTTTATCGTGAATGTATCCACTGTTGTAGGGGAGTGAATATCATATGAAACCTTCATATGTTGGGTTCCCAGGCCGATTTTGGAAAAATGATCTCATGATAACATTCACCAGTTTATTATTATTGTCATTATTATATATAAGGTACAGAGACTTAGTGCTACTCGGCAGAATTATTATTATTACAGCCTTACTTGTGTAAAGCTGAGGATTTTTACCTTACCTTAAGTTTCAGATTGGGCAATTTCTAAATTATTGAAAGGTAAACTTTTAAATTAAATAATTAGCCAAAGATGAAAGGACTGTTTTATGTTTATTAACTGTGTGAATATGCTGTTAGCACAGAAGTTGGTGGCTGTGCGGGAATGCAGAATTTCGATTTCCTTATTTCAAGCAAAAACATTCCCCTTCCTACAATATTGTTCAGGAAAATTGTGTATGGAATATCCTATGGGTCCCCATAATTGCCCAATAATTTTAATTTATAAGAATAAAGCTGTTTTTGGTCACCACATAACCCTCTTACGTAGCCCGTGCAATGCATCTTTGATCTCACTTGTACACCAGTTGTTCTGCAAAAAAGCAGCAGACGAAAAAGTGACGCGAACCGCGGTTTCGTGACGTCAATGCATACCGTCTATAAGCAGTCGCCCGTACTGGTTCCAGGGAAGGTAGAGAGCCAGCTCGGTACGACCTCCTCCCATTACTCATGAAGGACTGGGACAGGACCCAAATGAGATGAATAGCCTAAAGCTAGCGCCTCTCAGTTAACTAATTCTTGGGCAACGGGGAGGCCGATATGTAACTGTACCCGCGCATCTCCTCATTGGAAATTTCTGTTTCATTCATCGCTGTTAATTGTGCGATAACCCTGTTCCTGTGCGTGGCATGTGCAATTTCACCTCTGTCTGTTGTTTGTACTTTGTGTATGTGTTTCGACTGTTTTTGTCGTGAACTTTCTCATTTTCTTCTCTTCTACCGAAAACTCAAGGCGACTTAGGAACCCTGTGTCGCTGCTTAGACGATTACTATGATGTGGCAAGCGTACTGTCTTTTTTTAGCATGTCTTTTGTAAAAACAGATCGTGCTTATGTTATTGGTTTGTCCGTTCGTCTGTAGACACGATATCTCTGCAACTAATCCGATTTAAAAAATTATTTTTGCATAAGGAAGCTTGAAATGTGTGAATGATGATCCTTTATTTCATTTTTTATTTTACGATGCAAAGATTTGCCGCTAGAGGGCGCAAATGCAGATGATATCGAATTCAAAACACATTGTAATCCCTGTATTTAACTTCAAATCATCCAGTTCAAAAAATTCTTTTAATTTTTGATTCCATTCAAGTCGAAGATTATTTTAGGCACAGTCACTTTTCAAAGTTACGCATATATTCTCCGTTAGGAGGCGTAAAAGTAAATTGTTTTCTCCCAGATATTTCAGCTTCTAAAACTCCGATTTCAAAAATGTTTCCTTCAGCCGATACAGCTCGTGATGGGAAATATTTTGCATAGAATTCCTAATTTTTCGTATAAAATGGTTTGGCCACTAGGGGGCGTAAGCGTTGATTTCTTCTTCTAATGTATTTGCAGCAAAATCTGAGCTTCTAAAATCTCGAATGAAAATAATTCTTTTGTGGACCCATACTACTCACGTAGACAGACCTTTCCGGAATATTTTCTTCTTAAAATAATGTATGGTTTCTGCGCCAGGGGGCGTAGATGTATATTTTGTTTCTATCAATATCTCTGCTTCTAATGATCCGATTTGAAAAAATTCTTCTTTGTTGAACAGATTTTCTGGCGCGACATGTTTCTAATATAATTTCAAATTTTTTAAAATAATTTATTGATTTTCCACTAGCGGGAATAAAGGTAAATTGCGCTTTCTCCGATATATTTGCTTCTAAAATTCCGATTTGAAAAATTCTTTCAGCACCGGATACAACTCCTGCTGGGAAATTTTTTTATTGTAATTTCTAATTTTTTATAAAATATAGTTTGGCCAACGTTAAATTTCTGCTTCGTAGGTATTTACAGCACAATCTCAGCTTCTAAAAGCCCGATTAAAAAAATTCTTTCCTGGACCGATGCACCTGTCGATAAACATTTGAGAATATTTTCATCTTAAAATAATGCATGGTTTTTCCACCAGAGGGCGTAGATATCTATCTTATTTCTGTCAATATCTCTTCCTCTAAAAGTCGGATTTGAAAAACTCCTTCTTTGTTAGATACCGTATCTGGTCTAAAATGTTTCTCATATAAGTTCAAAATTTTCAAGTAATGCCTAGACTTTCCGCTAGGGGACGTAAAGGTAAATTGCGGTTTCCTCAATATCTCTGCTTTTAAAACTCCGATTTGAAAAATTCTTTCTGCACCTGATACAGTTCCTGATAGGAAATTCTCAGCATATAATTTCAAATATTTGATAAAGAATGGCTTGGCCACCAGGAAACGTAAGAGTTAATTTCTGCGTCTGATGCATTTACAGGAAAATCTGAGCTCCTGAAAACTCGATTGAAACAATTATTTCATGGTTCGATACCGCTCACATCGAAAAACCTTATGAAAATATTTTCTTTTTAAAATAGTGCATGTTTTTCCGCGGGGGGGGGCGTAGATGCATATCTTATATTTGTCGATATCTCTGCTTCTAGGAGCCCGATTTGACAAAATCTTTCTTTGTTAGAGAGCGTTTCCGCTGGGAAATGTTTCTCATATAAATTCAAATTTTTCTTAAAGCACAAGTCTGCCACCAGAGGGCGTAAGTTGACATTTCGGTTTACAGCAACATCTTCTGGATTAAAACCCCGATTGAAGTTTTTTTCTTTTCTCAGATACTATTGTTTTCCATACCGGTTCCATTGATTTTGAATAGCTTTGGTAAATTTAATTCGCATCAGAACGGATTCAAAAGACGCGCTCATTACACCCGAAAATTCGGTGTCGTCTTTCTTGTTTTATGCTGATTTGGTGTCTTTCAGTTGTGTAGATTATCGGTTTTGTGTTGTCCCTTTACTCCGTTTCATGGCGTGTTCATGTATCTGTTGTGTTTGTGCTATTTTGTCATGTTTTGTTGTTACGTTTTTGTTTCTGTTTTCTTGATTAACTTTTTGAAATGCTTGGAGTTTTCTGGCCCACTGCTGTCTTGGCACCACTAAGCCATCAACGAGCCGTACGTCACACATACACTTCGCCATTTCAAGTACACATTGTGCGTCTAAAAACATCCAGCACTGAATTTCTGTGGGAAGTACAGGAAACACCATCTGCCGGGCTACGTTGAAACTATTTAGCCTCAAGCATTGTGTATCACGTGAGAAAGTTTCTGCCGTGTCCGTTTGGCCAAGACCGTCTAGCAAACACAAGGCCATGACATTAGATTTAGTTTCCTGTTTTAGTGACGTCACGCGGAAACCAAGGATTCCGATTGGTTTCCAACGCTGTTGTGTATGACGTCAAGCTCGACACCGACGTATCAGGCTGTGTGACATGAAAGTGACGTCACAAACGAAGGGAACTCATCTCTCTAATGACATGTCCTTCGGCCTTGATTTGACAGATGCTGTGGTACCTGTTCAAACCGAATGCTGTATTATAATTAAATGTCAGAACGTTACGACGGAGCAAAGAGCCATGATAACGTTTTATCTTTTATTGGGTGAAAGTGGTACAGAAATGCATGAAATGTTATGAAAATGCGTACAACAATGCCTGCTTGTCGCGTTCAACATCATTCGAGTGGTTCAAAAGTTTGGAGGAAGGTCGAAAATCCTTGCAAGTCGACAAAAAGAGTGGACGCCCATCAACCAGTTAAAACGACAATACAATGGAAGAAGTTTGTCGATTTTTCGCACAGCGCTGTCCCTTAACTTTGAAGACGTTCGGTGCTGACCTTAACATTAGCAAAGATACTATACGAACAATTTTCACGAGGATTTGTTCAAGGAAAAAGTGTGTGCAAAGTTTATTCTGTGTTTTCTAACGCCGAATGGAAAACTAATGCCATTAATTCCTGTAGCAATTTCATTGAACTCGTTGATGAAGACGAAGCTATGCTGAATAAATTTGTCACGGGAGACAAAACGTGGTGCTTGTTTAAGTTTCCGAGACAAAAAGATAAATTTCCGTGTGGTTGACCCCTAAAACTTCCAAGCCGAGCAAAGGTCGCATGGAAAAGTCACGTGTGAAAATCTTGCTGATCATTCCTTTTATCTATACTAAGAGTGTGATTCATCACGAATGTGACCCAGAATGACAAACAATCAACAGCTTTATTTGATACAATGGAACAGTTGCTTAAATAAGTTCAATGCACGACCGAAATTTCACAGGAAGAAAGATTGGTTTGTCTTTACGATAATGCACCCTGTTACATCTCCTACTATCCAGATTTGGCACCAGCACACATCTTCTGTAGGCTTATGTGAATGTGCAAATTAACGCAGTTCATTCCGAGGCGTTCCAGAAAAACTTCGGGTATTGGAATGAGCGCTAAACTTTTAAAACTTGTCCAGTGCATATCTGGGATTTTTTATTGTCATAGTCCAGGAACGTTTTACACGCAGCGTGTAAGTCAATCCATATCATGCCAGTCGTAGTTCTTTTGTGCGTGGAAGAAGGCATATAAATATTAGGACACACTTCGTAGTTTACTAAATAAGCAATGTTTGTTCATATAAAATGATCCATATGTAACTGACATTAGAACTTAAGTTTCCTAATTATGCTCATTTTTTTCTTTCCAGCCACGAAACAAAAACATCATCCTGGCTACCTCCGGTGGAATCATGGGACTCGGGAGGAACTGGACTGCCATATGGTTGGGAGGCTGCTTTCGACAGAGATGGAAAGACCTATTTTATAAAGTATGTGTGCTCGACAATGTCTTTAATATAATGTATAACGTTTCGGAGATTATGGTGACTATTTGTTTCAAACCACTGCGCTATGTTAATTTCTCTACCACAAGAGAATACTTCTCAGCTTTTTCAAACTCAGATTTCTTTCAACTTTGCGATTTCTTAATTGTTTGTTTCTTTCGGGAGTGTTTAGATCCTTATAAGCATTTGAAGGGTAGTCAAATACATGTTACATTCAGATGGATGCCAAATTAATCATGCAAGTAGACATATCTCAGGAAATTTGAAAATTATATCATCCTCGAATGGGAATCGAACCCGTGTCTCCTGATTTACGTTCGAGTATGTTATCGTTACAACACCCTTCAAGAAGTTTCTTGTTCTGAGTGATGTAACGATAGCATACTGGAGCCTACATCGGGAGATGTGAGTTCGATTCCCGATCCAAGACGAAGTCATTTTCAAGTTTTCTGATGTACGTCTCAAGTTTTCTGAGGTATGTATTTGAAGGGTATTTGGAAATACACTATATTGACAAAAGTCACCGGACACCTAGAAGAGAAATACAACATAGCATTTATTGACACAGATTAGTACGGAGTCGGTCCACCTTTGGCCTTAATGCATGCACTGGACCTTAGAGACATGCTTTCGACAAGGTTTTGAAACACAGTGATATGTATGCGCTCCCATTCAGTACATAATGCTGCCGCTAACTGTTGCTTAGTAATACAGCTTGGTACCAAACTTCTTATGCGGCGCTCTAATTCATCCCATAGGTGCTCTATGGGATTAAGATCAGGGCTCTGTCCTGCTGTTACCAACAAGACTCGGTTCTATAAAATTGCCACAGAGTTGGTAGGGCATAATTGTCCAGTATATCGACGTAGACGTGCTGGTTAACAGGTTTGTCCACGGTAACCAATGGGCCAGAACCATACCACGAAAACCACCCCCACACGAGTACACTGCCAGCTCCAAACTTGACCGTAGGTTCAGTACACTGTGGTAAATAGCACTCCCCGGCTGACGCCATACCCACACACGGCCATCAGACTGATGGATCGTGAATCTGGATTCATCAGTCCATAGGACCCGTTTCCATTGACCTACGGTCCACAATAAATGTTCTTCAAACCATGCTAAACGACGAGTAGCATTTTGAGTGCAGATGAAAGACTTATGAGCATCCACACGACCACTGTAACCCATGGAATGAAGTTCTCTGCGAATGGTACGTGTACATACTGAGGTTCTAACGCTTTTATTCATCTGTACACTGAGCTCTTGTGCAGTACTCCGTCGATTAGCTGTAACGACTCTCCTGAGGCTTCGACGTCCTCTATCACTGATTTTCTTTGGACTGCCGGTACGTTTTGCTGCTTCAGTCACGCCATCTGTCTTCCACTCATTCAGTGCATCCAAAAGAGTTGACTTGGGTATTTTAAACACCTCTTGGTTTCTCTTATGGACCACCCACTTATATAACACCCAGCAATCTTTCCTTTCTCAAAATCAGTTCTCTCCCGCGCGACATTTTCACTCAGCCTCACAGTGCAATATGATCGCTGTCAGCTGCAGGCTTGTTTTTATACCGTTTACAGCTGTACCTAGCATCTTAACAATGCAGAGGATCCGTTCATTTGCTTTTGAAGGTGTGTCCGGTGACTTTTGTCAATATAGTGTATGTTTGAAAAAATAACATATCACAAAGGTACGATCCATGTACTTCTACAGTACTGTAAACGAAATGAACGCAGTAGAAAAGTGTCAATAAAGACATCTGAAGCAAAGATGTTTATAGTGTCTAAATACGTTAAAATATTTGGCGAACCGCAGCACTGATCTTTGGCTTTTTCTCTAAATAACTGCAGCTTTTAGTTCCTCGAATCCTACTTTACGTATGTTAGGTCGATGATAACTCATTTGTATATAGTATAGGTGGCCAACTGTGTGCTTCGATAGCTACGCTTAAGAAATCTGAGTGTTCTGGAGCCGAACTTGAAAACATCTTGGTGATGAATCGTGGTTTCAGTTACCAAATGCATTTTGTTTCCATTTTTGGGATCGATCAAGCAATTCCTAACAGAAAAGGACAAATCGTCCCATCAACTAGAGGACGTTAAATGATTTAGAGACCGCATTTTTCCCTTGAAGTTGCAGCTGAGCTATAGAATTTTGGAAGTACTTTCCGTAAATAAAATATACTAAAGCCAAACAATGTGCTCTGAAATTTATTTTCATTTTCGATACAACATATCCTCGTTAACCACTGTTCTCGAAGCAGAAAAAGCAATAAAACACAGCACCACTTCTGTTCAGACCGATGGACACCTTACGTAACTTCTACGAACATTGTATAACTATACGAGTCTAGTGGCTCAAATTTAATAAGCTGTCCTCTGTGATGGGTATTCGCAAAGCATCTGGCATGAAAAGTACGTGAAGTGGCCTTATTTTAACTGACATACATGATGGGGATAATTTTGGCTGCTAGCGTCTCGTTTTCTTAATAATTTATTTTTCAAACAACTGTAAAGTTATTTTATTATCAACAATTTTCTTAATAAAATAGTATGTATTTCTTAAACTGAATGCGTTTTTTGATCATTTTTAATTTTGACACCTTTATTACACTGGCGTGCAAAAATTAAGGACAAGACGATTTTTCGAATGTAACGTCGTGCAGAAGTGCTCCACGTCGACTCAAATCATACCATAAGATCCCCAAGATGTAAGAATATTGGACAAGTGAGCAAAACCATCCAAGCAAGGAATTCAAAGGATACAAAGGCACTTTATTGAAAAGTTAGCTTCGAGCACAACTGGACAGAAGACAAAAACGTCCATGTGACAAGCGGCTGCCAAGAAAAATCCAGTCGTTAGTAGGGGATATAATCACCTCTGACTACGTTGCAGGATTTACAACGTCTGTCTATGCTGAGGACGAAGTTGTCAAGGAGCTGTCAAGGCATCGCGGCCCATTTCTCTTGTAGCGCCAATCGCCGCTGCGGAATCGTTGCTGGCGGCTGATGACGTGCTGCCAAGCGTCTCCCGAGAAGGTCCCACACGTGTTCGATTGGATTTAGGCCCGGGGACCTTTCGGGCCAATCCATGCGTTGAATATCTTCACTCTCCAACAACTCCGCGACAGACACTGTACGATGAGGTGTAGCATTGTCGTCCATGAAAGAACTCAGGACTCACAGCACCTCTAAACAGACGCACGTGAGGCAGGGGAACCTCGGTACAATAGCGGACACAAGTGACTGAACCTCCTTGGAAGATGTGAAGGTCAGTACGGCTACCAAGCATGATGCCGTCCCAAGGTCTGTTGGTAAATAGCCTTCCCCGGCTGACGCCATACCACACACGGCTATCAGACTGATGGATCGTGTATCTGGATTCATCAGTTCATAGGACCCGTTTCCATTGATCTATGGTCCACGATAAATGTTCTTTACGCCATACTAAACAACGAGTGGCATTCCGAGTGGAGATGAAAGGCTTATTTATGAGCAGCCGCACGACCACGGTAACCCGTGGAATGAAGTTCTCTGCTTATGGTACGTGTACATACCGAGGCTCCAGCATTTTTAATTACCTGTACACTGAGGTCTTGTGCAGTACTCCGTTTATCAGCTGTAACGACTCTCCTGAAACTTCGACGTCCTCTATGACTGATTTTCTTTGGTCTGCTGGTACGTTTTGTTGCTTCAGGCCCGCCATGTGTCTTCCACTTATTCAGTACATCCACAACAGTTGACTTGGGTTTGTTTAAACGCCTCTCGGTTTCTCTTATGGACAACCAACTAACATAACACCCAACAATGTTTCCTTTCTCAAAGTGAGTTCTGTCATGCTGCGACATTTTCACTCAAACTCACAGTGTGATATGATCGCGGTCAGCTGCAGGCTTGTTTTTATACCGTTTGCAGCTGTATCGCGCATCTTAACAACGCAGCTGATCCGTTCATTTGTTTTTGAAGGGGTGTCCGGTGACTTTTGTCAATATAGTGTATATCGCCACCACCCGTTGAAAAAAGAGGGGACACGGAATCGCAGTTTTCGGGTCCTCCACAAACCGTGCTTAAAGGAACTCTCTGTAGAAGAATCAATTCTCTCTAATTCCAGATGATGTGTGCTAAACATATCACACTTTTTTTCGAAGCGAAGAAGGAATTCTCATTAATTCCATAGAATGTGAGGAAGGAAGATAACACCATTTTGGAAGAACTTAACGCCAGTAGATCTATTTCTACGTTCGTCCGCCAATGTGAAACCCAAATTTGCCGATGACGGAAGACTTTAACTCCACATCCTTTTGCTCCGGAGTCGAGTGCTTTCCCAATTAATCTACGCCTTCAAAGCTTATTACTGCTACTTGCCGTCTTGACGTGTGCGTCACCTCATGTCACAGAGTTAAAAAGATAACTCTGTCAAAACATACAAAATGAAGACATTTTCTTCCACATGTGGGTGTGATTTATCAGTCTCAGACTGGAGTTCGCAACCTTTGAAGATGCAAAATAATTAGTTTCCTTTGTCGTCATTTTTCGTTTTATTATCTGTTCATTGTATCGTTACAGCCATGTGAATAAGACGACAACCAGTGAAGATCCTAGGAAAGACAATGAGGAAGAACCGCCGCTGCCAAGAGAAGTTGAACTCCTCAGAGACCCTCAGAAGGGATTCGGGTTCGTAGCTGGAAGTGAAAAACCTGTAATTGTTAGATTCGTAACGGAAGGTGAGTTATAATCACGTGAATACATTTCTGATCAATTTCCAGTATATTTTTCTTTCTCTTAATTTATTTTTCTCAATCAGTGACGCGTACAAGTTTAATTGTGTAAGCATGGTTTTCTCTTGCAACGTTTTGAATGCCTGCTGAACTGGATTTCAGTTCAGCAGGCATTAAAAGGATTTAACAAACAAATGAGCAAAAAGGGACAGATTATATCATGGAAGTGTGAGAAAGAATTAAACTCTTAAGATGAAAACGCCAATCACTCGTCACTCTCGTTCTAATTCGTAACACATGTAAGAGTCTGGTTGCTGTTGCAACGTGTTATTATTCCGATGTCCTTATTTTTTAGGAGGAACTACGGACCGTCATGCGCAACTCTTGGCGTTAGGCACTCGTCCCCAAATCGGAACCACTGGTTCCAGGGAAAGGATAGATCTAGTGCTATCAGACAATGCCTCATGCGGGGCCAGAATCCGTGCCCATCTCTGACGAATGGTCAGAAGCTAGCACGTCTGGCCGATCGTCTACCGGGACCTCCCAATATCCTTAGAGCTGAATACTGCTATAAGCATGAAATACCCAAACATTTTAGGATTATCTTGGATGGTAGGGAACCAGCAGTGCGATGCATCAGCGTGTATTCCTACATCCGCATCTCAAAGGTATGTTCCTATTTCCGAAGCATATATCATAGCAACATTAAGTTCAAAACAAGTGTCTCATTTCATTTATTATTTATGCTGTTACAGATTCATGATTTATTGTTACATCATTATTTATCTACCTTTGTAATAAGAGCAACGAAGCTCCGTGAAAAGTCCTCACAGAGTCCTGACGTGGCCCCGAGATCCCTAAGTAAAATCAGCAATCCAAGACATCAGTGAAATTAGATTACTATTGGTATAACATGAAATCTCCGCGGCGCTACAATTAGAGATCACTCTTGCCCTCCAACTTTCCGATTACTCCCCTTCCCATCTCTTTTTTATTATTATTTTTTTTTGTATTTTTTTGTAGTTAGTTTAATATATATGCTTTAGGGTTTTTTTTATATAAGTTATAGTTATTGATTTCTGTTAGTTCTCTAGGTAATGAATTCCAAAATCTTGGTTCACAGTAATGTAGACTTTGTTTTATGGTTATAGTTTTAGGTAAAACTGGTATTAGTATATGCTGATTTCTAGTATCATATTGATGTGTTTTAAGTAGTTATTTTTATTAGATCATGTTCTATGTTATTTTTTATTCTTTTGTACATAGTTTTCCCTAAGTTGAAATTGTATAATTGCTTATCAGTCATTATATTATATATATATTAGGGACAACTCTTGTAAATTCATGAATGCCGTCCCGGTGGCGCAGTGGTCTAAGCGCTGGCTTATGACCATTCGTCCGAGAAGGATCCGGGTTCGAATCCCGTCAGGCATGGATGTTGTGTTTGTCTTACGGCACTGGTGTTTTCCCTTCCCTGGAACCAGTGACCCTAAGTTAGGGATGGGCGACTGCTTATAGCCCACTGAGTTGCTCATGGTAGTCGTTAAACCTCCAATCAAAAAAAAAAAAAGTCCATGAATACCCAACCGCATGTAATTATTACTGTTAAAGTTGTATTTTAAATCTATTAGTTTAATAAATTTATTTTGAAGTATTTGAAGTTGTTTAATATTGGATTGAGTTGTTTGACCCCATGTTAATATGCGATAATTAAGATGTGTATGAATTAAGGTAAAATATAATAATTTTAATGTTTTAACCGTAAGATTTATTAAAACATGGCTCACAATTCCTATATTTTTGATATTTTACGCAGAAGATTTTCTATGTGTTTATTCAATTTTAAATCATTATTGAGTGTAATTCTAAGGTAAGTAAAGTTACTTACTATTTCAATTGATTTGGTATCCAATAATAATGGTATATTTTTTTATCTTGTTTTGTTTTCTGTCTGGATAAAGTCTTATCTGTATTTAGTACCGGTTCATTAGCTCCCATCCACTCCGTGTATTTCTGTAATTCTACATTTCCTCGTAAAATTATTCAATTTGACTCAGTTCCACTAAATAACAAAACGGTATCATCTGCATAAAGGATAATATTAGATTTAGCGTCTATATTAAAAATATCATTTATGTACATATTAAACAGCAGTGGTCCAAATATTGATCCCTGTGGCACCCCTTTTCTACTTTTTCCGTTGGTGAATAATAATTCTCCAATTGAGTAAATTGATTTCTGTTTAATAAATAGTTTTTGAATAGTGTATGTGCTGTACCCCTAATACCGATATTTCGTAATTTGTTTAATAGTATGTCATGATTTAGTGTATCAAAAGCTTTTGCAAAATCTGAAAAGAGGGCAAGAGTTATTTTTTTGTCTTCAAATTGTTTTTGGATAACATCCTGAATATGAAAAAATGCAAGCTCTGTTGATTTGTTTGGTTGAAATCCAAATTGATTTTCATTTACAATATGATATTTCTGTAGGTACGGTAACAATTTATTGTTCATTAATTTTTCAAGTAATTTTGCAAAAATTAATATTTTATATATTGGGCGATAGTTATTTTCATCATTATGTAATCCTGATTTATGCTTTGGGGTAATTTTTGTAATTTTTGATTCATCCGGAAAAATTCCTGTATGAAAGACTGAGTTGTATATTCGGAGTAAAGGTTCAGAAATCACATCTGCTACATATTTAATTCTTAGTGGATTAATATCATCGTAACCTGTACCTGATGTCAATTTTATATTTTTTAATTCCACCAGTAATTCATCTTCTGTAATATCTGTAAAGTTAAAATTATTATGGCGGTATGATTTTTGCAAGTAATCTGAGTAGTGAGTATTAACCGATTTTAATTTTTGTTTGGTTATCAATGGTATTGTTGTAAAATGATGATTCATATGTGTTACAATATCCTTTTTCTTTCTATCTTATACGTATTATTCGTAGTAGTCAGGAAAGATGGTACGATAGTTTTGCACAAATAAGGAAGATAGCTGTCTAAGCACGAACACTTTAGATCACACCAATTGCAACACTCAGATGAAGATAAGACGTATCACCGGTATCCAAAGTATACACAGTTAAAAAATTATAAACTCGAGTTTTGGTGCCTGATGATGAACCTATAGGTTGTGGGTTCGAAAGATCTCGCAAGTTTTTAACATTAAACCTTTTAAATCTCAATGGAATGAGTTTTTCGTGTCATCATAATTTTTTAACTGTGTATACTTTGGATACCGGTGATACGTCTTATCTTCATCTGAGTGTTGCAATTGGTGTGATCTAAAGTGTTCGTGCTTAGACAGCTATCTTCCTTATTTGTGTATCAATTAGCACGATAGTGTCTTCATCATATTTACGATAGTTTTGGGTGTATTACCTAGTAACTGATTAAGGTGTTTCCAGGTTTGTTTAGGTGAATTTGGCGAAAATATATTGGTGTAATAATCTCTTTTGGTTGATCTCATTTCAGAATTCGATTTGTTTCTATATTTGCTTAAAATTATTGAAATCTAATTGTTGTCTTGTTTTAAAAAATTTGGAAAATAACTTATTCCTTTTTTTAATTTTATTCAGTAATGTGTTAGTGTGGCGTTGAATGTGCATGGATTGATGATTCAACTTTAGGTCTTGATAGTGAATCCTAATAATCACAAGATCTCGATTTCCCTACCAATAGCAAAAAATGAAAACATTTGTCTGGTCTATCTGTCTTCCAATATAAAGATTTAAGTTACTACCATATGCCGTATCCCAATGTTCTCATATGTTTTGTAGCAGAACCAAGACTGGACTTGAGAATGTCGCTAACAATATTACTTCACACTTGTGACTAGTCAGGGCACATAAGCATTGATGTACTGTCATAACAATATTACTTCACACTGTCATAACAATATTACTTCACACTTGTGACTAGTCAGGGCACATAAGCATTGATGTACTGTCATAGAAATATTAATTCACACTGTCATAACAATATTATTTCACACTTGTGACTAGTCAGGGCACATTAGCATTGATGTACTGTCATAAAAATATTACTTCACACTGTCATAACAATATTACTTCACACTTGTGACTAGTCAGGGCACATAAGCATTGATGTACTGTCATAAAAATATTACTTCACACTGTCATAACAATATTACTTCACACTTGTGACTAGTCAGGGCACATAAGCATTGATGTCCTGTCATAACAATATTACTTCACACTTGTGACTAGTCAGGGCACATAAGCATTGATGTACTGTCATAAAAATATTACTTCACACTGTCATAACAATATTACTTCACACTTGTGACTAGTCAGAGCACATAAGCATTGATGTACTGTCATAAAAATATTACTTCACACTGTCATAACAATATTACTTCACACTTGTGACTAGTCAGAGCACATAAGCATTGATGTACTGTCATAAAAATATTACTTCACACTGTCATAACAATATTACTTCACACTGTCATAACAATATTACTTCACACTTGTGACTAGTCAGAGCACATAAGCATTGATGTCCTGTCATAACAATATTACTTCACACTTGTGACTAGTCAGGGCACATAAGCATTGATGTACTGTCATAAAAATATTACTTCACACTGTCATAACAATATTACTTCACACTTGTGACTAGTCAGGGCACATAAGCATTGATGTACTGTCATAAAAATATTACTTCACACTGTCATAACAATATTACTTCACACTTGTGACTAGTCAGAGCACATAAGCATTGATGTACTGTCATAAAAATATTGCTTCACACTGTCATAACAATATTACTTCACACTTGTGACTAGTCAGAGCACATAAGCATTGATGTACTGTCATAAAAATATTACTTCACACTGTCATAACAATATTACTTCACACTTGTGACTAGTCAGAGCACATAAGCATTGATGTACTGTCATAAAAATATTACTTCACACTGTCATAACAATATTACTTCACACTTGTGACTAGTCAGGGCACATAAGCATTGATGTACTGTCATAAAAATATTACTTCACACTGTCATAACAATATTACTTCACACTTGTGACTAGTCAGGGCACATAAGCATTGATGTCCTGTCATAACAATATTACTTCACACTTGTGACTAGTCAGGGCACATAAGCATTGATGTACTGTCATAAAAATATTACTTCACACTGTCATAACAATATTACTTCACACTTGTGACTAGTTAGAGCACATAAGCATTGATGTACTGTCATAAAAATATTACTTCACACTGTCATAACAATATTACTTCACACTTGTGACTAGTCAGGGCACATAAGCATTGATGTCCTGTCATAACAATATTACTTCACACTTGTGACTAGTCAGGGCACATAAGCATTGATGTACTGTCATAAAAATATTACTTCACACTGTCATAACAATATTACTTCACACTTGTGACTAGTCAGGGCACATAAGCATTGATGTCCTGTCATAACAATATTACTTCACACTTGTGACTAGTCAGGGCACATAAGCATTGATGTACTGTCATAAAAATATTACTTCACACTGTCATAACAATATTACTTCACACTTGTGACTAGTCAGAGCACATAAGCATTGATGTACTGTCATAAAAATATTACTTCACACTGTCATAACAATATTACTTCACACTTGTGACTAGTCAGAGCACATAAGCATTGATGTACTGTCATAAAAATATTACTTCACACTGTCATAACAATATTACTTCACACTGTTATAACAATATTACTTCACACTTGTGACTAGTCAGAGCACATAAGCATTGATGTCCTGTCATAACAATATTACTTCACACTTGTGACTAGTCAGGGCACATAAGCATTGATGTACTGTCATAAAAATATTACTTCACACTGTCATAACAACATTACTTCACACTTGTGACTAGTCAGGGCACATAAGCATTGATGTCCTGTCATAACAATATTACTTCACACTTGTGACTAGTCAGGGCACATAAGCATTGATGTACTGTCATAAAAATATTACTTCACACTGTCATAACAATATTACTTCACACTTGTGACTGGTCAGAGCACATAAGCATTGATGTACTGTCATAAAAATATTACTTCACACTGTCATAACAATATTACTTCACACTTGTGACTAGTCAGAGCACATAAGCATTGATGTACTGTCATAAAAATATTACTTCACACTGTCATAACAATATTACTTCACACTTGTGACTAGTCAGGGCACATAAGCATTGATGTACTGTCATAAAAATATTACTTCACACTGTCATAACAATATTACTTCACACTTGTGACTAGTCAGGGCACATAAGCATTGATGTCCTGTCATAACAATATTACTTCACACTTGTGACTAGTCAGGGCACATAAGCATTGATGTACTGTCATAAAAATATTACTTCACACTGTCATAACAATATTACTTCACACTTGTGACTAGTCAGAGCACATAAGCATTGATGTACTGTCATAAAAATATTACTTCACACTGTCATAACAATATTACTTCACACTTGTGACTAGTCAGAGCACATAAGCATTGATGTACTGTCATAAAAATATTACTTCACACTGTCATAACAATATTACTTCACACTTGTGACTAGTCAGGGCACATAAGCATTGATGTACTGTCATAAAAATATTACTTCACACTGTCATAACAATATTACTTCACACTTGTGACTAGTCAGGGCACATAAGCATTGATGTACTGTCATAAAAATATTACTTCACACTGTCATAACAATATTACTTCACACTTGTGACTAGTCAGGGCACATAAGCATTGATGTACTGTCATAAAAATATTACTTCACACTGTCATAACAATATTACTTCACACTTGTGACTAGTTAGAGCACATAAGCATTGATGTACTGTCATAAAAATATTACTTCACACTGTCATAACAATATTACTTCACACTTGTGACTAGTCAGGGCACATAAGCATTGATGTACTGTCATAAAAATATTACTTCACACTGTCATAACAATATTACTTCACACTTGTGACTAGTCAGGGCACATAAGCATTGATGTACTGTCATAAAAATATTACTTCACACTGTCATAACAATATTACTTCACACTTGTGACTAGTCAGGGCACATAAGCATTGATGTACTGTCATAAAAATATTACTTCACACTGTCATAACAATATTACTTCACACTTGTGACTAGTCAGGGCACATAAGCATTGATGTACTGTCATAAAAATATTACTTCACACTGTCATAACAATATTACTTCACACTTGTGACTAGTTAGAGCACATAAGCATTGATGTACTGTCATAAAAATATTACTTCACACTGTCATAACAATATTACTTCACACTTGTGACTAGTCAGAGCACATAAGCATTGATGTACTGTCATAAAAATATTACTTCACACTGTCATAACAATATTACTTCACACTTGTGACTAGTCAGGGCACATAAGCATTGATGTACTGTCATAAAAATTAGGTTTCCAAATGTATTGGAATAACCAAGAACTGCAATGATCAAGATACTACCTTTTTTGATAAGCTGTAGAATCAATTGCCTATATCCTGCACCATAGCATTTAGTTTGTATGGAAAGAGTTCTACGAATCTCCCTGATTTTTTAAGCAAATTTTTCTCTCAGTGTAGTTCATATACAATTGCATTTGCAACAAGTCTGATTGAAAAAAATTCTTCTTGCACTGGACATCAGTTCTTGACCACCAGAAACCTGGTATTTTAACCTTGTATTATAATTTTCATTTAACAGTGCCAAATAAAAGGCTTCGGTAGTCATGAAACGTTTGTTTTCGTCGAACCACTTCCAGTTAACTTCGATAACGGTAGCGCAGTCTGTTACCAATTAACTTCGATAACTTTAACCATAGACGAAACATTTCGCTAGATGTGGTATTTCTTTCTCGAGCTCTCATTGTATGTCTGTCCGGCTTTGAATAAACATCCACTCTCGCTGAAATTTTTAAGATTGGATTTAAAACAAAAGTTCATATTTTATTTGTTTAATGTTATTGCTTTTTTATGCGGAGAAGCGATGGTTCGAGCATATTGACGATTTGCCAACAGACCTTAGTAAATATTCTATATCCAATGTTTCGCTTACCATCAAAACATTTTTGCCTTCTGAGGTTTCGTAGATCAGCAAGTTTCTTTTTCGTTACCTTGACATTTCGCACTTCAACCGTGCTAGTATGGCTTCGGATTGTGCATGAGCATCAACTTCTCAGACATCCAGTTCTTCCTACACAAAGTGTCTACATGACTTCTGGGAATTATAGGGCTGAATAGCAAATGATTCGTCAGATAAGTTTTCTTGCAGCTCAGCACTCTTTTGGCGTTAAACCATAGCAGAATGTTTTCTTCACAACTGAATTAAAACAAGCATCAAACGTTTTTTTCTTTCTTTCTTTCTTTCTTGTGCGTGCGTATGTGTATGTTTTCATCACATTCATTGCTTTATCTCGCATTACTTGCTGGTTCACGTTGCTCTCGGATAAATGGTCATGGCTTATGTTCATTTTGAATTTCATTTTAGTTAAAAAAGTCAAGGATGGGACCAAACATTTTACTAAGAGTTCGCCAATTTCGTAAGTAAAAAAAATCTTAAATTTTGGATTTTCGAAGATATGAGAATGTTGACTAATTTTTTAAAGGTTCAAGTATTTGAGTGGTTCTGGAGTTCTGCGCCCCTTTAGCGGTATATGGGAAAAAACAGATTTATGTTTCCAGACAACCTGATTTTAATTTTTAATTTTATTTTCCTATAAACTAATAAATAAGAAAAAACTAGCTGTGCACGACATAACTTACGCCTATATAACAGCGTTAAAAGTTAATTAAGTGTTCAATAGCACGTTTCATTTCGCAATTGAGATTTATTTCTGTTAATAGGAAGTTTTCAATTTTTAGTTCCTATTCGGACACTCTCTTAAGGGAACCAAAGTATTTAACTCTTGATAAAAGAGCTGCCCACATAAATGGCACAGAGAATTTCGTTGTGACAAGGAATCTTGCGAAGGTACAGATCGTTCGTACCATTCTTCACACATCCGTGGAAACCATCACCCGCGTGAATGACCTCGCGATTCTGTTAAGATACGGGACCCGTAAAATTCGAAAACCAAAAAACATGTGTTCTGGCTGAGATTAAAAGATGAAACTGAGGCAGTGGATGGCAGCTTTGTTCCTTAACGTAAAGAATAATGATTGTATAAGGCTATCACGTTTCCATAGCAGCATAAGCTGCTGTGTTGCCTACGAGCGTAATGTTTAGCGCAGAGAGCTTGTGTGTGTCTTACGCTATTGTTGCCTGCATCTCATTCTGTATATATTTTTAAAGCGATTTTTCTCTTGAATAGTTTGTAACCATAATTCGATTAATCACAACAATGTTTCTGCGTTAAGTGAAAGATTATGATTTGATAAAGGTCCTGATGCTTTTAGTATCTTTTAGGTCAGTCTCTAAAATTTCTCCTGGAAGTGATATTTTCCCAGCTAGGGTTGTATCAGCATCTTCACGGCAGCCTTACATTTAGCTACCCCTTCAAAGACGTCTAAATCTTCTGAAAACGAAAAGTTATCAGCAACGTCCTTGAACATGTTCAAACTCTTTGAATTAGTTTCGAGCGTGGATCAGTCCACTTCAGAAATAAGGGTTTCCGGTAGCAGAAGGGCCACATTGCGCATGAGGGCCGCTTGCTGTTTCTTAAGATATCAGATCAGATCATATGTAGAGGATTTTAGGAACGGAGTGTCTGACCCCAGGTCTTAAACAACCCTTAGAAATAGGAAGCTAGGAGATTTGGGCTAGAGTGCCCGATAGGAAAGAAAGTGACACGGAAGCGAGGTAGAAAGGGGAAGGAAGACGCTCTTATTTATTACCGGGGGACCAGTACCCGGGTCCGTACGGCTTAACGTGCCCATCCGATGCACGGCGGATATTTAGTGGTTCGAGCGGCGTTCATACCTGCCTGTGATCAAACCTGAGATTCCTCCGTGGCAGTCACGAACGTTGACCATTAGACCATCCGCGGCCATTCTTAAGATATCGGATATCGTTAACAATGGTTGGTTAAGAAGAAGGAAAATAAACGCCGTCTCTTAAAATCGCCCTTTTGATCTGTGTCACTTTATTATTATCTTTTTTTTTTTTTTTTTTGCTCTTGAAATTCTTGAAAGCAAAATCTGTACAGCTGCAAGGAATTCTTTGCAGCTACGAAGTCAGAGGAATTCCATGTTTTTGTCTTTAAGTACAATTTTTTTGAGTCATAATTATCGTATAAGTCCGGCCCTGCACTGTGAGGTGTACAAATTCTAATATTTTTTATAGGTAGGCAAATGAATCTTAAGTTTCCTTAAATCCTCATCTAAGCGAGCGTCTTAGCCTGCGATGCAGTTACGCGTTGTAGTAACTTTCTGAAGAAAGTACTCGCGGGAAATCGACACAGAATGTACAATTGGAAGCATCCGAGATCCAGAGTTCGCACGGCCCCTGGAATCCTGGAAAAGTCCTGAAACTTGATTTCCCCTTTTTCCAGGTCTGAGAAGTCTTTGATTTTTCCATATTTTTGTGAAAGGTCCTGGAATTTTTATTGCAATGAAAAAAAATTATCCGCAATGTTTGGATTGATTGCGTCACTTTGTTCTAACTTCCTGCGGCGTGTGCTTACGGTGACGTCACTTCCTTCCATGGAGTGTGGAGACGTGTTGTCATCTCTTTCATCTCATGTGACGCTGCAGTGCAAGATGTTTGAGAGCGAGATGTTTGAATGCCATCTTTCCAGCAACCTTGTTTTGTGGTATAACAGTTATATGCAGTTAGAGTCACAACAGAGCGTGAGGAAACCTTCCCGAAAATCCAAGATAGCCGTTTCTTCTAGTACGCGCTTTCTTCACTGAGAGAGATTGATATCTGGCATCCCTGCCGTCAGTGTGCGTGGGAATAAATGGTTATGGAGTAGGAAATTTTCAGTGCCATGGCAAAATTGTTTTGATTTATAATCATTGCGCTGAATTCCAGATTGCTTCATATGTTTTACACTGCAATTTTATACGGGAAAATTTTGCCTCTTCACTGAAGATTTAACACTCTCTGTAACAGCGGAATCCATCGGATTTCATAAGAATTCTAAATTCATAGTAAATTTCACCTCGATTTGAAAACTATGAAACAAAGCTCTATGATGCTGGCAAAAATGTAAGCTCCTGGAATTCTTTGAGCTCCTAAAATACCTCTTCAAAAGTCCTGGAATACCTCTGGAAAAGTCCTGGAATTCGTTGATGAGCTCCTGGAAAAGTGCTGGAATTCTTCGATGAGCTCCTGGAATAACCCTGGAAAAGTCCTGGATTTCTTTGATGAGCTCCTGGGGAAGTCTTGGAATTCTTTGATGAACTCTTGGAATACCTCTGGAAAAGTCCTGAAATACTCCTGGAAAAGTCGTGTAATTCTTCGATGAGCTCCTAGAATACCCCTGGAATGTATTTTCTGTAAATATGTACGAACCCTGGAGATCGATTATTTCATGTAAAACCGGAAATGTTTCATTGAAGACTGCAACATACATAACATATTCAACATAGGCAGTAACAACATGACAAAATTCGGAACATTGCAGTTCAACGATGTAACTTTCTGAAGTGAACACTAGCTTTTTAATGACTTTATGTAATGAGTTTTAAAGAACAGGTGATGTGTTTATCTTTGACCTGGTAAACAGAAATGCAAAGAGAACCTATTATGCACATATGTTTGCATTGAATGACCCGAAAGTAACTTGGAAACGCCTTAATTATTTACTAGGGCAACAGACTAAGACGGTTATACCGCAACACCTCTTGGATTCTAATGGCATGCAAATTACTGATAAACTGCACGTGGCTACCCGTCTTAATGAACACTTTACTAGTATCTCTCAAAATCTTAAACTAAACTTAAAATCATTTAATAATAATTTTTTCCAATATTTTCACACTTCTTCTGTAAATAAAACTTTCTACTTATTACCTATAACCCAAACTGAACTACTACAACAATTAAATAATATTAAAGCTACTTCTGGACCAGGAAATGATGACATTCATCCTTCTGTTGTTAAACATGTAGCTGAAATAATCATAAACCCACCGCTAAATATCTTCAACCTAGTTTTCACTACTGGCATCTTTCCATATGCACTGAAAATTACAAAAATTACCCTTAAATATAAATCTAGTAAAAGTAATGATGCTAACAATTATCGTCCCATAGCTAATATGTTAATCTTTGCTAAAATCTTAGAAAAATTAATCTATACGAGATTAATCTCATACTTACAAAAATTTAATATCATTAATAAAAATCAGTTTGGCTTTCAACCCTATAAATCAACAGAATCTGCGCTCTTACACCTTCAGAATATAATTCAAAAATAATTTTGAATCAAAAAATATTGCACTTGCTGTCTTCCTTGATTTGACTAAAGCGTTTGACAATTTCAATCATCAATTTCTTTTAACTAAATTATATAACGCGGGTGTGAGGGGTATTGCATATACTTTATTTAGTAATTACCTAACTGACAGATTTCAATATCCACTACTACCCATTACTTCAAGTGTTCCTCAGGGCTCGGTTTTGGGTCCCTTACTATTTAATTTATATATAAATGATATTTTTAACATGAAATCTAACAATGCTATAATTCTTTATGCTGATGATACAACAATATTATTCCATGGCAAAAGTCTCAACGAAATGGTTGCTCAAGCAAATCATCCATTACAGATTTACTCGGAATGGTTAATATACAATGAACTTATAAATAATGTTAATAAAACAAAACTTCTAATGTTTACTAGACAAAAAATATTACATACACAAGTTCCATATTTACTTTTAAATACTACTCCTATCGATATAGTACAAGGCTTTAAGTATCTGGAAATTATTCTAACTTCCGACCTAAGATGGAATAACCATGTAGATTCAATTGAAAATTGAATCTCCAAAAATATTGGGATTGTAAGCAAAATTATTCCAAGTTTAACTACTAAAACACTTAAACTTTTGTACTATACAGTCTTTCAATCACACATTAATAATTGCTTTTCCTCATGGGGACAAACCACTGTAACCAACATCATAAACTACAAATATTGCAGAATAAATGCGTAAGGTTATTAGACATAAAAACAAATTCTTCTCATATCAACTTCCAACCTTCACTGTTTACCATACCCATGTCAACCCAAACCATTACGGAATTTTATCTATTAAACAATTATTTTACTTCAAAATATGTAAACTAATGTTTCAAAGAATTAAACTGAATCTACACACAGATATCATTGAATTGAATTTTCATACTTATCACTACAATATGAGACATAGATCATTATTAAGACCCATACATCCAAAAACCCTCATGATGAAGCGGAGCTTGAATTATAATGGTCCTGAATATTGGAATACACTGTCAGCTGAGTTGAGCACAATAAGTACCCTAAATTTATTTAAAAACAAACTAAAAAAATAATTTGCTAAGTTAATTAATAAAAATAATAACAACTTGAAAAACATTTGTTTACAGTATAACTAACATCTAACATTACTTTTGCGTTTCATGAACCTGTGACTGCTTGCCTATTTAATTTGGAAATCAGGGCTTGTCAGGACTCTTCGAGGCCTTTTCCCCGATTATCCCTGCTGTTCTTATGAAATATAAAATACTAGCTTTACTACCCGGCTTTGCCCGGTACGGAATGTATGGAATCTGTAGAATCAAACGGACCAAAAGCGTTACGAGTTATTTAACACGCGTCAAGGAGACACAGCATTAGAACACTGACTGAACAAAATTCGTTAACAATTTGTTACCGATGATCAAATGCATCACGTGCTTTCAGTTTCAGACGTCTTTGAGGGGCGAATCACTGGGATAAAAAAGTTAAAAACTTATCTTTTCGAATATTTTATGAAACTGGCTGGAATTTTAATGAACACCTTAAATCGTTAATAGGAACATGACCTCCAAATTTCGCCTGAATCGGTAAATAACTTTTTAAATTAGCCGTCAAAATTTTATTAACCGTTTCTGCGTATATATTTCTGTTTACCGATTAATTAAAAATCCCATGCCTATTTTAAAAAGATTTGACCGGATTCTGGTGAAATTTTCAAGGACTCCTCTTATTACCAATTCATGGTGTTGATAAAAATTTCAGCTCGTTTCGTTAAGATTTCGTAAAGTTCGTTTTTGCATTTTTTTATGCACAGTTTTCAAAGAACAGAAACACCTGTGGATGTGTCGGGGCGATGAATGTAGTCACGTGCTTTCAGATTTGTACCAGGATGACGATGACGTAGCAAACGACGCTGACTTTATTGATTAGATTATTAATTAATTCATAACTCGCGAACGGAACGACGTAGATATCTTAAAATAGTTACGTTGACTAAGAAATTCTAGTTTTAATAAGCTATGCAAATTTCACGATGCCACGAGAGATTTTGCTGCTTCAGACAAACAGGCGTTTTGTGTTTTTATATATAAGATGTATGTACATTCACAAACCCTACAATGTAACATCAAAAATAAATTTTTATTATTATTATTATTATTATTATTATTATAATTAATTACTATGTAGAGAAAAGGGAATGCTAAGCTTTAATTAATTAAGGAATTGCTGAGACCCTCGTGAAATCCCGAAGAAAAGATCGAAAACCTGTCGTTAAATAGCACGACAAGAGTTAGGAACAAACGAAACTATTAGTGAAATGCATTAAAGACATTTTAAGGTTAATTAAGAGAAATTAATGTGTAAAGCTGAATACCTACAGCTATGTGAGATGAGACGAAAATCTTTTACCGAGAGCATGGGGAAGTCTAATAGTGAGTTGATGAGGGAAGTCTTTCAGAAGAAGCGTAAGCTGAAATACAGGTGGCACTTAAGTGAGAGAGCCAAATAAATTATGGCACTCAGAGGAGATTACAGTGTAATAAAACGAATATTCTCCCCTTCAGAGTAATTGCATTGGGAAATTGTACGTCTTCATTACAACGACGAGAAACATTTTGCTCAAAATATTTCTGCTATTTATCTTTTATTATTACCTTCAAAATTGTGTCATATTATGGCATACATGACAATTTTAATTTACTGTTACTCGCATCCCAGTTTTAGATTTCTAGAACAAACACCATGCTCCTTGCTTCCCCTGAATTCCAATCCAGCCTCGGTGAAAGTTAATGTCGTAACTAAGCCCGTGAGAGAAGTTTAAATTGTCTCTCAAGTGCTTTCATATTATTTTCGGAAAATGCGTGCAAAATATTACTCCGCTTTCAGTCGTGTTGCTGCAGCACCCATTATACAATTAAACTGAAGGATCAAATACACGTGAAATTTTATGCTGTATTGTTTTTGCCGATTATGAGAAGTCTTCGCGGTACTCAAGTGGACCGTGGTTAAGTAGATTTTGACTCAGTCTGCTGCTACCAAGTAGCAGCTTTCGTGCACAATGAAAAATTAATCCATGATAAAAAGCTGTCGCTGCACGATCTCTAAAAACTTGCAAAAGATGAAACATTTTGTACAGATAAAAGGTTTAATACTTTTAAAACCATACAATTAAAAACCGCACGAGATCTTTTGGGTGGACCTTCCACCCATCATCAGGTTGCAGATGGTCGTTGGGTATCAGACAGTTATATACTGCCAGTAGATTGCCATGACATACGTATATCAACATTACGCATGCTCACGGTGATTGACAAACGTTTATATATAATAATAGTATAGTTGAACTTATCAATTCAATCGATCCTCATATACAGTTCACATATGAGACTGAGAGTAATGGCTGCTTACCATTCCTCGACGTCCTTGCGTCACGCTCTCAAGGATCCTTTAGTACAACAGTTTATCGAAAACCATTTGCTGTTTCCTTACCCCCTCATGCAAAATCAAATCATCCATGGAAACAAAAGATCTCTGCCTTCTTCACATACATATATCGTGCAATACATATCTGCTCAACTGAGGATTCCTTACAGAAAGAGCTTGATTTTCTTAAACGAATTGCAGCACACAGAAGATACAGCCCTTCCGTTATAGACAAAGCTGTCCAAAAATTTAGGAAACCAAAGCCTGTGTGCACGCTCATGCCTATAGACCTCCCAATACAAAAGAATTGGGAAGTTATCCCATTTTCTCATCAGATTTGCTTCGCGATTTCAAAAATCCTTAAAAGTTTTAATTTCAAAGTTATTTTCAAACCCATGAACAAGATGAATTTTTACGGATCAAAAGACTACATCGAAGACTTAAACTCCTGGGGAATTTATCAGATACCTTGTGAATGTGGACTTTCATATATAGGGCAGACCCGCAGGGCTTTAAGTTTCCGTGTGAAGGAACACAAGACCTATGTACGGAACTATGAACTGAAGAAATCTTCTATAGCTCAACATTGTCACGAAAATAACCATAATTTTTTTTTTGGAAACGCTCCGCTTGTTGATAAACCGAACTCGACTATCAAGCTTAATATATTAGAAGCTTTCCACATATACCGGAACTCGTCACGGTTTGTCAACGACATGACGTCGACTCCATTTCTTTCAAGCGCGTGGAAACAACTCACCAAAACCCGTGACCGTCAGAATTCCAATGATGTCACAATGATTTGAATGTTTACGCTCCATTCGTCATGATTAAGCAGAGCCAAACGCTCTGCGAAACTATAGTCGATGTATAATAAACATTTGATTGCGCGAAATGTTGTTATTATTATTCTATGACAAACGTTTGTTAAAGTTCTACTAACCCTAGCACTGAACAAGCGAGTGAGGGGGATGGGCAGAGGTGTTGTTAGCATTCTTGTCCCTGGATCTTCTATGAGTCGTCACCAAGGCAGATGTATAGAGACTAGTAAGTCATCATTGCAACACTTGTCATCATATTGGTAAATAGAAAGATTTTCAGCGAGGAGATTTAACATTTTAGTTTTTAATTCACTCTTCTGCTTTCTAGTGCTTCTAAGGCTGGGTTCAAATCCAGTTATAATATGAATGTTATATGTGTTCCGAAATTACTAGAATTACTAGGAACCAGTGGTTTTGAATTGTTGCTGGACGACACCTCCTAACCTTCAAAACAAATTGTAAGGCCTCTTTCAGACGATACGAATTCTTGCCGTGCGCCGTGCATATCAAAGAACGCGCCGCTGTACAAACGGCGTTTCAAAAAAAGCCACGACACGGCTTCACGTCATGTTTTCCTGATGAAGTTTCCCGACACCATGGGCAGTCACGAGAAATTGTTGTACACTATTTGTTCATCAAAAGTGAAAAGCGTTCACGGATCAGGAAGTGGGCTCATCCTTTAAATCTTCACAGGCTGACTGCTGGTGCTTTCGTCATTTTATATCAAGATTTAAGAAAGGATGACAGAATTTTTCAATTACTTCAGGATGTCAATCGCGAGTTTTGATGAATTTCCTCAATCGACTGATTCCTCTTCTCCTGAAGCAGAATAGCAAGATGAGAGATGCAGTCTCACCAGCCGAAGCACGACGCTTCTGTGACACTCTCAATACATGTACTGAACTGTAACGGCTATGTGTACATTTCACGCCGTGCCGTATTGAAATGGACGCCGTGGTGACAACGGCGAAAAGTCATACACGGCGGGATTCGAAGCGTGTGAAGTCATCCATAGACACCCATGGTTATTTCTAAACCCGGCGCCGTGTCAGACATGGCGCACGGCAAGAAGTCGAATCGTCTGAAAGAAGCCGAAGTGTTTTGTCTTTGTGAAATCAGCTGTTTAAAATACTTCAGATAGAAATATTTCATTATCAATATCATTGAAAACATTTGAAAACAAGTTAGTAAAATCATGCAATGCAGTGATTATGATACGCTTTCCAACATACCAGAAATTATTACTCAAGTTATGAGGATAATGGCTGTGGAATAAATCTCGTTCCTGTGTCCTGACCTTTGACCCCATTTCGATGATATTCAACAGAACCGGTTCAGTATACCTCAAGAATAACATACTAAAGTTTTGTCGCAATAGAAGCAGTTTTACGCAAGTTATGAGAATAATGGCTGTGGAATAAATCTTGCTTTTGTGCAATGACCCTTGACCCCATTTTGTTGATATTTAACAAAACCGGTTCACTATACCTCCGGAACAACATGATAACGTTTTGTCGCAATCGAAACATTTTTAGGTAAGTTATGATGCTCAAGGGCAATGGAATGGATCCCACTCCAGTGTCCTGACCTTTGACCCCATTTCTCCCATTTTCAATAGGGTTCGTCTCCAGTGGCTCCCTACCAAATACTAAAGTTTCATCAAAATCGAACCATTTTTACGCAGGCTATGACGCATAAGGGCAATGGAATAAATCCCGCTCTTATGCCCTGCCTGACCTTTGACCCCATTCGCCCATTTTCAATAGGGTTCGTGCCCAGTGGTTCCCTACCACATACTAAAATTTCATCGAAATCGAACCATATTTAAGCATGTTATGATGCATAAAGGCAATGAAATGAATCCCGCTTTTATGTCCTGACCTTTGACCTCATTCCGCCCATTTTCAATAGGTTTCGTTCCCAGGTGGTTCCTTATCCACATACCAAAATTTCAGCGAAATCGAAATATTTTTACGCAAGTTATGACGCATAAGGGCAATGGAATAAATCCCGCTCTTATGCCCTGCCTGACCTTTGACCCCAATTTGCCAATTTTCAATAGAGTTCGTGCCCAGGTAGTTCCCTACCTCATACTAAAATTTCATCGAAATCGAACCATATTTACGCATGTTATGACGCATAAAGGCAATGAAATGGATCCCGCTTTTATGTCCTGACCTTTGACCCCATTTCGCCCATTTTCAACAGGGTTCGTTCCCAAGTGGTTTCTTAACACATACTTAAATTTCATTGAAATCGAACCATTTTTACGCAAGTTATGATGCATAAAAGCAATGGAATGGATCCCGCTCCTATGTCCTGACCTTTGACCCCATTTCATTTATTTTCAATAGGGTTCGTTCCCAGGTGGTCCCCTACCACATACTAAAATGTCATTGAAATCGAACCGTATTTACGCAAGTTATGACGCATAAGGTCAATTGTATGGATCCCGCTCTTATAGCGTGACCTTTGACCCCACTTCACCCATTTTCAATAGGGTTCGTCCCATGGGGGTCCCCTACCACATACTAAAATTTTATCAAAATCGAACCATTTTTACGTGAGTTATCGTGCCGACAGACAGACGGACGGAAAAAGCTGGAGCATATACGCTTGTTCAACCTACGGTTGGAAAGCGTAAACAAGTAGGTTCCAAAGATTTGTACTGTTTAATGATATCAAAATAATAAAACGGAAATTTATAGGCATTGGGCTAGCTGCAGAAATTGTTATATTTGCGAATAACTTCTTCAGAATCGGCAAAAGATGTGCATGAAGTGGAATTAAAAATTCATAAAAGGCAAAATTTATGTTCAACGCAAGAAAAGTTAAAGGTTCCATAAATAAAATCTGAGATGATTTGTCTATTGCTACATTGGGCAAGTGTTTGCTAAGGGTGGCATCATAAGAAAATTTGGTTTGTGGTCGTTTGGGAGAAATATTAAGATTTAGAAACCTTCGCGTATCAAACTGAAATTTTTTCATCGGCATGCGCTTTAGGCTTTTAGTTGTGGATCGAGCATGATATTTCACAGAGAAATGTTAGTGGATATAATTGAAGTGAGTCATTACGATTATACGTATGCTAGCTGTAAAGCCCGTTGAGATAAGAATACAACGATTTCTAGAAATCACTTATTGCTATTCAAGCGTTTATTATTAATATTATCTTTTGAAGAGTCATCGTAAATTATGAGTGCGCATTGAAACATACCCTTGATATGCTTCATTGTTCATACATAGAAACACAAAATACGGAAGCGTTTGCCGGATGATAATCCTCCCTTGGTAAGGTACGTGGACTCCCTTTCGCGTGCTACCCGTTTTTTGGAGGGGTTTTTTTAATACTTGTCTTTTTCCTTTTGTTTATTTTGTGATTTTTTTGCATTTATGAATTAAGTCAACAACGTTGGAAAATATCTTTGTACATATTTTTTGTAAATATCTTTTCGGTGTATTTTTCTTTTTTGGCTCATGGACTATTTTAACCGTGACGTCATCAAACCGTCGAACTCTTGACAATGCAACATAAAGTTCTCCACGGCTAAACACCGGTCAGCTTCAATATGTTGCGGCGTCATGTTACTTCGACGATCACGCAAACGCCGAATATCATCAGCATTTCTTTCAACTGCACTGCATTTTTGTCTCTTTTTTCTGGTATATTCGACATTGCGGCGATTAACTTCTTGTCTTTCGACTGCAGTGCGTTGTTGCCGCCTTGCTCGATCATAACCGGCTTTGCGGCGCTTAGCTTCAATCTCTTCATGTAATGAAAGAGGTAACTTTCTTCTTGACGCGGCATAGGCGAGGTTTGAAACAACCGTTGAGTTCGCGAAGAACAGTAACGTTCGTCCTTGCCTTACTCACCGCCAGTAAAGTAAAACAACCTACAACTGTGTGCTTCCACTTACATCGCACCCGAAAAAAAACTCTGTGTACTTCCACTCCCATCGCACCTGAAAAAACCCCTCTACCTTCGAACGAAAGGAAAAAGATGTAAACAAAACATTAAACATGAACGGTTACGGATAACACGGTGTGAACACCGGAATATAAATGTTCGTCTTCTTCTGGTAAACTGCGTCCGTATCTGTTTGTTTATGGTTAAAAACTGATCCACGTCTTCACAAGTCTTGCCTTTTATATAGTAAGATGAGAAGTACATATTATATTCTTGAAGAAAAAATACGGAACAAGCAATATATCAAAACACTGTCTTGAAGATTCCAGCGAATTTCTCAAGATTCCAGTGAACTTGAATTCATCGCAAGGACAGGGACAATCCCTTTGTGGCTATTTCTCAGGAACAGTTCACTCAAATTCTTTTTCTTTTTAAATACCATGAGTAAACATACACCTTGAGTTTCAATCATTTCACGACCAGCTATAAAAAACACACAACCGTCATTAAGGAACAGAGTATACACTATATTGATAAAAGTCACCGGACACCCCTTCAAAAGCAAATGAACGTATCTGCTGCGTTGTTAAGATGCGCAGTACAGCTGCAAACGGTATAAAAACAAGTCTGCAGGTGACCGCTATCATATCACACTGTGAGGTTGAGTGAAAATGTCGCGGCGGGAGAGAACTAACTTTGAGAAAGGAAAATTTGTTAGGTGTTATATTAGTGGGTTGTCCATAAGAGAAACCGAGAGGCGTTTAAACATACCCAAGTCAGCTGTTTTGGATGTATTGAATAAGTGGAAGACACATGGTGTGCCTGAAGCAGCAAAACGTACCGGCAGACCAAAGAAAATTAGCGATAGAGGATATCGAAGCCTCAGGAGAGTGGTTACAGCTAATCGACGGAGTACTGCACAAGACCTCAGTGTACAGGTGAGTAAAAATGCTGGAACCTCAGTATGTTCACCTACCATTCGCAGAGAACTTCATTCCATGTGTTACCGTGGTCGTGCGACTGCTCATAAGCCTTTCATCTCCCCTCGGAATGCTACTCGCCGTTTAGCGTGCTAAAAAGAACATTTATCATGGACCGTAGATCAATGGAAACGAGTCCTATGCACTGATGAATCCAGATACACGATCAATCAGTCTGAAGGCCGTGTGTGGGTATGGTGGCAACCGGGGAAACTCTATTTAACACAGTGTACTGTTCCTACGGTCAAGTTTGAAGCTGGAAGTGCAGTCGTGTGGGGGTGTTTTTCGTGGCATGGTCCCGGCCCATTGGGTATCGTGGACAAACCTGTTAACTAGCACGTCTACCTCGATGTTCTGGACAATTATGTCCTACCAACTCTGTGGCAATACTATGGAACTTAGCCTTGGTACCAGGAGTATAATGCACCAAGCCATAAAGCAAGGAGTGTTACGGCGTGGTTTGACAATAATTCCGTACCCTTGTGGACTAGCCAGCCCGGAGCCCTGATCTTAATCCCATAGAGCACCTATGGGATAAATTAGAGCGCCGCATAAGAAGTTTGGTACCATAGCTTACTACTAAGCAACAGTTAGCGGCAGCATTATATACTGAATGGAAGTGCATACCTATTGCTGTGTTCCAAATCCTTGTCGAAAGCATGTCTCAAAGGGTCAGTGCATGCGTTAAAGCCAAAGGTGGACCTACACCGCACTAATGTATGTCAATAAATGCTGTGTTGTGTTTCTCTTCTAAGTGTCCGCGTACTTTTGTCAACATAGTGTATATCAGAACTACGTGAAGGGCATAGTTTAACAGGAAACACCAACTCGTTGCTGCTGCTGAAAATGTGACATCACAAAGACGTGAAGCGCAAATCTCAAAATAAACCAAGCTCTACTAATAAAGATGAAAAACAACTTTAGTCAACCTGAAGAAAGCCAGAGCGAACACGAAATGGCAGAGAAAAAATCCCATAGATCAAGAGAAGTACTGGAATTGCAGATATCGGTTGTGATACCTTCAAGGACAGTAGACTGAATACAATGTCGGAAGCACACCCTACAGGCTGCACAACATGAACGCTAAACCAGATAACGAAAAGCTAGAAAAGATCCATAAAGCATGATGGAACCATTTGCTAAAGAACAACTGAAGACAACTGGCTGTATAAAACTTCGAAAAACCATTGAGTTGCCTTTCCGGAGCATATACGCGTTTGAGTATGCTTCCTTATCCTTAACACCTGCTGTTGTTATTATTTATTTTCTGTTTGATGAACTAGATTGATAAAATGCCCAAATATGTGTTCGCTGTAGTGTAGCACAGGCAAAGATTCATATAATACAAGGTTTTCTCAACTTGCTTTTCAAGCAGGCGAAGAATTGGGGTAATGTCATCGTCCTTATAGGTAAATGCATCTTCTTCGAAGCTATTGAGAGGATGCATTTGTAATCATTTTAAACGCAAACACGTCATAAAACTTCAAAATTGCAGCCAAACGTTATGCAGAAGCACATTTACATTATGTACAGGAGAAACTAACAACTTTATGAATATTTTAATAAGAGTTAACCAAGATTTGAAAAATACCTTTCGGATATACGTACAATGTATATAAGGTAGAGGGCAGGAAAATGGGTAATACTTTTGAAGTTTAAAAATACCTACCGGATATACGTACACATAAAAATTGGAAAAGGAGTGAGACAAGGTGACACCATATCTCCCAAGCTCTTCAATGCCACATTGGAAAATGTCTTTCAATCACTGAACTGGGAAAACAAAGGGATAAAGTTTAATGGAGATTATCTAACCCACCTTCGTTTTGCTGATGACATAGTCATTTTTGCAACTACCCCATCAGAGCTGCAGAGTATGATCCAGGAACTTGCTGACAAGAGTAAAGAAGTGGGATTAAAAGTGAACTTTCAGAAGACAAAAGTGATGTTCAATGCTTTTACAAGAAATGAAGATTTATCGATTGATGGAGAAAAGCTGGAGATAACAGACACGTACGTTTATCTTGGACAGCAGATATCAAGTGAGGGTCACATTGATGAAGAAATGAATCGGCCTATAAAACTTGCCTTGAGAACTTTTGGAAGAAACAGCATAATTTTCAAGAGCAATATGCCATTATGTCTTAAAAGAAAAGTGTTTGATCAATGCATCCTTCCAGTGCTTACGTATGGTGCAGAGACGTGGACCTTAACTAAAAGAGACATACAAAGGCTGCAGACAACTCAAAGCAGCATGTAGAGGTTCATGCTTGGTGTAACCAGGAGAGATGAAAAGAGGAACTCGTGGATCCGAAAAATGACAAGAATGGAAGACATCATGATCAGAGTTAAATCCCTGAAATGGCAATGGGATGGACATTCTGCCAGAAGGACAGACCATCGATGGACAGCCGAAATTTTAGATTGGATTCCAAAGGACAGGAAAAGACCCAGAAGAAGACCACATGGAACATGGGTGGATGAAATTCGAAAGTATGCGAGAGTGACATGGAGGAGACTAGCACAAGACAGACCGTTGTGGAGGAAACTTGGGGAGACCTTCGTCCAGCAGTGGATTGATAATGGTTGACAATGATGATGATGATACGTACAATGTATATAAGGTAGAGGGCAGGGAAACGGGTAATTCTTTTGAAGTTTAATTTGCAAGTGTAGTGTAGTGTTATGTAGTGTTATGTTGCTACCATGTAAATCACGTAACAAAGAATTGTTTTTATGCCGAACTGAAAAATATCTGTACAAAATTCCGCAAATGTGCTTAATATAAAGCTGAAAACAATATACACTATATTGACGAAAGTCAGCGGACACCTAGAAGATAAACACAACATAGCATTTATTGACATACATTAGTGCGGTGTCGGTCCGCCTTTGGACTTAATGCATGCACTGACCCTTCCTGACATGTTTTCGACAAGGTTTTGGAACACAGCGATAGGTATGCCATTCTATTTAGTACATAATGCTGCCGCTAACTGTTGCTTAGTAGTAGGCCTTGGTTCCAAACTTCTTATGCGGAGCTCTAATTCATCCCATTGGAGGTACTCTATAGGATTAAGATCAAAGCTCCGTGCTGGCCAGTCCACACACGACACAGAATTATCATCAAACCACGCCGTAATAGTCCTTGCTTTATGGCTCGGTGCATTAACCTGTTGGATCCAGCAAGGCTCGATTCCATAGTATTGCCACAGAGTTGGTAGGGCATAATTGTCCAGAATATCGAAGTACACGTGCTGGTTAACATGTTTGTCCACAATAACTAATGGGCCGGGACCATACCACGAAAAACACTCCCACACGAGTACACTGCCAGCTCCAAACTTGACCGTAGGAACAGTCCACTGTGGCAAATGGCGTTTCCCCGGCTGTCGCCATACCCACACACGGCGTTCAGACTGATTGGTCGTGTATCTGGATTCATCAGTTCATCGGACCCGTTTCCATTGATCTACGGACCACGATAAATGTTCTTTACACCATGCTAAACAACGAGTAGCATTCCGAGTGGAGATGAAAGGCTTATGAGCAGCCGCACGACCACGGTAACCCATGGAATGAAGTTCTCTGCGAATGGTACGTGTACACACCGAAGTTCCAGCAGTTTTACTCACCTGTGCACTGATGTGCAGTACTCCGTCGATTAGCTGTAACGACTCTTCTTAAGCTTCGACGTCCTCTATCGCTAATTTTCTTTGTTCTGCCGGTACATTTTACTGCTTCAGGCACGCCATGTGTCTTCCACTTATTCAATACATCCAAAACAGTTGACTTGGTTATGTTTAAACGCCTCTCGGTCTCTCTTATGGACAACACACTAATATAACACCCAACAATCTTTCCTTTCTCAAAGTCAGTTCTCTCTCATCGCGACATTTTCACTCAACCTCCCACTGCGATATGATCGCGGTCAGCTACAGGTTTGTTTTTGTACCGTTTGCAGCTGTACCGCGCATCTTAACAACGCAGCGAATGCGTTCTCTTGTTTTTGAAGGAGTGTCCAGTGACTTTTGTCAATATAGTGTATCTTGTGGTAGAATTAATTAATTGCTGTTACTTCTGGTTTACGAGTGGTAATTATGACAAGTTGTAGCGCAGCTACATGGAAATGTGGCGAGTAGGCAGTCTTTTCATGGCGATTTATACCGCGACGTCACGAAACCACCACCGAAATTGTGGAATGAGCATAATCTTGACCTCTATTGACCTTGTAGCAATGAATTGCACACCTTAATTCCAGCCACTTTATAGATTTTTTTCCCTATTAACTTTTTATTCTTTTTTGTACGATGATTTGCTGACATTTTATGGTTACAATGCGCAACCGTCCGTGCATGTCCTGAAGGTAATATTTCACCTCAGAAAAGAGGAATCGAAATTAAAAAAAATTGTTTCAGTGATGAATTAATTCCACTGGAGATTGTGAAAACAGCAGATGTCGATCCTCATGGGCATTTTAATAGAGTTTGCACATGTGGCATCCGGGGATTGGTATCCTTCCTGGTGTCTCTGAGTTCATTTTGTAAGGTGCTTTTTTTATATTTCAGCCGTAAATCTTTATTAATTATCTTTCTACGTTAGCAAACCCTTTTATTCTGCTCATTTTAATTGAAACCGTAGATGCTTAGAGATTACATTTTTTCCTATATTCTTCTGATACTATTTGGCGTTCCCTCAAAAAGCATGTTCATAGGGAAGAAAAGTGTTTTCTGATTAATTAGAAAAACCAAAAGAAAATAATTGCTAAGATTTAATATGTATGCTAGATGCTTTTACTGATCAAAACTTTTTGCTAAATCGGATTGCATTGGCAATGTGCGAAAGCAGCTCTGAAAACGTGCAGTGGTGATTCTGGCCATTGATTGGAAGAGTAAGTTACGGAGGTATATCATCATTGTCAACCATTATCAATCCACTGCTGGACGAAGGTCTCCCCAAGTTTCCTCCACAACGGTCTGTCTTGTGCCAGTCTCCTCCATGTCACTCCCGCATATTTACGAATTTCATCCACCCATCTCCCATGTGGTCTTTTTCTGGGTCTTTTCCTGTCCCTTGGAATCCAATCTAAAATTTCGGCTGTCCATCTATGGTCTGTCCTTCTGGCAGTATGTCCAGCCCATTGCCATTTCAGGGACTTAACTCTGATCATGATGTCTTCCACTCTCGTCATTTTTCGGATCCACGAGTTCCTCTTCTTATCTCTCCTGGTTATACCAAGCATGCACCTCTCCATGCTTCTTTGAGTTGTCTGCAGCCTTTGTATGTCTCTTTTAGTTAAGGTCCACGTCTCTGCACCATACGTAAGCACTGGAAGGATGCATTGATCAAACACTTTTCTTTTAAGACATAATGGCATATTGCTCTTGAAAATTATGCTGTTTCTTCCAAAAGCTCTCCAGGCAAGTTTTGTACGCCGATTAATTTCTTCATCAATGTGACCCTCACTTGATATCTGCTGTCCAAGATAAACATACGTATCTGTTATTTCCAGTTTTTCTCCATCAATCGATAAATCTTCATTTCTTGTAAAAGCATTGAACATCACTTTTGTCTTCTGAAAGTTCATTTTTAATCCCACTTCTTTACTCTTGTCAGCAAGTTCCTGGATCATACTCTGCAGCTCTGATGGGGTAGTTGCAAAAATGACTATGTCATCAGCAAAACGAAGGTGGGTTAGATAATCTCCATTAATCTTTATCCCTTTGTTTTCCCAGTTCAGTGATTGAAAGACATTTTCCAATGTGGCATTAAAGAGCTTCGGAGATATGGTGTCACCTTGCCTCACTCCCTTTCCAATTTTTATGTGTGTTGTATTTTCAAACAGCCGAATCTTTGCACTTGCATTTTCATAGATGTTATTAATAATATTAATGTATGCATCTTCAATACCGCAGGATTTCAGAGCCGTGGTAACTGCTGATGGTTTCACCGAATCAAAGGCTTTTTCATAATCGATAAAAGCCATGCACAATGGAAGTTCATATTCCCTCGCTCTTTCAATTAGTTCTCTCAGTACATGGATATGATCTATTGTGCTGTAGCCACTCCTGAATCCAGCTTGTTCTCTCGGTTGAGCCATGTCCAGTGTTACCTTCAAGCGGTGTGAAAGAACTTTAGTGAAGATTTTATAAACCACTGATAGGAGGCTGATAGGTCTGTAGTTCCTGAGATCCTCAATGTCACCTTTTTTATGTAGCAGGATCATTGTAGCGTTGTTCCAATCCTCAGGAATTTTCCCTTCATTAAGGCATCGAGTGAAAATTTGGGCGAGTACTGTTTCAATTTCTCCACTTGCTTCTTGTATGATGTCTATAGTAATTCCATCTTCTCCTGGAGCTTTCCCCCGCTTCATGTTCTTGATTGCATGAGCAACTTCTGCTGGGAGGACTGGAAGAACTCTGGTACCTTTCATGATGTCTGGAGTACATGTATCATCCCTTTCATATAATTTGGAGTAGAAATCTTTCACTCTTGTCAAAATTTCGCCTCTATTTCTTGTTATAGAACCATCTTCTTTTCTCAGAGCCATAATCTGTTTTCTTCCCTTACTGAGATGTCCCTTTGCTATCTTTAGGCTTTGGTTGTTTTCAATTGCTTTCCTCACTAGCTCACAGTTGAATTTCTTTACGTCTTCAGTGATACTTTTTCGTGCTGTCTTGCATAGCTCTATATATGTATATATTTCTCAGTCGAAATTCTGTTCAGTTTCCTAAATCGCCAGATGAAGTATACACAGTCATATCACAATAAATAAGGTGACCACCCCCGGAATCACAGTGTACCTGCCCAGGCGCGTCACAGAGTACACGTGACAAGTTCGACCACGTTGATATATAAGCGGCCGGCCGGGACAGATGAGCTATAGTGCGTTACGTGAGCACAATGGGCATAAGTAGTGATTTGACGGACGTTCAGAAAGAATGATCATCGGCTACTGCGGCAAGGGTGGGAGCATCTCAGAAACAGCAGACTTCGTAGGCTGTTCGCAAGGTGCTGTAGTAAGGTTGTGCCAAGAATGAACCGTTGGCACACCGAGTACCTCTTGACGTCATAACTGTGGAGCCCCAAAAGCTATCGACCCAAAAGGAGAAAGTCACCTCCGTTCACTGTTAAAGGGCAATCACCGTCATTGAACAGTGGAAGAGTGGAAAAGGTTGCCTTCTCCGACGAATCGAAGTTTCTACTCTACAGAAGGGACGGGTGGTGGTAGATACGGCGTCAGACACACGGGAACAACACCCGAACACGCTTGTTGGTCACGTGCAGGCCTGCGGTAGCAGTGTGCATGTCTAGAGAATGTTTTTTTGCTATGACCTGTAACCGCTGGTGCCACTGGATGGGTCCCTGAACGCCAATGGATAACAGTCCATCCTCCCTGACCACATGCATCCCTTTATGTTGGACATTTACACTGGTGGTGATGGTGTCTACCAACAGCACAATGCGCCCTGACATATCACTAAGTGGAGTACGTGACTGGTTCCAGGAACTCGACAGCGATGTCTCCTTTCTTCCTTGGCCTGCGATCTCAATCCCATAGGTCACTTGTGGAACTATTTGGATCGACAGGTTCAACGTGCCGACTTACAACCCCGTCATCTGCGGGACCTCCGTGCCGTGCTCTGCTGCAGTCTGAATGGTTACGTGTGCCTCGGGCAACCTTCCAGGGCCTTATTACGTCCATGCCACTCCGTCTCGCCGCTGTCTTCCGGGAAAAGGGTGGTTGTTCCCATTATTAGGTAGTTGGTCATGTTATTCTTATACGACCGTGTATATATCGTTGCTTTCGTGACCTAAATTCTGATTATTTTTATCGACCGGTGAAAGCCAGTCACACCAGAAACATTCCGAAATTCTCTTTCATCAGATTTTTCAAGAAATGAGCAAAAGTAGGACAAAACCAGGTGAGATATTCTTCCCAGACTGAATTTCATGTGATAAATTCAGAGTTAATACTCTCCAAAATAGTTCGTCTGGAAGCTGGGATTTCTTACCCAGTCAATAGATCTCAATCGAAATGAAGACTTTTTCGCTCTTGGTCCACATTTTCCGTCAAACGCATAAAAGTACACTCCTCATTAAAAAAAAATCTATTGCCTTACCCAAAAGAAATGCCATGCGTTAGATACAAACCGACGTATTAAAACGTAGTAGTGTTAGCAAAAAAATGATCATATTTGCACCTATTTAATTAGGCTTTTGTCTGGATATTTGTATAGCATCTGTACAAGATATGGAGTATCTCTCCCTGCAGTACTAGCTAGCACTGACTCGGCTAGGAAGTGAATCAAAAAGTTTCCTAATAATGGCTTTATCTATGGTTTTCCAGATTTTCTGCATTTTCGTTCGTCACGTTATGTGCTGACGTCAGTTCTGTTCTCAAATTTTGTTTCCTGACTTTCCAGGATGTGCCCAATCGGCCATAGATCCCACTGCCGGGCTGGCCATGGTAACAGAAACGGTTTGCAAGCATTGTTGAGCAATGCGTGGAGTACGTAGTTTCTTATTACCGTGCTGGGATGTGGTGTTTGGCGTGCTCTGAAAGAGTAGTTGGATCAAAGGAATGGATTCCGCTTAACTCCGGTTAGTTACGTTACCCTCAATGACTATGAGAGGTAATCAAATGCCTTGCATCAATGGCGTTCCTTTGCAAGGTCTTTAAAACACATCTTAGTGCATAAGTATGTCTGAGTGTTTGAAGTGTATTTATTGTACCTGTCTTGTGTGGCAATAGGATTATTTGAAAGGTGCGTTAATGAGAGAAACACATGCTTTAGGATGTTTACAGGTAGCCCTGCGTGTGTGAAGATTAACTCCAAAATCCGATTAAGTGGGAGTGAGGATTTTCTGAAGTTTTTAAAAGAGAAAGGACACTTTGGAAGTAAGGTGGAGAGAGACATGACCTTGGTTTTTTAGAGAGGGGTCGGGTCGTGGAATTGGCGTCGGACGAGACTATTTGTTTTCGGAGAGCATCTTTGGTATTGCGTCTGGTAGCTGCACCGTCGGTTTACGGGAAGCACGGAGTTCGGGTCTAGGGTCCATATAGCATGCACGGAGACCAAGTCAATCAAGCATTCCATTAACCTATATTAAGAGAATACAACGTAGTTTGTCACAAATATTTATTTTTCAAGTCGACCATGGTTTCGCTGGGCATCGTATTGACCTAGCTTCATCAGGACGAATTGCACGTAAATATTCAAATTGTATATAGTATCATAAATGGTGTTTAGAGTCACAGGTTTTCGTTAGTTGCCTCCACGCGCTTAATAGGAATGGGGTGGATGCCATATCATTAACATATCTATCAAACGCGTGGAGGCAACTAACCAAAACCCGTGACTGTAAACACCATTTATGATATCATATACAGTTTGAATATTTACGTGCTATTCGTCCTGATGAAGCTAGGTCCATACCCAGCGGAACCATGGTCGACTTGAAAAATAAATATTTGTCACAAACCACGTTGTATTCTCTTAATATAAACAGGGTGATTCAAAAGTCCCCGAACTCTGAATTCAAATATTTCTACTACGAATATCATCATCATCATCAACCATTATCAATCCACTGCTGGACGAAGGTCTTTCCTGGTTTCTTCCACAACGGTCTGTGCCAGTCTCCTCCATGTAACTCCCGCATACTTTCGAATTTCATCCACCCATCTCACATGTGGTCTTCTGGGTCTTTTCCTGTCCCTTCGAATCCAGTCTAAATTTTCAGCTGTCCATCGATGGTCTGTCCTTTTGGCAGTATGTCCAGCTCATTGCCATTTCAGGGATTTTACTGGGATCATGATGACTTCCACCCTTGTCATTTCTCTGATCCACGAGTTCCTCTTCTTATCTCTTCTAGTTACACCAAGCATGCGTCTCTCCCAGGCTACTTTGAATTGCCTGCAGTCTTTGTATGTCTCTTTTAGTTAAGGTCCACGTCTCTGCACCATACTTAAGCACTGGAAGGGTGCATTGATCAAGCACTTTTCTTTTAAGACATAATGGCATATTGCTCTTGAAAATTATGCTGTTTCTTCCAAAAGTTCTCCAGGCAAGTTTTATACGCCAATTAATTTCTCCATCAATGTGATATCTGCCGTCCAAGATAAATGTAGGTATTGATTGTCTCCAGCTTTTACCCATCAATCGATAAATCTTTATTTCTTGTAAAAGCATTGTACATCACTTTTGTCTTCTGAAAGTTTAGTTTTTAATCCCACTTTTTTACTCTTGTCGGCAAGTTTCTGGATCATACTCTGCAGCTCTGATGGGGTAGTCGCAAAAATGACTACGTCATCAGCAAAACGAAGGTGGGTTAGATAATCTCCATTAATCTTTATCCCTTTGTTTTCCCAGATCAGTGATTGAAAGACATTTTCCAATGTGTCATTAAAGAGTTTGGGAGATATAGTGTCACCTTGTCTTACTCCCTTTCCAATTTTTATGGGTGCTGTATTCTCAAATAGCCGAATCTTTGCACTTACATTTTCATAGATGTTATTAATAATATTAATGTATGCATCTTCAATACCGCAGGATTTCAGAGCCATTGTAACTGCTGATGGTTTCACCGAATCAAATGCCTTTTCATAATCGATAAAAGCCATGCACAATGGAAGTTCATATTCCCTCACTCTTTCAATTAGTTCTCTCAGTACGTGGATATGATCTATATAGGAAGGATATGATCTGATAGGAGGCTGATAAGTCTGTAGTTCCTGAGATCCTCAATTTCACCTTTTTTATGTAGCAGGATCATTGTAGCATTGTTCCAATCTTCAGGAATCTTCCCTTCATTAAGGCATCGAGTGAAAACTTGGGCGAGTGTAGTTTCAGTTTCTCCACTTGCTTCTTGTATGATGTCTACGGTAATTTCATCTTCTCCTGGAGCTTTCCCCCGTTTCATGTTCTTGATTGCATGTGCAACTTCTTCTGGGAGGACTGGAAGAACTCTGGTGCTGGTACCTTTCGTAATGTCTGGAGTACATGTATCATCCCTTTCATATAGTTTTGAGTAGAAATATATTACTCTTGTCAAACTTTCACCTCTATTTCTTGTTACAGAACCATCTTCTTTAATTAGAGCCATAAACTGTTTGCTTCCCTTACTGAGATGCCCCTTTGCCCTGATGTATAACTACTTTTACATACTGTTATATTGACACTGATACTTACAGGTAATGAAAACCACTTTACAATATATGCTGGAATTGTCTATTATTCTGTTGAAGGTACAAATTCACCCGACGACACATGTTGGCGGACACTCTTTTCAGCGTGTTGGCTGGTATGTCCCTCACGGCTGTAATGATGTTGTTCCGCAGGTCCTGTACCGTTTTAGGGTATTTGTGGTAAACCGTTTCTTCTTTCAGGCAGCCTTACAAATAAAAGTCTGGGGGGCACAAGTCTGGTGAGCGAAGTGGCCAAATGTTTTTCGAGATTAATCGATCGTGGAAGAACTCACGGAGCATCTCCATTGCGTCGTTTGATGTGTGGCACGTTGATCCATCTTGTTGGAACCAACATTAACGTTCGTGTTCTTCCAGCATCGCTACAAATTGATTAATGATGTCTGCATACACAGCGGAATTTACAGTTGTGTCGAAAAAAAATGGCCCTACAGTTCGCCGTCTAGACATGGCGCATCACACTCCAACTTTCTGACAGTGAAGTCCAACCTCACTCAATGCGTGTCGATTCTCCGCAGCCCATATGCGAGCGTTTTGGCTATTGACGTATTCATTCAAATGAAACCATGCCTCGTCACTGAAAAAAGTGTTGTTAAGCTGGTTAGTCACATTGTTGCGCGTGAAACTCTCAAACCGTTGGCAGTAGGCAATGCCCTTTTCCGAGTCCAAAGGACGTAGCTCTCGCATTACTCGAATTCTGTATGGCCGTAGCTTTAGACGTTCAGTGGCCCTCTGGCAGGCTGAATACGATATCCCTAACTCTTGAGACAGCCGCCGAAGTGACTTCCGGGGAGAGCGCTTCAGGGAAACGTGAATTTTCTCCAGAAGCATGGTCGTCACCACGGACGGCCGGCCGCTTTTAGGCTGATCCTGAATATTGCCTGTCTCGCGAAACCGGTTCACAAGATCATACACAATTGTTTTCCCTGGTATAGGAGTATCAGGAAACTTCCTTTGAAAGAGCTGGATGCAACGTTGGTAAGATTTTTCCGCAAAATAAACTTCTGACAAAGCGACTCTCTGTTCTTGCGTGAGACTCATGGCTGACTGAATGCTACTGCTTGCCAGCGCCCGCGTAAGCGTAGTGTCACGTGGTGCTATCACGTGGCGCAGCTCTTCCCCAAACCCCAAAGTCACACACAACAGCCACAAGCAGCAATACTCCGATATCTTTTATGGTTTTACAGCAAATACGTTTTAAAAATAGAGTTCGGGGACTTTTGAATCACCCTGTACTACAAAAAAAAAAAAAAGACTACAGGCCACTACAGGGCCTGTAGCTTTGAGATCGAGAATTCCATTCACCTGTTCTTCGATAAGTCCCAAGCCACATAGTTTTGGTGAAATAAACTTCTTTTTTTTTTTTTTTGTATTGTTACAAAGGTCCCGAATTCTATATTTTTTCAAGTGTGTGTGATCCTTATAGAACGAATAACAAAATTATGCGACGGCTCTCGCGATATCGCAGCTATATTGGGAAAGAGACGGAAAGGAGCGAAGGTCGCGTTACACCTAGTATAAAGAATAGTGTGCGTATGGGACTTTCTACCTTTTTCTAGTGTAGAGTTCTGTAGGTGAGAGACGCTAATGAATATTACAATTTACAAGAGTATCCCCAAGTTTAAATATCATATTGAAAAAATCCATACTTAGCTGGATGCCCTTCACCATGAAGAACACTTTTATTCCATTTGCTTCAAATAACGCACACTTTCTCCGTTAAGTTTTAGAAAGCTATATTTCGTTTTCTCGCGTGCCTCTAACTGTTCGATTTTAAAATTTCCTTTTGTTTCTATCATGTTCCAATATAAGCAAGGAGCATTTTCCATACAATGAGACTTTTCGTAACGCACATCTCTGCCACTAGTGGGCGTACCTTTTTGCTAGCAAATGCTTTACGGATTCTAGGAATGCGGTCGAAAAAAGCAATTTTGTAACTGGGCCCATTCACATTGGGGAACATTGCGCGGGGTATGTATTTTAAATAATGCGCAGTTCTTAAGGTAATGAAGGGAAGAGCATTTTCTTTCTGGTTTTCTGCTGTTCTAAAAATCAACTTTGAAAAGCCATTTTTTGCGTCGGTAATGATTCAAAAGACGTTCTCATTACATCTTTGAATTCGGTATCATCTTTTTTTTCTTTTTTTCGTTATGAATGTATTTCCGTCATATTGTTCTTTTCCCCCAGTTAACCTCAATGGAACTAGATGCGAAGGGAATGAAGCAAATTACTACCGATGAATAGCGCATTCATATTTCATACATCCCTCGTCATGCTGTTAGTCACACTATTTCAATATCAGTTAAACACGTTTTCGCAAGACAAACGCATCATTATTTTAAACTGAAGATAAAGGCCACGCAACTAATGCAGGCATTTGACTAAAAGCCATCGATCTAATCCTATGCTTCCTAGATTAATGAACTTAGTTTTTGTTTTACCATTGCAAGTCTGATAGCGGACATTTTTGTCTGATAGTTTTTTCTTTCACGCACCATCATACAAAGTTATCCATTCTGTTAGGTAACCTTTGGCCGAATGTATTTCCCAGCGCCTTTCCACTACGTGATTAATTGCCTTCGGATCTGAGGTTATTTAGCGTGAGAAGTATCGAAAAATTTATCGCCGTTTTTCGGTTCTTGGACTAGATGAAGGATAAAGTATCCCATTCGGGGAAGTTCGATCGTTTCTATTGATTTGTGAGCTCTTTTTGAAACACGTGTCTTGATATTTTGACAGAAGTGTAAGTGACAGAAATGCAAGAAATTTTCCTCCTGTAAAAATCTGCTGTTATGTTAGCACTGGGAAACTGATTTCGTTTCTCTCTGTTAAATTTCAGCTGCATAAAGAAAACAGCTCTTTAAAAAGCCTATTTGAGGGGCAGTTTACTCTGGTCAGTTAAGTTCTTGATTTTTAGCCATCACGCCAGCCATTTCCATCTGTATCACTCGCAAAGTGCATCTGTGCACAAATCTCATGAAATTTTGCAAATATTAATTAGGTTTTTGTGATGTACAATATAAAGCAAGTCTTCAAATAGCAAATATATATACTCAAATGCCGTGTGATCCAATATGACCAACTCAATTTAAAAAAAGATATATATTCTGAAATGTGCAAAAACGATTTTTGAAAAATCATCATCATCAATCATTATCAATTCACTGCTGAATGAAGGTCTCCTCTAAGTTTCTTCCACAACTCTTTCTTGAACCAGTTTCCTCCATGTCGCTCCATTATGCTTTCTAATTTCATCCGCCCACCTCCCACGTGGTCTTGGATCTTTTCTGTCCCTTGGTATCAAGTCTAATATTTCAGTTTCCATCGGTGGTCAGTTCTTCTTGCAATAGGTCATCCCTTTGCCATTTCAGGAAATTTACTTTGATCTTGATGTCATCAATTTTTGACATTTTCATGAGAGATCTTTTCCCACCTTCTTTCGTTACACCAAGCATGCATCTCTCCATGCTTCTTTGAGTTGTCTGCAGTCTCTGTATGCCTTTTATAGTTAAGGTACGTATCTCTGATCCATAAGTAAGAACTGGAAGCATGCATCAATTAAACACTTTTCTTTTAAGGCAAATGGTAAATTGCTCTTGAAAATTTACAGTTTCTTCCAAATGTTCTCCAACAATTCAGAAAATTGTTACTGGAAAAAAAAATTTTTGGCTTCAAACAGGAGCATTTAATTCCAAAGATGACATTCGTTGTCCACTTGGAAGTTTGGAATGGCTTCTCACCCCGGGAAAGCATTTTATCCTTTTCCGTATCACGTAACTCAAACTGTTATCGCAATTCAGCTAGAATTCTCAATAAAGAACCAAAGAAATCCAACAAGTTGTCTCCTTATTCGCAAATAGGAAATGTTGAAAACTATTTTAAGGAACAGGACTCATTTGTAGCAGGTAAAATCCAGCCGTCCTGTCCTTTTGCAGCAACCGTTGAGCATATTTAAGTCCTTTCCCCTCAGTCCCCAAATTTAATACTCTTTGTTAACTGTGAACCAAATTTACCGCGGCTTATAGTGTGGAGCGTCCTAAGGAAAACATGTTACTCGTTATCTGCACAACTATAGCTGTTACAACGAAATGTAGTGAACGACGAAATAATACAGTACATTGTGCCTTTTATTTTCAGGAAACGGTTTGTCTTGTAATGACATTTATGTATTTAAACTTTTTTACGGTGACGTGGGCAACTTTTTACTGTTCATGGAGGGAAGGAAGGGCCACAGGGCAATAAAAATTCCCATATTTTTATCGAATGCTTCGGAGATGGCCAACGGGTAAATGCGCTTTTTATGGTGTTTCTCGCGGGAAAATATAAGGTCTACTATTCTTTGCGGGAAAAGAACGAAGTGCATCGTTTACGTTAATATGAGTGAATTGTGCCTGATATCCTGATGACTAATATTTTAAAAGGTAGAAAAACCGGTTGCTTTTCATCGACAGAGTTGACCTTCTTGAAGTTACCTTGTTTTGAAGATCATGAAGTTACCGTGTTTTTGAAGAAGATACAAAGAACGAAAAAAAAAATTATAAGTTCGTTGGCTGTTTTTTACTACGCAGTTTTTTACTACGCTTAAGCCTCAACCGGGCGTTATTTATGCTACATGGAGGGTAATTGTTCCAGGTGAATGTAGCGGGGGTGAAGTGGTACGTGCACACCCGACTTCTAAGGAAAAGTACCTTTCGGTTTACGTAGGGAACACTGAAAGCCCAGATAAAATCGCATACAAGCTCCAGAGTAGTTTGTAGACATGAATTCATAATGAAAATAATAAAATAAAGAAGAGGCAAAAGAAGGCACGAAAGAAAAAAGCTAAAAAATTGAAAATGAATGTAATAAAAAAGGACAAAAAAAGTAGCAAAAGAAACATGAGCCGATTTAAGAAATTCCAAATATCCATTTGAAATCCATATTTCAGATATTCGGATTTTAAATCCGGATATCTAAATGTTCGGATTTTGAGTGTACATGGATATTCATGGTGCCAATCAGAGTTCGTTTTATTGTATCTCTGATTTTGTGCAATCCGAACATCGGATTGTAAAAATCTGACAGTACTAGTGAGGAATTTACTGCATAAAAAACAATGTGTGCTGCGTTTCAGTATCGAACGTGGCGAACTTACGAGCATACCTCGTATTCCTAGTACTGTTAGATTTATACGATATAAAACTGTTTGAACGTGACTCTTCCATCTTTGCGCAAGCAGTGATGTAATTCTAAATAAAAAAAGTGCCTGAGCGGTGAACAGATTAGGTTAAAAATAACCCTCGAAATGTTCAAAAGTAATGTGAAATCTGACTTGCTATCTTTAGTGCTATTTATTAAATCTTATGACTAATTACTTTTATCCATTTTTACCAAAATTGCTTATTTTGAGCAATTTTAAATAAAACAATGTTTACGGGAAATCCCATATTAAGTATATAAGATTTTTCTTCAAAAATAGCCCTTTCGTTCCACAAGATTCCAAATTTTTATTCTGAATAATATATATTAGTCTTACGTAGTAGCTGTAACTAATGCACTCATATTTATTCAATTTAACTAATGTATTGTTTTGTCTGAGGTTATGAGTTGAGTGTAGAAAATTTTCTTTGTGTTAGCAACAATGAATCGAAGATTGTGTTCATAAGATTACACTAGTCAACATTTTTAAACTTTGTTTTCATAAAATGGTTGAAATCAGGTGTTTTTAACTAGTTTCGGGGTGCTGAATTCAAAAATGACCACAAAAACTCTCCGTCATGCACAGTTTTTGCGTATGAACATTTGCTATATTTCTAGATACTTATATACAATGCAAGATGTACACATTACAGCTTCACATTGTAATGTATTACAGCTTCGCATTGTCATGTATTACAGCATTTATGTGTCTTGTTAGCTATAGAATTAGTGTTAAACACTATATTTACCATGTTTATAGTATATCACTGCATATGAGACTGCAAAAGGAAAGAGGAATAGAGTAAGCAATATTAACACAAATGTAAATGTATACATACATACTCGTATACCCATACAAGTAGTTCATTTTTTCTCTTATGTGTCATGTTGTCTTCCTTTTGCAAAAACCAGCAGTAATCACTCATCATTGAGGGATCCCACCTGCCTTGATGCCTCTCCTCCATCGTTCGGATATCTTGGTGGGTAAATTTTCTCCTTGTTCGTCGCTGACTGCTCCTAGGTTGTCAGAAAAGAAGTCCAGATGCGAATGGAGGAAATGTATTTTTAAGGACATCTGGCACCCAAGGTTTTTATAGTTCTTGAGAATGTTATGAATTAGCTCTTTGTAGTTGCCCTCTTTGTGGTTACCCCAAAAATCCTTTGACCACAGATGTGAAAGATTGCCATGGGCGAGATCCGTGCTGTTTAGCTTTTCGGTAAAAACAGAGTTCCGTATCTGAGGACCAACGAAGATTCCTTCTTTGAGTTAATTGCGGAAATGTTTGCTTTAAGTGCAGGAAACTTGGGCCAGATTTATCCGTAGCTTTTACAAAGTTTTTCCTCAGCCCCAGTTTCATATATGAAGTGGTGCAAGCAGCACATCAGAGGGATTAACCTGGGGCTTGTGACGAACGCTACTTTCTCCCGGAATGAAAACATCGTTTAGACCAGTCTGCCTGTTTTTAGTTTTCTGCTGTGGCCCTACTGTTGTACATACAAAGAAAACAACAAAATTTGGTGAAGCCACTTTGAAGCCTGAGCAAGAGTGATATCACTTTCAGATCACCGCATATTTACCACCTGAACTGGTCATATTGTATTGCAGTAAGAATTGTGTCCATTATTACATACGTCTCCTTCATTCCTACAGTATGTGTTCCTAGAATGGAAGGCTTCTGGTTTCCGTTGGACAAAAGGTCAACTTTTAAACTAACCTTGGGTGAGTCGATAAATAGACGTCATTCCGTAGGATCGTGAGATATTTCTAATTCTGTCATTAGCCCTGGAATATCTGAAAAAAATCTTACCATCCTCTATAGAAAGAACATGGACCCAAATTTATATTTCCGAACACAGACACATGTGTACTATTCTCTAGCAGGTTCCACTCTTGCAGTCTGGAAGCTAAAAGTTCAGCTTGTTGTTAGGAAAGATGCAGGTCTCGGACGAGATCATTCAGTTCATTTTTCTCAATCAAGTGGGTTTCGTCTAAATGTTTAGGAGTGCACGTATGATCCGGATCTTTATGTGCGTCCATATTTTCATTGGATAAATTCGAATCTATCTCTTCACAGCTCAATGGAGGTTTTGGTATAGGAAGGTCTTCCCAATGCGGAACAGGCCTTAAGGCTGATGTCAAATTTGGATACTGTATTTTACTTTTATTCTTCTTTGAAAAGCCACTCACTTTGGTTAAACAAAGAAAACAATCTTCCACGTGATCAGGTGGATCACGCCAAATCGTTGGAACTGCCAAAGGCATGGATTTCAGCTTATCTTTCAACCATTGATTCAGGCCAACAAAGTAGGAAATGCAGCAGACATGTGAAATCCACGATTTATTTTGATCTCCAACATGACATCCAAAGTACAAATAGCAGGCTTTCCTCACAGTCTTTGTCAATGGACGAATCTGCGATTTTATAATATACTATCCGCACACATAGCAAAACTTGTCCGGAACATTAATACATCCGCGACAATCCCTTTTCTCCATTTTGCCAACTTTTGCCCATAAACATGCAGCACGTATTTCTCCTTCAATGTAAAAAACCGCACTGGCGGTTCGGTTGCGGTTACATATTCACTACCTGTGAAAAAATCAGTGTTGCCACCCATAACATGTCCGGTAGCGAAATGTTACAATAAAAAGATCTGGTGTCCTTTTAAATACCTACAAGCGTTAATGTGGAACAATAGTACATATTTAATGCCCCATAACAAAAAAACGTGACGTGGTGGCCATTTTTTTAAGGTCAGATTTGAAATCAGTACCCAAAAAATTAGCTAAAAACAGCTACATTTGTTCATGTTATAAAACCTTTGTAGACCAGTGTTACTTTTATTGGAGCCGGTCGCTAATGGCGAGTTGTTTAGTATATACGTAAATACCCTTCGAAGCTACAAAAGTGTTGTCACTCGGCCTTTATGCCTAACGTAAGTTTTCTGTGTTGTTTTCGTTTTTAGGAGTGCAATTTTAAACCCTGGAGAAGCCACCTCCTAGTATTTTAATTTGAGGACTGCCTTCTACACAACTGAGTTCACATTATCTTTATACACTGCTGGACAATAGCTAAGGACGGATTATAAACGGCTATATAGCGCATAAAAAAGTAAGTGTGGTTGGGTGCCAAGTGAAATAAAATAATGTCAGAATGCCAGGACATTACAAGAAAGACAATTTATTGTGCTCTGAAATCCAGAAGGCTTTGGAACGTGTTCAAGGGACAAACAGGCCATTTTGTGCAGAATACGTAAACGTGAAAAAAATGCAATTACCGTCCGCAGGCGTTCCGGCGTAAGATGTCATTACGGGATATGGCCACCATGGAGGGCGATGCAAGATTCCACACGCCGTGTCATGCTTTGCACAACATTATCAAGCAGCTGTTGGGGTAATTTATCCCATTCCTCCGTCAGTGCGCGGATGAGGGTGTCCTTGTTTATTGGAGGGCATTGGCAACGAGCAAGACTCCTCCCCAAAGCATCCCACACATTTTCAATGGGATTCAGATCTGGAGAACGTGCTGGCCATACGAGGCGTTGAATATCCTCGCTCTCAAGACACTCCTGGACAGCGACTGTTCGATGACATGTTGCGTTGTCGTCCGTGAAAATGAATCTATCACCGACAGCACCACGGATCATGCGAACATGAGGTAGCAGAACATCATTAATGTATCGTTGGCCAGTCATAGTCCCAGTTGGAAGCACATAGAGGGACGTACGGTGATTGATCATGATGCCAGCCCTTACCATGACACTACATGTCGGATATCGGTCCCTTTCCTGTATGTTTGCTGGACAATATGCAGTACCACATTCACGCCAGATCAGTTGTCGTCGACAATCAGATGATAGACTGTATCTACTCTCGTCTGAGAAGAGGACAGCAGACCAGTCATTATCAGTCCAATTGTGATGTTGATGGCACCATTGCAAACGGGCGGTATAGTGACGTCTGGACAATGGGATGCACACAACAGTACGGCGGGCGTATAGTCCTCTTTCATGCAAACGTCTGGCGACAGTTTTTCGGGAGATCCGCTTGCCAGTAGCAGCCATAAACTGATTTTCTACCTCACTAGCTGTGCTGCGCCGGTGTCTTTTTGTTGACAGCACTATGTACCGATCTTCTGCAGGTGTCGTACTGCGAACACGACCTCCCCCGTGACGTTTGCTACACTCTCCATTTGTTTGAAATGATTTCCAAAGCCTTGAAACAACACTGTGGCTGACGTCGAACTCCCTGGCAACATCTGTAATTTTTCGCCCTTCTTCAATCTTGCCAATAATACGGCCACGCGTAAAATCATCTAGGTGATGTCGGGAAGACATACTGAAAATTGCAAGTTCGTCAACTGATTCTTTCCCTTTCAACTTTGCGTTTGAACAACAACGGTCAATACGCGTCAAATCCTTTATATCTCTTATCAGCGCTATGACGTAACGAACAAGTTCGGCAATCCAAAATTTGCATACGCACAACACGTCTTACTGTATCCCGCACTTATACTAATTTCCACATTTTCCTGCCTTCCATTTTATGGTTGCTATCGTTGCTATTGTCACACGTCCTTAGCAATTGTCCGGCAGTGTATTAGATCTCTCATTATGCATGAGAGGCCCAAATAAGTAATCCAACTGTTTGGTTTTATCATTGCAATATGAACATTCGGTTAAAATCAGAGTATGTTTGCATAGAAAACACGGTATTCTCTATTTTTTTTTTTTTTGCATGTTTGTTCACATAAAAGACTTCCTTTTTCACAGATTCTGCGACCATCTAACCACAAAAGTCCCTTAGTGCTCCTAAGCAGCCGCGCCGGTGGCGCAGTGGTCTAAGGCGCTGGCCTATGATCATTCGTCCGTAAGGGGTCCGCGTTCGAATCCCGGTGAGGCATGGATGTTGTGTTTGTCTTACGGCACTGGCTCTCTCCCTTCCCTGGAACCAGTGACCCTAAATTAGGGACGGGCGACTGCTTGTAGCCCATTGAGTTGCTCACGGTGGTCGTTAAACCTCCAATCAAAAAAAAAAAAAAGTGCTCCTAAGCCTAGAAAAATTAGAGCCTTAGCAGCGCTGAGGTTCTTCTACGCCACTGCGTCTAAGTAAAATTAGTAAGTATGACGAATTTAGTTTGATTTGGCAAAATTTTGTATACAGTTCACAATTCCTCTTTAGTGCTGATATCAGCGAATGTTAACTGACTCCCTTCCTCTCCACTTTCTTACAAGAAAAGCTTTTCCATGACATTGTATTACGTCCAAGGACTTGAACAAAATACCAGAAAATATATATAGAGAGAGAGATTTATATAAAATATACACTGGTGGGAAGTGAAAAGAGAACACCAAGAAGGAGACGTCTGATACCAACGAAATTTATACAGCATAATAACGGAATACAGAGGATAACGTGATCAAAACATTATGGCAAAATACAGCTGTATTTGCTGGCAAACTGAAAAATAACATTTCCATGTAACATGGTTAGTACGAGGTTGAACCGCCATGAACTGCGTCACACTGTGCAATTCTGGTATGGAGTCTGTCGTACAGATGTTGGGTGTAAGTTTGGGGTATTGAGTTCCAAGCATCCTCAACCTGAACGCGTAAATCGGGGATGGTCGTGGCTGGCCGTGGAGACCGGATAAGTCGTTGTCCCATAAAATCCCACACGTGTTCAATGGGGGACCAATCCGGTGAACGTGCAGGCCATGGAAGTTGTCTCACACCCTGAAGTGCATGTTGCGTTGCACGTGCCGTGTGTGGGCGTGCGTTATCTTGCTGGAAAACACCACGATGGACCGACCTTACAAATGGCACAACAACGGGCTGAATGATGTTGTTTATGTAGGAGGTGCTGTTTAACGTACCCGGTACAAACACTAGTTGTGTACGGGAGTGATAGCTGATCACTCCCCACACCAGGAGACCAGGTGTAGGCCATGTGTGTCGCTGGCGGATGCAAGAAGGGTGGAGACAGTCCCCTGTGCGTCTGCGAACACGCATACGGCCATCGGAGGCTCCCAAGCAGAATCTGCTTTCATCGCAAAACACGACACATTGCCATTGCGTTCTCCAGTGAAGACGTTGGCGACACCACTGCAGCCGTTCCTGACGGTGGGCTGGAGTCAGAAGTACACATGCCAGAGGCACACTTGCACGTAGTCCTGCATCCATTAGACGGTTGCGGATTGTTCGCACAGTCACCTCAGGTGCAACGGCAGCTCGGATTTGCGTCGCAGTGGATGTTCTGCTTGACAACGCCGCTCTTCTTATGCGTCGATCGGTCCGCTCATCAGTTCGTCTGTGACTCCCAGTTCCACGTCTTCTCGTGTGGGAATGTTCCTCGGACCATCGTACCACCACCGATACTCCCGTCCTATTCGCTCCGCAATACGACGATACGACCACCCGGCCTCGCGGAGTCCGACTAGAAGACCTCGCTCAAAGTCCGATAACTGCTGAACTCGTACACGTCTTCCATGTCCAGGCATTGCAGCTTCTTCAGGGTCTTCGCACGTGTCCGAACGCCGACGACTGATTACTTTCACTTCGCCGTACTCCTTAAATACCACCGACGATAATTTGCATATTATGCCGTGCTGTGGCGTAAACGCTCACCGGTTGGTCCCGAAATTAACATCACACCTACGTATACTCGACCCCATTTAACATATGTAAATTTCATGATCGTCCGCCAATTCCTTCTTGGTGTTCTTTTTCATTTTCCGGCAGTGTATATGTATATATATAAATCTGCAGATGACGACCGTACGTCATCTATCTGGCAGGAACGTGACCAATATATATATTAGGTAAGTGCGAATGAAATGTCAGGCAAAGGACCAGCACACGTGGACGGCGAGAACAGAAAAGTAGGACAACTTTCCTAGGGAAAATAATCCCCCTCGGCATCGACACATAGTTGCCATATGTCCGGTAGAGTCATGATCCCGGAACGAAAACAGTCTTGTGGCTGGGACCCGAAGAAGTCATCAACTGCACGTTGAACCTCGTTGTCTGTCGTGAACTGTTTCCCGGACAGGAAGTTAGACGACGAAGCAGATGATGATCTGTCGGAGACAAGTCCGGGAAATAGGCAGAATGAGTCAGTGCTTCATAGCCCAAGGCACTTAGTGTCAGCATCGTTAGTTGTGCGACATGAGGGCGAGCGTTGTCCTGGAGCAGAAGAACACCATGTCTGTAGACCAAAGCAGGTTGTTTCTGATTATCATAAAAGACCCACTTCTCGTCGCAGGTATAGGTTTCTGTTTATTCCTGGCAAGCAGCGACGTGCAGACTTCTAAACGCCTAGTCTTGTTGGCAGTTGTCAACTCATGCGGCAGCCACATGTCCAGCTGTTTGACCTTACCCAGCGCAACCAGACGCCGGACAACTGTCGTGTGGTGGACACCTACCTCTGCCGCTATCTCACGACGACACGTTTTTCGGCGGTCCGTTTAAACCACATGTAACAGAACATCGACAGAAACAGCAACAGGTCGGTGATCACGTGCTTCGTTTTGTCGGTCCGTATCTCCGCTTCGAAACTTCACAAACCATCGCTGAATGGTTCGTTTGGTATCTGTATTCTTCCCAAATGCTTTGTTAACGTTTCAAGCGGCAATTCCTGCAGAATGGCCCCGTTTAAATTTATACAGGAAGATGACTCTCAAATCTGGCATCTGCATGCTTCCTTTGCAAGCCACGTTACGCCAAAACAAACCACGCCTGAACCTTGTTTTTCACACACGTGCTAGCTGTTTATGGTAACTCTGTGACGTAATACCCGCAACACCTGTGGGTGGTTCCATTTCCATTCCGCTGTGGTGGGGGCCTGTCTCTACTGCTCGTTCGCGCCGGACATTTCATTCGTACCAACCCAATATACACATATATATAAATCTGCAAATGACGACCGTACATCATCGATCTAGCAGGAACGTGACCTTGATGAAGGTTGTTCCGAGCGGGGTGTGGAAATTGAAGCTTGAGTTGGATTGTTAGAGGAAGATTTGCTCCGCACCATCGTTTAAAAGACTATTTGCGGTCGAAAGCGGTCGGTAGATTGGAAGCAGGGCAATCGCAAGCTGAGGTAGCACGATAACTAAATGTGTTGAGGCAAATGTTCCTCAATCTCTGGAGACAGTTCCAAGAAACCGGAACAATAACCAGAAGACAAGGACGTCTACGAGCTACAACAGCTCAAGACGTCTGATATTTGTCTCTAACAGCTGGCCGCCATAGCGGGTCAACAACCAGGCAACTCTCGCAGGAGCTCTCCACTGCTACAGGAACCGCAATATCGAGGCAAACAGTTGACTCTACGAGAAAGGTCTGTATGCCAGAAGGTCAGTGGTCCATATCCCACTCACCGCATCGCACAGAAGGGTCCGTCTGAAATAAAGCCGACAACATCACCCCTGGACCCCTGATCAGTGGGCCTGTGTTTTCTTCAGTGTCGAGTCGCGGTACTGTCTTAACACGGATTCGCAACGTGTGGCCATTTTGAGAGAGGCGGAAAGACTAAATCTTTCCTCCAACATTCGGGAAACTGATTACTACGGTGGTGGAGGACTCCTGGTTTGGGTTGACATCATGTCCGTTCCCATAAGGCTCAACTAGGTGGCGGATACCTGGAGAGTGAAGATATTCACAGTGTGGAGTGGCCAGCAAGACCTCCGGATCTGAATCCAATAGAACATGTCTGGGATTTCCTGGAAAGATCAGTTGCAAGCCAGCAGCTCCCTCTCAGAACCCTCCCGGGACTCCAACGCCCCTTAGTAGAGAAGTGGCATTTATTTCCCCAAACTCTCATTCATAGACTTGTAAACCGCATGACGGCGAACTGTGTCGCTGTTCGGGGTAATTACACTCCTTTTAGCCCCTCGAAATCTGCGCCACTTGCTGCATCACTTTTGAACTACATGCTGTCATACACATGCTTCCTCCTCATGCGGTGACGGCATTCCTTTTCTGTTGTGTTTTGCTATGTTATCGATATATGTTTGTGTTTACCAACTGTCATTAAAATCTATCGTCTGGATTTTGCGTTATTCGTGTTTTTGTGTATGTCACATTAATTTTGGACACCGGTGTATATATTTAAACAAAATAATTCGGTTTCTTTTCCAGGAGGTCCAAGCGAAGGAAAGCTGCTCCCAGGTGATCAAATACTCCAAATCAATGGTGATGATGTGCAAAAATCGCCAAGAGAGAGGGTCATCGAATTAGTCAGGTATTTTATTTTTCGATCTCTTATATTAATTTGTGTGTATCATGAATGCATGTATTTATTCAGTTCAACTGCTTTTAAAATTGCAAAATATAAATGAAACCATTGCCATTTCATTTCATTTTAGGTCTTGCAAACATTCAGTTAAACTCCAGGTCTGCCAACCTATCACCAATAACGTAAGTTTTTATATTTTTTGTGTATTGGCTTTTCCCTGCATTGTAATTAATGGATTACATTAGTTGTAGATGAAATGTGTTAATTAAGCTAATGTAATATTCTGAATAAATTTCTTCTTTTACATAACAGGGCTTATTTTAAAAGTTTCGCACTTGAAAGTTACTCATTGTTTATAAAAAGGTTGGTATGAAACGCATTCTTGTGAATCTTTTTATGTACAAATGAAGTTGCAGTGACAACCTTGGTTGACCTTGAATGAAGAGGTCTTGTCCCTTGTTGCTGATAAATGGTTCTGTGATTGGCCACGCAAATATGACGCAAACCCCGTTCAAAAGGCAGATGTTGTAGAATGATATGTGAAACTGAGAGTACTGACTTACTTCTTTATCATCGATGAGATTCGTTCATCTCAGATCATCGCCACCCAAGAAATGCGTACGTAAGAGTGCCGTATATATTTTCCTGTTTCCACTAGCAGCGTTTTGTAGCAATTCTATAAATCCAGTTGAAACAGTTCATCACGTCTTTGAAGATGTATCACTACTCAGGAACACTTTTTAACAGCGGAACCCACAGGACATCATAAAAATTATAAATGCATAATAAATTTCAACCTAATTTTCAAAATATAAAACACAGCACTTTGGTTCTAGCAAAAATTTAAGCTCCTAGAAATTTTTGATGAACTCCTGGGAAAGTCCTGGAATTTATTTTCTGTAAATCTGTACGAATACTGTTCACAGCATCTCTGCCTATATGGGATCGATCCTTCGACTATCTAGTCGGAAAGCGGTTGCTCTAGCTACTAGGCCACTCAGTCGTAAGTTCTGTCTTGTACAATGAATCATTTTATGATTTTCCAAATGAAAGTGCATTTCATAGTTTACGTTGCGCTACAAATAGCACTTTTTCAATCTCGGGGTGCTGTACTTCACCAGTGAAGTTTGCTAAATTTGAGTTAACTCGTACATGTTTGTTCATACATAATCTGCCAGTTCAAACTTGGATAGCATTTTGGGGGCGTTATTTTTTTTTTTTTTTTTTTTTTTTTTGTAAGAAAAAAGTAGCGGGGTGATGTGACGTATGTAACCTGTTTAACTTTCTGTTTCTGTTGCTATCACATATGTAAATGTTGTTTATCTCTCCATTACACTTTCTGAAGTTTCAAAAGTTTCTCTTGATATGGTAACACTGGCAGCAGGTGAGAAATGAAGGAATAGATAAAATCAAGAATCGCTGTAATAGATGATAAGATTTTTATGTGCGTTAGACTCACTTGTTATTTTATTATTCAGATGATATTCCGTTTGTTACAAGTTTGTAATTATTCACTTATAACCTGCACTAATTTTTCTTAGAGTCAGTTGGATACAATTAAGTCAATGTATGTTTTATGAAGTCTTCAACCTGAAATATTTTATATTGTGCAAATTTAAACATTGTGTTTAGTAAGTGGTTCTGCCACGTGTCATACAAGCCAGCACTTCCAAAGAGGGGAATGAAAAATGGTTGTCTACAGAAAACTGTAACTTTGTATTCATTTCCTAGTACTTGAGTTCGTTAAGTTTAAAGTGTTTAGTGAGAATTATTTAACTAGAACAGAACATATGTTTTTCTCAAATTTTAGTAATTGTTTTGAACGAGTCTTAAAATCATTCATCCTTTCTCATCGCAATACGAGCAGAACAAAGATGTTCTATTTTTTGCATTGCAGATAGAAGACAGAGTTCTGAGCTTTGTTATTTATACTAAATTGAAGTATTAGTTGTTAATCTGATGTGTGATATTAAGAAAAATGATACACCAAGCTCCTTTACTTGGCTAAGGAATCCACTGCCGTTTCTTTCACATTCGCAGACTGAGCTATAGCTAATATTTCTTCCAAAAATGGAAATAATAATTACGAAGTAATTATTTTTATTGGCAGCCACCGCTGGCTCAATAGGTCTGTTGAATTTTCGAGAGTAAATTTAAAGTTTTTTATCGTTTCTACACGTACAACAGTTTTCTTAAGGACTGCATGTCTTGTTGAGTTTTTCTCAAGAAATGTGTGTAAGCTCTACGGTAGACCAACTAAAAAAATCAAGAACTTTGTTGGTTTTGTGTCGAAGAGGTACACGCATATATTAATGCAAATTTAAATAGTTAACATAACAATACATACACAGTCCAGTCAAAAAAATATGACTACCTGTTAATATCAGGTATGACCTACTCGTGCCGCCAATACCGCATATATACGGCGTGGCATTTATTCAATGAGGCCTCTGGACGTTTTTGAGGGATGCTGTACCATGCAGACACCAGAGCGTCTCGCAGATCATCAACAGTCATGGGATATCCATACATTGAGCCTGTTGGTCAAGATAGTTTCACCGATGCTCAATAGGATTGATATCCGGTGAGTACGGTGGCCAGGATAGTAAGCTAAAGTCACCGGAATGCTCCTCAAACCATTCTCACACACACATATCAACATGGCAATGGGCATTACCTTGCTGGAAACAACCCGTGCCATCGGAGTAGAGAGTCATCCTGGATGGGAGCTCCTGATCTGCCACAGTGGATAGCTAGTCTGAAACGTTCGTTGTGCGATTGAGGGTGGTGATTCTTCCCAATGATTCCCAGAAAAATATGCCCTACACGAGCACACTGCCACCTCCTGCCTGTTGCTTCTCGAGCATCGTCTCGGGAAGATTTCTGTCAACAATGCTTTGCCGTATTCTCCATCGACCATCCACACGATAAAGCAGAAAACGTGATTCATCTGAAAAGACGACTTTCTTCCACTGTTTGATGGTCCAATTCCTTCTTTCAGATGCAAATTCACTCCGTAATCGTTAATGTCTGCCGTCATCATAGGCACTTTTAGTACACGGCGGCTCCGGAGACGTATAGAGAGCAGAGTTCGTTGGATTTTGGTCTGCAATATGCTCTTCGATGTGCCTGCATTAAATGCCCCGGCCAGTTGTTCCACAGTGGCCCGTCTGTTGGAACGCGCTATTCGGGATAGCCGTCGCTACCCACGGTCGTCAATGTTCCATGGGCTTCCACTATTTCCCCGATTGCTGCAGGTCTTGCCAGTTTCCTTCCATTCCTGGAACACTTTAACTACTGCACCACGTGATCATCCCACAATATGGGCCGTTTCTATAATGCTACCACCCTTCAGTTGGTAGCCAATAATCATTCCTTTTCCAACTCTGTTAAGTCTCGTCCTTTTCCCATTTTCGCGCGAAACTGCATAGAGTCCGCGAGTTCGTGTCATTTCAAATGCCTTACATGTTTTGCATATGTTGCTACGCACGACATCTGGCTGCTGTTTACCGTTCCTTCTTACATCAGGGGTCGTCATAATTTTTTTGACTGGACCGTGTATACTGTAGTATATTGTTGTTTTTCCTATTTGAATTTTAGCTGGAATACCTCCTGCTCATTCAGATTCAGACATGGTTGATGCATATACTGATCAGAGGTCCCGAATTTTCATGGTCAGTCGCCAAACTCTGTTCCCCAAAATGTCCGATGTATTTGGGGATGCGAATTGTCTTCGAATTTTGACGTTTTCCCTCAAATATCCTCAAATTTAGACTTTGTCACTAGCTCGTTACGTTTCTAATGAAAAATGTGCTTAAAAAATTAATTGCCCACGTGCCAACATGCTTATTGTAAAAGCAAATTTTTGACTATACTTGTTCTGAGTTCCACCAAAAACTTTCACAAAATTAGAAAATTCCACGTGCAATTCGTCCGTCATAAAAATATCAGGATGAGACAGCTTGCTCTTAATTCATGACACATACCTAAGTAAAAGTATTTCAATTTTGGTATGTTTTCTTTATAGCTCTGCTTGTTCGTGCAAGTTACTAACAATCTACGAAATATATCTTGTAAAATGCAAATTTTCAGATGTAATATCACATTTCAAATAAATACAGTTTTGTAACAAAAAGTTTTGCATATTTTACTGTGTATTTCTCCCCAAACGAACTGTCGATTCGGAGACACCATAATATTTGGTCCTCAAATCAGTGTTCAGAGTTTACAAAGAATAGAATGCAGATCATTAAAATTGTTAAGGCGCCAAGGGACATGAACTTCTGAATGGCCATTAAATATTTCACAGGCATGTAAATTATTTCTTCATGGTACCTCTGAAATCTGCTTATGATTAACATTTTGGTGTCGTCAACAATCACCAATATCTTCTTTTGTCGCTTAAAGCAGCAGAAATCCTCAGAACTTATTTTGTTCTGAATTTTGCTGCTTTTGTCTTTCCAGCTCCGTCGCCCGAATGTTGCTCCAACATTAGATCACATTTTGACACTAAATCAATAATATCCAAGAAAGGCCATTTTTAGAATTAGTTGTTTGATCATCGTGTCTCTTACACATCTTTTGTCGTGGTTCTATATCGTGCTTGTTCTTGCTTCAAAGCATGATCCTGTCTATTTTCATCTTGTAATACATCTATCGATTTTCTTTTATAATAGTTGGCCCTAGAAGAAGTGTTTTGTAAATAAACGAGTTGCATTTCTTTTATCCTTTTTTTCAGTTTTCGTCCGTAAACTCTGAGTCGGTGCTGCCGTTATGAGCTGCATCATTCCAACGAAATCAATAAAGGAAACGAAGGCTTTTTCAAGTGACTTGTGCTCTAGCCAATGATAGATGCTGTATGAAAAGTTTTGACGACCACATTTTTTTTTTTTTTCATGGAAATAAAATTCATGTTGACAATAAGTTCGCTCAGATTTGACGTCCCAACATTTTTGCATGTCCGCTGTGAGATCGTGAAACTCAAGAGATTAGTTCTTTAGGTGCAGTGTTTTCTGACAACATTTTTCATAGCTGGCCTGCACTGCTGCATCTTCATTGGATCACACCCCTGTATCTTTTGCTATATTAAGAATGTGTTGTGTAACTTGATATTGAAGCTTGATTAGAGCTCATTTAAGAAGGGGGCTAAGGAGGCTGCAGCCCCTGGCACAGCATTTTCAAGGGGCCTCAGAATTATATAGGATGCGTGTTGAAGAATTTACAGTGTTCTGCAGTTTTTTGTCTTTGTTTGTTTATTTGTTTCTTTTTTGCAGACAGCACAACAAAAACTATAAGAAACTGCCTTGTGAAAAAGAAATTATTTATTTCCGCCCTTTTAGCAGGATTCCGTTAAAAAGTAGTCTACCCCAGTCCATCCTCAAATCTTTCGAAAACATTACAGAAGTTTTTTTCTACACACCTGTAATTGGGAGAAGTTTTCATACATTAAGAATTCGCTTGAATCATGATATTTGGGTAATATTATTTTGCCCACTACTTCGATGTATTTTCAACAAGCTGAACCCAACCCTGGGAGATGGGGGGAGGGGGGGAATTAAAGCAGAACAGAACTGTTATCCATTTTTTCAACCATGCATTTTTACATTTTCTTGCTACCACTGATTCGTTCATGAATCATGGGATACACACTTCAATACGGCAGGGATATTTTTATAGCTACCTCATCATAGTTTGGGAATGTTTTCTCCTGGGTATGTTCATTCGGCCACCCATAGTGAAATCCTAGATGTGTCACTAATACTTGGGCCTCCTAATACTGTCCAGCACCCGGGCCCCCTGTCTCCTTAAATGTGCTCTGAGCCTGACCACTACTGTATTGTTCTTCATTTTCATTATTTTCTCCTCCTTTTCAGAAACATTAACATTTGTTTTACAAGGGGTACGTTATACGAGGGTGGATCAAATTATTAGTTACACTGTTGAATAAAAAAAACAAATAAAGGGATATACCTAGGGGATGTAGGTTTAAAGGTACAACATTTGCTCATTTTTCGGCATACCACTGATTGTAAGCATTCATCTGAACTTGTGATTAACTTTTCCATACCTGTACAGAAAAAATCTCCTCCAATTTGGAGCAACCAGGAAGGACCACACTTTTCACAACCTCATTGGTATGGAATCATTGTCCACTAAGGTCCTGCTTCATTTTACCGCACAATCCCGTATGAAATGTCTAACGCACTGGCAATTTCCTTGATTTTGATGCACCTATTACCCCGTATCATGTCAATGGCAGCAATATGCTCCGGAGTGCTGGATATTGATAGCCTGCCTTCGCGGTATTCGTTCGTCAAATTTGTGCGACCCTTTTCAAATTGTTAGCACTACTTTACGATGGCCGGGCGAGACGGCATTTTCTCCGTATGCAGCGCAGATTTAACGATAGATATCAGTGTAATTTAGGCGCTTAGCCCACAAAAATCGAATGATTCCTCGCACTTCCAGTTTGGAGTAAGAATCCAGTTGACACGCCATTACGAACTGCCTCCTGCACACGTCTTACGCAGTTACTGAACTAAAACATACTGCCCCTGTGGCGCAGTAGTCTAAGCGATGGCTTCTGATCATTCGTCTCAGATGTGTCTGGGTTCGAATCCCGTTGAGGCATGGATGTTGAGTTTGTCTTACGGCGCTGGTTCCTCTCCCTTCACTGGAACCAGTAGCCTAAATTAGGGACGGGCGACTGCTTTTAGCTCCCTGAATTCCTCACGGTGGTTGTTAAACCCCCAACCCAAAAAAAAAAAAAAAAAAAAAAAAACAAGTAAAACGCCTCCCGTCGTCAGCTGCGACGTACTGCCTACTTCGCTCCCAAGCACACACAGTCTGACTGCAATCCCGCTCCAGATGACGCTAAGTGTAACTTTCTTTTTGATTCACTTACGTACATGGAAGTTTAACTATAATATTGATTTCGTGTATGAGAGATCGGTGTTGAATTTCTCAGATGGGATATTATGTTAAATGACAATGATAAAACAGCAACCTGAAACAGTAAAGTTTTGAAACTTCAGGTCCCTTTTAGTTGACTGCATTCGGGGCAGAACAAATGGCATCTGTCTGAAAAAAAATCGGGGGAAGGGGGTAATGACCACTGTGAGCACTAAATGGGCTAGTCGCTCCTACCGAACCTTTGGCCACTGGTTCCAGGGAAGGGAGAGAGCCAGTGCCGAAAGACAAATATAACAACCATGCCTCACCGGGATCCGAACCCAGACCCATCTCGGACGAATGGTTAGAAACCAACGCTTCGAATATTTCAATTCGCCTCCCAGGCGAATTGAAATATTCACTCATGATTAACAAACCCCTCGTGGTTTTGCAAGTTCTTACCTGCAGGTTATACAGGTTGTTGAAAGAGCTTTGCCCACAGCCATCTACTTAAGTACATCTCCGATCTAGGGAACATATCCACTGATCAACATAGAAAAAGTCACATCAGAAAGTATTTGACGGAGTGCCATGCAAATTGGTGGGTATGCGTCAACAGATTGGTTATGCAAATGAATGCAGTTGCGATCCAATTACGTGATAAATGAGAGAGATGAAAGATCAAAACGGCTCGACATAGCTAAGTATGGTCATCCCCACCTGGGCTTGTGGATCACGGCATTGGAGTGATCTCGGTTTTGAAAGCACATGTAAAGATTAAGAATACCTGGGCGATGTCATTAGGAATTCTACCACCACACGGATACCTTATCCAGCGGCTTCATCATAGATCTTCGTACGACTGGTTGGTACAAGCAAACACATAGCGGCGAAAATGTAACGGGATGCAACAAATGTTGGCTGAATGTGGCGACAGTGGTTGAAATAGGGCAACGTGCATCTTTAGTGGGACTGGTGCACGTAGCCGAACTTCCGAGCACCTCGATCGACACAATTGACAGCAAGCCGTACAGAATTACGGTCCACAACGAACAACATTTGACGAGGTATACAGGCAGATATGGACATATCCCTATATCGACGCGGACTGTGAATCGCAGATTAGCTGAGGCTGATTGCACTCTCACTAGCCATTACGACTGCTACGCAGTGGCTAGCGATCGCCGCGCAACGTTGCAATGATGCCGCACCAAACATGTGTGGCGGGACGAATTCAGCGAGGCGTGTCCCTTTTATCTCAGCGCCGACAATTGCCACTTGAGTACCTGGAGACTACGTGGTCCTTGGACTGATCTTGTTAACATCCGTGATTGTCATACGAGCGTCATCTCAGCCTGGTGTCATGGTTTTGGGCGCTCTCAGTTAAAACAGCCGTTCAGCGATCATACGCATAGTGGATACAATGACGGCGCACTATTATACGTCGATGAGGTACATCACAGCTCGTACGCATAGTGGATAAAATTACGGTGCGACTCAGAGGCGTAACTAGGCGTTTCTGCGCCCGGGGCAAATCACAAAATATTGCGCCCTCAATCTGTCTTTCTACCTCATATACTACATATGTGTGTGCATTACTAATTTAATATTGTTATATATACTGTATATTACTAATTTAATATAGTTATATATATATATATATATATATATATATATATATATATATATATATGGAGGAAACTTGGGGAGACCTTCGTCCAGCAGTGGATTGATAATGGTTGACAATGATGATGATGATGATATATATATATATATATATATATTAAAGAGCTTCGGAGATATGGTGTCACCTTGTCTCACTCCCTTTCAATTTTTACGTGTGTTGTATTTTCAAACAGCCGAATCTTTGCACTTGCATTTTCATAGATGTTATTAATAATATTAATGTATGCATCTTCAATACCGCAGGTTTTCAGAGCCATTGTAACTGCTGATGGTTTCACCGAATCAAAAGGCTTTTTCATAATCGATAAAAACCATGCACAATGGAAGTTCATATTCCCTCGCTCTTTCAACTAGTTCTCTCAGTACGTGGATATGATCTAATGTGCTGTAGCCTCTCCTGAATCCAGCTTGTTCTCTCGGTTGAGCCATGTCCAGTGTTACCTTCAAGCGGTGTGAAAGAACTTTAGTGAAGATTTTATAAAGTACTGATAGGAGGCTGATAGGTCTGTAGTTACCGAGATCCTCAATGTCACCTTTCTTATGTAGCAGGATCATTGTAGCAGTGTTCCAATCCTCAGGAATCTTTCCTTCGTTAAGGCATCGAGTGAAAATTTGGGCGAGTGTAGTTTCGATTTCTCCACTTGCTTCTTGTATGATGTCTACAGTAATTCCATCTTTTCCTGGAGCTTTTCCCCGCTTCAAGTTCTTGATTGCATGTGCAACTTCTGCTGGAAGGACTGGAGGAACTCTGGTACTGGTATCTTTCATGATGTCTGGAGTGCATGTATCATCCCTTTCATATAATTTGGAGTAGAAATCTTTCACTCTTGTCAAAATTTCGCCTCTATATCTTGTTACAGAACCATCTTCTTTTCTCAGTGCCATAATCTGTTTCCTTCCCTTACTGAGATGTCCCTTTGCTATCTTTAGGCTTTGGTTGTTTTCCTTGCTTTCCTCACTAGTTCACAGTTGAATTTTCTTACGTCTTCAGTGATACGTTTTCTTACTGTCTTGCATAGCTCTATATATTCCACTTTGGAAGTCACATCTTCTTTAGTTGTCCTCATCACTCTTCTTTTTTGCATCAACATTTTCGTTTTTCCTGATAATTTGTTTACATGCAACTTGTTCTTAGACCCAGCTAATTTTGTTGCTGTTTCCATAAGAGCTTTGGTTACTTTTCTGTTAACTTCAGAGATGTCCACTTCTTCCGATGTTAGGCCTTCTAAAGCAGAGAACCTGTTCTTCAGTTCCAACTTGAAGGTATTATGGTGTTTTTTAAGGTTGGTTATGTCAATAGATTTTGTTTGTCTTATGAGCTTGCCACGTTCAAGTTTAGTGTTGAGGTGCATCTTACATCTCACCAATCTATGGTCACTACCTGTGTTGAACTTGTTTAGCACACTGCAGTCTTCTATGGCGAATTTTTTGTTACACATAATAAAATCAATTTCACTTGTCGTCCCATTTGGATGTCTCCATGTCCATTTCCTGTGTGGCTTTTTTCTTGAAGAAGGAGTTCAAGATGAAAAATCCTTCTGCCTCTGCAAACTCAACGAGTATTTCCACGCTGGTTTCTGTTGCCGTGACCGAATTTACCTACTGAAGTTTCATTCTGTTGCCGTTGCCCTATTTTTGCATTGGAAATCTCCCATAATTATTTTCAAGTGCTGCTTACCTTTATTATTTAGATGACAAATTTCCTCATAAAATTCTTCAATTTCTTCTTCAGGATGACTTGTGGTGGGTGCATAAGTTTGAATAATCTGAGCCTGGTATCTTTTCGAGAGTTGGATAACAAGTCGTGCAGCTCTGTCAGAGGAACTTTCAACTTCTACAACTTTATCCTTCAGTTTCTTGTTTATTATAAATCCAACACCACTAGTTCTGCCAGTATCTGTCCCACGATAGTAGAAGAGATGTCCACTTTTCAGTTCGATGAGATCTTCTCCTTTTCTCCTTACCTCACTTAGCCCCACAATGTCCCACTTGATCCTTTGTAGTTCCTCTTCCAATTCAAAGCCTTGAATCAGAAGATAGGGAGCGTCCATTATACGTAGCCAAGGTCAGCATCAGATGGCAGCCTAGTCCAGTCCTCCGAGGGATTCTTAGCACCCTCTGCCTTCATGTCGCACTGGCCGCCGCCTTGTGCCAGGTACATTCCAGCTGCCGGAGACTGAGGGCCAAGATTTAAGTTGTGGAATCATTTTGGAGGTTTGGCCATAACTCACCACGCTGGCCAAGCGGGTTGGTGAGTGTGGGATAGAATTTCCTCTAATCCCGATGGTATAATTATACCGCTATTGGCGGTCGTCAGAGCCCCTTTAGTGGGAACAGGATGCACCACGAAGGCGGGGTTGACATTTGTCAAGGAGAGGCTGTGATGTTACGCATCACCTGACATTTTGAAGGGTGTTTTTCAGTCGCTGAGCTGGGAAAACAAGGGGATAAAGATTAATGGAGATTATTTAACCCACCTTCGTTTTGCTGATGACATAGTCATTTTTGCAACTACCCCATCAGAGCTGCAGAGTATGATCCAGGAACTTGCTGAAAAGAGTAAAGAAAGTGGGATTAAAAATGAACTTTCAGAAGACAAAAGTGATGTTCAATGCTTTTACAAGAAATGAAGATTTATCGATTGATGGAGAAAAGCTGGAGATAGCAGACACGTACGTTTATCTTGGACAGCAGATATCAAGTGAGGTTCACATTGATGAAGAAATGAATCGGCGTACAAAACTTGCCTGGAGAGCTTTTGGAAGAAACAGCATAATTTTCAAGAGCAATATGCCCCTTATGTCTTAAAAGAAAAGTGTTTGATCAATGCATCCTTCAGTGCTTACGTATGGTGCAGAGACGTGGACCTTAACTAAAAAGAGACATACAAGGCTGCAGACAACTCAAAGCAGCATGGAAGGTGCATACTTGGTGTAACCAGGAGAGATAAGAAGAGGAACTCGTGGATCCGAAAAATGACAAGAGTGGAAGACATCATGATCAGAGTTAAATCCCTGAAATGGCAATGGGCTGGACATACTGCCAGAAGGACAGATCATCGATGGACAGCCGAAATTTTAGATTGGATTCCAAGGGACAGGAAAAGACCCAGAAGAAGACCACATGGGAGATGGGTGGATGAAATTCGAAAGTATGCAGGGGTGACATGGAGGAGACTGGCACAAGACAGACCGTTGTGGAGGAAACTTGGGAAGACCTTCGTCCAGCAGTGGATTGATAATGGTTGACAATGATGATGATGATGATGATGTATATATATAACTAATAAATTAGTAATAAACAACTATTATATTAAATTAGTAATATATAAATATTATACAGTAAATTAGTACTACACACACAAATCAGCATGCACTGCTTGGCAAAACAAAATTAATAATTAATGTTATATTCAAATGGTATTTGTATGCGGAAGGCACAATCACTTGCTTTCAGGTTCGGGGTTCAGACCCTGAGGTATCACATCAAACGTACCTAATGAAGCTGGAAGTCGTGACTCGCAGCCACAGTAATGATAGAATAGACCCGAGAGAATCTCCAACAATATAACCGACATCCTTATCTGATTCATCAAATCAAAAAAATTATTGCCATCAAGTGAAAAAAATCCTTACCCATCCAACTAAAGAAAAATACCTTGACCCCATTGTGGTCGACAAAAACCGTGGTTCTTCTTCAGTTGAATGGATTATAGAACTACGCCTTCATTTATGAATGTGAAAACCTTGCTAGCATTCGCTGAACATTTTGAGAAAGAAATTCGAGTTTAAGTGCACAGAAATTGCTGTAAAAGTTTCATTTCCAATTTTAACCAGACTGCAAGCTGTGATTTTGCGCCCTCTTGAACTGCGCCCAGGGCAACCGCCTCCGAACTAGTTACCCTTCTGCCAGACAGCTCCGTCTTCCCGCCCTAGTTACCCAATGACGGCGCGACTATACGTCGATGTGGTGCTTCACAGCTCGTACGCATAGTGAATACAATGACGGCGCGACTATGCGTCGATGAGGTACTTCACAACTCGTACGCATAGTGGATACAATGACGGCACGACTATACAACGATGAGGTGCTTTACAGCTCGTACGCATAGTGGATACAATGACGGCGCGACTATACGTCGATGAGGTACTTCACAGATCGTACGCTTAGTAGATACAATGACGGCGCGACTATACGTCGATGAGGTACTTCACAGATCGTACGCTTAGTAGATACAATGACGGCGCGACTATACGTCGATGGGGTGCTTCACAGCTCGTACTCATAGTGAATACAATGACGGCGCGATTATGCGTCGATGAGGTACTTCACAACTCGTACGCATAGTGGATACAATGACGGCACGACTATACAACGATGAGGTGCTTTACAGCTCGTACGCATAGTGAATACAATGACGGCGCGACTATGCGTCGATGAGGTACTTCACAACTAGTACGCATAGTGGATACAATGACGGCACGACTATACAACGATGAGGTGCTTTACAGCTCGTACGCATAGTGAATACAATGACGGCGCGACTATGCGTCGATGAGGTACTTCACAACTCGTACGCATAGTGGATACAATGACGGCACGACTATACAACGATGAGGTGCTTTACAGCTCGTACGCATAGTGAATAAAATGACGGCGCGATTACACGTCGATGAGGTGCTGCAGCCAGTTATGTTGCCGTGTCTCCGTGGTTTCCCTGATACCCAGTTTCAACAAGAGAACGCCCTCCCACACTCTGCTAACATAAGATATCCATGTGCTGACCTGGACAGCGCAATCCCCAAACTTCTCCTCAATAGAGAATGTGTGATTGGCAGACGACTTAATGGCTCTGCACGACCCCTTTCGCGGTGTTGAGGAATTATGGTCGGGGTCAACGGCGCATGATCAGGAATACCTTAGAACACCATCCGGGGACTTTTCCACTCGATGCTACGCGTGCTGCCGTTTGTATAGCCTAGCATGTTGGTCACATGATCTACAGTTTTTATCTCAGACAGGATGATACCTACTGTCTCCTCGCCCAGCAACTGCAATTTAGGTAATGATAGTTATATGTATCGCTTTTGTGTGTGATCACAATACACAGATTACCTTCAGTGATATTTTGCATAAAGCATCTTTCTCATAGATGAACAAAAGAAAATGTCTGCCATAGTAAAATTTTTAATTTTTAATAAGAAAGGTGAATACCAATTTGTGCTTCAATTATGTTCTAATATTATATATACTTTATGGTGGTGGTGTAGTAATATGTTCTTTCCCTTGCAGACAACCAGGAAGTCAGCATTACTCACTGCCGCCAAAAAAGCCAAACTGAAATCTAATCCATCTCGTGTTCGTTTTGCCGAAGGAGTTGTTATCAATGGTTCTCCATTGTATTGTGTAAGTAAAGCTTTTGTGTAACTTAAAAGAGTTCGAGTTCACAAGATTTTGACATTTGTATGACTCTCTCTCTCTCTCTCTTATACATTACTGTAATTGCAAGGCTTTATGTGATGTGCAGTGTATCTTACGAGTGTTATGATGCTAAGCACATCCAGATTTTTATTTTTCATTCGTCACCAAATATTGCTGCGCACCTGTACAGATGATGTTCAAGCTCAACAGGCATTTAACACAAATATACTGATAAATGACATTCATCTGTGTAAACATATATACACTAGCCATAAAAAATAAAGCAGGGAAGAAGAAAATGGGTGTAATTTAAAAAAGTAATTTACAAATTTATTTCACACCTGATAGCACATATAATGATATGTAAGCTGTAGTGATAAAGGCACATACGAACCAACAATTACATGCCAGAAAGACAATCTCAAAAATGGTGGACGTTTGCGAAACGGAACGGATAGTTAATATGGAATGTGATTGATTCCTTACGGAAGTGATGCAGCCTTCGTAACGATGAATCGTGCCCACAGTAAGATGATACAGCAAGTGAGAGGAGAATAACTGCAAATGGCGAATGAGGGCTGTTTTTGGGGTTTCGCAAGGATCGAGATGTGAGATGGAGGGCAGGCAGTGATGTATTCAGGCATCTCCTTGGGGGTGCTACCCCCCCCCCATCCCTGAACGCCGCCCCCTTACGTAGGTTTTTGTGCGATTTCTCCTTATATTTCGTTTAATTGTTTTCGTTTATAGTTGAATATTTGGAGAATTAATTGAAAAACCTTAAAATGAGGGAAATTATAATAATAGAAGAAATCCACATGGACTTCAAATTCAAAATTTCTATCATCCTTCAATAAAATGTTAAACAGTCCTCGCTAAAGGGGCAATTTTTCATTCACTGACAACTTGGACTACTTCCACAACGAAAACGTAACTCTACAGAGTACATATATTTGCACTGCAATACATCATATTTTGGAAACTGGCATTCAAAGCTTGTTTCAATCTTCTGGATGCTGACTTCCCATGTGTACGGTTAAGCCTCAGTGTAGCTAATGTGACGTCAGAGCTTCCAATACAACAAAATATTTGCTACCTAATTTTTAACAACAGCAAACTTTTAGATGTTATTCCCATAAAAGTTTTTTCCTTGCGGTGGGAGCTTTACATTCTGTGACAAAAAAAAAAAAAAAAAAAATCAAGGCATCTCAAATTGGCATCCAGACAGTTAGTATTTTTCTTTACTACAATGTACTAATCTAAATAATCTGAAGGGACTAAAACCAAATGGCAGTGTATTGGTTCACACCATACATTTTCAGGTAACACTGTAATGATTCCTTAACAATCGGAAATACGCTTGTAGTAGGGCGAGGACATTTCAATGTTTTTTTTTGCGGGGGAAGGGGGAAAGGATTTTCTCCAGCAGAGGGTTATCTTACTAGGATCCTCAATATTTTACACCACCCCATGATGAAATCCGTGGTGCATTACTGAATTGAAACAAAGTTACAACATTTTTACATTTTTAATCACTTGTATGTGCAGATTTCTTGGGATTTGCATTTGCAATACACGTGCATAAGAAAAATTTTATACTCTATTTAAAATTTTTAAACATATATACATATACACTATATTGACAAAAGTCACCGGACACCTAGAAGAGGAACACAACATAGCATTTATTGACATGCATTAGTACGGTGTCGGTCCACCTTTGGCCTTAATGCATGCACTGACCCTTCGAGACATGCTTTCGACAAAGTTTTGGAACACAGCGCTGGTATGCGCTTCCATTCAGTACATAATGCTGCTGCTAACTGTTGCTTAGTAGTAGGCCTTGGTTCCAAACACCTTATGCGGCGCTTCAATTTATCTCATAGGTGCTCTATGGGATTAAGATCCGAGATCTGTGCTGGCGAGTCTATACACGATACGGAATTTTCGTCAAACCACGCCGTAACAGTCCTTGCTTTATGGCTCGGTGCATTACCTTGCTGGTACCAACAAGGCTCGTTTCCATAGAATTGCCACAGAGTTGGTAGGGCATAATTGTCCAGAATATCGAGGTAGACGTGCTGGTTAACAGGTTTGTCCACGATAACCAATGGGTCGGGACAATACCACGAAAAACACCCCCAAAGGAGTACATTGCCAGCTCCAAACTTGACCGTAGGAACAGTACACTATGGTAAATAGCACTCCCCCGGCTGCCGCCATACCCACACACGGCCATGAAACTGATGGATCGTGTATCTGGATTCGTCAGTCCATAGGACCCGTTTCCATTGATCTACGGTCCACGATAAATGTTCTTTACACCATGCTAAACGACGAGTAGCATTCCGACTGCAGATGAAAGGCTTATGAGCAGCCGCACAACCGCAGTAACCCATAGAATGAAGTTATTTTTTAATGGTGCGTGTACATACCGAGGTTCCAGTATTTTTACTCACTTGTACACTGAGGTCTTGTGCAGTACTCCGTCGATTAGCTGTAACGACTCTCCTGCGGCTTCGACGTCCTCTATCACTGATTTTCTTTGGTCTGCCGGTACGTTTTGCTGCTTCAGGCACACCACGTGTCTTCCACTTATTCAGTACATCTAAAATTGTTGACGTGGGTATGTTTAAACGCCTCTCGGTTTCTCTTATAGACAACCCACTAACAAAACACCCAACAATCTTTCCTTTCTCGAAGTCAGTTCTCTCCCGCTGTGACATTGTCAGTCAACCTCACAGTGCAATATGATCTATGATTGCGGTCAGCGGCAAGCTTGTTTTTATACCATTTGCAACTGTACCGCGCATCTTAACAACGCAGCGGGTCCGTTCATTAGCTTTTGAAGGGCTGTCTGGTAACTTTTGTCAATATAGTGTATATATAATCAGTCAACAAGTTTCAGCCCCTTCGAAATTTGTAATTGCTCCCTCCCCACGGAAGAAACTCTCTGGAAGCAACACTTATGGCAGAAATACTCTTTCCTAGATTATCCCACTGCTGTTGAATGGGACTGAGGTCTAGGCAGAACACTCCAGTCCTTGTATACTTTGTTCTTCAGGATATAGGCATCGACAACGTTAGCTTTGTGGGAATGTACAGTATCATTCATCAGGGTGAAATCTATAGCAATTGCCCTGGAATACAGCTTCACACAAGATTTGAAAATTTTATTACGATATAGTCATTGGATCTTTGAAAAAAAGCATGGAGGTCCACCTAATGAGAATATCTTATTTTTGTCAATATCTCTAATTCTAAGAGTCCGATTTGAAAAATTCCTTCTTTGTTCGATAGTGTTTCCGACGCGAAATGTTTTTCCTATAAATTAAAAATTTTCAAGTGAATCATAGACTTTCCGCTAGAGTGCACAAAGGTAAATTGCGTTTTCTGCGTTATTTCTGCTCCTAAAACTCCGATTTGAAAACTTCTTCCTGTGTCGCATACAAGACCTGATGGAAAATATTTTTCACATAATTTCTAATGTTTGGTAAAGAATGGTTTGGCCACCAGGGGCATAAGTGTTAAGTTCTGCTTCTGATGTATTTGTAGGAAAATCTGGGCTCCTGAAAACTCGACTAATTTTTTTTTACTTGGACCGATAGTGCTCATATGAAAAAAACCTTTTGATTATACTGTCTTCCTAAAATAATGCATGGTTTTCCCACCATTGGACCTAAAATCACATCTTATTTTTGTCGATACCTCTGTTTCTAAGAGTCCGATTTGAAAAATTCTTTCTATGTTGGAGAACGTTTCCGGTGCGAAATGTTTCTCATATAAATTCATGCTTTTCTTAACGTACAAGTCTGCAACCAAAGGGCGTAAGCTCACAATTCCGTTTACAGCAATATCTGATTGATTAAAAACCCGATTGAAAAACTTCTTTCTTCCGTCAGATAATATATTGTTTTCCATTCCGGTTCCATTGACTTTGAGTAGCTTTGATAAATTTAATTTGCGTCAGAACGGATTCAAAAGACGTGCTCACCCCGAAAATTTGGTGTCATCTTTCTTGTTTTTTTTTTTTTTTTAACGAAATGTCATGTGCCGATGCAACGTGCCGAAATACGCATATAAACACGAAAGGACGGACATTGTTTTTTACGTCCTTTAGGGTTTATAAGATAGTTTTTTAACGCGTTGCGATAAAGATCCTTTTTTAGGAACTAGTTTTAAAAACTGTCCCGAAACTAATTCTGTTCAAGATAAATGGGTAAGACTGGTATCTGTTGGCTGTTTGACAGTACCATCATGTTCTTTGGATGATATTGTAAAACGGTTTGAACAGAGTTTTTGCGCAGTTCACGGCAGGACATTTAGAAAAGGGAAAGGTATGATTCGTGAACTCATAAATGAGCTAGAAAAAGTTTTCCATCTGGCAACAAAGATGTTGTTCATCTGTTTTGCAGAATCCGAAAATTTATTCAAAGTCGTTTTCTGAACAGAAACTCACTATTAATGCCACGCAGGAAAGCTCTGCAGAAAATGAAAAATGGATTGACTCAAACGCAGTGAGAAAAACAAGTTGTTTTTGTTGTTGTTGTTTTATTCATTTGGACAATGAAGTGAACAATTCGACATTTTGTGCAATAAAAAAAAAACATGTTTCAGTCTGGTGCAATAAGAAACGGCCGTCCAGGTGGCGCAGTGGTCTAAGCGATGGCCTCTGATCATTCGTCCGAAAGGCGTCCGGGTTCGAATCCCGGTGAGGCATGTATGTTGTGTTTGTCTTAAGGCACTGGCTCTCTCCCTTCCCTGGAACCAGTGACCCTAAATTAGGGACGGGCGACTGCTTATAGCCCATTGAGTTGCTCACGGTGGTCGTTAAACTTCCAAAAAAAAATGGGGAACGTATCTTCATTTCATGAAGTACATTTTGTTCACCACTTTTTAAACGCAGTGAACTTCAGAAATTATGATGGATGTAAAATGAAAGTAAATAATTTTTATTAAAAGTGTGTTTGAACTACTTTTGCTAAGTTAGAAGAACGCAACAACTTTCCGTGTCTTAAAATGTTTAAACAACTAATGTTTGTGACAGAGAGAAAAAGGTTTTAAACCACTAACCTTTTCTAGGGAATCACACACACACAAAAAAAGCAAAGATACGCTGAGTTTTTGACATCAGAAAAATATATTTAGTATATAAAGCAAAAAATTCTTTAAAGACAAAGAAGCATGCATGACAGAAATTGTTCATTTAAAATTACCGCATTTATACTATTTCATCAATGTTTTCTGATGTTAGGACCGAAAATCCTTAACTTTTGTTTTCGAAAAAGACAATTTCTAATATCTGAGTGAGCATTACAGTAGATGACACACCGTATTCTGTTAAATACGGTAATAACACTGACTGAAAATGCCTTTCCTATGGTGCTCCGTTAGGCATGGGGAGCTGCTACGTCTTCAACCTTGGCTGCGTGTCTCAGGGGGTGAAGCGCTGATACACACAGCCAATGTTGAAGACGTAGCTGAGCCCAAGCTTCCCAAGCCCTGGGTTAGAATAATGCTTCTGGAGATGCCTTGAATCGCCACCCCGGTGGCGCAGTGGTCTAAGCGATGGCCTCTGATCATTCGTCCGTAAGGGGCCCGGGTTCGAATCCCGGTGAGGCATGGATGTTGTGGTTGTCTTACGGCACTGGCTCTCTCCCTTCCCTGGAACCAGTGACCCTAAATTAGGGACGGGCGACTGCTTATAGCCCATTGAGTTGCTCACGGTGGTCGTTAAAACTCCAATCAAAAAAAAAAAAAAGAAAAAGCAGCCAGGTGTGGGTCGTGGGAAGCCCGGACGCGGTTATTTTGAAACCGCGCATGACGTAGCCGTGGACGCTCAGTCTTTCGACTTCCTGGCTCCTGCATCCCTGTTTGTTTACAATTGGTGTGCTGGAGTTTTCTCAACAGCTTGAAGTTTGTATCGTATAGTTTATGTTTTGTTTATTTTGATACTTATTTATCACTGAAATTCATTGCTTTTGTGTTTCGTAAGATACGCAATAATGCCGGCTTGTGGAGTAAGTAGCCTGTTGTACTATGTAGAATAGGAAAACCAAGAATACTGACATTATGTACCATGTATTTCCCAAGGATTTATCACAACAAAAATTGTGGAAGGATTCCTTCAAAGTTTTTAATGCAAGAGTGTGTTCTTAGCATTTCACACAGGATGACTACCAGCGTGACTGATTGCATGAAAGAATGCCCACGGAAAAAACGCCCACTTTTCGAAAGTAGGAAAAAACGCCCACGGAAAATATGCCCACAGAAGAAATGCTGACGGGAAAAAAATATGTGATCGACTGATAAGTTCATATGTCTGTTATAAACGGTGTTCGGACAACTGGTCACAGGCTGCTGGCCAAAAAACCGTTAGGGGTCATATAAAAATTGCAGTTTCTTGGCCACCTCACCTACATAACGCGAATATGAGAATGACGGAATGAAAACTTTTAGAAGGGCCTAAACGTTAGTCCTAATATTATTTTCTGCCTGAGTAATACCGCAATATTAATAATTTGATGTGTAAAATATTTTCTGCAAACCTTACAAATACGAGAGGAAAGTTCGGATTGCACTGATGGACTGTAGAGGTTGTATGGTGTTGGCCTGAAAGCCGTGGTAGTCTTATGCAACATTTATTTAAAAACATACTAATGATTCACCGTTGTCTTCAAGCCAACTGCTATACGATATTTTTCTAGAAACTACAAATAAAAAAATTCTCTGCGAGTATGTGCAAACCCAGGAAATTTGTTGGGGGTGGGGGGGGGTGTGCTTAAAATCTAAAATATGAAACATAAAGAATTTCTGGTCCGATCGGGAGATTTCCAGCGTTTACAAGCTACAACTCGTCGAATTATCTGAGGGTATCTGCTGCCTCAGGAAACTAGTCGGGGTGGAGTGGGAGGAGGGGAGGCAATACCAAAATCGTAAAATATCAAGAATTTCTCTTCCGATCGGGAGATCTTCAGCATTTAGAAACTGCAACTTGACAAATTTTCTTAGCGCATGTCACTCTCTGGAAACCTGTCGGGAAGGAGGGAGGGGGGGGGGAATACCAAAAGTGTAAAATATGAACAATTTCTCGTCCGATCGGGAGATTCTCAGCAATTAGCAGCTGCAACTCGACACATTATCTGAAGGCATGTGAATGGTGAAAATCTCCGGGTTGGAAGAGAAATTCTTCATATTCTACACTTTTGGTATTAACCCCCCCCCTCCCTGACAGGTTTGCTCAGTAGGTTCATGCCCAGAGATAATGTCGCAAGAAATTCTATATATTTCACAATTATCATATACCCCCCCCCCTTTATCATATACTCCATCTAGGTTTGCTGAGTAGGCATGTGCCCTCAAATAATCTGTAGAGTTGTAGCTTGTAAATGCTGAAAATCTCCCGATGGGACGATACATTTTTCAAATCCTACAATTTCGATATTAACCCCCCCCTCCAAGTTTCCTGAGTAGGCACATGCGCTCAGATAATTTGCAGACTTGTAGTTTTAAAACCCTTAAATCTTTTGCTGAGATGTAGATCATAAACATTTGTTATAAAGAATTACATTAATTATCGCAATTAAGAAAAGACGAAATGACGGAAACTTTATATGACTCAGATGACCAAATTACCAACCTCTGGGAAGATTTAAATTCTGGGCGCAAGAAGTAACTTGATACTGCCACAAGTTTCGAAGCAAACGATAAATTTTCGATGACATATATGCCTTGTTACTTGAGGTGGGTGAGGTCTCGTCGCTCTGTGAGTTCCGTTGAATTATCTATGTCCCACCTGCGGAGCTGGAAAGCAATCAACTTTGACGAAAAGCAGATGGCTCATCCCGCTGTAGAAGAGAGAGAGGGAAGGGGGCGGCCTCATTCGGTGATTGATTTCATACAATCCGTTCGGTGGCCAGCAAGCAAAGAAATTACAGTTATATATTACAGTTATATACACATACATATAGAATGCATATTTTCTAGAAACTACAACTAAACAGGAGTTGTGGTAAACATGCATAGTTTCATAAAAATTAACACCTTACTTTAAAAAATAAGAATAGTCACAAATTTATTACAGTAAAGCCGAACTGGAATTTTTTAAGAAAGTAGCTACTCTACAGTAGGAAGTTGAAAGTTAACAATCTTATTTGGCTCTTCACTAGGCCACCCGCGGCCATAAGTCCTAGGCCTTGGTCATAAGTCATAAGTCCTAGGCCTTGGCCTATTTAACAGTTTTTATTCTAACAATGTTATATTCATAACGTTTACGTAACACATCAAATTATTAATATTGCGGTATTACTCAGGCAGAAAATAATATTTGGACTAACGTTTAGGCCCTTCTAAAAGTTTTCATTCCGTCATTCCCATATTCGTAAAATTTACATAACAAGTATTGTCAATAATCAAACAGAAGTCATCGCTCTTTCCACGTTTATAAGTGAGTCACGGAAAAATTCTCAGTGGCCGCCACCAGGAATCGAACTCAGGGTCTTCCAGTTACGCGCCGGATATGCTTCCACTGCACCACAGCTATTCCTATTCCACGTCAAATGTCTGTATTAATTGCCAATAATATTGCGCTTTTACTTATGCACCATACATTCAATCCATACATTAATTAATAGGCCGGCTAGCCGTATGCAAAGCAGATAAAGTTGGTTGCCCAGTCATCATTGGTAAAGAAACTCTAAACCAAAAAGTGCTTTCTTTTCTTACATCAGCTAACTGCATCCCTTTACAGTCAGACACCACCAACTCACTCAAAAACTCAGTTGACAGATTAGCTAAGAAAGAAACTCTTCAATCCTTCCTTGGTGATATATCACCCCCTCCTTACTTTAGAACTCCCAGGCTCTTCCTGCAAGTGAAACTGCATAAAGCTGGTAACCCCATCAGACCTTTAGTGGAATATTCGTTTTCTCCAGCTGTAAACCTTGAAAAGAGATTGGTCCACAAATGCAAATCCCTGGCAGCCAACCATCCTCATACAGTTGTCTCTACTTCAAACTTCATCCACAACCTTCCTAATTCCTTTCCCCCTTGTGATAATCTGTATACTCTTGATGTAGAATCTTTGTTTCCCTCTGTACCATATTTTGATTCCTACATGCTCCTCATGAAGAAATTGATTCTTCATTTTGAACCCCCGGTCCTCTTATCAAAGATCTTTATGATTGTTTCCACACTATTCATCAACACAGTTGTTTTGTTTTCAACAAAATTGTGTATAGGCAACAATCTGGTCTCCCCATGGGCTCACCTCTTTCCCCTCTGCTTGCTGAAATCTACATGCAACATATTGAAGTTTCCATAATTCCTCTACACCCTTTTCAACCTTCCCTATGGTTAAGATATGTAGACGACATTTTCATTAGCTGGCCACATTCCGAGTCTGAGCTACAGATACTGATCAACTCCATTACAGAAAAATTTCCTTCCATTAAGCTCACTATATCTAAGGAAGTAAATCACAAAATTGATTTCCTGGATGTATCTATCTGCAGAAACGCTGATCTCTCCATTACTCGTTCCGTCTATCGAAAACCTTCTGCAGCCACTAACATCATTCCCTACAAATCTTGCACCCTGCATCTCTACAAGCTTGCAGCATTGAAGTCCTACATCCACAGGGCTCATATCATTTGCAACAACCAACTCTCTCTTCAAGAAGAACTCTCCAAAATTTCTACAATAGCCCTCTCTCATGGTTTCCCTGCTGTTACAGTTAACTCCCTCATAAAGAAATATGAAAACCATTCGAAAATCGAATGCCTCCTTCCTCACAAGAAAGAAGACCTGAAATTCTGTGGTTCTGTTCCTTACCATCCTTCCTATGCTTATAAGTTACAGATCCTTTTTAGAAGTTTTGGTTACCATCTTGCCATTAAATCTACCCCAAACATCTTGAAACTTCTACAAAGGGATAGGGACAAAGTTGAAAGCCTGAACCTCCCAGGAGTTTACTGCATTCCTATCTCTTCTTCTACTGGGGATAACTTATACATTGGAAGCACATACAGGAGCATTAGCCATAGAATTTTAGAACACAGAAAAGATGTTTCGAAAGGCAATCCCAACACTGCCTTGTCTATTTTGACAATGGAAGACACATCTGCAGTTCCCCACTGGAACGAAGCAAAACGAATTGCTTCGTTTGACAATCGTTTTGCCCTCCGTTACCGTGAAAGCATAGAAATTATTTTCAACTCAATGACTTGCAACTCCGAATCTCCTCTCTACATTCCGTTGATCTGGAGATCAATTCTAAGTTTTGGCAACAAAAATAGGAAAAATTCAAATGTAGAATCTGGCAACAATTTTAGTCCTCCATTGGCGTGATGAAGACCTAAGATAAGGTCGAAAGCTTCCAACTTACGAACTTTTTGTAAAAGTTTTAGTTAACGTAACTAGCGTGATCAAGTTACCTTTCTTTGTCACGTCAGGCCTAAGCCTTTTCAACACTTTTTTCTTCGCCTGTGAATTAATTAAGTAAAAGAAAAATATTGCAAACTTGACGTGTTATGTAAATATTTAGTACCTACGTAAAAGTGCAGCGTTATTAAAAAAATCCCACCTTAGGGTCCTTTTCCGAACATACATGAATTATGCTGTAATTCGCGCTTGGCTTACATAGAACGTTTTCTCAAAATTTGTTTGGAGTTCCCAATTCAATTCTCAATGTAGGCCAAGAATCGATAATACTTACACCCCCCCCCCCCCCACCACCACCACACACACACACCCTTGAACTTTTGTGGCCAATTCTCCTACACCCATTTTCGTTATGTAGGTGAGGTGGCCAAGAAACCGCAGTTTTTATATGACCCCTAACGGTTTTTGGGCAGTAGTCTGTGACCAGTTGTCCGAACACCATTTATAACAGACATATAAACTTATCAGTCGATCACATATTTTTCCCGTGAGCATTTTGTCTGTGGGCGATTTTTCCGTGGGCGTTTTTTCCTATTTTCGAGAAGTGGGCGTTTTTTCTGTGGGCATTCTTTCCTCATACCGAGTGACTTAAAAGCAAAGAAAACCAAAGGCTAAACACAGCATGCATTCAGCTGAGAGTAAGAAACAAGTACCTTCACAGTCAGCTTGTAACAACTCGACGACGTTCTCTGGAATACTTGAAAAAATTTTACACACAGTTACAAACCGAAGTAAGGAAAGTTTTAGCAAAACTCTTTACTGCAAATCAGGTCCATTGTTTAATAAAAGGTAAGAAATGGGAAAGAGAAGATATCTGTAAAGCCATTATTCTGTGTGCAATGTCAAGAAAGTGCTATATTTTCTTGAGAGAAAAAATGGGTTTTCCATTGCCAGGAATTTCAACACTGAGGCGGTGGACTGCTCGCTCATTCCATTGTCCCCCTGGCATTTTACTTGATGTCCTTCAGCTAATGAAGGCACAGAAATTTAGTACTTCAGAGTGTACATGTGTCATTTCTTTTGATGAAATGGTAGCAGAATTTCCTATGACCAAGAAGAAGATAGGATTGTTGGTCCACACAGTAATGTGCAAGTAGTCATGGTACAGGGACTGTTTGGAAGCAGGTAATATATTTTGACTTTGACATACAGATGACAGCCCCATTGTTGAATAAAATAATATCGCATCTGGAAGATATTAAATATAATGTTGTTACTGCTGTAGCTGACCTTGGTGGCAAAAATTGTGCTGTGTGGAAGGAATTACAAGTAACACACACAAACACATGCTTCCCCATTCCTCAAATACCAAATAAACGAGTTTGGGTGTTATTAAACAGCTCCTTTGGATTGCAGTGAGATGAAGATATGCCCCAAGTTGTCACTTCATCACATTAGTGTGACAGGCCGTGACCGCCAACGTGTATATTTGGCAACTCAGCTCTTTACGAACCACACTGCACAAGGAATGCGCTTTCTTATGTCACATGAAGAACATGTCGCGAAATTTGTTCAGCTACTAAACGACTCGTTTGATGTGCTAAATTCAAGAAGGCCTACAGATGAGAAGTCCATGGCTTGTGGATTTGGAACTCATCGTGAAACCCAAGACAGGATTCTACGACAGCTGCATGCATGCATCCAAGGAATGAAGGTAGGTAATGCAACATATATGTTACCCTTTCAGAAAGGATTCATCACAACCATTCGCTCATTACTGGGACTCTTCACTGACCTGAAACCTCTGAACATAAAATACATCCTAACTGCTTGACTCAATCAAGACTGCCTTGAAAAAAAAATTTCACAAATACACGGGCTTGGCCACTTGATCATCCATTGCCTAGGGAAGTAAAATCCCATTTGCATCTCTTGCTTCTAGGTGCCAATGTAAGTGACATTCCATTGTCAAGTGCTGCTCCTGTTGCACAAGGTGATAGTGATTATTTTTTGACATCTCAATTGTTTAGTGTCATTTTACCTGATATGTCAGAACCCCTGGCAATGATTGAGGGTGAAACTGAGATTTGGGATGTTACACTACAAGACTCTACAAGTATTCAGGTACCACCTGCTACTCCCTTTGGCTCTGATTGCTCTGTAGAAGGCTTTTGTTACCTTGCAGGTTACATAGCTTACCGAGGAAGAAAATATGACTGTTCACTGGGTACACCAACTGGCCAGCTACTTAATCCACCATCAACTACAGAACCAGTACCTGTTGGCTGGATCGAGGCCCTTTCACGAGGTGGCCTGCTTGTTCCATCAGATCCATGGTAGGAGAAAGTTAGCCAGTTTGAGTTGATGTTTACAGAAGTGCATGGACATGACTTTATCCCAGGAACCCAACATTGTACACAAACTGTGTGTAAAAATTGGTCAGAGGTTTCCAGATGTTCTAATAACGCCGCATATAACGCCGGAGGAGAATTTGTCATTTTCATGTAGGACTTCCGTCCACAGGTAGTAGAGTTTAGGTCCCAGCCACCTACAGCGAGATCGCCTTTTGGGCAGGACACAGAAACGGAAGGAATGAGAGCAAGTCTAGCGACTTTTGACAGAACAGTTTGTAGTGAGATTAGAGTACAGTAGATGGCGCCACCGTACAAGTACGATATTGCACATAGAGGGGCGAGAGAATTTCGGGGGCATAGGAAAGGATACCCATTTAACCAGTGGGACCAGCCTGGGGGCCGTCACTTAACGTGCTCGTCCGATGCACGGCGGATATTCAACGATTGTTAGTAAATCACACCATTTCTGAAAGATCAGCCCAGGCTTGAACCTGGGGACCCAGCATCGATAGTCTGAAACACTAACCACTAAGCCATCCGCGGCTCTTTTTCCAGATGTTCCTACAGAGGTGATAAATTTATATGTTAGAACCCGAACCTTTATACAGCTAAGACATTTAAATGCAAAAGTTAGGAAGGCAGAAAAGCATGTAAGTGGCAGACTTCATCAGAGTGAAAGTTTCCTGGATGCACATGGCCAAGCAAGATTTTTCATGCCATGGAGAGAATGTAATCAACCTGCAGGAATTCTGCCATCAGAAAGCTAAGTTCTGAACTAGAAAATCCTAAGTGCATAAATGCACATAGTGAATAGTACGTGGCTAAGTAAATGAATATAACTACTAATTACAGTAGCAAAGGTTTACTGTTCTTCACGTGTTTATACCAGCATACACACCATGAAGGAATGTTAAAAAAATTTTCAAGAGTGAATATATAAAAAAGAGACAGAATAGTTTTTGTGTTGTTCCCAGTACGGAACGGACTGAAATGGCAGTGATACGTATCGCCGCCTTTGTTGGCATTTTTTTATGAAGTAAATTTCAGAAATAATTTAAGTATCAGTGTTTAACCTTAATTCTTGTAGCTGTTTTATTTGTAGTGTCTTGGCTACAAATTTCATTATTCGGTAAGTATTAAAATGTGAGTTCACATATATGCAAATAAATTTGGAAATGCTGCGCTTCAAGGAAGATAAATGCTTTGATTTTATGAGATTGATTTATGTATGAGCAGTTTTTCACAGTTTTATTTCGTTATAATCATAATAAGTGTGATTATCACGATCGTTTTGTATGCCATAACCCCATGCCACAAGACACTCAAAGCTGCCATGTTGGCTGCCAGCGTCCACGCCAACATCATTTCAGCAGCCAATGAGAGGCTGACATCATAGCGAGCCCAACCTTATACCATGAGATATATCTAAAGACCTTTGGTGGGAAGCTGACGTTTACACACAACCCTTATGTAATTTCAACTGTGTATGTTTTGGAATTACGTGGTTTTGGGTTGCAGAAATCATGTTAATATCAAACCAAAATGAATTATACTTCATACACGAGGGAAGTTTTCAATTTTTAAGTTATGTTTTGTTTAGAATTCGCTTTAATGTTCGTGTATTTCAATTTAAAATAAAAATGGGAAGAGGCCTCAAAATAATCAAAAATTTTATAAATTCAGCATTTTCTCACACATCCGCAGCAAGTTACGATGCGAAATTGGGAACATTTGAACAAAAGAAGGTGATTTGGCCAACACAAAATGCATTGCAATAGCCATGAAAACCATCAGCTTTTCCACACTTTCACGGTTATAGGCTTCACACAAAGTAGCACTGCTCCATTAACAAGAGCATCTCCAGATAACTTATTCCAACCTCTTTGATGACGACACGAATATTTCAGATTTGGGTTAGCTTAGTCGACCAGCGTGCCGGCCTCTGTTCTCATCAGTTGCAGCAGGAGCTTTGCTAGACTATTTCAGGGGCTGGCCCCCTCCCAATCTTCAATAATCTCCCAATAAGATTCTTGGTTTAAGTTTAAAAATAAATTTTTAAACCCTTACTAAGTTTGGAATATTATTATTTTAAATTGATGATATAAAAAAAATAAGGAAAAAGAAAGAAGTCTATGGCAAATTTGCATTTAACCATTTTATGCTACCGAAGGAACCACATATTGCTTGACATATCTCACAGATCGTCAGGTGATGTGGTTCATATATGTTTTTATATAGCCACAGGTTCTTCTCTAGAGTTAATGACACTATGCACCTGGTGGTAATGGAGATCAATTGGATGCTCACAGATTTTAGTCTCAATACGTTGAGTTTGGTATTACACTGCTAGTTTACTTGCCCTGCAGCAGATTTCTTTCTCTTCATTGCTCTTACTTGCCTTCAACTCTACTTCAGCCCTGTTTAATATTCTTCACCGTAGCAAAGCAACTGGGGTCATTTCCATATTCTCAAAAACTCGACAAAAGTGGGGAAAAGTTCAGCATTTAAATTATATTAATATAGCACAAAATTAATCCTAAAATTGAAGAACTCGGATTTATATTGGTTTCAAGTGAAATTAAATTAATTAATATAATTATTTTAAATTTAAAATGTAATTAAATTAAAAGTGGCAACTATCAATTCTAAATGTTGCAGTTTTATTTTTTTCATTGTCAAAGAGAGGGGAATAAAGTGAGTACAAGTTAGTGAAAAAATGAAGCCCTATTAAGCCCCCCTTCCAAATGTTTTTAGTCCCTGAGTGACAGGAACGGTGTACTAGGGGTTGTAGTGAAGAGTTCTTTCTGTCCACATCTTCTTTGTGTTTCCTTAACCCCAGAACTGACAGACTCCCGTGAACCCACTGGTAGCTTTTTGGCCATTGATTTGAGTTAGGGTTTGCTGTGAGTATATTCTTTTCTTAGGGAAGGGGAGGGGGTAATGACTTCAGTGAGCAGTCACCTAGCCCTAATTTGGGGTCACTGCTTCCAGGAAAGGGAGACAGCCAATGTCAGAAGTCAATCACACCACCCAGGGCTCAAACCCAGGCCCACTTGGACAAAAAGTTGGAGGCCGGTGCTTAAACCACTGCACCACAAGGTCTCCCAACTGGTTCTGGATGGTGTGTGACATCCATGGCAGCGACCATTTTCTAATAGTTCTTTCGGAAACAGAGTATGTCCTATTTTTCTTGCCTTCTTGGATGAAAAAATGGATCAGGGCAGATGGGATGTTTTCCAATTGCCACTGCTTTGTCTTATGCCATGATGATGCAGGAGTCGATTTACACTGCTGTTGTGGACTTTATTGAATGTGTTATTCAAATAGATGATCTAGCTGTACCTAAGACATCCACAAAGCTGTCAGAATGCCTAAAACCTTGGTAGAATGCTGAGGACATTGCTTCTAATAGAATGAAATCTAAGGTGATACAGAAGGGCTCATCGGGCCTTCTGTACCTTCCCAGTGCTGAGCCTTTATGACAAATCCAATGAAACATCTCTGGAATTTTGTTACCTGCAGCTGTTGCTTCAGTTCTACTTGAAGTTGTGGTCACTTTCAGATCATCCTTTATATGTAGTTTGTGACCCTGGCATGCTCTGCTTTCCTACATTTAGATGCTGCATGTCTTCCATAGTACAGGATGCAGGAATCAAGTTATTGTTGATTGGAGAGACTAGGAATTTTTAGTAGCCAACATGGCACCCTCTTGCTATCCAGGTTGACATTTTTGCTTTGTGACCCAAGTCCTCTGTCTTTGTATCAGAGTACCAGCAGCTGTTTACTGAGCACCAGTTCTTCCCTTCTGACTTTGTTTACAAATGGCTCAAAATTGGGTAGAATTGTGGTATCTTCAACTGTATGTGCTGGTGATTTGTTTTGCCTTTTTATTTGGGGTTTAACAAGCACCGTGGCTGCCCTGGTGGTGCAGTGGTCTAAGTGCTGGCTTGTGAACATTCATCCCAGAAGGTTCTGGGTTTGAATCCCGGTGAGGCATGGATGTGTTTGTCTTATGGCACTGGCTCTGTCCCTTCCCTGGAACCAGTTACTCTAAATTAGGGACAGGCAACTGCTTATAGCTGGAATTGCTCACGGTGGCTGTTAAACCATCAATTAAAAAAAAAAAAAACACCGTGAGCAACTCGGTGGGCTATAAACAGTCACTTGTCCCTAATTTAGGGTCACTGGTTCCAGGGAAGGGAGGTAGCCAGTGCCATACAAAAACACATCCATGCCTCACTGGGATTCGAACCTGGACCCACCTTGGATGAATGATAGCAAGCAGTGCTTAAACCATTGCACCAGCAAAGTAGCTTAGGGATTTTTATACCAAGCAGATTTCATCTGCATCTACAGTGCTTTCAGAAGAAATTAAGGGGTGTGTCTTGTGCTTCGTCATGTCTAATTGAAACCTTATTGGTGGGCTGTAGTTCATTTGGATTCCTTGGGAGGAGGGGGTGTGGAGAGCATTCCACCCCCCTTTTTTTTCTCTTTCTCTCATCACTGAGGAGGATGGAGACCATCCTGCCTTGTCATGTTATATGCTTACTCCATTCTATACGAGGCCAGTTTGTAGGCCCAATTTTGCTGGATTCACAGCCATGCTCATATCCAGAAAAGTTAGTCGCTGGACCCTTCTGCCAGGTCCATTTCCTCATTGGCAGCCACAGCCCCCCCACCCCCAGAAGATGTATAGTGTCACCTCACAATTCAGAGCTTTTCTTATTTTATATTTGGATATTCAAAATGTATGAAATTGTTTTGAACTATTTTTCTTCTCTTGTTGAGTTCTGGGAAATAAGATTTATGTTGCATTTGATTTAATTTCTAAATTTACTGTTAATAAGATGAAGTTGTGCCTGATCTTGTCTGCCTTCCCTGATATTTAAGTCTAGCTACATTACCAGCCTTGCTACTGTACTGCTGAAACTTGCATTTCATTTTATGACTGCATATTAAACATACATGGCAGGCTCTGTATGACCAACAGGTAGGAATAAACTGCATTACATAAAGCCAATAAGCTTTCACCAGAATTGTTGAGAGCTAGTTGCCCTTGCACATCTCTGCATCGAGCACTGTCATTTCAGATGGACTTTCATTTCTCGACACTTTCAAGTAGTTCCATGTATCACTCTACATCATTTACATAAGTCTGTACACACCTACTCTTACTTGGCAAATAAACTAGTTTAATTTAAAAGAAAGTTAATAAAAACATAGGACAAAAAGGATTTGAAGATATTTTTTTATGGCATATATCTAAAACATGAAATAAAAATCAAATTAATACATGAGATGGAAATTTGCTGTTTAATAAAAGACAAATGGAAAAAATTCGTTGCACAGATGATAAATAATCTGTTTCTGAATTGGAAACTAATGTGTCATAATCATTTATTCCATCCATTCTGTCAACTGAATTACTTTGTTTAATTCCTCAAAGGGATCTGAATGCTGCATTCTGCACTATGTTGAAAAAAAAACTGCTTCATGAATCTGTAATCCAAACATCTCAGAGTAGAAGTATAGCTTCGCAGCTTTTGCTTCAGAGGTCTCCATTGGACTTGATGTTTTGTGTGTCTGCCTGACTTCCAGGATCAAAGAAATTTTGTGAATGGTTAACTGTTTGGTGAGTGAAACATCAGATGCTAGATGTTGATATCCCTTCCACTAATCTGAGATAATGGTAGCTAGATGTTGATATCGCTTCCACTAATCTGAGATAATTCCACATGTTTCTGGATAAAGGAAATTAAAGCTTCAGAAGATCTACTTTCTGGGTAGATTTCCAATCAGAATTAGATGGGAGGGAAAATGGAGTTAAGAGCATATTTTTTTAATAGAATATACTAAAACATGATGGGAAAAAAATCTTGTAGAAAGAAAAGGGGGCATCCTGTTTTTATTCCATATTTCCTTCATATATAAGAATCTGCATTTTTTCATATAAGAAATATGTGTTATTAGAGCATCTAAATTATTATTATTATTCTAACTAATACTTCACATGATATGTATGCAGAGCTAGTATTTTATTTTTATTTATTTTTTGGTTGAGAGTTTCCTTGACAGGCTGTAAGTAGTTGCCCATCCCTAATTTAGGACCACTGGTTCCAGGGAAGGGAGTATACCATAAGACAAACACAACATCCATGCTTCACCATTATTTGAACCCAGACACATCTTGGGCAAATAGTCAGAAGCCAACGTGTAGAGCATTGCACCACCTGGGCATTCTAGTTTCTTTTCCCTGTAATGGTGGGTGGGTGCAGGCTTATGTAAACAAAGCATAGTGATAGACAGAACTACTTGAAAGCATTGAGATTCAGAAGTCCACACATCATTTCACTCACCACTATTTGCTGTATGACAACACTGCCCTCCAATGTGTGAGATATGCAGTTCATCTGTGTCTTGTGTCCACATGTTGCATGTGTGTCATAATTTTTGTTGTAAACATGCTTATTTCATTTTTTTTATCACTATATAGGTCAGCTTAGAAACCCTGAGTCACCTTTTGAATGATATATATAATGTGTCCTCTGCATTGTCCATTTGATGTATTGGTTTACTTTAATTCATGTAGTTAGTTGTTGTGTCAACCCTTTACATCATTTCTTGTTTTCCTGTGTGTTGTGTTACATATGTTTTTTGGTTTTCCTTTTTCCTTTCTGTTTTCACAAGTAACCTTGTTGGTGTTTGACCCACTGAGGTGTTCTACCCAAGAAACACAACCAACCCATTAACCACTCAGAGAAAAAGAAATGATACTTATTATGGTTAAACTATGATCAATTCCATTGATCATACTGCAGTTTTACCATAATAAGTATCATTTGATTCCAGTTCAACCAAAGTTTGTATGCCAGAATGCCATTTCATCGTAGTTTACAGGTTGGTGGCAGCAGCATTTTTAAAATGATGCTATGCATTGGAATGTCCATTGATTTGCTGCAATGCAATGTGCTAATAGTATGGGAATGGAACAAATTTAATTAGGTTGGCACTCTACAGTACAACCTATTGACCTCACTCTACCTGTTCATGGATTGTTGTTCAAATGCAAATAGATTTTCAACTTTCCCATCTCTTTTTTCTATTCCAACTCAACCACTTTTAGGCTCTCAGCAGAGAACATTTACTTACCTGCTAATTTGACAACAATAGTATAGCCTTTCAGGTGTAAAATGCCATGAAAAGTGGTTTGTTGAAAGTCTACGAATGGCAGTTTGGAAATTAGCTGGCTGAAATTTGAATGCCAGTGAACTACAAATTCTGAAAGTTATCGGATTACAATTCATTATCTATGTACACTTTGCTGTTGTTTATTATCTGTCATATGTATCTGCAGAAACTCAAGGCTACATACTTATCTTTGATGCCATTTTCTTCAATGAGTGCTGTAAAGGAGAAACATATCAGTCCATTTCCAATGAAACATTATTCTAAACTGTCAGCACACATGTGCAAGTATAATTTACTCTCACTAGCATATTATGTGATAATAAAAGTGCTCACATTAAAGTGGGGGATATTGTGTGATAATAAAAGTGATTGTATTGTGTGATAATAAAAGTGGTCAGACTGAGTGTATAAATCATCTTTACTTTTATCTGAAGCATGGGAAATATGTAGTTTTTCTTGTGGTTGAAATTTAACTAATTATAGTACTTCTAGCTGAGGTGCCTCATATGGGTGTTATATGATTTTTACTGATCTTGTTCCCCCCTGCACATGTTTGTGTCCCTGTGTTTTTTTTCCCTATAGCATTTTTTGAAGTTGTTTTGTGCTTTGCCCATGTTTCAGCGCACATGTTGTATTACCATTCATGTTATATCTGTTAATCCCCTGGACTCTTCCAGGTCTATGTGCTCCTCGAACCATTTGTATGCCTCTGCCTTGATTAAAAGTGATTGTGAACTCCAGCTGAGGTGCATAAATAAAGTATCAAGAACACTAATAAAAAGGTTGTTTCCCACTATTTTAAGAGTTAATTTTGTGGAAGGCCATTTCTTGCCTTTCCAGATTCAGTTATATTAATACCTACTAACATCATTTTATTTTTCATTTTACAGCCGTCCCCATATGAATCCTATGTTCCCTTTATGCCGAATGTTTTGAAAGTGTTTCTGGAAAATGGCCAAACCAAGTCTTTCAAATATGATAGCACAACAACTGTTCAGGTATGCATACTCCTGTGTGTGTGTGTGTGTGTGTGTGTGTGTGTGTGTGTGTGTGTGTGTTATTGCAACTAATTTTATAATGCATGATGTATATTGTTCAAACTTTGTATAGCAGTCTGCTACTTTAAGGTAAATGTTAAATAAGTCTTTTTGCTGAAATTCATTTATTGAATGAAACAAAGTTTTGCTTGCCTATCTTCATCATGATTATGATCATACAGTAAAACTTCTTTTTGGGTCCAGATATATAAATGTGGCAAAAGTTCTATTTTTTACTTCCTTTATGAGATGAAAACTTTCTAATGTAAAAGCAAATTGCACTCTTAAGATCTTTCATGGAGGGCAAACCTTTTGTAATGGAAATTTCTTAGCTTTCATTTTTAAGCTTATCAGCACTTTCTAAGAAAATATTCTTCACTCTTTTCAGATGCAGCATAAAGAAAATAATTCTCCACTGTTTGCAATGCCCAGTAGTTATTTCTTCGCCATATGATACAGTGAACAGTCTTAGTGAAAGGTGGGTTTGCCAACTCAAGGTGCTCTGCCAGGCAACAATGTCACGCACACCAGCAACAAGGGCCTCTTTGAATCTTGGAAGCTGACACAAAATTAAGCTTCAGGTTAAATATTGCTGAGGTACCAGCTAGTTCTTTGTGACATTGGCAAACAGACCCCAACTCACTGGGTTTTGTTCCAGAATCCTTAGGTGGAATGACCTGCTGGAACCGTTAGCTATGGGTTGATCACCCACACTGATGTACTTTTATGATTTTTATGACCCAAAGAAAGAATTTAAATGAGGGCTTCAGGAGTAGATGACATAACTGCTGAAATGGTAAAATATGGCAGTGACTCTGTGATTGACTGGTTAACTGAAATTTGCCAGTTTTCCAGTTGTGTTGGGAGTTAGGAATGGTTCCTTGGGATTGGAGAGATGCTATCATTGTTCCCTTGTATAAGGGAACAATGATATAGGGGTAACAATGTATAAGGGGTGATCAAACTGAATGCAAAAACTATCATGGTGTCAGTTTGCTGAGTCTGTTGATAAGAAAGTGTTTGCTGCCTTCATAGAGTTAAAGAAAGCTTATGGAAGAATAAATAGGATACTTTTGTGGAAGGTACTGAATAAATATGGTATTACTGGGAATATACCTAGTAGTGTGAAAGCCATGTATCCTGGCAGTAGAGCATGTGTACAAGTGAATGGTGTTTTATCAAAATGGTTTTCTATTGGTTCAGGGATCAGACAAGGTTGTGTAATGTCACCCTGGCTGTTTAATATATTTATGGATGCATGCGTGCATGATACCAAAATTGATAATACTGGTTTATGTCTTGGTGATATGCATGTGTGCATATTGCTGTATGCTGATAACACAGTCCCGTTGGCAGCGAGCAAAAGTGAGTTGCCGAATATATCGCCCCGGATGTCCAAAGTTTGTATGAAATTCAAACTGAATATAAATAAGGAAAAAACCAAAGTTAAAAGGAAGTGTATCGCAATGGGGATTAATTTAAATGGAATGATGGTATTTACTTTACAATTCGCTGATGATCAGGTACTTCTTGCAGGAGATAAATTTGATTTGGTGTATATGACTAGAAAAATAAAAGAATATGAAAGATGGGGATTAAGTAGGAATTTAAATAAAAACTATTTATGCATTGTGGAAGTAAGGAAACAAACCGACAGCTAGAAGATAACAAAGAAATTGAAAGATGTGATCGTTATAATTACCTAGGTGTTAAAATTACGCAGGAAGGTAGATATACAATGGAATTAAGAAATAGAATTGCACAGGAAGGAAAAGCTATGAAATGCCTGAATGGAATCTGGTGGAGTGAAGGAAATGAGGTATTTATAATAGCATTGTTAAGAGCATCTTACTATATAGGACTGAGGCCTGGTGGTTGACAGAAGTGGATATATAGAAAATAATAGTTGTAGAGATTGATGCTTTAAGAAGATGATGTAGAGTGTCTAGAAGACAGAAAATAATGAATGAAAGGATTAAAGAATTGATGAAAGTGAAAGAAGCTTAGAAAACATACAGAAGAGACAATTACATTGGTTTGGTCATGTTAAAAGAATGACCAATGAAAGAATTCTCAGAATTGCCACTGAGTTTAAATCAAACAAATGAAAAAATAGAGGACGACCTAGAAGAACATGATCTGATGGAATAAAGAGAGCACTTAATCAAAATGGCCTGATGGAAGATTGGTGCCTGGATAGAGAAAGATGGAAAAAACTCTTGGAGATCATAAGGCTTTTGAGTTGTTTTAATTATTATTTTTTTATTACTATTATTATTATTATTTTTGTTGTAGTTTCTGCTTTGTAGGTTATATATATATAAATAATGTTGATGCAAAAAAGAAGAGAGATGAGGACAACAAAAGAAGATGCGACTTCCAAAGTGGAATATATAAAGCTATGCAAGACAGTACGAAAAAGTATCACTGAAGACGTAAGGAAATTCAACTGTGAAATAGTGAGGAAAGCAATTAAAAACAACCAAAGCCTAAAGATAGCAAAGGGACCTCTCAGTAAGGGAAGAAAACAGATTATGGCACTGAGAAAAGAAGATGGTTCTGTAACAAGAAATAGAGGCAGAAATTTTGACAAGAGTGAAACATTTCTACTCCAAATTATATGAAAGGGATGATACATGTACTCCCGACATCGTGAAAGGTACCAGTACCAGAGTTCCTCCAGTCCTCCCTGCAGAAGTTGCACATGCAATCAAGAACATGAAGTGGGGAAAAATTACAGGAGAAGATGGAATTACTGTAGACATCATACAAGCAAGTGGAGAAATCGAAACAGTACTCGCCCAAATTTTCACTCAATGCCTTAATGAAGGGAAGATTCCTGAGGATTTGAACAAAGCTACAATGATCCTGCTACATAAAAAAGGTGGCATTGAGGATCTCAGGAACTACAGACTTATCAGCCTCCTATCAGTGGTTTATAAAAGCTTCACTAAAGTTCTTTCACACCACTTGAAGGTAACACTGGACATGGCTCAACCGAGAGAACAAGCTGGATTCAGGAGTGGCTACACTACAATAGATCATATCCACGTACTGAGAGAACTACTTGAAAGAGTGAGGGAATATGAACTTCCATTGTGCATGGCTTTTATCGATTATGAAAAAGCCTTTGATTCAGTGAAACCATCAGCAGTTACAATGGCTCTGAAATCCTGCGGTATTGAAGATGCATGCATTAATATTATTAATAACATCTATGAAAATGCAAGTGCAAAGATTCGGCTGTTTGAAATACAACACACATAAAATTGGAAAGGGAGTGAGACAAGGTCACACCATATCTCCGAAGCTCTTTAATGCCACATTGGAAAATGTCTTTCAATCACTGAACTGGGAAAACAAAGGGATAAAGATTAATGGAAATTATGTAACCCACCTTCGTTTTGCTGATGACATAGTAATTTTTGCAATTACCCCATCAGAGCTGCAGAGTATGATCCAGGAACTTGCTGACAAGAGTAAAGAGGTGGGATTAAAAATGAACTTTCAGAAGACAAAAGTGATGTTCAATGCTTTTACAAGAAATGAAGATTTATCGATTGATGGAGAAAAGCTGGAGATAACAGACACGTACGTTTATCTTGGACAGCAGATATCAAGTGAGGGTCACATTGATGAAGAAATTAATCGGCGTACAAAACTTGCCTGGAGAGCTTTTGGAAGAAACAGCATAATTTTCAAGAGCAATATGCCATTATGTCTTAAAAGAAAAGTGTTTGATCAATGCATCCTTCCAGTGCTTACGTATGGTGCAGAGACGTGGACCTTAACTAAAAGAGACATACAAAGGCTGCAGACAACTCAAAGAAGCATGGAGAGGTGCATGCTTGGTGTAACCAGGAGAGATAAGAAGAGGAACTCGGGGATCCGAAAAATGACAAGAGTGGAAGACATCATGATCAGAGTTAAATCCCTGAAATGGCAATGGGCTGGACATACTGCCAGAAGGACAGATCATCGATGGACAGCCGAAATTTTAGATTGGATTCCAAGGGACAGGAAAAGACCCAGAAGAAGACCACATGGGAGATGGGTGGATGAAATTCGAAAGTATGCAGGGGTGACATGGAGGAGACTGGCACAAGACAGACCGTTGTGGAGGAAACTTGGGGAGACCTTCGTCCAGCAGTGGATTGATAATGGTTGACAATGATGATGATGATCATCATCATCATTGTCGCACAAGACAGACCGTTGTGGAGGAAACTTGGGGAGACGAGACCTTCGTCCAGCAGTGGATTGATAATGGTTGACAATGATGATGATGATCATCATCATCATTGTCAACCATTATCAATCCACTGCTGGACGAAGGTCTCCCCAAGTTTCCTCCACAACGGTCTGTCTTGTGCCAGTCTCCTCCATGTCACTCCCGTATACTTTCGAATTTCATCCACCCATCTTCCATGTGGTCTTCTTCTGGGTCTTTTCCTGTCCCTTGGAATCCAATCTAAAATTTCGGCTGTCCATCGATGGTCTGTTCTTCTGGCAGTATGTCCAGCCCATTGCCATTTCAGGGATTTAACTCTGATCATGATGTCTTCCACTCTTGTCATTTTTCGGATCCACGTGTTCCTCTTCTTATCTCTCCTGGTTACACCAAGCATGCACCTCTCCATGCTTCTTTGAGTTGTCTGCAGCCTTTGTATGTCTCTTTTAGCTAAGGTCCACGTCTCTGCACCATACGTAAGCACTGGAAGGATGCATTGATCAAACACTTTTCTTTTAAGACATAATGGCATATTGCTCTTGAAAATTATGCTGTTTCTTCCAAAAGCTCTCCAGGCAAGTTTTGTACGCCGATTAATTTCTTCACCAATGTGACCCTCACTTGATATCTGCTGTCCAAGATAAACGTACGTGTCTGTTATCTCCAGCTTTTCTCCATCAATCGATAAATCTTCATTTCTTGTAAAAGCATTGTACATCACTTTTGTCTTCTGAAAGTTCATTTTTAATCCCACTTCTTTACTCTTGTCAGCAAGTTCCTGGATCATACTCTGTAGCTCTGATGGGGTAGTTGCAAAAATGACTATGTCATCTCCATTAATCTTTATTCCTTTGTTTTCCCAGTTCAGTGATTGAAAGACATTTTCCAATGTGGCATTAAAGAGCTTCGGAGATATGGTGTCATCTTGTCTCACTCCTTTTCCAATTTTTATGTGTGTTGTATTTTCAAACAGCCGAATCTTTGCACTTGCATTTTCATAGATGTTATTAATAATATTAATGCATGCATCTTCAATACCGCAGGATTTCAGAGCCATTGCAACTGCTGATGGTTTCACCGAATCAAAGGCTTTTTCATAATCGATAAAAGCCATGCACAATGGAAGTTCATATTCCCTCGCTCTTTCAATTAGTTCTCTCAGTACGTGGATATGATCTATTGTGCTGTAGCCACTCCTGAATCCAGCTTGTTCTCTCGGTTGAGCCATGTCCAGTGTCACCTTCAAGCGGTGTGAAAGAACTTTAGTGAAGATTTTATAAACCACTGATAGGAGGCTGATAGGTCTGTAGTTCCGGAGATCCTCAATGTCACCTTTTTTATGTAGCAAGATCATTGTAGCGTTGTTCCAATCCTCAGGAATTTTCCCTTCATTAAGGCATCGAGTGAAAATTTGGGCGAGTACTGTTTCGATTTCTCCACTTGCTTCTTGTATGATGTCTACAGTAATTCCATCTTCTCCTGGAGCTTTTCCCCGCTTCATGTTCTTGATTGCATGTGCAACTTCTGCTGGAAGGACTGGAAGAACTCTGGTACTGGTACCTTTCATGATGTCTGGAGTACATGTATCATCCCTTTCATATAATTTGGAGTAGAAATCTTTCACTCTTGTTAAAATTTCGCCTCTATTTCTTGTTACAGAACCATCTTCTTTTCTCAGTGCCATAATCTGTTTTTTCCCCTTACTGAGATGTCCCTTTGCTATCTTTAGGCTTTGGTTGTTTTCAATTGCTTTCTTCACTAGTTCACAGTTGAATTTCCTTATGTCTTCAGTGATACTTTTTCGTACTGTCTTGCATAGCTCTATATATTCCACTTTGGAAGTCACATCTTCTTTAGTTGTCCTCATCGCTCTTCTTTTTTGCATCAACATTTTGGTTTTTCCTGATAATTTGTTCACATGCAATTTGTTCTTAGACCCAGCTAATTTTGTTGCTGTTTCCATAAGAGCTTTGGTTACGTTTCTGTTAACTTCAGAAATATCCACTTCTTCCGATGTTAGGCCTTCTAAAGCAGAGAATCTGTTCTTCAGTTCCAATTTGAAGGTATTATGGTGTTTTTTAAGGTTGGTTATGTCAATACATTTTGTTTGTCTTATGAGCTTGCTACGTTCGAGTTTAGTGTTGAGGTGCATCTTACATCTCACCAATCTATGGTCACTGCCTGTGTTGAACTTGTTTAGCACACTGCAGTCTTCTATGACGAATTTTTTGTTACACATAATAAAATCAATTTCACTGAAAATATATATATATATATATAAAGATGAAGATATGTGATGTGAGGCAAACTGTTGTTAGGAAGGCAGAGACTAATATTCTTAGGTGGTTTGGCCATGTTGAAAGAATGATTGATGAGGTGCTAAGAGAATTTTTTCAGCCCAAGTAGCAGGAAAGAAAGGTAGAGGAAGGGCAAGGAAATCAAGGGAGGACCAGATTCAGGAATGTCTGCATGAGAAAATGATTATGAGTATGAAGTACAAAAGGTCTTGTGTGCAGCGTGTGATGGATGTCAATGAAGCTCGAGCTGTAAATTCTAGTTCTATCAGTTAAATGTGTACTTGGCAGACAGTCTTTCTTTAAGGAGCTAACCTCTGAATATCAGAGAACTGCTTAATGGTATGTATATATGTAGGAATCATATAGGTGATGAAGTGGCACAATAACACCACCACTCAATGCTTTCTTAACCATGAAGCCAGGATATCTATTAAAATGTGGGATTTTGCATATCTTTAATCATAAGAGATTTTACGATACTGCAGCACTATATGGTTTTACATTTTGTGGGTTTTGGTTGCAGAAATTATGGCATTGTAAAGCCAGAAAAAGTTATATTCCCCAGGTAAAGTGAAATTTTCAGTTATTTATGTTTTCTCTGGAACTTCCAATTGAGTTTCTGGATAAGCAAGTAAATTTCTTGCATGTGGTACTACATGAAGCACACAAGTGTGTAGAAAAATTCAGTCAGTAATTTAAAGTTAGGCCATATGTTATTAATGCATACTGAACTGCTGAATTTACCTATTAAAGGCCAACAGCACCCAAACCACAATGGATAAATTAAATGAATTTCCCAATATACGTAACATGATTATTCATGATTATTCAACATGGCTCCCACAGCTTTAGCAAGGCCGTGATTGATTAACACACAATATGCACTTCCGCTCGACGAAGCATAAGTTTGTTTGATTTTTTTAGAAAATACTGAACAGTATTTCTGTAACATTTTGCAAATTTTTAGTTATGTGCATGCATGTTTCGGTCTCATTTTTCCTGACTGTATGTGCTGCACAAGTGCCTTTAAAACCACTTCAAAGTCAACAATTTCCCCATAGAAAAGTATAGAAGCAGGGCAAGTTGGGCATACTGGGCATACACAGCTGATACAAAGTAGAGCCCACAGAAAATGCAGGGCGTGCGGCTGATGCCATGTCCCCTCCCTTCTAACCTACTATTTTAACTCAAAAATCATTTGAAAAAAAAAATTGTTGGAATTTTTAAAATTGGTAAAAAAAAAAAAAAAAAAAAAAGCCTTACAATAAATTTTACATATTTTTGTTACTTTTATAAGACAATTGAGTTGGAAATTCACACAGTATCTGTGTATTGTATTTATTAACATCACGCCTACAAAAGCAAAATAAATGAAATAAATAATCATCTAGAGAAAAAAATATTCTGTAATTAACTATAATTTGCTTCATTTTAGCATTTCAGGCATCTTATTGTGCCAGACAATCTGGCTGAATGAAATTTAAATTAGACTTAAATACTTTGAAAAATGCATGGGTAATTCAATTAAAAATTTCCGGAATCCCCAATAATTTTTCAAGTCCGCGCCTATGATGCCATGCCACTCCAAGTGCATGGAACATGCATTTTGCAATGTGGTTTTATTAATCAATGGGATGGACAAATTTGTAATTCAAGAAAGTAGCTCCAAGGGAAATGTCAATATTTCAGTTGTAACACAAAGTTGAAGGCTCACAAAAGAAAATGTGATGAAAATTATTTAGCATTTGCATTTATGTGGACTGGTTGTAAAATTCTTATCTTTTTGCTTTGTACACAATACAGAAAAATCTAGTACCTCCATGATACTAGCAAAATTGAATTGACATTTCACTATAATGCACTCAAACTTTTGTTCAAAATGTATAAACTATTTTTAAAATACACAAGCTGCAAAAGCAAAGTTGTTTGAGAAAGAGAAATTATGGAAGAAATATTTTTCACAAATACATGAAAGAGTTACAGAAGTATTAATGCAGCAATCAGAATAGCCTGAATTGCTTAGTTTACTGTTCAATATGTAACATCATACAGGAAACTTTAAAATTACATTGCCCTGCAGAAAAAATCGAACCCACATTTCCTGATTTCTGTTTGAGCATGCTATCCAATTACACCACCCAAGACAACAGAAGTTCCAAGTATCTGAGGATGAGAAATTTAAACAACTTCTGATTTTTGCTAGTCAAAGTAATCAGGTGTTTTTAGTTGCATAATAAATAAGTGTCTTGGGTATGGAGATCAAGAGATGCATATTCAATTCCCACTCCAGGAACATGGGATTTTTCAAGTGTACTGATATGATGTTACACGGTGAACAGTAAACTATGCAATTCAGGCTATTTCTGATTGCTATGTTAATAATCCTATATAAGAAACATTTAAAAGTATCAGAGAAAGTACATGAAGTGAATTTCTCAGTACCAGAGTTGATTCCATAAACAAGAAAGTCACAAAAATTTGCTGAAAAGTTGATAATACTAGCCTGCAAAGAAACTTATAAGAATTATAAATGGGGCAGCTGTGAAAGAAGTTATTAATATTTCACTCTTGGGAAATGCATTCAGTAGATGGACCAAGAAAGTGTCAAAACATAAAAAGTTAAATTATTGGACAAACCCAGTAAGTCTGTTATTTACAAATTAAAAAAATTGCAGATATTCATGAAAAAGTTGTTTTGAGCTTGTTTTGAAATTTGATGATAGAGATTCTTCAACTAAACAGTTTTGTTTTTCTTGTCTTAAAGAACTAAAAACTACCACACCAAGGCAAAATATTTTTATAGCCATTGATTAATATATGATAAACCAGATATTTTCATAATTTTTCCCACCAATAAAAGCTATTAGATGAAGATACAATTCTGTGCCTTTTGAAAGCAATAAGAGTTGGAAAACATTATGTATACAGCATGCTGAAGAGAAAGATGACGAAAAGATTGATCTTGATTGGCATAAACAAAACTGCATATTACTTGTGAAAATTACAACAAACTTTTCTAGTATAATTTCACCTACACAGTACCTGATAAATGGAAAGTCACACTTGAGTTTAAAATGCCTCATTACAAAACAAATAAATCACATAAAAAATTTCAAAGAAGAAATAATCAACAAGATAATTATTACATATTATTACATGACTTACACTTCAAACCCAAAATCATTATTCAAATGTGAGTAAATGAATTCTTTTTCGTGTTTTATCTTTATGATTTCTGTTTAAGTCACATTTTCATCATTTTGCCTACTATCTCTATAAAAAAGGGCTGTAGAAAGGGATGAATAATGTTAAGAAAAAACAAAAACTATAAATTGCGCTTAACAAAATTTTATTGCATTTATAAATTTATACAAATCACTAAAATAGTGTTGGTTCAAATAAAACATATTGATTGAACATATCTGCAAACCACCTATATTGAAGATTTACATCACCGTTGTTGTACCAGCAACCAAATATTATTTTTTCTTCCCAAAAGAATTATACTGCTTGAGCTATTTGGCTCAAACAGAGACTTTGCGAGAAACGTGCAACATAAAATCAATACAGTATGAGCAATGAGCTTACCTACCATCATGCTGTAGCTCATTCAATTACACCTAAAGCACATCCAACACTTGTTGGACATGCTTCAAGTGTAATTGAATGAGCTACAGTATGAGATGATAGGTAAGCTCATTGCTTTTATTGCATTATTTTTTTCTGTTCGTTTGGTGGATGTCAGATGATGATTGAAAGATTATAACTGCATTTCTAATTGTATGTTTTCTTGAATTTAGTGTGGTTTATTGTTTCCTTAGATTTTTCATTAGTTCTCTTGACTATAACTCCATCACACATAGTGCTTTCAGTATATTTTTATCCATATTTTTTTGTCAAAAGTTTATAATTTTTATGTTTTAAAAATTTATTTCAGGATGTGCTAAATGTGCTGCAAGAGAAACTTTCTGTAATAAGCCTAGACCACTTTGCTTTAGTAGTTGAACATATAAAATCAGTCAAAAGAAACAGATTTGCCATTCTCAGTCCAAAAGATACATTAGCAAAGGTAAACAACTTTCATTAGTTCTTTTTGATGATCAATTAGTGATGACTTCTCTCTGTATCCTTTTGATGACCAAGATTAGCTATAAAACATCATTCATAGTACTCCTAGTCAAGTATGAATATTTCTTTGCAAATCATCATTGGTACCTGTGATGGAGTAAATTTGATACGATGTATGAGGATGTTTATGTTTAATACTGGATATTGGGAATAATGATGATAACTTTTACCCTCTCTTTCTCTCACTCTCTCTCTCTCTATCACGTACACACACACACACACACACACACACATATATATATATATATATATATATATATATATATATACACATATATGTATATCATCATCATCATCATTGTCAACCATTATCAATCCACTGCTGGACGAAGGTCTCCCCAAGTTTCCTCCACAACGGTCTGTCTTGTGCCAGTCTCCTCCATGTCACTCCCGCATACTTTCGAATTTCATCCACCCATCTTCCATGTGGTCTTCTTCTGGGTCTTTTCCTGTCCCTTGGAATCCAATCTAAAATTTCGGCTGTCCATCGATAATCTGTCCTTCTGGCAGTATGTCCAGCCCATTGCCATTTCAGGGATTTAACTCTGATCATGATGTCTTCCACTCTTGTCATTTTTCGGATCCACGAGTTCCTCTTCTTATCTCTCCTGGTTACACCAAGTATGCACCTCTCCATGCTTCTTTGAGTTGTCTGCAGCCTTTGTATGTCTCTTTTAGTTAAGGTCCACGTCTCTGCACCATACGTAAGCACTGGAAGGATGCATTGATCAAACACTTTTCTTTTAAGACATAATGGCATATTGCTCTTGAAAATTATGCTGTTTCTTCCAAAAGCTCTCCAGGCAAGTTTTGTACGCCGATTAATTTCTTCATCAATGTGACCCTCACTTGATATCTGCTGTCCAAGATAAACGTACGTGTCTGTTATCTCCAGCTTTTCTCCATCAATCGATAAATCTTCATTTCTTGTAAAAGCATTAAACATCACTTTTGTCTTCTGAAAGTTCATTTTTAATCCCACTTCTTTACTCTTGTCAGCAAGTTCCTGGATCATACTCTGCAGCTCTGATGGGGTAGTTGCAAAAATGACTACGTCATCAGCAAAACGTAGGTGGGTTAGATAATCTCCATTAATCTTTATCCCCTTGTTTTCCCAGCTCAGCGACTGAAAAAATGTATGTATATGTATGTATGTATATATAGGCAATTAAAGTACATCTGGTTTAATAACCAAACTGGAAAAATAGGCAAACCAGGAAAAAAAATATATATAAATTTTTTTTTCTGTACCACACACACACACACATATATATATATATACACTATATTGACAAAAGTCACCGAACACCCCTTCAAAAGCAAATAAAGGGATCCGCCGCATCGTTAAGATGCGCCGTACAGCTGCAAATGGTATGAAAACAAGCCTGCAGCTGACCACAATCATATCACACTGTGAGATTGAGTGAAAATTCCACAGCATGAGTGAACTGAGTTTGAGAAAAGAAAGATTGTTGGGTCTTATATTAGTTGGTTGTCCATAAGAGAAACTGAGAGGTGTTTAAACATACCCAAGTCAACTGTTTTGGATGTACTGAATAAGTGGAAAACACATGGCGTGCCTAAGCAGCAAAACATACCGGCAGACCAAAGAAATCAGTGTTAGAGGACTTTCAAGCCTCAGGAGTCATTACACCTAATCGACGGAGTACTGCACAGGACCTCAGTGTACAGGTGAGTGAAAATACTGGAACCTTTGTATGTGCACGTACCATTCATAGAGAACTTCATTCCATGGGTTACCATAGTTGTGCGGCTGCTCATAAGCTTTTGATCTCCACTCGGAATGCTACTCGTCATTTAATGTAAGGTCAGGTGATGCGTAACATCACAGCCTCTCCTTGACAAATGTCAACCCCGCCTTCTCGTGGTGCATCCTGTTCCCACTAAAGGGGCTCTGACGACCGCCAATAGCGGTATAACTATACCATCGGGATTAGAGGAAATTCTATCCCACACTCACCAACCCGCTTGGCCAGCGTGGTGAGTTATGGCCAAACCCCTCCAAAATGACTCCACAACTTAAATCTTGGCCCTCAGTCTCCGGCAGCTGGAATGTACCTGGCCAAGGCAGCGGCCAGTGCGACATGAAGGCAGAGGGTGCTAAGAATCCACGGAGGACCGGACTAGGCTGCCATCTGATGCTGACCTTGGCAACGTACAATGGACGCTCCCTATCTTCTGATTCAAGGCTTCTTGAATTGGAAGAGGAACTACAAAGGATCAAGTGGGACATCGTGGGGCTAAGTGAGGTAAGGAGAAAAGGAGAAGATCTCATCGAACTGAAAAGTGGACATCTCTTCTACTATCGTGGGACAGATACTGGCAGAACTAGTGGTGTTGGATTTATAATAAACAAGAAACTGAAGGATAAAGTTGTAGAAGTTGAAAGTTCCTCTGACAGAGCTGCACGACTTGTTATCCAACTCTCGAAAAGATACCAGGCTCAGATTATTCAAACTTATGCACCCACCACAAGTCATCCTGAAGAAGAAATTGAAGAATTTTATGAGGAAATTTGTCATCTAAATAATAAAGGTAAGCAGCACTTGAAAATAATTATGGGAGATTTCAATGCAAAAATAGGGCAACGGCAACAGAATGAAACTTCAGTAGGTAAATTCGGTCACGGCAACAGAAACCAGCGTGGAAATACTCTCGTTGAGTTTGCAGAGGCAGAAGGGTTTTTCATCTTGAACTCCTTCTTCAAGAAAAAGCCACACAGGAAATGGACATGGAGACATCCAAATGGGACGACAAGTGAAATTGATTTTATTATGTGTAACAAAAAATTCGTCATAGAAGACTGCAGTGTGCTAAACAAGTTCAACACAGGTAGTGACCATAGATTGGTGAGATGTAAGATGCACCTCAACACTAAACTTGAACGTGGCAAGCTCATAAGACAAACAAAATCTATTGACATAACCAACCTTAAAAAACACCATAATACCTTCAAGTTGGAACTGAAGAACAGGTTCTCTGCTTTAGAAGGCCTAACATCGGAAGAAGTGGACATCTCTGAAGTTAACAGAAAAGTAACCAAAGCTCTTATGGAAACAGCAACAAAATTAGCTGGGTCTAAGAACAAGTTGCATGTAAATAAATTATCAGGAAAAACGAAAATGTTGATGCAAAAAAGAAGAGAGATGAGGACAACTAAAGAAGATGTGACTTCCAAAGTGGAATATATAGAGCTATGCAAGACAGTACGAAAAAGTATCACTGAAGACGTAAGAAAATTCAACTGTGAACTAGTGAGGAAAGCAATTGAAAACAACCAAAGCCTAAAGATAGCAAAGGGACATCTCAGTAAGGGAAGAAAACAGATTATGGCACTGAGAAAAGAAGATGGTTCTGTAACAAGAAATAGGGGCGAAATTTTGACAAGAGTGAAAGATTTCTACTCCAAATTATATGAAAGGGATGATACATGCACTCCAGACATCATGAAAGATACCAGTACCAGAGTTCCTCCAGTCCTTCCAGCAGAAGTTGCACATGCAATCAAGAACATGAAGCGGGGAAAAGCTCCAGGAGAAGATGGAATTACTGTAGACATCATACAAGAAGCAAGTGGAGAAATCGAAACAGTACTCGCCCAAATTTTCACTCGATGCCTTAATGAAGGAAAGATTCCTGAGGATTGGAACACCGCTACAATGATCCTGCTACATAAGAAAGGTGACATTGAGGATCTTGGAAACTACAGACCTATCAGCCTCCTATCAGTAGTTTATAAAATCTTCACTAAAGTTCTTTCACACCGCTTGAAGGTAACACTGGACATGGCTCAACCGAGAGAACAAGCTGGATTCAGGAGTGGCTACAGCACAATAGATCATATCCATGTGCTGAGAGAACTAATTGAAAGAGCGAGGGAATATGAACTTCCATTGTGCATGGCTTTTATCGATTATGAAAAAGCCTTTGATTCGGTGAAACCATCAGCAGTTACAATGGCTCTGAAAACCTGCGGTATTGAAGATGCATACATTAATATTATTAATAACATCTATGAAAATGCAAGTGCAAAGATTAGGCTGTTTGAAAATACAACACACGTAAAAATTGGAAAGGGAGTGAGACAAGGTGACACCATATCTCCGAAACTCTTTAATGCCACATTGGAGGGTGTTTTTCAGTCACTGAGCTGGGAAAACAAGGGGATAAAGATTAATGGAGATTATCTAACCCACCTTCGTTTTGCTGATGACGTAGTCATTTTTGCAACTAGCCCATCAGAGCTGCAGAGTATGATCCAGGAACTTGCTGACAAGAGTAAAGAAGTGGGATTAAAAATGAACTTTCAGAAGACAAAAGTGATGTTCAATGCTTTTACAAGAAATGAAGATTTATCGATTGATGGAGAAAAGCTGGAGATAACAGACACGTACGTTTATCTTGGACAGCAGATATCAAGTGAGGGTCACATTGATGAAGAAATTAATCGGCGTACAAAACTTGCCTGGAGAGCTTTTGGAAGAAACAGCATAATTTTCAAGAGCAATATGCCATTATGTCTTAAAAGAAAAGTGTTTGATCAATGCATCCTTCCAGTGCTTACGTATGGTGCAGAGACGTGGACCTTAACTAAAAGAGACATACAAAGGCTGCAGACAACTCAAAGCAGCATGGAGAGGTGCATGCTTGGTGTAACCAGGAGAGATAAGAAGAGGAACTCGTGGATTCGAAAAATGACAAGAGTGGAAGACATCATGATCAGAGTTAAATCCCTGAAATGGCAATGGGCTGGACATACTGCCAGAAGGACAGATCATCGATGGACAGCCGAAATTTTAGATTGGATTCCAAGGGACAGGAAAAGACCCAGAAGAAGACCACATGGGAGATGGGTGGATGAAATTCGAAAGTATGCAGGGGTGACATGGAGGAGACTGGCACAAGACAGACCGTTGTGGAGGAAACTTGGGGAGACCTTCGTCCAGCAGTGGATTGATAATGGTTGACAATGATGACGATGATGAAAGAACATGTATCATGGACCGTAGATCAATGGAAATGGGTCCTATGGACTGATGAATCCAGATACACAATCCATCAGTCTGATGGCCGTGTGTGGGTATGATGGCAGCTGGGGGAACACTATTTACCACAGTGTACTGTTCCTACAGTCAAGTTTGGACCTGGCAGTGTACTCGTGTGGGGTGTTTTTCATGGTATGGTGCCGGCCCATTGGTTATCGTGGACAAGCCTGTTAACCAGCACGCCTACCTTGATATTCTGGACAATTACGCCCTACCAACTCTGTGGCAATACTATGGAACCGAGCCTTGTTGGTACCAGCAATATAATGCACCGAGCCATAAAGCAAGGACTGTTATGGTGTGGTTTGACGATAACTCCGTACTGTGTGTGGACTGGCCAGCACAGAGCTTTGATCTTAATCCCATAGAGCACCTATGAGATGAATTAGAGCACTGCATAAGAAGTTTGGAACCAAGGCCTACTACTAAGCAACTTGGAAACCAGTCTAGAATTTCGGTTGTCCATTGGTGATCCGTTCTTCTGGCGACATGTCTAGCCCATTGCCATGGAATGAAGTTCTCTGTGAATGGTACGTGTACATACCAAGCGGCAGCATTAAAACTACCGCTAAACGAACCTTTTACCATATGTGACTCTGTGTGTTTCGCTTGTTTTATATGTTTAACTGAATGGAAGTGCATTCCTATCGCTGTGTTCCAAAACCTTGTCGAAAACATGTCTCTAAGGGTCAGTGCATGCATTAAGGCCAAAGGTGGACCGCCACCATACTAATGCATGTCAGTAAATGCTATGTTATGTTTCTCTTCTAGGTGTCCGGTGACTTTTGTTAATATAGTGTATATGTGGTATATCAACAGGATGCTACGCCACTTTCTTACGGTGCATCCTGTTTCCACTAAAGGGTCTCTGACAACCAACAAATAACAGTATAACTATACTATCAGGATTAGAGGAAATGCCATCCCACACACACCAACACCTGCTTGGGCACTGTGGTGAGTCCCCCCCCAAGATGATTTCACAATTTAAATATTGGCCCTCAGTCTCTGGCAGAAAGAAACATGGAGAGATGTATGCTTGGTGTAGCCAGGAGAGATAAGAAGAGGAACTTATGGATAAGGACAATTACAAGAGTGGGAGGCATCATGATCAGAGTAAAATCCCTGAAATGGCAATGGGCTGGACATGTTGCCAGAAGAACGGATCACCAATGGACAACCGAAATTCTAGATTGGTTTCCAAGGGGCAGGAAAAGACCCAGAAGATCACATGGGAGATGGGTGGATGAAATTCAAAACATGTGGGAGTTACACGGAGGAGACAGGTGCAAGATAGACCATTGTGGAGGGACTTGGGAAGACCTTCATCCAGCAGTGAATTGATACTGGTTGATGATGATGATGATATATATATATATATATGGGGCTCTGACGACCGCCAATAGCGGTATAACTATACCATCGGGATCAGAGGAAATGCTATCCCACACTCACCAACCCGCTTGGCCAGCGTGGTGAGTTATGGCCAAACCCCTCCAAAATGACTCCACAACTTAAATCTTGGCCCTCAGTCTCCGGCAGCTGGAATGTACCTGGCCAAGGCAGCGGCCAGTGCGACATGAAGGCAGAGGGTGCTAAGAATCCCGGAGGACCGGACTAGGCTGCCATCTGATGCTGACCTTGGCAACGTACAATGGACGCTCCTATCTTCTGATTCAAGGCTTCTTGAATTGGAAGAGGAACTACAAAGGATCAAGTGGGACATTGTGGGGCTAAGTGAGGTAAGGAGAAAAGGAGAAGATCTCATCGAACTGAAAAGTGGACATCTCTTCTACTATCGTGGGACAGATACTGGCAGAACTAGTGGTGTTGGATTTATAATAAACAAGAAACTGAAGGATAAAGTGGTAGAAGTTGAAAGTTCCTCTGACAGAGCTGCACGACTCGTTATCCAACTATCGAGAAGATACCAGGCTCAGATTATTCAAACTTATGCACCCACCACCAGTCATCCTGAAGAAGAAATTGAAGAATTTTATGAGGAAATTTGTCATCTAAATAATAAAGGTAAGCAGCACTTGAAAATAATTATGGGAGATTTCAATGCAAAAATAGGGCAACGGCAACAGAATGAAACTTCAGTAGGTAAATTCGGTCACGGCAACAGAAACCAGCGTGGAAATACTCTCGTTGAGTTTGCAGAGGCAGAAGGGTTTTTCATCTTGAACTCCTTCTTCAAGAAAAAGCCACACAGGAAATGGACATGGAGACATCCAAATGGGATGACAAGTGAAATTGATTTTATTATGTGTAACAAAAAATTCGTCATAGAAGACTGCAGTGTGCTAAACAAGTTCAACACAGGTAGTGACCATAGATTGGTGAGATGTAAGATGCACCTCAACACTAAACTTGAACGTGGCAAGCTCATAAGACAAACAAAATCTATTGACATAACCAACCTTAAAAAACACCATAATACCTTCAAGTTGGAACTGAAGAACAGGTTCTCTGCTTTAGAAGGCCTAACATCGGAAGAAGTGGACATCTCTGAAGTTAACAGTAAAGTAACCAAAGCTCTTATGGAAACAGCAACAAAATTAGCTGGGTCTAAGAACAAGTTGCATGTAAATAAATTATCAGGAAAAACCAAAATGTTGATGCAAAAAAGAAGAGAGATGAGGACAACTAAAGAAGATGTGAATTCCAAAGTGGAATATATAGAGCTATGCAAGACAGTACGAAAAAGTATCACTGAAGACGTAAGAAAATTCAACTGTGAACTAGTGAGGAAAGCAATTGAAAACAACCAAAGCCTAAAGATAGCAAAGGGACATCTCAGTAAGGGAAGAAAACAGATTATGGCACTGAGAAAAGAAGATGGTTCTGTAACAAGAAATAGAGGCGAAATTTTGACAAGAGTGAAAGATTTCTACTCCAAATTATATGAAAGGGATGATACATGCACTCCAGACATCATGAAAGATACCAGTACCAGAGTTCCTCCAGTCCTTCCAGCAGAAGTTGCACATGCAATCAAGAACATGAAGCGGGGAAAAGCTCCAGGAGAAGATGGAATTACTGTAGACATCATACAAGAAGCAAGTAGAGAAATCGAAACAGTACTCGCCCAAATTTTCACTCGATGCCTTAATGAAGGAAAGATTCCTGAAGATTGGAACACCGCTACAATGATCCTGCTACATAAGAAAGGTGACATTGAGGATCTCGGAAACTACAGACCTATCAGCCTCCTATGAGTAGTTTATAAAATCTTCACTAAAGTTCTTTCACACCGCTTGAAGGTAACACTGGACATGGCTCAACCGAGAGAACAAGCTGGATTCAGGAGTGGCTACAGCACAATAGATCATATCCATGTGCTGAGAGAACTAATTGAAAGGGCGAAAGAATATGAACTTCCATTGTGCATGGCTTTTATCGATTATGAAAAAGCCTTTGATTCGGTGAAACCATCAGCAGTTGCAATGGCTCTGAAAACCTGCGGTATTGAAGATGCATACATTAATATTATTAATAACATCTATGAAAATGCAAGTGCAAAGATTAGGCTGTTTGAAAATACAACACACATAAAAATTGGAAAGGGAGTGAGACAAGGTGACACCATATCTCCGAAGCTCTTTAATGCCACATTGGAGGGTGTTTTTCAGTCGCTGAGCTGGGAAAACAAGGGGATAAAGATTAATGGAGATTATCTAACCCACCTTCGTTTTGCTGATGACGTAGTCATTTTTGCAACTAGCCCATCAGAGTTGCAGAGTATGATCCAGGAACTTGCTGACAAGAGTAAAGAAGTGGGATTAAAAATGAACTTTCAGAAGACAAAAGTGATGTTCAATGCTTTTACAAGAAATGAAGATTTATCGATTGATGGAGAAAAGCTGGAGATAACAGACACGTACGTTTATCTTGGACAGCAGATATCAAGTGAGGGTCACATTGATGAAGAAATTAATCGGCGTACAAAACTTGCCTGGAGAGCTTTTGGAAGAAACAGCATAATTTTCAAGAGCAATATGCCATTATGTCTTAAAAGAAAAGTGTTTGATCAATGCATCCTTCCAGTGCTTACGTATGGTGCAGAGACGTGGACCTTAACTAAAAGAGACATACAAAGGCTGCAGACAACTCAAAGAAGCATGGAGAGGTGCATACTTGGTGTAACCAGGAGAGATAAGAAGAGGAACTCGTGGATCCGAAAAATGACAAGAGTGGAAGACATCATGATCAGAGTTAAATCCCTGAAATGGCAATGGGCTGGACATACTGCCAGAAGGACAGATCATCGATGGACAGCCGAAATTTTAGATTGGATTCCAAGGGACAGGAAAAGACCCAGAAGAAGACCACATGGGAGATGGGTGGATGAAATTCGAAAGTATGCTGGGGTGACATGGAGGAGACTGGCACAAGACAGACCGTTGTGGAGGAAACTTGGGGAGACCTTCGTCCAGCAGTGGATTGATAATGGTTGACAATGATGATGATGATGATATATATATATATATATTATCACATTATCTTGAACTTTCATATACTGTACTGAGTATAGTATTTTCCTTCATTATTTTTTAACTGTTCTTTTAGTTGAAAACATTTGCTGTGCAAAACTTCTTTTAACTACAAAATTTTCTAAATGATATGCATCTATTGGAAAAGTTTTTGCTATTAGAATTTTGCAGTAGTTCCTATTCATCACATGCTGCTGAAATTTCTCAAAAAGATAGGGTAGTATATGTGTATGTGAATGGCAAAATGAGAATTAATGATCATCATCGTCATCAACAACAAAGCGTCAAGGGAAGCTGGTCAGATAGAATGCTGACAAACTCTGAACTATTAATATTTTCTTATAATTGGCTGTGATATGTAAATAATGTTCTTAACCTAATAAACATCAGTTTTGTGGTAACAACATAACATGGACTTACACTACAAGGACATCATGTGTTGAAGAGAATTTTATTATTCTAACGTATTCATTTTCATATTTTATGCTTTTTAATGATATAGGACACATCTATTGTTATTATGAGATAAAAGCTAACTAAAAAATTATCAGAGCTGCATTCTTATTATTTTCTCAAAGCCAGTGAACATTTCCAATATGATGGAATCCTCAGTGATCTTAATTCCATTAGGGGCTCAAAGACTACCACTAAATCTGTTGGTTACACCCACATATTTAAGCTTTTTAGCCTGAAATTAATTATATTCTTAGATCTCTAATTCTTGTAAATCTCAGAAAAGTTTTTCTGTAATTCTCCTTTCAAGCCCAGATGTAAGAATTAGGTACACTACTATGTCTGTTTATGTGTTTCTAGATTATTTTGCTTTTCTGTAGTAAATTACAGTCCATTGCAACTTTGATCATGTCGTAGTATCATTACTCCAGACTGAACTCTGTTTGCTTGTAAATTGCAAATGGAAACTCTTATTTAGTTTTCCCTGTAAATATTTTTCCCCGTAAATATTGTTTCCCCCATTCTGCATTAAGTTTTCAAATGATATGTATTACATTAATGTGCAATTTTTGTCCAGTATAAACTACCCTTCTTTATTACTCTACATTAAATGCTGTTGAGTGTCTATAATATGTGCTCATTTCAGTTTTAAGATGTTTTGCTTCTTGTTTTGAACAGTATTTTAATCAGTAATATATTATCCATTTTGTCTTTCACAGATAGCAGCAAGACCTGGTGCTCACAATCTCAGATGTTTGTTTCGTTTAACTTTTGTACCAAAAGATATTTATGAATTCATGCAAAAAGATCCTGTTGGGTTTGATTACCTATTTATGCAGGTGAGTATTAGTTAATTCAATTTTTGTAGTAAGAACAAGTGACTTCATTGATACAGAGAAATAGGTTATTTTGCAGTATGTTCCTATACCAATGATTTCACAGACTTTGTCTTAACTTTTTATTTTAAATAGTGACTTTCCTGTATTAAAATTTTTATGTGTGAAATGAATTTTTAGAAGTCAGTTCGTTTTGCACATAAGGTTTTACATGATTTCTAGAAAATACATGTAACTACACATTTGAGATTAGACAAAAAAGGAATCAGGTTGCTTGTATGTGTGATTGTCTTTGACCTATTATGTAAATCCTGAAGTGTTTCAACACCATCAGGCAATCTTTCTTCTTGTTCAGATCCTGAGTAAATATCAGCCAAACAGTTTATCCTGTCTGTATTCATTGATCGTTGAACAATCAATAATCAATCATTTCGTACCATTGGATTCACTTTTATGCCCCATGCTATTTACATTGCTCAGTCGTCATAATTAAGTTGTATTTTTTGTTACTATCTATAGCATTTTCTTCCATTGACTAAAATTTAAGTTCAAATAATGAAGGACTCCATTGCTATTCTAGGGTTTCAAAATATAATGATTGCTGAAAGTCTTATTATAAGTTTTCACTAGAGTTTTTTGAAGTATTTTGATCCATTTTGACAATACAGAATTAGGCAGACATATAAAAGATATTGGGCATACTATAAATTGGGTAGCTCTGAAAATTATAATTTTTGTTTCATTAAAAATTAAAATTAGTCTTTCAGAGTTTGTTCATCCTTCACTGGATCATTTTAGGATGCCTTGAGTAACTTGACCCTCTCCAAGTGTGTTTTTTTTTTATTTATCTTTTTCTTAACTACATTGATGAATTCAACCATCCTCAGGTGCTTTGTTATGTTCTCAACTGATAAACCACTTTAAGTGTCATGAATTAGGAGAATTTAAAGAGAGCTTTTATTTGTACAGTAAAACTTATGTTGATGATCATTTGCATTCCATGGCCACCTGCCAAAGTTGGCAGTTTCGTGTGAAACAGATTTTATTACCAATAGGAATAATGCAAATTTTGGAAGATGACAATCCATTTTTTTGGTGTAAATGTGACAAAGATGGTGAGATAATATCCGAAAACTTGAAAATTTCATCGTCCTGGAGCGGGACTCAAACCCGCGTCTCCCAGATAATGCCCCGGTATGCTAACCACTGCACCACCCAGAACGACCAAGTCTCAAGTTTCCGATTAATTTGAATAACCATCACAGGATTTGGCAGTCGAAACAACTGGCATTCATGTTTAGCGAATGTATCCCGGTCAATCACGGGATAGGATTCTTAACCTCCAGATTCGCTAAACATGAATGCCAGTTGCTTCGACTGGCGAATCTTGTGATGGTTATATTCAAATTAACCGGAAACTTGAGATTTGGTCGTTCTGGGTGGTGTAGTGATTAGCATACCCGGACGCTATCCGGGAGATGCAGGTTCGAGTCCCGCTCCAGGACGATGAAATTTTCACGATTTTGGATATTATCTGACTTACCATCCTTGTCACATTTACACCAAAAACGGATTATCATCTTCAAAATTTGTATTATATGGTGTAATCCTGTATTTCTTTCAGGAATAATGCATATAAGAATATGAGATCTTTATGTGGTGGGCACGGGCATCCATTTTTAAAACGCATAAGAGGATATACTGTACCTTCATTTCATGGTCACCAACATGCAGAACTTAAATGAAAATCTTGTTCAGGAAGTTCTAAAAAGATAACGAAAAGACTGTGGTTTTTAAAATATGAAACACCTGCCCCTTTTTCTCTCTCTTGTCACCACCATTCATGAGATTGTAAATGGTGTGCTGTCCTTGGAGACTCCCAAGTTCATAAAATTTTGTCTGCAGACTTTATGGTTTTCTGTTAACTGGAGTATGCATGTGTGATCTTTAATTGCTCTAAAGGAGAGTGTGAAGCCCACAGAGGACTTATTCCCTCCTCATCAGAATGAACCTAGCTTTGTCACATAGTAGTCATATTGTTTAAGAAGGCTTAATGGTCCACTCCAGATGGCAAAAGAAATTCTCGCTAACTTTAAGGAACAGAAAGGGGGTAAGAGTGAAAGTGGCTCTGAAGTTCACCCGCATTAGTGCTGCTATTATGTTCAACACCTTATTACATTCCATTTCCTCAGGAGAATCAGTGGTAGAAGTGCCCAGTTTGCAACAACATACATATGTTCCAAACATCTTACTCCATTCCTCGGTTTTGCTTCTGGCTTTTAGTGAAAGATTTAGTGAATAGCATTCCTAAATAACAAAATGGCAGGGAAGAAAGAAAGAACAAACATTTTACTGCCGGCTGCATTAAAAAGGAGAAGTCATTTCTTGTTTTATTTTCAAGTATAGATCAGACATATTTCGGCAAATTGAACCTCTCTATTGGCTGTCACCTGTCAAAACAGTTATTTTTTCACAGAACCATGGATGGATTTGTTAGATGGGTTTTACTGTGTTGTTTGGAACTATACAAATGTATTTCTTCTGTAATGCTGTTCTGTGTAGAGCTCCTAGATTCTTTTTCATATATACTCATGTGCTTTCGTATTTCTTACCAAATACTGTGATTTGCCTTACTTATTAATTGTCTCGTACTTCATTAACTTCAAGTCCTGACCACTCATAGTGGTTTTGTCTTTTAATGCATAATTCACTTTTCTCGTCATCCCTTAGAATTTTTATATACATAATATCTAAGGTATTTTACCTGATATTTTAAAATACCTTAGATATTATGTATATATTAATCAAAAGCATGTTTATAACATAACGCAACCCATAAGGTTGCCTCATGAATTGCAATTTATGTAACCCTTAGAATTTATATTTTCATCTTTTAAGGTTACTATGATTGGATTACTTTATTACTAAACTCTCACTTCATATTCTTTAGGTTATATGTTGTTTGTGATGGCTTTTCTTGTCAATTCATAATGCAACTCTATTATACCTAACTACACTTTTGCACATCAGTTTCCAATAATTAATTTTTGACATTCAAATTCTTTTATTCACCTTAATCCCCCACTCCCTCTCCCTTTTTTTCATCAGTAGTTACATTTGCTTCTAATTTTCATGCCATATATTTTTTTATCTAGGTGCTTTAGTTTTTGTTGTTTCAACTTTTGGAAGTCTAATTGTTTATGTGATTGGCAACAGGGATGTTGGCATCTCCTTTTGTTGCTTGGCTTACAAATGCAGAAGATTAAGGTTTCAGTTCAATTTAGTCATGTGTACTGTTGTAGTTTAATACTTGCTGTGACCATGCACTCTTTTTTCTCATGTTTTCTGTGTTTGCTCTAAAGCCAACTTAATCACTGCTTTTACCCTACTTTTTACCCTTTATGTGTCTTTGCAGTGTTGTAATGATGTTGTGAGGGAAAGGTTTGCCCCAGAACTGAAATATGATGTAACTCTCAGACTCGCTGCTCTACATCTTCACCAGCATGCCCTCAACTGTGGCATACAAGGAAAGATGGTTGTCAAAACAATTGAGTAAGTATATCATAGTTAAGAGAACTGATCACGCATACTGCATTTCCCTCTTTTCTTTTTCATAATTATATAGTAAACAGGTCAAATGAACTGTTCTTAAATTTATATCAGCCTATTACATAAATCACAATTTTGTTTTCCATTTGGAAAAGGCTATACCTGGCATTACATGTATTTTGGAGCTTTTTTATAACATACTGTACCAGCATGTTTTGAAAAAGCTCCAAATTATGTGATGAATCATTCTTTACATTTTTCAATGAGTTCCCTCTCTCAGAGATATTTCTTTTGCAATATCGTGGTGGAAGTACAAATATCATAGTGAATCCTGAAAGACTCTATCTGACATCTCATTTACTGACAGGAATCAAAAGCCAAAGTGGATATAATACTGATGAAGAGAGATATAACTAATATTTCAGGTAATAACAAATCACCTATTTCTCACAACCATAAAACCACAATGAAATAAACAAAAAACCTATAATTCAGACTATGACATCAAAGAGTGTGATTCACAAGGTGGATTATGTAATACACAGGGTGTCCATAAAGTCTTTCCCACAAAAATGAATATAAAAATGTATTACAGATACAAGAAAGGGATTGCACAACAATAATGGGCACAAGTAAAGTTTTTTTTTCCAGTGTCAGTACACCTCCACATGGGTGTCATTTGTGGTCCAGAGAAGACATCTAAGCGATATTCGATTTCAAGCCATGTTTTGTTTAACATCTCAGCAGAGACAAAACCAATGACATCCATTATTCCGCTCTTCAATGTCTCGACATCTGGAACACTGCTAGAGTAAACTTGGTCTTTCACATAACCCCACAGGAAAAAGTCTGGAATGATTTTGTCGGGCAATCAAGGTGGCCATGTCATGGGACCATCATGGCCAATCCATCTGTCTGAAAATGTGACATTCAGGAACTCATGAACCATTATTGACCAATGTGGTGGGGCACCATCTTGTTGGAAAATAACTAAAGCCTAGAATACATATAACTGAGGTGCTACAAAAAGTTCCAGCATGTTACATGTTATTGTGGGCTCTGTAAAAAAGAAGGGTCCGATGATTCTGTCGTTCATCAGGCCACACCATATGTTCACTTTCGAGCTAGCCCTCTGTTGTTCGATGACATAATGGGGATTTCTGAACCCCAGATTCGCACACTGTGTCTATTTACTGTACCAGAGATGTGAAATGTGGCTTCATCTGAGAAACAGACATGGTGTAGAAAATCACTATCATGAGCTGTGCTCTGCAACATCTCTGTCGCAAATGTAGCACAGCAAGGACAGTCATCAGGCTGAAGAGCTTGATTGATCTGTACCTTATAAGCATACAGGTGAACACGTTTGTGTAAAATTTTGTGAACCGTGGCATGGGGAATCCCAGTTTTCAGTGAAGCACAATGAATGGATTTCCTGCGGCTTTGTGCAGAAATGTCTCCTGAACAGCTGCATCTGTCTCTTGTGTAACCGGTAGTCAGCCTGCTCTGGGGGCATCACCAACTCTACCCGTCATTTTAATCTTTTCATACCAAGCTTTTATGCTTTTTTGGTCCGGTGGTGAGCATCCATACTTTTTCTGAAATGACGCTGGACAGTAACTGCCGATTTTGTCTCATGGAACCACAACACCCCTGCCGCATTTTTTTTTGTTTGAAAGCCATTATCGTTGAAATGCTCCTCTTATTCAGCAGTAATGCTCACCTAAAGAACATAAAGAAAAAAACTTTATTTGTGCTGCTATATTATGTTGCCAACCATTTTATTTTAACTTACATAGATTTTTTTATATTAATTTTTGTAATGGGGAAAGTCTTTATGGACACCCTGTACACACACACACCATATTATCAAAAGTATTTGGACACCACAATGTTTTGGGACAAATAGCTTTATTATTGCAATTAATAGTTAGTCCACCTTTTACTTATATGACAGCAGCAACACCTTGAGGCATATTATCAACCAATTTCTGGTAGATCTCGACAGGAATGGCTCACCATTCATCCTGCAAAGCTGCTGTCAGAGTGGAGAGCAAAGACAGCCGTTGTGGTCAATTCCATATTAGTTAGGCCAATTCATCCCAGAGGTGTTCTATGGGATTAAGATCAGAACTCTGAGCAGGCCAGTCTAACAAATCTACCTCATTTTCAAGAAACCAGTCCTACACACACTGTGCAGGGTGGCAGGAAGCTCAATCATGTTGAAAGAGACAATGGTCATTTGTACAATATTGCCACATTGTTGATAAGGCAGAATTATCTAGAACATCAAGGTTCACTTCAGAGTTCATGGTCTGTGGTATGATATCCAATGGGCCAAGTCCCATCCATGAAAACAACTCCATTCAATGATGGATCCTCCACCAAACTTAAAAGTTAGAAGAACACAGTCTGATGAAAAGCATACACCTAGCTGTTGCCAAATCCCAACATTCCCATCAGATCGGAAGAGTGGAAGGCATGATTCATCACCCCAAAGGATAGCTTTCCATTCACCCACCATCCAGGAATGATGGGAGATGCACAACTCCAAATGGCACTTTGGTAGTGATGTGTGGCTTGTGTGCTGCTGCTCTATCATAATAACCCACACTGTGCAACTTTCTGCAGATAATTATGGTAATAACAGAGCCATGACAAACATTTTCTGTCTCAGCAGCAATGGAAACAGCAGAGGAAGAATAGGATTTCTTAGTGTTTCTTACCATGGCTCTTCTGTGTTATTCTGTCAGTTTGTGTGGCCTTCCTGAATGTTTCATATCTTCATGACATCACTTACAGTCGATTTTTGGTATGTTTAGTTTAGCTGCAATGCTTCACATGAAAACTACTCAAATGACATCCTCTGACCAGCCCACACTGAAACTCAGAAAGTTGATGTTTATGTGGCATATCCACATCAAAGTTACTGATATACATGACAGAACATCTCTGTTTTATATACATACCTCCACACTCACAATGCACCTTCCTGCGCAACCGTTCTTTGCACTATATATATATACACTAAAGTGCCAGAAAAACTGGTACAGACAAGCTTATGCAAAATACATAGCAACGTCAGCTATGCACATACTTGGTTGCATCCGTCAGTGCGTATATAAAGCGATAGACATCCTTGCCAGCTGTCAGAGCTGTTTTCAGGATGAGAATGACAAGTAATAACGATTTAAGCGATTTTCAACGCGGTGTCATAGTTGGCGCTCATGAGATGGGCAATAGTATTTCGGAGGTAGAAACAAAGTTCAGATTTTCACAGATGACCATTGCAAGGGTGCACCGTGACTACAAGAATTCCGGCAAAACCTCCAACCTATGATACCAGTGTGGCCGTAAAAAGACATTGGGTAAACGTGACCATCGTCGGCTGTCAAGAATCATTTCACACGATAAGCATGCAACACTCTCGCAGGTATCATCGGAATTCAATGCTGGAGCCTCAAAAAGCATCAGCGTCCAGACTGTGCAACGTACCCTGCACGATATGGGCTTTGGAAGCAGACACCCAACTTGAGTCCCCTTGATGGGTGCACGACACAGAGCTATGCGCCTTGCTCGGGCACGGCAACACTGCCACTGGACACTTGATGACTGTAAACAAGTAGCCTGGTCTAACGAGTCGCGTTTCCAACTGTATTGGGCAGATTGAAGGATTCTTGTGTGGCGCAAACCCCATGAAGCCATGGATCCCGCCTGTCAACAGAGAACTGTACCGGCTATTGAGGGGTCCGTAATGGTATGGGGTGTGTTTAGCTGGACTTCTCTGGAACCCCTGGTATGTCTACAAACGTCCGTGACCGGCCAACGCTATGTGTGCATCCTTTCTGACGAGGTACACCTGTTCATGTCCTGCATTCATGCTGATGGGTTGGGCCTGTTCCAACAGGACAATGCACCTCCACACAAGTGTCGGGATGCCACATTATGGTTAGAGGAGGAGTTTGTGGTGTTGCCATTCCCACCCAAGTCCCCAGATCTGAACGTGATAGAACACATTTGGGATGCCATGCAACTCCCTATCGAACACAGGAATTTGATATCTCGGAATACACCTGAATTGTGGAATGCTCTGCAGGAAGTATGGTGTGCCTTGCCTACAGCATATTTTCAGAAGCTAGTGGAGTCCATGCCTCATTGTATTTCTGCAGTCCTGTGCTCCCGTAGGGGGCCTACTAAGTATTAGACTGGTGTACCAGTTTTTCTGGCACTTTGGTGTATATATGGACATTTTAAGTAAAAAAAAAAATCTACTTGAGGACTGTCAAATCTGAAATCTGTATAAAAGTAACCAAATTTTAATATCTCAAGCTCTTACAGTAAAGTTACATCATTTTGCTGTGCTTCTCTTTCTGGCGTACAGTAGAAGCAAAATCGATTGCATACAGGAAGCAAACATTGTCATTAGCTTTTTTAACCACAGATCAAGGGAGGCCGGTCAGAGGAGGCAAGGGAGGCCATGCCTTCCCAATGATTCTCTCAGTAAAGTATTTGTATAAAGCAGAAGAATAAATTACATTTAAGCAGAAAAACAAAAAAATGAAATGCTATAAAATACAGCATTATTCAGTTGCACAGAGCGAACATTCACGCAAGCACTTTCTTGGACTTTCATACCTAACTAACTCCATGTGATAAAGCTGTCGGAGAGAGGCCAGTTTTCCTCAGGCTGCCAGCATTACCATGGTCACACCACAGGAGCCAATCAGTGCACAGCATCTAACGGAAGCTTGCCACTTCTATTAATAGAGCATGGATGGCACGTCACAAATTAGCCTCCGCGCATCTTAAAGTTGTCTGTTAAGTTTTCCGAGAGTACTGCATCAGATGGCATGAGTACTTTTTTGTTACTTTTACTGTCACAACAATACATTTTGCATGTAAACTTTTGGATTTAGCTGTACAAAATCAATATATTGGGAAAGTAGTAGTTGCCGTGTATCAATGTGTAATGCTGACATTATTACTTCTTTGTTAGAAGTTCCTTTCTCAAGAAGAAATGACATTGAAAGACATACAATTAGAAAACAAGGAAGACCTCTTCTCAAGTTTTCTCTTATGCAAAAAGACAAAGACAGAAACAGAACATTCCAATCTTCATGGTACAATCAACAATGGTTATGCAGTAGTATATGAAGGCAAAGTTATTCAGCTGGCCTTGTTTGTTATTAAGCTCGAGTAAAAGTGTGTGGTCTTCTAAATGATACGAAGACTTAAAAAACTTATCTAGGGCAGTGGTTAGATACGCATCTAGTAAAGATAATTTGAGTTCGTATGTGTCATTTAAGGGTCTATCCAAGCAAGTATACAGTATCTCAGAATTATTAGACGAACAAAATAAATTGCTAAAAATTAAATGCAACGAAGAGGTGAAAAAGAATAGAGAGATACTGAAAGTTTTAATTGATGTTACATGTGTCTTATGCAAGCAAGAGCTTGCTTTCAGAGGCCATGACGAAGCAAGAGGAGTCATTAATTCCTGGGAATTTTGAAGCTATATTCCAGCTTAGATTAAGCAGAAATGAAGAATTAAAAGAACATTGGGGTAAAAGGGGATACTTTAGAGGTTTATCTAAAACTATTCAAAATCAACTCTTGGAAATCATTCAAGAAAATATTCAGAAGTTCATTGCAAACAGCATAAATGAAAACCCTTTTTATGCTTGCATTGTTGATGAAACCACTGATGTGACTGAAAAATCTCAGTGTTTGATAATTGTGAGACTAGTGGACTCTGCTGGGGAAATTCAAGAATACTTCCTTGGATTTTATGATGTTAGTGAAAACAGAAGTGCTGAAAGTCTTTGCAGTATTTTGCACAGGGTATTTGAAAAGTACAGTGTACAGAATGAACTGGTTGCTCAAACATATAATGGCACTAGTGTTATGGCAAGAGAACTGAATGGCTTAAAAGTGAAAGTTCATGAATTTGCCCCTCAAGCTCGTTTTACTCATTGTTTTGCCCACCATTTGAATTTAGTTTTGCAACAGAGTTGCTCCAGAATAAAGTCCGTGGGGGAAAAATTTTTCACTCTTCAGGGCATGCCATCTTCTTTTTATTGCTGTTTAAAACATACTTCCGTTCTTGACAGAATTGTGCAGCAACGTATGCTTACAATCAGTGAGATTAGATGGAATTCTAATGCCAAGATCATCACTGCAGTACATACAAACAGGCTGAAATTAATCCAGGTGTTCAATGAAATTGTAAATTCTCCAGATTCAAATGCTTCAACAGTCAGAGAGGCACAAGGCTATAAAAATAGTCTTCTGGACTTAAATTTTATATTTCTACTCGCAGTTTTTCAAAAAATCTTTCAAAAAACTGATTTACTTTTTGATGTGATTCAGAAAAAGACAAATGATGTTTGGTTCTGCATCACTGCAGTTCCAGAATGTATTTCATACATGAGAAACCGGAGGAGTGAAGAAGAGTATGACATATTTATGGTTTTTGCCGAAAGTGCTACTGGGTCCACGTCGTTAACTTCTCTGAAACGCCATGAACGAAGAGACGAATATGTTGCTGTTTCCAAGTACAAACAGGTGTGCTACAAAACTTCTTAAATTAGGTGACACAACACAGTTCACAACCTATAATGAACATTTTCCTGTGGATGCTTTGGTTTCATTAATGGAAAATTATGGTGCATTTTTCAACAAAGAAAAATTATGCACTGAACTTGAAACGGTTTTCTCCCCACTGCACAAAGAAACATTTCATGATTTGTGTTTGGACAAATTAATAACAAAAAATGATTGAAAACAAGACTAATGAAATTCTTACAGAGACCTTTAAGTTATTCTGTCTAATAGCGACCATCCCTGCTACAAGTGCTTCCGCAAGAAGAAGTTTTTCATGCCTGAAGCGCATCAAAACTTTTTAAGAAATTCTATGACTCAATATCGTCTCTCAGCATTAGCTTGTGCATCAATTGAAAAGGGAATCCTCAGCAAACTTCAGAAACGATGTATGTGGCATGATGAAGTTATAGAACGATTTGCGAGGAAGAAAGGTCGTCGAGCTAATTTACTGTGTAAGTAATATCCATTAGAATCAAAACAATATGTTGCACCGATTTCGATTGCAGTGAACAAAAACTTTGTTTTTTAAAACAATATTTAAAAGGCATTCTGTGGATCTGCATAAAATTCCACATTTCAGGGCTTTATGAAACAGAAATGCATCAAACAAACCTTGAGTGAATCAGTGAACAGGATATATTTGTATGTATATGAATGAACATATGGTCATGCATATGTATGAAAAAGATATGTGAAGAATGCTCCTTTTTTCTACCAACAAATTGTTGTTCTGGCCTCCCCAGAGAGTTTGAAGCTACCATCCACCTCTGCCACACATATAATAATGATATTGCTGCAGTGGTAATGTTAGCGATAATTATATAGCCATCTTTCCAGATATTACTTTTATAATAACATAACACTTTTTCATCATATTTTCAAAATATTTATGCATATTTCTGTGACTTTCCTATGAAAGATTAAATCTCCCAGTTCTAAATGTTCATCTTACACATCAAATAATAAACCTCAATTTAGACAATACTGGTAGAGAGTTTTGATGTGCAAATCACCACTTTTTACAAATTCTTACTAAAGCTACCTTATGTTCACTTTTAGTCTGCTTTGTAATCTACATTACAGGCATAATAATTATGAACATACTTGGCAGTTATGTTGCACTAGCAATGTTCTTAAAAGGAAAAGTAATATACGAGAACTCCTGAATGTAGATCTCACTCCTTATGTACATACCTATAATATTGAAACAATGAAATATGTGATTAAGTTTCAGATAAAGAAATTAGATTACAAAATAGTCCAAGATTATTCTTTCCATCATATCAAAACCATTATATATGATGAACAGAATAACTTTAGACTATTTCATAGTCTAATTTCTTCATTTGAACTGCAGAATGTTTTTTTTTTCTGATAGAGTAATCATAACTCTCCTTTTGCACAGCAGATTTTTGAAATATGGCAATACATTTATTTCTACCTTAATTATTGGAAATTTTTTTTCTCAATTCTGCAGGAGAGAGTATGGTCTTGAAAAGTTTGTTCCAGCTTCTTTGTTGGATACTATGAAAAGGAAAGAACTTGTGAAGTTACTCGCACAGTTGATGAAGCAGAACCAAGCACTCAGTGGGCCCGGACAAAAGCAGTTATCCTCATTGCAAGCCAAATTTCATTACCTGAAGATTGTCAGCGATCTTCCTAGCTATGGTGCCAAATTATTTGCAACTTCAAACAAGGTATTTTCACTCAGTTTTGTTCTTACTACTTTCTCATTTTTAACACAGCCATTTTTAAAAATGTTTTTATTTTTACTGTATTATAAGATTTTATGAATATTTCCCCCTGCATTTAGTTAATTCTTATTTTGTATAAATGTCATATCACCCAAGGTAATACACCTAAAAATCATTGCTAGAAATATCAACTTCAAATTCCAAGCTCCTTGGTCTCAATCAAAATTTTTTTAACTTGAGCATAGTTGATGATTCAAGAAAAAGGAAGTTTAATGTACAGTAATTTTAGCACTTTGAAGAGGTAAAATATATAACTTTGAAAATGGCCATTACATTTTGGGCGAGATGGTTTCTGATTTCCTCCAGTTGTATGATAAAATTGGCAATTTACTCCATGGATTAAAATAACAAAAACTCCCCTTCCACCTGACTTCCCCTTCCACCTGGGAAGAATAGGAGTTTGGAGAAGTTCGTAAATGTGTGAGACAAACCCAGAAATTTCATAGATCTGTTTACTGCTGATATACAAAACATCTCCATTTACGCCAATCTTTGCACACTGCTTGAGCTTTACTGATATCCACCACATGTCTCGTACAAGCATTGGTGCACCCATGGGGAAACTTTGGAAGCTTAAGCCCCCCCTCCCCCAAGGAGATGAAACATTCAAAAATATTATTTTACATGTTCAAAAACTTACATAGTGTCCACTAGTTATCTTTTTGGCTCTATGTGTATGGGTTTTCCTTCATTTTCGGGCAGAGAAACTGGTATTTCGTACAAATGTAAGTGCAGAGGGAAGCACCTACATTTGTTGGAAATACCATTTGAACTTTGGCAAAAGGACAGCTAATATTTTCTCCTTAATTAGAAAAGATAGTGATCCTGTTGCTACCAACAATAAGCATGGTATGTATTGCATCCCTTTAAAATCAAATGTTTCGGAAGATGAAGACTGGGTGTATATAGGATCCACTCTATGTACACTTGACGTAAGACTAACAGAACACAAGTACGATATTAAATCTAAACCATCATCAACTGCCCTCCCACGTCTTGTAAGTCTGGGAACTCATACCCCTATGTGGAGTAAGGCTACCATCTTGACTTCCCCTTCCAATTAAAGCTCTTGTTTATTTACTGAGAGTTTGTATATCCATAAATTTTCTGACAAGTCTTGTAATGATGGCACAGTGTACCGTCAAAATAACCCGCGCCGTAATAACCCGGTCAAGACAACCCAACGTCAAATAACCCACCATCACAATAACCCAGTGTGAAAAAACCCCAGCAAAAATAACCCTGCATCATAACCCTAGGGTCACAGTTATGGTATGTCAAAATAACCCACACCCTAATAACCAGCATCAAAATAACCCAGCAATCTCACTTCCCGGGTCGGAATAGAAAAGGGGCAGGGAACAGTCATCTCTCCAAAACCGAAGTAGGTCGTACTGAGTAGATTTCAGTAGATCTCTCCAAAATCGAAGTAGGTCGGGTTATTTTGACATATAACCAAATGATCTGAAATATTTTTTGTTTGAACCCTCTTAGTTTTCAAATTATTTAAAAGAAAAGCATCATAGTTTGAGGTGCTGGTGAAATGACATTCTCCCTCCCCTCCAGGGAGAATTTAAAATTTCTTGACACCATTTGTTTGTATCGTGTCATAGTCTACTCAGGATTAAGACTGCATGCAGTATTGTGGTCCAGAATTTGCAGGTAGGATTGGAGTATCCGGTCCCAAATTTATATACTTACTTAAACTGATAAAATTTATGATTTGACTTCTTCCTCCTCCCACATAAACAGATAGAAGGCAGAGAAAGAAACTACAAAAACGTGTGACTATGTGTCTCACTGGTATCAGTAGCTCTAACTGGAGTCACGATACGAAATTTTGTGGCAAATATTAAATTTTTTTTTAATATTTCGGATATACTTCTTCCCTTATTTCATTTTTGCTGGATACCATGCTCGTTGCCAACTAAATTACTATTAACATAAAAAATAACAGATAAATGGAATCGGGAGAGGTCCATTAGTGACGCGCAGTGCAAACCCGTTTTTCAGGAGTTCGCGCAAGATGTACTTATGGAGGGAAATGACGTTTGTTTGCATCCATTTGCAGACTGTCAGCACATGTGATAACAATCCGTGGCAGTTATAATCTTGGTTATTTTTAAGTGCATCTTACTTAATCAGACATCGTTTAATTATTGAGTGTGCTTTTATTGTGCTGGATAAAAGGACTTTTGAGAGCTTTATTCATTAGTCAAAAGTATCTGAAATTAAATTTTTAATAGTTTGAAATTGATAATTTCAATTGAACATTTTTTATTTCATTTGTTTAAGAATATTATGATTACATATAATTTTGGTATCATAAAATTTGTATTTATATTACTATCAGCAAGAGTGGATGCACAAATCTGCTGTTGCGCGCGAAGTGGTATAGCTGTTATTTGGGATTAAATGTGTTAATTGGCATATCCTAGTTGTGCTATTTAGAAAAAAAAACTGATACAAACATGTACATTTTAGATATTGATTATTAATTTGTTTGGGTAAGAAACTCATGCTCTCCTCGCCATTATTTCAGAATTACAAAGTTTCAAAAAACATGCAACAACGATGAATCCAACTCTTTTCTGTTAAACATTTCGCGACCACAACGGCCGATGTGCCTGGACATTCAGACAACCACAAGCAAGGTTAATAGACAGAAAGGTTTGCTCATCCCACCTACCTCGCAGCAGAAGTATCGGTCCCTTACGTAGTGATGTCACTGTACAGGACGGGTAGACGATGGCTCCGGTAGACCGTCAATAGTTGGTTGATACAACTGAAGCACTTGCAGGAGAAATGTTGTCAACAATTTTAAAATTAAATATGCTTTGAATTTGAAAACTTACAACCAAGATAGAATGCAAAAAAAAAAAAAGTGTCTACAATGCATGTAGGAAAAACTGACATCCATGTGAATATTTTATTTAAAGTAAACCGAGATTTTAAAGAAAATAAGTATACATTTTTAATCTATTTAATCTAAATAGGATATTGACTGGCATTAAGGAAAAGTGCAAGGATAGTGATCATAGCTTTTAAATTTAATTATATGCAACTATAGCACAGTGGCGGCTCGTGGTTGAAAAAATGGTGAAGAGCTACAAGAGCAGTATGAAAAGATATCTACTGTCTTCAGTGAAAATCACTATATGAGGACTGACCTATTTTTTGTATATTGGATCAATTCTTCTTTCTTTTAAAGCTGCAAATTTGTCGATTATGTCGTCATAGAATGGTTGTTTCTTCATGAGCATCAATAAAATATCTTTCTGAATAGAAATATTTGCCAAAGAAGCAAGTCTGTCTTGAGAAATAGTGTTTCTTGAGTAAGTTTGTATTCTTTTATGGCAAGAAAAACTTCTTTCCACTGACGCACTTGTAGATGAATGGTTAAAATGAGGGCAACCAATTTATAAACTTCTGTAAAAATGTCTTTATCTTCATGAAGCACTCGAAAAAGTTCTTCAGTCGATATATTCCTTAATTTTTCGTTGGCATATACAAGACTCAGTTCATTTTTAAGGTGCTGGAGTTTAGTAAATATTTTTCCCTTAAAAATGTTGTAGATTTTCAAAAGCATGAGAGGGAAAGCTTGAATTAAATTGTTCGAATTTGGTTGTGTCAGCAAGACAAACAAATTGAAGTTTTTCACAGTCTTGAAATCTTATATCCATTTCCGTAATAATGTGGTCTAAAATTTCAAAAGACAATTGTTTATAATTTTGAAAAATTGTTTCTTGTGTAAGAGCAGCATATTCCCATTTAGATCTGCTTATTTCTGTGATTTTGCTAGCTTTTCCAAACAGTGTTTCAAATATTTCATCTTTCCTTTTATGACTCAAAATTTCAGGAGTTTTTTTAATTTGAGTTACACAGTAATTTGAGTTACACATTTTTTCTGCAATAATTTCGAATAATAGATCGGTGGGGCCAAAAATTTCATTAAATACTATTGCCAATAATGTAAATTCAAAAGTGTTCATATCGTTTAAAAAACCCCTTGGCAAGTTGAATTGATTTTTTGTCTGATTGCTTACTATTTGTCAGAAATTCGAATACTTCCTTCAATTTATCCCAATCTTCAACAATTACACTTACTAACTTCGAAGTGGAGGACCATCGAGTTTCTGCTATGGTTGGTATGTGTCTTGCAGTTGTAGATGTGAGTGTATAAGATCGCTTCACTGAGTGGTGAAAAAACGAAGGAATTCCAGTGAGGCTTGCATAAAATATATGACACTTTGAAATTTTAGAAAAACTCTGCTGTAATACAAGGTTCAAACGATATGTTAAGCAATGAACAAAAACAGCTTGAGAAGCTTTATCCTTGATTTTTTCCTGGAGCCCATTCAAGTGTCCAGACATTACACTTGCCCCATCGTAACATTGTCCTATTAATTTGTGTTGATAATCGAATTGTTCCAAAATTTTGTCTAGCATTTTGTATAAAGCTTCTGACGTTCAATCTCCACTCACGTCCTGGAAACCCAAAAATCGCTCAGCGAATACACCTTCCGAATCAACAAATCTTGTTATTAAAGAGCACTGAGAAGTCTGATTTATGTCTGTGGTGTCATCTACTTGAATAGAAAAGCATTGAACTTCATTTATTTCATTTTTAATGTAATCGTTTATAAATTCAGAAATACATTCAATTAATTCATTTTGAATAGTTTTTGAGTCACCTGTGAAGACATTTTTTATCTTTTCGTATTGATTTTGAATTTCTAAAGGACTTCTTGATATCAACAACGAAAGTAATTCCTTGAAATTTCCACAATTTATCGAGCCCATGCTTTCATCATGGCCACGGAATGCTAGTTCTTGTTTGCTCAAATATAATACTGCATCAATCACTGTCTGCAGGAAAAGTCTATTTAAACGAACGTTTTCGTTGAAATGCATTTTCAAAAGCCTAGCATTCTCCCTCAGGGCATCGGCAATGGTGTTCTGATTTTTTCAAAATTCCTTAGCATTAACACGCATTTCAGGTGTTCGCTAGAATCACCATGTTTATGAAGTGAGCATGTTATATTTAATAAATCTGAGAATCTGTCTTTATTCCACGCCGAAAGTTTATTACTAAAAAGTAAGCAGGGCCAACAAAATAATTTTTATAACACAGAAGTACTACAAAACCATTTATATTCAGTAAACCAACAATTTTTTAAATTAATATTGTAAGATTTATCGCTCTTCTTGATTTCTTTTTTGGCAACAATTGTCAGTGAATCCGTCGGTCATCCTTGAAGTAAAATGTCTCTTTTATCTTCATCTTTCCACCGATTAAATGGAGTTTGTAATAAATTACAAACAATGTCGTTCACAGGATACATACTTTAATTAAAACTATCACTAACTGTTAAACTGTACATGAAACTACAGTAACAGCTAAACTTTTTGACAAATAATCACAAAGCACGAAAAAACAAATCCCTTTCGGAAAGCATGTACCACACAACACTGCAAGGAAAAAGCCCTAGTGGATTGCAAGATACCCTGGGTAAACCTTCCCATTTCACCGTGATCTCCTTGGAAAGTCACGATTTCATCTGCAGAGCTTCAGCGCCGAAAGCTAAAACACTTCACTTGCACGCCAGATAGGGGACGTTGGCAGAATTCTACTGTCATGTACATAGAAATGCTATTTTTATTTGAAGAATAAAGACACTTTTGAAATGCAGACTTCCAAGGGTTTTCATTTCGGCTCTTCACTTGCACTGTTTTGCATATGAGAACTTGTTTTCCGTATTGAACGTGCTATGTGAATTGATATCTAATCAAAATTTTGAGTATTTTGTAACACAATAGAGACAAAAAAGAATATATTATACAAATTACTGAATAAAACTTTATTTTAAGTAAAATAGGTGAAGAGGCACTTCACCTACTTCACCTGAAAAACCGCCACTGCTATAGCATTGCCTTCTTTAAATAAATTCCAGAGAAAGAAAAAAAAAACATAATATTATGTTACTAGCACCTCATAAAGAAATCCCTTTATGACAAACAAATCAAAACTTCAGCAACATTACAGTTATCATGCGAAATTTATCATTGGTAACATTCCAGGAACTTGCTTAATTAAAAAACTGGAAATTAATTGGCTTCCTCTTATTACTTTCAGTATTCTAAATATACACTGCTGGACAATTGCTAAGGACGGATCATAAACGGCTATATAGCGCATAAAAAAAGTAAGTGTGGTTGGATGCCAAGTGAAATAAAATAATGTCAGAATGCCAGGACATTACAAGAAAGACAATTTATTGTGCTCTGAAATCCAGAAGGCTTTGGAACGTGTTCAAGGGACAAACAGGCCATTTTGTACAGAATACATAAACGTGAAAAAAATGCAATTACCGTCCGCAGGCGTTCCGGCGTAAGATGTCAATACGGGATATGGCCACCATGGAGGGCGATGCAAGATTCCGCACGTCGTGTCATGCTTTGCACAACATTATCAAGCAGCTGTTGGGGTAATTTATCCCATTCCTCTGTCAGTGCACGGATGAGGGTGTCCTTGTTTATTGGAGGGCATTGGCGACCAGCAAGACTCCTCCCCAAAGCATCCCACACATTTTCAATGGGATTCAGATCTGGAGAACGTGCTGGCCATACGAGGCGTTGAATATCCTCGCTCTCAAGACACTCCTGGACAGCGACTGTTCGATGACATGTTGCGTTGTCCATGAAAATGAATCTATCACCGACAGCACCACGGAACATGCGAACATGAGGTAGCAGAACATCATTAATGTATCGTTGGCCAGTCATAGTCCCAGTTGGAAGCACATAGAGGGACGTACGGCCATTGATCATGATGCCAGCCCATACCATGACACTACATATCGGATATCGGTCCCTTTCCTGTATGTTTGCTGGACAATATGCAGTACCACTATCACGCCAGATCAGTTGTCGTCAACAATCAGACGATAGACTGTATCTACTCTCATCTGAGAAGAGGACAGCAGACCAGTCGTTATCAGTCCAATTGCGATGTTGATGGCACCATTGCAAACGGGCGGTACGGTGACGTCTGGACAATGGGATGCACACAACAGGACGGCGGGCGTATAGTCCTCCTTCATGCAAACGTCTGGCGACAGTTTTTCGGAGATCCGCTTGCCAGTAGCAGCCATAAACTGATTTGCTACCTCACTAGCTGTGCTGCGCCGGTGTCTTTTTGTTGATAGCACTATGTACCGATCTTCTGCAGGTGTCGTACTGCGAACACGACCTCCCCGTGACGTTTGCTACACTCTCCATTTGTTTGAAATTATTTCCAAAGCCTTGAAACAACACTGTTGCTGACGTCGAACTCCCTGGCAACATCTGTTATTTTTCGCCCTTCTTCAATCTTTCCAATGATATGGCCACGCGTAAAATCATCTAGGTGATGTCGGGAAGACATACTGAAAATTGCAAGTTCGTCAATTGATTCTTTTCCTTTCAACTTTGCGTTTGAACAACAACGGTCAATACGCGTCAAATCCTTTACATCTCTTATCAGCGCTATGACGTCACGAACAAGTTCGGCAATCCACAATTTGCATACGCACAACACGTCTTACTGTATCCCGCACTTATGCTAATTTCCACATTTTCCTGCCTTCCATTTTATGGTTGCTATCGTTGCTATTGTCATCCGTCCTTAGCAATTGTCCGGCAGTGTATAACGGGAATTATCGAGGATAAATTTATTAAGGTACATTACCTCTCAAATTTTTTATCTAAACATTAGATCTTCGTCAAGAGTTCTTGCGTCCTACTACTTCCACAGGTCTGGCGACCAAGCCTATTCGATCTAAACACTAGAACTCCTGACGAAGATCTAGTGTTTAGATCGAAAATGTGAGAGGTAATGTACCTTAATAAATTTATCCTTGATAATTCCCGTTAAATATTTAGAATAATAAAATTATATATTTTCAATTTTTTTTCCTTTCTTTTTGTCATATTTTAATCGCTAAATTTTGAGAACTTTAAAAATCAGAACCTTATTTAATTCAAAGAAATGCTTTCTTCACTCACCTTTGCCATGTTCCTTAAGTAACTATTTTAACTGGTGTTCTCTTGTTGGGTTGGTAAGACTTTTTCCTTGAGGATTTGGAATTTAGCCAAATGCTGAAGAAAACCAATTGGAGTTAATGGTAGCCAAGCATGGTGAGGATTTGCAAATCTCCCTCACCCCACCTCACCCCACACCAGTTTGTTCCAGCACCAGTTGCTTAAAGGCATATTTAGAGAATCAAGACGTCCTTCACTAGCACACAGGGAGAAATATTTTGTTCTGTACCCCCACATCAACCCCTCAAGTGGAAAACAAATTCATCAAGTAAAAACAAACGCCTCAAGTGGAAAACAAATTCATTTCGCTTTTTGTTGCTATAAGGAGAAACTCAAAAAACAAAAAATCGAGTTTTTCCAGATTTTAACTTTGGGTTATTTTGACGCCAAGTTATTTTTATCTCGGGTTATTTTGCTAACGGGCTTTGGACGCCGGGTTATGTTGACTGCGATATTTTGACGTGGGTTATTCTTTCCGGGTTATTTTGACATGTAATCACGATGGCACACCACACATTGAGAGCTTTAAACGAATCTATGATGCTTGTTTTATTCACCCTCCACCCTTGATTAAACTATTCCACCTGGATGTGAGTTCAACGAATCTGTGCTGTTTAATGCTCCTATGTCACAAACATGTCACAAACAATTCACTATGTATATAATGCTTCTGCTGTATGCGTTCATCTGACGTTGTAAATCCTGATGGTGGGTTGGTGGCCAACCCAAAAGATCTGGCGATATTTTTAATCGCTTCAGTGATTAATATCGCACGAGTCTTCAATATTTGTTGCTATTTTTAATCTCTTTTCTTTTAACTTGTATGGTTTTTAATTGTAAATAAATCATCCTTTTTACTTAGTGGAATTAAAGTTTTGCAAGTTATATTATCGTGCAACGACAGTAGTTTTATATCCATCCATCCATTGAAGGATTTTCCCAATTTCTTTTATATCATTAATTTCTTTTTCCGGAACAGTAAAGTTCCATACAACTGAAGCTAAGCAGATATAGCTTAAGAATCTGAAACCATTCGGATTTGTGCTAGTCAAAACAACCATTAATTCCTTGTAGTATCAATGACCTATTTCTCCTCCAAATATGAATATATGTCACCAATTCCAATGCATTAGGGAACATAGATATCAATTGTAGTTAAATTTTGTATTACTGGGATTACTAGGATATAAGTTTTCACTTGTCAGATTTTCGGGTTGTACCCCAACCGTTCGTCAGGACTGACTTGTAATCAGTCCTGACGAAGGGTTGGGGTACAACCCGAAATTTTGAAAAGTGAAAACTTATATCCTAGTAATCCCCGTAATACACAATTTAACTACAATAATTCTTCACTAGGATTTGCTATGTCTTCATTAATTCGCAAGAATAGATATCAATGCAAAATGAATTTTCTTGGAAAAATAATTCCTCACAATTGCGTAGTAGGTAATTGTGAAGAATTACTTCTTAAAGGTATTGCAATAGCTCATTTCCCATTGAGATTTGTTAAGTTTTTTTCAGTTTTAATTATTGTTCTCTATACAGTCATGCATGAGTAGGCAATTCCTGTGTATCAGCAAATGTAGATATGTTAATTTCTTTTATTTATTATATTTAAAAAAGGAAGTATGAAAATGTTTTAATTATACCCATATGAAAACTGGTGAATTTACAATGATAAATAACCACCTCTTTCCTGGATTCAAAGCTAAAAATTACTGAAATCGGAAAACTCTTAAAACACTATGTAATTTGTTTATTTTGCATTTCTTTGTACTGCAAAGCTAAAATGTAAATACTGTGAAGCATTTATGAGTTATTGTTTGCATTTCAGAACTCTATGGCAGAGACTGCACTGATTGTTGGGCCCAGAATTGGTATAAGCCAGATCAGCACAATTCGAAATATTGCAGTAAGTTTTTCTACTATCTTATGAAATTTAGAATAAATTATCAACGTTTTTTCACAATTAAATGTTTTATTAACATTGACTATAGTTTCGCAGAGCGTTTGGCTCGGCATCATCAGGATGAATGGAGCGTAAACATTCAAATGATTGTGACATCATCAGAGTTCTGACGGTCGCGGTTTTTGGTGAGTTGTTTCCACGCGCTTGAAAGAAATGGTGTAGACGTCATGTCATTGACAAGTCGTGAAGAATTCCATTATATGTGGAAAGCTTCTAATACATTAAGCTTGTTAGTCGAATCAGGGTTATCAATAACAATAGCGTTTCCAAACAAAATTTTATGGTTATTTTCGTGACAATGTTGGGCTATTGATGACTTCTTCAGTTCATAGTTCCGTACGTAAGTCTTGTGTTCCTTCACATGAAAACTTAAAGCCCTGCGGGTCTGTATTATATATGAAAGTCCACATTCACAAGATATCTGATAAATTCCCCAGGAATTTATGTCTTGGACGTAGTCTTTTTATCCATAAAAATTCATCTTGTTTATGGGTTTGAAAATCAATTTGAAATTAAAACTTTTGAGAATTTTTGAAATTCTGAAGCAAATCTGAGGAGCAAATGGGATAACCGCCCAATTCGTTAGTACTGGGAGGTCTACTGGCGTGAGCGAGCAGACGGGCTTCGGTTTCCTAAATTTTTGGACCGCTTTTTCTATCACGGAAGGGCTATATCCCTTCGGAATTCCTGCCTTTCCAGAGGACAAAGGTATCATCTACATATCGAATCCACAAGTCGAATGTAACGAGGTCGAATTTATGCGAAGTCTACTTGCTTCACTTCGAGGACAAACTGTTTCAGCTCGTTACATTCGACCTGTGGATTCAATATGTAGGTGATACCTTTGTCCTCTGGAAAGGCAGGAATTTTGAACTACCTAAATTAGTTGAACTTATCAATTCAATTGATCCTCATATACAGTTCACATGTGAGACTGAAAATAATGGCTGCTTACCATTCCTAGATGTCCTTGTGTCACGCTCTGAAGGATCCTTCAGTACAACAGTTTATCGAAAGCCATTTGCTGTTTCCTTACCTCCACATGCAAAATCAAATCACCCATGGAAACAAAAAATGTCTGCTTTCTACACATACGTATATCGTGCAGTACATATGCTCAACTGAGGATTCCTTACAGAAAGATCTTGATTTTCTTAAACGAACTGCAGTACACAGAGGATATAGCCCTTCCGTGATAGAAAAAGCGGTCCAAAAATTTAGGAAACCGAAGCCCGTCTGCTCGCTCACGCCAGTAGACCTCCCAGTACAAACAAATTGGGCGGTTATCCCATTTGCTCCTCATTTCAAAAATTCTCAAAAGTTTTAATTTCAAAGTGATTTTCAAACCCTTAAACAAGATGAATTTTTACGGATCAAAAGACTACATCCAAGACATAAATTCCTGGGGAATTTATCAGATACCTTGTGAATGTGGACTTTCATATATAGGACTGACCCGCAGGGCTTTAAGTTTCCTTGTGAAGGAACACAAGACTTACGTATGGAACTATGAACTGAAGAAGTCATCAATAGCCCAACATTGTCACGAAAATAACCATAAATTTTTGTTTGGAAACGCTATTCTTATCGATAAACCGAATTAGACTAACAATGTTCACAGCTAAATGTATTAGAAGCTTTCCACATATACTGGAATTCTTCACGACTTGTCAATGACATGATGTCTATGCCATTTCTTTCAAGCGCGTGGAAATAACTCACCAAAAACTGTGACCGTCAGAACCCTGATGATGTCACAATGATTTGAATGTTTACGCTCCATTCGTCCTGATGATGCTGAGCCAAACGCTCTGCAAAACTATAGTCGATGTTAATAAAACATTTAATTGTGAAAAAACGTTGATAATTTATTCTAAATGAACATCACAAGTGTGTAGTCTTGAATTATATATAATATCTTATTAAATGCTGTGTTCATTTTACCATGGATTCTGAGTAGACATTTGAATCTTTAACAGTGAAGTTTATGTTTGATTTTTCATAGAAATTGTGTATTCTGTTGCCATGTAGCTAACTTCTCAGGAAAAATAAGAGCTGGCTGCATGGTATTAGTCAACTATGGCCCTTCCCAGCCTAGAGAAATGAGTGCACCTGAGACTGGATGGTTGTGCAGGTGAAGTTCACAGAGCAGTATATATACAACCTGAGGACTGACTTTTGGTTAGTAGAGTGTTCGGAGTCCGAATGGGAAAAGTTGCTGATTTATCGGAGTTTGATAAAGGAGAAATTATTCTGATGGCATGGTGCCTCAGAACTACAATCTCAGAAACAGCGTGGCTTGTGGGTTGTTCATGTGCCACTGTAGTGAGTGTGTATTAAAAGTGGTGCATAAATGGCCAAACGATGAACCGTTATCCAGCTGTGTGTCGTCCGCAGCTCATTGATACCAGAGGGGAGAGGAGGGAGAGAAGACTGTCATGCATTGTTCACAGCGACTGCAGTATGGGTGGCATCAGACAAATGAAGTCCAAATTTCAGACTTTACGGTGCATTCCGTGCTCTGATTTTTTATTCAAATTATGCGTGGCACAATATTTTAGCAGGGCAGTCAGTGCCTGTTCACGTAAGATTTGCGTAACAGTGTACAACTTAATGGCCCCAGCATTCTCACATGGCCTTCATGTTCTCCAGAACAGCCTTCCATTAAGCATAGAAGAGAACTTACCTGTTGCCACCTCTATTGTACTGCCTGAGGTATATGTACTTGTTAATATTTTAAACCCATTAAATATGAGTGCTTTCGATATTTTTCTGTCTGAGACCTTTATTTTTGGCAATACTCAGGGAGTTCATGCATACTGTGATTTGAACAGTCCTATGTCTTCTTACTATCAGTGTTGTAATTTCATTGTTGAGCAGCGTGTACATTGAAGATATAGCAAATTCATTCGAGAAGAAATATTTGAAAATAACACTCTTATTGAAGTTAACCATTAATTATGTAACTGGAAAATCCTGGACTCAGACCAATCCAGGCCTGTACTGGAAGGTTTAGCATTTGATTCTGGATTAGAGAAAAATGTTTTGACTCACAAAAATGAAAACTGACCTGTGAAATAATCAGATTGCAAAGATCACCGAATGAAATGAAAAAATATGGAAGTACCTCTGCCACCGGATGCATTGATTAATTACAGCTGAAATAGGCATGCACGGCTGTAAGATGAGAATATGAAGTAGGCTGGTTTATTTCTTTAAAGGTTGAAGTCAAATTCCATTTTTACTTCCATTGGCTTTTTAATTTCCTTTAACAATCATGACTGCAGTAGCAGTCGGGATTTGAGTAGCTACTCTACATACGATTTTTACACGTGATAAAAATCTTATGGATTTTTTAATTCTTATTTGGAAAGGAAACTCAGTTATGACCTAGAACTGTGGCAGTGGTCAGCTGGACTACTGTAAAGATTCCATGTAAAATGTTATAATTACTGGGGATTTGACTTTAATCTGGATCTTTCAATGTCATACAACATCTAACTGTCATTCCTGAGCAATGTTTATATATGCGAAGCTAGCAACTAAACCATGTGGCTGTTTTATTTCTTCTGAGAAACATTTACATAAACAGATTTTTCAGCTTCTGGCACAATTCCTTGCTACAGCATGATGAGGAAGTTCGAAGCATTTGTTTACATATTTTGGAATCAAGACTACTTTATTCATACTTAAGTGTGGAAGAGGAAATATGTGCTTACATTTGTAACAGAAGTAGGTAGTCAGGTCTAAACCTCATCTGTGGGGGGAATTCCTACACAAAGTGACATGTCTCCCTGCATTACATTCCTTTTACTACTGAGGTAGTTTAGTTCAGCAGAGCACCTTTTTTCTCCAGGGAAGACTTCTATTATTTGCAATAAGTGGTGGAGAATGCAGAATGGAATTCCTGCCCAGCTCCGGCTTTTTAATAAAATGGAAAAGTCTGGCCTGGGCAGAGTCCCCTAAAGTTTGGGTCTAGGCTGAGCTTTTCAAATTAAGGACCATACAGACATCTAGTGCAGATCTCTAGCCTGGCCATCCTGAATGAGCTCAATGTGGGTCAGATCCTCATAATTTTCCCAGATGCACAGCATGACTCTTTTCTCAAAATGTCCACATTTTAAAACAGAAAAATCTGGGGTTTCCTTGGGTCCAGCCACTGATTGGAAGTCTCTGGATTATGCGTACAGATACACTTCCCTTAGCAACACAGAAGAACACAATGCAAAAACACAATTTTCCCCAGACACTCCAATATTAGTTTTGCAGTTCAGAAGATAAGCATTTTATTCTGTGTTTTATTATACTGGGAAAAACCCACAAGAGCATTTATAATTCCATTTCCTGAGACAAGTGAAGTTCTGGTGATTACTTGTATCTACTGAAAATATAATTGAAAATGCACAAATTGTGCAGCAAATAAATGTGAGACATGTGCACAATGGTGTTGCTGTTCATTTGTCTTTGTGTTGTTTAAATTCATTATTTTGCACATGGGTTGAATCTGGTCCATAACTGCAACAAACATATTTGATCTGGGAAATTTTTTCACTGTGCTGAACTTAAATGTAGTTTTCTTAGAGAACATCATGAAAAAAATGGATGAATCCTTATTAATTGAGCAGAATCTTTATGATTGGACAGAATCCTTATCAGAAATGAGAGTTTTTCCACTTGAATATTATTTATTGGTAGTAGATGACAGCCAGAAGATTCTATAGTAGATTAGATCCTGTAACAGCTTGTTGCTAGAAATATTGACAAAAACACTGATATAAAAAATGAATAGTAAAGTTCAGTAATTAGAAAGTTCTGTCTGTTGGCTTTATTCAAAGATATCTTTATTTTCAAATGTTGTTCAGTTGAACATGTTTGTACTTTTTTTCCCTTTGAATTTTCTACTTTCTCACAGACATTTCTGGCCTTTCAGTGACTATCGAGTCCTGTTTTCAATGTTTGCTTCATTCCATAGAGGTTGGTAATGCAGAAAGCAGTTTAAAAGGTGTTGCCAGATCCAAGGTTAATATTTTAGTACCTTTGAAATACATGGTTTACATCATCTACAATTTGACTTTATTTTTTAACTTTAAAAAAAAAAAATAAACACATTTTATTATATCAGGAATAAAGGCTTAGTTAATGAACCCAAGAAAGTTTAAGCCTAATTTTTAGGTGTCTGAATTAATGACAACAGATAGATTTCAAGAAGGACTCTTGGTTACATTGTATTTTAAAGGTGCTATAATATTAATCTGGGATTTGGCAATAATTTTTTAAATGCATTGTGTATCAACAACAGTGAAATGAAGCATTGAGAACTAACTGATATTGATAGTTGCCTAAAAGCAAGAAAGATCTGCAAGAAAATAATAAAGTTTTGCATATGTTGTCATCCCAAAACTTATTCATGCCATTTAAAATTATTTTAACTGTGTTGTTCTTACAAACTGGTAAAAACTATCAATCAAAAATAGTGTAAATTCATAAATTTTGTTATGAATTTATTAAGGTAATCCTCTCTTCATGTTGGATTTTATTGGCACTAAGAGGTAAGAGATGAAGAAAATTCTATGTCTGTGTGTATGAGAAGGGGGAAGGGGAGCATTTTTTGCTTCCAACTCTTCTCTCAAAAGAGTTTCATTTTATTTTTGAGAAAATGATGCAGGCAGATGTAAAAATGCAATTTCCATGACATTGTTGTTATACATAACAGCATCTTCCATTTTACAGTGCAGTTTATGCATCAGCAGTGTTGTATGGGAAGAACACACTGATTTCTGTAGCAGGCAACAACACTGTTTATAAATGTGATATGAATATATAGCTAAAAATAAACAGAAATTGGATAAATAAACAGAAATTGGATATGTGTTCTTCCCATATATCCCTAAAACTTCAAGAAATTATTCACATATTTTGAGTAATTAAGTGTCTGCAGAAGAAGCATTTCCTGTTAAAAATTATTCCATTTCTGACGAACAGAAAAAAGAAATTCAAGAATAAAGTTTCAATTGGTGTTGGGTTTTTGTATTCACTCTGTGTTGAAAATTAATTGAGCTTCCTTGCATACTTAATATCTAAGTAAAGATTTTATTAAACTTTTGTACCTTGAAAATTTTAATTTTTTTCCCCTTTTCATTCATATCTATTCATTTTTCTCCAGCCAATGAATTTAGCCCAGTTTAATGAAATAGAAAGCATAGATGTGACAAAAGAAGATGATTTCTCTTTCAAGGTTAGAGTTTTACTCAAGCATCCTGAAAAAGAGGTATGCATTATTTTGTTTCTGTTCCTTTATAAAGTTAACATACGATATTTTAATTACTCAGATCAGCTATGAATAAAAAGTAGATAATGCTGCATCTTCAACTGATGTGTTCTCTGTATAATTAGCAGCAGAATAGGGAGGATTGCTGAAAATATGGAAATTACTACAGGATTTTTTTATAACTATTTATCAAATTTAGATGTTGTACTTCAACCCATCACTGGGACTGATTCAAGAGAGTAGGTGTTGCCACTCATAATGTATTGTCCAGTCTAAATAATAATAATATTAAAAACATTGTCTCTTTTACAAAATGAAAGACTATGTCCTACTATAAAAAGTAGTAGTTCATAGTGTAGATTGCAATTCTAGTAGCACTTACATTGCCCTTTTTTGTATTAAACATCATACCCTCCATATCAGTATTATAAATATTTAACGGGAATTATCGAGGATAAATTTATTAAGGTACATTACCTCTCAAATTTTCGATTTATACATTAGATCATCTTCAGGAGCTCTTGCGTCTTACTACTTCCACAGGTCTGGCGACCAAGCCTGGTGGATTTTCCATCCAGCATGGTCATTGATGTTGCCACCTTGTGTCTTGTAAATTTCCAGGGATTCTTCTAATTTCCAGATAATTGTGTGGGATTGATGTTTGATCACTTTTAAGGAGTCCCAGTCCATTTTGTGGCCAGTTTGTTGTATGTGCCTGTCTAATCCTGTTTTATTTGAGATGTTCCTTATTGCTGCTTTGTGTTCTTTAATTCTGGTGGTTAACTTTTGTCCTGTTTCTCCTATATAAAGAACACAAAGCAGCAATAAGGAACATCTCAAATAAAACAGGATTAGACAGGCACATACAACAAACTGGCCTTCATGGCTTCCTCTTATTACTAGAATCATACCCTCAACAAATGAAACAAAAATTGCCATGGGCATAGGCAATTGATGTATTAAGCAAAAAATATATTACTTACCTCACATTTGCTTTTGGAAACATATATAGTATTCAGATATGTAATGCCCCAAACTTCATTCTTCCAGTCTCACATTACCAATTATGTAAATTATTTGTTTTATTTTATATATTGAATATAACTCTTGTTTCTATTTAAATTTGTACTGTTAACATTATAATTGACATATGTTTATAATCTTTTCTACATATAATTGCTTCCTATAAATTGGCTAATAATTTTGTTTTGGCTATCCCCTTTTGGAATTGAGTAAACACCCGCTTTCTGCAATATCGGTGTGTTTCCGTGACCAGAAGTTAATGTGTCCTCGATATTTTTGGTTTTTATGCCAAATCCCAAGTTAAATTTCTTGCATGCTTCTTTCAATATACTATTAATTTCATGGTTGTAAGATATTGATCCACAATATTTCATTTCCTTTTTATCAGTTGGTATTCTGTAATGATAATTTCTTGTCTTCTCTGTTATCCTCTTTATGAGATTGTTTATTATTCTGATGTCATATCCAAAAGCAGAGGCCGTATTTCTGATCCAATTGAATTCTTTATTTAGCAATCGGTTATTGGAGGTATGAGTTATCACTCTATTGATGTATGACCTGAAGGCTGAGTACTTATATGATATAGGATGGTGAGAATTAGCTGGAATAACATTGGCAATATAGTTAGGTTTATGGTATATCTGGAAGTCAATTCTATTATTTTGGTTTTTGTGAAATAAAATATCTAAGTAAAGTAATGTATTATTCTGTTCTTTTTCTATTGTCACATTAATTGATGCATAATATGTGTTATATGCTTCAAGAAAGACCTGCAATTCTTGTTCACTATGTTCCCAGATCATAAAGATGTCATCCATGTATCTACAAAAAAATGCTGTTTGTGGAATATTATTATTTTGCATCACAGATTTTTCAATCTGCTGTAAGACTACTTCAGAAAGCAAACCTGTGCTATATTTTTTGCTACTATTGGTCTTTGTAGGTCTTTACTTTCCCGAAGATCTTGAGAATAGTTGTTCCTATTGGTGGGTATGCGTTCTTCTTAATTGAGTCTGGAAGCAAACTGGTTTTTGAAAGCAGCAAGTTGACGTTTTATTCTTTCAATTGGATCTTTCTGAATGACCTCAACCTTCAATTCTTGTATTGTCTTGATCATTTTTTTCTTCATAGTCCGTTTTATCTATTATAATGAGTTGTTTAGTTTTGTCAGACATCGTTATTTTTATTGCCTGATTTTGTCGTAAATCCATCAAAGCTTGTCTTTCGTATGTTATTAAGTTTTCATTTACTTTTTCTTTCATGATTCTTGTTGCTGTTCTATTTATTTTGAAACATATGGAATCTTGAGCTGTTCTAGGCAATGCAGTGATTATCTCCTCAATCTCAGGAATTAGTTGTTCTGTACTTCTTATGTCCTGTTTATAAGCATACTTGCCTCCTCTATTGAGTGCATTCATTTGTAGTTGGCTCAATTTCACATGTGATAGATTTATATATGTATTTGGTACACCAGTTACATGATGTCTATGTTTCTGGTTCTTTTCTATTAGTGCACTTAGTTTTTGCCAATGGCGATTTTGATTTGCTTTCTTACTTTTTTCAATATCATCATCATCATCATCATTGTCAACCATTATCAATCCACTGCTGGACGAAGGTCTCCCCAAGTTTCCTCCACAACGGTCTGTCTTGTGCCAGTCTCCTCCATGTCACTCCCGCATATTTACGAATTTCATCCACCCATCTCCCATGTGGTCTTTTTCTGGGTCTTTTCCTGTCCCTTGGAATCCAATCTAAAATTTCGGCTGTCCATCTATGGTCTGTCCTTCTGGCAGTATGTCCAGCCCATTGCCATTTCAGGGATTTAACCCTGATCATGATGTCTTCCACTCTTGTCATTTTTCGGATCCACGAGTTTCTCTTCTTATCTCTCCTGGTTATACCAAGCATGCACCTCTCCATGCTGCTTTGAGTTGTCTGCAGCCTTTGTATGTCTCTTTTAGTTAAGGTCCACGTCTCTGCACCATACGTAAGCACTGGAAGGATGCATTGATCAAACACTTTTCTTTTAAGACATAATGGCATATTGCTCTTGAAAATTATGCTGTTTCTTCCAAAAGCTCTCCAGGCAAGTTTTGTACGCCGATTAATTTCTTCATCAATGTGACCCTCACTTGATATCTGCTGTCCAAGATAAACATACGTGTCTGTTATCTCCAGCTTTTCTCCATCAATCGATAAATCTTCATTTCTTGTAAAAGCATTGAACATCACTTTTGTCTTCTGAAAGTTCATTTTTAATCCCACTTCTTTACTCTTGTCAGCAAGTTCCTGGATCATACTCTGCAGCTCTGATGGGGTAGTTGCAAAAATGACTACATCATCAGCAAAACGAAGGTGGGTTAGATAATCTCCATTAATCTTTATCCCTTTGTTTTCCCAGTTCAGTGATTGAAAGACATTTTCCAATGTGGCATTAAAGAGCTTCGGAGATATGGTGTCACCTTGTCTCACTCCCTTTCCAATTTTTATGTGTGTTGTATTTTCAAACAGCCGAATCTTTGCACTTGCATTTTCATAGATGTTATTAATAATATTAATGTATGCATCTTCAATACCGCAGGATTTCAGAGCCGTGGTAACTGCTGATGGTTTCACCGAATCAAAGGCTTTTTCATAATCGATAAAAGCCATGCACAATGGAAGTTCATATTCCCTCGCTCTTTCAATTAGTTCTCTCAGTACGTGGATATGATCTATTGTGCTGTAGCCACTCCTGAATCCAGCTTGTTCTCTCGGTTGAGCCATGTCCAGTGTTACCTTCAAGCGGTGTGAAAGAACTTTAGTGAAGATTTTATAAACCACTGATAGGAGGCTGATAGGTCTGTAGTTCCTGAGATCCTCAATGTCACCTTTTTTATGTAGCAGGATCATTGTAGCATTGTTCCAATCCTCAGGAATCTTCCCTTCATTAAGGCATCGAGTGAAAATTTGGGCGAGTACTGTTTCGATTTCTCCACTTGCTTCTTGTATGATGTCTATAGTAATTCCATCTTCTCCTGGAGCTTTCCCCCGCTTCATGTTCTTGATTGCATGAGCAACTTCTGCTGGGAGGACTGGAAGAACTCTGGTACCTTTCATGATGTCTGGAGTACATGTATCATCCCTTTCATATAATTTGGAGTAGAAATCTTTCACTCTTGTCAAAATTTCGCCTCTATTTCTTGTTATAGAGCCATCTTCTTTTCTCAGAGCCATAATCTGTTTTCTTCCCTTACTGAGATGTCCCTTTGCTATCTTAAGGCTTTGGTTGTTTTCAATTGCTTTCCTCACTAGCTCACAGTTGAATTTCCTTACGTCTTCAGTGATACTTTTTCGTGTTGTCTTGCATAGCTCTATATATTCCACTTTGGAAGTCACATCTTCTTTAGTTGTCCTCATCTCTCTTCTTTTTTGCATCAACATTTTGGTTTTTCCTGATAATTTGTTCACATGCAACTTGTTCTTAGACCCAGCTAATTTTGTTGCTGTTTCCATAAGAGCTTTTTCAATATATATATATATATATATATATATATATATATAGAGGCGAAATTTTGACAAGAGTGAAAGATTTCTACTCCAAATTATATGAAAGAGATTATATATGCACTCCAGACATCATGAAAGATACCAGTACCAGAGTTCCTCCAGTCCTTCCAGCAGAAGTTGCACATGCAATCAAGAACATGAAGTGAAGAAAAGCTCCAGGAGAAGATGGAATTACTGTAGACATCATACAAGAAGCAAGTGGAGAAATCGAAACAGTACTCGCCCAAATTTTCACTCGATGCCTTAATGAAGGAAAGATTCCTGAGGATTGGAACACCGCTACAATGATCCTGCTACATAAGAAAGGTGACATTGAGGATCTCGGAAACTACAGACCTATCAGCCTCCTATCAGTAGTTTATAAAATCTTCACTAAAGTTCTTTCACACCGCTTGAAGGTAACACTGGACATGGCTCAACCGAGAGAACAAGCTGGATTCAGGAGTGGCTACAGCACAATAGATCATATCCACGTGCTGAGAGAACTAATTGAAAGAGCGAGGGAATATGAACTTCCATTGTGCATGGCTTTTATCGATTATGAAAAAGCCTTTGATTCGGTGAAACCATCAGCAGTTACAATGGCTCTGAAAACCTGCGGTATTGAAGATGCATACATTAATATTATTAATAACATCTATGAAAATGCAAGTGCAAAGATTAGGCTGTTTGAAAATACAACACACGTAAAAATTGGAAAGGGAGTGAGACAAGGTGACACCATATCTCCGAAGCTCTTTAATGCCACATTGGAGGGTGTTTTTCAGTCGCTGAGCTGGGAAAACAAGGGGATAAAGATTAATTGAGATTATCTAACCCACCTTCGTTTTGCTGATGACGTAGTCATTTTTGCAACTACCCCATCAGAGCTGCAGAGTATGATCCAGGAACTTGCTGACAAGAGTAAAGAAGTGGGATTAAAAATGAACTTTCAGAAGACAAAAGTGATGTTCAATGCTTTTACAAGAAAAGAAGATTTATCGATTGATGGAGAAAAGCTGGAGATAACAGACACGTACGTTTATCTTGGACAGCAGATATCAAGTGAGGGTCACATTGATGAAGAAATTAATCGGCGTACAAAACTTGCCTGGAGAGCTTTGGAAGAAACAGCATAATTTTCAAAAGCAATATGCCATTATGTCTTAAAAGAAAAGTGTTTGATCAATGCATCCTTCCAGTGCTTACGTATGGTGCAGAGACGTGGACCTTAACTAAAAGAGACATACAAAGGCTGCAGACAACTCAAAACAGCATGGAGAGGTGCATGCTTGGTGTAACCAGGAGAGATAAGAAGAGGAACTCGTGGATCCGAAAAATGACAAGAGTGGAAGACATCATGATCAGAGTTAAATCCCTGAAATGGCAATGGGCTGGACATACTGCCAGAAGGACAGATCATCGATGGACAGCCGAAATTTTAGATTGGATTCCAAGGGACAGGAAAAGACCCAGAAGAAGACCACATGGGAGATGGGTGGATGAAATTCGAAAGTATGCAGGGGTGACATGGAGGAGACTGGCACAAGACAGACCGTTGTGGAGGAAACTTGGGGAGACCTTCGTCCAGCAGTGGATTGATAATGGTTGACAATGATGATGATGATGATGATGATATGTATTATTGTTAAAACAGTATCAGTGTCATCTTCGTGGTAATTCTTTCTGATATCAAAGTATAAGTTGTACGCATGTCTTGATAACTGGTAGATTTGTGGTCTTTTGTTTGTATTTCGCATTTCAGCCTTAGAAATACGGCCTCTGCTTTTTGGATATGACATCAGAATAATAAACAATCTTATAAAGAGGATAACAGAGAAGACAAGAAATGATCATTACAGAATACCAACTGATAAAAAGGAAATGAAATATTGTGGATCAATATCTTACAACCATGAAATTAATAGTATATTGAAAGAAGCATGCAAGAAATTTAACTTGGGCTTTGGCATAAAAACCAAAAATGTCAAGGACACATTAACTTCTGGTCACGGAAACACACCAATATTGCAGAAAGCAGGTGTTTACTCAATTCCAATAGAGGACAGCCAAAACAAAATTATTAACCAATTTATAGGAAGCACCAAAATAAATATCAGGATAAGATTATTGGAACACATCGGCAATTGGTTCAGGAAAGAAAATAAAACTGCACTTATCGACTTCTGTATAAATAATCAATGCACACCACTATGGGAGGAAATAAAAGTGATAAATTAGCAAAAAAACTGGAGGACCATATAGATTTCTGAATCCATTTTAATAGAGAAGACCAAATCATCAAACTACAATAACAATTCACCATATGACCTTTCATATGCCTGGAGGAATTTAGTGAACACCAAAAGAAGTTTAAAAGAGGAGCATAAAACTAAAATTAAAAGACAACGACAAATACAGGAAAATCAAACTATGACACCAGATGGCACCACCATATAGTAGGAAAACTGACCCATGCACAATGTACATCATGACTTCTGGAGGTACGAAACATTGTCACTTGCCCATAAACGTTTCATTTCCTGTTGAAAACGCCTAGGAAGAGGCTAGGACGAAACGCGTCCGGGCAAGTTGGTGGATGTGAGGAGGTGGTGTACGTATTATGTAAATAGTTCATTCATTGTTTCCTCTGTCCATTCATATTTTATTTTGTTCTTTTAAATTCGTTCACTATCAGCCTTTTAGACTCGTTCGTTACAGTTACTTAGATTGTTCATTGTTAGCCTTTTAACCTGCCTGTGGCATAGGTCATTATATGGTTTTTATTTTCAATTGTATTATTCTTTGAGCTTACGATACAATATATAGTAAGGTTCTTTGGGTTGACTACTACTTTGGCATTGCTAAACAGTATATTATAGTCACCATCAGACTTTTTGCAATACATAGCCGCTGAACACCTGAGACCAAACAACTTGCGGAACTATGGTGGTATGTGAATGAAAACGACCTCTGGATGAATATATGTGAGAAATTTCTCTTGCTGTCTTTTAGTATTTACCTTTCTAAATAATAAACATCATAATCACATGTCCGTATTTTAACGTGCATAATAACAATTCTAAAAGAGGTACTGAATCTATATATATATTATGTATCTTAACCACGTATAACTTGTGACTTCCTTATACGGAAGATATACACGAAGTATCTGATATACAGTGTTTTTACAAGAACTGAGGAATTAGATTTTGATGGGGCAAATTTAGAAATAGCTAATTCCTACTTCTACGTTGGACAACAAATATCAAGTGATGGCCTCATTGAAGTAGAAACTGATAGATGTATAAAACTTAGCTGGAGTGAATTTGGAAGAAACAGTACAATTTTCATGAGAAAATGCCATTATGTCTTAAAAGAAAAGTGTTTAATCAAAGCACAGCCTTCCAGTTGTTACTTATGAATCAGAGACATGGACCTTAACTATAAACAACACATAGTATCTGAGGAGAAATCAGAAAAGCATGGAGAGATACATGTTTGGTGTAACCAAGAAAGATAGGGAAAATAACTCATATATCATGAAAATCACAAGAGTTGATAACAACTTGATGAAATTAATTCCCTCCAGTGGCAGTGAAGTGGACATATTGCTGGAAAAACTGACCACCAGTGGACAACTTAAATACTGGATTGTATACCAAGGGATAGGAAAATCCCAGAAGAATACCTGGGAGATCGATGGATGTGATTTGAAAGCATGCTGAAATGGCATAGAAGAGAATTGCTCAAGACAGCTAGTTATGGAAGAGACTTGGGGAGATCATCCAGTTGTGGATTGAGAACGGTCGATGATGATGATAATATATATAAGTAAAAAATATAGGCAGTGTAATAAGGAAGGCTAAAATAAATATAACAGAAAAGAATAGGTAAATGGATTATAAATACAGTAGAAGGAAGAACAGAGATTACCAGATCATTAGGACCCAAGGAATAAAAGAAGACAGTTAAAGATTGTGTAGAGGACTGAATGAAGTTCTTCATGTAAACATTCCAAAGATGAGCAATTTAATATGATTAGGAAAAGCGTTGGAATTAAAATTTCTTCAAAGGAAATATAAAAGAGTACAGATTTTCTTGTGGATAAGGTGTTAATAAGAATAGGAAGAATTAAAGCTGCGAGGCTAAAGATTTTAGTGAAATGAAAAGATTGAATGGTAAAGAGGGCTCTAACTGACAGACACTGAATGCTGTGTCATAGTATGGGACCATACCTCTATTTTACAGCTCACTGCAGATAACACAATATCTGTACATCAATGTGTGTGTGTGTGTGTACCAGCACTTCTTACCCCATTTTTGCACCTTTTTTTTCAGCAATTGCATGCTGTTTTTCAAAGCAAAAAACATTCTCTCCTTTTTTTTTTTTTTTTACCAACTTGAAATTTGTTTTCAATTTCTTTGAATATATACTCTGTGTACGTGATGATTCAAGCTGTAACTTTTAGAGTGTGATAATTTAATGTATATCCTTTCAGAATGATAGTGTTATTTATTTGAAAGAGAAATTCCTTACACTTTTGAATGTCAGTATAAAAGGAAAGTATTCATAAAATTCAGAGTTGTTTCTTCTAATATGAACAGAGCCTAACTTTGGCAATGGAAGACAGGGATGCCGAAGAATTTGTTTTGGTGCTGGAAAAATACTACAGTCAGTTGGTAGGAGGAGTAGTACCAGTGCTATGGGAAGGCAGAGATCCTGAACCAGTGGAAACAGGTAATTTCATTTTTATTATGTTTGGAGCTTTTTTGAATAATAAAATATCCTAAACATCTATGCACACAAACAGTGTCAACTCAAGTAACTTCAATACATACATATCATTAACTACTTCTCTGAAATTCAGTGAATAACTTCTCAAAGCAAGATGTTCTACCACATTTTAATTGCTGCTGCTATATGAAACATTTTCATTTACTGGACCATCTTATCAAGACTGCACTCATTTTCATCACTGATATTTCGCACCTGTAATTATGAACTCAAGACTCTTTGTAATTTAAAAACTAAATTGGATATTTGCATGTGGTTTTACTAGGAATTATTCTTAAAATAAATTTGAGAAAAATTTTCACCTTCAGGCAGTTATTTGTTGACACTTTCTTTTTTTCCCTGTTACTCTTGTGGCTACTGTTAACATAGATGGTTATGGTTAGTTTTCATATCTTTCCTGATGTTAGATAGTGACCAACTCATGTAGTCATTGATGAGGGAATCCTTTTTTTTATTAATTTCAAGTTCTTTTAATTTTATTTTCAAGAAGTTCTTTTGTGAAAGCTGATTACTTTAGGAAATCCAGCCCATGCTGTGACAAGTTTCTCTAACATGCCTATCTAAACCTGTTTTATTGGAGCAATTTTTTTTTGTTGCTGCTTTATGTTCTGTTATTTGAGTTCCCAGTCTGTGACCTGTGCCCTATGTAAGGTGGTCTACAACAATATTTTACTTCATATATCGTTCCTTGCATCTTCAAACTATTATTTTCTTCTTAAATTTTCTTTGGACATTTTTTTTTTACTTTGTTTTCTAAACTTGGACCTAATCTTAATTCTGCTAATTCTCTTTATTTTTCTGCTAATTCTCTTTAATTTTCTGCTAATTCTCTTAAATGATTCAAATAACTCTTTGTGATAAGTAACTTTCCTAGTGAATTTTAATTCTTGTTTCTGAGAGTTCTCCTTTACTGAACTATTCAGAATACTGTTGATGTCAATTTTTTGGAAAGTTATTTTCTGCCATCAGGAAAACAGTTGAAATCCTTTTGCAGCAAACTGGCATGCAAAACTATCATCAGGGAAACAGTCAAAATCCTTTCCAGCAAACTGGCATGCAATGACTTGGTCTCTATGGAACTACCAATAGTTTGGCACGCGTTGTTAAAAAATAGAAACACATCATGACACACCACATAATTGTGTGATAAAAACTCAAGTAATACTGCTCGTGATGTGACCCACATTATTTTTAGAAAATCATCTTTATTTCCTATGTGTTCTAATTCCCTGCATTTTATGTCTACATTGCCTTGGGAAAGCCTCCGAGTGGAGTGTTGAAAGCTTGGCAAATCTTTATACAAATTTACACCACAAAAATAAATGGATTTACTGTGCTATATAAGTGTTCCTTGCATATTCTTGACCTGGTGTATTTAAAATAAGAGTACCTCTGCTGTAGAAACTATCTTATTTTTTTTTTCTAAGAACTGACTACCAGCACTTATCTTTATAGAATATGGATGGTAGGAATTAAAATCTAGTAATTTATTAGTATTTAAAGGTTTACTGAATAATTTCATAAGGAATTTCCTCCTCCCAAATAGTTAGTCATATCTAAGGTCAGGTGATGCGTAAGATCACAGCCTCTCCTTGACAAATGTCAACCCCGCCTTCTCGTGGTGCATCCTGTTCCCACTAAAGAGGCTCTGACGACCGCCAATAGCGGTATAACTATACCATTGGGATTAGAGGAAATGCTATCCCACACTCACCAACCTGCTTGGCCAGCATGGTGAGTTGTGGCCAAACCCCTCCAAAATGATTCCACAACGTAAATCTTGGCCCTCAGTCTCCGGCAGCTGGAATGTACCTGGCCAAGGCAGCGGCCAGTGCGACATGAAGGCAGAGGGTGCTAAGAATCCCCGGAGGACCGGACTAGGCTACCATCTAATGCTGACCTTGGCTACGTATAATGGACGCTCCCTATCTTATGATTCAAGGCTTCTTGAATTGGAAGAGGAACTAAAAAGGATCAAGTTGGACATCGTCGGGCTAAGTGAGGTAAGGAGAAAAGGAGAAGATCTCATTGAACTGAAAAGTGGACATCTCTTCTACTAACGTGGAACAGATAATGGCAGAACTAGTGGTGTTGGATTTATAATAAACAAGAAACTGAAGGATAAAGTTGTAGAAGTTGAAAGTTCCTCTGACAGAGCCGCACAACTCGTTATCCAACTCTCGAAAAGATACCAGGCTCAGATTATTCAAACTTATGCACCCACCACAAGTCATCCTGAAGAAGAAATTGAAGAATTTTATGAGGAAATTCGTCATCTAAATAATAAAGGTAAGCAGCACTTGAAGATAATTATGGGAGATTTCAATGCAAAAATAGGGCAACGGCAACAGAATGAAACTTCAGTAGGTAAATTCGGTCACGGCAACAGAAACCAGCGTGGAAATACTCTCGTTGAGTTTGCAGAGGCAGAAGAATTTTTCATCTTGAACTCCTTTTTCAAGAAAAAGCCACACAGGAAATGGACATGGAGACATCCAAATGGGATGACAAGTGAAATTGATTTTATTATGTGTAGCAAAAAATTCGTCATAGAAGACTGCAGTGTGCTAAACAAGTTCAACACAGGTAGTGACCATAGATTGGTGAGATGTAAGATGCACCTCAACACTAAACTTGAACGTGGCAAGCTCATAAGACAAACAAAATCTATTGACATAACCAACCGTAAAAAACACCATAATACCTTCAAGTTGGAACTGAAGAACAGGTTCTCTGCTTTAGAAGGCCTAACATCGGAAGAAGTGGATATTTCTGAAGTTAACAGAAAAGTAACCAAAGCTCTTATGGAAACAGCAACAAAATTAGCTGGGTCTAAGAACAAGTTGCATGTGAACAAATTATCAGGAAAAACCAAAATGTTGATGCAAAAAAGAAGAGAGATGAGGACAACTAAAGAAGATGTGACTTCCAAAGTGGAATATATAGAGCTATGCAAGACAGTAAGAAAAAGTATCACTGAAGACGTAAGAAAATTCAACTGTGAACTAGTGAAGAAAGCAATTGAAAACAACCAAAGCCTAAAGATAGCAAAGGAACATCTCAGTAAGGGAAAAAAACAGATTATGGCACTGAGAAAAGAAGATGGTTCTGTAACAAGAAATAGAGGCGAAATTTTAACAAGAGTGAAAGATTTCTACTCCAAATTATATGAAAGGGATGATACATGTACTCCAGACATCATGAAAGGTACCAGTACCAGAGTTCCTCCAGTCCTCTCAGCAGAAGTTGCACATGCAATCAAGAACATGAAGTGGGGAAAAGCTCCAGGAGAAGATGGAATTACTGTAGACATCTTACAAGAAGCAAGTGGAGAAATCGAAACAGTACTCGCCCAAATTTTCACTCGATGCCTTAATGAAGGGAAGATTCCTGAGGATTGGAACAACGCTACAATAATCCTGCTACATAAAAAAGGTGACATTGAGGATCTCGGGAACTACAGACCTATCGGCCTCCTATCAGTGGTTTATAAAATCTTCACTAAAGTTCTTTCACACCGCTTGAAGGTAACACTGGACATGGCTCAACCGAGAGAACAAGCTGGATTCAGGAGTAGCTACAGCACAATAGATCATATCCACGTACTGAGAGAACTAATTGAAAGAGCGAGGGAATATGAACTTCCATTGTGCATGGCTTTTATCGATTATGCAAAAGCCTTTGATTCGGTGAAACCATCAGCAGTTACAATGGCTCTGAAATCCTGCGGTATTGAAAATGCATACATTAATATTATTAATAACATATATGAAAATGCAAGTGCAAAAGATTCAGCTGTTTGGAAATACAACACACATAAAAATTGGAAAGGGAGTGAGGCAAGGTGACACCATATCTACAAAGCTCTTTAATGCCACATTGGAGCGTGTCTTTCAGTCGCTGAGCTGGGAAAACAAGGGGATAAAGATTAATGGAGATTATCTAACCCACCTTTGTTTTGCTGATGACATAGTCATTTTTGCAACTACCCCATCAGAGCTACAGAGTATGATTCAGGAACTTGCTGACAAGAGTAAAGAAGTGTGATTAAAAATGAACTTTCAGAAGACAAAAGTGATGTTCAATGCTTTTACAAGAAATGAAGATTTATCGATTGATGGAGAAAAGCTGGAGATAACAGACACGTACGTTTATCTTGGACAGCAGATATCAAGTGAGGGTCACATTGGTGAAGAAATTAATCGGCGTACAAAACTTGCCTGGAGAGCTTTTGGAAGAAACAGCATAATTTTCAAGAGCAATATGCCATTATGTCTTAAAAGAAAAGTGTTTGATCAATGCATCCTTCCAGTGCTTACGTATGGTGCAGAGACGTGGACCTTAACTAAAAGAGACATACAAAGGCTGCAGACAACTCAAAACAGCATGGATAGGTGCATGCTTGGTGTAACCAGGAGAGATAAGAAGAGGAACTCGTGGATCCAAAAAATGACAAGAGTGGAAGACATCATGATCAGAGTTAAATACCTGAAATGGCAATGGGCTGGACATACTGCCAGAAGGACAGACCATCGATGGACAGCCGAAATTTTAGATTGGATTCCAAGGGACAGGAAAAGACCCAGAAGAAGACCACATGGGAGATGGGTGGATGAAATTCGAAAGTATGCAGGAGTGACATGGAGGAGACTGGCACAAGACAGACCGTTGTGGAGGAAACTTGGAGAGATTTCGTCCAGCAGTGGATTGATAATGGTTGACAATGATGATGAGGATGATCTAAGAAGTTAATTTTCCCTTCTTTTTGCACTTCTAAAGTGAATTTAAGGGAAGCATCTAATTCATTGAATATGTCTAGAATTTTTTTCTGGTAAATCCTTTACTGTGCTATCCATTATAAATAAAATATCCATTTTAGTTTTTAATTTAATGAACTATGAAGCCAGTGTTCAAAATGAACATCCTTTTAATTTTTCTGAACTTACAATTGACAAAACATTAAACAATAAAAATGTGTTATGAGCCTTTCACCAACCATTTGCAATGCAATTGAGAATGCTAAGCCTATAACTCTTTCACAGTTTAACTCATACCAATTTGCAATACTGAGTGTTCATATGTACCATAAAATAAAGAACAGCATACTTACTTATCCATTCATCTTTCAAAGCACTTACAATTTTTGTATGAAATTAAAGTGATAAATTTTGCAACAAAAGGCTTCAGAGAAGTCCTTGATTGACAGCAATCTATAAGAAAATGCAAAATTGCTGGAATGGCAAGTGATTTTTTTCTTTAGGTGGAAGAGAAGGCAGTATATATATTATTGTTGGCCAGAATCATAGGATTAAAATGCAAAATAAGTTTTTGAGAGTTTTGTAAACATGGTAAGACAGCATGCTTTCATTTATGTGATGAAATAATTTATTCTAAATTTAGAAAAGAGACGACTTTGTTCTTAGGCCACCCCCTTCTTAGTGAGAAGTCTTACACAGCTAATATCAGAACTTTCTGGTGGTAATTATTGAGGTATATTCGGAAAGTAAGTACTGTTTGCTAATATTTTTGCTGCAGCTCTGCGGTCATGATATCATGCATGCACGCTGACTTCCCTCAATTGTGGGTAAATCACAGATGCCATTATGAGTGCATCAGATCGTGTTTGTGTGTTGTTTGGGCGTTCAACATGTTTAAGAAGATCGAGTGGCCCACCAACTGTAAAATAAGGTCCGTAATTCGATTTTTAAATGCAGATGACATTCATTGTTGTCAGATTTGTGAGATCTGCGATCAAACTGTTATGCGAGATAGAATGGTAAGGAAATGGGTCATAGACAGTTCAACGAAGGTCTTGAGAATATATACAATGGGGAGCGGAGCGATCTGGCCATCTGTGGTCGGCAATGATTTGGTGCATGCAGTCGATGCAAAAGTTTGTGAAGGCAGAAGTTTCACATTTTTGGCACTTTCTTCACATTTCCCACAAATTTCAAGGACTGTTCTCTACAAAGCTGTGACATTGTTTGGGGTTTTGGAAATTGTGCTCACACTGGGTACCAAAGATGCTCTCTGAGGAGCACAGAAGCAAGCAGCTGGCAGTGTGTTGAGCTTTCTCATGCAATATAGTGAGCAAGGTGATGGGTTCTTGAGCCATATCATCATAGATGACAAGACATGGGTGTCCCACGTGACTCCGTAATCAAAGAAGCAGTCCATGAAGTGGTGGCCCAGCTCATCTCCAAAAACGAAGAAATTTAAGCAGACAATTCAAACCACAAGATCATGTGCACAGCTTTTTAGCACACGCAAGAAGTTTTGCTTGTTGAATTCTTGACTTGAGGCAGAACAGTAAACTTATCAGCCTGTTGTGAGACCCTAGAGAAACTGAATCGTGATATCCAGAGCAAAGTCATGGCATCCAAGCATTGTCTTGTTTCATGACAATGTTCAGCCCTACATTTCTGCCCAGACTCAAGCACCCATCATGTCATTTATCATCATGTCATTTGGCTGGGAGCATATGAATTCCCCCTCCCCTCTTACAACCCAGACCTAGCACCAAATGACCATCACCTGTTTTGACATCTGAAGAAGTTCCTTGCTGGTTGGTGTTTCTTCCACAATGATGAAGTCAAAGGAGCAGTGCAGAAGTGGCTGTCTTGACAGATGGCCTCATTCTAAAATGAGGGAGTACAAAAACTGGTGCCCCATTATGATAAATGCCTCAATAATGGCAAAAACTGTAGAAAAGTAGTTTAAGGTCGGGCGAATCTGAAAAAAGTAACATTTTTTGCAAACACATTCTCATTTAACTTTAATAGCCAAATGATACTTACTTTTCAAATATGCCTCGCACTTATTGTTCAATTGCTTATGAAGCTTTCCTGTCTCATCAGTTGTTACTCTCCAATAGCTAAAATCTGTTACTTCTTCAAGCACCCTTCTCCAAACTGCACAATTTATATTTTTAGCTGTTTTATGTAAAAACTTAGATTTGCCTTCAATATAAGTTTTTTTACAAATCTTGCTCAGGTTGTAATGCATTAGTTCTGCTCACAACTTTCAGATTTTTTGAAATCTGGATATTTCACTATCTGTAATCCAGATTTTTGGTATTCAAATATTTTGAATATCAAGACATCTGAAGATTATAATCTGTACCATGAGCATATAAATCAATATTCTTATTATTAAGACATACTTGTGATAAGTTTAATATTTCAAGGTGGTTATATAAACACACCTATTCTGCACACATTCACTACGTTCTGCTGTTCGAACAGTAGAACGTGCTGAATGTGTGCAGAATAGGTGTGTTTATATAACCACCTTGAAATATTAAAGACATCTGAAGTCCAAATATCCAGATATATGAAATTCAAATACCTATAAACCTTTTGTCTGGATATCAAGATTCAGATCTTGAAACTGGACAAATATTCAGATTTAAACACCAAAAACTGAAAAATTGTATTTCAACACCAAATGCTAAAAATGGAAGATGCCTGATTGCACCCCTTACAGTCAGTGTAATCCCGTTTGGTTTTTAGGCATTTATATACGAAGTAAATGAGGAAAGAGTATTTATTTTCACACCCAACATAACTGTCAATCTGATCCACGAGAAAGACTTTTCACTGATCAAACTTTTTCCACCGATCCTGTGCTTTGCCACAACCATATATATATATGCTGTAGTAATTAACGACTCAATGCCGTTGTTGGATTACGTGGTTATCATAACATGTATAGAGATTGGATTACGTGGTTATCTCAATGTATAGAGATATCAGAACTCCTAAAAAATCTACCGGAACAACCAAAGAAAAAAGACAATACTGTGGCAAATTACCAACAATACAACCTATTAACAACATCCTTAGAAAAGAATGCAACAAAAACAATTTTGAGCTAGCTGAATCAAACTGTGATATGTCACAACTGCTAACCAACAATAGCAAAAAATCAGTTTTAAACTCAACAGGTATATACGCCATTCCCACCAAAAGAGCAGAAAATAACCAAGCAGATCTCCTATACATAGGTAGCACAAAAAGACATTTCCAAACTCGCCTATACGAGCAACTCAAAAACTGGAACAAAAGGAAGAAAAGCGACACTGTGTGCAAAACAACGCTATCCCATGCTGGCATGAATCTAAAATCGTAACAACGCATGACACACATAAAAAACTTTTGACCGCAGATGCAGTTTTAATAGAGAAAGCATGTGAAAATAATTGCAACAATAACACTCCTGTTGAATTGCCCTTTGCATGGAAATTCCTCATAGAGCAAGAGAAAAAACAGAAAGTAAAAGAATTATGAAAAGATTTATCCACAAAAAAGACTTTAATGACAATATAGAACGATTGATGACGACGCTATATATCGAACACTAGGAGAGACATTCGAACGTAGACGGCAACAAAACTATAAAAAAACATTGTCATTCAGGCCGCAGCTAAGTGCCTAATAACATCAAGTACTAAAATGATAGCACAAAAACTCACTGAAGAAGTCTTATACTTCAAAAACTGAAACTGGTATGAGAAATAATACATTAAGAAGACGATGTCGTGCTTCACATTCCTGGATTTCATCAAGGTAACCATTAACTGTTCTTTGGCTAAAAAGAAACACTTAACCTCAATGACATCGAGAACCATAACTGTTAAGCCTATTGCCAAAGGACAGTAAATAATAACATCAAACTTATGTTTATCAAAATATTTCTGGAAATGATGAAGTACAACTTTGATTCCTGATGATTAAAACCAATATTAACGTGTGAAACAGTAAATTAACCACGAGTATTTATACTCTGACAGTATATTAAAAAAATATATATATGGTTGTGTGGCAAAGCACACGATCAGTGGAAAAGTATGCTTTTATGGATATACAAGTTGTGTCAGAACAGTACAAGAAATTCTCTATTTATGTTCCATTCTGAGCTATCTGATACACTGCACTGTGGCAGGTCCATCAACTACTGTAACTACTGTAAACAGCAACAACCTGACATTTGTGGAAAGCCTCGTTAGAAAGGGGTAAGCATTGCATCTGTTTCTGATGATGCCCATTAAATAGCTGAAGTAATGTTTTGTGGAATTTTTATGGTGATCATTGAAGTTATAGCAAATTTAGTTGCAGAAAATATTATTCAGTGACTAACATTCATAAATCTAACCAATTCCGTGGAATAAATACAATAAAATTGACCAAATTTGAGAAAACTACCATACGAAGACAAAATAGCTTAGCTTCAATTTTTGGGTATTTCTGCTTCCTGGATTATTTTATATCTCTGTAAGAGACAAAAATGTACAGGGTGTCCACAAAGTCTCTTTACAACTTTGCACATTTATTATAGATACACTGTATGAGATAGACAAATGTGGTTGAACACATAAGTAAGAGCAAAGACTAAAGGTTTTTCTACCTCATTACAAAAGCTCAATATGGGCACCATTTGTTGCACGTAGAACATCTAGCCGAAACTCCAGTTCCAACCATGTGCGCTGCAGCATGTCCTCAGTAATAGTCAAAATGGCATTGTTGATCCTCGATTTCAGGTCATCGAAGTCCTGCACCTTTGTCCAATACACGATATCATCCTTCACATATCCGCATACAAAAAAGTCCAAAGGTGTGATATCGGGGAAACAGGGTGGCCATGCAATTGGACCATCCTGTCCAATCCACCTCCCAGGGAATGTTGTGTTTAAAAAGTCCTAAACATGTCATTCCCAATGTGGTAGTACACCGTCCTGTTGGAATATCATGCTTGCTTGAAGATCCTCCAAATGTGGCATAACATACTCACGCAAAACATCTAGGTAAACATCTGCCGTCACTGTTTTCTCACTGAAGAAAAATGGTCCAAGGACTCAGTTACGCATAACACCGCACCACATGTTCACTTTAGGACTGTCTCTTGCAAGTTCCATAAATGCATGGGGATTTTCAGACTTCCAAATCCTGGCATTGTGTATGTTTAACTGCCCAGAGACATGAAAAGTTGCCTCATCCATAAAACAAACTTGTGAGAAACTCGGGATCTTCACTCAGTCTATCCAGCATCGTTACTGCAAATTCTTTTCATTGTGGTCTATCGTTCACCTCAAGCACTTGTAACAGTTGCATGTTGTATGCATATAAGCGTAGATGTCTATGTAGCACCCTGTGTACTTAGGATCGGGGCATTCGTAGTTCTCTGGCAGTGGAACGAATGGACTTCTTTGGGCTTCATGAAAATGAATCACAAATTCCTTCGATGTCTTCATTCGATGTTCATGGGTAGCCACTACGATTTTGATCCAATACGGACCCAGTCTCTATGAATTTCTGGTGCCATTGACGGATACTAAGATGAGATGGCGGGGTTTTCCCATACTTAGTCTGCAAATGTCGTTATGTTTGTGTATCAGATTTTGTTTTGATGTGGGGACCGCGTTTTCATAGAACAGCACCTGCTATGTCAGTGAGGGACCTATTATAAAGAATGATAATGTCAATTAAAATGTTAATATTTACAGTATATTATACAACAAATACCAGAAACTTACATAGTACAGGGTGTCTGTAATAAATGTGCAAAGTTATAAAGAGACTTTGTGGACACCGTGTATTTTTTTTTTTTTTTTTTTTTTTGTGGAAGGAATTACGAGCTACATGAAAAGTATATACCTAGAAGTTAAACTTATTGTGTGAAAGAATATTTGTTTTTCTACCCTTCAAAACTAGCTCTTAAAGTGATCCTGACTTGCTGTGGCCAGTGGCCCACCCATGGGGGTGGCCGACGCCCCCCCTCCCCCGGCTGACAGAGCGGAAAATTATTTTGAAGTTTGAAACAAAAAATCATGATACGCGATCTACATGTACTTACTTCTTAATCATGTACCGTATAATTACTACATTTACATAAAATAATTATAAGGGAGTAGTTCTGTTAAATAACTTTAGAAAAGAAATCTAACCAGCAAAAGAATTTCATCTACTGCTTCTTCTAATCATTTAACTTTCTTGATCTGTAACATTACTAGTAAATGTATAAGAATAAATGTACAAAAGTCAACTTCCTTCTTAATTGTTATGGCTCCTGACTATTTTCCTGGTAAATTTAGGGAAGTCACCCCCACCTTGGGAAATTTCTGGGTGTGCTACTGGCTACGACAGCTTAGACCTTGGTGATTAACTCAGATTTTTTTCCATTTTTGGGGGAAGAAAGGGTCAAGTTTAGGGGCACCAATGAAAAAATAACAATATTTTGTTGATTATTTAATTATTGTACAAATATACAATTACAAAATATTGCAATGCTAAGCAGTATTGTTTCTTGTACTTCCATAGAAGCTAAATCAGAGATGTACTGGAGATAGTTTGCACTGTTTACACAATCCAGTACTTGAAATTTATGATAGCTTACAAAAATTGTGCATAAAAATTTGAAAATGAAAACAAATTTGAAAGAACAAAACAAAGGAAAAAAAGATGGATTGGTTATTATTACTATAAGCTCAACCAGATGGTTTTTATGCAATGTTGAGGGTAAAAATCCCAAGTGAAAGTCCTATTCAGAGTGGGTGAAGGGAAGTGTGGCATGTGCACAGCCAACTTTTAAAAGAATGCACTACTTTGTTCACATAGCATATGCAAGAAACCCATATAAAATCAGACACAAGCTTCAGAGCAACATAGAGACATGAAAAAAAAATTGTGTGAGAAAAGCTGTACAATAAAGAAAAAACAAAAGCAAGGAAAGAACAAAAAAGCTGAATGAAAGAATAAATGAAGTGAAATACAGAGCAAAATAACAACAAAAGCAATAAAGAAAAACAGATCAAGCAAATACCTGATTTGAAATCTTGATATTTGTGTACTTGAAATCTAGGTATCCAAATTTTTTTATGTTCCTTCCACGATGATGATGGGCAAAACACATAACAATATTAACAAATAAAGGTAACTTGATCACGCTAGTTACGTTAACTGAAAACTTTAGTTTTCAGTCAAGTTACATCAAGTTACCTTTATTTGTTCCTTCCACAATTTAGAATTTGGTTTACAGCCCTATGGATTTTTGCAATCCAAATTTTGACAGTACTATATTGCATCATTGAAATAACACTTAAGTTATACTTAAATTTTGACTGAGATTTTACTTCATCAAAGAAATAAGATGCGTATGTGTGCTTGTATGTGGGTGTTCTGGCCACAAGTTACTAACCCCTGAACAAATGCACCTGGTGTATGTGTGTAAATTAGCATTCATGGGCAAACAGTGTTTCTGTTTCATCCAGTTGATTGTGGTTGCAGTGTAAGAAGGTACTTCTGGTTTTACTACTGACTGTGTGGCGAATCCAATGGGGTTTTATTACTGACAGCATGCATACATGCATGTGTGTGTGTTTTGCAGGGCCTGCTTTAGGGTGGTGCAAGCAGTGCAACTGCACTGGACACCAAGTTGGAGGGGGGGCACAAAACTGAACTTTTTCTTTTCTCTCTTTCTTGGAAAATGGTAGAGTAAATAAAAAAGAAAAAAATATCCTGGCAGTATTGTAATTTGAGATGATGAGCAATGCTAATCAGAGAAGATAAAAGGTCTCGCTCTCATGAGAACAATCCAAATCATCTCAATTGAGTATTGTTATAATTAAGCACAAAATGGAGCCTTGTTCATGGCATTGACCTTGGAACCAATGCACATGACTATTAAAATATATTACAATATGCTTTTACATGTGGCTGAAAAACCATACAATCCATCAAAAATATTTTTTCACCTGGCTTGCAAACACTAAAGCCAGCTCTGTGCACATGTAAATTGTGCAGAAACCCCCCCCCCCCCCAAATATGTATCCAATTAACATAAATCAGCTATAAGCCAAACCACTCCAAAAGGCAACAGATTCAGGACTTTTTATTAAACAAGCAAATCAACAATACTAATCCCTGGCTAATGCTTCCTCTGAACTTAAGAGAAAATCATACTTAGTGATATATAGTTGGTGTGTGAAGCCTATTTTCAAATAATTCTTTAGCATATAATCTACAAAGAAGGTGATGAACAGAATATTTTTTAAACAAAAATCAAAAGTTATTTGCTGGAAGCTTATTTTAATTTGTTTTCCATGTTATTGCATCTTGGCACAAGTTTTTGACGTGTATTATGCTGAGAAAAAATGTATGCCTAACTAATTACTTTAATTGAAAAAAAAAACCTTTTCAATTAGCAAAAAATGAAAAGCTTTGAGTATAGAGCAACATTGCTAATGCTATCAAAGAAATTCAGTCAATACTGCTATATATTACCAGCACAAACCTAAAAACATTGGGTTTTGACAATAACAGTTTTATGGGTCAATAATATATTCAAAAAATTAATATTTTTTATATAGAAATTATGGAAACAAGATCAAATTATGCAGGTTAATAAACTCAAATTAAGCACCCCTACACTGAAAGTAGAATATTATAAAAGTAATTGAAGTATTCAAAGCATTAACTTAGGCATGCAATGCAAAGGAGTCCTGCTTATGGGAAAATATCCATTCTCTCAGCAAACTAGTGATTACTTTGTCAGCAGGCCTAAAGTTACAAACTGCAAGGTAGTTGGTAAAGGCTATTTCCACCTAGTGGACACCTAATCAAAATTTTCTAAATAGAATTTTTTTCAGGAATGAAGAAATATCTTCATAAAATATTATTTGTATAGTTATTCATATTTTCTTACATTACCTCTTGGAAACACATTTTGAAAGGGAAAGCAATGGAAATAGTTAATCAGTAATGAAATGCAAGTTGACAGCCATACTGCAGAAAAAAGAAATAGCATGTTTTTTTAGTAAAAGGATTGCTTTTTTATCTCTGTATTCTAAAAAAGTAACTGCCGCTGCTGCTGCTGTTTTAGAAATTTCGTGACACTCTTGCTTTCCTAGCTCGCAGCGCAAAACGTATTGAACACAAAAATACGAAATTTACATCGTTTGTAGAGAATTGTTTGGAGAACACGCTGAAATAAACCGTTTTTTGATTCTGGGGATACTTCAAGAGCTATTGTATTTCAAAATTAAGGTAAGCAAAAAAGTGCTATCAGGTCGCGTTCCGGACACACTAACAGCAACAGAACCACGAAACTTCGTAGGCATGTAGTGCCATGACCGAATTTTTGCACTTCGCCCTTTTTTTGAATCTCGATTTAATTTACGAGAAATAAAATTTCTAAATTTCACAAAATTCTCTATTTTGCAATGGGATCTATTTAAAAAACGGATATATGGCAAATTATAAATCATAACACTTTGCAATTTTTACAGCATAAACTTATAACTATCATCCCTTTTTTACAAAAAAAAAAAAAATAATAAAGAAAAAGTAATTTTCTGATTTTTAAGCATTTTTTAAAGACGCAAAGGAAAGTAATGAACGGCTCGTCTGTCTTCACGATAACCACAGAGGAACGTTCTGGTCCTGTGACCTGCTACCATGGTGATGCAGAAAATTTGTTATGCATATGCTTTGTTGGTAAAGCTTTCTCAGTTGTTTAAGGTGGACATCAAGTAATTTTGCTTCCTATACTTCCAACGGAAAAACTTCTGTACACATTTTCTTCACAATTAATGCATTCCCAAGGATGAAAATTTGAACATCGATTAAAATAGCTTCATTTTATAACTTGGAATACTTAATAATTTCTAAAACATAATCATAATTATGTAATCCAACATTTGCTTGTCTACTGACGTCATCAAAGTACAGGTCGCGCCATCTTTTTTCTGGTTCCAACACCACCAAAGGAGAAGTTATGGATTTTTAATATAATTATGGTTATGTTTTAGAAAATATTAAGTATTTGAAGTTATAATAGGAAGTTATTTTAATCGATGTTCAAATTTTCATCCTTGGGAACACACTAGTTGTGAAGGAAATGTGTACAAAAGTTTTTCCATTGGAAGTATAGGAAGCAAAATTACTTGCTGTCCACTTTATCGGTTTAGCATAATGGTTTATGGTTTACGAAAATGCTTTTTGGACCACTTTTGTTTTCCTTAGTGATAAATTTAGTAAGTGCTATAAGTTAAAACGACAAAAGTACGACCTTCCAAAAATTAACGACAGTAAAAAAACTCTGAAACTTCGGAATAACAAGCTTTATTTGCTTAGACATGCAATAAAAATTTAAATTTATATGAATTTTCCAGTTTTTATTTCATGTGATATACTCGAAGATTGGGCTGCAGGGCCCGAGCGCTACTCTGAAAAAAAGCGTAGGGAGCCTAGAGGCGCAGCCCCTAGTGTTGAAAAAACAAACAACTGAATGCAGTCTAATGTTGATCAGAACTCAATAATAATTAGATCTGAAAGTTAAACTTTATGCATGGAATCCATGTCTCCATTCCCAGTCATATACATTACATACAGATATGAAGGATAATTTGTGGTACAAAATTAAAAGAAAAGCAAGAGATATAAGCAATAATCAAAGTTAAGATTGTAAGATATGCTCCAAGTAAAACAAATTTTCTAAAAAATGAGCAAATTAGTAGCTTGAGATTTGTACTTACAATATCCACACATGATTTGCACAAAAGAGCCAAAGTACTTTCATCAGCACCAAGTCAACCCTTTGTACTGGTGAGACTTACATGAGAAGTCATGTAATAAACTATTGTCAGCTTTGCTGTATATGTAAGTTGCAAGATTTTAGCACATATTGCATTAACCATGAAAGCTTGCAATTTCCATATATAATAAAGCTGACAATGTTTCTACATGATTTCTCATATCAGTATCATCAGTACAAAGGGTTTAAAAAGTACATGATACTGAAAAAGTACTGGCTACATGAATAAGTTTTTTTTTTAACTTTTCTGAATTCTAATGCTGTGTTGAAAAGAAATGGCAGAAATCCACGTAACACAAAAACAATTGACCAGTACATTAAAGTATTGCTAATGAAACAGTGTTAAAGTTACAGCCATCATATCTTACATACACAGAGCTAACTTCAGTTGCAGTAGCCCTCTTTCATCACAAGAAGAATTTACTAGTATTTTAAACATTGATAAATCACATAACCTCCACCTGCTTGATCCACTGTTTGATTAATAAATTTTAGTCACAAAGAGAGATCACTTGTATACTTCCTGAATTTTCAACAGCCCTTTCATGTATTTGCCATTTTCCTTTCAACCTATCCTTTCCTTACAAGCTTTGCTCAATCTTCAAATCCTGTGGTTAGAATGTTGCAGTTAAGCTTACCCTACAATTTATTAACCTTATGCACAAAGATCCAGACAAACTTCTTGACTTATCTTTATTCTGTTCTGGTCAACACCTCAGCCGGTGCTACCTACTACATTGGTAGTACTTACTATAGTATCAGTTGCCATTGAACAGAACACATGTCAGATATTATGAAAGATAGCCCATCTATTTCTCTTTCATTATTAACCATCAATGATTTTTTTTTCTGCTGCTCCTGATTGGAAAAACACAAAACACATTGTTCCATTCATTAATAGGAAATATCTTAGGTGTCATGAAAGTATAGAAATTTCCCTTTCCCCAATACCTGTAATAGGGACACATCTCATCAAATTCTTATATTTTGAAAATATTTTTTTCAAATCTGTCAACGTTTGATTCACCGCGTGTTAACACCTCATGGTATTTTTGTTATTTCCATGGTTGATGAATGTTGAAATGGCTACCAAAATGTCCCAATTTTATGATTTTATAACTTCCCTTTTATGTAACTTTAGCATTGCTTCATTAGCAGTGTCTTAATGTAATTTTCAGTTCTTGTGATACTTGTGTCACAACTCATTCATGGTGCTATTTCATGAAAAATAAGATGTCATGTATTTAACGCCCTTTCTTTTTGTTCTTAATTCTTCCTAGTTCCAGTTTTCCATTCACGACACACTGTACATGAAGCACCTTGGAATTACTGCCCATCAGCACTAAAAAGGGATTCTGGAACAGCTACATTACGAAGTATGGATCTCTCTATACCTCCACCACCTTACATCTTATGTGAGGTAAGGCTGCATTACTTTTCAAAATGATTCTACGTGTACAAACAGTTTATGCATGATAGTAGTCAAGTATGTAACCCTACTTTGCTGAATTTGTGGTATTATAGTCCCTGATTAATTGAACACATTAAATCAGTAATTGTGGACTAATAAACTGTGGGATGTTCTACTATTTATGTCAGAACAGTTCAGATCTTGTTTTGTAATATATGATGATATTATATTTATTAAAATTGATTGATATTTTCAGATTTACTGAATTGATAGACTAATAGCAAGAAGACAAATTGCACCTTATGACAAATTTGCAGACATTGAGAAAGAACAGATAGTTGGCCTACAATCATGCAAAATGTCATTCCATGATATTGTTTAATGAGTTTTGATGAGAGATGTGTACAGTCCACTTACTGTATGTTGGTCACCATAGGAGCACAAAGGCACACATGTTTGAAGATGAGGTACAGGACCTTACAGAAGCTCCAGTAAAATGCACAACCAACATATCTGATGAATAGCTTTGGCAAACATGTCAGCCACCATTTTCTGGAGTAGTAGTGTTCTATCTCTTATGGCAGTTGTTCTCAAACTATGGCTTGCAGGAAGCTGTGATCCAGACCGAGGTAATGCCTCCTGGTTGTAGGACCTTGCATTTTTAACAGACGTTACTGACCACCTCAGTGAACTCAATTTGAATTTGTAAGGGAAAGATAAACTCATAGATGAGTTGTTTTTTGATCTACAGTCTTTCCAATCGAAGTTGGAATTGTTCAGGCGACAATTAGCAGAGCAATTTTTTACACTTTCCATCTTGTAAACATATGTGGCACAACATATCTGATAAGTTTGTTTTTGATGTTGAGCACTGTGTCACAAATATTAATTTGTTGAAAGCTGAGTTTGAAAGACGTTTTCGAGAGTTTTACAAGCATGAAAAACCACTCTCGCTGTTGCAAGACCCATTTAATTTTATGGTTGGTGATGCCAAGGACTAGTTGCAGTTGAAACTAATAGATTTGCAATCTACTAATAATTTGAAGTCATTGTTTTAAGAGTGAATATTTGGCAACCTTTTATTTTCTTTTGCCTAGAAATAGTTTTACAGATCTGAAAAGTTTTGCCAGGAAAATGCTTTCTATGTTTGGTAGCACATATGTTATGTGAATAAGCTTTCTCCAAAACTAAGTACATGAAATTAAAGCTTCATTCGATTGACCAACAACCACTTGTCAGACTTTTTAAAAATTGGGTTGTCCAACCTGAAACCAATTATCAAAACTTTTGTTAAATCATTCCAGAAACAATACCATTCTTTTCATTGATTTTTTTTCAGTTTCAGATGTCATAAAGTCAATTAGTTTATGTCATGAAGTCAACTTACTAAAGACTAAACTTTGGTCTTAAAAAATTTAGTTTGAATTTATTTTAGATGTGTATAAATATATTTAAACATTTATTTTAAAACTTTCATGTTAAATTACAGACCATATAGAATTAGTTAGACATACAGAATTAGTTAGATTTTACGCAGATATTGTAAAATTTCTTCATTGAAATTTTACAATATCTGCGTTGATTGATCTTTGATTTATCATTTTTAAATTTTCAATCTGGCCCCCCCGAGCTTTAGCCAATTTCCCATTTGACCCTTCTCTCCAAAAGTTTGGTGATCACTGCCTTATGACATCCTGTATACTTTGCAGTGATTTGATGGAACTGGACTATCAGTGAACTGTGTGCCTGTCACTGCTATGCATATCTGCAGTGGCATCCCACACCAGTTGATTGGTGGCTGGAATGGATTAAGTAGCATTTGAGAATGATAGCACATTTTCCCTTTAGAATTAATGATGAGAAAATGGCAATCAAAAGATCTTATGCGAGATAAACTGGATGAACCAATAAAGGAAAAGTACACTATTACAAACTTCAAATGCAATGGTTTGAGGAGCAATCATCTATGACGTGAGATCAACTTTTGTGTTCGTAGGCCACATTGTTATTATTAAAATGTCACAAACCCAGCAGTCAACCTGTTTTTGGTCGATACATATAGTGCAATGTTCTAACAGGATAGTGCCCTTCCTTACTTATGCTTCCAATGTTACTGGATTGGCTTCTCAAGACATGAATACCTTCCTATGTCCTACACGATAGCTAGATCTGTCCATAGTTGAATATGTATAGAACACACTGGGATTGTGTCTGATCTCAAATTTGAAACATGTTTCAATTCCTCAAATAAAACCTCAAGTTCAACAAGCATAAAAAAACATGCAAGATGACATCTGATACTTTTTCTGACCAAACCACACACCAGAGTCAATGCTTGTACTGTATTCAAGCACATCATTGGGATTCATACCTGATATTAATTTTCAAATGTAAACATTTTTTTTACAGATAACTCTAATAAAAAGCATTGTAATCATTCAAAAATTTAATCATTTATTCATGTGATCATTTTTTGTGTTGTCACTTGCGACAGTCCAATCTGCACTACTCTTCTGCCCAACCCAACTAGCTCAGTCCTCTGCAGGAAGGACTGTCTTGCCTAAGTTGACATGTTAAATTAAAACAAATATTGACAGTGCTGAAAATCTTTACAACATAATTTCAATTTGTCAAACTTTTTAATTTCACAAAATATTAGCTTTCAAATAAAATATCTCATTTACCTTGATATGCTCTACCTCGCAAAAGAGGCGCAGTTTTTGACCGAACAGTGCAGCATAGAACAAAAGAATGCAATAATTATCAGGCCCCCACAGAATTTCAGCACACATCCCACTCCTCTCCATGGATGCTCACCGGCAGACAGCTGAGAGCAGACAGCATAGGCAGGAGGCCGTCGACCAAGTCAGTCCGATACAAGGCAAGTATCAGTTCCAGCAGCAATTCGGCCCACATCCCACTCTTCTGTATGGGATACTCACTGGCAGAAAGGCAGCTGAGCAAAAATCCACTTCAGCATCACTGGATCGGTATTTGCTCTTCTAGATGCATGGCTCCTTCAGGGTCAGCAAATCCCCAACAAAAGAAAAAAACAGACGAGCAGGCCATCCATGAGCCACAAAACAGGCAAGAAAACAAAAAGCAACAGCAGTCGTAGTAGCCGCCAGCCATGAATCCATAGTCCATGTTCTTTTATCTTACTCCACAACAAAGAGCCGAAGGACACGCATTCCAAGGATATGCAAATACACATTCAAAACAATGAGTCAAGAAGAGGGGCCAAAGGAAAAGTGCTCTGAGGCCTTTAGTTTTTATTCAATGGCTTTCTCGGATTACCCGTAACGTGACTCACTGACTCTGGTAAAATTGAATCATCTTTCTGTTATGTCATGTCTTAACACTTGTTTGTGTTGCTATCTTATTATATATATATGCTCTATGATTATAAGTTAGGTAATGTGGTAGAATAACACAATATCTTCAAAATATCTCAGTGTCTTTTCTATTCATTTATTCTGTTAGTTAGATATCAAAGAACTTTGTACATCTTAAAAGTATTGTCCACAAGAATAATCCTTAGAAGATAGGTTATAGTCCTTTAAAAAAACTTTTGACAGAATATCCCTCTGGCCTCAGTTCTGAAAACTGTATTTCCCATCTCTCTCTCTCTCTTTAAAAATGTAGGGTAATTTTTAACCTTACATTTTTAAGTGGAAGCAATTGTAGAGCAAAATAAATGAGAAAACTGGATAGGCATTGAATGACCCTGAAGACGAAAAAGGACCACTGCACCACCAGAGGCTTGAACCAAGCTAGACAACCAAAAAAATAAAACGTGCAGGGAAATGTGTACAAAAGGTAAGCAACCTATTATGATTATAATTGTATGCATGTAAATTAAAAATAGTTGTGGCATAAGCTATAGCTGTCCTAACACTGGACAGTCAAGTTTTTGGAACTGAGGTAGGAAGAATATTCTATCAAATTTGGACTATAATCTATCTTCTAAGGAATATTGTCATGAAAATTATTGCTTATATTTGTCAAGTTCTTTGATATCTAACTGGGAAGAAAAGTGAACAGAATAAATTCATAGAAAATGCTTTGATATTTTCAGGATATTGTATCGAAAGTAGTTTAAAGTAGTAGTTTCTTGTGGATGTGGATCCTTTGAGCTATCTAATGTTTTTGTGTTATTCTTATTACAGGAACGCCAACTGTCTAGGAGTAATTCAAGAGATGAGTTCAGTTTAGCTACTAGTCCTGCATCTGTAGATCATAACATGAATGAAATGCAAGCTTTAGTTGCCTCAATTGCTTCTCTACCCCTTGGTGTGTCCTCATCTTCTTCCATGCCAAACCTTAAAAGTCATTCTTCTTCAGATTCTGCAAGGATAAGTAATATGTCTAGCGGTGCACTCTCTATTGGAGAAGGTGAATCCACTTGCATTTTTCATGTTGGTAATGATTCTGAAAACACTTCTGCATATGACTCTGATGGCGGACGAGGAAATCCCTATAACATTTCTTCACGAGATAGTCACCCAGGGACTGCTATGAAGACACTGAAGAACTTTGCTGACCAGACAGACACCATTGCACTCCAATTGCAGAAGCAAACACTTCAATCAGGAATAGATATGCATAGTGTCATGACCATAGAACTTTTGGAAGAAGAGACAGAAGATATGGCCAGGAATCCTGATCTGAAGAGCCAAGATGTTATCAGCAGGGTTACTGAAATGAGCAAGATAGTAAATGATGCCGAATGTTATTTAAGTACAGATAACAGGGATCAGGACTTTACATCCAATGCGTATACAGTGGACCTTGGCTCACGTTGTCATGATTCTTTGCTCTTTTTGCCATGCAGCAATGAAGAAGGTGGCAGCTCAGCAGAGATCTTTGATCAGCTGCTAACACCAGATAGTGATCTGATGCCTTCAGAGAGTGAAGGTGAAAGTACACCTACAAATAGCCCCAGACACTGCCCAGACTCTGAACCTCCAAATTCTGCAGTCCATAAATGTTCTAGCTTTGGACTTCATAGTGTAAATTTGTTTGGTAATATGGACCAAGAGCCACAAGATGTAGAAGAATTACTCCACCAGTTGCAAACTTCAACTAATTTGCCAATTAAAGAAGGATCGTTGTGCCTTGATCCAGATATTATTGATTTAACCATTGTTCCCCCACCTTCCACAGATGATGTGAATTTTGGCCACATGGGAACAGAAATTGTAGGTGAACTGGCATCACAACTTTCTGAGTTAACACCAAGAAACTCTCCTACCCAATCTTGTGAAGTTTTTGAGGAAACTTATGATACCTCAGGTATGGAATATTCCTATAAATGCAGTATTCAAAACATCATGTAGTACTAGATACAGCTTCTAAAAATTGAATGTTTAATAATTATATTAAATGTGTATCATAAAATGAATTGTTGCTGCATTTCAATAATTGAAATACAGCAACAATTTCAATATAAAAACATTAATTGGTTTTAAAGAATTAGATAAAAAAACAGTACTTACTGGTTGCATGCCTGTTTACCTGTCAAGCATATCTGCTCAATATTTTTAGGTTTTAAATTCAAAAGAATAAGCATTTGTATTGTTTAAACTGAGTTTGCGTATGTATATGGAAGCATATATACTTTGTGATTTTATGTTTCTTCAGGAGTTGGCAGTGTGTACATACACATAGATAAAGTTTGTATTTTCTTTCAGTGATAAAAAATGACTTCAATGTTTGATTGCCATTAATTGAAAATCTGTCTGTTGCAGCTAAGTCAACTAAAAACTTAAAAATCCCAGTGGATTAAAATTTCTGAAATACCAAATAAGAAGTACCATTTTCCAAAATGATAAAAATATTACTGTAGGAATTGAATTTTGTGAATGAAGAGTGGTCAAAATAGTGTGGTATCTCTAGGAACTCAATCTTATATAACCTAGCAATTCTTGATAGCATTTCAGCAGCATGATATATGTTAGAATCAACACTATCAATTTCATCCACAATTAAACTAATTTCACCAAAATATAAAACAAAAATTCTTATCACAGGAAACTTGTTAAAAAAATGAAGTTCAATTTTTTTTGTACATATATTTACATAAAATTAATACACAATAGCAAAATTTAAAACAATCATTGACCCTTATGAGTATCATGCTAACATACCCTCAGTACATGAATCATCAAATACTATAGGCATGAGCAATCACGAATTAAGGAAGTAAAAATATTATTGGCTTCATTTTTGCTTCATTTCACATCTTATTTGGGCACGTATTCTCCTTCAAACTTCAGTTTTTTCAGCATCACGTTATAAGACTATTCAGTTTAATGTATTTTTTATTTATTATAACATGTATTAGGTTTATTTAAACATAATGCTATGTATTTAAAGTTTTACATTAGTTCCATTTGTTGTTAATGATACATTGTATTTAAACTGAAACAAACAGCAAGGTAACAGGTGATGCGTAACATCACAGCCTCTCCTTGACAAATGTCAACCCCGCCTTCTCGTGGTGCATCCTGTTCCCACTAAAGGGGCTCTGACGACCGCCAATAGCGGTATAACTATACCATCGGGATCAGAGGAAATTCTATCCCACACTCACCAACCCGCTTGGCCAGCGTGGTGAGTTATGGCCAAACACCTCCAAAATGACTCCACAACTTAAATCTTGGCCCTCAGTCTCTGGCAGCTGGAATGTACCTGGCCAAGGCAGCGGCCAGTGCGACATGAAGGCAGAGGGTGCTAAGAATCCCCGGAGGACCGGACTAGGCTGCCATCTGATGCTGACCTTGGCAACGTACAATGGACGCTCCCTATCTTCTGATTCAAGGCTTCTTGAATTGGAAGAGGAACTACAAAGGATCAAGTGGGACATCGTGGGGCTAAGTGAGGTAAGGAGAAAAGGAGATCTCATCGAACTGAAAAGTGGACATCTCTTCTACTATCGTGGGACAGATACTGGCAGAACTAGTGGTGTTGGATTTATAATAAACAAGAAACTGAAGGATAAAGTGGTAGAAGTTGAAAGTTCCTCTGACAGAGCTGCACGACTCGTTATCCAACTATCGAGAAGATACCAGGCTCAGATTATTCAAACTTATGCACCCACCACAAGTCATCCTGAAGAAGAAATTGAAGAATTTTATGAGGAAATTTGTCATCTAAATAATAAAGGTAAGCAGCACTTGAAAATAATTATGGGAGATTTCAATGCAAAAATAGGGCAACGGCAACAGAATGAAACTTCAGTAGGTAAATTCGGTCACGGCAACAGAAACCAGCGTGGAAATACTCTCGTTGAGTTTGCAGAGGCAAAAGGGTTTTTCATCTTGAACTCCTTCTTCAAGAAAAAGCCACACAGGAAATGGACATGGAGACATCCAAATGGGACGACAAGTGAAATTGATTTTATTATGTGTAACAAAAAATTCGTCGTAGAAGACTGCAGTGTGCTAAACAAGTTCAACACAGGTAGTGACCATAGATTGGTGAGCATATGTTAGACCCAAAAAAATTGGTGATAGAGGGCATCGAAGCCTCAGGAGAGTTGTTACAGCTAATCGATGGAGTGCTGCACAACACCTCAGTGTACAGGTGAGTAAAAATGCTGGAACCTCAGTATGTACATGTACTATTCACACAGAACTTCATTCCATGGGTTACCGTGGTCATGCGGCTGCTCATAAACCTTTAATCTCCACTCGGAATGCTACTTGTCATTTAGCATGGTGTAAAGAACATTTATCATGGACTGCAGATCAATGGAAATGGGTCCTATGAACTGATGAATCCAGATACATGATCCATCAGGCTGATGGCCATGTGTGGGTATGGCGGCAGCTGGGGGAATGCTATTTACCACAGTGTACTGTTCCTACTGTCAAGTTTGGAGCTGGCAGTGTACTCCTGTGGGGGTATTTTTCGTGGTATGGTCCCGTCCCATTGGTTATTGTGGATAAACCTGTTAACCAGCACGTCTATCTGAATATTCTGGATAATTATGCCCTACCAACTCTGTGGCAATACTGTGGAACCAAGCTTTGTTGGTACCAGCAGGATAATGCACCGAGCCATAAAGCAAAAGCTGTTACGGCGTGGCTTGACAATAATTCTGTATCGTGTGTGGACTGGCCAGCACAGAGCTCTGATTGCAATCCCATAGAGCACCTACGGGATGAATTAGAGTGTAGCATGAGAAGATTAGAACAAAGGCCTACTACTAAGCAACAGTTAGTGACAGCATTATGTACTAAATGGAAGCACATACCTATCGCCGTGTTCCAAACCTTGTCAAAAGCATGTCTCGAAGGCTCAGTGCACACATTAAGACCAAAGATGGACCAACACCGTATCAATAAATGCTATGTTGTGTTTCTCTTCTAGATGTCCATTGACTTTTGTCAATATCGTGTATATGCCAGTTTATGATGAATCATCATCATCATCATCATTGTCAACCATTATCAATCCACTGCTGGACGAAGGTCTCCCCAAGTTTCCTCCACAACGGTCTGTCTTGTGCCAGTCTCCTCCATGTCACCCCTGCATACTTTCGAATTTCATCCACCCATCTCCCATGTGGTCTTCTTCTGGGTCTTTTCCTGTCCCTTGGAATCCAATCTAAAATTTCGGCTGTCCATCGATAATCTGTCCTTCTGGCAGTATGTCCAGCCCATTGCCATTTCAGGGATTTAACTCTGAACATGATGTCTTCCACTCTTGTCATTTTTCGGATCCACGAGTTCCTCTTCTTATCTCTCCTGGTTACACCAAGCATGCACCTCTCCATGCTGCTTTGAGTTGTCTGCAGCCTTTGTATGTCTCTTTTAGTTAAGGTCCACGTCTCTGCACCATACGTAAGCACTGGAAGGATGCATTGATCAAACACTTTTCTTTTAAGACATAATGGCATATTGCTCTTGAAAATTATGCTGTTTCTTCCAAAAGCTCTCCAGGCAAGTTTTGTACGCCGATTAATTTCTTCACCAATGTGACCCTCACTTGATATCTGCTGTCCAAGATAAACATACGTGTCTGTTATCTCCAGCTTTTCTCCATCAATCGATAAATCTTCATTTCTTGTAAAAGCATTGAACATCACTTTTGTCTTCTGAAAGTTCATTTTTAATCCCACTTCTTTACTCTTGTCAGCAAGTTCCTGGATCATACTCTGCAGCTCTGATGGGCTAGTTGCAAAAATGACTACGTCATCAGCAAAACGAAGGTGGGTTAGATAATCTCCATTAATCTTTATCCCCTTGTTTTCCCAGCTCAGCGACTGAAAAACACCCTCCAATGTGGCATTAAAGAGCTTCGGAGATATGGTGTCACCTTGTCTCACTCCCTTTCCAATTTTTACGTGTATTGTATTTTCAAACAGCCTAATCTTTGCACTTGCATTTTCATAGATGTTATTAATAATATTAATGTATGCATCTTCAATACCGCATGTTTTCAGAGCCATTGTAACTGCTGATGGTTTCACCGAATCAAAGGCTTTTTCATAATCGATAAAAGCCATGCACAATGGAAGTTCATATTCCCTCGCTCTTTCAATTAGTTCTCTCAGCACGTGGATATGATCTATTGTGCTGTAGCCACTCCTGAATCCAGCTTGTTCTCTCGGTTGAGCCATGTCCAGTGTTACCTTCAAGCGGTGTGAAAGAACTTTAGTGAAGATTTTATAAACTACTGATAGGAGGCTGATAGGTCTGTAGTTTCCGAGATCCTCAATGTCATCTTTCTTATGTAGCAGGATCATTGTAGCGGTGTTCCAATCCTCAGGAATCTTTCCTTCATTAAGGCATCGAGTGAAAATTTGGGCGAGTACTGTTTCGATTTCTCCACTTGCTTCTTGTATGATGTCTACAGTAATTCCATCTTCTCCTGGAGCTTTTCCTCGCTTCATGTTCTTGATTGCATGTGCAACTTCTGCTGGAAGGACTGGAGGAACTCTGGTACTGGTATCTTTCATGATGTCTGGAGTGCATATATCATCCCTTTCATATAATTTGGAGTAGAAATCTTTCACTCTTGTCAAAATTTCGCCTCTATTTCATGTTACAGAACCATCTTCTTTTCTCAGTGCCATAATCTGTTTTCTTCCCTAACTGAGATGTCCCTTTGCTATCTTTAGGCTTTGATTGTTTTCAATTGCTTTCCTCACTAGTTCACAGTTGAATTTCCTTACGTCTTCAGTGATACTACCTAATAAAAATACTTTTGGACTCCCATGGGCAAAGTCTAAACATGAGGTGTGCTGTATTTTTTTCCCCCACATAACTTCTGACATACTAACTGTATATGATCTACTTGTCCAAGAGTGTTTTGCACTGATGCAGTGAAATAAGTAGGGGTGTGTGGGCTCAAACTTCCCATTTCGTCTGAAAGGTATTTAGTTAAGTGAAAGTTCTATAGCTGAGCAAACCAGGGAAGGTGCTGGATGTCTGTATCATATTCCTTTAATTAACTTCGTGCAATTCAAGAGCATTTTCATCCTGAAACATAAGAATTATGTACTACTAAGATAAGATATGCCATTGAAGTTATTAGTGGAACTAATTTACCCCATGTAAGTGCACCCAAGAGAAGCTTACTGCCCATAATACTTTGAATATTAAGAGTATACATAGCAGGATCATGGTTTCACTGTGTTTTTGACACACTATGTGTCACTCATCCACGATTAGCATTGAATACCACAACTCATCACCATTAGTGCCAGAGTACATAAACTACTGAGAAAGCAAACCTTCTTGAGTCAGAGCTACAAGATCAACCTTACCATTTTCCCAGCAAAATCAGGGAGCCGGCTTTTCTGATACCCTACTCTGTCATAACAACACTCGCCATTCAGCAGCATACAAGCATATACACATATACACTTTTCCTTGTATTGAGATAATTTTTTAGTAGTGAATGCAATACATTTCTACTAGAGATTTTGTACTGGTGCTAGTAACAAAAACTTAAAAGTTACCTGGTCCACAGCAAGTATATATCATTCCATAAATCTATGGCTTCTATGTGCTGACTACATAATTAAGTATTTAGGAAAACCTAAGTAGCTTGCAAATAACTTCACACACACAGCTGCAAGTTTCTTCCTCTCCTTCAACACTTAACATGACCTTGAGCCATTTTTGTTAAGCAATTAATGAGTTACCAGCACTTGTGCTGATATTTTTAGTGTTACACTGGATAAGCTTTAAAAGATTATATGGTTTCCTTGATTTTATTCAGTTACTTTGTTTTATATACACTGTAGGACCAAAATTTTATAACCACTTACCTAGTGTTGTGTAGGTGTGTAGGTCCTCTGTAAGCCATCTACACTGCAGCCATACAGTGAGACATAGGTTCAACAAGTCCCTGCTGGAAGGTGTCCATTAGTATGCTGTACCATATCTGTATAAGTTCTGTACCTCATCTAATGTCCAATATGGAGGGTTTATATGGTCCCAAATATGCCCAAATGGGTTCATGTTGGGCAACATGGGTAGCCATGCGAGAACATGAAAGTCATCCTTGTTTGCCTTCAACTGATTCTGAATAATATGGGCCTTACAATAATATTGTGCATTGTCCTGTTGGAACACCCCAACTTGGTCTGCAAACACTGTCAGCATAAATAGATGAACCTGGTCTGCAATGATGAACAGGTACGCATTGGCATTCAGGGGGCCATCCACTACTATCAGAGAATTAAGTGTGTTCCATAAAAGCATCTGCCAGAGCATTACACCCCTGCTGTCTACCTGTACCTATAGGGCCATGGCATGTTTTATCATCTCCCCAGAAGTTCACCTTACCCTCTGCCATCTTCCTTTGTGCTCTCTGGTTGCAGACCATGGTCAGCAGTGCCAAGGTAGCTTACCTATTATTCTGGGAAATATGCCAAGTTGCCTCTCCTCCTAAGTATTAAGCAGCCATATATATGTATATGTTGTGTCTAAGTATTAAGCAGGTTATATATATATGCTGTGCCTCTTTCCATTAACTTGTGGTACACAATGACTATGGCAGCCTGCGAACATCTGGCAAAGTTCACCATTTCCCAGATACTCTCATACTTTGTTCTGTATCCTATAATTACCCTTTTCCAAGAAGGTCAGATCTCATCCTTTACCCATTGCAACCACCATTGTATGTCTGACTGGTACTGCACATGTCACAGATAGCACTGCACACTTATTTAAACTCTACACATGTGTGCACCATCACACACAAAACTATCCAAACATCAGATGGGAGATGGGGTCATAATGTTTTGCTCCTGCTGTGTATATCACCTGGTTAGAAATGGAAAAAGATAGTGAAGCTTTAAATTTATAAACTTCATTCACTAAGAAGTCTTGTGTAGAAGCCCTCAGTACTGGCAACCTGTGGTTCACCGATGTCTTGTGGTTGTTCTGTTGGAATTTGAAAGTAATAAGACAAAAGCATTAATAGGTTTCTCATAATATACCCATTTTAATGTTAATGCACTTATACATGTATAAATGAAACAGTCACATGTTTGTATATGAATAATGCCTCATTTATTCATTTACTTTTATATTTTGCAGACTTGAACAGGATGTCTTCTCCAGAACGGATGCATTCATCAGAGTTCCCAAACACTCCATCTGTTGAGGCTGCTACAGTTAAAACAGATGTTTTCCCACGTTCTGAGAGTTCTCATTTTCCATCTGGCAATCTTAGTAGTTCTGATATCACCAGATATGGAGCACATCCATCTGCTAGCTGCACAGATGAAGGAAAGGACGATGATCTCTCAGCCTACATCATTCCACCTCCACCAAGTTCCAGCAGTGTAGTTGAAGAACAAAACAGAGTTCTAGCTCGATTTCGGCAGGCTGCAGAAGACATACGGCAAATGATGGCACATGGAAATGATGCAGCTGCCAGCTGTAGATACTCAGACTCAATTAATTCTGTTAGCAAGTTTTGCACAATACCTCGTCGTCATGATGATAATCACCGCAATAATTCATCCTCATTAGCTTCATTGGTGACACCAGTCCGAGAAACTCATGGAAAAATTGGATTGCCACATACATCAGCACATAGTAGTAGTCTTTTGCCACATATCGAATCATCATCAAATAAATCTGAATCCACATTAGTTAATCCCCAGTCCAATGAAAAACCAAGTGTATCTTGTAACGGGACAGATAATTCTTTAATGCTCAGTTCAACCTGTGAACCATTTTCATTGCTAATGGAATCAAGCCATAATTTTGAAGAAAACTGTTGGAGACCTCAACCTCCACCAAGACTAAAAAAATTAAGTTCTTCATGTTCTGAAAGTTCCAGCAGGACCACTGATAGTTTTCCCCTTAACAGTATATCACATCCGTGCAATAACCCATTTGACTGTTCTAATAGTGGACAGAATGTGGTGCAAACTTCAGAGACTGATAAAGGTTCATTTGCTCGAACATTATCACTAGACAGTTTTAAGGGAGCAGTGCACCGAAACAAGGAAAAAACTAGTCAGGTGAGTAAATATTTGTACAAATAATACAAGTTGCAACATACAGACATGTCTACTAATAATAACAGTGTTTCCAGGTAGTAAAAAGTTTATTGCCATGTAGCAGTCATATTTAAAACAGTTGAGAAAAATTTACAGTATTTTCTGTTTGGGGACATGTCTCATCTTTCCATATGATTCTGGAATATTACTAGAAAATACTAAATTTTACTTGTTTATTTATCTATATGTCTTATTTGTCAAAAGTTGTGTAATCCTTATATTTAGGAATTCGACACACTAAATTTTTTTCGTTGTGTGTGCATGCATGTGTAAAAGATGAAATATTAAAAATTTTACATGAAATATTAAAATTGTAATGTTTTTGGTTGCTTTCTCAAAAACATTTCGGCATAAGGTTAGTTATATCATACAACTAGAATTTATGAGGGTTTTCTACACTAGGTTTACTTATCTCTAAATCACACATCAGTTTGTCTTGAAGCAGAGTTCTGCTTTAAATAAAACACATTTTTCTGGGTATTAAGAGGAAAGATAGTTGGGTATTTTACTTCAAATTTTGTCAGGTTCTACCTCAACTTCCGACAACAGCAGTTCACAGTGTTATTACCTGTCTTTCTCATTACTTTATTTTCTCCAGATTGATGCTTTTAAAGCATGAGACTGATCATAGTGAGAAGAATTGGCAGTGAAACATGCAACACACAAAACATTAGAATTCTTGATATCCTCATATCACGCATAAGTTATGTTAAAAATTATAAGTGGTGGGTTATTTTGGTAGTGACTCTACCTTCATCAGCCATGGAATGAAACACATAGTATAAACATCAGTTGTTGCCAGATTTCAAAATTCAAAAATTTTCAAAATAGCTCATGGTCAAAAAACTAATGGAGCACCAAGAACTTCCTGGGGTACTCATCAAAGATCTTTATGACTGTTTTGATTCATTGGAAAAGTATTCCTGTTTTGTATACAATGGTATCTACTACCAACAAACCCAAGACGTACCAATGGGTTCTCCTCTTTCCCCCTTACTTGCTGATTATTTGCAGAATATTGAAAAATTAATTGTTGCTCCCATCCCTCTTAAAACCCACCATTTAATTATGGTATGTTGATGACATCTTCATCATTTGGCCACACCAGAAACATTCTGGTAGAACTCATGTCCTCCGTAACTTCCAAATTCCTTCATTTAAAATTCTCATCTCAAGAACAGGTCGACAACAATATTAGTTTTCTGTATGTTAACATCAACCCAGACTTCTCACTTGGTCTCTCTGTTTACAGGAAACCTTCTGCCACCCATAATATCATCCCTTACCATTCTTACATATACAGTATACATATCCCTAAGCTGTTCTCTGGGATTCAGAGGTTAGCTCCACACAGAAAAAATAAGCTACCAGATAATTTTTAACTAGTTATTTACTTACTGGTGCCGTATCAAACTCCTCCATTTACAGCGATCTTGACTTACAACTCGGGCTTCATTCCATGGCGGACCGTTCTTTTCAAGTGTGGTAGGTCCACCATATCCCACACTTGAGTCATTTTTTTACATTTCTTTGTGTCTTTTTAATTAGGTAAGTACATCAGTGTTGGGGATTAGCCCACAGTTGACAGTTCCAGTTGGTCATTCAACCTAAGGATTCTGAAAAAAAACCCCAGTAAGTTGGTCTTTTTGCCAATGTCACACAGAACCACCTGGCACCTTACCATTCTTGCACCTTTGAAAAATACAAATTGGCTGCTATAAAGTTGTACATACACAGAGCTAACCTCATATACAACAGCCCTTCTGCTCTTCAAAAAGAATATCAGAACATCATCAACATTGGCAAATTGCATGGCTTTCCACCCCTCTTAGTACATAGACTAATTAAGAAATTTGAATCACAGAATAGATCTACTAGTTTACTACTTGAACCTTCCACCACTCATCAGTTTGTTCGCACTTTGCCCTTTAGCCTGTCCTTGACTCATAAAGTTTGCTCTATTTTCAAATCTTTTGGTTACAGGACTGATGTTAAACCACCTCCACATCTTCTTAACGTTATGCTTAAAAACAGAGTTCCCAATAAACCCCTGGAGTTACAAGGTGTCTACTCTATCCATGTCAACACTTCCACTGGCGTTACCCACTATATTGGTAGTACTTACCACAGCATCAACCGGCAATTGGTGGAACATATCGCTGATGTTAAGAAAGGCAACCCTTCCACCTCTCTTTCAGTTTTAACCATCAGCAATACGTCCGCAATTCCCAATTGGCAAAATGTTAAAGGCATCGCTCTGTTCAGAAAGCATTGAAATCTACCTTACCCCTAACACCTGCAATCCAGATGCACCTTTTGACATCCCTATTATTTGGAAAGCTATTTTGAAATCTGGCAACAACTGATGCTTATACCACGTGTTTCATTCCATTGCTGGTGAAGGTAGAAGTCACTACCAAAACGTCTTATCACTTATAATTTTTAATGTAACTTATGCGTGATATAAGGATATCAAGAATTCTAATGCATGAGACTGCTGTTTAGTGGTAATAAATAAGCATGTCTTTAAAAAGATTAAAAGTTATAATACATTTAACACAATTTTTATGAGCTATTTAAAGTCAGAACTAACTAAATAGGATGTGCCAGAATTGAAATATGGACAAGTATTGGTTTAGGAGCACAAATACTAAAACTTCCTTTTTTCAATCAGAAATGACAGTGAACAAAGTATTAGTACTTCATTACTAATAATTTTTTCATAGCAGAATGAAATCCACACGCAATAGTTATGGTAGCATCAGTTCTTGTTGAAGTCGCTTTGAAAAAGTTTCAAGCAAAGTGTAACATCTAAGTAAAGAAAGAGTTCCTCAGACATGAATTTGTTTTGTTAGTATCATTTAACATTAACTAATATTTGCATTGAAAACAAAATGTTTTTACCACTGTGCTAAAACTGTTGATATTTCAGTAGAAAGAATTCAAAACTAATTAGTTACATTTGATTCTATATTTGTTTAATTGTATTTCCCATAGAGAGTAGTCACTGAAACACAGTTTACATCCAGGATTTAAGTTACTAAAATATGTCAAAAGATCAGGATAATGTGGGTATGAAATTTTTAACTACGGTAAATGTTTAAATTTCGACTAATAAATGAATTCAAGGATATCTCTTCTACCATTAATTTCTTATGTTCTTATATTTTTATATTTCTTTTTTAATTGATGTGTACTGTAATAAACATTTATGTACTCCTTGCATGAAGTAAAGAGAATTCAGTGGTTTCATTGCCATTAGTATAAATACATTGATAATGGCTTTCAACAAGATTCAAGGGCACAAAAATGTAAAATCCTTGCCTTCTAAAAAAATCTACAACGATTCTTATTTCATAAACCAACAGCATTGCATGTTTTTGCATAAAGGCATAGCCATCTTGTAGAATCAGAAAAAGTTGCAGTGCCATTGCACTTACGACAGTACTATATATATCTATTGACATAACCAACCTTAAAAACACCATAATACCTTCCAGTTGGAACTGAAGAACAGGTTCTCTGCTTTAGAAGGCCTAACATCGGAAGAAGTGGACATCTCTGAAGTTAACAGAAAAGTAACCAAAGCTCTTATGGAAACAGCAACAAAATTAGCTGGGTCTAAGAACAAGTTGCATGTAAATAAATTATCAGGAAAAACGAAAATGTTGATGCAAAAAAGAAGAGAGATGAGAACAACTAAAGAAGATGTGACTTCCAAAGTGGAATATATAGAGCTATGCAAGACAGTACGAAAAAGTATCACTGAAGACGTAAGAAAATTCAACTGTGAACTAGTGAGGAAAGCAATTGAAAACAACCAAAGCCTAAAGGTAGCAAAGGGACATCTCAGTAAGGGAAGAAAACAGATTATGGCACTGAGAAAAGAAGATGGTTCTGTAACAAGAAATAGAGGCGAAATTTTGACAAGAGTGAAAGATTTCTACTCCAAATTATATGAAAGGGATGATACATGCACTCCAGACATCATGAAAGATACCAGTACCAGAGTTCCTCCAGTCCTTCCAGCAGAAGTTGCACATGCAATCAAGAACATGAAGCGGGGAAAAGCTCCAGGAGAAGATGGAATTACTGTAGACATCATACAAGAAGTAAGTGGAGAAATCGAAACAGTACTCGCCCAAATTTTCACTCGATGCCTTAATGAAGGAAGATTCCTGAGGATTGGAACACCGCTACAATGATCCTGCTACATAAGAAAGGTGACATTGAAGATCTCGGAAACTACAGACCTATCAGCCTCCTATCAGTAGTTTATAAAATCTTCACTAAAGTTCTTTCACACCGCTTGAAGGTAACACTGGACATGGCTCAACCGAGAGAACAAGCTGGATTCAGGAGTGGCTACTGCACAATAGATCATATCCATGTGCTGAGAGAACTAATTGAAAGAGCGAGGGAATATGAACTTTCATTGTGCATGGCTTTTATCGATTATGAAAAAGCCTTTGATTCGGTGAAACCATCAGCAGTTACAATGGCTCTGAAAACCTGCGGTATTGAAGATGCATACATTAATATTATTAATAACATCTATGAAAATGCAAGTGCAAAGATTCGGCTGTTTGAAAATACAACACACATAAAAATTGGAAAGGGAGTGAGACAAGGTGACACCATATCTCCGAAGCTCTTTAATGCCACATTGGAGGGTGTTTTTCAGTCACTGAGCTGGGAAAACAAGGGGATAAAGATTAATGGAGATTATCTAACCCACCTTCGTTTTGCTGATGACGTAGTCATTTTTGCAACTAGCCCATCAGAGCTGCAGAGTATGATCCAGGAACTTGCTGACAAGAGTAAAGAAGTGGGATTAAAAATGAACTTTCAGAAGACAAAAGTGATGTTCAATGCTTTTACAAGAAATGAAGATTTATCGATTGATGGAGAAAAGCTGGAGATAACAGACACGTACGTTTATCTTGGACAGCAGATATCAAGTGAGGGTCACATTGATGAAGAAATTAATCGGCGTACAAAACTTGCCTGGAGAGCTTTTGGAAGAAACAGCATAATTTTCAAGAGCAATATGCCATTATGTCTTAAAAGAAAAGTGTTTGATCAATGCATCCTTCCAGTGCTTACGTATGGTGCAGAGACGTGGACCTTAACTAAAAGAGACATACAAAGGCTGCAGACAACTCAAAGAAGCATGGAGAGGTGCATACTTGGTGTAACCAGGAGAGATAAGAAGAGGAACTCGTGGATCCGAAAAATGACAAGAGTGGAAGACATCATGATCAGAGTTAAATCCCTGAAATGGCAATGGGCTGGACATACTGCCAGAAGGACAGATCATCGATGGACAGCCGAAATTTTAGATTGGATTCCAAGGGACAGGAAAAGACCCAGAAGAAGACCACAGGGGCAGATGGGTGGATGAAATTCGAAAATATGCAGGGGTGACATGGAGGAGACTGGCACAAGACAGACCGTTGTGGAGGAAACTTGAGGAGACCTTCGTCCAGCAGTGGATTGATAATGGTTGACAATGATGATGATGATGATGATGATGATATATATATATTGCATATCTTTTTCTGATTCTACAAGATGGCTATGCCTTTATGCAAAAACATGAATTCTGTTGGTTTATGAAATAAGAATTGTGTATATATATACTCAAAAGTAAGAAGCAAATTCAACGGGAGCCAAGTACTGGAAAAAATAATGCTAATGAGCAGATAAGAACAAGCAAGAATGCAGAAAGTTTTCTCTCTCTATATATATATACATATAAGTAAAAAGCCTAGAGAGAACACAGAAATGTTTGCAACTCAGAATGCATGCAATGATTCTATTTCACGAGATTTGAATCACCTCTGGATGGATATCCTGAAGTTCAGGGCTTCAGGTTTTTTGTTTGATTATTTTTTCATTTGCAAATTTCGAATTTAAATACAACTTGAAGTTAAATCAACACACGCATTTCCTTTCAAATGTTAACATTTCTCGTGTGTTTTTTCACAGAAAGGTTTGTAGTATTAGTCTGCCTCCATAAAGCCATCTGTAAGTGTGCAAAAGCTTGACAAGATCACTTTTTATGCCAATAAAAAACAAAATTTTATACATGTCTTCGGAACACTCATTTGTAAAATTATAGTATTTCTTGTCTTAGGCATTTACCATTGAAAGCTTTCACATCTGCAATAGTGCAGTTGCTTATAAGGGTATACAGAAGTAAATGTACGATGTCATCGCTCTGTCCACATTATTTTTATAAACAACGAATAGCAACTGAAAAATTGTATATCCGACACCACTGGGATCGAACCCCAGATCTCTCGATAACTAGCCAAGTGTTTACGCTATGGTGCCAGCGCCATTCGTGGTTTATCAGCCAGCATCTGACTACACAAATCCATATTGATGGGCTCAGCAACTGATGCGTCGCCATCTAGTGGCATTCAACAAGTAGGCTGTTTAATTACAGCAGATAAATCCATTTATACAGAAGTCTTGGACATGTACTGTACTTTGAGACTAGTACTTCCCCTTACAAATAAGTATTTCAGAATGAACTGATTTTCCTAAAGCCATAGATCTGTGCTTCCGAAACTTTTCAGACCACGAGCCTTTAAAGAGCCTTTAAAAGCTGGAAACGTGAAGTAAGTTTTTTTTTAAATTGCCCTTCTGTTAGATACTTTCATTCTTAAACCCTTCCATTTTATTTCAAGTCGATTTCACAGAGCCTATAACATTTCTAGGAATTTAGATTTGTCATTGCCTTTGTTTCTTTTCAAGAATAATCCTCCATTTCGAATTTTTAAATATAAACAACATCTTCCATTCAGCTGCTCTTTTACTCGAATATGTTTATAATGGTGATATTCTCAGATCCTTCAATGATAATGGATTTTTACTGTAACTTTTTGCTCTTTTATTCTTTTAATGACCACAATCCTAAAATGCTTTGTCACTCAGAATACACCCGAAAATGTCTGCTGCTCTTTTCCAAATTTCATTCTCCCCCTCCCTTCTGCAATAACAAAAGAAGAGTTTGTGTTGGGTAACTATTTGAAATTTCTGATCTCTAGGCTTGACAAACACTGACCTTCGAATGTTTGCCTGGGGCAATCAGTGCATTCTTCTATTGAGGGCCTTAAGCAGATAGGAGGCAGTGGTAACATATCGAAAATCTTGTTTACTGTGCCCTTTTCTTGTTCTTCCTTGTAAAAAATATACTCTCAATCTTATTTATTTGGATTGAGCAAAATGAAAAGTTTTACAAAAAATTTTCCCCCATAAACTCCACTTTTGGGACATGCAAATAATCACAGACAAACAAAGCATGTGTCAACAAGCCAAGAGTTCTACTGAGCGATGTCAGAAGGCTGAATGATATAGCCCCAGGACAAACCAACTCCTGGTTCACTTCTTTGTTTAGTGACAAGGACCACTGAGGGAGACTTCTACTAATCCCTTGGGCACCGTGCAAGTTCAAACAACATGAGGTGTAGGAACTCATGCTATCCAGGCTACTCAGGCACTTGTGATTGTTTGCATGTAAGGGCATGTTGTGCGCTGTAGTCCTAAAAGGGTTAAGACAATGGCAGAGAGAACAAATCAGATAGTGAAATTAGTAGGCGAGTGAATTCTTCATTGAAAGCCATAGCTGATTTAGGAGGATTTCACAGGAATGATGGGTTTTCAAGAAAGTCCCAAATGTCTGTGCATGAAAGTAATTGTTCCTACTCAGATGTATTGTAGTGAAACCTGGGTACTGCAGAAGAGACATAGGAGTTATTTGTGTCCTGGAATTATGTGTTACTTACATGGCGTTTGTGGCAAGACATGCTCTGATCATGTGAGGAACGAACATGTGTTGCAGATATGTAATGGGAAACAAAATGTTGTTACTAAAGAGGCAACAAATATTCATAGGTGGTTTGGCTATGTTGAAAGAATGAGTGATGAGATGCTTAGTATGAGAATTTTTTCAGCCCAACTGGCAGGAAAGGTAAAGGAAAGTTAAGGAAATCAGGGGAGAACCAGATTCAAGAATGTCTGCACGAGAAAAAGATTATGATTAAGGAGTAGATTATGATTAAGGAGTACAAAAGGTCTTGTGTGGGACATGTGATGGATGTCAGTGAAGCTCGAGCTGTGTGCCGAGATCACTGCAAATGGAGTCGTTTGATATGGCAACAGTAAGTTAATTCCAGTTCTATTGGTTAAACATTTATCTGGCAGATTATCTTCCTTTGAGGAGCTAACCCCTGAATCTCAGAGAACAGCTTAGTGATTTCTATATATATTTGTTATCAATGCTGCATTGTGAGAGTTTAATGGCGTTTTGCCCGTGGCTGACATCTCCAGTGGTTTATGTACTTATAAAGAGAAAAACACCATTCTAATTTCTCATGTGATAGTGGAAATGCGTACAATTTTGTGGTTTTTCCTGTCGGAGGCTCACCAACTGTGCTACTTCCAAGGCCGAAAAGAAATCTATATTTTACCCTCCCTAGCTCCAGAGAAGAAAAGAAAAAAAGCTGTAAAGCATAATTTATTAATCCTCAATAAAGATTTTCTAATAGTAAATCATAAACCACTTGTGGGCAAAATGAAAGTCCAGATTGAAACCTTGCCATTCTCAAAACTACCTATTCACATGACAATCGTGCACTTTTTGAGACTTCATTTGCATGAAAGCTGGGCCCCCATGCTAATCATTTGGCACTCCAAATTCTTTATAGCTAAGTGTCTGCCATAAACGATTAACAAAACAGCCTGTTTTAATATCGTGAATGGCGGTTGAAATGTATTATGTTACAGAAAATGGTTATAAGCCACACCTAGTTAAATGTCTCATTCCAGTGCCTAACATTTGTAAAATCGAGTTCAACACCACTGCATTATAATCAATAAGTATAGTACTGTTGGTGTATCAAATGTCTCCATTTGCAGCGATCATGGCACACAACTTAAGCTTCACTGACATCCATCACACATCTCGCACAGGACCTTTTGCACTTCGTGTTTCTTATCTTTTCTCATGCTGACATTTTCTGATCTGGTCCTCCCATGATTTCCTTGGCCTTTCTTTACCTTTCTTTCCTGCCACTTGGGCTGAATAAATTCTCTTAGTAAGTATCTCATCACTTATTCTTTCAACATGGCTAAACTACCTAAAAATATTAGTCTCCACCTTACAACATTTTACCTCACATTACATATCTGCAACACATCTTCATTCCTCACATGATCAGAGCATGTCTTACTACACACCCCTCGTAAGTAACTCATCTCCCCAGCACACAAGTGACTCCTATGCCTTTTCTGCAGTACCCAGGTTTCACTGCCATACATCAGAGTAGGAAAAATTATACTTTCAAACACAGCCATTTGGAACCTTTTTGAGGATCCATCAGTCCTGTGAAATGTTTCTGAGGCAGCTGTGACTTTCAAATATGAGTTAACTCACCTACTAATTTTAACATCTACTCTGCTTTCTCTGTCAAATATGCTTTCTAAATGTACAAATTTATTCATATGGTCTACCACTGTACAATCTGCACTGATCTTGCATTCAGTACTAACATTTCTTCGCTCGGAAACCATAACTTTGATTTTCCCTATATTTATACTCGGAAACTTCATACATCCAGGACAACATACTCTGTAACTCACTTTTGCTGTATGCTAACAGCACTGTGTTATCAGCATACATCAATCTGCTGATATACCGAGATATAAACCAGTATTGTCTATTTTAGAATCGTGTATGCATGCATCTATAAATATGTTAATCAGCCTGAGTGGAATTACATAACCTTATCTTACTCCTGCACCAACAGAAAACCATTTCGATAAATCACCATTTACTCGTGCACATGCTGTACTAGCAGTATGCATAGCTTTCACACTTTTAAGCAGATACTGTAACTATTCAAAACCTTCTACAGAAGCATCCTGTTTACTCAGTCAATAAGCTGCTTCCTCTAAAGCTATAAAGGCAGCAACAACTTCCTTACCGACTGAGAGATACTTTTCAATCATCATAAGCTTGTGATGGAGCAAACAGGATACTGAAGATAATTTTCATTTTGGAAAACCTGAATAGTTTTTTTTTGTTTTTTTCTGGCAGTGTCAGTTTGTGAACATTATTATTCTGATTTTGATCATCAAATTTTCCAAACAGCTGATAAGGAAAATTATGCCCATAAAAACAGTACACTTCAATTCCAATGGTGAATCTAACCAACACTCTTGGAAGACCACTCAGGCTTCAATTTTATGCCACATTTTGTATTTCATTTAATGACTAACCTTTTGTTCAACAACTTTTTTGTAGAAAAATGTAATACGTAATAAAACAAAGATTTTATTTTCTGAAAAATCTGTACTAAAAATGTACTTGAACAATGATGTGGGATATTGATAATGATGAAAAATTATGAATATGCAGTCAGTCAGTGAAAGTATTTGAAATGAGGAGACAAAAGTCAAATTTGAAATATGTTAGATACAGAAAGAAGAAAAAATTGTCTTGTCAATAGTTTGATTTCCACAATATTTCCCTAAAGCTATACTGAATATGAATTCTGTGATCATCCATTGTTTGTATCCAATGACATATACAGAACAATCACATGGAAGAGATTCACTGGTAAGGGTCAACATGCCTTACTGACATGAGCATCATATGTGTGCATTAACCTTTTAACTGACAAAAGAGTGTAATTCATGTGCTTTAGCCCACAAGTGATGTTGGGATTAGATCTAAATCTATTACAGGCACATATCCAGGAGAAGGGACCTGGGGGTCTGGACCCCCCTGAAATGTTTAAATATGCATCTGACAGATAGTTTTTTGCAGTAGCACAAACATTTTTCTCTTGAATAATTGCAAAACCAATGCATTTAAATGTGAGCTTTTGCAAATTATTAAATTGAAGCAAAAGCTTTGGTTTGATGTAGAAGTCTGCACTGATTGGGCTGGGTTTGTGTATGAAGAAAATGAAGAATAATAAACCAGGGTGGAAGATGAAAAGTAGTTTAATGGGCCAGCATTTTAATTAGTATGTTATGCCAAAAATCATGCCTTAACAGTTATTTTTTAAAATATCCCTGAGGTTCTGTTTTTTTTTGTTTTTTTCAACATATACATTCAATGGACAAAACAGTAGACATACCTACCTAACAGCATGTTGGTCCTCCTGTAACATGAATAACAGCCTGTATATGCCAAGACATTGACTCCACGAGATGCTGGAGGAATTTCTAGGGGTAATACCTGTATATGCCAAGGCATCGACTCCACCAGATGCTGGAGGAATTTCTAGGGGTAATGCCTGTATATGCCAAGGTATAGACTCCACCAGATGCTGGAGGAATTTCTAGGGGTAATGCCTGTATATGCCAAGGTATAGACTCCACCACGTACTGGAGGAATTTCTACGGGTAATGCCTGTATATGCCAAGGTATCGACTCCACCAGATGCTATAGGAATTTCTAGGGGTAATGCCTGTATATGCCAAGGTATTGACTCAACCAGATGCTGGAGGAATTTCTAGTGGTAATGCTAGCCATGCCTGATGTAGCCATGCCTGATCCAGAACTCTGCCTGATATGTTGATCCAGGATCCATGGATCTGCTGTTATGCTCCACAGCATCCCTGAGAGCTCCCACAGAGTTTAAATTCGGGGACCTTGGGAGCCACTGGATGGTCTCAAACTCAGATGAGTGTTCCTCAAGCCATGCCTGGGTGGCTGCGACACAGTGGAGCAGCTCATTGCCTGCTGGAATAGAACATCGGCTAAAGGATGCACGAATGCCATGAAAGCATGCAGTGATCAGCCAGCACATGCTGTTGGTGTTGGTGTTCAGAAGTTAAGGACCACCTCAGAGACATTAAGGGACCTAATGTGTCACATGGGGACCCTCCCCAAACCATTACAGAACCACCACCGCCTTAAACAGAGCCGGCCTGGCATGGTGGGCCATAGCCTCCTACTGTTGACACCACACCTGCACCCTCCTGTCAGCTGAATACAGCTGGAAATGGTATTCATCTGACCACACCACAGTACCATTCTGCAGAGGTCCAGTTTTGATGTTCCTGGCACCAGCCGAGGCATAATGTCCGATGACTAGCAGTCAATAGTTGCACATGAGTAGGGCATCAGCTCCTGTAGCCCAGGGTATGCAGAGTGCACCATACCGTTCACTTGCTTGACTGACCACTGCCCTTGCTAAGCGGTCAGTCTGTACAACCCTGGATACTCTATATCGACCCAGGTCATCAATGCCATGTGGCTGGCCACTGCTTGCCCTCTGGGCACTGGAACCTCTGGCAATGATATACTCTTGATATGGTTGCCATTCTATAGTTCTTACTGGTTGGGCAATAGAATGACCCATCTGTCTTGCACCGACAGTGAGTCCATGATCAAAGTCATTCAGATCACCACATTTACCCATGTTCGTCGATCATGATACACTATTGGGAAGCCATACTGTCTGCCTATTTATCGCCAACATTTGGCTTGTATCTGTCCTACTTTGTGTTGGGGATGCACTTGTCAACTGCCCATCACCCCTATCTCTAATGTGAAAATCCACCAAATACATGGCATCAGTAAATAAACAAATACATTGCTTTTTCCATGTTTTAGCAACACACAGCAACCGAAAAATTGTTATTCGATCACCACCGGGGAATTGAATCTCGGATCTCTTGATATCCAGTCGAGCGCGTTAGCTTTACACCACTATGGCCAACAATCCACGGCACTATGTGTGTTTTTCAGTCAGCTTCTGACATCATCCGGGGTTCAATTCCCCGGCAGTAACCGAATAACAATTTTTCGGTTTCTGTGTGTTGCTAAAACATGGAAAGACCGATGTATTTGTTTATTTACTGATGCCACGTATTTGGAGGATTTTCACTTTGGATCTCGCCCTTTGGATTTAACTGCTATAATTAATATATAGCCAGTGCCGTTAATGCCCACCAGATGGAGACGTCTCAGTAGCTGAGCCCATCTTACGGATTTATGATGTCAGAAGCTGACTGAAAAGCACACATAGTGCCATGGATTGTTGGCCACCGTGGTGTAAGGCTAACGCGCTCGGCTGGATATCGAGAGATCCAGGATTCAATTCCCCGGCGGTGACTGAATAGCAATTTGTCAGTGGATGTGTGTTGCTAAAACGTGGAAAGAGCGATGTATTTGTTTATTTACCCCTATCTCTAATGTTTTGTCTACTGAGAGTATGTGTACATATGGGCAATTTTTCTGGACTCCCTCTTCCAACAGAATCCTGTATATGTGCCTGATCTGTTGGCACACTTTTAGCAAATAGCAGAATAAATTATGACACTGGTAACTATGCAGGGATCTATGCTATTCCTCTACATTACCACACTGAAAATGTAAAGCTTTATAAAGGAATGACCAAGAATCCATCAGCACTAGAATAAAAGAGCATAGTAGAGACAAAAGATGAAAGACTGCTATTACCCTTGTTAGGGAGGACATGTGCAATGCAGCCATCCCTGTTTAAAAGGATTCAACATGCTTGGCCAGATATACCTCCCAAAAAGAAGGTGCTGCCAGGGAGACTATAGAAATCTTGGTGAGAACAGGTGCTTGTGTGTGTTCAATGAAAACATATTGAAGAGCTGCAAACATATTATAAGACCTGCCATTGGTATGACGTTTCTTTAGATAAGTATTATGTTTTAGTGCAATATTTCATTGTTGTGTAAACTGCACTCCATGACACAAACTGAATGAAATGGCACATGCTTTGCATCACACAAATATGTTCAAAAAGGTGAATATAAGGTGAATATGTAACTGGTTTTCAGTTCTATTTGCTCTGCATTGTTTATTGTTTAATTAAGTTGATAGTCTTGAAAAAGCTAACTGGTTTACATGTGAAAGCTTGGTGTTGTGTATATATTTATCTACACCAATAGAAAATGGATTGAAACTACCAGTTTCTCATAGATTTCTGTAAATATCAAATTGACAAGAGGTGATGTCAAGTATATATTAATGGCATGGTAATGTTGACCACTTAATCAACAACCCCCAAAATTCTCTGTGAAATATACTGATGCATAACTTTTTCTGAATTTATTATTAAAGAATTAATGTAGCATTAATATTTAGTTTTAATGGGAAAGATGTTCAAATTCCATTTAATACTTATTTCTACATGTCATTGCTCTTACCAAACATTTTGAGTAAAATATTCTGGTTGGCAGTAGAGAGTTAGAAGTGTTTCTCAACAACTGCACCCAACAACTTAATTCTTCTTACACTTTTAAAAGGATTCAAGAAATACCAAATATTCTTATCAGAAAAATTAAAAGTGTTTATATACATGATACAACTTATGATAGAAGATCCAAGATGGTGGTCTTTAAAAATTTTGATTAATTATTAGACAGATGAGTTAGCAAGCACTAATAGCACTAATATTGCTAAAGCTATAATTTTTTTCAAAATCACCACCTTAGTAAGCATATTTATCTTGATGTAGTTGACCATTTTCCCTCATGAAAATTGTAAGAGATGGGGCTTGATTTTTTCATTTTTTCTGTTATAACTTTCTGTATTTTTTTGCACTACTTTATTACTTATTAACAGACAAACTGATAAACACATTATTATTTTCCTTAGTGGGTATCATAGAAAAGCCTAGAGATCAGCATATGGGATAAACACTGTTATGCTTAAATGATGTAGTAGTTTTGGGTTGAATTCAGAAAACACATGAAGAATTTTAATGCACCTGTCCTAGTTAATGAAAGTTTCGAATTTTATTTAGCCCTCAAGAGAAGCAGTTGTTTATGTCCTAAAAAAGAAAGAAAGAAAGAAACTACTGCAATTAGTCTTTCTAAATTCTGTAGATTTTCTTTCTGTTTTGTTATCTTTTAAAATGATTTATGATTATATTGGTTAAACTAGAAATAAATTCTTGTTTTGTCAAATCAATTTCCATCCTCTCTGTGCATGAGTATGCCATTCTGATTTTTTCAGGCCTTGAATTTGCTGTCTGGAGAGTTTTAAGATCAAAATAATTACATCACTTAGAATTCTAAAGGTAAATTCTCCTTGCCATGCAACAAACAAAGCCAACAAAATATTTTACATCAAGTTTTTGAGCTGCACAACCCAGCTGCTTTCTTGTAAGTGTCAGGAATAAATGTAAATTTCTTCTTTTTCTTTTTTTTTTTTTTTTTCGTCTTTTGTTTTCATGTAAAGATCATTGCCCATTATCAACTGTACAACTTTTTCCTTAAATGAATGTGTTTCAGTTGACCTTTCATTTGAAGTACCCAAACATGTAATTTTGTGATCATCCCATTATTTGTACTTATTTTAAACAAACAGTATTTCTAGTTATTAAATTCATGGCTTGATTTGGGGAAGTTTTTGATAATTCATCAATTTTTTGTGTTTTTATAGTAGATTTATTTTAATTGACAAATTTTTAAGACCATGTAATAGTTAATGATAAGAACTTGATAAATATGATAAACATCCTTTAGAAATTTTACCATTAAAAATTATAGTGTAGCATATAGAAATAACACACGCACACACACATGCATGAGCACGCACACACACACACTCACTCACTCTCTCACTCTCTCTCACACACACACACACACTGAATAGGCAAATTATTAAATTATTATATACACCTATCTTGTAACATGCTGCTCCACCCCTTTTGCCTCAAAACAGCAGCCAGACATCTTGGTAAGGACTCAATGAGATATTGAAAACACAGAGGTGGTATTGCCTCCCACGAAGCTAGGATCTCCTGTCGTAGAGCACCCTCCATTGATGGTTGGGTTTGACGAGCTCAAACAGACCTTTCCAAATTGTCCTGCAAATTCTCAATGAGGGTGAGGTCTGGTGATCAAGAGGGCCATTTGAGTGTGGTAAACTGACTTGAATGCTCCTGGAGCTAATTGGTTGCCACTTGAATGGGTGTAGATGGTTGGCCAGAATGTTCATTTACTTTACACTGGTGATGGAAGTCTCAAATCCTCCACCTGCCTGTATGATTCCAACTTGGCAAGTTGGATCTATGGCTTTGGGTAGTTTATGCCACACACACACCCTTGCATCAGCATGATAGAGTTAAAACTGTGATTCATCAGAACAGATGACATATTTCCAGTCCTCCACACTCCATTTGCAAATAGGCCTTTGCAAACTGCCGCCTAATCTTTTGGTACTTTTTAGTCAACAAGAGGTCATGATGTGGAAATCGACTGCCATAGCCTATTTTTCCCATGGTATGGCAGATAGTCTTTTTATGCATAAGCTTGCAGATGCATCCTCATTAAATTCTGACATTATCTGCTCTGTGGTTGTTGTGTGATTCTTTGTAATGATGTGGAACAGTCTGCACTCACCTCCAGAGTATATCACATAGTCTTGGTATATGCATGTGTGTTGGTCTGATGTGGATGGAAATCCCAACAGTTGTGTGTGTGTGTGCGAGCATGTGCGAGCATGTGCGTGCGTGATGAAGATAGTAATTGGCATATAAAACTTGGTTGGAGAGCTTTTGGAAGAAGCAACACAATTTTTAAGAGCCTTATGTCTTTTAAAAAAAATGTTTAATCAATGCATCATCCCAGTTCTTACTTATGGAGCAGAGACATGGACCTTAACTAAAAAAGACATACAACGGCTGCAGACAACAGAAAGCAGCATGGTGAGATGCATGCTTGGTGTAACTAGGAAAGATAAGAATAGGAACTCATGGATAAGGAAAATGACAGGAGTGGAAGGCATAATTAAAGTAAAATCCCTGAAATGGCTATGGGCTGGACATGTTGCCAGAAGAAAGAACCACCCATGGACAACTGAAATTTTGGACTGGGTACCAAGGGACAGGAAAAGACCCAGAAAAAGACCACATGGGAGATGGATGGATGGATGAATGAAACTCGAAAGCATGCCAGAGTAACATGGAGGAGACTGGCTCAAGACAGACAGTTATGGAAGAAACTTTGAGGAAACCTTAATTCAGCAGTGAATTGATAATGGTTGTCAATGATGATATACAGGGTGATCATTTATAATGGTGCAGAACAGGGCATTTGGTTGTTGTAAAGGGAGAAAGTGTGTGACATGCCAGTAGATGGCAGTACAATTCTCCCGAGATGGAAGCGCAGGCACGTGGTTAGTTGCATCCCAGACCAGCGAGAAGAGCACTGTGTTTGCAGAAGTTGCTGACAGATATTACAAGATGCCATTTTCGACGGCACAATGGGTATTTATTACGAAAGTGTATTTTCAACAGCAATCATATGCACACGTACAGAAGCAATTTCATCGAAAGTATCCTGACATACCTGTGCTCAACAAATCAACAATTATGTGAGTCATTAGCCGTTTTCGAGAGACTGGGAGTGTTGGTGACAAGAAGAAGGCAAAGAGGTCCCATGTGTTAACGGACACCAAACTTGAGGAGGTAAGAGCAGCATTACACATTCACCAACGAAGAGTTTGTGTAAACTGGCGGCACAACAACAGATGTCATATGGGAGTGCACACAAGGCTACAAAGAAATTATGTCTCCATGCGTACCGTGTCCACTGTGTACAAGAACTCAAAGAACCGGACATGCACCAATGAATTGTGTACTGTAGGTGACTAATGACATTGGTGAGATGTCACGGAATAGGCATGTTGGATAAAATGTTTTTCAGTGATGAGGCGTATTTTCACCTTAGTGGATACATCAAGTCAGAACAACAGATATTGGTTGACAGAAAACCCACATGTGTTGCACGAACTGCCATAACATGCTTGAAAGTCCGGGTGTGGTGTGCAATTTCATGATGACGAATAGTGGGGCCCATATTTTTTTACAACACCTCCTGTAAACAGGTACATATGTCATTTGGTGTCATTCTTTGTCGGTATCTCATTTTCCTAATAAACCCATGATATGTCCGTATTTCACTGATTTTCTACATATTGAACACTTTCTGAATGTCGAGTTGTGTGATAAAATGATCACCCTATATATATATATATATATATATAATGAAGTAAGATGCACCTCAACACTAAACTGGAACGTGGCAAGCTCATAAGACAAACAAAATGTATTGACATAACCAACCTTAAAAAACTCCATAATACTTTCAAGTTGGAACTGAAAAACAGATTCTCTGCTTTAGAAGGCCTAACATCAGAAGAAGTGGATATTTCTGAAGTTAACAGAAAAGTAACCAAAGCTCTTATGGAAACAGCAACAATATTAGCTGGGTCTAAGAACAAGTTGCATGTGAACAAATTATCAGGAAAAACCAAAATGTTGATGCAAAAAAGAAGAGAGATGAGGACAACTAAAGAAGATGTGACTTCCAAAGTGGAATATATAGAGCTATGCAAGACAGTACGAAAAAGTATCACTGAAGACGTAAGGAAATTCAACTGTGAGCTAGTGAGGAAAGCAATTGAAAACAACCAAAGCCTTAAGATAGCAAAGGGACATCTCAGTAAGGGAAGAAAACAGATTATGGCTCTGAGAAAAGAAGATGGTTCTATAACAAGAAATAGAGGCGAAATTTTGACAAGAGTGAAAGATTTCTACTCCAAATTATATGAAAGGGATGATACATGTACTCCAGACATCATGAAAGGTACCAGAGTTCTTTCAGTCCTCCCAGCAGAAGTTGCTCATGCAATCAAGAACATGAAGCGGGGGAAAGCTCCAGGAGAAGATGGAATTACTATAGACATCATACAAGAAGCAAGTGGAGAAATTGAAACAGTACTCGCCCAAATTTTCACTCGATGCCTTAATGAAGGGAAGATTCCTGAGGATTGGAACAATGCTACAATGATCCTGCTACATAAAAAAGGTGACATTGAGGATCTCAGGAACTACAGACCTATCAGCCTCCTATCAGTGGTTTATAAAATCTTCACTAAAGTTCTTTCACACCGCTTGAAGGTAACACTGGACATGGCTCAACCGAGAGAACAAGCTGGATTCAGGAGTGACTACAGCACAATAGATCATATCCATGTATTGAGAGAACTAATTGAAAGAGCGAGGGAATATGAACTTCCATTGTGCATGGCTTTTATCGATTATGAAAAAGCCTTTGATTCGGTGAAACCATCAGCAGTTACAATGGCTCTGAAATCCTGCGGTATTGAAGATGAAAACATTAATATTATTAATCACATCTATGAAAATGCAAAGATTCGGCTGTTTGAAAATACAACACACATAAAAATTGGAAAGGAAGTGAGACAAGGTGACACCATATCTCCGAAGCTCTTTAATGTCACATTGGAAAATGTCTTTCAATCACTGAACTGGGAAAACAAAGGGATAAAGATTAATGGAGATTATCTAACCCACCTTCATTTTGCTGATGACGTAGTCATTTTTGCAACTACCCCATCAGAGCTGCAGAGTATGATCCAGGAACTTGCTGACAAGAGTAAAGAAGTGGGATTAAAAATGAACTTTCAGAAGACAAAAGTGATGTTCAATGCTTTTACAAGAAATGAAGATTTATCGATTGATGGAGAAAAACTGGTGATAACAGATACATATGTTTATCTTGGACAGCAGATATCAAGTGAGGGTCACATTGATGAAGAAATTAATCGGCGTACAAAACTTGCCTGGAGAGCTTTTGGAAGAAACAGCATAATTTTCAAGAGCAATATGCCATTATGTCTTAAAAGAAAAGTGTTTGATCAATGCATCCTTCCAGTGCTTACGTATGGTGCAGAGACGTGGACCTTAACTAAAAGAGACATACAAAGGCTGCAGACAACTCAAAGTAGCATGGAGAGGTGCATGCTTGGTGTAACCAGGAGAGATAAGAAGAGGAACTCATGGATCCGAAAAATGACGAGAGTGGAAGACATCATGATCAGAGTTAAATCCCTGAAATGGCAATGGGCTGGACATACTGCCAGAAGGACAGACCATAGATGGACAGCCGAAATTTTAGATTGGATTCCAAGGGACAGGAAAAGACCCAGAAAAAGACCACATGGGAGATGGGTGGATGAAATTCGAAAATATGCGGGAGTGACATGGAGGAGACTGGCACAAGACAGACCGTTGTGGAGGAAACTTGGGGAGACCTTCGTCCAGCAGTGGATTGATAATGGTTGACAATGATGATGATGATGATGATAATGAAGTGGATACTAAGAAAATAAAGTAAAGTGGGTACTACAATTTTGTCTCACAGTTTAGAAACTAAGAATTCTTCAATGTATTGCAACATGTATTTTTGAACAAAAAATCCATTCAGCTTCTATCAACACCAATAGATTGTTCTTTTACTTTTTAAGTATTGCTGTACATTCAATCTCAGTTAGCGATATGTACAAGAAAGAAGTCTAAGAGCTGTATGATTTCTTTCAAAACAGTTAATTACCATAAACTTCCAAAATATGTATTTCATCAGTTTTGTTCTTCACTTCATACGAGCACAATGTTGGGGCTTATTGCTAGTGATCAGAGATATAGTCTTCTGGCTAATCATCTGAGTTATATCCTGTTGATTCAAGTCACAATGAGGCGCAGGAATTGTGAAACCAGCCCTAAATTCGAGACCATGACTTCTTACAGCAATAGATATCCAGGTGTCTTTAAATCTCAAGACAAGCAAAACTATGGGCTCTATCTATACATTCTTATGTAGTTATGGACTTTTTGTAATATTTATTGCATTTTGTCTAATGAGATGTCCTTAAACAGCATACAAAAGAGACTTATTCAAAGATCTTTAGGTATTATTGGTTTAGATCATTACAACATTTAAACTGCAGTGATAGAAACAACAAGTAATTTAGTACATAAGCAGAAGTTTTATGAATAAGAAGTACCAAACCAAAAGTTAAAGCTCTTTTTCTTCATGTGGGTTGTCCATCTACAGCATTATTTGTCTTACAGTTAAGAAAGCCACTGAAAAGTAATGCTTGCAGTTGAAGTTCAATAGCCCAAAAATGATAAATACATATAACATATCTTAATTCCACAGTCTTCATACACTATGTTTAGTTTATAAATATTTTTAAAAGCATAAATGCATAAGTAATTTTTGAAAAAAATATTTTTATTGATTAGGATATTCCAAATTTAGTATTACTTTAATATTCTGTCTTTGCAGTATTATTATGTTAGAAATTATTATTATATTACTAATGTAATTATTATATTTCCAATAGAATTATTATATTTCCAATATAATTATTATATTTCCAATATAATTATTATATTTCCAATATAATTATTATATTGCAAATAATTATCATATTACTAAATAATCTCATATTTAGTTGAAATCACTGTTTCAGATCTTTCTTTGCCACTCAGTTTTGTCTGCACCTTCTCATCCTTTGAATTCTCTTCCTTTGTGCCATCATCCAAACAGCCCACCACTTTATCATGGGTTTTTCTGTGCTCTGTTTGAAATTGACACCATGTACACAACTGTGCATCTAACATACTCTTCATTATAATTTCTTAAATTTGCATGTTTTTTATTGTAGAAAATTACTTTTTCGGGTAAATTTTCAAAGTTGATTCATCTTCATCAAGTTCTCATCACTGGATTTTATTGTCACTGAAGTGGTATGATTTCTTTGATTGGTATGTTGAATTCTTCTTCCCAGCAGAGTGGAAAAATATTGTGCAAAAGATAATCTTGCTTACAAGCTATTTGGATCACAGACAATGTACCTAGACATCTGAGAAAAGAGAGCTGAGAAGATCATATAAAAATGGTTTACATGCTTCCAAACATTCAGTGGATCAAGACACCTGATAATCAGCCAATGAATCAAGACACCTAGTGATAAGCTAATAGATACATACATCATACATATCACTAAGCGGTTCTGAGATTCAAAGGTTAGCTCCAAAAAGAAATACAAACTACCAGATCTTTTTACTTACTGTTGTTGTATCAAACTTCTCCATTTACAGCAATCTTCACATACAACTCGGGCTTCACTGATATCCATTACACGCCATACACAAGATCTTTTATACTTCATACTCATTATTTTTTTCTCATGCAGACACTCCTGAATCTGATCCACCCATGTCTTTCTTGGCCTTCCTCTGCCTTTCTTTCCTGCCACTTGGGCTAAAAAGATTTTCTTAGTAAGCATCTGATCACTCATTCTTTCAACATGGCCAAACCACCGAAGCATATTGGTCTCCACCTTGCTAACAACATTTTGCTTCACATCACACAACTGCAATACATCTTCATTCCTCACACAATCAGACCGTGTTTTGCCACAAACCACCCGTAAGTAACGCATTTCTCCAGCACACAAACCACTTCTATGTTTCTTCTGCAGTACCCAGGTTTCACTGCCATACATCAGTGTAGGGACAATTACACTTTCATACACAGCCATGCGGAACTCTCTAGAGAACCCAACATTCCTGTGGAAACCTCCCAGAGCATCAATGACTTTCAATGAAGAATTCACTCGCCTACTAATTTCACCATCCAATTTGTTCTCTCTGTCAAGCATGCTTCCTAAATACACAAACTCACTGATCTGGTCAATCACAGTGCCATTTAGACTTGCATTACATTCAGTGCTACCAGTTCCTCTCTCAAAAACCATAACTTTGGTTTTTCCCTTATTTATACTCAGTTTGAATTTCATGCAAACTTCGTACATCCGAGACAATATACTCTGCAAATCACTTTTGCTCTCTGCCAACAGGACAGTGTCATCAGCATACAGCAATCTGCAAACACTGATATCACCAAGACATAAACCACTATCATCTATTTTGACATCAAGCATGCACACATCCATAAATATATTAAACAGCCATGGTGACATTACGCAACCTTGTCTAACTCCTGCACCAATAGAAAACCATTTTGATAAGACAGCATTCACTCTTACACAAGCTCTACTACCAGCATACATGGCTTTTACACTATTAAGTAGATTCTCAGTAACACCATATTAATTCAATACCTTCCACAAAAGTGTCATATTTACTCGGTCGTAAGCTTTCTCTAAATTTATGAAGGCAGCAAAAATTTTCTTACCAACAGCCAGATACTTTTCAATCATCATGCGTAATGCAAAAATCTGGTTAGTGCAGCCTTTGCCAGGCATAAAACCACTCTGAACATCCCACACTTTCTCTGATGTAAGACCCCATACTTTTTCAATAAAAACCTAGCCAAACACTTTCCCTGGCACACTTAGTAGGCTAATACCACGATAGTTCTTGCATTCAGTCTGATCACCTTTTCCCTTATACAAGGGAACAATAATAGCATCCTTCCAATCCCGAGGGACCATTCGTAATTTCCAGCACAACTGGCAAATATCAGTTAACCAGTCAATTACAGAGTCGCCACCATGTTTCAACATCTCGGCAGTTATGCCATCAACTCCCGGAGCCTTACCATTCTAAAGAGATTTTAGAGCTTTACACACTTCTTCTCTAGAGATCCCTCCTGTGCTTCCATCCCTCACTGTGACATCATCTGCATCTGTCTCAGAATCATCTTTGCTTTTCTGATCTAATAACTCACAGAAGTATTCACCCCATCTTTTACTTAACTCATTGGGCTCCCATATCATTTCCCCAATCTCATTATTCACACAACTTTGGGCTCCCATATCATTTCCCCGATCTCATTCTTCACACAACTTACAACTTTGTTTCCCCTATTTTTCCTGACTCTCATGTACTTCCAGAAAGACTTCCTATCTTTCCAAAAAGCCAGTTCATGCCTTTCCACCTTCTCCTTCCTATCTTTTGCCTTTCTCTGGCGAACCAGCTTAGCAGCTTCACACTTCTTTGAACGATATTCATCCACAGAGACTCTACCTTGCAACATCCCCAAATAGGCTTCCTTCTTTCTCTTTACTGCCTCTTCAATCTCACTATTCCACCAAGCATCACCTCTATTGCTACCCACTATTGTGGTGCCACGGACCTCTTTAGCAGCAGTGACAACACAGTTCTTAAAACATTTGCACTTCTTTTCTACATCCCTCTCACCAGACTTCAGCTCCTTCAGTCGTTCTCTGAGTAAGTCAGAATAGCGCTGATGGTCTTTAAGAAGCCTATAAACCTTTATTTTTTCTATCCTGGATCTCTTCCTATTCCTTTTCCTCCAACCAACATTAAGTTTCACTCGTGACACTACCAAGTAATGATCAGAACCAACATCTGCACCTCTCATCACACGGGTGTCAACAACTAAGTTTTTCAGACGCTGATCGTAGACAACAAAATCTATCACATTCTTTTGAGTATATGTGTGGATATACTTGTGGTTGAAAAACGTATTAGATACACACAAACCATTCTCAAAGCAGAGTTCAATTAATCTTTCACCATTATCATTCACACAAGGATCATTAAACTTACCCAGAACATTGTCAGAAATTGCATTCTGCACACCTACTCTAGCATTGAAATCCCCTGCTATTATAACTTTTTCTTTAGCACCAAACTGGCTCAAAACAGCTTTTGGCTCATTCCAGAAGGTTCAGAGTCACAAGGAGCATACATTACAACAATTACGATTCTCTGAAGTTTCACTTTCAAACGAATCCAGAGAATTCTCTCACTTATGCAACTATAGTGAATCAAGTTGTTCATCATCTTTTCACTTAAAATCACACCAACAACATCCTGTCCTCTCACATTATCCAATTCTCCAGACCACACACTCACCGTGCCATTCACTTCTTCTACCCCAATTTCCTTCTTTTTAATTTCACTTACACACAGCACATCCAGTCTATACTTATTCATCTCCTCAATCATCTCATTCATCTTGCCATTTATACCTCTAGTATTCCATACACCAATCTTACATTCACTCAGCCGAGATCTCTTTCTTATATGCCGTTTAAAAAGTCCAGGTCGATTCCGTGGTGGACAGTCCTTCTCAAGTGTGGTAGGTCCACCATATCCCACACTTGAGTCCAGATATTGATTTATTTTTGTCTTTTTAATCAGGTAAGTACATCAGTGTGGGGGATTAGCCCACAGCTGAGGGTTCCAGTTGGTCATTCAACCTAAGGATTCTGGAACAAAACCTGGTGAGTTGGGGTCTTTTTGCCAATATCACACAGAACTAGCTGGCACCTCTCCAAGTTTCACAGAGGCCCTAGTTGCTGTTGTGTGTGTCATTGTTACCACGGAGCGCCCTGAGGAGGCAAACCCATCGCTCACTAGATCAAAATGTTATTTGCCATACAAAACACACTACACAAGGAACATAGGAACACCTTTCCCAAACAGTTAGAGCCACCAACAATGGTGATAATGCATTGAAACCTAAATGAGTTTTTGAAAACTTACAGCATAAAAAATTCCATCAAAGAAAGAATACATAGGGATGACTGAAATAACATTATCTATCCACCTGGGAGAACACAAATGCAGTATTAAATATCCACAAAAAAGCTATGGATCTATTATAAATTTTGTTAGATTATGGGATTTACTCAGGAATAAAAGTATATTACTTACAGTCAAATTTTCGGGTAGCACCCTACCTTTCCTCAGGACTACACTATAGTGTAGTCCTGAGGAAAGATAGGGGTGCTACCCGAAAATTTGACTGTAAGTAATTTCCTTTTATTCCTGAGTAAATACCATAATCTAGTGAAATTTATAATATATGTACCAAGTCCAGGAATGGCCATGACATCAATTTTTAACTATGGATCTAGTAAAAAAAAAACATTGATGATGGGTTTACACTTTTTTGGAATGAAGCAAAAGTCATTTCTAGATATGCAGGATGGAAAGGATCTCTACTCCATGAATCTATTGAAATTTCTACCAATAATAATCAAGCTTTGCAACAAGGATCTGTCTATCAGAATTAACAATACCTAGGAAAACTTGCAACATTTTGCCAAACTCTCATTTCCTTCAAAGAGGGTAAGTCTGAATATCATATTTTGTACAGCTATCTTTGTTTTCTGGCCAACCTACCTCTTAGTGCAGATAGTCTTATACTGCTGACATGAGACTCCCTGTTTTTCCAAGTCTAATTTCTTGTCAAGTTCTTCTTCCTCATCAAATCATCAATTACCCAAAGAGTTAAAAGCTGTTACCCATTCAAGCACTTTTCCCTGAAATACACAGTTCATGTTTTTAACAATTATACTTAAAACCATATAGGATTAGATTTCTCAGTATTTATCTTCATTTGAAATTCTTCATAAGTATTGTTCAGTTGACTACACTTCTACCTACTAATATTCTTAAATAATGGTATCATTGTAACAAACTTGCTATTCAAAATCCATTATAAATTTATTTCCTGTAAAATACTTATCCATATAAATTAAGAACAGAAGTGTGTGTGGGGGGGGGGGGTAGCTTGCATCTCTGAATTAAAGGGATGTTAAGCTCTCAAATCATTTACCAGTATTTCCATTGAGCCTGACTGTTGTGAGACTTCTGGTGTACTACAGGCTTTTGACTGCTTTCAACAATCTGTCACACATAAAGTTTTTGCACATAGAATAATTTGTGAACTTTTTCCTAAGAACTTTATCAAAAGCATTTTCAGAGTCAACAAATGCAATATACAGAACTTGGTTCACCTCATGAAACTTGTAGGAATAGAAATATATCATCCCAACATTCCCTGCCACTCCTAAAGCAACTCTGTCTTTCACTCAGCTGATTTTCCATAACCTTTCCGTTTTTTATCTAATATTCATTCAAAAACATTGTAAGGCATACTTATTGAAGTTATTATACAGTAATTATTACAGTCCTTTGTTACCTTTCTTGTAAATTGGCACTATGATTGGCCTTAGCTAGTCATCAAGAAACACAGTAGTTTCCCTTGCTAACTGAAAAATTCTGTTCAATCAAAGAACACCTGCTATTTCATTATGCATAACCAATTATGGATTAATTGAATCAAAACCCATTGCCATGCCATTTTTTCAGAGTTGAACAACATCTCTTACCTCATCAGCACTAATGGTTGTCCAATTCTCATGTTCATCACCATCACCCACTACCCGACCATGTGCCTCTGGATTTCCATTAAGTAAAGCTTTAAAATTTTCATTTCAGCTATTCAGTTGACCTCCTATGACATCAGAAACTTACCCTCTTTCTCAGCAAAGATAAATTTTTCCTTTTTTCAAATGTTTAACTAGTCTCCAAAATACCTTAGAGCCATTCTGAAAGATTCTTAATACATTGCATTCAAAATCTGCCACAAAGTCGCATTCTACTGACACAGTTTTTCCATCTGACTAATACCTACCACATTTAAGTTGAATTTTTCTAATTCTTAAGCTACTTCTCATTTATTCCCTTACATTAGCATATCCGAATTTCACCTCAAGCTTACATGGGGGTTACTTTGATGTCTTATTCTTGGTATACCATTGCTAAGGACTATGACTTCATTGAGAACCTATTTAAATAATACTGTATCATAGTAAATTAATTTGATATTAATTTACTGTTATAGTTATTTTGAAATAATCCCTTACTGAGCTCATAGACTTGTATAATGGTGCACTTTCTGTGAACTTGAATCATAATTATTCCCACTATTTATTATAAATGTTCTCCATTTTCCAGGTTTTTACCTAAGCACCATTGCAGTTCTAAAATGCTATTTCCACCACCCAGTGTATGTCATTTTAATCCATAGATTTCTTTTCCTGCTTGTTCTAGTTACACCCATGCTGCATCTTTCAGCACTTCTACGTGGAGTTAGTTCACATGTATAGATTAAGCGAGACATGTCTTGGCATGTCCTGAACTTTTTATCAGTTTCCCTGATTGGTCTTCCTTCCTTCTGGACCTTTATGGTCAATGTTGGCCATTGCATCTTGCATTATCCCCCCCCATTTAGATGGTTATCCTTAAGCAGTAGTGATTATAATAACAACTGAAATCTCATTATTACCTGAGCATATGTTTTTTTTTTTAGACACATGCACTAATATCAAGTGTTTCAGGTTATGGGTACCTACATGCAAAGATATGTAGAACTGTAAGTGTTCAAAAAGGGAGACTGAGGACTCTGGGAATTCATGGATAATGTGTTCTATGAGTTGACTTCCCAAGAAACGTATTCATTTTCTTTCATAGAAATGCTGTATTCAACTTCTACCATACAGGCAACTCCTCAGAAAATGTGGAAACTTTATTTTCTTGGAGTGAGAATTCAGCGTATGTCTCCGATTTCCATCAAGTTTGCCAACCACTAGGTATAACTGAAAATGAAACACTGTGCTGTCTTTGACAACATAGGTTATTTTCAAGAAGTACAATAGATAGATGACATACGTGATTTTTCATTTGGATGCTACATCTCCCAGGACAATGTATTTTCAAGCAACTGATGTGCAGGAGTTTGAACCCAATCTGATTGCACAATTAAAGAATCCAGTAACTGATCATAGTTACCATCAATTCTAATTTGGCAGTGTATAGAGTTTTCAAGTTGGTTACATAGTATAACAATTAAAAACAGCATTTATATGAGAAAAAATAAGTCTGTAAATTTAACACAGTGAGAGAAAAAAACACCTTCCCTAAAAGATTTTAAGCAGACAAAAAAAAAAGGGGGGGAGAAATATTTCCCATAATTTGTTTCTTTTATTTATTTTCCACATTTCTAAAAGTTGAATGCCAAATTGTGTTCTAAATTACAAAAGAATGTAACTTTTATTTAGTAAGAAAAGGTTAATAAAAAGAATGAAATTTCTCCTTCAAGAAAACTGTAATACCTAAAACCAGTGATATGTTTGTTTCCCTTTAATCTTGCATATGTATAATGATGCATTAGAAAATGTATTTATTTACGTTTTTTGTTGTGTGAGCTTCAAATTACTTATGAATTCCAATATATCTTATTCAAGTACATTGTTCACTTTTTTTACTTTCAGAACAAAATTAGTGAAATAGAGGATACTTCAGCAAATAATTCAGAGCCAGAAGAAACAATTCAAGGTTCTTCTACCATTGTTAGTCACTTTCCAAGAGCAGTGAATCTAATCAATGGGCATCGAAACCAGCTAAAAGCTCATTCTGAGGACTCAGAATTAAAATTACAACTCAATGGGACATCACCAAAGATACTCAATGGGAATGGAACCAGCTACATCAATGGTAGCTGTAACGATCACACTCTAGAAAATACTGAAATTCCAGTACAGGTAAATGCAACCAAAGAGTGCCATGACTGTGCAGGTGTGAAAGGGCTTGTAAGTGGATGCGTCTGCAAGAAGATTGACCGCTTTTCCAGTTATCACCAGTCTCTTCCAAGAAAAGTCATCAATGGTGGACTTCATGTCGTACCTATTGAAGATATCAATGGTGATGGTATAATTGAAAATGGACACTGTGTTGTCTTTGACAGCATAGGTTCTTTTCAAGAAGCACAACAAGAGATAGATGACATGATCTTCCATTTGGATGCCACGTGTCAGACTCGTCTCAGGGAATGTGAGGGAGGTGTGAATCAGGACAGGGACCTCTCAAAACTTACAAGTGACTGGGAAACTCTCATGCTTGAATCTCGACAGTTTGTCACCGCATCGAAACTTTTTGTCAAAAGCATCACAGAGTCCTCGGACAAAATGGAAGGAAATTTAAATTCGTGCGTTACACTTTTGGATCGCATATTTACAGTTAGTGAATTTGTGATAAAGCAAATGTCAACACCTTGCCAAATAACAACTCTTGCAGCCAAACTGAAAGAAATGGCGTCAGCGTATTCCCGTACCGTTCATGCTGCCCACAGTGCATCGTCGGGTGGCATCATGAATCCCAACATGGCGAGTCTGATGCATGAAGCAACGTCCCTTGCCACGTCCCTGACTATGCTCATGAGAACTCTAAGAACTTTTCATACACCCTGATGTTGATGTGTTTAAGTCAAATAAACTTTTAATCTCAACTTCCAAACAGTCAGCAGTTTCAGTGATCCTTGCACACACAAGATCCCAGCTGTGCTTTGCACTCTATCAGTATGCAAATGGTTCAATCATACAGAAGTACTACTTCTAAAAAAAGTGTGTCCTGGACTACTGATGCGTAGATAAATATCAAAAATTTGTAGTATTCTTTCAAATGTCAAATGAAACAACTGCTCGAAATATATCTAAGTCAAACATAAGTACTGTTCTTTGTGAATTATGGGCATTCTGTACAAGTTTTAGAATAAACAAGAGTAAAATGAATTTTAAGTTTAGATGGCACACATGTAAATGCATAATATTTAACTAAACAATGAAACATGTTTTCTTGCAATTAATTTTTCACCTTATGCTTTTAAGGACATATCTACTAAAATGTCCACAAAGATGGTTACAAAAAATTAAATTGGTTTTATTTTAATTCTATAACACAATGGAAAATACTGTTTTACTTCAAAAATACATTTTTAGTGCAGCTGTTTTAGCCTTTCAGAAGAAATATTGTTCAGGAATTCATCTGCAAGGTTTAATAAATTGTAAGCTGGGAGCTCCTATATCTCATTTCCCAGACAGATGAAGGTTCAAATATTGTGCAACTCTGAAAGAAACCTCCAATACATAAACGAGAATTTTTGTTTTACTTCCTGCTTGATAAAATTCGAAACTGCCAAAAAGAGGTATCTATCCCATATTTTCAACGAAAACCAAATATACCCAAATGTTTAAACAAAAACATGAAGTTTGTTATGCAAGGGGCATCCTGAAAGTAATGCCTCCACCTTAATAACTTGTGAAATTTTGAAGTGATTTTAATGAAACTGCACTGACATGTGTACTATGATATGTTACCAATGTGGGAACAAATTTCTTTCAGAATCGGAAATAAAGATCATGAATGACAGAGAAAAGCAGCAAGCCGTAATTGAATTCTTGGAAAAAGAGAAATGTGAGGCTACAGAAATCCAAAGAAGACTCCTGGTGGTGTATGGAGCTGCCACAATCGACATCAGTAATGTGCAAAGATGGATGAAGAGGTTTAGAGAGGGAGAAAGATCAGCGTCGAACAAACAATGGAGTGGAAGACTGGCAACTGCAGTGACAAATGCTGACAGGCAACGAGTGAGACCTCATCACAGCTGATCATTGTGTCACCATCCAGGAGTTGTGTGATGCAATTCATTGTGATCATAGTGCTACAGAAAATTTAATTAGGGATCTGTGCTACAGAAAATTTAATTAGGGATCTGTGCTACAGAAAATTTAATTAGGGATCTGTGCTACAGAAAATTTTTTTCAAAGTGGATCCCAAGAAACCTAACTCATGAACAATGTGAGCAAAGGGTGGACATGTGGCGTAACCTCTTGGACTGTTATGAGAGAGAGGGTGAGGTGTTTTTCTCTAATGTTGTGATGGGGGAAGAAACCTGGGTGTTCATAACCCAGAAACAAAATGTGCATCAATGGAATGGCACTGCACATCTTCCCCTCGACAGAAACAGGTGCAAAGAACTTGTTCCGTAGGGAAAGTGATGGTGACAATTTTCTGGGACAAACATGGTGTCATTTTAACCGATTTCCTTGAACGGGGTGCAACAATAAACAGTGCTTACTATGTGCAGACATTGAAGAAGCTAAAGGAAGCTATCAGAAGGAAAAGACATGACATTCCACTTCATAGTGTTGTTTTACACTGTGATAATGCACGTCCCCACACCTCAATGTAGACTTCCCAGTCTATTGCCAAAATGGGGTGGATGGTGAAACCCCAACCCCTCTACAGTCCTGATTTGGCTCCCTCAGACATTTTCCTGTTGCCCCTTTGAAAAACACCCTTCATGGGGAACGTTTTGATGATGTGACAGACATTAAACTGACTGTGAACTCATGGGTAAAATTACAGCCTCGGGAATTTTTCCAAAATGGATTTTACCAATGGGTTCAAAGATGGCAGACATGTATAGAAAGTGATACTTTGAATAGGCTAGAATTATCAACAATATGTCCAAGTATTTTGCCACCAAGTTTCACATTTTTGCTGCTGCAAATAAAAATCTTATGAAGGACATGACATTACTTTCAGGATGCCCTTTGTATGTAAGATACAACAATAAATCTAAATAAAGAAAGCATATTACACTTTTAAAATGAAGATTTGAAAGATGTTTTGAATTGTGTGTGGGTGCGTATTTGTTTATAACTGATGAATTTACCCAAGGAAACGAAAAACTGCCATTACCTCATATGCTAAAGTCTATTGTTTTTGTGCATGTTAACAAAAACAATTTCATACTAGAAACACAAATCATTATTTATCTCATTCTGTTTAGGACTCAGAAAATACAACATGATCATTATCTACTAGAACACATTCTACATTTCAGTCAGAGCACATTATGAATCTTTCATCTTAAATTCCACAAAACTTCCTTTCATCAAATAAAATAATGAAATAGCCTCACAAATTCGAGTTCCTTCTTTTTATAATTTATTACAGACCATTAATGTTACATTGTGCTCATTTCTGTATGTTACAAAGCGGAGGAATTGTCGATGAAAAAATCATCATGTTTTACAAATTAATTAATATGAATTAGTTCATGCATTTAACCATATTTTAAGCATAACATACTTATGTATTAATGAAGTCATGGGGGGAAAATCCTAGTGATGAGATATCTGAAATGTATAATTTAATAACATTACCAGAATGACTACTTATATCTTTTTGTCAAATATTCAGGTTGCACACCAACCTGTTGTTAGGACTGACTCAAGAAAATAAGTGCTGCCACTCAAGCGGTAATACCCAACCTTTCTGTTCGCTAATCATGGTACCTCTTCTTTCAATTTTGTAGACTTTCCTCTAACTTCCATTTGACAAAGTGCTGTTGATGTGAAAGAATTTCTAAAGAGTCCTAGTTAATCAAATGTCCAGTACTTTTATAGAAATTATTTTATATCAACAGCACTTTGTAAAATGGAAGTTGGAGGAAAGTCTACAGATTGAAAGAAGAAGAGGTACCACAGTTAACAAACAGAAAGGATTAGCATTACTGCTTGAGGGGTAGCACCTACTCTCTTGAGTCAGTATCAACGATGGGTTGGTGTGCAACCCGAAATTTCACAAAAAGTAAAAATAAAGTCATCCTAGTAATTCCCATGTTAATAAAATTATACTTTTGAGATATAACATACACATTATCATTATGTCCATCCGTACATCTCTTCATCTGTGAATACCATGTTTCTGCACCTGTTAGTCTGATTTGAAAAATTATTTTTGCACCATAGTGAAAATAATTGGCAGTGAGACACGTAACACACAAAACATTAGAATAATTCTTGATGACGACATATCACGCTTCAGTTACGCAAAAATTACAAGTGTTGGATGGCGTTTTGGTAGCGACTTCGACCTTCATCAGCCATGGAATGAAACACGTGGTATTAGCATGTGTTTCATTCCATGGTCCCAACACTTGCAATTTTACATAACTGAAGCGTGATATGTCGTCATCAAGAATTATTCTAATTATTTTTGCACTGGTAAGCTTGAAATGTGAGACGATGACCCTTGTCATTTGGTCTTTTTTCTGAAACATATCTTTGCCATAAAATTGTGTAAATGCAGTTTGAACTAAAAATACATTTTATTCCATATCATTGCTTCTGAATATCCAATTAAAAATATTATTTTTTTCCATTGATATGATTTGCAACAAGGCCATTGTGTTTGCAGTTTTTTTTTCTTTTCAAATGATGCAAAGATTTCCCACTAGGTGCCATAAACGCAAACTGTGTTTTCTTCAATATCTCTGCTTCTAAATTTCTTATTTGAAAAATTATTCTAGTGCCGGATAGAATTAATGGTAACAAACATTTTTCATATAATTTATAATTTTTTGTAATGAATAGTTTTGTCACCAGAAGGCAGAAGGGTATATTTCTGCTTCTGATGTATTTGCACTCCTAAAAACACAAAAAAAAAAAAAAAATTGGACAAATAACACTTACCATGAAAAACCTTTTGTGCATATTTTTTGCTCATATAATGCAGTTTTTTCACTGGAGGCATAGATGTACATTCTATTTTTTGCACTATTGCTACTTCTAACAGTTTGATTTGAAAAGTATTTTCTTTGTTATGAGCATGCCTGGTGAGGAAACATTTTGCTTATAATATCTTATTTTTCTTAATGCACAGTTTTGTAACATGAGGGCACAAACACATATTTCTGTATGCAGCATATTTGCCATGATATCTGCATATCTGAAAACCTAACTGGAAAAAAATTCTTGGGCAGATACTGCTAACTACAAAAACATTTTGCACACATTTCCTGCCTAAAATAATAAACTATTTATCTGCTAGGGAGAACAAACACATACAATATAACCTTTATTCACACTATCTCTGCTTCTAGAAGTCATATTTGAAACATTATTTTTCTTCTGCGTAACTTTTGCTACAAAAAATGTTGGCCAAAAGCACTTGATTTTATATAGGCCAATATTCTTATTTAGCTTTTTTGCCAAGAATTTTTTCATAACTTTTGCTACAAAAAATATTGGTTTAAAATCACTTGATTGAAAGTTACATCTCACCAAAGAGTCACTTGATTCAAATGCCCATTTTACTGAATGGTTGCTTCACCTAAAAGTTTGTTTCATCGAAAGATCATTTCATTGAAGAATCAGTTCATGAAATATTCTCTATTTTATTAACAGATCAGTTCAGTTGTAAGGATTTCAAAAACTGACCACCAAAATGTTTGGGGCCCTATAAAACTTGCACTTTTTGTTTTCTCCTTGTCCACTTCCCCATAGGTTAGTTGTCTGACTTCAAGCTCTACACCTGAGCCTTTGTAGCAAATTGTAATCTGCTGTACTCGTATACATAAGGATTATGGAAGTCAAGATGGTAATGTTACACATTTACTCAGACACAAAAGCCAAATTATTAGGACTGGACGATTTTAGCATAGATGTGCATAACCAATAAAGGTAATAATATACACTATATTGACAAAAGTCACCGGACACCTAGAAGAGAAACACAACATAGCATTTATTGATATACATTAGTACAATGTCAGTCCACCTTTGGCCGTAATGCATGCACTTACTCTTCAAGACATGCTTTCAACAAGGTTTTGGAACACAGCGATAGGTATGCGCTTCCATTCAGTACATAATGCTGCCGCTAACTGTTGCTTTGTAGTAGGCCTTGGTTCCAAACTTCTTATGCGGTGCTGTAATTCATCCCATAGGTGCTCTATGGGATAAAGATCAGGGCTCTCTGATGGCCAGTCCACTCACGATACAGAATTATCATCAAACCATGTCGTAACAGTCCTTGCTTTATGGCTTGGTGCGTTATCCTGCTGGTACCAACAAGGCTCGGTTCCATAGTATTGCCGCAGAGTTGGTAGGGCATAATTGTCCAGGATATCGAGGTAGACGTACTGGTTAACAGGTTTGTCCATGATAACCAATGGGCCAGGACCATACCATGAAAAACATCCCCACACGAGTACACTGCCAGCTTCAAACTGATCATAGGAACAGTATACTGTGGTAAATAGCATTCCCCCAAGCCGTCACCATACCCACACATGGCCATCAGACTGACGGATCATGTATCTGGATTCATCAGTCCATAGGACCCATTTCCATTGATCTACGCTCCACGATAAATGTTCTTTACACCATGCTAAATGACGAGTAGCATTCCGAGTGAAGATGAAAGGCTTGTGAGCAACTGCAATGACCACAGTAACCCATGGAATGAAGATGATATATGTACATACCGAGGTTCCCACATTTTTACGCACCTGTACACTGAGGTCTTGTGCAGTACTCCGTTGATTAGCTGTACCGACTCTCCTGAGGCTTCAACATCCTCTATCACTGATTTTCTTTGGTCTGCCTGTGTGTTTTGCTGCTTCAGGCACGCAGTGTGTCCTCCACTTATTCAGCACATCCAAAACAGTTGACTTGGGTATGATTAAATGCCTCTCCGTTTCTCTTATGGACAACCCACTAATATAACACCCAACAATCTTTCCTTTCTCAAAGTCAGTTCTCTCCCGCCGCAACATTTTCACTCAACCTCACATTGCGATATGATTGTGGTCAGCTTCGGGCTTGTTTTTATACCATTTACAACTGTACCACACATCTTAACAACGCTGCGGACAGTCCCTTAGCCAGATAAGCAAGTTGGGAGGGGTGGCTGATGATTGAGATCAGGCGAAGGATATAAAGTGGTCGGGAAAAAGATGTAAACAAGGTCGGGCACTATACTGTTGTGTGAGTCGCTAGGACGGGCAAAAGGAAGCACACGTCGGGCTCAGCCCAGCCTGGGCTGCCCCTGGCTACCGTCCTGGCTGCGGATCTGTTCATTTGCTTTTGAAGGGGTGTCTGGTGACTTTTGTCAATATAGTGTATAATTAACTTGATTTGTTATGCACAAGAAATATATATTTATCAGCTGTGCATAACAAATCAAGTTAATAATGTTGCATTTTTTACTTAGGCCCAAAATATTATTTATAAAGCCCCAGGCCTGGACCTTTTTTTTTTTTTTGAAATTTAAATTTTAATCTGTCAAATTTGTATTCATAAGGTGTACATAACAAATAAAGTCAACAGTGTTAATGTTGCACCTTTACTCAGTCATAAAACATTAATTATAAGGTCCCAGACTAGCACCATTTAAAAGTTTTGTAATTAGCCCTGCTCATATCCATAGAGCGTGCATGACAAGTCAAGTTAGGGCATATTTCTGTTTGAAGGAGTGTTTTGATTAAAAAAAATCCCTTGGAAAAATTATTTCTGTGTAGGATGCTCTTTATTACAAAGAATATTTTTCACTCATTTTCTTCTTTGAGCAGCACAGCTTTACCACTTGGGGACATAAAGTTATATCACATTTTCCTCCATATCTCTTCTTCTAATTGTTCAACTTGAAAAATCTCTTTGGCCTCGGATATCTTTCACTGCAAGAAACATTTTGTGTACAATTTGTGGTTTTTCGTAACAGACATTTCAGCTGCTAGTGAATAGAAGTAGTTTTTCTATTTGCAGATGTTTTACCTATAGAAATTGGGTTGATTATTTGTAACTGGTTCCATTCACTGTGAAGAATACTGCTGGGATTGCCTATTTCAAAGTACATGCAGTTATGATATTCTATAAAAACAACCATTCACTTACCCGAAAGATCCCGGTAATTTTTTATCTTGTAACACTTCCAACACGTCAATTATATTGTTGTTGGCTTTCTGAGGTTGAACTGACTCTTTGCCTATGATTTTTCTTCTTCCGGGGATGAAACGTCGTACTATCTTTTTTTTTTTATTATTATTTACTGAACAACACACGCAGGTTTCTTTCTGCCATATGAAACGTAACTATAGCTCGTCGTCACGATAAAAACCTCACACATACACTCTTTTTCCCCATGGGGCATAAATGCACTCTCTTTTTTGCTGAATTTTTCTCTTTCAAAAAGTTTGCTTTATTTTTTATTTATTTTTTTTTGTTGTTGTTGGAAAGAATTCAGACTTGCTCAGTACATTTGAGAATTTAATGTCATCTATCTTGTTTATTATGGTATTACCAAATAAGGAAGATGCCTCAAACTTAAGGCCAATGCCACTGACATATACCTGAAACATGGAGTAGAAGTGGGAAACTATTTTTATTAACTTCAACTCTGGAACAGTGATATGCATGAAACATGAAGCAGGATTGGAAAATTATTTTCATTAATTTAAATTCTGTAACACTGGAATTGTGTTCACCCAGAAGTGAAGAATTAGTAAGGCATGATTACAGTCTAAGATAATTCATCTAAATATTTTAAGTAGGATTTTGTAGAGGTCAATTTTTAACTTATAAAATCTTCAGGCTGAAACATGGTTTGTTATTTATGTTATTGTTGAAGTATGTGTTGCTAATCATGGAGTAAAAACCAACTTCCATGGGTATTTATTATGGCTACTCTTTTCTGTTTTATTTAAAGTTCTTTTTTTTTATTTGAAGAAATATTGCAGGGCAATATTATTACAGTTTTTTAGGATATTTTCCCTATGACTATGGCCCTTGCATAATAAATGTTTTTTTATTATGTTCAACAATATGTGTAAGTTTGCAGTAGTGGGTTATATTTTATTTTTAATAGAATAATAAAACAACATGGAAACATATACACAGTAGTACCAAAACTCATGGAATACATACCTAGTACTGTTTAGGACCTTCTCTAGCCTGGCAAAGTGCAGCAACTTGACATTCCAGAAGTGGCCAGAAGACTTCCGGAGAGATGTTGAGCCATGCCGTCTGAACAGCCATCCACAGTTCCCTGGTATCTTGGGTGTGAATGGACCTTTCCACCACGTCCCATAAGTGCTCTGTTGGGTTCATGTCGGGCAAACGTGGTAGCCACACCATCCATCGGAACTGTCCAGAATGCTTCTCGAACCAATTTTGGACAACTTGGGCCCGATGACATGGTGCATTGTCCACCTGGAAAATCCTGTCGTTGTTGGGGTACATGAAGTTCTGCAAATGGTCACTCAGCAGAGCAACAAAGCAAGTACCAGTTAATGACATGTTTACGAGGGCCCAAACCGTGCCACACAAAGACACCCCACACATGTATGGAACCACCATCAGCTTGCACAGTGCCTTGTTGACAGCTTGGGTCTATGGCTTCATGGGGTCTGCACCACACCCAATCCCTACCATCAGTTTGTAACAACTGGTAATGTGACTCATTGGACCATGCCACACGTTGCCAGTCTTCCAGGGTCCAATTACCATGTTCACAAGCCCAGGTGAGGTGCTGTGTCTGATATCATGGTGTTAACAAAGGCACTCAGGTGGGCCTTCTGCTTCCATACCCCATGCATGCTAAATTATGCTGCACTGACCTCATGGATGTCTCTGGTACCTCCTGCATTGAATGTGGATGTTATTTGAGCCAGTGTCACTTGTCTGTTAGCATGGACAATCCTGGTCCGACGCTGCTGATCATGTTAATTCATTACCTGTGGTCAGCCACTGCGCTATCCACGGCAAGTGGTAATGCCTTCCAATTAGGTATTCTCGGTTCAAGCTTCAGAAATTGAATGTTCCATCTGTCTGGCTCCCACTACCACGCCTTGTTCAAACTCCGATAATTGATGTCGGCTAGCCATAATCCTACTGGCGGTTGTTCAACCTGACTCATGAGATTACACCTCGCAAGTGGCCGCCCCAGTGGCGCAGTGGTCTAAGGCGCTGGCCTCTGATCATTCGTCCGGGTTCGAATCCCGGTGAGGCATGGATGTTGTGTTTGTCTTACGGCACTGGCTCTCTCCCTTCCCTGGAACCAGTGACCCTAAATTAGGGACGGGCGACTGCTTATAGCCCATTGAGTTGCTCACGGTGGTCGTTAAACCTCCAATAAAAAAAAACAAAAAAAAAAACACCTCGCAAGTGATCAAAATTGTGGCATGTGTCGAAGGCTTTATACGATGGCAGTGCCAGTTAAAAATTTGCATACTGCTGTCCCATGACTTTTGGCACTTCACTGTACCAAGGAAATATAATGTTACAAATATTTTATTTTTTGAGTCAACCAAGGTTTTGCTGGGCTCTGGCTCAGCTTCATCAGGATGAATGTCACTTAAATATTCAAATCACATATGACATCATCAATGGTGTTTACAGTTGCATGCTTTAGTTAGTTGCTTCCATGCTCTTGACAGAAATGGTGTGGATGCCATGTCATTAACAAGTTGCAAAGAATTCTGATATACATACATGGAAAGCTTCCAAAATATCAAGTTTGGAGGTTGAACACAGCTATTTGATTAGTTTTGCTTCTTCAAAGATAAATTTATGGACATTTTCAAAAATGAAAATTGGTCATAAATTTATGACGAAGCAACTAATCGACAAGACATATTGCTTAACTGACTGAAATGAATTCCAAGGGTCAGCAAAAAAAAAAACAAAAAAAAAAAAAAAAACAAGAGTACCATGTGAGAGATGAGTGGATGAATTTGAAAGCATATTAGTGACACATAGGAGACTGGCCCAAGACAGAAAGTTGCTGAAGAATCAGTGACTGCCATCATCAGTTCAACACCTCTCAGAAAACTTGAAAGTTAAATTGTTCAGGAATGAATATGAAACTCATGTCTCCCAATTTATGTCCAAGCATACTGGCCATTATATTACACCAAATAATTCATTTCCAGGATTATATGCAGCTAAAATGTATTAGTGAAAGTATTTGTCTAACAATTATCCATAAAAGCTTGGAAATGCATTGAACTCAGCAGATGTAAATTCAGTTCAAACTTATAGATGATTCTGTGGTGACATCTTTTCATAAGTGATGATTGCTAACAGCATTTATATCCCAACAAAAAGAGTTTGATACATCACAGCATTTCTTTCATTTTATTTTATATTTTTGTTTACATATCAAGCAAGTGAAAGAAAGTTTCATCAAATTAGAGTCACTACCTTATTTTCTATTGAATGACTCCTTCATGCGACAGATAATTGAGATGATGTTTTGCATCAAAGAATTTCATGAAATGTTCTTTTTTTCATAAATAAAGGGTAGTAAAAACTGCGAGAATCAATCAAGAACTTGTTAATGTTTTCTTTGTTGTTATTTTTTTCTTTTTAGGGGGAAGTTAATGTCCCTAATGAGCACATAAGCTTATGAGGAGTTGCCTATCTTTAATTTAGGGTCACTAGTTCCAGGGAAGGGGCAGAGTCAGCACCATAGAGTGATTTCAGAAAAGGTAGCATTCCAGCTGGGTGTGTCAAAATATTCAGGAATACAAAAGACTCCTTCAAAGATATTTTCACTGTGTGAAAACAGTGGGAGGGTGGAGACAAGAGGATAGCTAATGAGAAATGTGGAGAAAGGCAAAGGATCCAAACCATAGCCGTTTAGAGCGGCCCCGGGTGGCGCAGTGGTCTAAGGCGCTGGCCTATGATCATTCGTCCGTAAGGGGTCCGGGTTCGAATCCCGGTAAGGCATGGATGTTGTGTTTGTCTTACAGCACTGGCTCTCTCCCTTCCCTGGAACCAGTGACCCTAAATTAGGGACGGGCGGCTGCTTATAGCTCATTGAGTTGCTCACGGTGGTCGTTAAACCTCCAATCAAAAAAAAAAAAAAAAAAAAAAATAGCCGTTTAGATGTTTTGCAAGGCCTGGTGATTGGAGCCAGAGTTTTCCATGGTGTAACACAAAGCAGCAGCTGATTTTCATGTTGGCAAATCTGTTCATAATCAACTTCACTTAATTTTAAAGCAATTGCTAGAATTGACGATTTCTAGACTTCCTGTTGTGGTTTATGAACATTTATGACCAAGTTTGAAAAACTAGTCTCTACTTTTTCTCTGCAGTCTGGTAATGAATGGCCTTAATGTTTATATAAAAGAATAACAAGAGTTACACAGAATCATGCCTAGAAAGTATTCTGTTTATTCTGAAATAGCAATTTTTATTTATTTTTATTTTTTATAGGGACAGATCTGTATTTCCTTTTTCAAAAGAAGAACTGCAGCAAGAAACCTTAAAAAAAAAGTCCTGTGTATTAATGAAGTCATGGCAAAATCCTAAAGATGAGATATCTTAAGAACATACTTTAGCAATATGGGGATTATTTAACTTATACTTTTTTGTAAATTCGATTAACTGGGACTCTTTAAAAATTCTCTCACATTAAAAGCACTTTGTAAAATGAAAACTAGCGGAAAGTCTACAAATCAAAAAAAGAGGTTCCACAATTAATAAATAGAAAGGCTGGGTATTACCGCTTGAGTGGCAGCACCTACTCTCTTGAGTCAATCCTGACAACGGGTTGGTGTGCAACCCAAAAATTTGACAAAAAAGTAAAAATTAAGTCATTCTAGTAATCTCTGTATTGCTAAATTATATTAAAAAAATTGGAGTGAAAATAAGGAGGTCATCAAACAGACAGTATAGTAGTAGTTTGTGGATCATATCTCAGAGAATTTATATTATCAAAATCGAAACTGTAAACACGAAGTGAGCTTTCTGTGTCAAGTGTCTCTTGATAAAAGCAACAGAATAGTGCAAGATATAGTTTCTATTTTCCCAAATTGTACTAAACATTTTTCATTTATTAAACAAAAAAAAGTGTATTTTCTGAGGAAAAAGGCACTGCAGATTTTTTTAATTTTACTTTTACAATATTTTGTTGAAAAAAGATAGACAAAAAAAAAAAAAAAAACAAGTAGCAGAGGAAAAAATAAGTGTGATCCATTATAGAACATTTAAAATTCCCAAATATCAGTCCTATGAAAATATGTTCACTGCCTGGAAGAACATGAAAATTGCCACATATCAGTCATCCTACTGACGAGTTTTTTTATCCATAACTCATATATTCTACGGTTAATAACATTTCCTTTGTGAGTAATAGAATTTACATATGCAGATATAAAGATCTTAAAAAGCAGGTCAACTTGAATCTCACTGTAGTGTGGGGCTGACTATTTCTCTCTACAAAAGTTGCTCTTGAATCAGAGAACAAAATTTTAGTTACTTCAGTTTTTCTCAGATGAAAATGAATTAAAGTATGTTCAACAAAGGAGAAAATGCTGATTCTTATCATTTAAATTACATACATTTCTGACCTCTAGCTGACAATCCTTGAAGAATACTTAGAGCCCAGAAACTTCAGTAATAAGAAAAACTCATCATTTTAAAGAATCTTGTTTATTTCTTTGTGAGATACACTAATTCAGAGAAAGAAAAACTTGGCTAATTGTTTTATGCAACTACATTCTTGTACATATGGTGAAGTTCAGGATTTTTAACAGAGCTTTTGAAACTATGATTGCAATAGATCTTAAATTGAAAGTTAAATTTCTTAGCTTTACTCAGGGATACTTTTTAAGTTTCCTTTAGTTGAAGGAATCACTTATTTCTCCTCTGAGTATTTTATTTTCTTTCACATATTTCTGGACTGTAAGTGACTATCAAGGCTTGTTGTCAATGCTTCATTTTACTCTACATTTGTTGTTGACACAGAATGCAATTTAAATATTGTTGCCAGATCCCAGATTTAGTTTATGGCATCTTTTAAATAAAATGTACTGAATATTCTTCTTGGATCTTATTTGTACTCATTAAACCAAACATTTAAAATTTCGCTTATGGTGGGTTCATCATAACCATCAAAATCTTGTTGCATCAGGATAAAGGTTCAATCAGTGAGCCCACCAAAACCATAAGCTCAATATTCAATGTTTGGCTTTGGTGGCTTCATCAAAGTTATAAAAAACTATTAATAATGGCTCAATCAATAACTCACAAAAACTGTAAGCCTGATCTTCAGTATCTGATTAGATTACAACAAATAAGATTCAAGAACATTTGAAACATTTTATTTAAAAGGTGCCATAACATGAATCTGGAATCTGGCAACAATCTTTAAATTACATGTTATGTCAACAACAAATATGGTGGAAGTGATCACAAGTATATGAGGAAGTAATCACCTATAGAGGCCAAAACTGTCAGAAAATGAAATACCCAGAGGAGAGGTAAGTAAATTCTTCAATTAAAGATTACTTTAAAATAGAGTGAAGCTCTGTAAGAAACTGAACATGATAATTTTGTTATTTCATGCTTTCACCAAGGCATCTGATGGAGGTGGGCCACAGTTGCATATAGTTAAGTGACTGTAGCAACAGATGTATATTGTTTTCTTAGGAATACTGAAAGAGGAACATAAGCAGAAGTTTTTAAGCTTTATTATAGAAAGTGAATCATTTCTCATGTAACTTTACAACTATTAGGTGATTATAACATTTACTGTACTTGTGAGAAATCAGTTTGAGATATTGTGGAAATATGCCTGAAAGTTGTGGGAAACATTTACTGTCCCCTTAAGAGAGTCAAGAATGGTTAATTTTATGATGCAAAAAGCCTTTGTTTGGCAAACTTTACAACATGTGTAAATCAAAGTGTTGTATTTCTTTAACAAAAAAGCAAACACACTAAAAATGAGAAAAAAAATCTTTTGATCAGGTAATGAAAAATAAGCAATGTATAAGTGGTACTGCATATCTTTATAAAACAATAGGACAGATTAAATTCAAAATCTGGATATCTTTTTAAACTTCAACTTTTGTAACTAGGAATTCAGTTCTTATTTCTATTCCTGCTTGCCATTCCCTAATACACAAAAGTCCAGCAAGACTACAACACAAATTTTTGTCATGTCCCTATTTCACCTAATCTACTGCTAATTCTTTTGCTATGAAGTCTCTTGGCCACTTCTTTTTTTTTTTAAACACATGTGCTGCATGAGCTTTAGCATCTGAACACATGCAAGCCCAACTTGGAAAACAAGTTATCACTTATTTCAGAATTGATAGCTAGATGACAGTTCCAAGTCTTAAACTACTTCAGAGGAGATGGGTATCAGCTAACACAAAACATTAATATAATGGCCTGAGCCTTTTTACCGCATTTTCATATGTGACCTTCATATTCATCAGATTTACCGAACAAGTTAATAATACTGCACTTTTATTCAGACACAAATTATTATAAGGCCCTTGGCCTTTTTACCATGCAGTGCTCATATTCATCAGGTTTACCTAACAAGTCAACTTAACACTGACTGTTGCACTTTTATTTAGGCATAAAATATTAATTATAAGGCCCTAGGCCCGAGCCCTTTTAGCAAATTTTAATTTGCTGTGCTCATATTCATATGATTTACATAAGCCAAGTTAATAATGCAGTCACTTTTACTTGGGCACAAAACATTAACTATAATGATTTAGGCACAGGCCCTTTTTTACCATGTCTTAATATGCCGTGTGTTCAGATTCGGTTTCTCTAACAAATCAATGTTGCATTTGTACTCAGGCATAAATTATTAAGTATAGGGCCTTAGGCCTGGGTGTTTTTACCAAATTTTAATCTGCTAGGCTCATGTTCATCAGGTTTACATAAGTCAAGTAAATAATGTTGCACTTTTACTCAGGTACAAAACAAAAGTTCTTGTTTAGCATGGCTGTTTTAAGAATTTGTAATCTGCTTCACTCACATTCATAAGGTTTACATAAAAAGTTGAGTGAATAATGTATTTTTACTGATGCATAAAACATCAATTATAAGGCCTGGGCATTTTTAGCAAGTTTTAATCTGCTATGCTCATATTCATCTTAGGTTTCACAAGAAGTCAAATTAACAATGCAGCTTTACTGAAGCACAAATAAGGCACTGACCTGGGGCTTTTTAGCAAATGTTAATGTGCCTTGCTCATATTTAAAAGGTGTACATAACATGTCACTTTAATAATGCTGCACTTTTACTCAGGCACTTAACTTTGATTAAAAGGACCTAGCACTGGGTCCTTTTAGGTGTTTTACCCACAATGTTTCATGTTTATAAGGTGTACATGACAAGTCAACTTAATAATGATGTACTTTTACTCAGGCACAAAATATTAATTATATGGCCCTAGGTCAGTGCTTTTTAGCAATTTTTTATCCGGTGTTTCATGTTCATATGGTTTACATAGTTGGTACTCTTGGTGATTGATGACAGAGACACACTCTCACAGTGAGTATGGATAAGAGCATGCTGTTGTTCATTGTGAACGTTGTAGAATTGCCACAAACATCTTTTACAAATGTCAGAATGACAATAAAATTATCCCTGCCTGTTTTAAGGAACTGACAGGTTTGTGCATTCACCTGACTAGTTTTGTGTATTCAGCTGAGCACATATGATTGTTTCCTTCAAGAGGAGCATCCTGATAATGTAAAGATTAGCATCAGATAGTTTTCAAGTGTTAAAGTGGCTGAATTGCATTGAAGGTATCTGGTCTGCATATTGCTGACCAGTTCTTTTAGGTGTTGCGACAAAGAGCTCTAATATTCTACTGATTTTCCATGTGAGCATGGTCCTCCTGATAAAAGGGGGTGGTTAGTTGCCACAAAATTCAGAGTTGAGGTGTAAGGAAGAGACTTTGGGAGCAGGAGATTAAGTGTAGGAAAGAGTTGTTCATGTGTACGTCATGAAGAAATACAACTTTTCCCTCAACTGCAAATAGGCGTCTTGGAGTTGGATCATAAGTGACTCAAGAAGTCAGTACATGTTAATCAGGCTGCGAAGGGTCTAGTGGTTAGAATGACCACCACCTGACCAGATGGGTGTGGGACTGATCCCACGTAGGTTGAGTTGCTCTGAATATTGTACCCCCTGTTACAAATATCATCTGTTCTTTTTCTCTCCCTGAAAGTTCTTGCTCTGATGTCATAGTCTGGCACTCCCAACTAAGTTCATTTGCACTTTCAATCTGACACTCCTATTTCTTTGATCTGTGTACCCTCTGTGATATCAGAACCATTAGGTTCAATCTAATGTAACTTTGTTTCTCATATGCAACACAGAAGTCCCGTGGGACATAGTTAGTTGTGTCTAAATCTTCCCTGTGTAGCAATTTCTCATAGGTGTAAATCCTATGAGAAATTGCTGGGTGCACTTACAACTCCTGTTAAATGAGGAGAGCAGCTTTAAGCTAGAGGTTTAATTTACATTATGTGGACAACAGTGATTGGAGACTAATAATAGAAAAACAATATTGTATTTATATCAGTAATAGGTAGATCCTCCATTTGCAGATATTACAACAGCCACCTGTTGAGGTAAACTGTCCATGGGGAACGGGATGTTTCTCCATTTCGACAGCTCTGTCATTGAAGAAGGTCGTATTGGTCTAGACCTCCTCCGTCATTCGAGTTCATTCCATAGGTGTTCATTGAGATTGAGCTCTGTGCTCTGAGCAGGCCAGTCCATTCATGAGACTCAATTTTCCTCATACTACTATATTGTAGCTCTGAAAACATGACAAGGGACGTTGTCGTCTTGAAAGAAACAATCGTCGTGTCCATAGAACTGCCACAATGTTAGGAGCATTGAGTTATCCAAGATATATCTATACAGTGCAGAGTTCATGTTGTCATGAATAACAATGAGTGGACCCACACTGTACCAGCTGAAACAGCCTCATACTATAACTCCACCGCCTCCGTGCTTAAACTGCGCACACTTAGGAAGCAGACACTGCACACTCCGGAAATAGACATTCTCCAGTAACCGCCAAACCCATACACGTCCATCCAATTGAAATAATGTGAAGTGGGATTTGTTGCACAATAACACGTGCCACAATGTCAATTTTTTGTGCTGTTGACACCATCATAGCCATGTGGCTTTATTGGTCTTTGTGGTGAGAGGTTTATGGGTGACAGCTTGGCCATGAGACATAAGTGCATGGGCATCTATTCAAAGTGTCTTACCATAACATCTGGAACTCGTGTGCTATGGTTTGCATTGGCTGGGACCTGGTTTTCTGGATCTCCCTGTGTAGCACCCTTCTGTCCCTGGGTTGCAGTTTCGTGGGTCTTCCAGGGGAAGGTGAATTCATGCAATATCCCATTATCTTCCACTTGTTGATGACAAAGGCTGCGGTCGATTTAGCAACCTGTCTGACATCAGCAATCCTTCTTATGCTCATATCTCCCATTGAGCAGCCTATTGTAACACCTTTTTCAAACTCTGAGAGCTCTCTCCTGCTAGCCATTTTTATCAGCAATTGATCTGAGTGTACTCCCATTGCCATTTTTATACCTTGTTGACCACGTGTCTGCTGCAGAAGCACATTATTGCACCTGTGTGGGGGTGTCCAGCCACTTTTGTCCACGGCAATATTCAATGCAGTAGTTTAAGAGTTAACTAGATAAAGAGGCTGAATGTAGCACTACATGATAGGATGATCGCCCTGAGTATTACTGTGATAATTGTTGTTGCAAAATAAATTGTCTTGACATTTCCTTGAATTCGTCAGTTGACTGTTAGTGAGATGCTTTTTAACCTGCCCTGGTTATCAGATACAATCAGTGGCGTAGCCAGAAATTTCTTGGGGGGGGGGGGGGAGTGGGTTTGGTTCATTGGTGAAAGCCTCGTATACACATATATATCAATTTAAATTAGTGCTCAGTCTCCCCTCAAGGGAGGGGTTCAAACCCTGAACCCCTTGCCCCCTCTGGCTACAATACAATAAAGGTGGGGCAGTGGAGTTCTGACAACTTCATAAACCAGCAAGATAGATCCGGTAAGTTAACAAGGTGAGTAAGCCCCCCCCCCCTCCAATTCATTCCTTGTTCTTACACCCATAGTACTACTGTGTATCTTTGAGCCACGTGCCATTGCTGCTTATACACGTATAAGCAGATGGTAATGGTGTTTGCAGTAGTGCACTAAAAGGGGGGTGACCCTGGGCTCTCCCCATAAAGCATGGCTTGGTCCTTTATTATTTGTTATTGGCTGCTCATTTTAAAATATATTTGTATATATTTTACAAATAATTGGAAATGCACTTCATATGACAGAGATATTTTTATCGCTTCCCAATATTTTGGGTGTTTTCTCCTGAGTATTTTAATTTGCATTTTCAATATTTTGGGCTACCTCCCTCCCTCTTCCCCATTAAGAAACACATGTTCCACTGGGTGTTTGTATTATGTTTCTCTGATAACATCTATAATGTTGGTACTAAATTGCAGGGGAATTCCCTAAAGGACTGCATGGTGTGTCTTCACATAATGTATTGTTCTGTTTGAAGACATTGCTGTAAAGTGCAGTAGTGCACGAAAAATTCATCAAGTGCAGTATCATCAATAGTTCCAACATATGGCTCACTGCATTTCAATACTTTGAAGACTCTTGATGGGTTGTAAACTCGCTGATGTCAAAATTTCATTGTTTGCTTTCTTTCTGTTTCTGTGTAACCTTGTGCAGAACTCAAAGAGAATAGAGACAGGTAAGAATATGCAATCTGGCCAGACATATTGCATTCCCGCTAGGCTACATTATCCAATCTCCATAATAAATTTGGCTGCTGTCAAAACACGGTGGAGTTGTCAGTCATTAGCAGGTGCAGTGATAAAGTGTCTATTAAAAGTTAAATAAATATAAGAATCTGTTGCAAGGATGATATTTTCCCAAATGGTAGTGAAACACAACTTGTGGGAGTTGAGGGAACACCAACCACCAGTCATCTGGTAAATCAGCTGACAGTTACAGTGAAAACTCACAATCACATGAAGGCCCACTTTAGTTATTTGGTGGCCCAACGCAAAGATTGATTCGGCAACCCCTAGTAGTATTTTTGACTGAAAAATGTGCATCATTAATTTTAAATCTGATTTGAAGAATATATTTTTCTACAATAGAAAAAATATAAACTGAAATAAAAAAAATGTGTATAAGTTACTGAATACATGAAATTATCTGCTGTAGCCCATAGTCAAAAGTGTGAGAACTGTAATCCTGTTAAATTAGCAAATCTGAAGAAGTCATGTTTTTTGCTCATTCCAAAATAACTTTTATCTGTCATTTTTTTTTATTATTGATACATATTCTTACTTCGTCATTGCCATTTTTTGTTGTAAAGGCAGCGGAGAAGATACCAACAACACTGCAGTGGTCTAAGTGCTGGCTTCTGACTATTTGTCCAAGATGAGTCCAGGTACAACACCTGGGTGAGGCATGGATAGTATATTTGTTTTATGGCACTGGCTCTCTTCTTTCCCTGGAGCCAGTGACCTTAAAAAATTAGGGATGGGTGACTGGTTATAAGCTCATTGAGTTATGGTGGTTGTTAAACCCCCAAACAAATAAACAAAAAAAGATACCAAACTGTACTGCAAAACAAAAAGAAGGGAGAATTTTTTTACATATAGTTTCACATAATGACATAAAAAAAAATAGTTTAAGAAGAAAAGCGAAAAAGATGTGCTTAGACTGTACAGAAGAATTCACTAAAAAGTGAATTCATTTATATGTTTTTTTTTCAAAGGTAATACTAATAAATTGTTTGGTGATAAAAAAAAATCAACATTTGATTAAAATGCTATAAACTTATGCATACTGTTGAACATATTAAAGACATTAAGGGTTCTTTAACCAACATGCTTCAGTTGATTGTTTGCAGGCTAAATAGGGATGCTAGAAGTTCAAAGCTGGGTGGGGGAGGGGGAGGGGAGTATCCTATGGGATGGGGCAGAGCACAGTATCTTGAAGGGCTTAGCAGAAAAGTTTCCAAAAAGTTTTGTTTCATACAGATTTAGCCTGACAATGATGATGCTATCCCTAGTACAAAAGTAATAATAATAATTAAAAACCTTTTCAGGTACACACTGTATTCAGTATTTATTCTATGTGTGTGTGTACTATTAGGTACCATGGATAGGAACCTTCATGGCATTTAACAAGTTGCTATTACTTTGTGACTATTGTTTACCATCTTTTTTCTTTTTCAATTGCTGTTTATGAATCTTAGTTTGTATCATAAGGAATATCAGTTTTTTTTTTTTTACTATAATACTGAAAATATATTTCTGCTCCTGTCTAGACATTTGATCACAGGCCTCTCTCAATTTCATAGAATGGTACACGGCTAAATTGAACTCAAAATTTTGGCAAAGTTTTCACCAATCATGAAATATAGAAAAGTTGATGATGGGAGTTTGAATTCTAGGGGTCCTCACTGATTTTATAATTACAGTAAAAAAATCAGCATGCAGCCACTTATTTTGTTTATACTTTACATGAATCAGAGTTCTAAGCTTACTTGGTTATACATGCCTACGAGGCTTATTTTAAAAAAATCAGTGTAATGTACATCACCCAAATTTTTACATGTATTCACTACTGAAGAGTAGAGACAGACTGTTGCAAAATATCTGTTTATCAAATACACCTTACAGACATAGGCGCCCATACAGGAAGGCAAGGGCCATCTGATTAAGCCAGTGTACTTCTGGGGAGAACTACAAATATTGTTCTAATAATAGTCATACTTATTATTGATTCCTCTGTTGTATTTCTCTATGTGTGCTTGTGAATAATGTTAGGAAGATGAACAGGACAGAATAGAAATTTATAGTTACATGGCAGATACAGCAGAGTGGTAATTTGTAGTACGAAGCAGCCATTTTCTGATGTATGTTGGAGGACAGTGTACATATGTCATCATCATCATTGTCAACCATTATCAATCCACTGCTGGATGTTCGGCTGTGCATCGATGGTCTGTCCTTCTGGCAGTATGTCCAGCCCATTGCCATTTCAGGGATTTAACTCTGATCATGATGTCTTCCACTCGTGTCATTTTTCGGATCCACGAGTTCTTCTTATCTCTCGTGGTTGCACCTCTTCATGCTTCTTTGAGTTGTCTGCAGCCTTTGTATGTCTCTTTTAGTTAAGGTCCACGTCTCTGCACCATACGTAAGCACTGGAAGGATGCATTGATCAAACACTTTTCTTTTAAGACATAATGACATATTGCTCTTGAAAATTATGCGGTTTCTTCCAAAAGCTCTCCAGGCAAGTTTTGTACGCCGATTAATTTCTTCACCAATGTGACCCTCACTTGATATCTGCTGTCCAAGATAAATGTACGTGTCTGTTAGCTCCAGCTTTTCTCCATCAATCCATAAATCTTCATTTCTTGTAAAAGCATTGTACATAACTTTTTGTCTTCTGAAAGTTCATTTTTAATCCCACTTCTTTACTCTTGTCAGCAAGTTCCGGGATCATACTCTGCAGCTCTGATGGGGTAGTTGCAAAAATGACTACATCATCAGCAAAACGAAGGTGGCTTAGATAATCGCCATTAATCTTTATCCTTTTGTTTTCCCAGTTCAGTGATTGAAAGACATTTTCCAATGTGGCATTACAGAGCTTCGGAGATATGGTGTCACCTTGTCTCACTCCCTTTCCAATTTTTATGTGTGTTGTATTTTCAAACAGCCGAATCTTTGCACTTGCATTTTCATAGATGTTATTAATAATATTAATGTATGCATCTTCAATACCGCAGGATTTCAGAGCCATTGTAACAGCTGATGGTTTCACCGAATCAAAGGCTTTTTCATAATCGATAAAAGCCATGCACAATGGAAGTTCATATTCCCTCGCTCTTTCAATTAGTTCTCTCAATACGTGGATATGATCTATTGTGCTGTAGCCACTCCTGAATCCAGCTTGTTCTCTCGGTTGAGCCATGTCCAGTGTTACCTTCAAGTGGTGTGAAAGAACTTTATTGAAGAATTTATAAACCACTGATAGGAGGCTGATAAGTCTGTAGTTCTTGAGATCCTCAATGTCACCTTTTTTATGTAGCAGGATCATTGTAGCTTTGTTCAAATCCTCAGGAATCTTCCCTTCATTAAGGCATTGAGTGAAAATTTGGGCGAGTACTGTTTCAATTTCTCCACTTGCTTCTTGTATGATGTCTACAGTACTTCCATCTTCTCCTGTAACTTTTCCCCACTTCATGTTCTTGATTGCATGAGCAACTTCTGCAGGGAGGACTGGAGGAACTCTGGTACTGGTACCTTTCACGATGTCGGGAGTACATGTATCATCCCTTTCATATAATTTGGAGTAGAAATCTTTCGCCTCTATTTCTTGTTACAGAACCATCTTTTTTCTCAGTGCCATAATCTGTTTTCTTCCCTTACTGAGATGTCCCTTTGCTATCTTTAGGCTTTGGTTGTTTTCAATTGCTTTCCTCACTAGTTCACAGTTGAAAATCATTACGTCTTCAGTGATACATTTTCGTACTGTCTTGCATAGCTCTATATATTCCACTTTGGAAGTCACATCTTCTTTAGTTGTCCTCATCTCTCTTCTTTTTTGCATCAACATTTTGGTTTTTCCTGATAATTTGTTCACATGCAACTTGTTCTTAGACCCAGCTAATTTTGTTACTGTTTCCATAAGAGCTTTGGTTACTTTTCTGTTAACTTCAGAAATATCCACTTCTTCTGATGTTAGGCCTTCTAAAGCAGAGAATCTGTTCTTCAGTTCCAACTTGAAGATATTATGGTGTTTTTTAAGGTTGGTTATGTCAATACATTTTGTTTGTCTTATGAGCTTGCCACGTTCGAGTTTAGTGTTGAGTTGCATCGTACATCTCACCAATCTATGGTCACTACCTGTGTTGAACTTGTTTAGCACACTGCAGTCTTCTATGACGAATTTTTTGTTAAACATAATAAAATCATTTTCACTTGTCGTCCCATTTGGATGTCTCCATGTCCATTTCCTGTGTGGCTTTTTCTTGAAAAAGGAGTTAAAGATGAAAAACCTTTCTGCCTCTGCAAACTCAACGAGAGTATTTCCACGCTAGTTTCTGTTACCATGACCGAATTTACCTACTGAAGTTTCATTCTGTTGCCTTTGCCCTATTTTTGCATTGAAATCTCCCATAATTATCTTCAAGTGCTGCTTACCTTTATTATTTAGATGACGAATTTCCTCGTAAAATTCTTCAATTTCTTCTTCAGGATGACTTGTGGTGGGTACATAAGTTTGAATAATCTGAGCCTTGTATCTTCTCGAGAGTTGGATAACGAGTCTTGCAGCTCTGTCAGAGGAACTTTCAACTTCTACAACTTTATCCTTCAGTTTCTTGTTTATTATAAATCCAACACCACTAGTTCTGCCATTATCTGTCCTACGATAGTAGAAGAGATGTCCACTTTTCAGTTCAACGAGATCTTTTCCTTTTCTCCTTATCTCACTTAGCCCGACGATGTCTCACTTGATCCTTTGTAGTTCCTCTTCCAATTCAAGAAGCCTTGAATCAGGAGACAGGGAGCGTCCATTATACGTAGCCAAGGTCAGCGTCAGATGGCAGCCTAGTCCGGTCCTCCGGGGATTCTTAGCACTCTCTGCCTTCATGTTGCACTGGCCGCTGCCTTGGCCAGGTACATTCCAGCTGCCGGAGACTGAGGGCCAAGATTTAAGTTGTGGAGTCATTTTGGAGGGGTTTGGCGATAACTCACCACACTGGATAAGCGGGTTGGTGAGTGTGGGATAGCATTTCCTCTAATCCCGATGGTATAGTTATACCGCTATTGGCGGTCGTACATATGTATAGTATCAAAAATATATACACAGTCGAGTCACATTATTGTGACCACATCCTACTTTTGAAGTCAACAGCACGTAGCAATGAAAAAAGGCCACATGCCGTGAGCTGGGTTGGAGGATATATACACAGTGTAAGTTGTGCTGTAGGCAATCTGAAAATATATCACTCGTTGCTGTCATGGATAAAAGGAGCTATTTATCAGATTTGCAAAAAGGGAAGATTATCTGCTTTCAGGCCAAGGGAAGCAGTATGAACGTCGGCTGCGAAAGTGCATGAGGGCCGATCGATACGCTACAGTGGAGTAACTCACTGGCCAAATGAACCAGGGAGCAACCGGAAGTGTGTCTAAAATGACAGTTCAGCAAACCCTGCTGCATATGGGGCTCCAATGCAGATGGATGGTCACTGCACCTATGCTAATGAAGGTGCATCAGCAGAAAAATGCTTACATTTGCATGGCAGTATCGGAATTGAACCTCCGCTGATTGGCAAAGGATTACCTTATCTGATGAGTCGCGTTTTCTGCTTCATCGAACAGATGGACGTTGGCATATAAGGTGAAAAACCATCAGAGAACAAACACTCTTCAACCACTGCTGGAAGAAAACAAGCTGATGGGGGCAGCGTTAGGGTCTGGGGGATGTTTTCGTGGCATTCTCTGGGTCCACTCATACCTGTGGAAGGCACTGTGGACCGAATTCATTATGAATCCATCCTTGCAGTCCACGTACACACCCATACATGCTGACTGTCTTCCCTGGGGCTAATGGGATCTTCCAGCACGACAATGTGACATGTCACACAGCTAGAAATGTCAGAGTGGTTGGAAGAGCACAGTGAAGACTTCAAAGTACTTCCCTGTCCCCCTAATTCCCCAGATCTGTGGGGCCACCTCGATCATGTTGTTCGGTCTATGGATCCTCCACCACATACCCTCCAGCAGCTGTCAGATGCACTGCAGTCAGCATGGCTCCACATACCTGTGAACACCTTCCAACACCTTATTGAATCACTCCCAGCCAGACTAGCTGCTGTTCGCGCTGCACATGGCGGTTACTCTGATATTAGCTGGTGGCCAAAATAATGTGACTCGACAGTGTATATATATCATCATCATTGTCAACCATTACCAATCCACTGCTAGATGAACTTCCACAATGGTCTATCTTGGTCAAGATAGACCATTCTTCCACAATGGTCTATCTTGCGCCAGTCTCCTCCATGTCACTACTTCATGCTTTCGAATTTCATCCACTCATGTGGTCTTCCAGGTCTTCTCCTTCTCTTGGAATCCAGCCTAGCATTTTGGTTGTCCATTGGTGGTTTGTTCTTCTGGCAACATGTCCAGCCCATTGCCATTTCAGGCATTTTACTCTGATCACGATGTCTTCCACTCGTCATTTTCTTTATCCACAAGTTCCTCTTCTTATCTCTCCTGGCAACATCAAGCATGCATCTCTTCAGGCTTCTTTCAGTAGTTTGCAGTCTTTGTATGTCTTTTTTTAGTTAAGGTTTGTGTCTCTGCTTTATACGTAAGCACTGGAAGGATAAATTGATTAAACATTTTTCTTTAAAGATGTAATGGCATATTGCTCTTAAAAATTGTGCTGTTTCTTCCAAAAGCTCTCCAACCAAGTTTTACATACTGATTAATTTCTTCATCAATGCAACCCTCGCTTGGTATCAGCTGTCCAAGGTAAATGTAGGTATTGGTTATCTCCAGCTTTTCCTCATCAATTGATAAATCTTCACTTCTTGTAAAAGCATTGTACATCAGTTTTGTCTTCTGAAAGTTCATTTTTAATCCCACTTTTTACTCTTGTCAGCAAGTTCCTGGATCATACTCTATAGCTCTGAAGGGGTAGTTGCAAAAATGACGTCTTCCGCAAAATGAAGGTGACTTAAATAATCTCCAGTAATCTTTATCCCTTTGTTTTCCCAGTTCAATGATTGAAAGACATTTTCCAATATGGCATTAAAGAGCTTTGGAGATATGGTGTCACCTTGTCTCACTCCCTTTCCAATTTTTATGTGTGTTGTATTTTCAAACAGCCGAATCTTTGCACTTGCATTTTCATAGATGTTACTAATAATACTAATGTATGCATGTTCAATACCGTAGGATTTTAACTGCTGATGGTTTCACAGAATCAAAGGCCTTTTCATAATCAATAAAAGCCATACATAATGGGTTCATATTCCCTCATTCTTTCAATTAGTTCTCACAGCACATGGATGTGATCTACAGTGCTGTAGCCACTCCTGAATCCAGCTCGTTCGGTTGAGCCATGTCCAGTGTTACCTTCAAGTGATGTGAAAGAACCTTAGTGAAGATTTTACAAACCACTGAAAGGAGGCTGATGGGCCTGTAGTTCCTGTGATCACCAATGTTACCTTTTTTTATGTAGCAGGATCATTGTAGTATTGTTCCAATCCTCAGGAATCTTCCCATTAAGACATCTAGTCAGGGGTGCCACTAAAGTGCTTACGCCAAGACTGAAAATAGAGACATGATGTAAGGAGTTGGGCTATATCGATCTGTGTGACAAGGGGGGGGGGTATATAATTAACTACCTCCCTCAGCTTTATAAGTTGATAAGACAAAGAACTGAATACTGCCATTTCAGTGATCCGTACAGCTGCTTTCACAACATTTCCTTAATCACTGTTTGCTATATCAAGAAATAAAAGTTGCAAGTGTTTTTCCTTTTGTTTAATCAAAAATTAAAGTTCAAAATCGGAACTTCAACTGTTCGTCGCTGTGTATCGTCATATGAAACAGTTTTCTCTGCACAATGAGCAAGTAGTGGCGTTTTGAACTTTAATTTCGTTAAGAAATTGGCAAAATGCCTGTTCCATGATTTATTTTGCATGGTTAGCAAGAGATGACTAAGGAATGGTAAAACATGCATTTTAAGTTAAATTAATTCCAAAAGTCGGTACTGCAGTAGTCACTCTACCGTGAATATGATTTTACGGGTCACAGAGATAAAACAGATTCTTTCACGGATACATCGTGAACCGAGTTTGAAATATTTCGCTTACAAAAATTGGAGTGTAAAAGTGCAAGCCCCACTGATTTATTTTGAAGCAGAGACTGCAAAGTAGGAAAGCAAGCATTCCGCTTAGAAAAATTCTTTAAAAATGCGAAGTCGTTATTTTGCACGGTTACGGAAAAATAAATGAACGTCATTGGAAACAAAGAAAGAGGAATGCATCCAGGAAGAGAAATAGTGATAATAAAGACCTTCTGAAAAATTCAAAATGCGGAAAATCACAGAACATTCTCATGTCCCCTAGACTGCGCATTTACGCCGAACTTCCAGAAAATGTGATGAACCCCAAAAAACGCACTTTCCAACCGAAAGAGATTTGCCAAAAATCCCGAAAATTTGGCAGGTGTGCAATCGCGATGAACTTTTTATAACATTTTGATCACTTGTAAAACAGTTGGTGCAACTCCACAATTTCAATGATTACAGAAATACACAACTTTCGGAGGAAAAACGAAAACAGAATTTTAAAATATTCTAACAATCATAAACAGGTGTCCAAAATCTTCAAAAGACGGAGAATGGCAGCCATGCTTCTAGTGAAAACTTGGGTGAGTGTAGTTTCTGCACTTGCTTATTGCACAATGTCCATCGTAATTCCATCTTCTCCTGGAGCTTCTCTACATTTCATGTTAATCGCATGTGTATTTTCTGTCGGGAAGACTCGAGGGACTTTAGTACTGTTACCTTTTGTAATGTCTAGAGTAGATGTATCATCTCTTTCATATAGTTTTGAGTAGAAATCTTCCACTCTTGTCAAAATTTCACCTCTATTTCTTGTTACAGTGCCATCTTCTGTTTTCATCCCTTACTGGTATGCTCCTTTGCTCTCTTCAGGCTTTGATCATTTTCAATTGCTTTTCTCACTAGGGGTCATTCCACATCAATTCAACCAAAAAAAAAAAAAAAAAAAATGTTTTGACACCCATGTTTTCAGATTTTGATTAATCTTGGTATACTCAATCCCTCCGTGAGGATAACCATATAAAAAAAAATTCCTTGTAGCTCTTCTGGTTTCAAACACTTGAGAAGGATGGTCCACCATGGAATCGACCTGGACTTTCTAAACAGTAATGAGAGAGATCTCAGCTGAGTGAGTGTACGGCTAGTGTATGGAATACTAGAGGTATAAATGGCAAGATGATTGAGTATAGATTGGATGTGCTGTGTGTAAGTGAAACCAAAAAGAAGGAAATTCGGACAGAAAAACTGAACGGAATGGCGAGTGTATGGTCTGGAGTAATGGAGAATGTGAGAGGACAGGCTGGTGTAGGTGTGATTTTAAGTGAAAAGATGAACAACAACTTGATTCACTATAGTTGCATAAGTGAGAGAATTCTTTGGATTCATTTGAAAGTGAAATTTCAGAGAATAGTAATTGTTGTAGTGTATGCTCCTTGTGACTCGGAACCTTCTGATAGGAAGGAAGATTTCAGGAATGGGTTTAAATCTGTTTTGAGCCAGTTTGGTGCTAAACAGAAAGTTTTCAATGCTAGAGTAGGTGTGCTGAATGCAATTTCTGACAATGTTCTGGGTAAGTTTAATGATCCTTGTGTGAATGATAATGGTGAAAGATTAATTGAAATCTGCATTGAGAATGGTTTATGTGTATCTAATACGTTTTTCAACCACGCGTATACTCGGGAAAATTGTACTCTTGGTCAAAAGAGTGTAATAGATTTTGTTGTTTATGATCAATATCTGAAACACTTAGTTGTTGACACTCGTGTGATGAGAAGTGCAGATGTTGGTTCTGATCATTACTTGGTAGTGTCACGAGTGAAACTTAATGTTGGTTGGAGGAAAAGGAATAGGAAGAGGCCCAGGATAAGAAAGAGTAAAGGTTGAAAGGGTCCCTGAAGATCATGAGCGTTATTCTGACGTGCTCAAGAACGCTTGAAGGAGCTGAAGTCTTGTGAGAGAGATGTAGAAAAGAAGTGGGAATGTTTTAAGAACTGTGTGGTCACTGCTGCTGATGAGGTCTGTGGCACCACAATAGTGGGTAACAATAGAAGTATTGTTTGGTGGAATAGTGAGATTGAAGAGGCAGTAAAGAGAAAGAAGGAAGCGTATTTGGGTATGTTGCAAGGTAGAATTTCTGTGGATGAATATTGCTGTAAGAAGTGTGAAGCCGCTAAGCTGATTTGCCAGAGTAAAGCAGAATGGTTTGGGTCTTCTCCTGTCTCTTGGAATCCAGTCTAGCATTTCGGTTGTCCATTGTTGGTGCGTTCTTCTGGCAACAAGGTGGAAAGGCATGCATTGTCTTTTTGGAAATATAGGAAGACTTTCTGGAAGTACGCGAGACTCAGGAAGAATAGGGGAAACAAAGTTGTAAGTTGTGTGAAGAATAGGATCGAGGAAATGATATGGGAGCCCAATGAGTTGTGTGAAAGATGGGGTGAATACTTCTGTGAGTCATTAGATTAAGAAAGCAAAGGTGATTCTGAGGCAGAAGCAGATGATGTCACAGTGAAGGATTGGAAGCACAGGAAGGATCTCAAGAGAAAAGGATTGTAAAGCTCTAAAATCTCTTCAGAATGGTAAGGCTCCAGGAGTTGATGGCATAACTGCTGAGATGTTGAAATATGGTGGTGAATCTGTAATCGACTGGTTAACTGAAATTTGCCAGTTGTGCTGGGAGTTAGGAATGGTTCCTCAGGTTTAGAAGGATGCTATCATTGTTCCCTTGTATAAGGAAACAGGTGATCAGACTGACTGCAAGAACTATCATGGTATTAGCCTACTGAGTGTGCCAGGGAAAGTGTTTGGTAAGGTCGTTATTGAAAAAGTACGAGGTCTTACATCAGAGAAAGTGTGTGATGTTCAGAGTGGTTTTATGCCTGGTAAAGGCTGCACTAATCAAATTTTTGCATTATGCATGATGATTGAAAAGTATTTGGCTGTTAGTAAGAAAGTTTTTGCTGCCTTCATAGATTTAGAGAAAGCTTATGACTGAGTAAATAGGACACTTTTGTGGAAGGTATTGAATGAATATTGTGTTACTGGGAATCTACTTAACAGTGTAAAAGCCATGTATGCTGTCAGTAGATCTTGTGTACAAGTGAATGGTGTTTTATCAAAATGGTTTTCTATTGGTGCAGGAATCCAACAAGGTTGTGTAATGTCACCATGGATGTGTTCATGTGTGATGCCAAAATATATCATACTGGTTTGTCTTGGTGATATCCATGTGTGCAGATTGCTGATGACACTGCCCTATTGGCAGAAAGCAAAAGTGAGTTGCAGAGTATGTTGTCCCGGATGTACGAAGTTTACATGGAATTCAAACCGAGTATAAATAAGGGAAAAACCAAAGTTATGGTTTATTAGAGAGGAACTGATAGTACTGAATGTAATATGTTTAAATGGCACAGTGATTGACCAGGTGAATGAATTTGTGTATTTAGGAAGCACGTTTGACAGAGAGAACAAATTAGAGGGTGAAATTAGTAGGTGAGTGAATTCTTCATTGAACGGCATGGCTGCTTTGGGAGGTTTTCACAGGAATGATGGGTTTTCAAGAGAGTTCCGCATGGCTGTGTATGAAGGTGTAATTGTACCTACTCTGATGTATGGCAGTGAAACCTGTGTTACATACATAAGAAACATTGGAGTTGTTTGGGGGATGGGGTGGGGGGATGGCAAGACACATCCTGATTATGTGAGGAATGAAGATGTGTTGCAGTTGTGTAATGCAAAGCAAAATGTTAGCAAGGTGAAGACTAATATGCTTCGGTGGTTTGGCCATGTTGAATGAGTGATGAGATACTAAGAAAATCTTTTAGCCCAAGTGGCAGAGGAAGGCCACGGAAGTCACGGGATGATCATATTCAGAAGTGTCTGCATGAGAAAAAGATTATGAATATGAAGTATAGATCTTGTGTGAGGCAGTGAAGCCCGAGTTGTATGTCAAGATCGCTGTAAATGGAGAAGTTTGATATGGCAACAGTAAGTAAAAATTATCTGGTAGTTTGTATTTATTTGTAGAGCTAAAATCTGAATCTCAGCAAACAGCTTAGTGATATGTTATAAGATACATAAGTGATATGTATCTTCTGGTTTCAATTTTACAGCCCTTCAAACTTTCAGTGAATTATCGTTTTTTGCTGTTTTCAAGGCCTTCTGAGCAAGCTGTACTTGCTTACAAATCATTCAATGTCTTTGAAATTTTACAGCCTTGTCAATAAAAGACTGAGAATTTCAGAAAAAAAAAAATGTGAACACTCTAAATGTCTCTATTAGTTCACTAAAATATTCTTAGCCTTAATTTTTTCTGCAGAAAACATGGGTTACTAAAAACTGAAAGGTATAACTTTAAACACATATATATATATATATTTAATGAGCCTGGAGATATGTTCTACCATACCCAGTAATAAAATTGATGCCTTTTTTATTCCTTCTGCAAATATTACTTTTTCCTGCCATTTTGAGAAAATGGCTATTGGATGATTAATTTTTTCAACTTGCACTAAGATTTCTATCCTAAATGACTACTGGAGCAAATTTGTACAGCTTAAAATTTTACATATTTTTTATTCTTAGTGATTTTTGGATAGGAAGCATCACTTTTTAGTTATTTGTCTTTAAAAGGCAGAAAAGACAGGCTTCAAAAATTAGTGTAATTTAGTACTATGTAAATCTTTAATAAAAATAATAAAATGAATGTGTATTGGTACCATATATAATAAGTTGTTTACTTATACAAGTCAGGTATAATTTTTGATCTAGTTCATAAAGTTCAATTTCGTTTACATATTATAACCTCGAAATGTGCTATTTCCCCCTTCTACTGACCTCATGAAGTCTTTTGAGAAGTGGTAAGTTGTTCCAGATGTTATCTGTGAAATACAAATAAAGAACTGAACTGCACCCGCATTTCTTAGCATGCTTGAACCATAATCGGGAGATGTGGGTTTGATTCCTGCTCCAGGGTGATGAAATTTTCAAGTTTTCTTTGAGTGATTGATATTATGTGAGAACAGTAAAAATACAGTCAATTCAGAGATGTCTGATTTCTGTGTTAATTATCATGATGTATTATGAGAAGAATATTTCTTCCACATTATATAAGGTGTGACAGTGCATTTAGCACTTTGTCTGGGTTTTGATGATGTACACTTGAGCTCATGAAAGCACTAGCAGGGTGTCCACAGAATTATCAAACCTGATTTCCCTGACCAAATATATAAGAAATCCCTGACCTTACACAAATAGGTTTATTTGAGTTTTTCAATATATGTGCCATGATAATAAATAAAATTTAATTGGATAATTGAGAAACTTATATTATTTAAAAGTGTTTCCATTTGACATATAAAGTTTCCCAAATAACTGATTCATTTAATTATTATTTTTATCGGCCTCCACCTTCCCCATAGCCGTCCAACTCTCACCTTTTTAATTTTACTCTTTTTTTCATGGTTTTACATTTATTGAAGAAATACTCAAACAAACCCATACACAATATTCAGAACAGTTACTATAAAAATATTACAGTAGGAACACAGTCACTGTTTTTATATTACACACCACTTTTCTTCTTTTCCAAACCTGAAATCTTCACCTGCAATTCTGCTTCTTCCAACTCTAGTTCCTTCCGTACTCTTTGTCTTTTTTCCTTCAATTCCTTTATTTCATTATCAATTTTTCTTTTTTCCTTCAGTTTTCTTTCTTCTTCGTTTTGAAGAACACTTTTTTTTCTCAAGATAATCCTGATATCTTCGTCTGGAGGCACTTACAGAAAGAAGAAGCCTTCTATTGATGGCAATGTGTTCTACTCCTCCCACATTTTTAATGGCATCAAAAACTGTTCTCTGACAAATCAGAGATTCTTCCAGGAGATTTTCCACAAGAAGAGACTTATTGACAGAAAATCCACCTTCCACTGAAGCATTTCCATGAGAAATAATTAGACAAATTTTTTATTCCATCCCAAAGTTCACCGAATGGTTTTTGGTTGTCAAGTAGAGCACTGTAAAATTTGTCTAATCCAATGGAATCATCATGACTGTCTAAAAATTCATCAAACTGAGACTTTAAAGCACATTGAGTTTCTACACACAATGAAGCGTACTGTTTATTAGCTTTTTCAGCACAGTCATCTGAAATCCTGTTTGCATTAAGTAAAACTTCGAGCACAATTTCCACTCTCTTTTTCTTGCCTATACTTGGCTTCTGCACTATAATATTTGGGTCCAAACAAGTTACCCCACGGACAAACTTAAAATTTAGTGGGCTTTTCTCATGAAGTTTTTCAATCATAATGGTCACAAGTTTCCTAAATTCAAACTTAAACTCTAAGCACTTCACTTATTTTAATAGCTTTTTAGCACTAAATCCAATATCAACTTTCTCAATTGAGAGAAGATTTTCACTTTTTGATACATCTAAAGTTAACAGTTTTGAGACACTATCAGCTTCACTTAATTTGTGAGGCTTCAAGCTTCGTGCCATCAAATTTTTCATGAGATCCAGCAAATCAGTGTGTAAGAAAATAATTTAAAGGCTTTGGGCTCTGGAACCTTCTCAAAAAAGATTCACACTCTGAAGCTATAGTCCTAAATGCAGCAAATTTGCATTTCAACAGTGGACTTTCCATGAATTCTGCAAGAAACGTGCTGTTTGCTGGAAACCGATGATTCTTGATATGATCATAGACAAGCAATGCCCTAGTCAAACAATTAACATTTTCCAACCACCGTACAGTGCAAAATTTCAAAGGGAAATCTTTACATCCAGTAATCATAGTATAATTTGCATGGCGAGCAGGACTATCTTTTAAAAGGTAGTACAAGTTATGCAGAAAGTGATGTATAATCCCATTTCACTGCTTCAAGTCCAGTTTTCATAGCTCCATTGACCACATGAAGACCACATACTCCAATGTCAATTAATAATCTACCATCTGGATTTTCAGTTCTAAGTTTATCTTTCAGCTTTTGAAGAAAGATAAGATTAACGTTAGGTTTATCCATTGATACTTGTAGCATGTTATCCAAGGGAAGAAGTGCACCTTTAATGAATTTCTCTAAAAGGTCATTAGCTGTTGCCCGTCCTAAAAACACACTACTTAAGTATCTAGTGGAAACTTCTTGCAGATTGACGTCCCAATAACAAACAAACTGATCCATTTGCCCATGCTGAGCAATTTTGTTTAGTGATTCATCAAAACAAAGTCAGTGTACTGCTTCAGATCGTCCATTAAACACTATTTGAAATGTGGTGCCAATACATGGTTTATCACATAAGATGCTTTGCTTTTGCCTAAAGTAAATTTTGAAGCTGTCGCACAGTCAGAAAACATTAACTGAAATGTTTTGTTAATCTGTGTACAAGAGTTCAGATACATTTGCTTGGTCAACACTTCCATGGCCCATATTATTTCCGACTTTGTTACATCATCTTTCACTACATAAGGTATTAAGGTCCCTGGGCTTCACATCATCTTTCACATCATCTTTCACAACATAAGTATTTGAGTCATTAGACTTAATATTTTCTAGAAGTACTGATTCCACATTTCCTGAGTTTGTTATTACAAAGAGAGTTCTTTTTCACAGAGGAAGTGAAAGAAGCAAGACTGGGCTGAGACATTTTAGCACGGATGTTTTTTCAAATGATTAGGGCCATTTCCATGGCTGGAGACTGCCAGACGCCCCATGTTGCTAAGCTTGAAAGTTTTAGAGCACACTTTACAAAATGCTGATTCATTGTCGCCGTTCACAGCAGCTGTCCAACCATTGTTCATTAACCACACAACACTTTGACATTGCTGCAGTCTTAATTGCCTTTTAACAAGGTATAACTTATATCACAAATTTTCTTCTACTCCTTTGACCTAAAACAAAAAGAGAAACGTTAACAAGTAATGTAATACAACTTACAATAATAAGCAGGAAAAGTTAGTGACTGTCTGCAAGTGTGTTGGGCGATGAGGGCCTCACTCCCCGACACTGGGTTAAAACTAGTTGTAGTCTATAAGTGATTGAAATTTCCCTGACTTTTTTAAATATCACTGATTTTCCCTGACTTTCCAGAATGTGGACACCCTCACTAGTCAGGTGAAGATAGCAAAGCTATATTTTAGCCTTATGATTTTCTTTTTAACAAATTTTAAATGTAATAAGCCTGTATATATTTTATGCCCACATGGACATTAGGAGATTATTAACTTATACTATTACTGTGTAAATTAGAAAAAAAATGATAATATAAGCAAAATTCACTCAAGTTGTAGCAGAGGCAAAATAAATAAAGGTAATACAAGAAGTGATTATGAGGTAGGTAACATGGTCTTCATGACTGTTTAGGCCTATGGCTTGTCTTTATTTTTAAAAAATCAATTTTTTTATAAGCACAATATCAAACAAACCTACCTATGAAGAATACTTTTCAAAATTCCTTTCTTTAAGAAGTTTTGTTTCAGACACAGAAAAATGTCTGTGATGCAGCCAGTTATTGAGAAGTCTTTTCCTGTGCTACTGTGTGTGTGACAAAAAGAGTTGCAATCAAAAGTGACTTTGCATATGGAAAATTTTTAATGCAGAAAAGCACAAAAACTTTATAACAAACTTGTTGATTTATGTACTCTATTTTTACAGTGTGAGATAAATATGAGCTGATAATTGAGAAGAAACATGATGAAGGCATAGAATCAGTGTAGAAGTAAGCTGAGCACAACTGCTAAGATAGTGTACAATTCCTCTCCTTGTTATGACGCTGCACCTGTAACAGATAAAAGGAAGCAAATAATTTGTGTGGAACTATTGTTTTCACACACACACACACACACACACACACACACACACACACACACACACACACACACACACACACACAGAGAGAAAATAATAGTTATACATAACAGCAAAGACAGAGCCATATTGCTGGTCCTGTCAAAAACCTGTTCAAATACAGGGTGATTCATACAGAAATATACAGTTTCAACACACTATAAAACAAGAACAATGCAAGATATTTTATGTTACCTGTAACAGAATTGTAGGGGAATGTTTCAAGTTTTTTTATAGACAGTCACAGATGTTCCTTGTGTGCACCCTTAGTCACACATCGAGTCGGTAAACCATTTCCGCCCAAACGTGAGGTAAGATATCTGAATCAAGTGCAGTGATAGTCAGAAAAGTTCTACATCTGCACTTTGTATGGAATCATTTTCAGTTTCTTTCTCAAAATTCTCCAGGCAGTGGGCTGTGAAATCTGCACTTCACGACTCACCCTCCGCGTTGATTTTCCGGGGTTCGTTGAATGGCGGTGCAAACACTATCGACAACTTCTTCCGATACACACGGTGGTCCAGGACTTTTAAGTTTGCACAAACAGCCCATAGTTTTCGTAGATAGATTTTCTGGTTAGAGGTTCTTTTCCGAATCGTGATCGAAAATGCTGTTGCACAACAGTTAGAGATTCCATTTTGCTCAATTCAAGAGCACAAAATGCCTTCTCCACTGCAGACGCTGCCATTTTGACTGACTAGTTACGTGACACAAACTTTGAGTACATCTACCTAACGGTTCTCAGTTGTGGTCCGTGTCTTCAACTGTTCCTGTTTTACAGCATCTGGAAACTATACTTCTTTATGAATCACCCTGTATTCATTTATTTTTATACAATATAAAAAAACAAGAACAAATCATGCAGGTTAATTTTTTTCCAGAGGCATGTTTGAAATGCCTAACATTCCTGACTGTATGTGTAAAACAAGATTATTACAGGAATAAAACTAAATTCAAAATTATCACCCCTAGACTTAAAGTAGTATATTAAAAAGTAAATGAAGTGTTTTCCCTGTTGAAGTCTGAGAAACAAAGGAGTTGCACTTACTTGAAAATATCCATTCGTTTCATGTGGGAGGTTAAGATGTGAATTAGGTATTGGGTCTACAGCAAGACCCTCTTAAGAAACAACCCTAAAGTTTATAATCCCCAAACTAGTTTAAGAAATGAAACAAAAGGCAGAACAACTAGTTTCACCTCGTGGACATTTATCTAAAAGATGCTAAAAATTAATTTTGCCGAATAGAAATTTTAAGAAAGTAAATTGCATGATTTTAACATTCATATTTGTAATTCTCGTAATACCTCCAAGTACAAATGTGTTGAAGAGGATATTAATAAAAATAGTTATTTGCAACAAAACACAAGCAAGGCTTTTAAAAGAAATGGTCAAATAGCTCTGTATGAGGGTAAATAAAAAATTAAGGTCAATGTTGTCGTATATTAAAGAAACTAAGAGGCATACAGATAACAATTACCTTATTTCTCAACATGGTCTCCCTGTCATTCAACGCATATTTTATATGTCTAGAAGCTTCTGGATACCTGCGGAGAAGAATGTTTTGGAGCCATGAATGCACTGCTTCCTGTACTTGGACATCACTTTCAAAATGGCAGCCTCACAAAGTCCCAAAGACATGAAAGTCGCAGGGTTTGGTAACACCTCAAAGTTTAACTCAGTAATTATCTGTTGAGTTGCCAATGCCATATGGGGATGAGCATTGTCCTGCAGCAACAACACCTTTTTGGATAACATACCTCGTCGTTTTGTGCGAATTGCTGGTTTCAATTTGTCTTTCAGCAAGTCACAGTATGACCTACCGTTAAGTGAGTCACCCTGTGCTTGTTAGTGTTCAACAATGGGTCCTTTCATGTCAAAAAAGAAAGTCAGCATTCATTTTACTGCTGAAGCGACAATTTTGAACTTCTTTTTGCATGGGAAGCTCGGATGTTCCCACTCCATGCTTTGCCTTTTGCTCTTGGGGTGTCATAATGATGGGCCCATGTTTCGTCCCACGACAATCCTCTCCAGAATACTGGGATTTGACTCTTACCACTGCAAAAACTTCCATGCACTGCTGCTTGTGCTCATCAGACAACTGCCATGGCACACACTTTATGATATCGAAGATAGTTATACACTATTGAGAATGCAGAACCATAGCTTATGTTTTCCTTTTGGGCGATCTTGTTTAATGAGTGCATCAATGGGATCCAGATGATCCTCTGTGCAAGAGGTTGATGAACGACCCAAGTGAGCTTCATCAAAGACATTCATTCTATCCACTTGTATACGTGTCACTGGCTCATACCCTTCTCCTCCAAATATTGCGCAAGCATCCTGCAATGAATTTCAGCAGGTTGCACACCATCAGCCCATAAAAATCTCACTACACTTCATTGCTCGACGATGGAGCATTCCAACAAACGAGCAGCCATGTTTATGCCCTTACAACTGCTGTTAGATTGCAACTGCAATATGTCAAGGTCACATGCCCTTTCCTCCCCAAATAGCAATCTGTGGCAGCTCTGCTTGCCTAGGTAATGAGAGCATTGACCTTACTTTTTGATTTATCCTTGTAATAATGAGAAATCCCCGTGCATGTTATTAACTAAATTAATCATGGGGAATGGGTTCTAATTCTAAGCTAGTAGTACTTTGAACTGCTGTTCTCCTTAAACAAAGCATTTTCTTTTAAAGTGTACTTAATTTTGTTCAAAGTAGATGTGTTTACATTAAACTCTATCCAAGTTTTGAAGTGTAAACCACTGTTTTTTTGCAGGACCCTCCATATAAGCCTGAACAAAAGTATTTGGGCACCAAGGTTGAGCAGAAACAAGTGCATTTATTAGCCAAAATCAGCACAAAGTCATTCTCTATCCATTGTTGGATTAATGTTTTTCCAAGTCCTTCCTGCAACCATGTCTTAGGCAGTTCCCTTTCCAACAACTGTTCTTGATCCACTACTGGATGACGGTGTGTTGGGATCTTCTTATCTTTGACAATTATGACCCTTTTACTTATGTTTTCTACAAGATGCTGATAAGCCAGAACAGGCATGGTCATCAATTCCCCAATGCAAAGATTCTGTCAAGGAAGGTCTTGCCAGCTGAGATTGTATTCAGCATTCCAGCTCATCCCCTAGATGATCAGGACCATGGAGCAGCCAATCCAACATCTGGATGACTTGCTCATTGACCAAAAAATCATTTGTAGTTTTGCAACACTTCAAATTTTTTTGCATGGACAGCATGAGGTGTTATATTTCTGAAAACATGAGCAGAACAAAGTTCGGAAATTTGGTACTTTTATAAAAAAGAGTGTGTGTGACCCAATCTTTGTACCAACTACTTCAAGAAAAATATGCACTTCATTTGAATGCTGATAAAAACGTAATGATATGTTCAAATGTCAGAAAGTAAAAATTTTGTAAAACAGGGTGAAAAAACGGTAACAAGAGCTCAGGGTCTGAAAAAGTCAAGAGAAGTTAAAACTGGTGAAAAGCATGACTTCCAATATGCTCAATTATGGACAAGCCTGATGCATTTCAACACTATGAAACTCGTGCGTCATCCTCAAGGATCGAAAAGTTGCAGTCTGCAATACCTAACAACTGTGCTTCTACCAGTGTCCTGTCAAACTCTTTGGTCTTAGGATTTGATGTCACAGGTACTAGTTGTTGCCATTTCCTGTGTATATACTTGTAAAGGTATGCTGTTTATGTCATAGTGTTGCAATGTTTTTCTTGGTCTTCCCCTTCTTTTCTGGATATTTTCAGCAGTTAGCAGTTTCCAAGGCAAAGGAAGTTCAACACTGCAATTGATGTTGCAACTCGTTTCTTTATATTTTCCAATTAAAACAGACTCAGCATATTGAATTATTTTTTCAGTGGGGTGGTTGCACAGAAGTTTAATATCTGCGCAAACAGGAGTGTCATTATTTTTGTACAGTACTGTATCAAGGCTGTTTCTTTATTCCAGTTGGTAATACGTTGCTTGAGTCGATGTCGTAACCTATTTTTTTGTACTTCCTAATAATTTATGATCTTAAACCTATACCACTTTTATAACTGAAGGTTATCAGCTGTTTTTATAGAAATGCTGTATACTCCTGCATTATCAAGGAGATCCCTTTATTTTTTTTACAATCATTAACAGAGACTCTAAAGTCTGTGACATTCTGTTTTAAATGTTCTAGTTAGATCTTTAACAAATGGAAATTTACCCCCATATGATTTAATTGTTTGACATTTTTGCTTGGGATGTTTAAGATCATAGATTAATTTTTTAATAACTAAATGGTTGTAACCATACTAAATTATATATAATTACCATATAATTTAGCAGAGTAACCATTAAATTATACGGTTACAGCCATTCAGTTATTAAAATATTAATCTATGATCTTAAACATCTAAAGCAAAAATGTCAAACAACTAAAACATATGGAGGTAAATTTCAATTTGTTAAGATCAACTAGAATGCCACAAATATATATGACAAAGACTTTAGTCCCCGTTAATGATTGTAAAAAATAAACTCCTTGATAATGCAGAAGTTTACAGCATTTCTATAACAACAGCTGATAACTCTCACTTAAAAAAGTGGTATATAGGAAGTACAAAAAATAGGTTATGACATCGACCCAAACACCACATTAGCAACTGGAATAAAGGAGAGGAGAAACAGCCTTGATACAGTACTACACACTGCCATTTTGAAGATAACTTCTATGCAACCACCCCACTGAAAAAAGCAATTTGATATGTACAGCCTGTTTAAATTGAAAAATATAAAGATGTTAATTGCAGTTGTTGAACTTTCTTTGTCTTGGGAATTGCTGAAGAAAACGTCTGGAAAAACATTGAAATGCAATAGTGTTCAAAAATCTTGGGAATAGTAACAAGACTCACTTTTACAGGTGCCACACCAACCTGTTGTCAGGACTCACTCAAGCAGTAATACCCAGCCTCTCTGTTCATTAATTGTGGAACCTCTTCTTCTTTCCTCCAAGTGATGTAATTGAAGTCCATTTTTTGTCTTGAATATACTTGTCTTGTTGGAAATGTCCCTTATAGCAGCTTTATGTTCTGCTACACAGGTATGAAGTTGTCTCCCACATGTGTTACCACAACTGCAGTACAATATCTTTTCTTTAACGGGAAGGAAGAAATTTTTAATTTTATTGTTCAGGTCTGGAGCAAATGGACCCTTCTGGTGAGATTGTTTGCAATTTAACTTTATTTATTTTTTTCTATCATTGTTGAAAGATAATTATTTTAAGCAAGAGTACTTTGTAATTCTTTTTTATGTTTCTGAAGAATCCAGGAATTGTAAGGCCAGATTAAATTTAATATAGGAGGGGTGGTAGTTCAGAACTTTATTAGTGTTGGTAGGTTTTTATATAACTTTGTAGTAATTTTTCCTCCTGAAGCTGTAAGTGTCGCATACAGAAAGTTCAGGCTGTCTTTCTGAAGTTCTTAAGTGAATTTTAGATTATCAAGGCTATTAAATAGGTTGAGGATGTTTACTGGGAGAGATTCATCCTCGTTGTCAACTATTATGAGGATGTTCATCCATATACTTTGTCTTACATACAGACAGACAGACAGACAGACAGACAGAATAACGAAGGTTGGGGTAGTATGATTTTATCTTCAAGTTTTTCAGAAAAGAAGCCAAAGATAAACCCATTGCTAAGCTTGATGTTTGTTAATAAAAATTTTCTTCAAACTGAAAGAAGTTATGCTTGAAAAATTTTCCTTAAACTGAACTTCTTTCAGTTTAAAGAACAATTTTATGAACAGACATCAGGCTCCAATATGTGATAAGAGGCTATTAGGGACTCTTTTAATCTTTGGCTCCTTTTCTGGCAAACTACTATTTGGGAAAATTTGAAGATAAAATCATACTATGCCAATCTCGTTATTTTGCCTGTATATAAGATACAGTATATGGATGAACATCCTCATAATAGTTGACAATGATGATGTATCTCTCCCAGTAAGCATCCTCAACCTATTTAATAGCCATGATAATTCTCTAAAATTCACTTTAGAACTTCAGAAAGACAATAGCCTGAACTTCCTGGGTGTGATCCTTACAGATTGAGGAGGAAAACTTACTACAAAGTTTTATAAAAACCTACCAACACTAATAAAGTTCTGAACTACCACTCTTACCATCCCTCCTATATTGAATTTAATCTAGATTCTTCAGAAACATAAAAAAAAATGAATTACAAACTTTTGCTTAAAAAAATTATCTTTCAACAATGATAGACCCTTCTGGTAAGTTTGTTTACAATTTGACTATTTGAAAAGCTTCAGAGGATTAGCTTAAAATTTCATGTTCAATTGGCTCTGCACCTGAACAATACAATTCTTCCCTCCCATTAAACAAAAAGAAAAAAATGGTCTACACTGCAATTGTGGTAACACATGTAGGAGAAATTGGGAGACAACTTCACACCCATGTAGCAGAACATAAAACTGCTATAAGGGACATTTCCAACAAGAACAGATGACACATACAAAGTACTGGACATTCGATTAACTGAGACACTTTAAAAATAATCTTACATCAACAGGTGTCACAATTAACGTACACAAAATGGTTGGGCAATACCACTTGCATCAGGACAATGGCAGAGATGTTAGGGTGAAGAATATGGTCCCCTAGGATGAAACACTGGTTTTTTTGTCATTGAGTGGCAACTCATAAACAATTATAGTGACAATGACTAGAGTTTGCCAGAAAACATTGAAATTTGAAGTTGCCTTTTCTGAAGAATTACATTTCCCATTGCATGGATGGTGGTGGGTAAAGAAAATGATATAAGATTCAATGAGTAGAGGGGATGTTTCCTGGGATACTCTTGGCCTCCTCAACACCACAGCATACTTGTACCATTCATTTATGTTGATAATGTGCCATGTCAAAGGCTCATATAGTCCAGATCTGGTTTGAGTAACACAAGAATGACTACCATGTTCTCCCAACATGAAACATGTTTGGGAGCATATGGATTGCTACCTGGGGTATATTTGACCCTCTACAACAGACTGACTGAGCTACAGGCAGCATTTATATGGATATAATACAGCATACCAGTGGAGTGAAATCATGCCTCCATGGAGAGAACTACACAATACTGGATATTTGTTTAAAGTTTTATTCCTACATTTTATGTCTTTTAGGAGGATGTTTCCAGGATTGACTGCATAACTAATGTAATAGTAGTGGGATAAAAATATTACATGTATACCAGAAGATGGCAGTTCTTGGCCAATCAGCTGTGAACTGGTTTATACCAGTATGGGAGTTATAGAAAGCATTCTCATCCCATTTCATTTTAGCCATGTAAGAGCAGAATAAACATCTGCTTTTGTTGGAAACGTGGTAAATCAACTACTGAAACTTACAGAATTATAAAAGAAGCATATGGAAACACAGCATTATCCTGCAGCAGAGTTCAAATGGTATGCACAGTTTCATGACAAGTGGGGGTTCCTCTAGTGTGCAGAATAAGTTAAAGAAAGATATCTGAATTACAGTGAGTCAGTGGGCATCAGTTAATCATCTGTTAAGAGATTCTTCACAAGGATCTGAGAAAATGAAAACTTAATGCCAGACTAGTACCCTGCACACTGAAGGGACACTCAGAATCATCAAAGGATTCCCGCCCATCAAGAAACTCTATACACCATTTGAAAACTCTGCTGCAGCTCCATATGCTTCTTTTAACATTCTGTAGCTGGTTTACCAAGCTTCTGACAAAAACTGATGTTTACTCTCTGCTCTTCCATAGTTAAATTTAAATGAGATGAGAACGCTTGTTATGACTCCCTTAATGCCCATCTGCCACCTGTCAGGACAGGTATAAACCAGTTTCCAGCTGTTCACTGTTTGGCCAAGGACAACTGTCTTCTGGCATACACATTTTTATCCCACTACTGTTACGTCAGTTATGCTGTCAGTCCTGGAACTTTTCGGATGTAGGAGTAAAACATTATGACTGTCTAGTATCGCGTAGATTCTCTGTGAGCTGCTGCCATGTGCACAGGTCCTCGGACAGTGTCCCCAGGTAAACCGTACCATAACTGTATATGTTCTGCAAGTAGCTCATCCAGTGTCTGCGATAGAGGGTTCACATGCCATAACTGCCAATCCATAGGACCCAAATATGTTCAATTAGGTTCATGTCGGGTGACATGGAAGTAATCTTCATGTTCCTCAAACCAGCACATTGTTACACCCAACCTTTGACTAGAAACACTGTCAGCATAAATGGAATGGATGAACAGGTATGAATATTCGGGAGGGGGGGGGGGCTAGAATAAGAGGACACAGTGTGCCAGGAAAATATCCCTCCAGAGCCTTACCAACTACCTGTACCTTCTCCACAGTTGCAGTAGGAAATATGTTTCATCAAAGGCAACTACTAATATTTTCTGAAAAACTCTAGTCATTGCTGCGGTCATGCATTTACACTATAGGCCCATATGATGGAGGAATTGATACACTCCTCTGTGTTCCATGGTTAGCTGTGCCAAGGTAACATACCAATACAGCCAAGCTGCCTCTCTCACTGAGCAGCCATCTAATACCTACCATTGGTTATATTTCTCTCCATCCATACTTGATAGCAAATGAAGTTTGCTGTTTTCCATGGGGTTATTCTCTTCCCTTAGGCATTACATCTACTATTTCAGCTTCAACTGATATTGCACATGTCACAGATAGCATTTCACATATTTTCAACCTTCACTTCTGAAAAATAATGTTAGATAAGAGAGGGACCTCAATGTTTTGCTTCTACTGTATAATAAACAGATAATTTTTTTCATGGAAGGAGGTGACTGTGGTTCTTGAGTCCACCTAAATTCTGATGTACAAAGATAAGAAGTGTAGAATGAATATAATGTAAAACTCTACACCAAATGCTGAAAGCATATACCGTTAGGAAAGGAAAATTTCTGGAAGTGATTAATACTTCCAGCAAAGGTTATACAATAGTTAGCATTAAAAATGTTAGGAAATGTGTGAAGGTGGGTCACACTATCATAGTAGAGGCATTAATTTCAACTTTACACAATGAAAGCATGTGGGTAAGCTAGGAAATGACAGAAAACATACTACATGCATTAAACATTGAACTGATACAACAGCTTCAAGAACAGACAAACTCTTGGAAGACCTTTCATGTCTTGAATTAATGAAATGGTTGCCATGGTAGTGCAACTGATTTGTGCTGATCACTGTTCACCAGGTAGTAAACAAAGGTATATCTGCCATACATGCCTGCCAACTTTCAGAAAGTGAAATCTGTAAAAATATTTTCATCAACATATTTGATGAAAAATTTAATCAATTAGCACTGATTAAATGTAGCAAACACATCGACTAAAAGTCGACATGTTACACAAATCAAGTATTATTTTTTAATCATTGCTTTACAATAGAATATTAATTTTTGTGCATTGATTTCTAAAATAAAAAGCTATCACACAAACGCAGTTTTATAAAGAAGAATTCCATCTAAATCAGTCAATTTTCACGGAAGTTATTGCGTGAAAATTCTGACGAACAAATTTCGTGCATGTGCTCACTGTTCCCATGAGTGCTGATGACCATTCTCAATAGGATTGGTCTACTATGGGTCCTGAATAGCATACCAAAATGTTACCATGTTGGGGTATTGATTTGGGCTCGAAAATTCTGCAGATATAAAATCCATTTGAATTTTTTTTTCTATCATAACTATGTTCTGAGATAGCTTTTTGAACTGGGGGTAATAAAGACCAGTGCTCCAATGCTGGACACCCTGCACTGGCCTACTGAGAAGTTGCAACTTGGGGGATGAACAATGCATTATCTGAAAAGGGAGCGGGGGTTAACATAGTGAAAGATAGTCATGCCCAAAGCTGGGACAGTTCAGTTTATACACAGCGCAAGCTTTACTGTTTGAAATGACACAAAATGATAACCAAAACATATGGAAAAACTGCAGGCAAAGTTTTCCCACATAAGCACATGTAGCTGAAAAGAAGTTTATTCCTAACTCACATCTGCACTTTATTTTAAATGGATTAAGTTAAATAAAAAAAATTCTAATGGTGGGGTGCAAAATCATCTGCGTGCAAAGCTAAATCCATAAAATTAACATCTTGCCCGTAAAACCTGGCAGGTCTGTGCTATGGATTAGCTCAAGTCTGTGTGAAGCTTTTTCTGCCAGTGCTGATAGACCATCAAATGGGATGAAGAAAGACTGTCACTAGTAAATTATCAGAGAAGTTATGTACCTTCTGGGCAAGGTTGTTAAGAGAGATGAAAACAAAGTATTCACCTACAACCCCAGGTCAGTTGAATGCACACATCAGCATTTTGAAGATACAGATCCAAAGCTGCTTACTAAATTTCAGGGGCATTCCGAGGAAAAAAAACAAACTAGAAAAGCAGTTGATACAAATCAATGGGAAATTCCCACGAAGAAAAGTTCTTTACAAATACAGGGAAGGCATTGGTGTGGATTTTATCTTGTCATACGTTCATGATGGTTTAGGAATTATCAGCAGAAAAGACTGCAGTCTTGCCACAGCCACCACATTATTAATCAGAACTTGTGCCCTACACTTTCCACCAATTCCCCTCAATGAAATCCAGACTCCGAGGCCAATATTTTTTGTAACTTAGCATTCAGTTTTGTCAAAAGATGTTCTATAAACACATGTGTGCATCATTAGTGTTACACATATTTTCATAATTCAGTATTAAAACCAAAATGCTTCTTAAAATTTTTACAAATATTTACAAATTTCTTAAGAAAATGAACCAGTAACTTTGTAGTTTGACTGAGGCATGAGGGGCAACTGGAAAGTTGTGCATAACTTTTAATTGGTTTGAAATATTGAAAAGAAAAAAATAAGGAGTTTAGAAAAGTATCTTTTCATATTAACACTTACAATGAAAGTCTAACATGTAAGCAGTTATTCATTCTGTAAAGATTTCTTCAGCCAATCTTTCACAGCAGCCTTAACTTGGTTGTCTGAGTCAACATGCCTTCCTTTAAGATCATGCTTCAGTGCACAGAATAAGTGAAAGTTCTGGGCTGTAAAGAGCGTGTGGGACAACATAAAATGTTTGCACACCTCAGAGCTTCTATGGTGACTTTTGTAGGTGTGGGTTCACATTGTGATGAAGAAAAATTCAGGCATAGTGACTCCAAACATGACAAACACAACTTTGTCCAAGATTTCAATGTAACACTGTGTTGATCCACTTCACAAGAAATCCACCAGATAAACATGCTGTACTTCCCAGATTTCCTGAGCTTTTTAGGCATATGCAAAGCGTGATTGCTAATTTTCTTTGGGGTCAAAAAGATGCACCCGGCGTTCATCCCTGGTTACTCTAGACATCATTGGTGTCAGTTTTCTACTGCTACAAATGTTTCCGACACATTTCTACTGGTTTGGCTTTCATTTCTGAGGTGAACATTTAAGATACCCAATGAGCTTCCTACAGCCTAAAATTTTGATTATATGACCTCTTTTCTTTAAAAATTCCAAGTTCTTGGAAAATAATGTATTGAGCTATCTGAAGGTCTCATTTGAATAAAGCATCAATATTAACGATTCATTTCATCACTTGCTGTGACAGGTCTTCCCAAATGAGATTCACCCTTGAAATCTGCTCTGCCTGGGTTTCCTAAATTTTGAAGTCCGGCAACTTATAGTAGATCAATCCATGGAATCATCTCCATACACATTTTTAGTTACCCACGAGTGTCTGTACGGCAATATTTAGAAATTTAATGAAGATTTGTTATATAAAGGGCACTGACATACTAAACATGACTCCATATTTTATCACACTGCACAATGTGCATATAAACTACACTTCTGGTATTTGGCAGGGTTGCCGAAGATAAAGCAAGGGAAACAAAATGCATGCATGCTGCTCACTATGCCATCCCTTTGAAAATATATGCAATGGAGTGCAGAACTTCCCATGTGCCCCTTGTATATTTGATGATTTCTAAAATTAGCAAAATTCCCACATAGTTTTTAAATGCAACCAACCTGAGCTATAGGCATGTGCTGATCAACCTCACTGGCAGCCAGAGCTTGAGCTAAGAGACGATCCTCCTCTTCTTGAATATCCCTGTAGTGATTAAAATCATTTAAGACAAAGAATTCTAAACATTGTACACTTAATTTCTTCAAATGTTTTACATAACAATTTCAGTTTTGCTAAAAGTAGGCACTGTCATGTGTGAAAGAATGCTACAATGGAAATTAATCTGAAAGATAGAATCATCATCATCATCATTGTCAACCATTATCAATCCACTGCTGGACGAAGGTCTCCCCAAGTTTCCTCCACAACGGTCTGTCTTGTGCCAGTCTCCTCCATGTCACCCCTGCATACTTTCGAATTTCATCCACCCATCTCCCATGTGGTCTTCTTCTGGGTCTTTTCCTGTCCCTTGGAATCCAATCTAAAATTTCGCTGTCCATCGATGATCTGTCCTTCTGGCAGTATGTCCAGCCCATTGCCATTTCAGGGATTTAACTCTGATCATGATGTCTTCCACTCTTGTCATTTTTCGGATCCACGAGTTCCTCTTCTTACCTCTCCTGGTTACACCAAGCATGCACCTCTCCATGCTTCTTTGAGTTGTCTGCAGCCTTTGTATGTCTCTTTTAGTTAAGGTTCACGTCTCTGCACCATACATAAGCACTGGAAGGATGCATTGATCAAACACTTTTCTTTTAAGACATAACGGCATATTGCTCTTGAAAATTATGCTGTTTCTTCCAAATGCTCTCCAGGCAAGTTTTGTACGCCGATTAATTTCTTCATCAATGTGACCCTCACTTGATATCTGCTGTCCAAGATAAACGTACGTGTCTGTTATCTCCAGCTTTTCTCCATCAATCGATAAATCTTCATTTCTAGTAAAAGCATTGAACATCACTTTTGTCTTCTGAAAGTTCATTTTTAATCCCACTTCTTTACTCTTGTCAGCAAGTTCCTGGATCATACTCTGCAGCTCTGATGGGGTAGTTGCAAAAATGACTACGTCATCAGCAAAACAAAGGTGGGTTAGATAATCTCCATTAATCTTTATCCCCTTGTTTTCCCAGCTCAGCGACTGAAAAACACCCTCCAATGTGGCATTAAAGAGCTTCGGAGATATGGTGTCACCTTGTCTCACTCCCTTTCCAATTTTTACGTGTGTTGTATTTTCAAACAGCCGAATCTTTGCACTTGCATTTTCATAGATGTTATTAATAATATTAATGTATGCATCTTCAATACCGCAGGTTTTCAGAGCCATTGTAACTGCTGATGGTTTCACACCGAATCAAAGGCTTTTTCATAATCGATAAAAGCCATGCACAATGGAAGTTCATATTCCCTCGCTCTTTCAATTAGTTCTCTCAGCACGTGGATATGATCTATTGTGCTGTAGCCACTCCTGAATCCAGCTTGTTCTCTCGGTTGAGCCATGTCCAGTGTTACCTTCAAGCGGTGTGAAAGAACTTTAGTGAAGATTTTGTAAACTACTGATAGGAGGCTGATAGGTCTGTAGTTTCCGAGATCCTCAATGTCACCTTTCTTATGTAGCAGGATCATTGTAGCGGTGTTCCAATCCTCAGGAATCTTTCCTTCATTAAGGCATCGAGTGAAAATTTGGGCGAGTACTGTTTCGATTTCTCCACTTGCTTCTTGTATGATGTCTACAGTAATTCCATCTTCTCCTGGAGCTTTTCCTCGCTTCATGTTCTTGATTGCATGTGCAACTTCTGCTGGAAGGACTGGAGGAACTCTGGTACTGGTATCTTTCATGATGTCTGGAGTGCATATATCATCCCTTTCATATAATTTGGAGTAGAAATCTTTCACTCTTGTCAAAATTTCGGCTCTATTTCTTGTTACAGAACCATCTTCTTTTCTCAGTGCCATAATCTGTTTTCTTCCCTTACTGAGATGTCCCTTTGCTATCTTTAGGCTTTGGTTGTTTTCAATTGCTTTCCTCACTAGTTCACAGTTGAATTTCCTTACGTCTTCAGTGATACTTTTTTGTACTGTCTTGCATAGCTCTATATATTCCACTTTGGAAGTCACATCTTCTTTAGTTGTCCTCATCTCTCTTCTTTTTTGCATCAACATTTTGGTTTTTCCTGATAATTTGTTCACATGCAACTTGTTCTTAGACCCAGCTAATTTTGTTGCTGTTTCCATAAGAGCTTTGGTTACTTTTCTGTTAACTTCAGAAATATCCACTTCTTCCGATGTTAAGCCTTCTAAAGCAGAGAACCTGTTCTTCAGTTCCAACTTGAAGGTATTATAATGTTTTTTAAGGTTGGTTATGTCAATACATTTTGTTTGTCTTATGAGCTTGCTACGTTCGAGTTTAGTGTTGAGGTGCATCTTACATCTCACCAATCTATGGTCACTGCCTGTGTTGAACTTGTTTAGCACACTGCAGTCTTCTATGACGAATTTTTTGTTACACATAATAAAATCAATTTCACTTGTCGTCCCATTTGGATGTCTCCATGTCCATTTCCTGTGTGGCTTTTTCTTGAAGAAGGAGTTCAAGATGAAAAACCCTTCTGCCTCTGCAAACTCAACGAGAGTATTTCCACGCTGGTTTCTGTTGCCGTGACCGAATTTACCTACTGAAGTTTCATTCTGTTGCCGTTGCCCTATTTTTGCATTGAAATCTCCCATAATTATTTTCAAGTGCTGCTTACCTTTATTATTTAGATGACAAATTTCCTCATAAAATTCTTCAATTTCTTCTTCAGGATGACTTGTGGTGGGTGCATAAGTTTGAATAATCTGAGCCTGGTATCTTTTCGAGAGTTGGATAACAAGTCGTGCAGCTCTGTCGAGGAACTTTCAACTTCTACAACTTTATCCTTCAGTTTCTTGTTTATTATAAATCCAACACCACTAGTTCTGCCAGTATCTGTCCCACGATAGTAGAAGAGATGTCCACTTTTCAGTTCGATGAGATCTTCTCCTTTTCTCCTTACCTCACTTAGCCCCACGATGTCCACTTGATCCTTTGTAGTTCCTCTTCCAATTCAAGAAGCCTTGAATCAGAAGATAGGGAGCGTCCATTGTAAGTAGCCAAGGTCAGCATCAGATGGCAGCCTAGTCCGGTCCTCCGGGGATTCTTAGCACCCTCTGCCTTCATGTCGCACTGGCCGCTGCCTTGGCCAGGTACATTCCAGCTGCCGGAGACTGAGGGCCAAGATTTAAGTTGTGGAATCATTTTGGAGGGGTTTGGCCATAACTCACCACGCTGGCCAAGCGGGTTGGTGAGTGTGGGATAGAATTTCCTCTAATCCCGATGGAATAGTTATACCGCTATGGGCGGTCGTCAGAGCCCCTTTAGTGGGAACAGGATGCACCACGAGAAGGCGGGGTTGACATTTGTCAAGGAGAGGCTGTGATGTTACGCATCACCTGATTATACTATCATTAATCACTGAAGTACTATGCATACAAAAATGTTTTGACTATGTAGTGAAAACTCACTAATTTCAGTTGAGTACGGCACAATCAAAGATTAAATCAGAAATAAACAAAATACATTATCCAGTTTAGAGGAAATTCTAATGGGAATATTATCATAATTCTTCAGGGGGGGGTTAGAAAAGTATAAGACAACAACTATTTGCTACATATTCAATGTACACTATTTTTTGCAGTAAAATTTTCCACCTTACAATATATGCAACATAATCACCCCCACATCTTTGTTGAGTTGCCAAAATTAGCATATTATGAGTTCCAAAAAGTGGTCTTGTTACATTTTTTTTTTAATTTCAGAAAGGACTAGGTACCTTCATTTAATTTTGTGTAATCTCCCTTTTCACTGAGTGATTACAGAATATTAAATAATCTTAATGTTTCTTCAAGGTAACTCTTAAAAATACAGTATTTTGCTTTGGTTAGTTTGTATTACTTGTGGTTAATAAACCTGAAATTTATATTTCACCTCATCTACCATATATCCATAATAACACAGAATGACAGGGACATTTGTACTAAAACAGTTAACAGAATAATAAAGCTGTGGTTGTTTTTATGCTATTACTCACAACAAATAGGAAACTAATTCCAAAGGTCTTAGAAAATTTCCCCCAAAACTTGGACTGATGCACATTTTCAGAAAATGCCAATTTTAGGGATATACTCTGGCATTTTAATAAACTGTTCATATATTCAAACAAAGAAAAGCTACACAAGAAACGCCTATGGCATAGTAAATTCATTTACTTTCATGGTGCAAATTTGTAAAATATTTGCCAAGCTTTCACACTTCACTGGGAGGCTTTCTCAAGGCAATGCAGGGAATTAGAACACATAGGAAATAAAGACGATATTTTGAAAATAATGTGGGCGACATCACTAGCAGTATTACTTGAGTTTTTATCACGTAATTATGCAGAGTGCCACAATGTGCTATCTTTTAACAATGCATGCCAAACCATTGGTAGTTCCATAGAGACCATGTCATTGCATGCCAGTTTGCTGGAAAGGATTTCCACTGTTTCCCTGATAGCAGTTTCTTTAAAGTTTGTGTAAGGGGCAATTTTTCTAATACTATTCCATTCAGTAGCTGCCGAGCAATGCATGACTTCTCTGGCAATGGCTGTATTCTGCATGTCCTGGTTGAAACTTTGGACGTGTTCTTTACATCTAGTATCCAAGGATTGCATTGTCATTCTGATATATATATTTTCCGTGTTGTCAGGATACATCAACAGTATAGCATACACACCCGCCTTTTTTTCTCACACTGTCTCTCCTTGCAGCTTGATATTATATGTGACAATGAGGTTGGTGATTTCATTGCTATTGAGATGTTGTACTTATGCAATAAATTTCTCAACCAATATGTAAATCCTGGGACATATGTGATGGATCCTGCATATATCTCATTTTCTTACTAGTTGGTTTTGTCATTGTAGACATTATGACTTCCTACAGTTTTATGTATTCAGTCTATGTCATCCTTCTTATATCCAGCCTTTAGATCCTTGCTATAAATATTATCAATTTCCTTATTATGTAGGTAGGTAGGCATGTCTGCATAAGTTATCCGCTCTATAGAAGCATGCTCTAAATGCAGACAGTTTGTTCTCTTTTGGGCAGTGTGAATCAGGAGGGACAAGGTTCGGTACTGCGGTTGGTTTATAATAAATGTCAAAATCAAAGTTGGGTGTTCCATTTCTTTTGAGCGTGACATCAAGATAATTCAGCGTCGCATTCACTTCAAGTGTCATGGTGAACTTTATTGTATTGTGCAGGTTGGGATGATACACTGAATGAGCTATGGGTTAGCACTTAAATGGATATGGTATGGCATACCAATGGACACTTTCCAGGGACTTGTAGAGTCCATGTTATGGTTCAAGAGGGCCTACACAATGCTACGTAGGTGGTCATAATGTTTTGCTACTACAGTGTATGACAGAACAATATTCCAGCTATAGGCACATACAAGGAATATATGAGCATTTTTTTTATAAGCACCATGTTGTTTGTCACCGTGACAAAGTTAAGAAGGACTAACAACATGGTGTTCATAAAGTACCTCTACAAACCCTGGACCCATCATTGCCTTCTTCCTGCTACATAGGCTCCACCTGGAGGAACATATTACGTTTGAAAGAACATAAAAATGATTTGAAACAGGGGAACCTGTCCACGGTTCTAGCAAGAACTGTAAACATGGGTAACTACGTTCCACAATGGAACGAGGCAAAAATTATCTCTTCAGCCTCTACTCAGGCTAACTTGTTATTCTTGGAGAGCCTGCACATTTACCATTTGGGTGACTCCTGTTGTAATGACAGTTCCCCTTGTCAAATTCCAGGACTGTGGCAACATCTCTTTCATATGATTGGGAACTAGAGACTTCTAACCTGACCATAATGTTAAGACTGTTATGTAAATTTCTTTTGATTCTGGACTCTTACCTGTGCTACATATATATACTTGGATATACGGTCTAATTTTACCATCTGAAGATGGGCGTATAGTAATGCCCGAAAGGCCTCGTGTGTGTCAGTGTTTTTTAATAAAGTTTTAACTTATTTTATCGTGCAACTAGATGGAAGTCGTTAATTCTAATAGTACACTTTCCTCCCTAAGCCTTGCACTGGCAAAACTGTGTGGCTGGAACAGCAACGTTCTCATGCTAAAAGTGCTTGGAACAGAAACACCATGTGTGCATCAGCAACGTTAGGACAGTGTTGCACATGCACCACTATTTTATATCTAACCCTCGTATGTGGTGTACATATATATGCCCCATCAAATGGACTGAATGCAACTGGCAGTCATGGCTTACAGTCACAATAATGATGAAATAGTCCCCAGAGAATCTTCAAGAGTGTGAACAACATCCTTATTTTGCAACATACATACAACTGCACCTTTATTTCAAAATGTGAACAACTGATATTCCCTCAACATTTTGAGAGAGAAATATGAATTTTAGATTGTCAAGTCTACCACAGCTGGCAAATTCTGTAAATGGACAAATGACAAAGCATAGCGTGCGCACGCACACACACGAAAAAAAAATCCTGTGCCAGAAAAAAGCTGGTGCAGAAGTTTCAGTTTTAATCAGATTGTAACCAGTGATTTTTGCACCTTGGACACCTGCCCTGCCTGCCCCACCCTAGTTAAGTTTCTACAATGTACCCTACAATAAATAAAGTTTTAAAATTTAGAACTTCCATTACTGAATGGTTACCATTAAACCTACACCACAGTTTTTATCACTGGAACTTTTTCGTGTTGTTAATTTTACTCTAACCGCTTTCAGCCAAAGTGGATTCCACATTATTAGCAATATTCCCAAAATTGTTTCTCTCTGAAACTCAGTATTTGTTCTTACTTTATGAAAAAACTGAAGGGCCTGAAACTGCAACTCATTAATGACAGACCAAGGTATAATTAAACAAGATTCCAAGGAACAACTAAAAAGTTAAACCATTTTCTTGCTTTTTCAACTAGCTTTTGGTCCACACAACCTGAAACCTATCTAGCTGTGTCTCAAATGTTTCACAAATTTTCTTGCCCTGAAAAAAGAAGGGGGAACAAAACAAACAAAAAACATGCCACAATGTACACAGGAGTTTGTTTAGTGACACTTGGTTTGTAAGTACAATTTGAAAATCATACCCATGTCAATAATCATACAAATTTTTATAAGTTTTCACTTATAGCATGCAACTACCTTTTCTTAAAAAGTATGTTCTGAATATTGATTAGTAAGTTCATAAATTTTATCACCATTAGAGAGGTGTAGTTCCTTCTATTATTGGCTGCCTGTGCTCAGAAGACTTCATATCATCATATCTCACTAAGCTGTTCTCCGAGATTCAGAGGTTAGCTACACGAAGAAATACAAACTACCAGATAAATGTTTAACTGATTACTTACTTACTTGAGGAATACATTTACATATCTACAGCATTAATTTTCTGTAAACCTTGGACACTAATAAGACATTACTTATCTGCACATGCATTTTAACTTCGTCATAGAGAAAATACAGTCACTGGAAAAGATGGATTTATCACACAGAAACATAAAACTGAAGCTTAAAATATATTATGCCAACAGAAAATTAAAAAAAAGAGAATTAAATAAAGAAGAATAAATTACTTTGAAACTGTAGGAGGTTTATTGCAGTCACTCAGAGATTTCTGAATTGCTACTGCCAAAGCTTCATCTTCAGACTAGAATGAAATGGCAAAACATAAAGCAGAAAGAATTAGGTATAAATAAACGAATCAAATGTTAACTTGAAAAAAAAATATATTAAGTTTTGGCTTAAGGTGCTTGCTTTTTGGATATGCTTAAGAACATTACAAATGTGGTAACAATCAGTACTTGGACATCTAGGTAATTAGGAACTGGATTTGCACAAATTGTATCAATGCATTCCACCTGCTAATTACTTTATTTTAAATGCAAAACTTTTCAGTATTAAAAAATATGACAAAAATATTTTTTTAACAAACTGCTAGAATATCTGACAAAAAATAATGTTAATAGCACAACATTGTCTACCTATCAATCTTCAGAAATGACATCTCTGTATCTGTAAGTCAGACTCAAAAAATTATTTCTGCTTCAGAAATTACTATGAGGATTGTGATTCATTCAATTTTGAATTTCTGTGAAATACCCCCAGTTTTCTGCCAGGGGACATACAAGTTTTTTTGTTATGTTCTGTACAATATTTACAGTTCTAAGAAGCCTGACTGGAAAAATTATTTTTGCATTCTGTAGGTGATGCTATATGCAAAACTTTTCATGCATTTGGTAGTACACATCAGTGCTGAGTTTCGACTAAATTTTAAGAGCCCCAAGCCTGACTTATTTCAGCCCCATCCTGAATTTAATATAAAAAAATAAAGCCCAGGGATGCATGAGCTCCAAAAATGTGACTAACTTGTTTATGCATTAATAATAATAATAAATCCCTTCTGACTGACTTCCACTCTCTGCTCCCCCTTTAATTAACAAATGCCTTCCTCAACTGGTGAGTGGTGAAGGGACATTTATCTGTCACTATTGTATAGCCACACAAATTTCTTTGACCATTTGTTTCCCATTAAAATGCTTCTGAAGGCCAAGCATCCAGAAAAATTGGGCTGTGCTGCAATGTATGTACCACTGCTGAGTTTGGGCTCTATTTTATGAGCCAGAGCCCACACAAGTCAACTTTTACATTGCAAACTAGAGCCCAGGCCTGAATAAAGCCCAAAAACTGTGAGTAACCTGTTTTGGCATTAATAAAAAAAATCTCTTACGGACTTCCAACTCTCCCCTTCAATTAACCAATTCCTTTCTCATTTGGAGAGTGGGGAAAGGACATCTTATATGTTTTCTACAGTACAGCTGCACACGATTTTGTTTGACAATTCGTTTTCTCCTTCCGGCAGCCACACATCTGACATAATTAGGCTATGCTGTAATCTATGTATGTTGCTCAATAAAATTAGCAGGGAGCTGCTGTGTAGGGGGAGGGAAAGAAATTTCAACACTGTGGTATCTAGTATGTACAATATAGTTTAAGATTTTCCTTCTCTGCAGAAATGCATGGCCTATTGCTTTGGTTCTCAAGCCCAGCATAAATAGCATTCCCTGGTTCCAGCTCCATTCACAGACCCAGTTGTACAAAGAATTCACCAACTCAGAAGTGTAATTAAAGACCCATATGCTAAATCTTATAAACTGACAGTTATAAGAAGAAGAAAAAAAAAAAGAAGAAAATTCTCAGATCCCGACCTTGAACTGTAGTAAATGTTATGTAGCTCGGCCCATCTCAGCATTGGTACATATGCATGTTTCAATATAGTTATATAAATGCAGTTTTGCACTTAGCAATATCTCTCCATTCTCATACATCACTTTTACTAAATTCTTTTTGCAACTGGTAGCTGTAAGAAAAACATTTTACTTATTTCTGAGACTTTCTTCATGAAAAATATTCCCACCAGATGTCATACATTTTGATTCTTAGATCAGGAATGACTTCTGCTTCTAAGTAAGTATTTTTTTAATATCTTACTAGTTTTTTGGTTGTGATCAACTTAACATACAGGCAGAACCTGATTTTCCAGATGCACTGTTTCTCCATTGGGGAAGGGGTATCAACACAGTAGAGCCACATTTTCAAACACATCTGTTTTTGAAATTTCTTTCTGTATGTGGTGTATACAGAAAGGACACTATTTCATACGTCATTTCTGGTATTTGTAATACACGATTTTTCCCTCTGGTGGTGTAAATTCCATTTTTTTTTTTTTTTTTTTTTTGCAGTGCAGCTTCTACAGGTAGGACAGGAAAAATTATTGTACAGTAGTATTAAATAGTTTCAATAGCTATCAATATTATTCACATACCCTGATTGATTTTTCACATGCACTCTTTTCCCACTAGGAGGGACATAACAAATTTTAATGTCACTGTATCTATGTTTCTATAAAGACCCTATTTCAAAAATTATTTCTGCATGCTATTGCTGTACCTATGTCCAAGGTTTCCCATGCATTTCCCAGGTTTTCTGAAATGAAATTTTCTTGATAGGTGGTACAGAATCCAGTTTTTTTTTTTTTTTAATAGAATTCTACAGTGCATGAATTTTAAAATACAAAATCAACAACAATTTTCATTTCATCATAAACATCTATTATTATTGGTGTAGTATAAATAAGGGAAAACCCACAGTTACTGTTTTTGAGCGACGAACTGTTAGTACTGAATGCAAGATAAGTCTAAATGGCACAGTGATTGACCAGGTGAATGAGTTTGTGTATTTAGGAAGCACGTTTGACAGAGAACAAATTAGTAGGAGAGTGAATTCTTCATTGAAAGTCAGCTGCTTTAGGAGGTTTTCACAGGAATGATGGACTCTCAAGTAAGTCCCAAATGGCTGTGTATGAAAGTGCAATTGTTCCTACTTTGATGAATGGCAGTGAAACCCTGGTATTACAGAAAAGACATAGGAGTCATTTGTGTGCTGAAGAGATGCTTACTTATGGGGTTGTGCAGCAAAACACGCTCTGATCATGTGAGGAATGAAGATGTGTTGCAGATGTGTAATGTGAGGCAAAATGTTGTTAGTAAGGTGAAGACTAATATTCTTAGGTGGTCCAGCCATGTTGAAAGAATGAGTGATGAGGTGCTGACTAAGATAATTTTTTCAGCCCAAGTAGCAGGAAAGAAAGGTAGAGGGAGGCCAAGGAAATCATGGAAGGACCAGATTCAGGAATGTCTGCTTGAGAAAAAGATTTTGAGTATGAAGTATAGAAGGTCTTTGTACGGCATGTGATGGATGTCAGTGAAGCTCGAGCTGCATGCCAAGATCACTGTAAATGGAGACATTTGATACATATCAACAGTAAGTAAAATCTAGTTCAATCAGTTACACATTTATCAGGCATATGGTCTTTTTTCGAGGAGCTAACCTCTGAATCTCAGAGAACAGCTTAATGATATGAGAGTTTGTGACATTTATCACAAAAGACTGTTCATTAAACCTAATATTTCAGCATCATCCATATTGCTACGCCGGTTGTTTTCATGCTTAGAAAATGTTTAGTCTTGAAGATGAATAACACTAGGAATCATATTTTAACTTTCTTTTATTACAGTATGATTCTCTCTCTCTCTCTCTCTCTCTCTCTTCTGTTCTTTCTTTTACAGACATGGTTTTTGGCTCCAATGTCTTTATCATACATAGCACTCATGTCTATAGAACTTACATTTTCCATATTAGTGTCTAGAAATAATCCATGTTGAAACTCTGCTCTCCCCGGTGTGTATGTATGTTTGTTTTTCCATTGCACACATGTCCTACTGCTACTCTTCATGGTAAAAAGGAAACAGAACTTTTACATTAAAAGTGAAGGTTTAAATCAATTATAATCCAGGACCCTACACATCTAAAGAAACTTTGCAAATAGATTCAAATATCCTCAGTTACTTTATAAAGTTTTTCCAAGAAAGATGTATTACACTTATTGAGGACATCCTCACATGCACTACCACACAATCAAAAATCTCTTGTGTTTGTTCATCATAATGTCTCTGAAAAATTTATTTTATGGTGAGTAGACAGACAGATAAAGAATATTGCATAAATGATTGTTAAGGGTCTGAACTCAGGGTTGAATGAACCATATTAATTAGTTGTTTTTAATGAAATGATAGCTGTGCCCACTTTATGATGTTTCAGCTTTATATCCAGCATAACAGCTGATTACAACAAACCTATTCTTATCATCCAAGAGGAAGTTGAAGGGATGCATTTATCCACTACAGCAAAAGACTTAAACATCAGAACAATTGGATGATTTCACTACTCTCACGGCATATGACTGCACAAAGCACACATTCTATACCCCTGTCTCAATGCTGCAATATCTCTGTGTGAAGCTGTTTCTTGCAATTTAGCAGACTGGCAATGAAATTGTAAGCCTGTTGCCTTCTTACTCTGGCATTTGTCGACATCCTATCTTTCAAAAGAATTAAGGTTAGTTACTATATTTTTATCATTTAAGCTACTAAATAATAAAATTATTTTTCTGAAAGTGGGGTAGGGAGTTTGATATACACTGTATTCACAAAAGTCACCGGACACCCCCTTCAAAAGCAAATGAATGGATCCACTGCATTGTTAAGATGTGCGGTACAGCTGCAAACCGTATAAAAACAAGCCTGCAGCTGACCGCGATCGTATCACACTGTAAGATTGAGTGAAAATGTCGTGGCAGAAGAGAACTGACTTTGAGAAAGGAAAGATTGTTGGGCGTTATATTAGTGGGTTGTCAATAAGAGAAGCCGAGAGGCATTTAATCATATCCAAGTCAACTGTTTTGGATGTACTGAATAAATGGAAGACACATGGCATGCCTGCAGCAGCAAAACGTACCGACAGACCAAGGAAAATCAGTGATAGAGGATGTTGAAGCCTCAGGAGAGTCGTTACAGCTAATCAACAGTGTACTGCACAAGACCTCAGTGTACAGGAGAGTAAAAATGCTGAAACATTGGTATGTATGTGTACCATTCACAAGAATTCCATTCCATGGGTTACTGTGGTCATGCAGCAGCTCATAAGCCTTTCATCTCTACTCGGAATGCTACTCATCATTTAGCATGGTGTAAAGAACATTTATTGTGGACTGTCGATCAATGGAAATGGGTCCTATGGACTGATGAATCCAGATACACAATCTGATGGCTGTGTGTGGGTATGGCGGCAGCCAGGGGAACGCTATTTACCACAATGTACTGTTCCTACGGTCAAGTTTGGAGCTGGTAGTGTACTCGTTTGGGGGTGTTTTTCGTGGTATGGTCCCAGCCTATTGGTTATTGTGGACAAACATTAACCAGCAAGTCTATATCGATATTCTGGACAATTATGCTCTTACCAACTCTGTGGCACTACTATGGAACTGAGTCTTGTTGGTACCAGCAAGATAATGCACAGAGTAATAAAAGCAAGGACCGTTACGGCGTGGTTTGATGATAATTCCGTATCATGTGTGGACTGGCCAGCACAGAGCCCTGATCTTAATCCCATAGAGCACCTATGGGATGAATTAGAGTGGCACATAAGAAGTTTGGAACCAAGGCCTACTACTAAGCAGTAGTTAATGGCAGCATTAGGTACTGGATGGAAGTGCATACCTATTGCTGTGTTCCAAAACCTTGTCGAAAGCATGTCTCGAAGGGTCAGTGCATGCATTAAGGCCAAAGGTGGACCGACAACATACTAATGTATGTCAATAAATGCTATGTTGTGTTTCTATTCAAGGTGTCCAGTGACTTTTGTCAATATAGTGTATATGTATAAAATACATATCACTAAGCTGTTTTCTGATATTCAGAGGTTAGCTCCACAAAGAAATACAAACTACCAGATAATTTTTACTTACTGTTGCTGTATCAGACTTCTCCATTTACAGCAATTTTGACATACAACTCGGGCTTCACTGATATCCATTACACGCTGTACACAAGATCTTTTATACTTCATACTCAGAATCTTTTTCTCATGCAGACACTCCTGAATATGATCCTCCCATGACTTCCCTGGCCTTCCTCTACCTTTCCTTCCTGCCACTGGGGCTAAAAGATTTTCTTAGTAAGCATCTCATCACTCATTCTTTCAACATGGCCAAAACACTGAATCATATTAGTCTTCACCTTGCTAACAACATTTTGCTTCATATTACACAACTGCAACACATCTTCATTACTCACACAATCAGAACGTGTCTTGCCACAAACGCATTTAAGTAACGCATTTCTCCAGCACACAATGACTTCTATGTTTCTTCTGTAGTTCCCAGGTTTCACTGCCATATATTAAAGTAGAAACAATTACACTTTCATATACAGCCATGCAGGACTCTCTTGAGAACCCATCATTCCTGTGAAACCCTCCCAAAGCAGCCATGACTTTCAATGAAGAATTCACTTGCCTACTAATTTCACCATCCAATTTGTTCTCTCTGTCAAACGTGCTTCCTAAATACACAAACTCATTCACCTGGTCAATCACTGTGCCATTTAGACATATATTACATTCAGTACTACCAGTTCCTCTCTCAAAAATCATAACTTTGGTTTTGCCCTTATTCATACTCAGTTTGAATTTCATGCAAACTTCGTACATCCGGGACAACATACTCTGCAATTCACTTTTGCTCTCTGCCTACAGGACAGGATCATCGGTATACAATAATCTGCACACAGCTATCACCAAGACATAAACCAGTATTATCTATTTTGGCATCATGCATGCATGCATCCATAAATATATTAAACAGCCATGGTGACATTACATAACCTTGTCTGACTTCTGCACCAATAGAAAACCATTTTGATAAAACACCATTTACTCGTACACAAGCTCTACTGCCAGCATACATGGCTTTTACACTGTTAAGTAGATTCCCAGTAACACCATATTCATTCAATACCTTCCACAAAAGTGTCTTATTTACTCGGTCATAAGCTTTCTCTAAATCTATAAAAGCAGCAAAAGCTTTCTTACCAACAGCCAGATACTTTTCAATCATTATGTGTAATGCAAAAATTTGGTTAGTACAACCTTTATCAGTCATAAAACCACTCTAAAAACCCCACACTTTATCTGATGTAAGACCCTGTATTTTTTCAATAACGACCTTACCAAACATTTTCCCTGGCACACTCAGTAGGCTAATACCACAATAGTTCTTGCAGTCGGTCTGATCACCTTTTCCCTTATACAAGGGAACAATGATAGCATTCTTCCAGTCCCGAGGGACCATTCCTAACTCCCAGGACAGCTGACAAATGTCAGCTAACCAATCAATTACAGGGACACCACCGTATTTCAACATCTCGGCAGTTATGCCATCAACTCCTGGAGCCTTACCGTTCTGAAGAGATTTTAGAGCTTTACACACCTTTTCTCTTGAGATCCCTCCTGTGCTTCCATCCTTCACTGTGACATGATCTGCTTCTGCCTCTGAATAATATATTACCAGAAATATCATACACATATATATACAGTAAATACACTGCCGGACAATTGCTAAGGACGGATGACAATAGCAACGATAGCAACCATAAAATGGAAGGCAGGAAAATGTGGAAACTAGCATAAGTGCGGAATACAGTAAGACGTGTTGTGCGTATGCAAATTTTGGATTGCCGAACTTGTTCGTGACGTCATAGCGCTGATAAGAGATATAAAGGATTTTACGCGTATTGACCGTTGTTGTTCAAACGCAAAGTTGAAAGGGAAAGAATCAATTGACTAACTTGCAATTTTCAGTATGTCTTCCCGACATCACCTAGATGATTTTACGCGTGGCCGTATTATTGGCAAGATTGAAGAAGGGCGAGAAGTAACAGATGTTGCCAGGGTGTTCGACGTCAGCCACAGTGTTGTTTCAAGGCTTTGGAAATCATTTCAAACAAATGGAGAATGTAGCAAACATCATGGGGGAGGTCGTGTTCGCAGTACGACACCTGCAGAAGATCGGTACACAGTGCTATCAACAAAAAGACACCGGTGCAGCACAGCTAGTGAGGTAGAAAATCAGTTTATGGCTGTTACTGGCAAGCGGATCTCCCAAAAACTGTCGCCATACGTTTGCATGAAGGAGGACTATACGCCCGCAGTCCTGTTGTGTGCATCCCATTGTCCAGACATCACCGTACCGCCCGTTTGCAATGGTGCCATCGACATCGCAATTGGACTGATAACGACTGGTCTGCTGTCCTCTTCTCAGATGAGAGTAGATACAGTCTATCGTCTGATTGTCGACGACAACTGATCTAGCGTGATAGCGGTACTGCATATTGTCCAGCAAACATACAGGAAAGGGACCAATATCCGACATGTAGTGTCATGGTATTGGCTGGCATCATGATCAATGGCCGTACGTCCCTCTATGTGCTTCCAACTGGGACTATGACTGGCCAACGATACATTAATGATGTTCTGCTACCTCATGTTCGCATGTTCCGTGGTGCTGTCGGTGATAGATTCATTTTCATGGACAACAACGCAACATGTCATCGAACAGTCGCTGTGCAGGAGTGTCTTGAAAGCGAGGATATTCAACGCCTCGTATGGCCAGCACGTTCTCCAGATCTGAATCCCATTGAAAATGTGTGGGATGCTTTGGGGAGGAGTCTTGCTGGTCGCCAATGCCCTTCAATAAACAAGGACACCCTCATCCGTGCACTGACAGAGGAATGGGATAAATTACCCCAACAGCTGCTTGATAATGTTGTGCAAAGCATGACACGACGTGTGGAATCTTGCATCGCCCTCCATGGTGGCCATATCCCGTATTGACATCTTACGCCGGAATGCCTGAAGACGGTAATTGCATTTTTTTCACGTTTACGTATTCTGCACAAAATGGCCTGTTTGTCCCTTGAACACTTTCCAAAGCCTTCTGGATTTCAGAGCACAATAAATTGTCTATCTTGTTATGTCCTGGCATTCTGACATTATTTTATTTCACTTGGCATCCAACCACACTTACTTTTTTATGCGCTATATAGCCGTTTATGATCCGTCCTTAGCAATTGTCCAGCAGTGTATTTCCTCAATGATTTGTTCAAAAGTCTACCTTGAACTTCGGCAGGGTAGTAAATGCCTTTGTTCATGTGTATGTGCAATTAAAAAGAAACTAAAAAATAATGTCCGGAATTGAAAGTCCTTCACACAGAATTGCATAAAATATAATGCAGCTTAATAAATAGACACCGGTAACATTTAACTGAGTTTATGATCCACTAGCCACATGTGATCTAATGATGAAAGTGATTACTTTCAGAGGAAATACATAACAAAAAAATTGAAGGAATGCAGCAAAACTAAAACCGGATGGCAAAAACAAAATAAAACTTCACTGAGTGTATATAACTTCATTGGCACCCAAATATTAACAGAAAGCAAGTGATTTCAATTTCACTCTATTTAGCAAGAAGTCTGTGATCACAGACTAAAGTACAGTGAACACAATTAACAAAAGAAGTAACCACTGAAAGCTTGAATGTATGACAGACCTGAACATAAAAACTGGCATAACAAATCTTATGATCCATAAATACAGCAACTCTTAAAGAATAATGTGGTATTTAAGCCAAACTGAATTAAAAAAAAATTCACATCAGATGCCTGGCAACTGAAAAATAGGGAGCAAAAGAAAAAAATAGTGAAAGATAATACACTGGCATATATTCATATGGATATATTATAAAGTGCTGAGTTCTGCTATATGAATGAAAAGTACCTATAATAAAAACAGTGGAAATTGCAGATGCAAAGACCTCCTCCCTAACTTCCACAGAATGCAGCCTATGTAACTGAGAACCCAGGCCATAGCTAAGTCTCAGAAAGGGGGGGTCTCTGTGTTCAATTACAAACTGAATTTTTCCATGACTGCAGATGTAAGTTTTACTTTGTTTTTAATCTCTTTTTGTTAATTTACTTTATTAGCAAATAATTATGCCAAAAAGTAAGAACAATCACATAAAACACAAAACATGAAATTAAAAGAGGGAGATATAAAACAGAACTCTTTTGAAACATAAAAAATAAATCACATTCTTTGAGTTTACTTGATGTTGGTTGAGCTGTGCATTCCTTATTGTTGGAATCAAAACATAACTCCCAACTAACGCGATTTTTCTAGCTTAGCTTACCGTTCTGGTCCCTTTTGCCGTGGATCCATGCAATGTCATTGGGGATTTACTGATGCCATACTACAAGTTTTTTTACTCCTTTTCTTTGATTACACAGAAATAAGTGGTAAAAATCAATCTGCAATCACGTATTATCCTTTGCTGCTGCTCGGTGGTAACAACTTCTTACGCTTATCAGTAGCCATACCCCCTTTCCCTCATGAAAATCAAAAGCACCAGAATCCCACAAAAAAAAAAAAAAACTGTTTCTCCAGCACAAGCATTGTAAAATCACTTCCCCTGGATGAAAAACAATGAATGAGAAAATGTTGAATGCTCTTTCTCTCTTGTGTATGGGCAAGGCTTTTCTTTTAGAAGTATTTTCCAATGTGTAGAAGAATACATTTAATTAAAATGTCCCTAAGACAACACTTCTTTGTATGCAAAGAACTACCTGGAAGCTTGTTTTCAATTAGTGGGAAATATTTGATGTTTCGTTATCAATTAGTGGGAAATATTTGATGTTTCGTTATCAATTAGTGGGAAATATTAGCAACTACACATGACAAAAGGTGCTATTAAAAATAGAAAAATGGCTGAGTAAATGGCTGAAATGAAAACATTTAGCACAGGGTTTGTATGGATGTTATTGTACTACTAGAAAAACTGATAAGAGCAATTTTGCTACAAAAATTTCTTGATATAACAATCCCTTTCTAATTGAAAATTATATTAGCAAATTGAAAAAGTTGTGAATGGCTAACATAAAAAGGTTTACTTGTCATCACTTTGATGTAGGACATCAATAAAAAAAAAAAAAACTGGTTACTCTGAAAAATGCATACAGGTAAATTAGGTACCAATATAATTAGGTAGCATAACCTATGTACAACACATCAGGAACAGCAATAATGTTTTGCATGCACCATGTGATCAACCATTATTCAGAGGCAATGTACTCAGAAGTTTAAAAATACAATAAAAATATAACGTAATTTAACAAACTTGAAGATCCTACACTTCCTTTCTTGCTATACACACATGAGAGAAGCAGAGTGGTTCATATACACTGGCCTGCAAAAATTAAGGATGAGACGGTTTTTCGAATGTAACGTTGTGCAGAAGTGCTCCACATCGACTCAAATCATACCATAAGATCCCCAAGATGTACGAATATGGGACAAGTGAGCAAAACCGTCCAAACAAGGAATCCAAAGGATACAAAGGCACTTTATGGAAAAGGTAGCTTCGAGCACAACTGGACAGAAACGTCAATGTGACAGGCGGCTGCCAAGAAAAATCCAGTTTTTAGTAGGGGATATGATCACCCCTGACTGCGTTGCAGGATTTACAACATCTGTCCATGCTGAGGACAAGGTTGTCAAGGAGCTGTTGAGGCATCGCGGCCCATTCCTCTTGTAGAGCCAATTGCAGCTGCAGAATCGTTGCTGGCGGCTGGTGGTGTGCTGCCAAGCGTCTCCCGAGGAGGTCCCACACGTGTTCAATTGGATTTAAGTCCGGGGACTTTGCAGGCCAATCCATGCGTTGAATATCTTCGCTCTCCAACAGCTCTGCGACAGCCACCGTACGATGAGGTGTAGTGTTGCTGTCCATGAAGAGGAACTCAGGACCCACAGCACGTCTAAACAGACGCACGTGAAGGAGGAGAACCTCGGTACAATAGTGGACACCAGTGACTGAACCTCCTTGGAAGATGTGGAGTTCAGTATGGCTACCAAGCATGATACCGTCCCAAACGAGAACTCCACCACCTCGAAACCGGTCCCTTTTGATGATGTTGGAGGTGTGATTGCGTGTTCCCTGCTCTCTCCCGATGTGTATACATCCAGAATCGCTCGTTAGACTAAATTGGCTCTCATCCGTGAAGAGAACTTGACCCCATTGCTGAGGTGTCTAGTTCTTGTGTTCCTGGCACCACAGAAATCGCAGTCTCTGATGAGCAGGCATTAATGGCAAACACAGTACTGGTCGTCGTGCAAATAGACCACCTTTGTGCAGCCTCCTGGCCATGGTAATACGCGATAACGAATGTCCAGTTGTCTGTTGCATGTGCCTTGCGATTTCTCCCGCTGTCTGCCGTCGGTCTCTTCTTGCCTGTAGGACAATATACCGATCGTCCGCCGCTGTGGTTGCTCGTGTACGACCACTCCCAAACTCTGGGACAGCTGTTCATGTCATTTGAAATGCTCTCCAAGCTCGTGTAACGATGCTGTGAGCGATCTCGAACTCCTCGGCCACACTAGTCACACTTTGACCTTCTTCCAACTTCTCAATGACACAACCTCGGGTAAAGTCATCCAGATGTTGTCTACTGGATTGCCTGTTGGCCATATCACACGGTGGCAGCAACTCGAATTTGTTCAAACCAATGTACACTATGCAATAGCTTTCACCGAATTGCTGAGCGTATACCGCCCGTGTGCTTTATACCCTTCCGAGGCTACCCCCTCTCCCTCCCTATGTCATGCTACATATATGCGCATGCCCTACCGTACCGGACCCTAGTCTATCTCCTAAGTGGTCTTTCGGTCCGTTCTGCCTGCTCGTTTGGCTGTTATGCTCATTTCTCCTCTTCGTCCTTAATTTTTGCACACCAGTGTATATTAAAAAAATAATTTCTTTGAGCCTCTTTAAACAGAATTACAAATTGGTAAACATACAGTAAAGTTATTTTGTTTTTATTTATTACGTTCTAACACTTTTTAGAGTTTTGTATCCATGTTCTTTGTTGGCCTAAGTTTTTTTTTTCCCTTTACATTATTGTGCCTAGCTTGTTTCTTCTAAGGTGAGAAACAGAATTTTGCATTTGAATGCGATCATGATTTTATGTTGTTAGTAATTAAATTTTGCTGCTGAAACATTTGTTAATTTTTTCCAATTCCTATATATTGCCAAAACATGATTAAAAATTTTTAAATATAATGTTTCAGCAGCAAAATTTAATTACTAATGACATAAAAATATGTGATGATACCCACAAACAAAATTCTTTTTCTCACCTCAGAAGAAGCATTGGCATGAGAATGAAAAGGGGGAAAAAAGATATGCAGCAAAGAACATGGATAGAAAACTCTAAGAAGTGTTAAAACTTTATCATGATGAAACAAACTAATTTTACTGTATGACAGCAGAGCATTATATTTCAGTTTTGTTTGTAACTTAACTGGTAGTTCAAGAATGGGTTGAGCACATAAAAAAATTTTGAGATCTGGTCAAAACCATTCCTGAGTGAGCTAAACAAAACAGGCAAAAATATGTTAACTTTGTTTGGAAGTTTATAAATTTTTAGATATTAATTTGTGTTTACAGTCAACAACCTATAGGTTGTTAGATGTGATCTAAACAGAACTGTTCCCTAAGAGCTCAGTCGCTGCCAAGAAAAAAGCTGAGGATTGTTGAGTCTTATTTAGGGGGACAAGTGAATTAAATAAAATTAACTGGCATTTTTGCTTCATTCAGTGTTATTAAAACCACTGTCATGCTACTCAAGGAGCATAAAAATCATGCTTTGCATAAAGTTAACTAGAAAGGTGATTTACATTTTAAAACTAAACTATAACGGGCGGTCGTAATTAGCAATGGGTTTGCCTCCTCGGGCCGCGCCGTGGTAACTAGGGCCTCTGTGAAACTTAGAGAGGTGCCAGCTAGTTCTGTGTGACATTGGTGAAAAGACCCCAACTCACTGAATTTTGTTCCAGAATCCTTAGGTTGAATGACCAACTGGAACCCTCAGCTGTGGGCTAATCCCCCACACTAATGTACTTACCTGATTAAAAAGACAAAAAGAAATATTAAGAATGACTCAAGTGTGGGATATGGTGGACCTACCACACTTGAGAAGGACGGTCCACCACGGAATTGACCTGGACTTTCAAAACGGCGTATAAGAAAGAGATCTCGCCTGAGTGAATGTAAGATTGGTGAATGGAATACTAGAGGTATAAATGGCAAGATGAATAAGGTGATGAATAAGTATAGACTGGATGTGCTGTGTGTAAATGAAATCAAAAAGAAGGAAATTGGGGTAGAAGAAGTGAATAGCACAGTGAGTGTGTGGTCTGGAATATTGGATAATATGAGAGGACAGGCTGGTGTAGGTGTGATTTTAAGTGAAAAGATGAAGAGCAACTTGAGTCACTATAGTTGCGTAAGTGAGAAAATTCTCTGGATTCGTTTGAAAGTGAAACTTCTGAGAATCATAATTGTTGTAGTGTATGTTCGTTGTGACTTGGAATCTTCAGATAAGAAAGAAGATTTCTGGAATGAGCTAAAAGCTGTTTTGAGCCAGTTTGGTACTAAAGAAAAAGTTATAATAGCAGGGGATTTCAATGCTAGAGTAGGTGTGCAGAATGCAATTTCTGACAATGTTCTGGGTAAGTTTATTGATCCTTGTGTGAATGATAATGGTGAAAGATTAATTGAACTCTGCATTGAGAATGGTTTGTGTGTATCCAATACATTTTTCAACCACAAGTATATCCACACATATACTTGGGGAAATCGCACTCTTGGTCAAAAGAGTGCGATAGATTTTGTTGTCTACGATCAGCGTCTGAAACACTTAGTTGTTGACACCCGTGTGATGAGAGGTGCGGATGTTGGTCTGATCATTACTTGGTAGTGTCACGGGTGAAACTTAATGTTGGTTGGAGGAAAAGGAAGAGGCCCAGGATAGAAAGAATAAAGGTTGATAGGCTCCTTGAAGATCATCATTATTCTGACTTACTCAGAGAACAACTAAAGTAGCTGAAGTCTGGTGAGAGGGATGTAGAAAAGAAGTGGGAATGTTTTAAGAACTGTGTTGTCACTGCTGCTAAAGAGGTCTGTGGCACCACAATGGTGGGTAACAATAGAGTTTATGCTTGGTGGAATAATGAAATTAAAAAGGCAGTAGAGAGAAAGAAGGAAGTCTATTTGGTTTCTGTGGATGAATATCACTGTAAGAAGCATGAAGCTGTTGAGCTGGTTCACCAGTGTAAGGCAAAAGATAGGAAGGAGAAGGTGGAAAGGCATGAACTGGCTTTTTGGAAAGATAGGAAGTCTTTCTGGAAGTACATGAGACTCAGGAAAAATAGCAGAAACAAAGTTGTAAGTTGTGTGAAGAACGAGATAAGGGAAATGATATGGGAGCCCAATGAGTTAAGTGAAAGATGGGGTGAATACTTCTGTGAGTTATTAGATCAGGAAAGCAAAGATGATTCTGAGACAGATGCAGATGATGTCACAGTGAGGGATGGAAATGCAGGAGGGATCTCAAGAGAAGAAGTGTGTAAAGCTCTAAAATCTCTTAAGAATGGTAAGGCTCCGGGAGTTGATGGCATAACTGCTGAGATGTTGAAATATGGTGGTGATTCTGTAATTGACTGGTTAACTGAAATTTGCCAGTTGTGTTGGGAGTTAGGAATGGTCCCTCGAGATTGGAACGTTGCTGTTATTGTTCCTTTGTATAAGGGAAAAGATGATCAGACTGAATGCAAGAACTATCGTGGTATTAGCCTACTAAGTGTGCCAGGGAAAGTGTTTGGTAAGGTTGTTAATGAAAAAGTATGGGGTCTTACATCAGAGAAAGTGTGGGATGTTCAGAGTGGTATATGCCTGGTAAAGGCTGCACTAACCAGAATTTTGCATTACGCATGATGATTGAAAAGTATCTGGCTGTTGGTAAAAAAATTTTGCTGCCTTTACAGATTTAGGGAAAGCTTACGACCGAGTAAATAGGACATTCAGAGTTGAAGAAATATTCTTCTCATAATACGTGGTAAATACGTCATGATAATTAACACAGCAATCGGACATCGCCGAATTGACTGTAATTACTGTTTCACACGTGTGAAACAGTAATTACAGTCAATTCGGCAATGTCCGATTGCTGTGTTAATTATCATAAAAAGGACACTTTTGTGGAAGGTATTGAATGAATATGATGTTACTGGGAATCTACTTAATAGTGTAAAAGCCATGTATGCTGGTAGTAGAGCTTGTGTACGATTGAATGGTGTTTTACCAAAATGGTTTTCTATTGGTGCAGGAGTTAGACGAGGTTGTGTAATGTCACCATGGCTGTTAAATATATTTATGGACGTGTGCATGCATGATACCAAAGTAGATAATGGTTTATGTCTTGGTGATATCTGTGTGTGCAGATTGCGGTATGCTGATGACACTCTCCTGTAGGCAGAGAGCAAAAGTGATTTGCAGAGTATATTGTCTCGGATGTGCGAAGTTTGCATGAAATTCAAACTGAGTATAAATAAGGAAAAAACTAAAGTTATAGTGTTTGAGAGGGGAACTGGTAGCACTGAATGTAATGTAAGCATAAATGGCACTGTGATTGACCAGGTGAATGAGTTTGTGTATTTAGGAAGCATGTTTCACAGAGAGAATAAATTGGATGGTGAAATTAGTAGGGGAGTGAATTCTTCATTGAAAGTCATAGCTGCTTTGGGAGATTTTCACAGGAATGATGGGTTCTCTAGAGAGTCCCGCATGGCTGTGTATGAAAGTGTAATTGTTCCTACTCTGATGTATGGCAGTGAAACCTGGCTACTGCAGAAGAAACATAGGAGTTGTTTGTATGCTGGAGAAATGCGTTACTTACGGGGAGTTTGTGGCAAGAGACAGTCTGATTGTATGAGGAATGAAGATGTGTTGCAGTTGTATGATGTGAAGCAAACTGTTATTAGCAAGGTGGAGGCCAATATGCTTCGGTGGTTTGGCCATGTTGAAAGAATGAGTGATGAGATGCTTACTAAGAAAATCTTTTCAGCTCAAGTGGCAGGAAGGAAAGGCAGAGGAAGGCCAAGAAAGACATGGGTGGATCAGATTCAGGTGTGTCTGCATGAGAAAAAAATTCTGAGTATGAAGTATAAAAGATCTTGTGTACAGCGTGTAATGGATATCAGTGAAGCCCGAGTTGTATGTCAAGATCGCTGTAAATGGAGAAGTTTAATACGACAACAGTAAGTAAAAATATCTGGTAGTTTGTATTTCTTTTTGGAGCTAACCTCTGAATCTCAGAGAACAGCTTAGTGATATGTATGTAAGACTAAACTATAAATACTGACAACTAAAATGGTGCTAAAATTGTAACATACCATTTTTGCTGACATGCTTCTTAGCGGTCTTTCAACTTCAGTAACAGAACCTGGCAAGTTCTCATGATTGATGGAATTGGAATAGGACTGTTTACAAGCTGCCTTAGTAAACTTGCCTTTGTCAGAGGCTTGCATCCGGGCCAAAGCAGCAGCACTGTAATTCACCAAATGGGAAAAAAAAATCTTATGTGTCATGTGAATTATACAACATTGTTTAAATATATCATTCGCATATGTTGAAATCATAACAGCTTTAAATTATAAGGATAACTTTATATAACCACACACACCATTTTGATGTCGAGTTCTTGAAGAACTCATCTGTCTTTACACACCATACAATTTCATTGTAATACATGTCATATTATAAGGTTATTGTAGACAAAAATCATGTACCTCATTATCGTTAATGACATCTCACATTTGATTAAGGTGTGACTTTACGAGTCTGTCTTTTTCAGCAGCTTAATGTTCTATTCGTTATTTAACTGTTCTTATAATTCATTATAAAACATATTATTTGATAATTAAATACTTAAAGTTCAAAGTTAAAAAACGTTATTCTTAAAACCTACTTCGTTACATATTAGCATACACTAAAAACTAATTTTCTACAACTAAAAGAAACTATATACAACCTAATTCACATCACTATATACAGTGCTGAGAAACATGTTGAGAATTCCCCTGCAAAAAAATCTGGCTCTTGAAACTTTTCGCATAGCTTTTATGCATCACCAGAAGTTCTCAAAAAGCATGCTGTCACAGTCTAAAGCAACATCAGTACTGAATGTCTGATCACTACGGGGTTCCCTTCGCACATAGATAGCTGGCCTCATACGTCACAAAAAAATCATTTCATCACAATGTTGTTGTGTCGTGTCGAGGGCAGCACAACGATGTTGTGATGAAATTCTTTCTTCTTTCGCAATGAATGGGAATTGAGGTATTCTGAAGCTGTTACCATTAAAAAAAAAAAATGTAGCATGCAACATCCAGGAGCCATATAGTATTCCAGAAGCTTGGAAAACATTAATCAAAGAAGAAGCAGCATATAAAAAATGCAAAAAAAGGAAATGCCTCTGAATACCTGTTTCATAGAGGGCAGCACAATGATGTTGTGATGAAATGCTTTTCTTGTGATGTATAAGGCCAGCTATCAATACATGAGGGGAACCCTGTAGTGATCAAACATTCAGTACCAATGTTGCTTTAGACTGTGACAGCATGCTTTTTGAGAACTTCTGATGATGCGTAAGGGTAAAGTAAAAAGCCCGAAGAGCCACGTTTTTACAGGAGAATTCTGAGTGTGTTTCTTAGCATTGTATATAATAATCTGTAAATTAGGTTGTATATAGTTTCTTTTAGTTGTAAAAAATTGGTTTTTAGTGTATGTCAACTTGTAACGAAGTAGGTTTTAAGAATAACGTTTTTTAACTTTGAACTTTAAGTATTTAATTATCAAATAGTATGTTTTATAATGAATTATAAGAACAGTGCGACATGAAGGCAGAGGGTGCTAAGAATCACCGGAGGAACGGACTAGGCTGCCATTTGATGTTGACCTTGGCTACTTACAATGGACGCTCCCTATCTTCTGATTCAAGGCTTCTTGAATTGGAAGAGGAACTACAAAGGATCAAGTGGGACATTGTCGGGCTAAGTGAAGTAAGGAGAAGATCTCATTGAACTGAAAAATGGACATCTCTTCTACTATCGTGGGACAGATACTGGCAGAACTAGTGGTGTTGGATTTATAATAAACAAGAAACTGAAGGATAAAAATGTAGAAGTTGAAAGTTCTTCTGGGAGAGCTGCACGACTCATTATCCAACTCTCGAGAAGATATCAGGCTCAGATTATTCAAACTTAAGCACCCACCACAAGTCATCCTGAAAAAGAAATTGAAGAATTTTATGAGGAAATTTGTCATCTTAATAATAAAGGCAAGTAGCACTTTAAGATCATTATGGGAGATTTCAATACAAAAATAGGGCAACAGCAACAGAATGAAACTTCATTAGGTAAATTCGGTCACGGCAACAGAAACCAGCGTGGAAATACTCCCGTAGAGTTTGCAGAGGCAGAAGGATTTTTCGTCGTGAACTCCTTTTTCAAGAAAAAACCACACAGGAAATGGACATGGAGACATCCAAATGGGCCGACAAGTGAAATTGATTTTATTATGAGTAACAAAAAATTCGTCATCGAAGACTGCAGAGTGGTAAACAAGTTCAACACAGGTAGTGACCATAGATTGGTGAGATGTAAGATGCACCTCTCAACACTAAACTCGAACGTAGCAAGCTCATAAGACAAACAAAATGTATTGACATAACCAACCTTAAAAAACACCATAATACCATCAAGTTGGAACTGAAGAACAGATTCTCTGCTTTAGAAGGCCTAACATCAGAAGAAGTGGATATTTCTGAAGTTAACAGAAAAGTAACCAAAGCTCTTATGGAAACAGCAACAAAATTAGCTGGGATTAAGAACAAGTTGCATGTGAATAAATTATCAGGAAAAACCAAAATGTTGATGCAAAAAGAAGAGAGATGAGGACAACTAAAGAAGATGTGACTTCCAAAGTGGAATATATAGAGCTATGCAAGACAGTACGAAAAAGTATCACTGAAGACGTAAGGAAATTCAACTGTGAACTAGTAAGGAAAGCAATTGAAAACAACCAAAGCCTAGCAAAGGGACATCTCATTAAGGGAAGAAAACAGATTATGGCACTGAGAAAAGAAGATGGTTCTGTAACAAGAAATAGAGGCGAAATTTTGACAAGAGTGAAAGATTTTTACTCCAAATTATATGAAAGGGATGATACATGTACTCCAGACATCGTGAAAGGTACCAGAGTTCTTCTAGTCCTCCCAGCAGAAGTTGCACATGCAATCAAGAACATGAAGTGGGGAAAAGCTCCCTCCAGGAGAAGATGGAATTACTGTAGACATCATACAAGAAGCAAGTGGAGAAATTGAAACTACACTCGCCCAAGTTTTCACTCGATGCCTTAATGAAGGGAAGATTCCTGAGGATTGGAACAACGCTACAATGATCCTGCTACATAAAAAAGGTGACATTGAGGATCTCAGGAACTACAGACCTATCAGCCTCCTATCAGTAGTTTATAAATTCTTCCCTAAAGTTCTTTCACACTGCTTTAAGGTAACACTGGACATGGCTCAACCGAGAGAGCAAGCTGGATTCAGGAGTGGCTACAGCACAATAGATCATATCCACGTACTGAGAGAACTAATTGAAAGAGCGAGGGAATATGAACTTCCATTGTGCATGGCTTTTATCGATTATGAAAAGACCTTTGATTTGGTGAAACCATCAGCAGTCACAATGCCTTTGAAATCCTGCGGTATTGAAGATGCATACATTAATATTATTAATAACATCTATGAAAATGCATGTGCTAAGATTTGGCTGTTTGAAAATACAAAACACATAAAAATTGGAAAGGGAGTGAGACAAGGTGACACCATATCTCCCAAGCTCTTTAATGCCACATTGGAAAATGTCTTTCAATCACTGAACTGGGAAAACAAAGGGATAAAGATTAATGGAGATTTCCTAACTCACCATCATTTTGCTGATGACGTAGTCATTTTTGCATCAGAGCTGCAGAGTATGTTCCAGGAACTTGCTGACAAGAGTAAAAAAGTGGGATTAAAAATGAACTTTCAGAAGACAAAAATGATGTACAATGCTTTTACAAAAAATTAAGATTTATCGATTGATGGAGAAAAGCTGGAGATAACAGATACGTATGTTTATCTTGGACAGCAGATATGAAGTGAGGGTCACATTGATGAAGAAATTAATTGGCGTATAAAACTTGCCTGGAGAGTTTTTGGAAGAAACAGTATAATTTTCAAGAGCAATATGCCATTATGTCTTAAAAGGAAAGTGTTTGATCAATGCATCCTTTCAGTGCTTACGTATGGTGCAGAGACGTGGACCTTAACTAAAAGAGACATACAAAGGCTGCATACAACTCAAAGCAGCATGGAGAGGTGCATGCTTGGTGTAACCAAAAGAGATAAGAAGAGGAACTCATGGATCCAAAAAATGACAAGAATGGAAGACATGATCAGAGTTAAATCCCTGAAATGGCAATGGGCTAGACATATTGCCAGAAGGACAGACCATCGATGGACAGCCAAAATTTTAGATTGGATTCCTAGGGACGGGAAAAGACCCAGAAGAAGACCACATGGGAGATGGGTGGATGAAATTCGAAAGTATGCGGGAGTAACATGGAGGAGACCGGCACAAGACAGACTGTTGTGGAAGAGGCTTGAAGAGACCTTCGTCCAGCAGTGGATTGATAATGGTTGACAATGATGATGATGATGAAGAATTAAATAACAAATAGGACATTAAGCTGCTGAAAAGACCCCCTTGGAAAATCATACCTTCATCAATTGTGGGATATCATAAATGATAATGAGGCATGTGATTTTTTGGGTACGATAACCTTATAATCTGACATGTAATACAATTCACATAACAGAAAAAAAGTTATAAATTTAAATCAAAGGAATAACTCAGTCAAGCCACTATATGTCAAATGGTCTTTGCACAAACATTCACAGGAACCCTGTTAATGAAAGTCAGTTATCTTTTCCACTCTGGTGTTACAATCCGAAGTTACGATATGAAAGAGGCAGCATTCCTTTTGAACATCAACAACCTGTTTACAGTCTGAATTTCCCCTATTGGCTGCTAGTTTTTCTGTAGTCCTGGTACAGATGTGTGACTGTAGTTATGGAGATGAAATAATCAATCTTCTTCACTCTATCTTTCTACTATTAAACTTGCTAAGAAATCCACGCTAACTCATCATCACATTAGTGGGCTCGCTATACTGCAGGTAGGTATCTAACCTATTTATAATCCACAGGGGGTTTCATTTGGCTCTGTTATTGTGAAGTGGTACTGAAAGATTTTGGATTAGTGTGGTGTGCATAATAAATTGGGCTTTCAGAATCTAACTATGTTTTAAGGGAGTGCCAGCTTCTGTATCATACCTTCAGAATGCAGTAAACTGCAAAATATGCAATGTTTATAAATCACTATATAAAGTCAAGAAAAAAAAAGTGTTTTGAAAGTGACCTCCTACTTTAGAAGTTAGTTACAAAGTATCTTATTTAGAAAACCAGTCTAACTACTGTTTCAGAATTCATTTGTAACAGCCTGTAATCTGTGCAATACATTAAAAATGTAATATTTACTTACCCTGATGGAGATAATGTCTCATGTGAAGTTTTGATATCTTGACATTGGTGGTCAGTAGGATGGCGATGTTTTAGACAGAAATTTTTCCTGCAGTTATCACAAGTCAGGGGAATAACCTGAAATGAAAAAGTGCAATTATACCTTTTAGTTTTAAAAATGCCTACTGAAAAATGTCTTGTACTCATGAGGAAGAGGAGAAAGATAATGAGCTATGAAATCAAACAAAGCAGCAGCAATGGATGATACAGAAATATGTACACTTTTGCCATCTCTCTCAGTCAAGGGTTGGAAATTTATTAGTGAGAACGTAATGTTACATGGAATATAACATAGGATCCGACTCTAGTCAGCTCTATCCCTTCGATATAATCACCAGCATTATCCAAAATCTGCTGCCATCTGTGTGGAAGTCTCTGAATGTCGTCAGCAAGGTGAGACATGTTGATTTTTGCCATGGACTGGACTGAGGCTCTTACAATGTCATCGGTGGTCTTGAAACAAATCTCCTGAAGTGGTGCTTTCATCTTTGGAAACAACTCGAAGTCACAGGGACATTAAGTCAGGCAAATAATGAGGGTGATACACTTCCTAGCCCCATCTATGGAACAAGTCGGTAACAATGCCAGCAACTGTTGTCATGCAAAATGATTGGAGTATGCTCCAGCAAATGATGCTGCTTCTTCTGAATGCCGGTTATGTTAAAGAAAACGTGCATAATATGCTGCATTTACTGTCTGTCCTGGAGGCACTGCATACTTGTATGTTAGTACGATGCCATCCCAGTCATAGATGGCGATGATAGTTACCTTAATGTTACTGGGGTTCTGTTGGATCTTTGTTTGGTGCTGCGAGCCGTAATGCCTCCATTCATTAGACTGCCGTTTGAGTTCCTGTTCATAACACTGCACCCATGTTTCATCCAACATAAGGATGTACCATAGAAATGTGTCCCCTTCACACTCATACAGTTCCAAATGCAGTTGAACTGCCTTATAACACTGACATTTTACAACATCCATCAAAGCATGAGGCACATAACATAATAAGTTTTTCGCATGTTTAGCCATTTTTTCAAGATGTGCAGCACAGTTGTATGCAAAAGGTTACTCTCATAGGCAAGTTCATGAATTGTCCACTGCCAGACATTCTCCAACAATGCAGACAAAGCAAGCACTTGAATTTCAACTCACCTGGGAACATCTGCACCCAGAAGAACAAGAGACATTTCTCCATCCTTTTTTGAAGGAACCCACCCACCATGCTACCATACTGTATGATAAACCAGATGCTCCACAAGCTCGCTATAGTCCATAACATTCCTTCATGGTATGACTTCCAGCAACTTCTATTTTTAGTCAACAATGCTGCTTGAACTTCATAAAAATGGCTTTAGACATTACATAGAAGATACATGTTAGATTCTCATAGAGGACTCTCATCTCCTCTGCAGCATAATTCTTACTAAATTTCCAACCTCCATACAGCTTGCAAAAGAGAGAGACAGAAAGACAGACAAACAGAGAGAGAGAGAGAGAGAGAGAGAGAGAGAGAGAGAGAGAGAGAGAGAGAGAACATGAATAAGGAAAGGAAATGCTTATCAGTACATCTTAGCAACAAGATGATTTACTTTTATTAGCATACTTTGATAATTTATATTCAAATACCAAGGATACAAAAAGCTTCCAGTCCTGTGTCTTTTCCAGAAACCCCAGACTGTATGTGCCAAAGTATCATATTTTCCTAAATTGTTGAAAAGTATGAACCATATACTTTCCCAAATTATATATTTCCAAAGTATTTTTATTATACAGGGTGTCCGAGAATTATTGGATGCATTACAAAATTATATAAAACAAAACATTAAACAGATACAAATAAACTGACTGTACTAACTTACAATGTAACTACACAAGTTAATAAATTTCGATGTGAGATCCCTTGGTTGCTTGTAGTATGTCCAAGCGATACTCGATTTCATGCCATGTATTGGCAAGCATCTGAGGAGTTATGGAATTAATAGCAGCTGTGATACGCTGCTTCAGTTCCTGCACCTTAGTACAAGGCGTCTGATAGACACTATTTTTCACATAACCCCACATGAAATAATCCAATGGAGTTAGATCTAGAGAGCGAGGAGGCCACAGAATGGGACCACCACACCCAAATTCGTTGGGGAAATGCTCATTTAGGCACTTAACGTACACACGTTGACCAATGCTGAGGTCTTGTTGGAAAACGACGTTGTCATATCTTTTGATCTGGAGTATAGCGAAATTTTCTAGCTTACCCAAGTAAATGTCACCATTTATGGATTTTTTGCAGAAGAAGAAAGGGCCAATCACTTCTCTTTTTGATAGGATGCACCACACATTAACTTTTGGAGAATCACGTTCAAGTTCAGTAGCAGCATGAGGAGGTTCACTGCCCCATATCCTACAGTTGTGATGATTCACAATACCTGATACATGAAATGTAAATTCAGCACTAAAAATTACAGTACTGAGAAAGTTTTCGTCGTTTTCTACTCAATTCAGCATATCCACAGCGAATTCGTATCGCAGAGTGTGATCATTTACATGCATCTTTTGCACTATTTGAATTTTATAAGCATAAAATTTTAATTTCTTGTGTGAGATATCATGAACTGTCGAATTCGGAATGCACAGTTCTCTGTTTGCTTCACAAATGGATTTCCCAGGGCTTCGTCGAAAACTTTAACTTGGCCAACCGTCTCACCGCTGATGCTAGGCCTAGCACCATCTATCAAATTCTGGGAATAACAATTCTGCAAAACAAAAATATAGAAACCATGTTAGTAATACGTGACATAGATAAACAGACAATGCTCATAGTTTTTTTGTACATAATTTTGTAATGTGTCTAACAATTCTCGGACACCTTGTATTTCCAAAGTATTTAATTATATTTTCCCAAAGTATGAACCAAAAAATATTTTCCCAAATTGTCGAAAAAGTATGAACCACTGATATACACACAACTGTTTAGGTACATAATTCAAAACTGTTTCATTAGCATATTTAATTACATATTAGCACATTTAATATATATTAAAAATATTTATTTATATATATTTTTTCTTTTTTTTTTTTAAATGAACTTTCAGAAGACAAAAGTGATGTTCTTTCTTTCTTTCTTTGATTGGAGGTTTAACGACCACCGTGAGCAACTCAATGGGCTATAAGCAGTCGCCCGTCCCTAATTTAGGGTCACTGGTTCCAGGGAAGGGAGAGAGCCAGTGCCACAAGACAAACACAACATCCACGCCCGACTGGGATTCGAACCCGGACCCTTTACGGACGAATGATCAGAGCCCAGCGCCTTAGACCACTGCGCCACCGGAGCGGCAAAGTGATGTTCAATGCTTTTACAAGAAATGAAGATTTATCGATTGATGGAGAAAAGCTGGAGATAACAGACACGTACGTTTATCTTGGACAGCAGATATCAAGTGAGGGTCACATTGATGAAGAAATTAATCAGCGTACAAAACTTGCCTGGAGAGCTTTTGGAAGAAACAGCATAATTCTCAAGAGCAATATGCCATTATGTCTTAAAAGAAAAGTGTTTGATCAATGCATCCTTCCAGTGCTTACGTATGGTGCAGAGACGTGGACCTTAACTAAAAGAGACATACAAAGGCTGCAGACAACTCAAAGAAGCATGGAGAGGTGCATGCTTGGTGTAACCAGGAGAGATAAGAAGAGCAACTTGTGGATCAGAAAAATGACAAGAGTGGAAGACATCATGATCAGAGTTAAATCCCTGAAATGGCAATGGGCTGGACATACCGCCAGAAGGACAGACCGTCGATGGACAGCCAAAATTTTATATTGGATTCCAAGGGACAGGAAAAGACCCAGAAGAAGACCACATGGGAGATGGGTGGATGAAATTCGAAACTATGCGGGAGTGACATGGAGGAGACCGGCACAAGACAGACCGTTGTGGAGAAAACTTGGGTAAACCTTCATCCAGCAGTGGATTGATAATGGTTGACAATGATGATATATATATAAAGAGAAATATTTTTGAAAAAATAAATCAAAACAAAACATTCTGAGAGCGAGCAGAAGAAAAAACACGCCAAACCCCAACTGTCTGAAGCAAGCGAGCTCCGAACAAGGGAAACCAAACAAACAGAAGAGAGCAGGGAAGCAAATCAATGGCTGATTCTCCAATGGCTTCGTCAAGGGCAAACATAAAGAAAATCACTCACTTATCTACTGAGACCAGTGAAGTGTGGGTTTCTGCTAATTTAGTTTGCTATAAGCACAGATTAAATTTAAGGTTAAACTTGATATATTAAAAAGGGATTGCTAAGCCAACCCAGCAAACTAAACTACATTGCCTGACCGCACAACAACCAAGACAAGCTCAGCTTAATACTGTTATAGAAGGATGATGAGCACCCCAAAATATTGCATTCCAGAGAAATATTAATACTGAAAGAGCGAAAAGCCTCACCAAAGAAACGTTCAACAAAAAAATGATATATTTTATCCTGTCACATGAAATTGAAAAACATAATAAATTTAAATAAAAACAAAGAGTAACTTTTGAATATTGAAAAATTTCAAATTTAAATCAAAATATTTAAGAAAATACTATCATATGGTACACAGGTATTAATGTACAGTTGTAATATCAGAGATTAAACCCAAAGAGCGAAGTTGCAAGTCTCAGAGAAACAAGGGATATGCCCAAGACACACAGCAAAATTACTTAAATAAAGTAAAGTTCAAATCCAAAGAACCAAGTTGCAAGTCTCAGAGAAGCAATTGATATGCCCTAGACACACAAGAAAATTATTTAAAAGATAGTTAAGTTTAGTGCACATCTATAATAAACGAATATTCACTCCATACCTAAACATTAACACAACCTAATTATAAAATAAAAAATGAAATAATATGTAATGCAGTGTTTTGCTAGTACAAGTAAAATTATTTACAAAATATTGTGCAAATCATTTAAGCCATAGGAAAGTCCTAACCCAAAGAAAACTGGACTTGTAACTAACCTCTGGTTACAATCACCAACGGGATTCAAAATTCTTACCAAAATCTTGCAGAAGAACTTTTAACGCAGCCACAACGAACAACCAACTTCTAAAGAGTGTTAAAGAACTCAATAAAAAGAAAATTAAAATTAAAATTACAGATATAAAACTTACCAGCCCATTGTAGAGCTAGGAGCACTCCTGTAAAGGGGAGACATAACTAACTGAAGGGGCACGTCCATCGCAGCGCTACCTAGTGGCCAACTTTAGAACCTTCCTGGGAAGCAAAGCAAGGAAGTTCCCCTCTGGAATCCTTAATATTCCAGAATTAATGTTCTGAAAAAACCGCTGCAAATTTTCAGAGCAAACCTGAATACTAGTAGGCCCTTCCTGGGAGTAGAGAATTTATATATCTGCTCCCAAAAGTTCTAAAAGTATTACAATAACCTAAATATCAGTATCCTTCCCAAACCTTTGATAATTAAGTATTACTATTTTTTCTTGCTTTTATGTTTATATATATATTTTGAGGAACGTTTTCTTAAGAGTTGTATGGTTTTTTTTTTGTTGGTTTTTTTGTATATTTTTAATTATAACCTTTTTTTTTTTGTAAAACAAAGGAAAGGGAGAGAATAGTGTATATTAGGTTCCTAAATTGTTAGTTGACCACATCATTATCTAAACCTCTAAAAATAGCTTTAATTTAGACAATACATTCAGTCAACAAGATTTCAATTAAATTATGTCTTCCATCCTAACTCTATGCTTGAGAACTATTTTTCTTAATGCAACATTAAAGAAGTTTCTAGGCACTTGGTTTTCAAGAAACTGTTTGATTAAAGCAATAACATGTTTCTCCAGTTTAGAATTTAAGCTACATATTCTATAAAGCCTTAGGACTTGTGAAATAAATACATTTTCTATTACTTTATTGGAAATATTGCTCCACCACATACCATATTTGACAATTTTAAATTTAAACTGATTTCTCTTATAATAAAGGCTGAGGATAGGGTTGCCTGCATTAAGATTTATAGCTAAATCCAAAAACTTGGTTATTATCATTGGTTTTATTTAGTTTAAGGCATTTAGGATAAATAGCTGCAATGGCCTACTTTGCTTAAATAATAGCTGAATTATTTAAGCAAAGTAGGTCATCTATGTATTCACATTCCACAAGTGTGTGCAACTTATTCTTGTTCTTCAAAGAATTTCAGTTCATGAAGTCAAATTCTTCCAATCGAGATACTTACTCACATACCTACAGATACATAGATGACCTACTTTGCTTAAATAATTCAGGAAATATCAAAAAAGACTTTGCAGCTATTTATCCTAAATGCCTTCAACTAAATAAAACCAATGCTAATAACCAAGTTCTTGAATTTTTGGATTTAGCTATAAATCCTAATGCAGACAACCCTGTCCTCAGCCTTTATAAGAAAAATCAGTTTAAATTTAAAATAGTCAAATATGGTATGTGGTGGAGCAATATTTCCAATAAAGTAATAGAAAATGCATTTATTTTATCTAACTCACCTTCGTTTTGCTGGTGACGAGGTCATTTTTGTAACTTCCCCATCCGAGCTGCAGAGTATGATCCAGGAACTGGCTGACAAGAGTAAAGAAGTGGGATTAAAAATGAACTTTCAGAAGACAAAAGTGATGTACAATGCTTTTACAAGAAATGAAGATTTATCAATTGATGGGGAAAAGCTGGAGATAACCAATGCCTACATTTATCTTGGACAGCAGATATGAAGTAAGGGTCACATTGATGAAGAAATTAATCGGCATATAAAACTTGCCTGGAGAGAGTTTGGAAGAAACGGTATATTTTCAGGAGCAATATGCCATTATGTCTTAAAAGAAAAGTGTTTGATCAATGCATCCTTTCAGTGCTTACATATGGTGCAGATATGTGGACCTTAACTAAAGAGTTCCTCTTCTTATCTTTCCTTGGTGTAACCAGGACAGATAAGAAGAGGAACTCGTGGATCAGAAAAATGACAAGAGTGGAAGACATCATGATCAGAGTAAAATCCCTGAAGTGGCAATGAGCTGGACATATTGCCAGAAGGACAGACCCACGATGGACAGCTGAAATTTTAGACTGAATTCCGAGGGACAGGAAAAGACCCAGAAAAAGACCACATGGGAGATGGGCGGATGAAATTCGAAAGTATGCGGGAGTAACATGGAGGAGACTGGCACAAGACAGACCGTTGTGGAAGAAACTTGGGGAGACCTTCGTCCAGCAGTGGATTGATAATGATTGGTGATGGTGATGATGATGAATACTTTTAGAACTTTTGGGAGCAGAGACATAAATTCTCTACTCCCAGGAAGGGCTTACTAGTGTTCAGGTTTGCTCTGATAATTCGTAGCGGTTTTTTCAGAAAATTAATTCTGGAATAATAAGGATTTCACAGTGGAACTTCCTCGCTTTGCTTTCCAGGAAGATTCTAAAGTTGGCCACTATGTAGCGCTGCGATGGACGTGCCCCTTCAGTTAGTTGTGTGTCTCCCCTTGACAGGAGTGCTCCTAGCACTACAATGGGCTGGTAAGTTGTATTTCTGTATTTCTCTTATTTTAATTTTAATTTTCTTTTATTGAGTTTTTCAACACTCTTTAGAAGTTGGTTGTTCGTTTTGGCTGCGTTAAAAGTTTTGCTGCGAGATTTTGGTCAGAGTTTTGAATCTAGTTGGTCATTGTAACCAGAGGTTAGTTACAAGTTCAATTTTCTTTGGCTTAGGGCCTTCCTGTGGCTTAAAAGATTTGAATAATATTTTGTAAATAATTTTACTTGTACTAGCAAAACACTGCATTACATATTATTTCATTTTTTATTTTATAATTAGGTTGTGTTAATGTTTAGGTATGGAGTGAATATTCGTTTATTATAGATGTGCACTAAACTTAACCATCTTTTAAAAAATTTTATTTTCTTTGGATTTGAACTTTACTTTATTTAAGTAATTTTGCTGTGTGTCTTGGGCATATCCCTTGCTTCTCTGAGACTTGCAACTTGGTTCTTTGGGTTCAATCTCTGATATTAACAACTGTACATTAATACCTGTGCACCATATGCTAGTATTTTCTTAAATATTGTTGCGCGGTCGGGCAATGTAATTTAGTTTGCTGGGTTGGTTCAGCAATCACTTTTTAATATGTCAAGTTTAACCTTAAATTTAATCTGTCCTTATAGCAAATTAAATTAGCAGAAACTCACACTTCACTGATCTCAGTAGATAAGTGAGTGATTTTCTTTATGCTTGCCCTTGATGAAGCCATTGGAGAATCAGTCATTCCTCTGCTTTCCTGCGCTCTTCTGTTTGGTTTTCCTCCTTCGGAGCTCGCTTGCTTCGGACAGTTGGGGTTTGGCGTGTTTTTTCTGCTGCTCACTCTCAGAATTTTTTGTTTTGTTTTCTTTTTTTCAAAAATATTTCTCTTTGGGTTTTGCATTTCTTTAGTATTGTGGTTTGGTCTTTCTTTTATGCAGCCTTTGGCACTTTGGAATTTCAAATTTGTATTTTGTTTTTTGCTCAATTCTTCTAGTTGATTTTTTGCTATACACATGTGTATATATATTTATAATTTAACGAAAAAACCTATATCCCGAAAATCAAGTGAATTTCTGATACAGCTTCAGACAAATGGATATTCAAGGAGATTTGTTGTAACAGTATGTTATGTAAATTACTTAAGGGTTCGAAGTTTAGTAGGTTGCCTGTGGCATTCTCCTTTAAACATTTGTTCCATCATCAGTAGGCTATTTTGTTTCTTTGCTTTAGCTCATATTTGGTGGCGGTCTTTTTGGTGGGGTCGTGTTGTGTATATGTTCGAGTGGTCAGTTTCGTAATCGAGGTGTGTGGTCTTTTTGGTGTTGCAGTTTCATGTATGTGTTTATAGGCTGGTTTATTTTTATTTCTTATATATGTTCATAAGTTGGCTTAGGGAGTGTGTTGTTAAGTTTAGGTTATTGCCTCTTGTTTACAATTATGAAAAGCCAACCATAAAGCCGACACTCCGCTGATGATTACGGCTTTTTTAGCGGTTTTTATTCATTTTATATTTAGTCTTGTGGGTTGGTTATTTCGTTAGACTTTCGGGATATAGGTTTTTTTGTTGAATTATAAATATTTTGTGGTATCTAAGGTTTGCTGCTGTGCACAACTTTGATTACTTCACATTTTTGCATCAGTGACCCCTCAATATTATTGCTTGGATCCACAGAAAGCAACCAGAATGGTAAACTATAAAATACTTTTTTCATGTTAGTTGGGAGTTAGTTTTCCTCCAGCAATAATTATCCTGTAACTGTCAAACAAATTCTGATAGTGCAATTTATTTATTAAATTTAAAGAGAACTGAGTTTTTCCTGCCCCACCCCCTTTATTTCATTTTATTTTACTTTCAGTATGGAAAAATTGTTTGCTAGTGAAGTAAATTAACAAAAGGAATAAAAATACAAAAATACAAAACAAAACTTGCATGTGTAGTTGTGGATTAATATAGTTTGTTGTTGAACACAGAGCTCCCTAGATGAGTTTTCACCCCCCCCCCTTTCCCGTCCTGAGACCTAGCTACGGCTTTGTGTGTATATATATGTGCATGCACATCTATGAGTATAATGCTAAAAATGAAGTACAAAATTTTAATATACCTCCTTGCGCTTACAGCTTTTTACAGCACAACGGTTAGTGTAAATCTGGAAAGGAAAAAAAATTAACATTAAATCAACATGTGTTAAATGCTATCATTCTTTATCTAAGTATTAAAATACGCAAAAAATATAATAATCAGCAAGCAATATAACTACTCTTTAGGTAAGCATTTCAGCTATCACATCTCCATGTTTTGAGAAAATCAGTTTACAATCAGGGATGACTGAGGTGAAACAAACAAAAGATCCAGAAACTCTGACCTCAGTGCCATTATATAATGCATATTATTTATATAGTATACACATATTGATGATATAATAGGAACAGGAAGCTATCAAGAATTGAAGGAGGAAGCAAAGGACACAGGAAACTGGAGGAAGAGAACTTGCTGAATTACCGTTGGACCTGTCATGAGACAACACTAATGATGATAATGATGATGATACACATATTAACTAGATACACAAACAGACACTGACTCATACCTGTACAATTTAACTTCATATCTTTTTCTGTAACAATATTTTCTCCAGTAAATTAAAAACCCTCCAAAAATTGCATCTTTGAAGTCGAATTTTGCATTTCAGATCATTTGAGCACTTAGGAGATCAGCTGTAGAAGCCCTGTAGTCATTTCTATAGAATTTTAAATGTAGCTCATTAGATTCACTGAATCTGATACAACCAAATTATTTAATATAGATGTAGCAGCTAAAATGATGATAAAAAGCCTTGTTTTTAGCATGAACGACTGTTGTGAAACAAGCTCTAATGATATTACAGATTGTCTGCATTCACCATCCTCACAAGCGATGCTTAGAATGTGGCAGGAACCCAGAGTTCTTGGCTACACCCAGAGGACAAACAGGTCTATAAAATACTGATCCCAGTGAAATCACAAACCCAGACATCAATATGATTTTTATCAGTGGTGTACTACCTGATGAAAGAATATGTCCTCAATAATAATCGATGCTGATTACCTCAACTTCCTTCTTCTCTTGTTCTATTGCAGGACATTCTCCCACTGGCAAATAACTACCTCTGTCACTATTGACCAATTTTACATCATCAATCCAACTTGTTCTACACCTTCTTGTAGGTCTTTGGTCTACTCCAGCTGCCTCGGAGTGCACCCCCCCCTTATCATGGAAATCTCTTTCCTCTCCCAAACAAAACTCTTGCCAGAACTACCTAAGTATGTTTTCATTGACTTTTACAGAAAAAATACCAAACTCAGATCTAATATCTGCATTACTACTACACTGTCATGTCACTGAATCCATTTTTTCTGCATATTCCCCTTACTAAAGGGCTTGAAACATATCTGAAAAGTTACATGCCCAATTGGGCATGTGCAGAAATTATTTACCTGTCCAGGTAGTAATAGCCAGATGCCCAGGAAAATTTATCTTTTAAGAAAACAAATCAGAACCCTCATTTCTTTTTAAGTTAAAAAAAATATGATAAGCTTTTATTACATATTTTGTACCTCCAGTTTAAAGATCTGTATTCAAACTGTTCAATTCACAAAAGCATGTATTTCAAATTTTAAGATGATGCTGAAATTGATATTTGAGAAATTTAGTGATTCTGCCATGTTCTGTTTGTTGATTTTTTGCCCTTTGTAACTAAGTACCGGAGGCTAGTTCCATCAGAGGCATGAATCTCATTGCTGACTATAAACAACATTTGGAGCAATTTACATATGATTCCAATTTATGGATCTAGGGCATAATGTAATTAAAGAAGGGATATTCTTCTGTCCTTGGTGCTGCATAACAATAATACAATTTCCAGGGGAATTGCAGTAGAATGAAACATGACATTCAATGACTGTTTGTTTTCTTGTAGTAGGAAATTCTATTCCAAATTTTTTTATTTTAAAATTTAGTTGGCTAGGCAACTGGATTTTTTTATTTACCTGCTGTGAAGGTCACCACCGCTGGTGCATTCCACGAGAGCAGCCAGCACGCCATCTGCAGGGACGCCAGAGATGCGTAAAGAAAAAAAAAATAGAAGGAAGTTGAACTACGCAGTAGTGAATCGTAACCTGTGTGTGAATGAGACATACGAACGAGTGGGGACCGATGGAAATAGAAGTGTTTACGATGTACCTTATTAATTTATTGTGTTTAATGTTTCTTGATGTTGTTTGTGTGTAAGCTGTGTGTAGTGGGTAGAAATACAGTATACGTTAATAGCAATGCCGAGTGTCGTCGTGACTGTGCTCCATGTCTCCAGAAATGATGACCGTTCCTAGGTAGAATGACTTTACACCTGTCCAGGCCAATAATTTACATGCCTCGGGCATCTTGGGCATGGTATTTCTTAAGCCCTGTACTACTATCATATTGCTCACATTTAAGCACTCTGAGATTCAGACGTTAGCTCCTCAAAGAAAGCTTGTCTGCCAGATTAAAGTTTAAAACTGATGGAACTAGATTTTACTTACTGTTGATATATCAAATGTCTCCATTTGCAGCGATCTCTGCACATAGTTTGAGTGCTTCGCTGACATCCATCATACATTTCACACACAGTTCTAGTACTTCACTGGCATCCATCATACATCTCACACACAGTTCTAGTACTTCACTGACATCCATCATACATCTCACACAAGACCTTTTGTACTTATCTTTTTATAATCTTGCAGGCATTTGTGAATCTAGTCCTCTTATTATTTCTTTAGCCCTCCTTTACCTTTCTTTGGGGCTGAAAAACTTCTCTTAGCATCTCACTACTCATTCTTCCGCCATGGCCAAACCACCTCAGAATATTTGTCACCACCCAACTAACAACATTTTATTTCACTTTACACATCTGAAACCCATCTTGATTCCTCACATAATCAGAATGTGTATAAAATAACTTCCACCCCCCTCATGTTAGTAATGCACCTCTCCAGCATACAAATAACTCCTGTGTCTATTCCACAGTACTTAGGTTTCACTGCTGTACATCCAAAGTAACTTTCATGCACAGCCATTTGGGACTTTTTCAAAAACCCATCAGTCCTGTGAAATCCTCCTGAAGCAGCTATGACTTTCAAAGCAGAACTTATTTGCATATTAATTTCACCATCTAACCCATTTCTTCTACAAAACATGCTTTGTAAAAGCACAAACCCATTCACCTGGTCTAACTCTGACATTTTGACTATTTTTGCAGTTAATACTAACAATTTCCAACTCAAAAACCATAATTTTGGTTTTATCCTTATTTTCGTAGTTCGCCCCAAAAGTAATGAGAATGATCCGTCGATGCTCGCCACGAAGACCATGGGAGGCAGATGGCACTGCAGGCTGTTGTATGGGTATCTCAGGTAAAAGGCTAGACCCATCCTCAGTTGAGGGCGAGCCTTTTGAAACGTCAGAACGTTAAAAAAAGTGCACCCTTGTTTTTCACACTTGTTACAGACGAAAATGCAAAGGAGCATCAAACAGTGTTACACAATCAAATTTTGTGTAAAACTGGGAAAAATAGCCGCAGAAACCTTACAGATGCTGAAGACAGCATATGGGGACACGTCTTTGTCATCAGCCCAAGTTTTCAGGTGGCACAAGGCCTTTAAGGAAGGAAGGGAAGCCGTTGAGAATGGAGCAGCGCTCAGGACGACCTTCAATGTCAAGAACCAATGACAATGTGGCCGTTATGAAGGCTGCTCTGGAATGGGACTGGCGTTTAAATGTCCGAGTAATCGCAGATGAGGTCAGAGTACCAAAAACGGTGGTTCATCAAATCATTAAGGAAAATCTCAACATGAGGAAGATTTTCGCAAAACTCATCACAAAAAAACTTGTCCGATGAGCAGAAGGAGAATAGTCAGTTTATTTCCCCAAAACTGTTGGATCGTGTGACAACTGAACCCAACTTTTTGGGTAGAGCGATTATTGAGGATGAAAATGGATGTTTGAGTACAATTCTGAAACAAAAAGGCAGAGTTCAGAACGGCACACTCCCTCTTCACCTTGACCAAACAAACCTTGCGTGAGCAAATTGAAAGAGAAATCAATGCTCATCATTTTTTTTTTTTTTTTTTACTGTCGAGGAGTGGTGCACAAAAAATTTGTGCCACCAGAACAGGCAGTCAATCAGACTTTTACCTACAGCAGGTCCTGGAACATTTGAGGAAAAAAGTTTTGTGAGTGTGTTGTGACATTGGAAACGGAGATGCTTCACCATGACAATGCGCCGAGTCACACATAATTGGCTGTGAAGGAGTTTCAGGCGCAGAAAAATATCCCCCCACCCCCCACTACAGCCCTGACTTGGCACTGTGAAACTTTTTTGTTCCCGAAAATCAAAATGCACCTGAAAGGACACCATTTTGGTACTGTTGCAAACGTCCAGCCGGCCATGATGAGGGCCCTACAGAGCCTGTCACATGAAGACTTCCAGCACTGCTATGATGAATGGCAGTGTCACTGGAATAAGTGTGTTCAGTCCCACGGTACTTACTTCGAAGGTGATCGAGCCTAATGGTATGTATTTTGATTAAACACATTTGTTTTGTAATCATGTCATTACTTTTGGGACAGACCTCGTATACCCAGTTTGAATTTACACAAAATTTATATATTTATCAAATATCTTTACAAAACTGGTAGCTTCAATCTGTGTATTAGCGTAGGGTTAACAAACACAGAACCCCAAGCTTTTGCATGTCAACTGGGGGATTTTATCAAGGCTTCAGGATTTTCTGGCAAAACCAGTCATTGCAGTTTAGCGAGCAATTTGTTCTGCATTGTTTAACATGGAGTTTATTTCGTAGCCTTGATAAAACTGTCAGTTGATAAGCGATAGCTCGAGGTTATGTGCGTTACCCTTACACCAAAAAAACAGACTGAAGCTACCAATTTTACATAGATATTTTATACAAATTTTGTACATCTCATACAATGTACTCTGTAACTCACTTTTGTTCTCACCTAACAAAATTGTGTTATCAGCATACAGCAACATGAACATATGTGAATTACCAAGACACAAGCCAGTATCATCTATTTTGACATCAGACATGCATGCATCCATAGATATATATTTAACAGCTATGGTGACATTACACAGCTTGTCTGACTCCTGCACCAATAGGAAACCATTTGAGTGAAACACATGTACACACACACTACTGCCAGCATACATGCTTTCACAGCAGATACCTAGTTATACCATAAATATTCAAAACCTTCCACAGAGAAGCACCCTGTTTACTTAGTCATAAGCTTTCTCCAAATCTACAAAGGCAGCAAAAACTTTACCAACACACAGATACGTTTCAGTCATTGTACGTAACATAAAGGAACCACGATAGCATCCCTCCACAATCTTGAGGGACTATTCCTAACACAACTGACCAATTTCAATTAAACAGTTTGTGGCTGTCACCCGGCAGATAGAGTCTGGGACTGTTTTACCTACGTTCATCTGCTAAGTGGACGTGAGTTCTCTCTCGTGCTCATGAGAGACTTGTACTTTGCGATATGTATATACACAATTATTAGTCAGTCTTGCAAGTTGGTTTCTGTATATAGATCGGCCTGAAGATGCAACCATAATGGTCACGAAAGTGCTCGCCAAAGCTTTTAACCAACCATATTTTTAAATTGCAAATAAAGACGTTTTTTAGACTATATGTTTTTAGACAATTATTTGGAAGTGTGGTGTGTGCGCTTTGTAACAAGTTTAATTTGATCGTGCTTTGACAGCCCTTACAGCCTCTTAGATATATCGTCACAGAATTCTTCAATTTATACTTGAACGATTCTCAAAAAGAATAAATTTTGGTGAACCGTAACAGTACCTCACCAAAAGTCACCACCATATTTTAACATCTTAGCTATTATGCCATCTACTTCTGGGGTCCTACCAATTTCATCACAGCTTTACAAACATCTTTTAAGATCCCTTCTGTGCTTTCTTCTCTCTCTCACTCTGTGTGCGTGGTAGCAACTGCCTCTACCTCAAAAAATCATCTTTACTTTCAATCTTAACGTGGGAAATAAAATTTTCATATTAAAAAATTATAAATTTATTCAAATCACCTATTTCAGCTATTCATCACTAAAATAAAGAATATATGTCCATATTTAAGAAATTATACATTAAATATTTTTTGTAAACATGCAGAACAAATAATTATTGGGTTGTTGGAAAAGTCATTACGTATTTTGGCACCTGATGGCGGTTGGGCGGTTTTGGAAGTACTAGAATCATGCGGAGCTCTATTATCACTATGGCATTCGACAGGTGCCAGTTCTAGCTGCAGTCTAAAAGGAATAGTGAGCGATTTGGTTGGTTTGCTGAGATTTGACATCAAGTTGAAGATGGAAGACCAAACTGTGCATTTTCGACATATTTTACTGTTTTACTTCCGTAAAGAAAAGAACACGCGTCAAGCTTGTGAAAAGTTGCGTAAAGTGTATGGCGATAATGCTCTACAAGAACGTCAGCGCCAGCGGTGGTTCGCAAAATTGTGTGCTGGTGATTTTGACCTCAACAATGCCCCTCGGTCCGGGAGGCCAACTGAGGTTGATGACGAACAAATCAAGGCATTGATCGAATCAAACCCACGTTACACAACACAAGAGATTGCAAACACATTGCACATCCATCATTAAAGCATTCACGACCACCTGAAGAAGCTGGGATATGTAAGCAAGCTCGATGTGTGGGTTCCTCATGAACTCAAAGAAGCTCAATTGACGGCGTGTACAAACATCTGCAATATGCTCATTAAACGTGAGGAAAATGATCCTTTTTTGAAGTGACTAATAACTGGCGATGTAAAGTGAATTGTGTACAACAATGTGCTGCGCAAACGGTCTTGGTCCCAACGTGCTGCTTCAAACCTCAAATGACATTCAAAGCAGACATTCATCAGCGGAAGGTTCTGGTCTCAGTGTGGTGAGATTTTAAAGGTGTTGTGCTTTTCGAGCTCCTACCATGGAACCAAACATTCAATTCGAATGTGTACTGTTGGCAATTGGGCAGTTTGAACGAATCCATCATCCAGAAACGTCCAGAGCTCGTTCATCGTAAAGGTGTTGTGTTCCACCATGACAACAAGAGACCACACACAAGTTTGATCACCCGCCAAAAATTATTAGAGCTTGGGTGGGATGTGTTACCATACCCAGCATACTCGCCTGACCTTACACCATCAGACTTCAACTTGTTTCGCTCTGTTCAACAGTCCTTGCATAGTATAACGGTTCAATTCTTTTTTTTTTTTTTTTTTTTTTGATTGAAGGTTTAACGACCACTGTGAGTAACTCAACGGGCTATAAGCAGTCGCCCATCCCTAATTTAAGGTCACTGGTTCCAGGGAAGGGAGAGAGCCAGTGCCGGAAGACAAACGCAACATCCATGCCTCACCGGGATTCGAACCCAGACCCCGTTCGGACGAATGATCAGAGGCCATCGCTTAGACCACTGCGCCACCGGGGCGGCAACGGTTCAATTCAGATGAGGCTGTAAATCAGCACCTTGTACAGTTTTTCACCACGAAAGACAGGTCCTTCTATGAACGAGGCATTCTGCAGCCCACTGACAGATGGCAAAAGGTCATCGAACAAAATGGGCACTATATCATTGATTGATCTTTGTTCTTTCTATCAATAAATGACCTTTGCAAAACATGGCAAAAATACGTCATGACTTTTCCGACAACCCAATATTAAAACTGTAGATAGATAATAATCAGTGTGATTATTGTTGTTGGTTTTATTATTCTATTCATAGATTTAACATGTGATTGCAAGATGTAAAACGCAAGGCCAGACAATAATAAATGTTTTCGTTTTTATTATTTTATTACTGCCATAGACTCTAAGTTTTAGTCTCTCTGAGAAAGATAACATTTTGGTTGCAGTTTTGTGAAGAGCTGTCTATCCTGGGTTTGGTTTTAGAACCATAAGAGCCATAACTGGGTAATAATTACTGAATTAAAAGTATTGAGATTCTACATCTGAAGAGAATTTGTAAAAAATTTTCAACATTTGTAAGTTTACAATTTCACTGAATAATACATCAGAGGTTATTCATACAGAAGTATTCACTGGAAAGTGATAAGTGTTTGCAAATAATTATAATCAGTAGGAAAAGAAGGGAATGTTTCCCAATATTTTTCAGTAAGCATTTCAGCAAAATGTTTTTTTTTTTTTTTAAGATGTCATTTTTATTACACCAACTAAAGGTAGCAGTCAGTGTGCCTTGCAGACACAATTTGAATTTATTTATAACTCACAATATGTCTGAAAATTAATTGTACATGTACACAAGGTCTGTACTACCCAGTCTTCATCATGAAAATGTTGAGTCAAACTAGAATTCTGATATAACAGTAATATGAAAGAAGTGAGCCCTGACAACAATTCTTTAGATCATGAAAACTTTCACTGTGATTCAGTTGTGTCATTACTTCAACACATCTACTACATAAAATGTGGCAACTGAATTTCATGATGTTTTGTCCCCCAGTGAAAAAGACAATAGCTTTCACTCCAAGGACATGATTTTATACTTTGTTTTTAACATATCTTTTGAAAAGAAAAGAAAAGAATATGCTCATAGTATCACTATGCCCATCTGTCTATGGACACCATTATCTCTGTACCTATTAGTTCAACTAGAATAATCTCTTTTGCATTAGGAAACTTTGAACTGCGGCAGCAATGATCTTACCCTCTTTTAGTCATTTTACAATGCATTACTTCATCACTAAAGAGTGCAATGCTGATGCTAATGAATTCAAACTATATTTCATTTCACATCATTGCATTTAAAAATCCAACTGAAAGAATTATTTTCTTGTTTGATATCTTTTACCATGAATATCATTTTGCACACTTTTTCTCCTTCAAATAACAGTTCTTCCACTAGAGGTCATATATGCATATTGCATTTCCCCTGATATCTCTGCTTCTAAAAATCTAATGTTAAAAATACTTTGTGTTGCATATCATTTATACTCCACTTGTAATTTCCAATTTTTCATAACCCAAGATTGTGCAACTAGGAGACTTAGATGCATTTCACAACTTATTTCCGGCTGTAACTATGCTCCTAAAAGCCTCATTTTTTTTTTTATTATTATTTGGTGAAATATCTGCAAATATTTTCTGTTCTAAAGTAAAAATACTGTAATATTGTATTACATATGATACAATATTGAATTTAGGAAAGGTATTGTGTCTGATAAAATACATCAAACTTTTCCTAAACTTGAAAACATTAGTCTTCTAACTATTCTCAAAAATGAGAGAATTATATATACCAGAACAGTATGAATTGAGAAAAAAGTTAATAACACTTGTAATATACAGTAGGATGTGACCCAACTGCACTAGTTGTGCCTTGGAAATTGCTAATAAACAGACAATGAATTTTGTAGCAGGGGGGGCAATTAATAATAAGAAAAAAACAATGTGGGCAATAACATTAAAAAATATTTACAGATCATAGTTAATCCTTGTCCCTTATACATGAGAATTATATTATCTTCTGCGTGATGCTAGAAGGCAGCATAACAGCTCCCTATGTTGCCATGTCATTCACACTGCATGTGCAATATGATACGATGACCACACCCTTCCCAGCAAGAGAGGCATCTTCAAATGTAAATTGAAATGACCATGATACTGGCATGTCTTACATATACGGCATGAGAATGGAGATTCATGTCACTGAAAGATTTCACAAAGTGGAAGCAACTTTTGCTTTTGAAGAATTTTTAAGCTGTGCAAGTTTGTTTTTTTAACAAACAATGTTCATACAACTATGCGGTTCCACATATTTCCTAACATAACGAACATCCTTTAACCAAGCTTTTTATATGTTCAATAGTTCTAAAATAACTTAACAGAGAAGGGAAGATGAGAAAAAATAGGTTAATCTTTTAAATATAATTTAAACAACTTAGATGGTTCAGAGTTTAAAATTAGTAATAAAAGGAGTCCATTTTTCAAGGTATGCTATGCATCAACTTGAAGATGGGTAAGTTCTTATTTCTTGCCTAGTACGTACAAGATAAGATCAAAAAGTTGTGTTTTTTAATTACTCAGTGGATGTATGTTAGTTTAAAGGTACAACATCTATTCATTTTTCAACACAGTCGCCCTAAGGACTACAAACACTTATCGGAGCATGTGATTAACTTTTCCATAACTGCACAGAAAAGTCTCCTCCAATTTGGTGTGACCAGTTAAAGACTGCAGTTGATGAGAAATAACTGTTCATGTTATGTTTTGTAGGCCTACCTAAGATGTAAACCTTTTTTTTTTTTTTTTTTCCCCTTCCAGAACTGTGAAAAGCATGTTCTTGCAACAATGCTCTTAAACAGTATTGGTGATCTTGTGGTGTAAAATTACACTTATTCAGTAGCTAAATTAGCATTATATGTAATAAATTGCATTTCTTTTGTCTTCTTGGTTTATTCTCTGTACTACTTATATCATTACAAATCATGACCATAGCTTAAATATACTACTGTTGACTGACTTTTGGCATATCTCATATGTGATGCAATTTCCATGGCCACTACTGTAAATGAGCTGCTTGAACAAGGCCGTAGCCAGAAAAATTTTTCCGGGAGATGTTTCGGAATTTGATCAATAATTTTCACTGTACATTGTACATATATTGAGTTTTTTCTCTGTCACATTTTATTTGCACACGAAATTATTCTATTTAATACTCCCCATTTCTCAAATACTGACTTATCAGTTGTACTAGTAACAAAAATTTAAAAAAAAATATTTTATTTCATTTTTTTTTGACATTTTAAACATTTCAGGGAGGGTGTAAACTCTCAAAACCCCTTCCTGGCTATGCCTTTGTCCTTGAGAGTCATGGTGAAGAGCTTTCAATGGAAGATTTAGAAGAGCTAGCTGCACAACTGTCCAAAGAAGACAGGGGAAAGTGAAGTTGACTCTGCAATGTTGGTCACGACACTAACAGTGAAACCAATGCAAAAAGTTATTGCTGTAATTAATAAAGGATGTGAGATCTTCTGTAGGAATGACCCCAACTGGGAGTGAAGCAAGAGTTCTACAGCAATACTATAACTTATTATCAGGAAAAAAAAAAAAAAAAAAAAAAAAAAAAAAAAAACATACATCATTTTTAAAGCAGTAAATTTTCTTTTTCTTACACATCATACAATTTTCAATATGTAACTTTTATGAAATAAAACATTTTTCAAGTATTTTGTGTTGATAACTGAAAATCTCAGAATGGAACCTATACATTACATATGTTCCAATTATATTTTTGCTTCAATCTGCACCACTTCCTTTCATGCCAGATATTTCAAGAACCTAACCCCAGCATAAACCAAGTATTTCCTGTATGTGCTCATTACATCTGAGAATTAAGTGTCATCTTTCCCATTCTCTCACTAACCTCCTTTATTTCTGCTACTGTTTGTTACTAAGGAAATACAGTGTAACTTGGATAATTCGAAGCCGAAGGGACCACAAAAATAATTCGAATTAGGAAAGTTTGAATATGGGCACATTCAAAAATCACTTCATGTACTGTAAAAACAAACATATTTATTCATAACATACAAAAAAATATAGTACAGTAAATTTACATATTTAAAAAAAAACATGAAATTTTGGCCTGCTTCTTAGAATTTATGTTATGGGTAAGTGTAAATTCCTCAAGTTTATCGAGTGAATGAAATAGACAGTCACTTACATTCTGCTGTCCCTCAACAAACTTCCTTAACTGTTTGAGGTGAACCAAGGCCTCTACTGAATTTGGAAGGCGCTCTTCAGGAACTTCTGGCCGTTCCAGTTCTTCATCTGAAGATACACAGTAGGTCTTATTCAAAACATCAGCCAAGATCTCATCATCTGTGAGCTCACCACAAACAGCTAAATTGTCATCAACGCTCACAAAAGCCTCATAGGGTACATCATGGCCTACGTCTTTCCAGTACTCCACAGTGGGTATGATCTCCTCACCATTATCTTGATGTAGTTGAGACTCATCATCGGGGTGCTGGAAGCCTGCTTTTTGGAAATAGTTGGCTATAGTTTCAGGTTTAACTTGTTGCCATGCACTGCGAGTCATACGACCAGCTTGTAGAAGGTTGATTTTGAAGCGATCTTGTGTATCGATACCTGACAGAATTGTCTGGACTACATGGAATTGGTAAAAGTGCTTAAAGTTCTTAATCACACCCTGATCCATGGATTGAACTACTGAAGTCATATTCGGTGGAAAGAACAAAACCTTTACATTTTTCTGCAGAGGTATGGTGTTATGTGCTGTACAGTTGTCGATAAACAACAAGATTGTTCTGCTTTCTTTCTGAAAATTTTTATCTATTTTTAGAAGCCATTTTTCAAAGATGTCACTCGTCATCCACACTTTTTTTATTTGCTTCATATTCAACTGGCTTAGTTTTTACATTTTTGAAGCAGCGTGGGTTAGCTGATTTGCCAATCATTAATAAAGGAAGTTTCTCCAATCCATCCATATTTGCTCTGACTAAAATCATTACCCATTCCTAGCTATGTTTTCCATCACTGCAGCGTTCACCTTTGAAGGCTAATGTTTTGTCTGGGGTACATTTGAAAAACAAACCTGTTTTGTCGACATTGAAAATATCTTTAGGGGCTGTGTTCCCCATCATTTCTAACAGTTCTTCCTTCCACTTGTTAGCTGCTTCTAGGTTAGCAGGTTAGCATCTGCATGCATTTCCCCCACAAATAGATTTAAAAGAAATGCCATTTCTTTTTTAAATCCATCAAGCCAGCCAATACTGGCCTTAATATCATTTTTCCTCAATTTAGTGGCAAATTCTTCAGCTTTAGCTCTATAATCAGGGTGCCACTTAGTGGAATGCTTCTGCCACATGCCTGCTTAAGCCACTTCAACATGCTCTCCTCAACATCAGGATTGTCCGGTCCTCTTACTCCTTTCCTTTCTCCACCACTACACTGAGTCCCAAGAGTATTCAAAATTTTATTCTTATTTTTTAGATAAGTAGATAACGTATTGGGAGGAATACCAAAGTCCTTTGCAATCTAAGCCTTTTTTTTAAATCCCTTTTCCACTTCATGAATCACTTTCACTTTTTGAGCTAAAGTCAATGTTTTGTACTCACCACTGGGTGGTCTACACAAAGACATGATGAAAAACTTAGGTACAGCAGGCAGTTACATTGTTCATCTCGCATAAATGCAAACAAACTAAATATCTACGATTAAAGCCTACAGCGGAAGTGTCATGACCTTGACCAGTTCCTGCCACTTGCCACTAACTGCATGACAACAGCTTTCAGGTAAACCTAGAGTGGGCAGAATTGGCACTTGTGACCTCGACCTTGGAACTTCATCCAGAACAGTATGTACCCATTTTGAAAGGTAATTGTTGAAAATATGAGATTACGAAAATGGGGTTTTCTTCGAATTAAACAAAAAAAGTTTGAATTAAAAGTGTTTTTTTAACATTATTTGTATAGAAAATTCAAGGGACCAAATGAAAAATTCAAATTAACCAAGAATTCAAATGAAAAACGTTCAAATTAGACAAGTTACACTGTACCACAATATTCTAAGTAAAAATTTAACGCTTTTAATGTAATTTCATGGGGAATAAAAATTTTAAACTTTTAGGGATAGCTGCAATGGTCAACCTGATTGATGAATATAAGTTATGCATGGTTTTGCCGTCTCATTTTTCTAGGGAATAATACAGGGTGTCCACAAAGTCTCTTCTACAATGTTGCACATTTATTACAGATACACTGTATGAGATAGACAAATGTGGTTGAGCACATAAGTAAGAGCAAACACTAAAGTTTTTTCTACGTCATTACAAAAGCTCAATATGCACACCATTTGTTGCATGGACAGAACATCTAGCTGAAACTCCAGTTCCAACCATGTGCGCTGCAGCATGTCCTCAATAATGGTCGAAATGGCATTGTTGATTCTCGATTTCAGGTCATCGATGCCCTGCGCTTTTGTCCAATACACGATATTCTTCACATATCCCCATACAAAAAAGTCCAGAGGTGTGATGTCGGGGGAATGGGGTGACTATGCAATTGGACCATCCCGTCCAATCCACCTCCCAGGGAATTTTGTGTTTAAAAAGTCCCGAACGTGCCGTCCCTAATGTGATGGCTTACAGTCCTGTTGGAATATCATGCTTGGTTGAAGGTCCTCCGTGTCTGTTTTATCTGCCCAGAGACATGAAAAGTTGCCTCATCCATAAAACAAACATGTGTGAGAAACTCGAGATCTTCACTCTGTCTATCCAGCATCGTTACTGTGAATTCTTTTCCTCATGGTCTATTATTTGCCTCAAGTGCTTGTAACAGTTGCACTTTGTATGCATATAAGCGTAGATATCTATGCAGCACTTTGTGTACTGTGGACTGGGGCATTTGTAGTTCTCTGGCAGTTGAACGAATGGACTTCTTTGGGCTTCATGAAAATGAATCACGAACACGTTCGATGTCTTTATTCAATGTTTATGGGTGGCCATTATGATCTTGATCCAACATGGACCCAGTCTCCATGAACTTCTGGTGCCATTGGCAGATACTAGGACAAAATAGTGGGGTTTTCCCATACTTAGTCTGGAAATGTCGCTGCATTTGTGCATCAGATTTTGTTTCGATGAACCAAGCGACACACTGTGCTCTCTTGTGGGGAAAACATTTTCATAGAACAGCACCTGCTATGTCAGTGAGGGACCTATAACAAAAAATGATAATGTCAATTAAAACTGATATTTACAGTATATTATACAACAGATACTATGAACTTACATAGTATAGGATGTCCGTAATAAATGTACAAAGTTGTAAAGAGACTTTGTGAATACCCTGTATTATGTTCTCAACTTTTCCTAGCAAATGTGTCACACAAAAATTCTGTTAATGCAATCATTTGTACCTAATCAAAACACGTACGTTGAAATGCAGTCTGACATGCAGACAAAATTCCTCCATAAGAGAAATTTCCTAAAACTTGTAAATAAACATGGCTACTTCCATATATTGGAATCTTGTTTACTGGCTCAAATGAGATCATGATCTTTACATCCCCTTCACAATTATGCCACAATGAATGTAACTACATTATTATTACATAAAGTACTATTTGTTACTTATAATTAGAAGACAACAGATGGTACTCATATGACATTCAAGAAATACCTATTCTAACAGTTTATGCTATGAATATATGGAAGTCAAATACTTTTTCTTTCACCCTAATGATTGTGAAGTACTTTTTATGATTACAGCCTTGCCAAGAAAAAACTACATCTATATATTATAAAGCAAAAACATACCTTTCTCTTAGCAATAGCTGGATCTGACTGACAATCTCGGTCAATGTGTTCACCAACAGCAATGTCAGGGGGTTCATTTCGTTTTGAAGGAACAGGCTTATTGCACAAAGGACAAACAGGAACCTGAACATCTTTCTGGTATGCATTTTCACATGAATGCTGTATGTAGTGAATGTGGTTTTTACTGAAATATGCCAACAAATTTTGGAAACAAATAAGTATAAACAGATTGTCTGTATTAAATAAACAGTTTCAAACATACATGTTAATTTACTAGCAATATATTTAAGAAGCAATTGAAAACATGAATTATTTCATCAAATTTCTGGATAGGAACACATTAATATGTGGTATATATTAATATTGCAATTTTACTTAATATTATAATACATGTAATCTACACTCAATGGGCAAAACATTAGAGATACCTACATTATAGCGGACTGGTCCTCCACTAACGCGAATAACAGCCTGCACACATCGAGGCATTGACTCCACCACATATCGGAGGTAATGCCAGCCATGCCTGTTGCAGCATTGTCCACAAATCTGCTTGAGACATCAGTTCAGGATCCATGGATCTGATGTTCAGCTCTATGGCATCCCACAGAGCTACCACAGGATTTAATATCAATTTCAATAGAAATGATGGATAAAGCCGATAGCCGTTCCTGTGTCATTGTAGATCTCAAATAAGTCCTTATCAGCTTTAATTTACTAAAACTTATTTCTGTGTTTGCTACCAAGACTGGAATTGTAAGTAATATGCGCAAGCAAATCCAACTGTTGGAAAAACAATCAACTATAACCTGCTGGAATATGAAGTTTAAAAGTTCAATTGGAGCAGCTGAGCTGCAGTTGTTCATAAGTGCTAGTGTGGTAATCTAATCTCCACAATAGCAGTGTGGGGAGGAGGAGTAAATAAAGGATGGCAAACAATTGGCTTTGCATATGGGAATTGCAGTAAACAAACCCACAGTCACTTCTAGGAAGTGGTTAAAATTCCCTCAGTGCTTTGTTAGCCTTTTGTTGGGGGCTTGGGACAAATTTGCCACAGATGGGAAAGGAAAAGATGCAGCAGAGCAAGGAAATCTAAGATGTCCACTTGTCACTCAAGTCTTATTGTTATATCATCATTGTCAACCATTATCAATCCACTGCTGGATGAAGGTCTCCCCAAGTTTCCTCCACAACTGTCTGTCTTGTGCCAGTCTCCTCCATGTCACTCCCGCATACTTTTGAATTTCATCCACCCACCTCCCATGTGGTCTTGTTCTGGGTCTTTTCCTGTTCCTTGGAATCCAATCTAAAATTTCGGCTGTCCATCGATGGTCTGTTCTTCTGGCAGTATGTCCAGCCCATTGCCATTTCAGAGATTTAACTCTGATCATGATGTCTTCCACTCGTCATTTTTCGGATCCACGAGTTTCTCTTTTTATCTCTCCTGGTTACATCAAGCATGCACCTCTCCATGCTTCTTTGAGTTGTCTGCAGCCTTTGTATGTCTCTTTTAGTTAAGGTCCACGTCTCTGCACCATACGTAAGCACTGGAAGGATGCATTGATCAAACACTTTTCTTTTAAGACATAATGGCATATTGCTCTTGAAAATTATGCTGTTTCTTCCAAAAGCTCTCCAGGCAAGTTTTGTATGTCAATTAATTTCTTCATCAATGTGACCCTCACTTCATATCTGCTGTCCAAGATAAACGTACGTGTCTGTTATCTCCAGCTTTTCTCCATCAATCGATAAATCTTCATTTCTTGTAAAAGCATTGAACATCACTTTTGTTTTCTGAAAGTTCATTTTTAATCCCACTTCCTCTTGTCAGCAAGTTCCTGGATCATACTCTGCAGCTCTGATGGGGTAGTTGCAAAAATGACTATGTCATCAGGAAAACGAAGGTGAGTTAGATAATCTCCATTAATCTTTATCTCTTTGTTTTCCCAGTTCAGTGATTGAAAGACATTTTCCAATGTGGCATTAAAGAGCTTCGGAGATATGGTGTCACCTTGTCTCACTCCCTTTCCAATTTATATGTGTGTTGTATTTTCAAACAGCTGAATCTTTGCACTTGCATTTTCATAGATGTTATTAATAATATTAATGTATGCATCTTCAATACCGCAGGATTTCAGAGCCATTGTAACAGCTGATGGTTTCACCGAATCAAAGGCTTTTTCATAATTGATAAAAGCCATGCACAATGGAAGTTCATATTCCCTCGCTCTTTCAATTAGTTCTCTCAATACGTGGATATGATCTATTGTGCTGTAGCCACTCCTGAATCCAGCTTGTTCTCTCGGTTGAGCCATGAATCCAGCTTGTTCTCTCGGTTGAGCCAATGTTACCTTCAAACGGTGTGAAAGAACTTTAGTGAAGATTTTATAAACCACTGATAGGAGGCTGATAGATCTGTAGTTCCTGAGATCCTCAATGCCACCTTTTTTATGTAGCAGGATCATTGTGGCATTGTTCCAATCCTCAGGAATCTTCCCTTCATTAAGGCATCGAGTGAGAACTTGGGCGAGTACTGTTTCAATTTCTCCACTTGCTTCTTGTATGATGTCTACGGTAATACCATCTTTTCCTGGAGCTTTCCCCCATTTCATGTTCTTGACTGCATGTGCAACTTCTGCTGGGAGGACTGGAAGAACTCTGGTACCTTTCATGATGTCTGGAGTACATGTATCATCCCTTTCATATAATTTGGAGTAAAAATCTTTCACTCTTGTCAAAATTTTGCCTCTATTTCTTGTTACAGAACCATCTTCTTTTCCCAGTGCCATAATCTGTTTTCTTCCCTTACTGAGATGTCCCTTTGTTATCTTTAGGCTTTGTTTGTTTTCAATTGCTTTCCTCACTAGTTCACAGTTGAATTTTCTTACGTCTTCAGTGATACTTTTTCTTACTGTCTTGCATAGCTCTATATATTCCTCTTTGGAAATCACACCTTCCTTAGTTGTCTTCATATCTCTTCTTTTTTGCATCAACATTTTGGTTTTTTCTGATAATTTGTTCACATGCAACTTGTTCTTAGACCCAGCTAATTTTGTTGCTGTTTCCATAAGAGCTTTGGTTACTTTTCTGTTAACTTCAGAAACATCCACTTCTTCCGATGTTAGGCCTTCTAAAGCAGAGAATCTGTTCTTCAGTTCCAATTTGAAGGTATGGTGTTTTTTAAGGTTGATCATGTCAAAACACTTTGTTTGTTTTATGAGCTTGCCACACTCGAGTTTAGCATTGAGGTGCATCTTGCCATTCTATGGTCACTACCTGTGTTGAACTTGTTTAGCACACTGCAGTCTTCCATGACAAATTTCTTGTTACACATAATAAAATCAATTTCACTTGTCAATCCATTGGGATGCCTCCATGTCCATTTCCTTTGCAGCTTTTTCTTGAAAAAGGAGTTCATGATGAAAAACCCTTTTGCCTCTGCAAATTCTATGAGAGTATTTCCACGCTGGTTTCTGTTGCCGTGACCGAATTTACCTACTGAAGTTTCATTCTGTTGTCGTTGCCCTATTTTTGCATTGAAATCTCCCATAATGATCTTCAAGTGCTGGTTTGCCTTTATTATTTAGATGACAAATTTCCTCATAAAATTCTTCAATCTCTTCTTCAAGATGACTTGTAGTGGGTGCATAAGCTTGAATAATATGAGCCTGGTATCTTCTTGAGAGTTGGATAACAAGTCGTGCAGCTCTGTCAGAGGAGCTTCCAACTTCTAGAACTTTATCCTTCTGTTTCTTGTTTATTATAAATCCAACACCACTAGTTCTGCCAGTATCTGTCCCATGATAATAGAAGAGATGTCCACTTTTCAGTTCAACGAGATCTTCTCCTTTTCTCCTTACCTCACTTAGCCCGACGATGTCCCACTTGATCCTTTGTAGTTCTTCTTCCAATTCAAGGAGCCTTGAAACAGAAGATAGGGAGCGTCCATTATATGTAGCCAAGGTCAGCATCAGATGGCAGCCTAGTCCGGTCCTCCGGTGATTCTTAGCACCCCCTGCTTTCATGTCGAACTGGCCACTGCCTTGGCCAGGTACATTCCAGCTGCTGGAAACTGAGGGCCAAGATTTAAGTTGTGGAGTCATTTTGGAGAGGTTTGGCCATAACTCACCATGCTGGCCAAGTGGGTTGGTGAGTGTGGAATAGCATTTCCTCTTATCCCGGTGGTATAGTTACACCGCTATTTGGCGGTCATCAGAGCCCCTTTAGTGGGAACAGGATGCACCACGAGAAGACGGGGTTGACATTTGTTAAGGAGAGGCTGTAGTATATTGTGCATCACCTGACCTTACATCCTGTTATTTATATATACATGAATATATAAATTTTTTTTAAATAGAGTATAAAATTTTTCGTATGCTCGTATATCGCAAATACAAATTCCAAGAAATCTACATATACAAGTGATTAAAAATGGTATACCTTTGCTTTAACTCAATAATGCACCATTGTATTTCACCAAGGGGTGGTACAAAATATTAGGGATCCTAGTATGATAACTCTGTGTTACAGAAAACATCCTCCCAAAAAGACATTAACAGTGGTTAAAATGTCCTCGCTTTGCTAGAAGCGCATTTCTGATTATTAAGGAATTATTAGTGTTACCTGAAAACGTATGGTGCAAACCATTCACCTGCCACTTGGTTTCAGTCCCTTTAGATTATTTAGATTAAACACATAGTAAAAACAAATAAACAAACTCAGTAACCGTTTGGATGCCAGTTTGAGGTGCCCCGATTTTTTTTTTTAACATAGTGTAAACCACCCAGTGCCAGAAAAAAAAAAAAAAAAAAACGTTTTTATGGGAATAATTTCTAATAATTTGCTACTGTTAAAAATTAGATAGCAAATAGTTCGTTGTATGTGGAAGAACTAATGTCACATTAGCTACACTGAGGCTTAACCATATACATGGAAAGTCAGCACAGAAGACAAAGCTGAAAGCCAGCTTGAGAAATATGATGATATATTGCAGTGCAAATATCTCTACTATGTGGAATTAGGTTTTAATTGCAGAAGTAGTCAGAGTTGTCAGTGCTTAAAAAATTGCCCCTTCAGCAAGGACTGTTTAAGGTTTTATTGAAGGATGATAGAAATTTCAAATTGAAGTTCATGTGAATGTTTTTTTTTTTTTTTTTCTTTATTTTTATAATATTTTTCCTCATTTCCCTAACTTTAAAAAAATAATTTTTCCAAATATTCAGCTATAAACAAAAATGATTAGATTAAATATAAAGAAAAACCAAAAATCTACAACGGGGTGTTCATGGATTTTTGGGAGTGCTTAGCAGCCCCTAATAGATGCTTGATTACATTATTGGCCACCATTGCTAAGCTGTCAGTCTATACAATCCCGGATAGTCTACGCTGACCCCAGTCATCAATGGCATGTGGTCGGCCACCAGTTGCTTTTTGGGTGCTGGTACGTCCATTAATGGTATACTTGTAGTACACACTTGATACCACTGCTCTCGGGAATCCTAGGGTTCTTAACACTTGGGCGATAGAATGACTCTTCTGTCTTGCACCGACAACAATGCATCCACAATTAAAGTAACTCAGATCACCATGTTTACCCATGTTCGTAGATTGTGATACATTGTTGGGAAGCCCAGCTGTCCACCTATTTATCTCCTGCATTCGGTTTGGGTTTGCTATAACGAAAAAATTGAAAATTAATATACTACATCTGCACATACTGTGCTAATCCAAAAAATGTATGTTAAGATCACCAAAAACAGATGTTCTTAACTTTTTCCACACACCTCACTTGAGTGATCTTAAAGTCTACATCTCTCCAAAAGAATTAATCAATCAACTAATAAAGATACAATTAAGATGACAAAAGGATTCTGTATGCTGAAAACATTTGATACATTAAAATAAAGAAGTGCTTTAATGCATTAAAGGGCTCAATTATTTTAATACATGGGTCATTAAGTCAAGGTAACTATTTTTTTATATATACAAGAAACAACACATACTGCATGAAAATCAAAATATAGTTTAAAAGCTCATGAAAATAAACACCAAATGGTGTTATCAGATTGATTGGGCATATGAATAGGTGTCCAAATGGAATAGATTACAGAAATACACACATTTCATTATTGTTTCCTTTAATATTGAAAAAAAATTATCTGCTACAAAAAATACACATGGATAATAGCGTACGCAATTCAACAATTGTCAAAATACTCACTCAGGTGATTCACCACCTGCTGCTATTATTACAGGGGAAGAATGCAAATACTATATGCTTTATTGTGGCTAATCTTTGCCACTCCATGCCACACTGAAATGACAATGCCCTCTCTCTTGTACAAAATCTTTCCCTTACAATGGCTGCTTGAACTTTGGAATTAAATCACAATCATGGGAGGCTGATGACAGAAAACTGTGGTAGGTGACCTAGCACCTTAATGCCATAAAATGTTCTGAACAGTGTCTGATTTGTTAGTTGGAGCTTTATTGCAAAGGGTAATGGCACTATCAGTTTACATTTCTCTCTAATTGCCTGGCATACGTGGTAGTGCAGAAATTATCAGTAACATTGTGCATTCACAGTTCGACTGGGAGAAGCAGGACACTTTGGACATCATGCACCAAAATAATCATTAGCTTAATGGGGAAAGGCTTTGCTGAAAACCGTGTTTTCCAGGAGAAACTGGATGGCACCACTTGGTGGACAATTGCTTGAGTTCAGGGTTCAAAGGCACATTTCATTGATAACAATTATCTGACATAAGAATAATGTCTCCTTCAATGTGAAAATCTTTCTGGGTGCATTCAACATATTTTGTAGGGTGTCCACTTTTGAACCACTCTCACTTGTGGTGCCCAATTGGCTGGAATCTTGCACATTTTTAAGTCCTCTCATAAAATTAAAAATACAGAAGATTCACCGATTCCTTTCATCCAACATGCATTGTGCAATCACAGACACTGACTTGTTAATGTGAATGAGCACAGGCCATCCACTATGATTGTTGTCCACAAATGATACTCTTCTACATTTGAATGCTTCTACCCACTTTGCAACAGTTCTATTGAGTACAGCATGATTATCCAATACTTCTACTATTGGGTTGTCGGAAAAGTCATGATGTATTTTGGCACCCAATGGCAGTTGGGTGGTTTTGGAAGTGCTAGAGGCATGCGCAGCTCTGTTATCGCTATGGCATTCGTCAGGTGCTAGTTCTAGCTGCAGTCTAAAAGGAATAGTGAGCGATTTGGTTGATTTGCGGAGATTTGGCATCAAGTTGAAGATGGAAGACCAAACTGTGCATTTTCGCCATATTGTACTGTTTTACTTCCGTAAAGGAAAGAACACGCGTCAAGCTTGTGAAAAGTTGCGTAAAGTGTACGGTGATAATGCTCTACTAGAACGTCAGTGCCAGCGGTGGCTCGCAAAATTCTGTGCTGGTGATTTTGATCTCACCGATGATCCTCGGTCTGGGAGGCCCACCGAGGTTGATGAAGACAAATCAAGGCATTGATCGAGTCAAACCCACATTACACGACATGAGAGATTACAGACACATTGCACATCCATCATTCAAGCATTCATGACCACCTGAAGAAGCTGGGATACGTAAGCAAGCTCGATGTGTGGGTTCCTCATGAACTCAAAAAGCTCATTTGACGGCGCGTATAAACATTTGCGATATGCTCATTAAACGTGAGGAAAACGATCCTTTTTTTAAGCGACTGATAACTGGTGACGAAAAATGGATGGTGTACAACAATCTGCTGCGCAAACGGTCTTGGTCCCGACGTGCTGCTTCGCCTCAAATGACATCCAAAGCAGACATTCATCAGCGGAAGGTTCTGGTCTCAGTGTGGTGGGATTTTAAAGGTGTTGTGTTTTTCGAGCTCCTACCATGGAACCAAACAATCAATTCAAATGTGTACTGTCGGCAATTGGACAGTTTGAACGAATCCATCATCCAGAAACGTCCAGAGCTCGTTCATCGTAAAGGTGTTGTGTTCCATCACGATAACACGAGACCACACACAAGTTTGATCACCTGCCAAAAATTATTGGAGCTTCGGTGGGATGTGTTGCCACACCCAACATACTCGCCTGACCTTGTACCGTCAGACTTCCACTTGTTTCTCTCTCTTCAATAGTCCTTGCGTGGTATAATGTTCAATTCAGATGAGGCTGTAAATCAGCACCTTGTACAGTTTTTCGCCAGGAAAGACAGGTTCTTATATGAACGAGGCATTCTGCAGCTCGCTGAAAGATGACAAAAGGTTATCGAACAAAACGCGCATTATATGATTGATTGATCTTTGTTCTTTCTATCAATAAATGACCTTTGCAAAACATGGCTAAAATATGTCATGACTTTTTCAACAACCCAATAGATCTGAGAGACACTCTTGCATTTCTTCCATGGAGAACCCATTTCCACGTATAAACACTGCACCACATATCTATTGTCCATTCCAGATGAAAGTTACAAGCACACTTCAGTTTGAGAGTAAAGTGTGTACAGGTGTACATGTCATTGTCTTCTTCCCCTATCTCTCAGATTTTTAATTTACTAATTTTCAAATGCATACTTCACTTTTCCTGTGCCAGCAGTAGTTTCTTCAATAAAAAAAATGGTTGCCATGACTTATGAAATGATCCCTCGTATATTAAAAAAAAAAATGGCAGCAGGATGGTACCACACTTCTTTCCTGGGGAGGTACACCCCACAGGTGAAGACACTTGATATAAGGGAAAGTTCCTACAAGTAGAAGAGTCTGAAAATATGTAGATAATTTTGGCCACTAAGGTATCAGCTATCCACTGCAGTAAGAATTAATATGGTTCTTTTGGAAATTGAGATATATTGTGAAATGCAAACATATTGTTGTTATGCTACTTGGCAGAAAAATTTAGCACTTGGAAAATCAGAAAATGTGTGCATAATACTCATTCACAGGTGGCGTAAATTTATTTTAAAATAAATACTCATTCACAGGTGGCGAAAAACAAAAGAAAAACCGGCAAAAAAGACAAGAAAACCAGGATAGGAGAAGAAATTATTAAAAAATAATAATAATAAATTAAAAAAAAAATAAAAAAAAAGTTGTTTTAATGAAACATAGATGGCGCCAGCCGGGCTTGGTAACGAAATATATCCAGGAAAGTATATCCGACGAATGGCAACGAGGAGTATCGGACTCCATTAGCGCGAAGTTAACCACGAACATTGGTGGTAAAGTCGCCACGCTCCTGAGGATGCCCAGAGGATGGGCGAAAATTTCGAGTATAAAGAACGGTAAAAATTGATGTGTTTGGAATCCTAAGGCAAAGATCCAATGAGTATACCCAGCGAAAAGTGTGAGAAGTAAAGCCAGTCATCGCATACAATGGACTTTAGGACAATAACATCAACAAAGACCGGAAAACATGTGCGTGAAATGTTCCCATCGCTAGAAAGGAATGCCAAGGTAAGCATTATCCGCTAGAATTTTGTACAAGTTACTATGTCACCAATTTATGCAAACATTGTTCTACATACATACATTTATGACACCATTACTTAGCAGCTCTTTAATATCAAAACACCAGTTCGCAATTATTTAAGGGGAAATCAATATACTGATATCTGCACAATGCATCTTAACACTACATCAGGCTAAAAGCTTAAGTCACATAGTAAAATTCAAATCTGCTTTCTCATGCAGAAAAGAAAGCTGTTCACAAAACAAATGAAACTTACCAAAACACATTTCCACAAGCATCACATTTCATTGGTAAGAAATCTATAAAGGAAGTAAATTTAATTTAGATTAAAGTACTTAAAATGATGTCCATACAATATAAACCATAACATAAAGCCAAAAATTACTCACTCAAACACATACCTGCACATAAAAGTAAGCAAAAAGAAAAAGTTTTATAAACCACCTAAAGAACTGTATACAACTTAAAACTACTTTTTTTTCTTCTGTGGCATCATTATTCACACAATGAAGTACGAGTCCCTGGTGTAAATTACTCTCTTTGCTCAGCTCTTTTCTATACCATCTCTCTCTCTCTAAATTTAAGCCACCATTCATCGGGGCAGATCTACTATAAACTAATGAAGCTTAAGCTTCAAGGCACCTAATCCCGGAGGGGCCCCAGAAGCGACTTTAGTCCACGTTGCTTAAAATTTTGGGTCTACCGTACGAGGTGTTTTTAAATAATATTATTGATAAAGTGTAATTTAATACAAAATAATAGTATTGTGTTCAGCAGTTGGCAACGGACTATAGAGTGTATCTTGCTTGACCTGAAACAGAAGACTATGGCCTGGCAATGTTCCTCGCACACTATCGTTGTCAGTTGTCAATGGCGGTAGTGGCACTGATGTCTGTATTAGTCTGCATGAACTCAATTTTTCAATATTGTTACAGTTTGTATGGTTAAAATTAAATTACAGTGTATTTGTATGGCATTATGAGATTGGCAGCAACACCAAGGAACATATTGAAACAAACTATAACACGAAGGACCTGAAAAATAAAGAGGTTAGTGAAAGTGTATCATATAATTAATTTTTTAGACAGCCATTGATAAAAGTAGGCATCTTAACAGTAGATGATTGTGTTAAAAACAGAAAATTATGGGCAAGCACATTAAAATTAAAGCAACTTTCTCTTATCTTTTTCAATGAGGTTGTCATGGAACAACTTCATTGAAGAAGATAACAGTGGTTGCCCAAACCTCATTGTTGGTTGCAAAGGGGCCCCCATAATAGTTCAAGCTTTAAAGTGTAATAATGAAATTTATTTATATGGTTTTATATCTACCATGAATGGGTTTGTGCACATTAAATTTTTATGGCATTCACTTGTACATTAGGTTCCGGCAGCGAATAATTCCCATTTCCACCACTGGTTGTCATACCAATGGCCAAATCTCAACACTGTACAGCATAGCTGATCTTACTAGTTTTACAAAATTCTTTACACTTTTGTTGGAAACTTTCTATCATGTTTTCTTTCAGTAATTTCATCCTTGGTGCAATCCGCTACATACCATTTCTTTCATTAGTACACCTTACTCCATTGCAGGTATTTAAATTTTCTAATTCTAGGTACACTTAAAATCTTCTCTTTCTTTCTTCATCATAGGTACTTACACCAACAGTTGTATTCTCCTTTCCATTTCATCTCTGTACTCTGTTTTCATTATCTTCAGCAATCTATCTTCTAATGCTATTCCATACAAATGACACACAAGAATACACTTAATGCAGAACCTTGGTGCACTCCCATTTTCAAAATACAATTCTGTCTTCCTTAAAATAATTCTGGTGCAATTTGTGGATTTTCTACCTTTCCTTTATCACATTTCGTTGGCACCATTTTGTCCATAGGGAATTTTGTACAATACCAGTGTTGTTCAAACATTTCTGCTTAGCCACAATCATATGCCTTCTCCAGATCTAATATTTTTCTTTTTTTCAGTATTTCTCCACAAGTTGTCCAAGTGTAAATATGTCACCTATTGCATTTATTTTTCTAGCAGAAATCCAAAACATTCAGCTATCTCTAATTGTACTTTTAATCCCTTACCCAGCATTTTCTTCCATATCTTTCATGAATTACAGAATTAGTTTACACCCCAGTAATTGCTGCAATCCCACACATTCACTTTTGTTTATAAAGAGGTGAAAAAACATAACTCTTGTTAAAATCCCCTTTTTGTGAAATTCAATGCCATAGACAGTGTATATGTAACCTGTGACAACATAATGTGCATAAAATTTAATCAGTACTTCTTACAGTACATGAAACATTAGTTCAAGATCAGTCTACCAAACGACTGGCTAATCCATGAATATGAAGCAGGTTTAAGGATGAAAGAAGCTAAAGAAATATTTTGAACTATTTATTTTTGGCATAGAAATACTGTCATTTATTATTCATCCATGTGGCTAGCCCCTTACAAAGCTTGAGAATTATACTGACTTACATTGTGTTACATTTTGTTTCTATAATCACTTTGTGTGGATTATATATGTACACACAGTTGTATCAGAATAATATGACCACCTACCTAGTAATGAGAATATCCACCCTTGGCCAGGATGATAGCAGCAAGATGGCGTGGCATGGATGCAATGAGGCCCTGGAAGGTTGGTTACCCGAGGCACACATGCCTATTCGCACTGCAGCAGAGCACGGAGGTCCTGGAGACGACGTGTTTGTAGGTCAGCACGCTGAACCTGTCGATCCAAATAGTCCCACAAGAGCTCTATGGGATTGAGGTCAGGCACTTTCATTGGCCTAGGGCGAACAGAGACATAGCTGTCCTGTTCCTGGAACCAGTCACGCACACCCTTAGCGATGTGGCAGGGCACATTGTGGTGCTGGTAGACACCACCAGGATAAATGTCCAACATGAAGGGATGCATGCGGTCAGCAAGGATCGACAGGTAGTTATTGACATTCAGGGACCTATCCAGTGGTACCAGGTCATACCAGGAAAACATCCCCCAGACATGCACACTGCCACCGCCGGCCTGTACTTGATGGACAAGCGTGTCCTGGTGTTGGTTCTCATGTGTCTGACGCCGTATCTGCCAGTCACTTCTGTGGACTAGAAACCTTGATTTGTCAGAGAAGGCAACCTTTTCCTACTGTCAGTCTCATCTGAACTGCACGCATTGTTACAGATGGACCTGGGCGCCTTGATGCTGCATCAACTCTGGAAACCCATGCATAACAGGGTTCACTCTGTTATTGGGAACACGTACTTGGGTGCCCTAGCATTTATTTGCATGGTCAATTGCTGCACTATTGCATGTTGATTGCCCTTTACCAGGTGGAATTCTCCTCTGGGGTCAATGACCTATGAGGCTCCACAGTTATGACGTCGGGAGGTACTCGGTGTGTCATTTGTCCATTCTTGGTACACCTATAATTGCAGCTCCACATGGAAGCATCTCAGAAACAGCACAAAAAGTCTGCTGTTTCTGAGATGCTTCCACCCTTGGCACAGTAGCCGATGATCACTCCTTTTTGAACGTCCAGCAAATCACCACCTCTACCCATTGTGCTCACGTTACACACTATGGCTCATCTGTCCTGGCTGGCTGTTTACACCTTCGTGTGGTTGACCTTGTCAAGTGCACTCTGTGACGCACCTGGGCAGATACACTGCTTCGGGGTTGGTCATATTATTCTGATACGACTGTGTACACTTGTGGTCATAAAAAACAAAAACACTTGAAAGTAGTTAAGCTACAAGTTTGATTTTTACAGGATGTGCTAATTAGGCAACATCACAGAAATTATAAGCATTTCAGTGCCATAGGTGCATTTGCACCATGTCTAGGTGAATCAGATCGCAAAACTGGTCATTTTCCTGTTACAAGAGTTGCACGGCTCTGTCAGCAGCGGGTAAGGATATCTCGTCTTCATGTTAAGACAGCTCCACAGCAGGGGTGCAGAAAATGTTCAGGGAACAATATTTCCCCAGAACACTTTTTTTTTTTTGTCTGAAATTCCCCCAAAACTGTAACAGATTTTCATACAAGTTTAAGCGATTATATTAGAGCATATGTCGATGATCAAGAACTATCCTTAAAACCTATTACTTAAAAAAAAAAAAAAAAAACCTAATATTTATTCCGATGAATAACTAGCTTTTTTTCTTTTCATGAAACATTTTTTTTTTTTTTTTTTAGACGCATGAGAGATTTAGTGCTCTAGGTGAATCTCTCCCCTCTAGCAGGTGAAAGTTTTAGGCGAGACAGGAATAGGCGAATCAAGAATTCTTTCCTCGCCTAAAATGGCGGAACCCATTAACTTTGGATGTACGAAGAATAAGAGGAGCAAGAATACCCGGGGCAGATAGGCTGAAAAATAACAAGCTAAAAATTCTGTAATTAACTATAATTTATTTCATTCTAGCATTCCAGACATCTAATTGTGCCAGATAATTTTAGTGAATGAAATTTAAATTTGACTTAAATCCTTTGAAAAATGCATGGGTCATCCAATAATTTTTTTCAAATCGGCGCCTATGACACATTTGCTGCCATTATTGTTTTTTTCTAATGGAGGTTTAACGACCACTGTGAGCAACTCAGTGGGCTATCACAGTGTGGCAAAGAATTTTTAAGACTGGGTCTGTAAAATGAAATAGAAACAAGAAATTATAATTTGTTTTGGTTTGTTTTTCAAAATAAGTCCCTCCAGCTTCAATACACTTGTTACAGCGATTTCATAATGATTCGAATGCCTGTTCCAGTTCACTTTGCGGAATTGCCTCCAAAGCACGTGTCTAAGCTGTTTGTATGGTTGAAATATCATCAAAATAATACCCTTTTAACGTCATTTTAAGTTTTGGGAATAAAGAAAAGCAGGGATCATAGCATACTTCTGGAAAATTTTAGGTAAGAATTTTAGGAATTTTAGGAATTTTTAGAAAAATTTTAGGAAAATTTTAGGAGTGTATTTCAATAAAAACTAGATGTATATTTGTATACATCTAGTAAAACAACTTTGTATACATTGTAAAGAGTTTGCTTCACACCCTTCAACCATATATACTGATAGACTGCGCATGACATCAAAATTTCTGGCTCCAACATAAAATCACATGACAACAGTCAAAAAGATGGGTTACACCTGCTGTGCTTATGGTTGCTCTGACCGACATAGTAAAGAAAGTTCTATGATTTTTCATGGGTAAGAAACGAATTAAATACCTAAGTCAATAAAGTTTAACCAGAAACTTGCAGCTATTGATATAAAAATATAGTAACTTAAGAAAAAAAAATGGAATGCATGTTCCAAATTCTTCGCAAATGTTAATCACATTATAAATCACAAAATGTAAACAACACGATCATGCATGTATATAGCTCATAAGTAAACTTACCTGAAGAGTTTTCATTATATATGAGGTGCATTCACATAATACACAGAAAACACTGAAGTTCTGCAGCGTAAATTAGTAATCATAACAGCATTTGTACACGAAATTTGGAGTCTGATGATGACATGCCCAATGTTTGAGCCATGGCGGCTTTGATGCAGCTATTGCCAATGTGCAGTCCATTAGTATATATGGTCGAAGTTCACACCCAAATTTTTTGCATAACGTCTAATGTCTAAAGTTTAAGTATGATTTACTTCTAATGTTCAGTTCTTATCTTTTCACGTGTTATTATCATATTCAAGTATATTTACCACATTCAAGTTTCACTTTGAACATTAATATGCTGTTGAACCAGAAGCAATTCACGATTTTCACAGTAAAGTTTTCAGGTTTCACATTAAACTATAATATCCTAAAAAGGTAATTGAAAACCAAGAACTATGTACAATTGTTCACTGAATTACTTTTTTCATATTATTGTTTTAACCTTTTCCTGATTAGCCTATCTTTTTCTGCTTCCACCACAACTAATTTACTTTCAGTTTTCTTTATTTCAGCTGAACCTTGTATGATCAAGTTAGAGGCAACTGCTATTTCAACAGTATTTTGTTTTTCTACAGCTTTTCTCATTCTTTCTGTTCCCTCTTGAATTACTGCTAGGGAGGCTTCTTTATCTTTTTTAAGTCTATTTATTTCTGCATCATTTTCTTTTATTTTGTCATCAAACTCAGCTTTTCTTTTTTTCTCTAGCTGCTTTTCCTTATTTTCCCTCTCTTTCTGCTTCCTTTCTTTTACCTTTTTTGATTATTCTTCCTTCAGCTTATCAACATACTCTTTATAAAATTTATGTGAATCACGAACACTATTTAACAAATTTCTTGTTATGGGAACTTTACTTACACATCCATAGTGTTTAATGGCCCCTTTAACTATTCTTAATGATGTTATAGTTGAGTCTTTTAAGTTAGCCTTGTCCTTCCTTAACAGAGCAGTGTTAACCGAAAATCCCCTTTCTGCATCAGCATTACCATGAGGTAAAACTAAGAGCCTCTGGGCTACAGAACCAACGGTTAACCATCTGTTGCTGACATGACGCAAAAGAAATTTGGCAGTGACCAATGTTATATCCTCGACAGATTTATAATCCTCTTGTCTTGCAGCACTACTCTTTAAAAAGTAATGCATATCAGTAGCAAATTCGTCAAAATCTATATTTAAGCTTGTCAAAAAAATTTTAAATGCATTACTAACAACATGCAGGTCGCAAAAACCTAGTTCCAAAGATTTCTGGCCTGTTTCTTGTTTTAAAACTTCATTGAATTTGCGTAAAAAGCACTTATTTACATTTGGGCTGTCCATGGATACACAAATAATTCTGTTCAACGAAATATTGAAGGATGATAACACATCAAGAATTTCTTTTAGCAAAATATCTGCTGTTGCATGACCCAGAAAAACGCTTGTTAGGTATCGGCAAGAAACTGAATTTATTTCTGAAGACCAGTACCTGAGATACACATCCAACTGCCGTTTCACTTGTGTATTTGTAGTTTCATCAAATTCTATAGTAACCTTTCCTGGGCTACTAGATGCAATGTCTTTTTTCAAATCCTCTTCAAAATATTTTGACAATCCATGTGATATCACATAAGCAACTTTTTTTTCTTTAAGTTGCATTTTGGCTGCAATAGCAGAATCAGGAAACATTTCTTTGAAAAGTTCAACTGTTTCAGTGCATGAAACAAAAGACATATTGTCCTTAGCAACTTTCATGGCCCATAATGCTTCGGCTTTAGCCAACTGTAAATCATGACTCAGTACTTCCCTAATATTTGTTTTGGGCTGAAGATCCCGTCCTCTAAAGGCTTTCAGGATGGACTTATTTTGAAATTTACTTTGAAATTTCTGCAAATGTTTTTTTCCTTTATTATGCGCTTTTACTTGTGAAAAGCCACTATTAGAAATGTTGAAAATTTCTGAACACAATATACACTTAGCAGAAAATATTGTTTCAGTTGCAGAACACCATTCTTTCAACTTCACTCCGTCCAATTCTTTGGCGAGCCACGCATCTTGAAATTTCGTTTTGGATTTAGGCGTCTTAAACACTTGTATTACTAAACAGAAAATGAAAGGGAAGTACAAAAACACGTTCCAATATTGCAAAACCAGACAACTTCCCGAAATTTGGCTGCGAGGATGTCAGAAGATTGAAAAAAAAAAAAAAAAAAAAAACAGGTCACTACTAGAGAACTGAACCTGCACACAGCACAGAGAACACCATAAAAGACACAAAACCAGAAACTATCATACGCATCTCACGCAAGTTCAGTCAAAGCGAGTCGGAGCCGAGATATATTGCGCATCGAAGGTCGCTGTCGCACGATCGAAGGTCAATGATCACGTGCTCTACTGCCTGTCACGATAACACTCAGCTACCATCCCATCGTCATTACCGGAGGTTACGGAAGGAGATCACATGTTTCCTCTTTGCTTCCACCCACCTGCGGTTTACAATAACAAAACATCAGCAGAAAGAGGAGGTTCCACAAGGCATGTACAAAAATAAAGTACGATCTTCTGCGTGCCACGGAGTTCGTCTGCAAAGCGCAAACCAGGGGTGAAAATGACCCCTCCCCTTTTCCCTTAGATCTCTTGTTACTCTCGAAAACTGTCTGAAGGCAAAAAAGTGGAGCGCCCGCTCCGAAGCAAGTGCATCTCGATGGCGTCATTTTCCCTCCCTTCAGCAGCACAGCATATAGGCTGTGTTTCTACAATAACAGGTCTTTTTACCTTACCGTAATGGTAAATTTATTGGCGTTAATAACGGTTGTGTTTTTAATAAATAAGCTTACGAAAATTTTAGGATGAATAGCAAATTTTAGGTATAATTTTAGGAATTTAAGGAGGGTCACAAAATTTTAGGAATTTTAGGAGGAATGCGATCCCTAGAAAAGTCGCAGGGTACTAAATCAGGTGAATACGGTGGATGATTCAATACACAGACGTTATTTTTCACCAAAAATCTACGAACAAGAAGTGAGGTGTGACTGGGTGCATTATTGTGCAACAAACACCAACTGTTTTAATCTCGTTATTCTGGACGAATGCGACGAATTCTGCCCATCAAACGCCTCAAAACATTTAAATAAAACTCACCAGTAATTGTTTGCCCACTTGGAACAAATTCTTTGTGGATAATAATACCCTTACTATCGAAGAATGTAATGAGCATTGTTTTGCTTTTCGATGGAACTTTTCTTGTTTTTTTTGTTTTTTTGGCTTGTGGCGAGTTTTTTGACTTCCATTCCGCACTTTGTCGCTTTGTTTTAGGATCATATTGAAAACACCATGTTTCATCACCTGTAACAATCTATTTTAAGAAGTTTGGATCATTTTCAGCGGCTGAAATGTTTCTGCAATGTGCACTTTTCCTTGATTTTTGTTCATTTGTTAACGTGTGTGGAACAAATTTAGCACAGACTTTTGTTTTGCCCAAATCTTCATGCAGGATGGTTAGAATCGTTTCTTTGTTGATGTTTAAAGACTCTTCCATCATTCTTAGTGACGCACATCGATTGTTTGCCACAAAATCACGCACTTTTTCAATAATCTCAGGTGTCCTAGATAAACTCTGTCTTCCAGTATGCTTATCATCTTCTAGCATATCTCTTCCGTCCAAAAAACATTTGTGCCACAGGAAAACATTTGATCTACTTAAACAAAACTCACTGTAAACTTGTTTCATCATTTGGTACGTTTCCGAGGCACTTTTACCAAGTTTTGCATTAAATTTAATAATAGCCCTTTGTTCCATCTTAATAATTCAACATGAAAAACATTTTACTTCTCTAATGAACGGCCGTTTCGTTTGAGTTACTTTAACAATTGTGCTGTACTTTTGGCAGAAAGCAAGCAGATGGTCACGGTTTATAATGCATTCGCGATTACACTGGTGGCGCCACCGTAGGCTGAAATCTAGCGCCAGTCTTAAAAATTCTTTGACGCACTGTGTATAAGCAGTCGCCCATCCTTAATTTAGGGCCACTGGTTTCAGGGAAGGGCGAGAGTCAGCACCATGAAAGAAACACAACATCCATGCCTCACCAGGATTTGAACCCAGACCCATCTCGGCTGAATGATCAGAAGCCATCGCTTAGACCACTGTGCCACCGGGGCAGCCCATTAATTTCGGAAACGTTTATTAGTTTGACTAGTGGTTGCGTCATAGTCTCCGCCTTGGCATTAGTAAAGTCATTTGGCGACCATGCTGTCTCTGCCTTGGCATTAGTAAAGTTGTTTAGACTCGGCGAATCGTTTGCGAGTGGTAGTTCACAGTACATCACAGCCCTCGTAACCTCTTATATTTATAACGACACATTTTTCAAAATGATTACCTGATTACAGTGAAGTAAATTACTCCCATTTTTCAAGTTATATTCGTTGTTAATAAGTCAATTTTTCGCTTTATTATTGCTATTATTATTTTACCCCTGGGCAAAAATTTCCCTAGAGCTGCCTTAATTTTCCCCGAACCTTGTTAGCGCGTTTGGACATACTGTAGTGGCTAAAATTGTAGAAGCCTTTTAGAAAAAGTGTATTTTTGAGGTTTGATGGCTCATACCACTTTTTTTTTTTTTAGCAATACCATAAAATTATAGATCAATGGAAAGATAATTTCATCAAGAATGTAATGCAACAAAGTTTGTTCAATTATCTGTATTCTATGAAAAGTTATAGCCAAATAACCACAAAAAGGAAGCAGAACTTGCTTAGGTTGATATGAAGTAGCTTTCCTTCATTTGAATGTAGCCAATGAGCATGAGTGTTTAGAGAGCCAATCAAAGGTCATCTTGTTTTGGCAATCAGCCAATCAGGTCACAGTAGGATTCAGCTATTGATGTCATGTATTGGAGCTGAGAGGACATTTGTCAGTGTGTTATGCGATTGCTACCAAGTTGGGTTCTTTTTTTTTTTTTTTTTTTTTTTTTTGGTGTGTTTTTTTGTTTAGGGAGCTTGTAAAACATAATAAAATTAAAGAAATGGTACAAAGAGTTGACTGGTCACCCAGAAAGCGATGTAAAATAGTACTATTAAATGAACAAGGCTTCAGTTATGAAGAAATTAGAAGAAAAATTGGTGGAAATTTAACCAAAGGTGGCATTTCTAAATTTTTGAAGAGGTATGAGGAGACTCAGTCACTACAAAACCATACTGATAAAGGCAGGAAAAGGTGCACAACAGAAAGTGATGATAGAAGAATTAAGAGACTGTGCTTAGGTGACAGAAGAAAATCATCTGAGTGTATACAAGATGAAATGGCACGATGCAATGTGAAGTTGAGTGCAAGGACTGTTTGGCACAGACTGCAGGAATTTGGTCTAAAAGCTAGAAATCCATGGAAAAAGCCATTTTTATCCCTCAAACAAAGGTTGAAAAGATTAAACTGGGCTAAAACCCATGTTAACTGGAGAGCGGAACAATGGGACAGTGTTCTTTGGAGTGACGAGACCAAAATCTCACTGTTTGGTAGTGATGGCATAAAATACGAAAGGAGAAGAATCAGAGAAGATTTCCATCCTGATTGCATTACATGTACCGTGAAACACCCAGTTAGTGTTATGATCTGGGGATGTATGACATAAAAAGGTGTGGGCAGAATGGGAATATGAATGGCCAAAAATACATTAATGAAATACTTGAGCCCAAACTGAAGCCTTCCGCACATGATCTTTTCCAGGATAATAAAGCGTTTATTTTTCAACAGGATTCAGCTCCATGTCACATTACTGCTGTGTGCAAAACGTGGCTACAAGGTAATCATATTCCACTGCTGGAATGGCTTGGGAATAGCCCAGAACTTAACCCCATCGAAAATCTATGGAGCTGACTAAAGAAGCTTGTTAGTCAGAAGCAACCCAGCAATAAAGCCCAATGGCGATAATTTAATCTTGGTTTCACATTATAACAGCTGCAGAACTAAAAAACTTGGTTCACTCTATGGGAAGGCGTTGTAAGGTCGTAATTAACGTCAAAGGTTACCCAACTAAGTATTAACTGACATGGTGAGAATTTTTGTATATATCATTTTTTCTATGTGTTTCACTTTTCTTCTTCATTCTTTCTTTATATGTAGAGTATTTTAGGAAGGGAATGTCTGACCCCAGGTCTTAAACAACCCTTAGAAACAGGAAACTAGGAGATTTGGGCTAGAGCACCCGATAGGGAAGTGACCCAAAAGCGAAGTAGAAAGGGGGAGAAAGACTCCCTTATTTCTAACCAAGGAGCCAGTACCCGAGGTCCAATGGCTTAACGTGCCCATGTGACCCACTGCGGGTATTTAGTGGATCGAGCGCTCGTACCTGCCTGGGATCGAACCTGAGGCCCTTTCCGTGGCAGTCACGAACGTTGCCCACTAGGCCGCCTGCGGCCCTTCACTTTTCTTCTTTATAACTGTTGTTCTAAATTTTCATAAAAGTTACTGCATTACATTCTTGATGAAATTATCTTTCCATTGATATATAATTTTATGGTATTACTCCACAAAAAAAAAAAAAAAAAGTGGTGTTATGAACCATCAAACCTCAAAAATACACTATTTCCAAAAGGTTTCCACAATTTTGGCCACTACTGTATTCTGCACCCCTGCTCCACAGCAACATCAGTGAGTTCGACAGAAGTCACACTGTTGGCAGGAGAGACTGCAATGCTTCCCTCCTGGAGATTGACGGTTGTGTGAGGCTCACTGGCCCATTCTCAGGCTATCTTGACACCGTAGCAACAGACAGCTAGGCTGCATCGAACAAAGAGAGCGGCATGATGAATGCAAAATATCATGTTCTTGGATGAAGCATGCTTCTGTTTACATGAAAACGATAGCAGCATCTATGTCCACTGAGGACAGGAAGAGAGGTGTTGGGAAGAGTATTTGCACCAAATATACCACACTAACATGAGGCATTATGGCTTGAGGTGCTATTTATTGGGTATGAAAGCAGATCACCTCTCATGAGAGTCTGTATACATCAATGACATTCTACAGTCAGTCATCCTTCTATACTTGCAGGACGTCCCCATGGCCATATTTCAGTGGGACAATGCCACACCACATGTTGCAGGCAAAACATGTGCCTTCTCTCCTCTCTTCAAGGAATCCATAACAACATTCCACTTCTGCAGTGGCCAGCCAGATTGCCGGATTTATAAGCCATAGAAATTTTCTGGGACATGCTCAAATGACAGGTGCAGTGGTATGACCATTTGCCAGCAACTCTTGATGAACTTTGGATGTGGGTCAATACAGCCTGGATGGCTATTCCACAGGACACCACATAATATTTGATTCAATGCCTTAGCACATACAGCAGTTGATAAAGCCAGAGGTGTCCACACTGATTATTTATTACCTACATTGACACACCTTGTATGTATGACACCAAGATGCCAATCATTTGTAGCTACTTTATTGCCTAATGAACATATACTGCAAATATTAAAGTTGGAGCTCGACTCCTTTCAGGTGTTCTGCTTTTTATGAACATGAATTTCATGTATATAGGAATAAAATGCAAGACACATCCATTTAATGGTAACTTATTAAAATAGCAACAGAGATGTAGGTTTGTTTCTGCTGAACTTGCACAATATCATTGAAGTTTTTGGAGGGGTTGATTACATGCATGAATAATAAATGATGCTAGTCATATAATTTGGAGATATAATCATTAATTTTCAGCAAATTCTTTAAGTTATGCTCACAGTTTTTTGGGGTAAACTTCCTCAGATGTCACATTATTATTAACTCCCACTACTAAACTCTGCAAAGACTACAAGCCACCCTGATGGAGCAGTGGTCTAAGCAATGGCCTCTAAACATTCGTCCGAAAGGGGTCCGGGTTCAAATCTCGGTGAGGCATGGATGTTGTGCTTGTCTTATAGCACTGGCTGTCTCCCTTCCCTGGAACCAGTGACCCTAAATTAGGGACAGGCGACTGCTTATAGCCTATTGAGTTGCTCACAGTGGTCGTTAAACCTCCAATAAAAAAATAAAAAACGACTACCACAAGGATAACAAACACACAGAATTAAACATTTTACATCTTTGATTATTAATAAAAAAATAAACCATTTAGTATTAATTTATTAATAACAGGAAGCAGAGTTGTATAGAAATGAAATGTACCTGTGTACACAACCATTGAAACAGAAGACTTAATGCAAACCTGCGAAATGCGAACCATAATTACAATAAGATAATTTTAGGAAAAATTAATAAAACAATAAATAAATATTAAAACATTTCAGATTCCAATGCGGACAAAAAAAGTACTTTAAAATTGAATGTGTAGAAATGTGTGTGAATTGGACCTTTATAGCAAAATATTAAAAAATTGGACTACGAACCTCATAAAAACAAGAGACTAATTGAAGATAGTTTTTTTTATATGCAGAAAAACAGTTCCATCAATGAACCTTCAAAAATTATAAATAGCATTTCCAACAACTTAATTCAAAAATAGTATACTTACAAAATACATAAGGAAAATATTTTAATTTAATAACTGGCACCTGCAAGAGGAACCTGGCAATAAAATTTAAATTCTTTTTGCGTAAACAAAACTTTTGATGCAGTTCCTATACATTGAGAACAGGCCTTGATAAAATCTAGAAGTAAGAAACGTCTGTAAAAAACAAGGAACTCACAAGAAGTGAAAAATAATTTAACGTTCAAGTTAAAATATAATTAAATACATTAATCTGAATAAAGCCTTGAGTAAATGTTAATTGCTGAAAATTACATTTTTATTTTTAATATACAAGCAGCAAAAACTATCTGCTAAATTTGCTAATAATTTGGAAACTATCCGTGTACAGCGTACATCTATCTTCTTCTGCTACTCTGACGGGAAGTAACAATAGTCAGATCTTTGAAAAAAGTTATTAGAGAAAATTACATTTGGGAAGTCTGTGGAGGCCTTCCCATTTTCTGTGGCACACATTCACTATAGTAATCAAAATGAGCCGTGAAAAAATTTAATTTTGATGCAATTTAGTGAGTTTTGAGGAATAAAGTGCAACTGAGTAAGTATTAAAAGTAGTTCCGCTACAGAACTCGCTAATTGTTTGACTGAAATTTGATTTAAAATGTAAACACCTACTTCTATTTTCATGAACAGAAAAAGAACTCAAATATTTGTAAAAGGGGAAGAAATTCTACTACAGTTGTGAGATAGGAACTCTGATATTCCACGTTAAGATTAATTCAATTATTAACTGCAACAGAATTAAATTTCTAATGAATGCATACTATAGGACTTTTTCATGGATGTTCTTTCTAAAATACTCTTTTGAAATCACCTGATTTTGAAGAAATTTATTGATGAATTTCACATTCTTTTTAGTGAGTTTACATAATACCTGGTGTTGTTGGTTGCAAGTTTAACGACCACCATGAGCAACACAGTGGGCTATAAGCAGTCACCTGTTCCTAATTTAGGGTCACTGGTTTCATAGAAGGGAGAGAGCCGGTACAGTAAGACAAACACCACATCCATGCTACACAGGGATTCGAACCCAGATCTATCTCGGACGAAATGTCACAAGCCAGCGCTTAAGACCACTGTCACCGGGGCGGCTATATTACCTGCACTGATGACTCTAGGAAATTATTTTGCAGTCTTTAGAAAAGAGTTGCATATTGCAAACACTCACTCCCAATATCTGAATGATACAACACTTTAGCAAAGACATACAACTCTTCTACTTAAATCTACCCATCAATAATTGAATGGAGATAAGTTGGATAAAAGCTACAACAAGAAATGCTAAGTACTGCTAGATTATTTGACAGAATTCACTGTCAAACTATAGAGATGAAATTGGTGTTGACCAGTCGTTGTGAATGTCAGTAGCCAGTCGCCAAATGGAGACCAGATATTTTGTAATGGCTAATAAATTTTTTAATATAGTAGCCAATGATGGCCAGTAGATTTTTTTCCTAAGTGATCGACTATTTTGTCCCCCCCTTCCACTTGTAAATGAATAGAGTTCAGTTTTCTCACCAGTGTTCCTGCAGCTGCTTCGAAAATGAATGGAAGTGAAGGTGGGCTTTGAGAGAAACTTAATCTGCTGAGGGATCAGCCTGGAATGACCAAAGAGTCAAGGTTACTAAAACAACCTTTGCTATGGTTTAATGTATCTTTGCCATGCCAAACTTTGCTGCCATGGTAAACCTTGCACAAAGTATAATGTCATCTATAGGTAAGATAATTATCTTTGAATCTCTGTTCAGCTGCATATATGCTGAACAAAAGAAACAACTTATGGTTTATGCAGCTACTACATCTAATGCCATGTAGTACTGTTTCTTGTGAGCATGGCTTTTCAGCAATGAACCTCATAAAAATGAGTAATCAGGCATGTCTGAATAGAAACACTTTAAATGATTTAATGATGATTAGATGCAGTGGCTCTTCAATTGAAGATCTTGATTCTCAAAATGCTATTCAATTGTAGTGGGCAGATACCTCTGATGGGGAAGATCAGACACAGTACATATCAGCGGTAAACTGTATCAACATTATTACTGCCACTTTATGCATATATATCCTAGCTTTTGTCCCTTTGTTTCAAATATTATTAAACTTCAATGGCATCTTGAAAATAACTTATGTGTAAATTAAGATAGTAAGAGTAATGATATTACTGCATTGAAAATAAATTATCAAAAATCAATCATTCTGGAACAAAAGCATATGCAATATTTACAGTCAATCTAATGATCCTATGTTGTAACTGCTCTGCATGTATAAATTTTGAGGTTACTCACCTTTATTCCCTAAATCATTTAGGAGGATTTTTGTGTCAAGTTTTTTGGGCTTATTTTAATTGGGCACTGATGTGCAATTGTAAATAATTTTGGGCTACAGCTTTTAACTTTGACGTTTTAGGAAATGTGTAAATAGGTTTTTATTGATTGATGTTTTAATTAGATTAAAGTGTTTTAGGGAGTGTAATTGCGTATATTTGTGGTGGATTATTTTGAATCTGAATTTGGTCATAGGAAAGAGAGGGAGGGGGAGTGATGTTTGTGTGAGTTGAAAATGATTTTTTTTTTTTTTGGTGTTGTTGCGGCCTCGAACCACGATGTAAATAAGAAAAATACGTGTTGAAAATGTGTAGAGGCGAAAAATTCCTAAATGATTTAGGGAATAAAGATGAGTAACCTCAAAATTTATATTGTCTAAATAAGCACGTGAATAATTAAGCAGCTTGATGACATTTGCAATGCTGCATGAATATATGCTCTGCATGTGTTTTTATGTAGTTAATGGGGGAGGGGTCTCTCATTAAAAAGAAAAAAACATTAACCCATTTAATTTCATAGAAATATAAGTAAAAAAGTTACTGAATTATTATTTTGAACTTTACATTCTAGAAGATTTTGTCATTTGGCTAGTAAAATTTTTATTTCACTAGCCACATTGGCTAGCAGAAATTTCAGCAGTTTTGCAAGGGCTAGTGCTGACAGCTCTTGCAATAGCTCCCAAATGCTATTCTGTATTTTATGTACTCTGGTACCAAGGAAAAGAGTACACAACAGACAGAACAACATTGTGTAGACCATAGTGGTCAGTAGGTTTCTGACTATTTTGAGCTGGGCCTGTTCAAGATGAGGCATGGGTGAACCAAATGCATTTAGTTATGGTGACATTACACAACCTTGTCTGACTCCTGCACTAATAGAAAACCATTTCAATGCACATGCAGACTGGGCCACCACACTGGAAAATTCCCAGTGGGCTGCTGTGTTTTAGGCTGTAGGCTCCATGGTAAGCTGAAAAAAACTTGATTTTTGTACTGTGCCACTCTTTTGAAGAAAGCAAGTTAAACTGAAAGCATTAAAGCAATAAGGCTCACTATGGAAATTTTCTGGCTGCTTTATGTGTATATATGCAGGGCTTGAAAAATATCTGAAAAGTTACATGCCCGACCGGGCATGCACCCAAATTATTTACCTGCCCAGGAAAATTTATTTGCAAGATAAAAAAATCAGAACCCTCATTTTTTATTTTTTTCTAAAGTTAAAAATTGCAAACTTTTTTAACGTGTTTTGCATTTCCTTTTAAAAAGTCGGAGTTCAAAATGTTCAATTCACAAAAGTGTGTATCTCATTTTAAGATGATTCTGAAATTTGCATTGAGAAATTTAGTGATTCTGCCATGTTTCTTTTGTTTAAGTTTTTGCCCTTTGTCACTAATCAGTGGAGGCTAGTTCCATCAGAGGCATGCATCTAGTCGTTGACTATAAACAACAATTGGAGAAAAACTACATATGGTTCTAATTTCTGAACCTAGAGCATAATATAATTAAAGAGGTGATATTTTTTTTAACAAAGAAAGGTAACTTGATCACGCTAGTTACGTTAACTGAAAACTTTTACAAAAAGTTCGTAAGTTGGAAGCTTTCGACCTTATCTTAGGTCTTCATCACGCCAATGGAGGACTAAGATTGTTGTCAGATTCTACATTTGAATTTTTCCTATTTTTGTTGCCAAAACTTAGAATTGATCTCCAGATCAACGGAATGTAGAGAGGAGATTTAGAGTTGCAAGTCATTGAGTTGAAAATAATTTCTATGCTTTCACAGTAACGGAGGGCAAAACGATTGTCAAAAGAAGCAATTCATTTTGCTTTGTGATATTCTTCTGTCCTTGGCACTTTGTAACAATAATAAAACTTCTGGTGATAAGCAGTGAAATGAAACATGATGAGACAACTGTCTTTTTTCTTGTAATAGGAAATTCTATTCAAAACTTTATTTTTAAATTTAATTGCCCAGAGTGGGCAACTAGATTTTTAGTATTATAGATAGTTAATGGGAATTATCGAGGATAAATTTATTAAGGTACATTACCTCTCAAATTTTTGATCTATACACTAGATCATCATCAGGAGTTTTGCGTCTTACTACTTCCTCAGACCATGTCGCCAGACCTGTGGAAGTAGTAAGACGCAAGAACTCCTGATGATGATCTAGTGTATAGATAAAAAATTTGAGAGGTAATGTACCTTAATAAATTTATCCTCAATGATTCCTGTTAATATTTATAATACTGAAAGTAATAAGAGGAAGCCATGAAGTTATTAATTATTAGAATTTTTATTTACCTGCCCAGGTTAATAATTTACATGCCCCAGGTATGATATTTTTCAAGCCCTGATGTACATATACTGCATTTGATTTACTGCTTTCTGGACCTCATAATTGTACGAATTCTGGAACTGCAGTTGTAACAAGTGTGTTTCAGCCACAGCAAAAACATTTTTTTCACTTTCAAGTAAGTGAACATCAATATTTGGGCTTTTGAATTTGTCATTTTGTAAATTTGCTCTAAAATTCTTGCATTTCTAATAATTTACAATTCTTCAAAATTATTTTGTTTATAATAGGTAAGTCTTGAAAATAATCTCAATTTTGGCCCACAAGGATTTCCCTTTTTCACTGAAGGCAAATAAACTTTTGAAGTTCCATGTCCAATCTTTAGATATCAAATTTTACAAGGGAGACCAAGGTCAATAATTTGCATGCACTGGGCATTTTGAGCATGGTATTTACCAAGACCTCTGATATGCATATCATCATCATCATCATCATTGTCATTGTCAACCATTATCAATCCACTGCTGGACGAAGGTCTCCCCAAGTTTCCTCCACAACGGTCTGTCTTGTGCCAGTCTCCTCAATGTCACTCCCGCATATTTACGAATTTCATCCACCCATCTCCCATGTGGTCTTTTTCTGGATCTTTACTGTACTATATTTTTCTTAGTGAATCTACATCTGATTCACTGTTTTCTGGACCTTACAATTGTACGAATTCTGGAACTACAGTTGTAAAAAAGTCTGTTTAATCTACAGTAAAAACATTTTTTTCACTTTCAAGTGAACATCAATATTTGAGCTCTTGAATTTCTGTCATTTTGTAAATTTGCTCTAAAATTCTTACATTTCTAATAATTTACAATTCTTCAAAATTATTTTGTTTATGATAGGTAGGTCTTGAAAATTATTTCAATTTTGGCCCATTAAGATTTCCCTTTTTCACTGAAAATGAATAAACTTTTGCAGTTCCACATTCAATCTTTAGATATCTAATTTCACAAGGGAAACCAAGTACTACATACAGTCTAGAAATAAATGTAAAATATTATTTATTAAGGCAATTTTAAAAACACAATATGACGATGGCATCTTACAATTAATAAGGTAGAAAATACCATAATGATTCTTTGCAAAAAATGGATCACAAAATATTTACTTCCAGTGCCATTTTCAGTTTGCCACTGTTTCAATGAAACATTAAGCAGATGTACACATATGCTCTGCTATAATTACGTGTAGTTTCATTCTTTCAAGTTGAGATTCCCAGTTATAATGAATCAGACCCTTCACAGAAGCACCCTGTTTACTCAGTCATAAGCTTTCTCCAAATCTACAAAGGCAGCATAAACTTTTTCACCAACGGATATATGTTCAATCATATGTGCAAAAATTTGATTAGTGCAGTCCTTACCACACATAAAAACACTCTGTACATTTCACACATGCTCTGATATAAAGCCTCATACCTTATCAACAATGAACTTTCCTGACACACTCAGCAGGCTAGTACCACCACAGTTCTTACAATCAACATAACTGAAACATTTCAATTTACTAGTCAATGACAGTCATCACCATATTTTAACATGTCAGCTATTATGCAACCCACACAATTTGCCCTATCATTTTGAAAGAATTTTACAACCCTTTTCTCTCAGGATCCCTGCTGTGCTTGCATCTCTGACATCAGCTCTTTTACCCCAAAATAATATTTCCATTGTCTATTTAATTATATTAATACTATAATTTAAATGTCTCAGCCCTAAATTTATTTGTTTACATATTGCAACTTTAATGTGTGTCCCATTTATTTTTCAGTATAAAGAATATTACTATAAAAATAGTGTTAACTTGATAATGCTTTAACATCTCAGAACCTAAATATTCAAAATTTAGGTCACTGTGCTTTAAGCCTTGAATCCAGTTCTGCTTGTATCCCAAGTTAATTCTTAAACTTGCTATTTCGTCATTCTTAAACTTTCTGATAAACTCTTAAACTTGCTATTTCGCCATATCTTATTTCTCACTTGTCAATTAGGAAATATTTTATATGCCATAGCCTACTTATCCGAAAAACGTCTATTCTTAAATTTAACCAGCATCAAATTGCAAATTTATAATACAGAGAGGTACTGCAACATATCATTATAATTAATACAATATTACCCAGCATATTACAGGTCTTTTCAAAACAGTGCTTTCCCAGATCCGGAAACTCCATCTTCTCCTTTACTTTGACACTCAATTGTCAATGCACATACGGAGCTTTCACATGCAGAACCACCCTTCACTGGTTTCACAAAAACAACACTGGTTGAAAACTGCTACTTCCAGGGGACGACTTACAGCAAATTATATACGGAGAAGAAATCAGCAACCAAATATGAGACATTATCTGTTGATCACAAATCAGTTGAGCAATACATTAACCTCAAACAGTCGCAACTACTGGATGAGTAAGCATCATTAATACAGACAGCAATTTCTTTACAGCAGACCATTTCCTTCTGACTTGACTTCGATTTTTTTTCCGAAGTCACGAGCAAAGATTTTGGTCATGAGAGTGAAACAAATATATGCATCACAGTGGATCCGCTATGATTTTATCTTGTGGTCCGCACAGGATGATTAGATGACCAATTGCAGATGACTTTTGGAATCGGAGGACATTTCAAGAAAAAGGAGAACACGATACATTTATACAAAAATTAATATGAATGCAGACACTCTATATTTAAATTTTACAGTTTGAGTGTTTATAGTGCAAAACTTTAAAAAATGAAAAAATACCACCCCGGTGGCGCAGTGGTCTAAGTGATGGCTTATGACCATTCGTCTGAGAAGGGTCCGGGTTCGAATCCCAGTGAGGCATGGATATTGTGTTGTCTTACGACATTGGCTCATTCCCTTCCCTAGAACCAGTGGCCCTAAGTTAGGGACGGGCGACTGCTTATAGCCCATTGAGTTACTCACGGACGTCGTTAAACGGGCAACCAAAAAAATAAATAAATAAGATAAAATAAAAAATGAAAGAATTTTAGTCTGCTGGCCATTTTTACTTATATTTTTCACTGGAAGAGATTTTCTTCAGTCGATCGGGTTTCTTTAACACATATTTGTGAAATTCAGATCATGACATAACTTTCAAATTGTATTTAACTAGCAATATACTCCTCACTGATTAATTAAGAAACTTGAACTGTAAACGGAAGAAAACTCACAGAAACGACTCGCAACACACAAAACAAGCAGTATAAGCACACGGGGTAGATTTCTGACTAGGCACATTTGACGGGCACCTAGGGCCCCAGAGCTTGAAGGAGTCTCGAAAACCTATAATTGGATTGCTAGCTTTGTTTTATGGACCAAGGCAAATGAATCCTTAAAGCGACTACTTTTTTTTTTCTTTTTTTTTTTTGATTGGAGGTTTAACGACCACCGTGAGCAACTCAATGGGCTATAAGCAGTCGCCCGTCCCAAATTTAGGGTCACTGGGTCCAGGGAAGGGAGAGAGCCAGTGCCGTAAGACAAACACAACATCCATGCCTTACCGGGATTCGAACCCGGACCCTTTACGGACGAATGATCAGAGGCCAGCGCCTTAGACCACTGCACCACCGGGGCGGCGCGACTACTTTGTTTGTATTAGCAATTGATATTTTTCTTTCTCATATTAGTAACCTAGTTTTTCTTGCTGTTGCCGATACTCCGAATTTTCGAGTTCTTATCGATGTACTTATTTTGAAAAGAACGGTTAAAATAATTTAGCCGCCCCGGTGGCGCAGTGGTCTAAGCGATGGCCTCTGATCATTCGTCCGAAAGGGGTCCGGGTTCGAATCCCGGTGAGGCATGGATGTTGTGTTTGTCTTAAGGCACTGGCTCTCTCCCTTCCCTGGAACCAGTGACCCTAAATTAGGGACGGGCGACTGGTTATAGCCCATTGAGTTGCTCACGGTGGTCGTTAAACCTCCAATCAAAAAAAAAAATTATCCTTCCTTTTATTGGTACGTTAAGAAAGTACAGTAGAGTTTTGGCAATCCAACACTTCGCCAGTCCGATACGTCCAGTAACCTGACACTCGTGACAACCGACCAGAAGGCGCGAACGAATATATGCGTACCGGAAATGTGACGTTTTTACGCATGTACCAAAAATCGGGGATGCGTGAGTAACGCCTTCCTTCAGTCGCTAGTTGTTTGTTGCACGTGCAGTCGGCAAAGCAGTCACAGTGTTTGTTTACCTACTGTATTGTTCAAAATGTCTAAATCTGTTAAACGTAAGCATGAAACTTTAACTTTGATTGAAAAGGCAGAAATCATTAAGAAAATTCAAAAGGGTGAAAAGTTCGTTGATTTGGCTGCGTTTTATGGTGTTGGACGTGCCACGATTTATGACATCAACAAAATCGAGAGATTTGTTTTAGATTTGGACAGCAGGACCAGTGATAGGAAAGTTGTAAGATCTGGTGAGTACCCTTTAATTGAAGATGCTCTTTACGCACGGTTTCTCCAGGAAAGTAACGGACGCACTCCTATTACTGGTGAAATTATTAAAGAGAAAGAAAAATTATTCTATAAGGAAATCATGAAAAAAGACGATTTTCACGCCAGTACTGGCTGGTTTGATAAATTTACAAAACGATTTGGAATCCGTTTACTAAGAACGACAGGTGAGAAACTCTCTTGTGACCTTGAAGCCATCGAACCTCATAAATAAAAATTTATCAAGTTGGTACAAGAGTTAAATCTTTGCCCCGATCAAATCTATAATGCTGATGAGACATGACAGTGGATTATTTTGAAGACTTTTGCCGAAAAAAACATTTGTTCACCGAGAAGAAGCCAGTGCTCCTGGTCGGAAAAGGGCAAAAGATCGAATCATGTTAATGCTGTTTTCAAATGCTAGTGGTACACATAAGTTTCCGTAATTAGTTATAGGAAAGTCTAAAAATCCAAGGGCGTTTAAAAATGTCAAAAATCTTCCGGTTTTGTACAAAAACCAACGCCGGGCTTGGATGACAAAAGAATTGTTCACCGACTGGTTTCAAGAGCACTTTGTTCCATCAGTTAAGAAATTCCTTGGACAAAAAAAATTGCCACTGAATGCTTTGTTACTTTTAGACAATTGCCCGGGCCATCCGGAAGAAGATGAACTACCATCTACAGATGGTTTTGTAAGAGTGATGTTCTTACCACCAAACGTAACACCTTTGTTACAACCAATGGAATAAAATGTGATACAAACTGTTAAGATCCAATACAAAAAAATTCTACTCTATAATGTGATAAGCAAAGAGGAAAGCATTCTCGCTTCTCTGAAGGCCATTAACGTCAAAGATGTCGTTTACAATCCTGCTCATGCATAGGAAAATGTATCGACTAATGTATTGGTCACCTCGTGGGGCAAATTATGGCCTACACTGCCATTGTTAGCTCAGTACAAAAAACTAAAAATAAAGTTCAAGAAGTGCCTGACAGTGATGATTCGGCTGTTACAGACCTCCAAGAAGCCATCACCATGCTGTGCAGTGATGAATCTTAAAGCCTGACTGTAGTTGACCTAAACGATTTGCTCATTGGAAATGAAGAAAAAATGGCTGATGAAGAGATCATCCTAGATGTTTTAGATGATAATGACGAGGAACAAGAGGGGCCAATTGTAGAACAAGTTCATGTCGTACAGCACAGTGGTGCCGTAAGTGCATTTACCGCATGTGTCAAGTGGGGCGAGGAAAACGACGTAGAAGCTGCTTAAGTACTGGTTTTAAAAAGACTGCAAGAACAAGTTATGGAACTGTCTTTAAAAGCAAAAAAAAAAAAATGGACGAGTTTCTTGTACCCTCTACTGTGTGATTAACTAACTGTGTGTTTTGCTAACTTGTACGTAAGTATATTAATAATCAGTGATTTGTTCCTGTACTTACTATGTACAGTGCGTACTGTAGTTCTATTTTTTATTCAAAACCCAGTAATCCGAAACCTGCTAGTCCAATATGTGTCGGATCACCGTGACTCCACTGTATTCACGCTTTCCGCACTTTTCATTGTTTAAGGCGAATCTATAACTGGCCCAGTGGCGTCCATATGAGTACTTTTAGGGGGGGGGGGTAAAAATCCTAAACTCCTTCAAGACTGTCAAACATTTTAGTAAATGTACAAGATACTAAAATACAACAAAAATAATTGATACAATCGATCATTAATATCTTATTATCTTTAAAAATGCTTTAAAAAAGGTTTCGTCCTTTTTAGTGTTTTAAATTTATCAAAAATTTGGCTATATCAATGGCTTGGGGGCGGGGGAGGGTAGACCCCCCCCTCCCATGGGCGCCCTTGAACTGGCCTTCTGTTGCTATAAATTGCTGCCATGCTACTTCCAGCTAAGGGAAAACATCTGTGTTGGAAACTTCCACCTTCCTACCTGAGTTGCTATGAGGAGTGCGTGTAGAAAGTTTCCTGATGATCGGGGGTGTTTGCTGCTAATTGCCTCCCCCCTTTCTGGCAGTATTATCAAGTTCTTTTTTTTAGTCCTAATCCACTTAAATCAGCCTAAACCAAAAGAGTAAATATTTAGGCTGAAAAATAAAGAAATTCGAGATTGTCTATCTTTTTCTTATTTAATAGTGTTAAAAGAAATTTATATTGTATTGCAACAACATTTTCTTATTACCTTTTCCTCCCCTGGTTTAAAATACTGATACTTATTAAGTGTCTCACCTTTTTTATTCCTTAAATCGACATAAAACTAACTTTTGAAAACGAAATAATAAAGTTTCAATGATTCTCTTTCGCGGAAAGCTGTGGTTCCTACTTTTCCAAATTGAAACCGAATCTTTTGCTTTTATTCTTACGCTTCTGTTTCTGATAACTGCAGTCACGGTGAATGATAGTCAGGTGATACGACTCTGGAAACAAAAATCGCCCGTTAATGTCACTTGTCACTAGATGGCGCTACGAACGTGTGGGCCGATGGTTTGATACAACCTATGCGTTCTTATAAGAGGAAGAGGTAGAAACATTCGTATCTTACGAATGCTATTTTGCTTGGAATTAAAAAAAGAACCTGGAACGGTTCCTCAACATACACTTTTGCGCCTATCACGTGGTAATTCATAAAATAAGCTATATATATATATATATACATAATTTTTTTAGCCACAGAGTGAGTGCTCTAAGATGAAGATTTTTGAGCAGACGATACCGAGTTTTTTACTGAGGCAATCGTCAAATTTTTTTTACTTCTTGTAAAATGAGATGGAACTGTACATTCGGAGGAGCAAATATTAGTTTTTTTATAAGTTTTGAGTTTTTGCGGAAGTCATCGGAGCATCGTTAAAGGAAACTGCTGGTTTTGAAACTTACCGAATTTTTCGCAAATAATAATTTTTATTAATCTCCAACTCCAGAAATCATTCACTAACGATGTTTTCATTTACTAATAAACAATATATCTTACATATTTGTTTTATTTTTGTACCTATCATACTAATGAATAAGACCGGAAAAAAAAAGAAGACAATATAATAATTAAAAAAATATTTAAAGGGTGCATTGATACATAACAAGGAAAAAACCAAAGAATTCAGACATATAAAATACAGAAAAGTAAAAAATTACCAAAGTATTAGATACAAGCAATTTCACAAGTTGCAGGCTAATCACATTATAAGCTATGGAAAAATGTATCACATCCTAATGCTTGCGGCCATTTTTCTAACAGGTTTTCATCTGTTGGGTCATTAAAGGTTGATACACAATCTTTACACGTCTCATAACCTGTGCGATAGTTCGGTACAAAACAATTTCGCCCCATACCTAAAACAGAATTGAACAGATCCTAGTCCGATATTTAGCTGCACTATAAATTATAATATCTCCCGCTTAAGTAAAAAGAGAGTTGACGTACTTTACCTGCTGTACAGAAACTTCAACGTTTCTGGAACTGCATACAACATAATTGCACACAGTAGCGTAGCCAGAAATTTCTTATAGAGGAGGAGGCCCATGGGTGAAAGCCTCGTATACACATATATATCGCTCTAAATTCGTGCTCCGTCTCCCCTCAAGGGGGATCCAAAACCCAAACCCCCGTTGCGTACGTCACTGTATACATGATAATAAATTAAAAATACTCAAGATAAATACCGATTTAGCGCTGATCAGTGGTGTAACTATCACCCCGGCAGCTGCGTGGGGGCGCAGATAACGAAGGGGCATACTGCAGTTGCCAATAATGGTTTTATAAAAAAATCAGAACGCATTCAAAAACAAATAATTAATCCAAAAATTCATATTTTCCTTTAATACATATATAGCTTTGCCAAAATAAATACCAAATTTCACTTTTAAAACACTGGATGCTCTACGGATTGAAGCAATTCAGCCCTTGGGCTGCGGGTTGTAATATGATCGCTCTGCAATGGGTTGTAATACCATTGTTCTCCAATGGATTGTAAGCAAAGCGATCGCTCTCCAATCGCCCTCTCAGAAAAAGTACCAGGCCACGTTGGAAATCCCGTGGAAGATCGAGAAAAGAGTCTCCTAGGATTACGTACATGACAGGCACCAACAATTATTAACAGCAGCCGCAGATCTGCATGTAAAAAAGGGTGATTCCTTCAAGTGATTTATAGTATTTTAGTTTTGGACAAAACAATTACTCATTGCTTTGCTCTTAGTTCTTTGTAGTAAGTATGTCTATCTCATTTACGGAGTGGAAACTTTAACATACAAGCGAAAGGCATCCATTTGCAAAATGTCACAAAAGCGTCTAAGTGGAGCATAGTATCGGCGAAAGAAAAAACGTGCGTGCAAAGAAACTTACAAAGCTCGACCAGCTCTTTTTGCGCAGAATCAATTAAATCCTAGTGCCGTTTCTGATTAAAAGAATGATGATTTATTTAACACGTCAACTGTTCAAACTTTGGAGGTTTTTCAAACGGTTAACAGTACGGAGAGTCGTATCACCTGACTTATCATTCACCTTGCACTGTATGTACCTTTCCAATAACAATGTATTTCCCACTAACTTCTCGTGGTTACAGATGGCGCTGCTATCTCAAATGCTGCTCGTTGCCCCCGAAGGCCTAGCGTTGCGATTGCGAGTCTGTTGTCCTCCAAGGTCTTTGGTTCGTCCTGTTTCTGTGATTGCTGCCTTCTGTTTTTTCAGCTTGGGTTGTGACTCTCTGAAGCTTGACATGTGGAACTGGAATCGTTTTTTCGAGGAAGTTGCGAATGATGAGGATATATGTATTGCTTTGTGTGAGCGGAAGGATTACTTCCAACCGTACGAAGATGTTCAGCAGATCATCCAATAACTCTGAGAGTGGATATGTATCATCGTTTTGGACAAGTCAGGTGTCAGAAGGATCCAGGGCTGGCTGGACAATAGGGGCAACCGGTGCGGTTCTCCTGTGCCCAGCGCATTCACTGGGCCCTGTAGTTTAGAAAGTAAAAACGAGCATTTTTCGGTAGAATTTTTTATATTTATTACTATTTAAGCTTTGGGGCGCCAGACCCTTAAAAAGATTTCTTTATAAAGGTTTTTTTTTTATTTATTTATTTTCCAATTCTCCCACTCTCAAATAGGCTATCGCCTTTGTCGTACATATACTGAGATTTGCAGATTTCAAATGATTATTATTATTACTATCTTAATCTTTTCGTGAAATAGCAAATTAAATGTCATCATTCTGTGGCTGACTTTTATCTATCTGTGGAGGCCAATTGTTCTGTGGCTTTAAAAACAGTACTCGAAATGTAAAAATTGAAGCAATTTTCATATAAGAGCGCTTATAAAAGTTTAAAAACGTTGCTAATTTTATCAGTTACTCCACGTTTCATCAAAAATCAATTTCTAAAATACGTATCACGGGAGAAAAGCTAAAAATAGAAATTTATTTTAGAGGGCTTCTTATTATTCGCAACGTAAAAATGTTCGCTATGCAAAAATATTCTCTACGCAGTTTAGTTGAAGTTATGTTTTCATCATTTTGTGAGGAAGCTTCTATAAGGGTCACAAGTTCAACTCTCTCTCTCTCTCTCTCTTCTCAGAAAGAAAATCGAGGGTATGAACCCATTTTCTCTCTGAAAGAAAATAGAGGGTTTGGACCCTCTTTTGTCTCTGAGCTTTCAAATTCATATCAGTCCTTTTCTTAAATTTAAAGCAAATACTTTTTTGAGATTTTTTTTTCTTTATGACAGTTTACATGTGTGTTATTTACGGACAAAGGTTTTTCACTAACGACTTTATTAAAACATGAGATTTACTTTCTAGGCCCGGCAATGAAATTTTGCTCCGAGCTCCGCAAAAGTTACATCCGGCTCTGCAAGAATCACGTGTCAGGGAAATCTGAGCCGTGTTCGGTTGCACTTGGGACGTGGTTCGAGAATGCTAATATTCCTATTGATACGGTAATGACTCTTGTGTATTGTGTCGCCAAAGGATTGTCCTACGATGATGCAATTGTGGAATCTTTACCGGGTGATGTTTCCAAGTCCTCCGAGACAGGCAACGCCCATAGGCGTAGCCAAGGGGATGGTCCTCGGGTCCGGATCCCCTCCTTAAGGGAAAATTTAGTATGAATTTAAAGCGATGTATATGTGTATTGTATATATAGGGATGTAAGGTCAGGTGATGCGTAACATTACAGCCTCTTCTTGACAAATGTCAACCCCGCCTTCTCGTGGTGCATCCTGTTCCCACTAAAGGGGCTCTGACGACCGCCAATAGCGGTATAACTATGCCATCGGGATTAGAGGAAATGCTATCCCACACTCACCAACCAGCTTGGCCAGCGTTGTGAGTTATGGCCAAACCACTCCAAAATGACTCCACAACTTAAATCTTGGCCCTCAGTCTTCGGCAGCTGGAATGTATCTGGCCAAGGCAGCGGCCAGTGCGACATGAAAGCAGGAGTGTGCTAAGAATCCCCGGAGGACCGGACTAGGCTGCCATCTGATGCTGACCTTGGCTACGTATAATGGACGCTCCCTATCTTCTGATTCAAGGCTTCTTGAATTGGAAGAGGAACTACAAAGGATCAAGTGGAACATCGTCGTGCTAAGCGAGGTAAGGAGAAAAGGAGAAGATCTCATTGAACTGAAAAGTGGACATCTCTTCTACTATCGTGGGACTGATACTGGCAGAACTAGTGGTGTTGGATTTATAATAAACAAGAAACTGAAGGATAAAGTTGTAGAAGTTAAAAGTTCCTCTGACAGAGCTGCACGACTCGTTATCCAACTTTCGAGAAGATACCAGGCTCAGATTATTCAAACTTATGCACCCACCACAAGTCATCCTGAAGAAGAAATTGAAGAATTTCGTAAGGAAATTCGTCATCTAAATAATAAAGGTAAGCAGCACTTAAAGATAATTATGGGAGATTTCAATGCAAAAATAGGGCAACGGCAACAGAATGAAACTTCAGTAGGTAAATTCGGTCACGGCAAGAGAAACCAGCGTAAAAATACACTCGTAGAGTTTCCAGAGGCAGAAGGGTTTTTCATCGTGAACTCCTTTTTCAAGAAAAAGCCACACAGGAAGTGGACATTGAGACATCTAAATGGGACGACAAATGAAATTGATTTTATTATGTGTAACAAAAAATTCGCCATAGAAGACTGTAGTGTGCTAAACAAGTTCAACACAGGTAGTGACCATAGATTGGTGAGATGTAAGATGCACCTCAACACTGAACTCGAACGTCGCAAGTTCATAAGACAAACAAAATGTATTGACATAACCAACCATTAAAAACACCATAATACCTTCAAGTTGGAACTGAAGAACAGATTCTCTGCTTTGGAAGGCCTAACATCGGAAGAAGTGTATATTTCTGAAGTTAGCAGAAAAGTAACCAAAGCTCTTATGGAAACAGCAACAAAATTAGCTGGGTCTAAGAACTAGTTGCATGTGAACAAATTATCAGGAAAAACCAAAATGTTGATGCAAAAAAGAAGAGAGATGAAGACAACTAAAGAATATGCGACTTCCAAAGTGGAATATATAGAGCTATGCACGACAGTACGAAAAAGTATCACTGAAGACGTAAGGAAATTCAACTGTGAACTAGTGAGGAAAGCAATTGAAAACAACCAAAGCCTAAAGATAGCAAAGGGACATCTCAATAAGGGAAGAAAACAGATTATGGCACTGAGAAAAGAAGATGGTTCTGTAACAAGAAATAGAGGCGAAATTTTGACAAGAGTGAAAGATTTCTCCTCCAAATTATATGAAAGGGATGATACATGTACTCCTGACATCGTGAAAGGTAAAAGTACCAGAGTTCCTCCAGTCCTCCCTGCAGAAGTTGCACATGCAATCAAGAACATGAAACGGGGGAAAGCTCCAGGAGAAGATGAAATTACAGTAGACATCATACAAGAAGCAAGTGGAGAAATTGAAACTACACTCGCCCAAGTTTTCACTCGATGCCTTAATGAAGGAAAGATTCCTGAGGATTGAAACAAAGCTACAATGATCCTGCTACATAAAAAAGGTGACATTGAGGATCTCAGGAACTACAGACCTGTCAGCCTCCTATCAGTGATTTATAAAATCTTCACTAAAGTTCTTTCCCACCGTTTGAAGGTAATACTGGACATGGCTCAACCGAGAGAACAAGCTGGATTCAGGATTGGCTACAGCACAATAGATCATATCCACGTACTGAGAGAACCAATTGAAAGAGCGAGGGAATATGAACTTCCATTGTGCATGGCTTTTATCGATTATGAAAAAGCCTTTGATTCGGTGAAATCATCAGCAGTTACAATGGCTCTGAAATCCTGCGGTACTGAAGATTCATACATTAATATTATTAATAACATCTTTGAAAATACAAGTGCAAAGATTCGGCTTTTTGAAAATGCAACACATATAAAAATTGGAAAGGGAGTGAGACAAGGTGACACCATATCTCTGAAGCTCTTTTGTAAAGATTCGGCTGTTTGAAAATACAACACACTTAAAAATTGGAAAGGGAGTGAGACAAGGTGACACCATATCTCTGAAGCTATTTAATTCTACATTGGAAAATGTCTTTCAATCACTGAACTGGGAAAACAAAGGGATAAAGATTAATGGAAATTATCTAACACGTTTACGTTTTGCTGATGACGTAGTCATTTTTGCAACTACCCCATCAGAGCTGCAGAGTATGATCCAAGAACTTGCTGACAAGAGTAAAGAAGTGGGATTAAAAATGAACTTTCAGAAGACAAAAGTGATGTTCAATGCTTTTACAGGAAATGAAGATTTATTGATTGATGAAGAAAAGCTAGAGATAACAGACATGTACGTTTATCTTGGACAACAGATATCAAGTGAGGGTCACATTGATGAAGAAATTAATCGGTGTACAAAACTTGCCTGGAGAGCTTTTGGAAGGAATAGCATAAATTTCAAGAGCAATATACCCTTATATGTCTTAAAAGAAAAGTGTTTGATCAATGCATCCTTCCAGTGCTTACGTATGGTGCAGAGACGTGGACCTTAACTAAAAGAGATATACAAAGGCTGCAGACAACTCAAAACAGCATGGAGAGGTGCATGCTTGGTGTAACCAGGAGAGATAAGAAGAGGAACTCGTGGATCCGAAAAATGACAAGAGTGGAAGACATCATGATCAGAGTTAAATCCCTGAAATGGCAATGGGCTGGACATACTGCCAGAAGGACAGACCATGGATGGACAGCCGAAATTTTAGATTGGATTCCAAGGGACAGGAAAAGACCCAGAAGAAGACCACATGGGAGATGGGTGGATGAAATTCGAAAGTATGCGGGAGTAACATGGAGGAGACTGGCACAAGACAGACCGTTGTGGAAGAAACTTGGGGAAACCTTCGTCCAGCAGTGGATTGATAATGGTTGACAATGATGATAATGATATACACTGGCGGAAAGTGGAAAAAGAACACCAAGAAGGAATTGGTGGACGATCATGAAATTTACATATGTTAATGGGGTCGAGTTTACGTAGGTGTGATGTTAATTTCGGGACCAACCGGCGAGCGCTTACGCCACAGCACTGCGTAATATGCAAATTATGGTCGGTGTTATTTAAGGACTACGGCGAAGTGAATGTAATCAGTCTTCGGCGTATGGACACGTGCAAAGACCCTGAAGAAGCTGCAATGCCTGGACATGGAAGACGTGTAAGATTTCAGCAGTTATCGGACTTTGAGCGAGGTGGTCTAGTCGGACTCCGCGAGGCCGGGTGGTCGTATCATCGTATTGCGGAGCCAATTGGACGGGAAGTATCGGTGGTGGTGCGATGGTGGCATAGATGGCCCGAGAAATATTCGCACACGAGAAGACATGGAACCGGGAGTCACAGACGGACTAATGAGCGGACCGATCGACGCATATAAAGAGCGGCGCTGTCAAGCAGAACATCCACTGCGAGGCAAATCCGAGCTGCCGTTGCACTTGAGGTGATCTGTGCGAACAATCTGCAACCGTCTACTGGATGCAGGAATACGTGAATGTGTGCTTCTGGAATGTGTACCTCTGACTCCATCCCACCGTCAGGAGCGGCTGCAGTGGTGTCGCCAACGTCTGCACTGGAGAACGCAATGGCGATCTGTCGTGTTCAGCGATGAAAGCAGATTCTGCTTGGGAGCCTCCGATGGCCGTATGCGTGTTCGCAGGCGCACAGGGGAGCGTCTCCACCCTTCTTGCATCCGCCAGCGACACACAGGGCCTACACCTGGTCTCCTGGTGTGAGGAGCGATCAACTATCACTCCAGTACCCAACTAGTGTTTGTACCGGGTACGTTAAACAGCACCTCCTACATCAACAACAACATTCAGCCCGTTGTTGTGCTATTTGTAGGATCTGTCCATCGTGGTGTTTTCCAGCAAGATAACACACGCCCACACACGGCACGTGCAACGCAACATGCACTTCAGGGTGTGAGACAACTTCCATGGCCTGCACGTTCACCGGATTGGTCCCCCATTGAGCACGTGTGGGATTTTATGGGACAACGACTTATCCGGTCTCCACGGCCAGCCACGACCATCCCCGATTTTCGCGTCCAGGTTGAGGATGCTTGGAACTCAATACCCCAAACTTACATCCAACATCTGTACGACAGACTCCATGCCAGAATTGCACAGTGTGACGCAGTTCATGGCGGTTCAACCTCGTACTAACCATGTTACATGGAAATGCTATTTTTCAGTCTACCAGCAAATACAGCTGTATTTTGCCATAATGTTTTGATCACGTTATTCACTGTATTCCGTTATTATGCTGTATAAATTTCATTGGTATCAGACGTCTCCTTCTTGGTGTTCTTTTTTTACTTTCCGCCAGTGTATATATATATATATATATATATATATATATATATATATATATATATATATATATATAATAAGATATACTGTACACCTACGCCCTCTGGCTCCAAAATTATACGCTATTTTAAGCAGAAAGTATTATCAAAAGGTTTTCCCAGGTGAGAGGTATTGTACCACGAAAGAATGTTTTCAATCGAGTTTTAGAAGTGCAGATTTTGCTGCAAGTATTCATCAGAAACAGAAATAAACACTTACGCTCCTGGTGGCTGAACTGTTCTCTATCAAAAATTAGCAGTTATATGTAGAAAATTTCCCAATAGAAGGTGTATCCGATGCAGAAATAATTTTTGAAATAGGACTCTTAGAAACAGAGATATCGGTGAAATCCTAATTTACCTTTACGTCCTGTAGTAGGAAATATATGCATTACTTGAAAAATAAACTGCCCCCAAAATAGTCTTCGTTTTAAATGGCACCGAAAGGAATTTTTCAGTCGGATATTTAGAAGTAAATATATGGAATGAAATGTATTCTGAAATCGATAGCATCTGCATTTAAGCCCTCTAGCGGAGAAGTTATGCATCGGAAAAACCGGAAAGCAAGGATCATCGTTCTCACATTTCAAGCTTTCTAATGCACAAAGAATTTTTCAAGTCGGACAAATATCTGCAAAGATATTTGTCCGTTGACGGACGGACAGGGTGATACTATGAGAACGTACTTTTTTTTTATTTTTACAAAATACATGATTAAAAAGAACTCCACACGAGCAAATGATAATATGTAGAGGATTTTAGGAAGGGAGTGTCTGAACCCAGTTCTTAAACAACCCCTAGAAATAGAAAGCTAGGAGATTTGGGCTAGAATGCCCGATAGGAAAGTCACACGGAAGCGAAGTACGAAGACGCCCTTATTTATTACCGGAGGGCCAGTACCCGGGATCCGACGGCTAATGCCCATTCGACGCACGGCGGATATTTAGTGGATCGAGCGTTCGTACCTGCCTGAAATCGAACTTGAGGTCCTTTCCGTGGCAGTCACGAACGTTGCCCACTAGGCCGCCCGCGGCCCTCCGCACGAGCAATTGCTCTACATTAGAATATAACATGCTAAAAATCTTAACGTTCAGAGGAAATGTATCAAAGAAAGAAATTCCAATAATATTTTTACTTTTATTTTTCAGACGGAACGAGCGAGTTGGCAAAGCGATTGGTGCGCGCTTGTTCAGCTGCTCAGTGAATTGGACCTTAAGGAAACTGAAGCTCTGACATCTTTTGAGAGCAACGCCCATTATAAATCATCATACATTGACCAAGAGTGATACAGGGTGTCCTACTCGCTACTTTACCCAAGTTTTTATTAATAACATCGTGAATAATTACAGCTATTGAATGATATCTGATAAGAACATACCTTCATCCATCGAAAGCAGAACCATATCATAAGAGATGTTAAAAGTGTCTGCGCTTTGTATCGAGACAGGCTTGAACACGAGACTCCATATTTCGGAAAGTTCGCGTAACTGCTCCGGCGTAATCGCTGCCACTGCCTCGCAGATGGCAGCGATACACCTTTTTTCCCCACGAAGTATGGATTTACTTATCCGGATACGTAAATGCATAAAACACGCGTATGTGGAAAAGGGCAAATCCTCAAGCATTTATCGCGAAACCACCACTTCACTCACAAAAAGCTGGAGTGTGGTGCACACTGTCAGGTCAGTGGATCGTTGGGCCCATCTTCTTTCAGGATACGGTCACAACAACCATCTACATGGAAAGTTTTCAGGCATTCGTTAACCAACTGTACCCTGAAGGGCTGACCACTGGATATTTTCAACAAGACGGGGCAACTTGCCATACATCACATGTGAGTATGGCTGAAATTGATGGAGATCGCATGATTTTTAAAGGAATATGGCCACCTCGATCTCCTGACTTAACACTCCCTGGTTTCTTTCTCTGAGCGTATCTGAAATAGCGGTGTTTCAAAACAAGCTGACAACCCTTGAAGCATTGAAGAACAACATCTGCGGGGCAGTGATTACGCCGGAGTAACTGGCGTGATCTTTGCGAAATACAGAGTCTCGTATTCAAGCCTGTCTCGATGCACAGGGCGGACATTTTCAACATCTCTTATGATATGTCAATACTGACATTTGACGTGGACCAGGAACATCAAACAGAGGTCATCGCTCTTTCTTCGTTTATAAGTGAGTAACAGTAACTAGAAGACCAGGGTTCGATTCCCGGTGGCGGCCAATGAGATTTTCCCCGTGACTCACTTATAAATGTGGAAATAGCGATGACCTCTGTTTGATGTTCCTGGTCCACGTCAAATGTCTGTATTAATTATTCATTCACCTTCTAATTATTTGTTCAGTTGCTGTTTACCATCTTTCGTGAAACCCCAGTATTGTGCGGGGCTCCAAGAAGCAACCTGCCAAATTGGCTTGACAGTTTGTGTGTGTGTCTGGAGGAATTCGAGGCCGCTGTGGTGCAGTGGAAGCATATCCGGCGCGTAACTGGAAGACCATGGGTTCGATTCCCGATGGCGGCCGATGAGAATTTTTCCGTGACTCACTTATTTATAAACGTGGAAAGAGCGATGACTTCTATTTGATGTTCCTGGTCCACGTCAACTGTGTATTTATCATTCATTCGCCTTCTAGTTATTTGTTCAGTTGCTGCTGTTCATCTTTGGTGAATCCCCAGCATTGTGCGGGGTTCGAAAGAAGCAACCTGTCATGTGGTTTGGCAGTTTGTCGGTCTGAAGAATTTCGAGGCCACTGTGGTGCAGTGGAAGCACATCCGGAGCGTAACTGGAAGACCTTGGGTTCGATTCCCGGTGGCGGCCAATGAAAAATTTCCGTGACTCACTTATAAACGTGGAAAGAGCGATGATCTCTGTTTGATCTTAATATGTGGTTCTGTTTTTCATGGACGAAGGTATGTTCTTACCAAATATCATTCAATTACTGTCATTATTTAGGATTTTAATAATAAAAAATTGGGTAAAGTAGCTAGTGGGACACCCTGTACTTTTGAGAGACGTGACGAGGGTGGTTTTAATAAATTAGCCTGCTAATGAACATAGAATATGCCTTACCTGGATGTCCGTCGGTTACTGGCCTCTTGAACTTTTTGTAACAGAGAGCTTAAAAACACCGTAATATGCCACTGAAAGCTTGAGCCCCTTGTTTTGCAAAATCAGCAGCAAAAATATTGAGCACATTGTGCTTGGTACAGATCGCGATTATTGTTCACCCGCAAAATAACTTACAATCGTCCTGAAAAATTAGAGGTTTGGTCCATAACACGCATATCCTCGTGATTTAAGTTAGAGGAAACTGAAATTCAGTGTTTAGATATTACGTAAAAGTGAAAACAAAAGTTAGGGGCAACTGTATGCAACAAACAGGTATACCAATTATCGCGTATATTTCCGGACAGTAACTACGTTAGCGCCACGCGCCTCTACAAGCAGATAGTACGTTCACCCTGAACGCAGAATGGGAAGCAAAACAATAGATACGGTTCGTCGTTTCTGAAAGCTTCTTTTCTTTCTGTCATACATCATGTTCTCCAGTAGGTCAGTTCGCTCTCGCTCTCTCTGACGTCAAATGGAATCTTTTACATTAGTAGGCAAACTTTGTTTTTTTTTTAAATGTCTTTAACCCCATCCCGTTAAATTCCAACCTCATTACATTTTTTTCTTTTGTAACTGGTTTTGTACACAGTTTAGTGACTGACCTAATGAAGGGGATACAAAGCGATTCAGAAAGTTTCCTCCCGATATTGATCGTAACGGAAATATATTTGTGTACTGCAACTCTAGGAAAGATATAATTAGCTCTCCCGAGTTAAATGAAATATCTACCTCTCTTTCACTCGTATGCTTTGTTGTTTTCAGCTTAAAAGAAGTTCGCGAATTTATTACTCTGACAAAGCTCTCTATTAAAACTCACGAAGCTGAGAAAAGTGCCATTGTAATATCCAGATGAAAATCATTTTTACATGTCTATTAGCAGAGGTAACCAGAAAAGCTGGGTACATTTTTTTTTTTTTTTTTTTTTTGAGACGGTATTAATTCTCTAGATCGATTTTTCAATACAAAAATTTTAGTCTTCATTGGATAAATACCACAGAAATTCTTTTAATCCTTAATTACAGCTTTTACATTGTATTGCGCAGGAAGGTCCCAGAGGCTTCAAATATTTAAGACCACATTTCTTTGGCACCCCTTTTTTCTCAGTTTACACAAAAAAAAAAATTAATTTTTCTGTACTTTTTCAAATCGGAAAATTTGAGGCAAATTTTCGCTAAATGCCTTTTTTTTCCTACTTCGAATACTTGAGTAGTTTTAAGTCAAGCATTTTTTTATATTGTCTTTTTTTTCTTTATTAATGAAAAATTGATTGTGGAAGGCAAAACGTATAGTGTGCAGTACCGTGATCAATTTTTTATTATTATTTTCATATGTAAAGCTGCTCAAAGAAAACTTATGAAACTACAGGCACTTAATTTAAATAACCGGAAAATGTAATTTTCAGGTAAAATGAAATTTCGAAGTTTTGAGGTAGCAGCTATGAATAAGTTGGAAAATATTTTTCTGTCAGCTGGACACAAAATTAGCCCTCGACTGACCGTAAGGGTGTAAAATCTGAGTGAGAAAAAGTAAAATTGTTCTTGCGTGTACTGAAAATCAAGATGAACACACACACACACATGTGCTTGCGTACGTGAAAGTGACTAAAGAAAACGAGTGACTACTGGGTTGTGAATCAAACCAAATTTATTTTTTCCTTTTCGGCACAGCGTGCGTATAGTTTTGGGAAGGATTCGAGTACTCTATGGGAACAATACTTGGGTGTGACAGTTCGACGAACTAGTAAAAAACTCAGTAGAAAAAACATTAGAGATAAGGGTGATAGGCAGTTGACACTAGAGATGAGCTCGGGCCCGGGCCCGGAATTACACGTCTGGAATTTCATCACTGTAATTAATTCAACACGTGTAATTCCGAGCCAGGTTGAATTACACGTGTTGAATTTCATTGTGGATTTGTTACCATGGTGGAAGGATTTTCAATTTCCTAAGTTAGCTGCCATTGCAAGACAAATTTTGCTTAGCAAGACTTGCATTATGCATTGTCCAAAGCTATGGCCCAAGCAAGGATTAGTTTAAGGAGGTTTGGTATCGAAAAACTGGGAAAAAATCACATTCCCATTTTTTGTATTTTATTAAAAATCAAGAATCGTATCTTTAAAATGATGTATTAATTTCCAAAATTGTGCAGTTAGAAGTATTGTTATTTATTTTTTTTTAATTTCCTCACTCCCGCGATTTTTGGGGTGACGTTGGTTTTTAGTGCAGCAGGTCGAGTTTTAGAGAAAAAAAAGCTCAAGTTGAAGCGCTGAGGTATTAGATGCAATTCTCTCTCTTTTTTCATGATGAACTTGATCTGGAAACTGCACACACATATGATAATACTGTGATTATTATACAATTAAGCGCAAAGCTTTGTTAATGTTACAAAATGCAGAATAATCTGGTCTGGAATGCTTTTATGTTCTCTTTTTTTTTTTAATTTTGGAAATTTCCCTACATGCTTTTTCTTATATTCTACTACATCACTCTAAACTACCTTTACCAATTAGCATATATGTAAATTATATTGCAAAGACTAGTTTTTTAGAGTCAAAATTTCAAACACTCGCAACTGTCTGTACGGCGTTGTACATTTTATAATGCAATTTATTAAAAATAAAATAAAAATTTAAAAATCAAAAAGGAATAACGAATGGAATTTTTTGTTTCTAAACGATTTTCTTTTCTTCAGCTTTTACCCAAATTACTGATTCCCCTGATACGGTCGAAGGGCACGTTGATTATTTATTTATTTTCAAATCCAAATTTCAGAACATTTGGCTTTATGCGTAGTATTTCTAAAAACATATTAATATTGTGAAGTGGATTAACTGAATTAAACTTTTTAAACTAATGATTTTTAAACTAATCCTTGCTTGGGTCATATCTTTGGCCAGTGTATAATACATAAATGCAAGTCTTGATAAGCAAAATTTTCCAAGATTCCGGGCCAGGGCTCAGCAAACACATGTAATCAAAGAAAGCGGGACGGGCCCGGGCTCTAGGCCTTTGGATCCGGGTGCGCCCGGGCTCCTTAAATTGAGCCCGAACTCATCTCTAGTTGACACGGGCATACCCCGTGAAGAAGGGAACAGACCCAAACCAAATACAGGCGATAAATAGGCGGACAGCACGGCTTCCTAACAGTGTGGTCCGCGGGTGGCCTAGCGGTCAACGTTCGTGACTGCCACAAAGAAGGCCTCGGGTACGATTCCAGGCAGGTACGAACGCTCGAACCCCTAAATATCTGCCGTGCGTCAGGTGGGCACGTTAAGCCGCCGGGCCCCCGGTGCTGGCCCCCGGTAATAAATAAGGCAGTCTTCCTTTCCCTTTCTACCTCGCTTCCGTGTGACTTTCCTATCGGGAACTCTAGCCCAAATCTCGCAGCTTCCTATTTCTAAGGGTTGTTTAAGACCTAGGGTCAGACACTCCATTCCTAAAATCCCTTACATATGATCTGATCTGATCTTCCCAACAGTGTATCGCAATCGACGAACGTGGATAAACGTGGTGATCTGAGTGACTCTAATCATGGAAGCATTGTCGGCGCAAGACAGGTGGGTCATTCTCTAGCCCAAGTGGTAATAATCCTAGAGTCCCCGCAGTCAACTGTATCAAGGGTGTTCTGCGAGAATACCATCGACGGACGTACCAACGCCCAGAGAACAAGCAGTGGCCAACTACACGCCATTAATGATCGGGATCGACGTAGACTATCTAGGCTAAATGTCGGAGGCCCAAGCAGCGTCAGCGAGTGACCGGTTGTGGCCAATCGGCATACCCTGGGCTACTGGAGTCTGCATACCCTGGGCTACTGGAGTCTGCATACCCTGGGCTACTGGAGTCTGCATACCCTGGGCTACTGGAGTCTGCATACCCAGGGCTACTGGAGTCTGCATACCCAGGGCTACTGGAGTCTGCATACCCTGGACTACTGGAGTCTGCATACCCTGGACTACTGGAGTCTGCATACCCTGGGCTATTGGAGTCTGCATACCCTGGGCTACTGGAGTCTGCATACCCTGGGCTACTGGAGTCTGCATACCCTGGGCTACTGGAGTCTGCATACCCTGGGCTACTGGAGTCTGCATACCCTGGGCTACTGGAGTCTGCATACCCTGGGCTACTGGAGTCTGCATACCCTGGGCTACTGGAGTCTGCATACCCTGGGCTACTGGAGTCTGCATACCCTGGGCTACTGGAGTCTGCATACCCTGGGCTACTGGAGTCTGCATACCCTGGGCTACTGGAGTCTGCATACCCTGGGCTACTGGAGTCTGCATACCCTGGGCTACTGGAGTCTGCATACCCTGGGCTACTGGAGTCTGCATACCCTGGGCTACTGGAGTCGACGCCTTACTCGTGTGCCACTGTTGACTGCTCGTCATCGGACATTACGTTTCGCCTGGTCCGGGGAACAACAAAATTGGACCTCTGCAGAGTGGTGCCGCGTCTTGTGGTCAGATGAATCCCGTTTTCAGCTCTTAGCTGACAGGCGGGTGCGGGTGTGATAGCCCCGTCGTGCCAGGTTGGCTCCGTTCAAGGTGATGGTGGCTCTGTAATGGTTTGGGGAGGCTTCTCATTAGACACATTAGGTCCCTTAATGTGTATGAAGAGGTTCTTAACCGCTGCGCGTTGCCAGCATGCCTTGGGTGATCATCTACACGCTTTCATGGCCTTCCCGGCATTCTGTGGCCGATAATCTGTTTCAGAAGGACAATGCGCTGCTCCGACGAAGCCGCAACCACCTAGGCTTGTCTCGAGAAACACTCATCTGAGTTTGGAACTATCCAGTGTCCCACAAGTCTCCGCATTTAAACCCTGTGGAAGCTGTCTGGGTGGCCGTGGAGCGGATCACCAGATCCATGGATCCTGGACCGATGTCTTGTGCGAAGTTGCGGACAATGCTGCAACAGGCATGGCTGGCATTATCTCCAGAAATCCTCCGGCATCTGGTGGAATTGATGCCTCTGCGTGTACAGGCTGTTATTCGCTCTAGAGAAGGACCAACACGCTATTAGGTAGGTATCTCTAATGTTTTGCTCATCGAGTGTATATACAACGTTGAAAATAATTCAGTGAGAAAGTATCACCCGGCTGGAAAGAGGATTCCTTTTTTTAATTCCTATTTTTATTCTTTTTACTAGTTTCTTTTGAAGCTGATTTAGATATGAAAGCAGATATTCGTGCCGTGTGCAATTAAATAACTCATGACAAGGAGAAATAGTGATACGCAGAGGCGGGTTTAAACATTATAGCGCCCAAGTAAACGTATTTTAATTTAAAAATAGTAACAATTATGTATCCACTAACACACTGCTGGCCACCCAAAATGCAATACCAAGAAGGACACGAGATAGCAAAGCCAGATTTACCTAACACATAACAAAAGATACAAAGATGAAACGAGTAAGCTTACAGACCCGTGCGACTTGCGGAACACGCAGACATTAATAGTTCCTGTGGCCCCCATGGCTGGCAATAACGGCCGCTACTCGCAGTGGCATCGATCGAACGAAAGAGGTTTTGGATGTCGGCTGGGGTGGGGGGGGGTGTATGTCGGTCCAGGCTGCTTCCACACGTTGCCACAGTTCATCAGGCGTAGCCCCGCTGGAAGTGCTTGCCGGGCCACTCGGTTGCCGATCAGCGACCAGACGTGTTCGATGGACGACATATCGGGAGAGCAGGCGGGCTACGGCAGCAGTGACACCTGGTGGGCTGTGAAGAATTGTTGCACGATGCGTGCCACGTGCGGTCGCGCATTGTCCTGTTGAAACGTGGCCGCTGGCAGGTCCTGCAGGTAAGGGAGGACTACAGGCTCCAAAACGTCGGAGATGTAGCGGTGGCTGTTGAGTGTACCAGCGATGCGTACCAGAGGGGTGCGGGTGTCATATCCAATTGCTCCCCAAACCATAACGCCAGGCGACGGACCGGTATGGTGATGCATAATACAGGCGTCATACAGTCTCTAGCCGCGGTGCCGTCACACGCGCATCCGACCATTGTGATGTTGCAGGCAGAAGTGGGATTCGTCGGAGAAGACAATGTCGTGCCATTCCGTAGTCCAGGTGCGACGTTCAACGGCCCACTGCCGCCGCACTCGCCGGTGGTGTAGCGTCAATGGTAATCGGAGCAATGGGCGCCGTGCGACAAGTCCCCGCTCCTGCAGACGACGTCGAACGGTACGTGCTGACACAGATTTTTGCGCAACGCACCCTAATTCCTGCGCTAACGTTAGTAATGTGGCGGTGCTTGCCGTCAATGCCCGCCGCACAACATGCCGGTCCTCTCGTTCGGTGGTGTGCCGCGGCTGCGGCAATCTCTCACGTCGGTCCGTACGTCCCTCCTGTACCCACCGAATCCATACTCGCCTCATTGTGGCTGGATATCGTACCACACGGGCGACGATGTCTCGGTACGACAAACCGCTGTCGCGATAAGCCACTATTCGTCCTCTGTCGAACTCCGAAACGTGATGGAATGACTGCCGTATTCTGCGATGAGGCATCAGGAAGCTTCCCACGCACAGGTCCGGTAGCACAACACACTTCCACTACTTACACCCCGCCTTCTGTGCACATTTCTTATAGTGTTTCTCGGTGGCGTGCCGGGCGCACATGATTTGCATATGTTCTGCAATGCTAATCGTTTGCATGTCCTCTTGCGGGCGACGCATGCTGCAAATTTTAGGCCAATCGGATACTTCCTTTTTTGTGCTGCATTTCGGGTGGCCAGCAGTGCAGATCAAATACTATTACGTACCTCTGATCCTTAATTTATAGGACGCACATTGTGGTGTGTCATTTTTCGTTGTTTGTAGATTCATTGACGATTCTCAACACATGTCGCGATATTCCATTGATAATTCCTTGGGATATGAAACTTTTAGTTTTAATCTTTTCCTTTTATGTACACTATTGCACACACATTATTGCACTCTGGTTCCATCTCTTTAAATGTTAAAATCACTATATACATGTTGATAAAATATCCTATTCCATGGATGTTCACTGTACTTATTGCAATACCAGTTACATTTGAAGTTTAAAATATTTCGCTATTAAAATCCAATAAAAAGTTTAAAATCACGGCATGCTTGAGATCACCACTATTCCACCAAACTCTCGTTGATGCTTTTCAACCTCTATGAGGTCATCTTCAGAACACTTGTCCTAACCACGATGTTGCAGACCGACCATGTGCACCAGATTCCCTACGAGGTCTCTCTACGTGTGCGAAAGGGCTAAAGGATCACGTGCTCTTCCCTGAATTCCTGAGTTTCATGTTTTTTTTTGATACTGTGCTACATTTAAAAATGTTTTTTTCTTGATACTGGAAGTACATTTAAAAATTGTACGTCCAATTTGAATTTCATATACGTTTAAAATGTATATTGATTTTTTATCACACAAAGATTCAGTATGTTCTTAACAACTCTGTTGAATTTTTAGCGCATGTATCGTTCATAACTGGGCATTGAAATAAAAATTTTAAATATTGCTTCTCCTAAGTTTAATTTGCACAATTTAAAACTACATTTCACCGTCAGTTTTTGCATTTAAAAATGAAATTGCTTGATTTTAACATACCTCTGCTCCTAAAATATTTGCTTGCAAATTTTGGATTTGTAAATTTTTAAGGTATGCAATATTATTTTTGGGATTTTTTTAGATATACATAATGCTTCTACCAATGTTCATTTTAAGTCCGTTGGATGACCGAAAGAAAGAGGAAACGAACAGGCATAAAATCGTGAAATTACTTACAAATAAAATATATTTTTCTCGATATTTTTGTGGCAAAATCTTATACTATGTCACCAAGCGTCGATGTTTCTATTTTGCTTGAATGAACTGACAAAGCTGCAAATGGACTCTTTCTTTCCTGAAGGCGAGAATCCTCAAATAAATTTGGATGATTTTCAAAGGCGAAAAACTTCGTTCTCCAGATGCGTTGCTAATAGGCATAGAGAGATGAACTTACAGATGCGTTGCTAATAATAATGAGATGAACTTACAAGGTAAACGTATATTGTAAAGAAGCAATAATAAAGTAATAATGAGATGAACTTCCAAATTATATTGTAAAAGAAGCAATGATAAAGGAAAAATGGAACAAACTTCCAAGGTAAACGTATATTGTAAAGTAGCAATAATAAAGGAATAAGCATTTTACAGTATATGTACAAAGGTAATTATTATCCTGTTTAAAAAGTATTTGAGCCTCACGGGGGTTTCAGTACTAGACAACCCTAAAATAAGTGAAAATCTTACAAATATGTAGAGACAACGTAAATAGACAAAGTCATCGCTCTTTCCACGTTTTTCTTTAACCAACACCCAACAGCCGAAAAATTGTTATTCGACATCGCTGGGATCGAATACCAGATTTCTCGATAACTAGCCAAGTGCGTTCGCTTTACGCTACGGTTCAAACAATCCATGGCGTTATGGGTGTTTATCCGTCAGCATCGGACTTCACAAATCTAGGGAAGGACTCAGCAACTGAGACGTCTCCATCTGGTGGGGCTTGACGGCACACGCTATTTAATTATAGTTAATAAATCCAAAGGGCGGTGGTTAAAGAAAAACGTAGAAAGAGCGATGACTTTTTCTATTTACATTGTCTCCACGTATTTGGAAGATTTTCACCATTTCTCTTGCCGTTCGGATTTATTAGCTATAATTAAATAGCTTGTGCCGTTAAGCACCACCAGATGGAGACGTCTCAGTTGCTGAGCCCATCCCTACGGATTTGTGAAGTCAATGCTGACAGATAAACACACATAGCGCCGTGGATTGTTGGCACCGTAGCGTATGGTGACGTCTCAGTTGCTGAGCCCATCCCTACGGATTTGTGAAGTCAGATGCTGACAGATAAACACACATAGCGCCACGGATTGTTGGCACCGTCGCGTAAAGCGAACGCACTCGGCTAGTTATAGAGATATCTGGGATTCGATCCCAGCGGTGTCGAATAACAAATTTTCGGCTGATGTGTGTTGGTTAAAGAAAAACGTGGAAAGAGCGATGACTTTGTCTATTTACCTAAAATAAGTTTAGTACCCTTCAATTTGCAACTCGCTGAATATCTTTGAAGGGAAAATAAATAGAAGGAATAGACGCAGGAACAGAGTGCCATAATAGGAAAGATCCCAAAGGAAAAGCAAAAAAAACATTATTTAGGAGTACACGGTTTCTCGTTAAGCACTGAAGTTGTAAGTTGGAACGGTGATTTCATGCATAATCAACAAGTAATATATCGACAATAATTCATAAGAGAAAGATCAGTGTATTTGAAAATCGATAAAATTGATGTAAGTGTTTTACACTGTCTATAAATTTGTTAATTGTTTACATAATCGAGTACAAAGATATTATTTTCTAAGACTATTTCCACGATCCTTTCTGTTTTCGTTTGTTTGTCGCGGGTTTAATGATCACCATGAACAACTCTGAGGGCTATAAGCAGTTGGTTCGATGGAGAGGAGAGAACCAGCGCCGTGTGATAAGCACATTCATTACCCATACCTCACTGGGCTCGAACCCGAGACACATCAGACGAACGGTCAAAAGCCAGCGCTGAGACCACTGCGCATCGGGGAGGTTGCACTGCAGCTCGCCTGGTATTGAGTTGATTCACTCGTGGAAGTTGGGTTTTGTGTTTGTCTTACAGTTCTGGTTCTTTTCCATTCCTAGAGATAGTTACACTAAATTAGAGACAGGCAACTACACTGCTGTTACTAGAAACTGTAACACCAAGAAAGAAACAAGCAATCATAATGAAATTTATGAGAGTGATTAGTTATGGTACAAGCTGTAAAAGATCACAATTACATACCGGTTAAGGATGAGGAAAGGCCAATAAATTAGTAATAAGTATATTCACCATGGGCGGTGATAACCGACTCCACACGCCGTAGGATCGAATGAAACAGAGTTTGTACTGTCGTCTGCGGTATTGCCTTACCTTCTGCTTCTACACGCATCCACAGTTCGTTAGTTGTGACAGGCGGCGAGGCCATGCGAGCCAGTCGTTGCGCGATGACACCCCAGACGTTCTCTATAGGCCACAAATCAGACGAGCCAGCAGGCCAGGAAAGACGAACGACTTGATGTGCACAGAGTACGTCCTGGATAATACGAGCAACATGGAGTCGGGCATTGTCTTGTTGAAAAGATGGCTCCCGGGATCGTCTGAAGGAAGGGTAGAAGTTCCGCTTCAACGCTTCCGTGTTGTAGCGTTGGCTGTTCAATGTGCCTGTGATGCGTAGTAGGCAAGGGCGTGAATGAAACGCGATAGCACACCAGACCATCACGCTCGGCATGGGACCGGTATGGTGCTGCACAATGCAGCCGTCCAGATGCCGTTCACCACGGTATCGGCGAACAAGGATTCGTCTGTCGTGATGCATTACATTAAATCTGGACTCGTTAGAAAACACAGTATGCTCCCATTCAACACTCTAGCTTCGACATTCGCGGCACCACTGCAATCGCTGGCGCCTATGGTTCAGGGTCAAGGGAAGTTGAAGTAATGGGCGGCGAGCAACGAATCCTTTCTGCAGCAATCCGGGACGATCAGTGCTTGCAGATACCGGACGATGTGTGACCATTCTCCATTGCTGCGCAAGTGTCGTGGATGGTGTTGTGCGCGACCTCACTGCCATACGGTGCAAGTGCCTGCCTTCCCGCTCGGTCGTGCGATTTAAAGCTCCAGGCACTGCACGACGATGTGAAGAATCTTTTTATGTCCATTGACGCCATGTACGCATAACGGTAGTTGCGTTACGCCTAACGTGTGCAGCAATATCACGGTATGATAAACCACCATTTCTGAGTCCAGCGATTCTACCTTTTTCAAACTCTGTCAAATCTTCGTATGGTTGTCTCGTCGTCCTACGCGGCATGTTTACATGCTAACAACTGCGTAAGGTCGAGTTTAGCAAGTTTAAAAACCTGCTCTCTGTACGCTTTCTTTTATACCCCTTTTGTGACGTTTCCGATGGCGTTGCGTGCGCCTCACATTTGCATGTGCGTTGCAATTGTAATCATTTGCACCTCCCGTGGTGTCCTATCCACCCTGCAGATTTTGTACAAATCCGAGCATTTCTTCATGGTGTTGCAATTTCTATTAACAGCAGTGTACTTTTTTTACGTAGGTCACTGGTAATGTTCACTAGAATTATACTGTTTTTTTCTAGCTGCTTAGCGATGTGTGTGTGTGAATGACATACTATACAGTTGATTAAGAAAGAGTACTGAAAATTCAGCAACTCAATCTTCTTCTTGTAGATATCTAACTAAACTAACTATGCAGACGGAATGATGTGGGTTGAGTTCCTTTAAATGGTATTGTTATCGAGAAGTTTCTTTTCAGAATAAGTGTTCAGATCTTCAACGAATCCATAAATGGCTTTCGTTCACATTACTAAGGATCCATCGGAAACTGTTTCGCCGCCCCGGTGGCGCAGTGGTCTAAGGCGTTGGCCTCTGATCATTCGTCTGTAAGGGGTCCGGGTTGGAATCCCGGTCAGGCATGGATGTTGTGTTTGTCTTACGGCACTGGCTCTCTCCTTCCCTGGAACCAGTGACCCTAAATTAGGGACGGGCAACTGCTTATAGCCCATTGAGTTGCTCACGGTGGTCGTTAAAAATCCAATCAAAAAAAAAAAAGAAAAAAAAAAAAGAAACTGTTTCATTGAGTGTTCATCGCTCGATAGAACAAATTCTAAAAGATAGTGGATAATAGAAATGCATCAGCAGGGTTTTCGATAAACGGTCGTCATCCGCCAGTGAGCTTCCTGAGCAATTATTTCATTACACGCCGATCGCCTAGTGCCTGAGCAACTAAGAGGTTGATTTTTCGTGCCCATTGTCCATGTCTGAGTTCCGGGTGAGATATGTGGAGCGTTGCTTGAACAGTTAAACATTCTTTCGCTTATGTAGATATATGGAATTAACGATGCGGACGTTTTTGTAACCTTACGTGTCGGTAATTCACACGTACGCATACAAACAGAAAATAAACATGTGTCCCCCAGTTCCAAAAGCTCTCTGTTCATTTTCTCATATTCCAGAACTTTTTGAGCACAATTTTACATTTATCTATCAAAACTCAGACTCTCGTTAGGAGAAGCAAGAGAATGAAATTTTTTTTTCTCCTTTCATGTCAGGACACTTCTCCTTTTCAGATTGGAACACGTCCTCTAGCTTCTCTTGACAAGAGCACATTTCTTTACCTTTCTATCTGAAAAACACTATTTCTCTGCGGAACTTTTACCATTACGTACACCGATAAGCCATTATATTATGACCACATCCACAGCCTAGGGAAATGCGCGGTTGGAGACCGAACGGTGGCGCAGACGAACTTCACAGAACAGTATATAGGCAACCCGAGGACCGGCTCTCGGTTAGTAGGGTGTTCGGAGTCACAATGGGAAAAGTGCAGATTTATCAGAGTTCGATAAAAGACAACTTGTGATGTCACTACGATCTCGGAAATGGAGCGGCTTGTGGGTTATTCATGTAGCGCTGTAGTGAGTAAGTATCAGAAGGAGTGCATAGATGGCCAAACGATGAAACGTCGTGCAGCCGTGTTTCGTCCGCAGCTCATTGATGCGGAGACTGTAGCGCATTGTTTACAGTGACAGCAGCCACAACAGTGGTGATCAGGGCAGTGTGTCACAGTACGCAGTTCGTCGCAGTCTTCTGCGCATGGGCTTGCGTAGCCGAACACCAAGCCGGGTCCTCATGCTCACTGAACGTCAGCGCCAACAACGCATGAAATGGGCCCAAGGTCATCGAGACTGGACCGTGGATGATTGGAAGAAAGCGGCCTGGTCTGACTAATCAAGATTTCTGGTGCATCACGTAGACGGCCGAGCGCGGACACGCAGATTACCAACAGAGGCTATGACACCTGGATCCACTGTTGGGCGAAAACAGGTCGGCGGTGGCGGTGTTATGCTGTAGGCGGTGTTTTCTTGGGACACTTTAGGCCCATTTATTCCAATAGCACAATCCCTGGCAGCTGTCATGTATCTGAACATCGCTGAGGACCAAGTTCACAAATTCATGACAACTGTGTTCCCTGCAGGTGATGGCGATTACCAACAGGATGATGATGCGCCATACCACACTGCCAGAATTGTCAAGGAATGGTTCGAGGAACATGCTGGTGACTTTCTGTTAATGCCCTGGCCTCCAAATTCACCTGACATGAACCCAATCAAACATTTGTGATTCCACTTGGAAAAGCGGGTTCGCGATAAATCACCACCACCCCGGAAATGTTCGGGAACTGTAGGACCTGCTGTTAGCATTATGGTACCAGATACCCCAGGACACCTATCGCCACCTCAATTGAATCGACGCCCCGTCGAGTGGCCGCTGTTTTGCGGGCTAAAGAGGGTCTTACAGTTTATTTGGTAAGTGGTCATAATGTAATGGCCATCGGTGTATATACTTTTCGGTCTGGACTATGTTGCAATGCTAATCGAATCCAAAGCGCGAGTGTAAAATCCCATTAACAATATTGCGGGACATTCTGAGAGAAAAAAGTACAGTGTATAGAATCGTCATTCATAACAGCATCAGAGTCATTTCAGGAGGGGTATGAAATTTGAAGAAAGCCAAAATCTCACAGACGTAACCAGATCATGCTTTTGTCTCTGATATGTATTTAGCTTCTGTCAATAACAATGCAATGTTGTCTTGCTTCTTAATGAACAATAAAAGGCAACTCTTGCTTAATTGAAACAAATATCAGCTGTTTGACCTTCCTATTTGTTGCATCGGCATCATAACGGGCATTTTTGATTTTTTGATTTTATTACAACGGGAAAATATAGTCAGCATACACAATGTCCGACGAGTTCTTTTCTCAGAGCAACAGTATAATATTATCTTGCGATTTCTCTCAGCATAAATCAAAGCGTAAAATAGACGTGTCATAACCTCAGGCAATGACTGCAACGGAATGTGTTGCCAACGGCTCACTTAATGCATCGTCACGGCAGCCTGAATTAGAGATAGTTCAGAGACGCAAAAGACAATACAAGAAATATGACACCGAATTTTCGGGTGTAATAAGCACGTCTCTTGAATAAGTTCTGACGCAAACTAAATTTATCAAAGCTATTCAAAATCAATGGAACCGGTATGGAAAACAATAATATCTGACGAAAGAAAGAAGTTTTTCAATCGGGTTTTTAATCCATCAGATATTGCTGTAAACGGAATTGTGAGCTTACGCCCTTTGGTTGCAGACTTGTGCGTTAAGAAAAACATGAATTTATATGAGAAACATTTCGCCCCGGAAACGTTCTCCAACATAGAAAGAAGTTTTCAAATCGGACTCTTAGAAACAGAGATATCGACAAAAATAAGATGTGACTTTACATCCCCTGGTGGGAAAACCATGCATTATTTTAACAAGAAAGTATTCTCAAAAGGTTTTCCCATATGAGCACTATCGGCCCAAGAAAAAAAAAAAAAAGTTAGTCGAGTTTTCAGGAGCCCAGATTTTGCTACAAATACATCAAAAGCAGAAATTAACACTTATGCCCCCTGGTGGCCAAACCAACAAAACATTAGAAATTATGTGAAAAATATTTTCCATCAGGTCTTGTATGCGATACAGGGAAGAATTTTTCAAATCGGAGTTTTAGAAGCAAAATAACGCAGAAAACGTAATTTGCCTTTGTGTCTCCTAGCGGAAAGTCCATAATTTACTTGAAAATTTTGAATTTTTAGTAAAAACATTTCGCATCGGAAACACTATCCAACAAAGAAGGAATTTTTCAAATCGGACTCCTAGAAGTAGAGATATTGACAAAAATAAGATATACATCTACGCCCCCTGACGTAGAAGCCATGCATTATTTCAAGAAAAAATGTTCCTAAAAGGTTTGTCGACATAAGTAGTATCGGTGAACAAACCAATTTTTTCAATCAAGATTTTAGAAGCTGATATTTGGTTGCAAATACATCAGAAGCGGAAATTGAGACTTACGCCAACTGGTGGCCAAACCATTTTTTTCAAAAATTAGAAATTATGTGCAAATGATTTCGCATCAAGAGCTGTATCCGGTATAGAAAGAATTTTTCAAATCGGAGATTTAGAAGCAGAGATATAGGGGGAAATCAATTTACCATTACGCCCCCTAGCGGAAAGTCAATGAATTAAATGGAAATTTTGAAATTATATGAAAAACATGTCACACTGGAAACACCATCCAACAAAGCAGGAATTTTTCAAATCGGACTCCTAGAAGTAGAGATATTGACAAAAATAAGATATATCTCTACGTCCCCTGGCGGAGAAACTGTTCAATATTTTAAGAAGAAAATATTCCGAAAATGTTTATCGATGTGAGTGGCAATCAGTCCACGAAAGAATTTTTTTAATCGATATTTTAGAAGCTCCGATTTTATGGCAAATACATCAGAAGCAAAAATTAACACTTACGCCCCCTGGTGGCTAAAGCATTCTTGACCAAAAATTTGAAATTATATGCAAAAGATTTTCCATCAGAAGATGTATCCGCTAAAGAATTTTTATTTTTCAAATCGGAGTTTAAGAAGAGTTATCGGGAAAAATGTAATTTACTTTTACGCCCCCTAGAGGAAAATCTATGTGTCATTTGAAAACGTAACTATATCTAAAATACTCTTCGACATAAATGGAATCGAAAGATAAAAGTATTTTTCAATCGGATGTTTAGAAGCAAATATGTGGAATAAAACGTATTTTTGAATTCGACATCATCTGCATTTACGCCCCCAGTGGCGAAATTGTACATCGTAAAAAAAAACGAAATGAAGGATCATCATTCGCATATTTCAAGCTTTCCAATGCAAAAAGAATTTTTCAAATCGGACTAATAGTTGCAGAGATATCGTGGGTACAGACGGACATACGGACAAACCGGTAACATAAGCACGATCTTTTTTTACGAAAGACATGCTAATAAAAGGGACCATTTAATATCGTGATTCTCGTAAGCTGCCGAACAAATATAAATAAATAAATAAATATTTAAATATATATAAAAATATACAGTGTATATATATATATATATATATATATATATATATATATATATATATATATATATGAAGGCCTAACATCAGAAGAAGTGGACATCTCTGAAGTTAACAGAAAAGTAACCAAAGCTCTTATGGAAACAGCAACAAAATTAGCTGGGTCTAAGAACAAGTTGCATGTAAACAAATTATCAGGAAAAACGAAAATGTTGATGCAAAAAAGAAGAGAGATGAGGACAACTAAAGAAGATGTGACTTCCAAAGTGGAATATATAGAGCTATGCAAGACAGTAAGAAAAAGTATCACTGAAGACGTAAGGAAATTCAACTGTGAACTAGTGAGGAAAGCAATTGAAAACAACCAAAGCCTAAAGATAGCAAAGGGACATCTCAGTAAGGGAAGAAAACAGATTATGGCACTGAAAAAAGAAGATGGTTCTGTAACAAGAAATAGAGGCGAAATTTTGACAAGAGTGAAAGATTTCTATTCCAAATTATATGAAAAGGGATGATACATGCACTCCAGACATCATAAAAGATACCAGTACCAGAGTTCCTCCAGTCCTTCCAGCAGAAGTTGCACATGCAATCAAGAACATGAAGCGGGGAAAAGCTCCAGGAGAAGATGGAATTACTGTAGACATCATACAAGAAGCAAGTGGAGAAATCGAAACAGTACTCGCCCAAATTTTCACTCGATGCCTTAATGAAGGAAAGATTCCTGAGGATTGGAACACCGCTACAATGATCCTGCTACATAAGAAAGGTGACATTGAGGATCTCGGAAACTACAGACCTATCAGCCTCCTATCAGTAGTTTATAAAATCTTCACTAAAGTTCTTTCACACCGCTTGAAGGTAACACTGGACATGGCTCAACCGAGAGAACAAGCTGGATTCAGAGTGGCTACAGCACAATAGATCATATCCACGTGCTGAGAGAACTAATTGAAAGAGCGAGGGAATATGAACTTCCATTGTGCATGGCTTTTATCGATTATGAAAAAGCCTTTGATTCGGTGAAACCATCAGCAGTTACAATGGCTCTGAAAACCTGCGGTATTGAAGATGCATACATTAATATTATTAATAACATCTATGAAAATGCAAGTGCAAAGATTAGGCTGTTTGAAAATACAACACACGTAAAAATTGGAAAGGGAGTGAGACAAGGTGACACCATATCTCCGAAGCTCTTTAATGCCACATTGGAGGGTGTTTTTCAGTCGCTGAGCTGGGAAAACAAGGGGATAAAGATTAATGGAGATTATTATCTAACCCACCTTCGTTTTGCTGATGATGTAGTCATTTTTGCAACTACCCCATCAGAGCTGCAGAGTATGATCCAGGAACTTGCTGACAAGAGTAAAGAAGTGGGATTAAAAATGAACTTTCAGAAGACAAAAGTGATGTTCAATGCTTTTACAAGAAATGAAGATTTATCGATTGATGGAGAAAAGCTGGAGATAACAGACACGTACGTTTATCTTGGACAGCAGATATGAAGTGAGGGTCACATTGATGAAGAAATTAATCGGCGTACAAAACTTGCCTGGAGAGCTTTTTGAAAGAAACAGCATAATTTTCAAGAGCAATATGCCATTATGTCTTAAAAGAAAAGTGTTTGATCAATGCATCCTTCCAGTGCTTACGTATGGGGCAGAGACGTGGACCTTAACTAAAAGAGACATACAACTCAAAGCAGCATGGAGAGGTGCATGCTGCAGACAACTCAAAGCAGCATGGAGAGGTGCATACTTGGTGTAACCAGGAGAGATAAGAAGAGGAACTCGTGTATCCGAAAATGACAAGAGTGGAAGACATCATGATCAGAGTTAAATCCCTGAAATGGCAATGGGCTGGACATACTGCCAGAAGGACAGATCATCGATGGACAGCCGAAATTTTAGATTGGATTCCAAGGGACAGGAAAAGACCCAGAAGAAGACCACATGGGAGATGGGTGGATGAAATTCGAAAGTATGCAGGGGTGACATGGAGGAGACTGGCACAAGACAGACCGTTGTGGAGGAAACTTGGGGAGACCTTCGTCCAGCAGTGGATTGATAATGGTTGACAATGATGATGATGATGATATATATATATAGTCAATATGGTGACTTTTGTCAATATAGTATAGTTAACATCATCGACGTATATCTCGAAGAACTGGGCATATAACGAGTGGAGTGAGATGTTCTAGAGAAAAGCACTGAAGCCCTCTATCTTCCTCCAAGAACCCTCAGAGACCTCAAGAGGGCTGTCATTCCCCTTCCTACTCTGCATCACGTGACTAGGGTATAACTGGTCAGTGCCAAGCCATCCTTACTTCTAAAAGGAGATCACAGTTCATGTTGATTTAGTTTTTCATACCAAACACCCACCCTATTTTAGGTTTGCATACTTGAGACATGCGTTTACCGGTTCATACATGACTACAACGATGAGGCATTACATTATGACCACCTACTTAATAAGCTGTAGGAACCCCTTTAGCCCGCAATACAGCGGCCACTCGGCGAGGCATCGATTCGATGAGGTGGCGATAGGTAACCTGGGGTATCTGGTACCATAATGTCAACAACATGTCCTCCAGTTCCCGTACATTTCGGGGTGGTGGTGATTTAGCGCGAATCCGCTTTTCCAAGTCGAACGACAAATGTCCGATTGGGTTCATGTCAGCTGATTTGGAGGCCAGGGCATTAACAGAAAGTCACCAGCATGTTCCTCGTCACCAGCATGTTTGACAGTTCTGGCAGTGTGGCATGGCGCATTATCCTGTTGGTAATAGCCATCACTAGCAGGGAACACAGTTGCCATGAATGGGTTAAATTTGTCCGAAACGATGTTCGGATACCTGACAGCTGCCAGGGATTGTGCTATTGGGATAATGGGGCCTAAAGTGTCCCAAGCAAACATCGCCCACAGCATAACACCGCCCCCGCCGGTCTGTTTTCGCTCAACAGTGCATCCAGGTGCCATAGTCTCCGTTGGTAATCGGCGTATCCGTGCTCAGCCGCCTACGCTTGATGTACCAGGAATCTTGATTCGCCAGACCAGGCCACTTTCTACCAATTATCCACGGTCAAATCTCGATGATCTTGGGCCCATTCCATGCGTTGTTGGCGATGACGTGCACTGAGCATGGAGACCCGGTTAGATCTTCGGCTACGCGGGCACATGCGCAGAAGGCTGCAATGAACTGTGTGCTTTGGCACATTGCCCTGATCACCACTGTTGTAGCTGCGGGAGATTTGTCGCACTGTGGCCCTGCGGTCGCTTTGAGCAATGCTCGACAGCCTCCGCTTTCCTCTGGCATCAAATGAGCTACGAACGACACACAGCTGAACGACGATTCATCGTTTGGCGATCTGTACCCCACTTTTGATACGTACTCACTACAGAGGCACGTGAACAACCGAGGTCGTAGTTCCGAGGCACCATGCCATCACAATTTGTCTTTTTTCAAACTCAGATAAACCGGATCTTTTCCCATTCTGACTCCGAACACTCTACTAACCGAAAGCCGCTCCTTGGGTTGCATATATACTGCTCTGTGAACTTCACCTGCGCCACCGTTCGGTCTCCAGGCGTGCTCATTTCTTTAGGCTCGGGCTGGTCATAATATAATGGTTCATCGATGTATACTGTTACATATTTGTAAGCATTTTAAGCATCATTGCACAACGTTTGGAGGAAATTGTTTAATTATGCCAATTTCCATGATTCTTGTAAAAGTTTTGAGGGATAGTTTAAATCATTCCTAATAACGCTGCAGACGATGCTGATTTGTCTATTTTTTAAATCAGTAAAAAAATACTCATAGGAATTTAAGTAAAAAAACACTTAGATGGAGTAGAGGAAACGTTTTCTGAAGCACAATACACGCCACAACTTGAAACGAATGCAAACGCTGTCTTATGGGCAGAAACTTGGCAATGTATTGAAATGATAAACGAAACTTCTTTGTTTTGTAAACTTGCGGTATTCCTTTTGTCGTTTAACGATGAGAAAGCTTAACGATTAACAATTTTCAACAAAAGTGTCAAGTAAACAAGGCACAAAGTTGCCCATCCGAGAATTTTGTATAGCGTCTACTACAGTACATGCCGCCCAGCACGACTGACATCGAAAATTTGTCTCTCATGATTAACATCGAAAAGAAGATCTTGCAAAAATCTATCCAGTTTTAACCAGGTAAAATGATACGAAAGGCATTTATTACACAAATCTATAATAGCATTTGGTCTACAACAAAAGATTTTCTGGTAGAAAATGTAAATAAGGACTATTTCGAATTTGATCCGATTTCTTTATTTTATTTACAGAAATCATAATTTTTCTTTAAATAAAGATTTTACGCAGCAAAAAGTATATAAAAAAATGAAAATTTAAAATGAGAACAAGCGTTCTACCCTGCTGAAATAATTTTCTGGTCTCATCTTTTCCCACAAGAACTTAAAAACGAAGCAGCATCTCTTTCAAACATTTTTCACGTGAACGAAGCAAGTTGTATTGGATCGATAAGAAAGGATGAAACAAAACTAATGACGAAATGTAAAAGAACAATATAATACGAAACTAGTCCACAATGCCGAAATAGTGTCTTGAACAATAATCCTTCATGTCAGGTGTACGAAACGTATTATTGCCAACCATCCTTAACATTTGGACGGTTACTGCTACGAAAGATTTGCTTGATCTAGACAGCGAAAAACGTGAACGCCAATCATGCCTATGAACTGACAAATGATGTTCCCAAGACTTCCTTTAGTCCAAACAAAGCAAAAGCCCTTTACAACAAAGAGGTAAAGAAATCAAAAGTCCGAGTCTCACGAATGCCTGAATGCAGCAGTTTTGTTTTAGTTTCGATGAATACATACCTATAAGATTCAGTTCCACCAAGCCTGAAGCACAATACACGTCACAACTGGCGCAGTGGTCTAAGCGATGGCCTCTGATCATTCGTCCGTAAGGGGTCCGGGTTCGAATCCCGGTGAGGCATGGATGTTGTGTTTGTCTTACGGCACTGGTTCTCTCCCTTCCCTGGAACCAATGACCCTAAATTAGGGACGGGAGACTGCTTATAGCCCATTGAGTTGCTCACGGTGGTCGTTAAACCTCCAATCCAAAAAAAAAAAAAAGTTCCACCAACTTCATTAGAAAACAAAGCACCTATATGTCTGCTTTGACTTGCGACAATCGGGATTGAGTAAGGCGTGTCAGCTGCGCCTATAGGAAACATAAAACAAACACAATTAGGATGAATTAGTTCTGTTGCAAACAATCTATTGTTCTCCACATAGTGAATACATAAGGATAACCTCATCTATAGAACAACGGAAAATGCTGCCAAGAAAACTATTGATTTAGATGGAGTAAAAAAGAGGAGGATGATCTTCCCAATGGGAGAAGTGATATGGCCGAGAAACATCAGGGACTCCAAGAGTGTGGGTTCTAGGCACCATGCAGCCTACAAAATGCTTTTGTGCTGCCACAAGGAATTTGGAAAATTAAATGAAAAATAAATATACATTGAAATCTTTCTTAAACAGTGGATACTTAACCGATGAAGTAAAGTGGTTAAACGAAAAAATATCATTTACCTAGCGTAAAAGATTTCTGTTTACCAAAACTGTGAATTCGTTGGGGGGGGGCAAACGAGGGTTCAGAGCTTGAAAGACTTTGTCAGACTGTTCGGCTTGCTTAACTCAACAGGCTCAAAAATGTATGAGAACAGCATGAAAGAGACACTTCCAGCTGGCCTTGTAATGGCTGCTGCACATTTGGTGGAAGTAAAGGCGACGTGCTGTAGTCCTGCTGGAGGATACGGCAAATGTATTCATAACATCTGAGATAAATCACTACTTTTGTATTATTTTCCATGCATGCTTAGTGAATTCGAATATATTTAATAAATGCCAATTCAAGACATTGAAGAATGTTAAAGTTCAGCATTTTAGCTTCGATCCTACCCAGTGGCTCTCTACTCTGGTCATGAGTGTAGACGTCCGAGTTTGGTTTGGGTTCGTTGTGTCTTCGATGAGGCATAGGTGGTGTGTTTGTCCTATAGCGCTGGTTATGCTACTTTCTTGGAAACAGGGCCTGTAAATTTGTGATGAACAACTCCTTGTAAGCCCCAGATGCTCGTGGGGGACAAAAAAAAAAAATTCAGGAATTGTCATTTTTTTACTTTTTTTTTCAAGGAATCTGACAGCTTTGCAGCAGTACCACTTAGAATTTGGGATGACTTCCTAGAAACCTGATGGTTCAAACACACTAAAAATATCATTCTTATGTGTGTATGTGGAAGTTGCTCTCTAAAGAATCCATAGATTTAGAAAGAGTAAGAAGGGAATGATGATTGTACCCAGGGTGGATGAGTAATTCGTCTTAGAAATCCATTTTTCTGGGAAAAGAATGAACGATGGCAGAATCTGAACTAACTCAAATACTATGCAGAGACTATGTATTCGGTGATGAATTTGTGATTATTAGCTTTACAAGGATTCTTAAACTAAGTATGAAATGTAGCTTCTGAGTACAAACGACGCTAGACCACCGGCTATTCGCTATTTGATTGATTCAGCTAAAGGAACGTTCGAATTCTTTGGTGATCCGCTTGTCCTAGAATACTACAAATCCAGTTGGACCACAAAATTCTTTTTCTTTTTTTTTTTTTTTTGGGAAGGGGGGGGTTAACGAACAACGTGAACAATTCGGTGGTCTCTAAGTAGTTGTCAGTGTCTCTAATTTAATTAGGGCCACTGGTTCCAGGGAAGAGGGATAGCCAGTGCCGTAAGTCAAACATAATATCTATGTCCCACGAGGATTCGAACCCAGACCCATCTCGGACGAATGGTGGCAAGAATGCGCTTAGACCACTGCGCCACCGGGGCGGCCCCACCATGTTCAAAATGAATGTGGTCCGGTGGGCCAGTCACTTTTTTGATAGGTAACATTTATTTCAGTAAAAAAGCTATGGCCTTCCTTTTACGTTAAGGGAAGCTGCAGAATAATGTTCGTTCATGTTAGATAGCAAATAACTTGTTAGTTATTACTATCCTTTGTAAAGTGCAATGGATGAAAATTGTGTACTCGATGCATTGGTGAGGAAAAATTCCTAAATATATTACGTTAGAAGCTAACACAAAAAGCCAGCATCGCAGGCAAGCAGATTTAGCAGCCAGATAAATGTGTTGCTGATAAGAACCTCTGTTTTACCGCAGGGATATTGCGAGAAGAGTACAGCAACTCTCACTTCAGCGCAACGAATCTTGGATAGACTGGGAAGAGTCAGTTTAAAAAGCGGTAACGCAGGTTATTTTTGCGTTTATTAATGGTATTCACTTAGATTCCATTAACATGTTGCGTTACGACATCGGTTTCGAGCATCAATCACAGAAAAAAGGAAACCATGTAAATCCAATGTTATTCGTGCTAGAAAATATGATTGCGATTGACGATCACATGTACCACCTAAAAGTCTTCAGCTGTGGCTGAAGACTTTTAGTTGGTTCCAGTGCGATTTCGCAGCAGGCAAAATGTTTTGGCCACTTTGTAGAAATTCTGAAGTTGCTGTAAAACAGCCAGCACTTTTTACTGGAATTGATAACATCAACTGATTCCATCAAAGCCCATGCGTCGAATATACCCTGTAATCGGGTAATGCCTTTCAACACGATACAGTGTGAACGGGGTTCAGGAATACTGGGAAAATCAAAACAGACTGGCAAAGCAAAGTAAACTAAACACAGTTTCAGACTTAGTGAGGGGAATACTGGATAACTCAAATATTGCACAATTTGATCTGCTTACGGTAATGTCACTATGGATCCAATCAGGTGAAAAGACAAACAAAGTTACGAAAGCGTACAATTTTCAAAATATCACACACACAATCGGTGTATGGCGTCTAACGTCGCCTTCCGATCTCCAAAAGTTTTCCCATCTTTCTCTATCTAAGCACCATTCTCCCATCAGTCCATTTTGACTAAGTTCTCTCTTTATTCCATCAGACCATGTTCGTCTGGTCGGCCTCTACTTTTTCATTTGTTTCAATTAAATTCCATGGCAATTTTCTTTCATTGGTCATTCTTTTTACATGACTAAACCAACGCAATTGTCTCTTCTGTATACCTTCTCAAATTGTTTCTTTCACTTCACAATGTTCTTTACAAATACATGTAACATCTACAGGGCATTAGGCGACAAAGAATATCCATTGCGTTGGTGTTACTGTTCCACATGTAATTTAATGTTACATGTTGAAGAGTTAGACAAAAGCAATTGCTATTTTTTGTTGTTTTAAAATCTTGTCCTGACTCTCATCTTGAAACGTGTGAAAAAAGTACAGCGTGTTATGGGATTAAAATACGAGCGCATGCGTTCAACAGCCTGTGTGTTAAAGAAATATTATGTGTAGAAAAATGGATGCACACCCACAAGTTTAAAAGGCAAATTATATGTCGGAAAAAAACTGAAAATATCAACTTTTTCAAAATATCAACTAAAGTTAAGCTTTACTTATACGTTCATTAGTTGTCATACAAACCGTAATCAATGTGAAGATGTTTTGTAATATTTGTACTATAGTATTTAGTTAAAATTTAAGTTTATGTTTCACTGTACCCCGCCTTGAAGAAGGGTAATAAAACTAATATAATATGCATATTAAATTCATTAACATTTGTGTTATTGCGGACTAGTAAAAATGTGTTCGCACCGTCAACTCCTGGTATATACTGGTGAACTTTTTCTCGAATTTCTACCAATGCCTTCAAAGTTTGGAATTCAGATTTGAATGCAGTTTGCTTACTTCTTGTCATACGCGAAGTTTTCAAGTAAAAGTGAAAACGAAAATGTATAAGTGACAGTTTTGAAGTGTGTAAGATGTGCGATGAATTCCTTACACCCATTGCACTTATTCCTTTTTTTAGTGCACTGTTCTTTTTATTTTGATGATTTTTTTGTCATCATTCCGTTTTCCTTTACTACTAAATCTGTTTAGTTATTTCATTACAAATTCAACCCCGATGAAAAGAAATTATTCAAAATACCTAACAGGTTTTCTTTGCCCCAGACACATTTTTTTTAAACTACTGCTCTTTACTTTTTTCTGATATTTCAGTCTTTTTGTTCTTGTAAATCTTCTTCTCTCTTCGGTTGCATATTCATCAATGCAAATATATTATTCGGAGCAAGAGATATGTCTTGATGAAGTTTGCGCATGTCAAAACGAATCCGGAATAATGCGTGTTCTAATTCGTCGTATGCTGTAAGGTTGTCTAATGTTTACATACGCGTTGAGTTTCAAAGAGCAAACACCTAGCATTCGCTTTGGCCTCAAAAGAGGCTCTTCACCTTGCATCGACTAACAAATGCGGTCAGTCAACGTCGTCAAACTTTTTCCAATGGCTGCTGAAGAAAAGAGAAGAAAGGCGGCAGTTCTATTTGTGTCCTTACTATCTGCCGCGTGGGGGAAGAGTCACAGAGAGACAATACCCCTTTGATCGCAGAATCATTCCATTTCCTTTATTTAATTTTACTGCAATACAGGAAAAATATGGATAGTTACCATTTGCCAGCATTCAAGGTAGGGAGAAAACAAACAGGCGCCATGGAAAGGCTTTTACAGAGCTAAAGATCGCAAACAAACACGTGACAGTGCACTGGACTGCTAGAATAAAAAAAAAAAATGCTGATTTCGAAGACAAAAAAAAAAAAAAAAGGAACCAGTAGTGCTATCGATTCTAACACAAAATCTATAATGAATTCTCAAAGTGTTCTACTTCTACTTGGAAGAAACAAAGTAATTGAACGGTAATCTTGACACTTGACTGAAATGTTTATTCTTAAAATATCAAAGGACTGATCTTAATAAAAAAAAGAGCTGTCTTCTAGTAGGAAAAAATTCTGGTAATAGTTTTAATACAGCCTGACTGCCTCATTCATAATTTCGAGACCAATCCATGATGTGTCTGTCCTTGCACGGTATTACAGCGATATCCCTAATTTTTTTTTATTAAACGAAGAATGTGGCGTAAAAAGTGAAGTGAATACTTTAAAATTACTAATAACTCTGTAAGAAATACAATATGAGAAAACCTACATAGGTTAATTAATCATACTCTATAATTTGTTATGATTAGAAAGCAAAATTATATCAAAGTGCATTATCCTTAGTTCGTTCTCCTGGACGAAATGTCTTGTCGAAAAACTTTCACCGAATCGAATTTCTACATGAGGCACTGGGGGCAGGCTGTATTTTAATTATCTTCTTGATAATAAAGTTCAAGTATTACACATAAAAGCTTTACACAGGATTTAACTGCAGAAGATTACGCAATGAAGTCTTTTTTTTTTTGGGCCTTTATTACTCATCAATGCATTCAAAAATTATCACACTGTCTTTTAAAACTGAAACGCTGTTCATTACACACATACACTCACAAAAAAGAAGTTATTAATTCCACCGTATCAGATATATTTGTATACCTTTCATACTTTTCGAGAAACATTCTTTAAAACTGACTTCCAATAAGGAGAAAAAATGAAATAAAGCAGGTTTTCTAAATCCACGCTTTTTGATTGATCAGACAGTTGACTCGGATGCTTTCTCAAAAATGGGGAAAATATCTCTGGCAAAATCTTTTTGTAATAAGGAATTTTAAAATTTCCGAGAAATTAACCATATTATTACATTTAAGAGAGCAATAAATGAGATCGCTCTTTTGAAAAATGCATGTTTTCCATAGCTGATTATTATTTTGTTTGCCGCCCCGGTGGCGCAGTGGTCTAAGCGATGGCCTCTGATCATTCGTCTGAACGGGGTCCGGGTTCGAATCCCGGTGAGGCATGGATGTTGTGTTTGTCTTACGGCACTGGCTCTCTCCCTTCCCTGGAACCAGTAACCCTAAATTAGGGAAGGGCGACTGCTTATAGCCCATTGAGTAGCTCACGGTGGTCGTTAAACCTCCAATAAAAAAAATATATTTTGTTTCCCAAATAATTTCACTTTTTACTATCAATTTGCTTCGAGCCAAATTTGTGCTCTGTTCGATACACCACGTGCTAAACGCATGAGGAGAGCGCACGTTGTAACGTGAAGATCAAGGGTCGTGTCAGCATTTAGAGCGAAAGATATAATTTTAATTTTGCCCATGCAAAAATATAAAGGTAGTCAAAGTTAATTTCGAAAGCGAAATAGGAGAGCTCGGTGTTTCACTGAAAGCGGTAGTTTCCAAAATGGGGTTATGGGATATTGACTGAGATTTGGGAACGAACGAAATATACTTTTACTGCTAGATTCAACTCAAACGCCCTTCACTAAATTTCGATCTTCCAATACTTTATGAACCGGTTAGAATAATTATTACTAATGTTGAAGACATGTGATTCGACCAATTAAAATGAAACATTTGTAGGCGTTATTTATCACCGGATAATGTGGAAGTGAGACATTTTTACCGAAAGAGATAGTAATAAATCATCGTTACAGAGGTCTTTTTTACGCTTTCCTACCGTAGGTTGAAGAAGCGTATATGCTCCAGCTTTGTCCGTCCTTCTGTCTGTCCGTCCGTCCGTCTGTCTGTCGGCACGATAACTTGCGTAAAAATGGTTCGATTTCGATGAAATTTTAGTATGTGGTAGGGGACCACTGGGGACGAACCTTGTTGAAAATAGACGAAATGGGGTCAAACGTCATGGCACAGGAGCGGGATCCATTCCATTGCCCTTATGCGTCATAACTTGCGTAAATATGGTTCGATGGCGATGAAATTTTAGCATATTGTAGGGGACCACCTGGGGATAAACCCTATTGAAAATGGGCGAAGTGGGGTCAAAGGTCACGGCATAGGAGCGGGATCCATCCATTGCCCTTATGCATCATAACTTGCGTAAAAATGGTCCGATGTCGATGAAATTTTAGTATATTGCAGGGACCACCTAAGAATAAACCCTATTGAAAATGGGTAAAATGGGGTCAAAGGTCAGGACATCGAAGCGGAATGCATTCCATTGCCTTTATGCGTCATAATGTGCGTAAAAATGGTTCCATTTTGGATGAAATTTTATTATGTGGTAGGGGACCACTGGGGACGATCTCATGACGTCACAATCTCGCGCTTGAGATGTTGGCGCGCGGTCACGACATCTGTCTCATTACGTCACGCATTGTGTGTGGATCCTATTAAAGTTTTATGACGTCACACTTTTGCGAGCAGATGGTCGCGATTCCCATCTGCCTCATTACATCACGCGTTGTGTGCGTATGCCCGTCCGCACCGTAACTAGCCTAACAATCGTTCAATTTCAATCAAATTTTAGTATGTGGTAGGGGACCACCTGGGAAGGAACTATTGAAAGTGAACGAAATGGGGTCAAAGGTCAGGACATAGGAGCGGGATCCATTCCACCGCTCTTATGCGTCATAACTAACGTAAAAAAAGTTCGATTTCGATTAAAATTTAGTATGTGGTAGGGGACCACCTGGGGACAAACATTATTGAAAATGGGCTAAATGGGGTCAAAGGTCAGGACATAGGAGCGGAATCACTTCCATCGCCATTATGCGTCATAACTTACGTAAAAATGCTTCGATTTGGATGAAATATTAGTATGTTGTAGGGGCCTGCCTGGGGACGAATCCTATTGAAAATGGGCGAAATGGGGTCAAAGGTTAGGACACAGGAGCGGGATCTAAGTATTCCATAGCCCGTATGCATCATAACGTACGTAAAAATGCTTCTATTGCGACAAAACTTTATCATGTTATTTCGGAGTTATACTGAACCGGTTCTGTCGAATGTAATCGAAATGGGATCAAAGGTCAGGGCACAGGAGCGAGATTTATTCCACGGCCATTATCCTCATAACTTGAGTAATAACTTGAGTAATGATTTTTGGTATGTTGGAAAGCGTATTATAATCAACGCATTGCATGATTTTACTAACTTGTTTTAAATAGTATAACTAAGCTAGTAATTCGAATTTCTTGGCGTAGAATAGAAATCAAAATATACAAGCTTTCGCACATCGAACAGATGGCTTTTTTTAAGGGAGGTAGATAGCAAACTACATAATTGAATATCAAGAAGGTAGACAGCAACTGCATAGAATTTCAAGAAAGTAGACAGCAACTGCTTGATTAGTTACAGAAGTCTTTGCAAAAATCAACTTTTTCCTATTTTCAATTGCTTTTTCTTGGATGGTGAAGTGGCATGGATATAGAAAGCGGAATTATAAGCAAGTAAGTACTTGTATCCTTGTGTATGTATGCGCTCGTGTGTGTCGCACATATTATTTTGACATCGAATGCCAAGATCCGTAAGCGATATTTTACGTGAGTGCCGTTTCTAACTTTAAGTACGAGCACAAGTACTGCAATGAAGAAAGATAGAATCAGATCGACGGTACTAATATTCAAGAATAAATGACACAAAGAGTAAGAAAAAATAAATATTGTCAGTATTCCTGGAAGATTGTTATGAGAAAAAAATTGTGAAGCAGAGTGAAGCATGCGAAAACAGAAGTTTGTCCGCGATGGACATCGAAACCGTGTCCCCTCACTCCGGAGTAAGTTGTTCTCCCAACTGAGCTACGCGGACAAAATGTGTCGCTGAAGATTTGACACATGTTTTCACCTCTGTAGTGCGTCACAAGCCAGCTGGAATGATATTGTAATTAAACATTACTTAGAACTCTCCAAGTGAAGCTGACAAATTTTCAAGGCAACGGTAATACTATAAAAAATGAACAGTTGGGCAAATGCAAGATGTGGAGAAAAAGCTAATAGTTATAAAAATGAAGAAACTGAGATAGAAGGTGGAGTCGCGAGACAGGATAGAAGTTGGAATTACAGAAAGCAACAATTAAAATGACGGAAGTTTCGAAGGCTGTACAAGGAAGACTTCTCTATTTTTTATGGTGTGGACATATGCTGCTAAAAGATCAATTCACAAGCTCTGAGACCTAATCTCAGATGAAGTAACTGAGCAAACATTGAGACGAAGATGTGTTTGAAGAACTCGGCGGCTCAAGGCAGAAATGAAAAAGAAAATCAGCAGCAGCGATCCTTCCTGAATGTGAAACTAAAAACGCTGCTGGAGAAAACTTGTTTCTTATTCCCTAAATTGAAAGGATACAGTTCTTTCTGGAGTTAAGCAAACAGGACAAATAACAGTTTGTCACTCAAAGCTGGATACACCTGTTCTGTCAGCATTTGGTTGACAGTTTCTGTAAAGAAGTATCGTGGTTCTTTCGTTTAGTGATGACGCGACTAGTAATCCACGAGGTGCCATGTTTAACAGGAAAAAAATACAAGCTTTTAATTTCAATTTCCCCATGTCTGTCTACCAGCCGATATGATATCACTGCATCTTCAAAACACATTCAGAAAATCCTCTTTGCCGTAGATAGTAGTGCTAACCATAATGCAACTGATTCATAAATTCTGAGTTTTTGTGACATGCAATTTTCCGTCTAGGTGACGTAAAAGCATTTTTGTGGTCGGCACGATATCTACACTTTTAAAAGTTGGATTAGGAAGGTCTTTCTTCACTCCATCCATTCATTGTTTTTCTTTCACAACGCGCAGTTTTATTTCTAGGTGGGCTCAGATGTATAGTTTTGTGAGAGTTGTGATGTATGCTTTAATTTAACTTTCATTGATGATTATGACGGTGCGTGCAGACTAAAAATTAAATGATAAGGTAAAATCGCTGTGTTATGCACGATTAAAACGAAGTCTGAAGATGACAGATGTACTTCGTAAAATTACATTTAATGAACTATATACAAGGTTAAGTGGACATCTCTTCTATTATCGTGGGACAGATACTGGCAGAACTAGTGGTGTTGGATTTATAATAAACAAGAAACTGAAGGATAAAGTGGTAGAAGTTGAAAGTTCCTCTGACAGAGCTGCACGACTCGTTATCCAACTATCGAGAAGATACCAGGCTCAGATTATTCAAACTTATGCACCCACCACAAGTCATCCTGAAGAAGAAATTGAAGAATTTTATGAGGAAATTCGTCATCTAAATAATAAAGGTAAGCAGCACTTGAAGATAATTATGGGAGATTTCAATGCAAAAATAGGGCAACGGCAACAGAATGAAACTTCAGTAGGTAAATTCGGTCACGGCAACAGAAACCAGCGTGGAAATACTCTCGTTGAGTTTGCAGAGGCAGAAGGATTTTTCATCTTGAACTCCTTTTTCAAGAAAAAGCCACACAGGAAATGGACATGGAGACATCCAATTGGAACGACAAGTGAAATTGATTTTATTATGTGTAACAAAAAATTCGTCATCGAAGACTGCAGTGTGCTGAACAAGTTCAACACAGGTAGTGACCATAGATTGGTGAGATGTAAGATGCACCTCAACACTAAACTGGAACGTGGCAAGCTCATAAGACAAACAAAATGTATTGACATAACCAACCTTAAAAAACACCATAATACTTTCAAGTTAGAACTGAAGAACAGATTCTCTGCTTTAGAAGGCCTAACATCGGAAGAAGTGGATATTTCGGAAGTTAACAGAAAAGTAACCAAAGCTCTAATGGAAACAGCAACAAAATTAGCTGGGTCTAAGAACAAGTTGCATGTAAACAAATTATCAGGAAAAACCAAAATGTTGATGCAAAAAAGAAGAGAGATGAGGACAACTAAAGAAGATGTGACTTCCAAAGTGGAATATATAGAGCTATGCAAGACAACACGAAAAAGTATCACTGAAGACGTAAGGAAATTCAACTGTGAGCTAGTGAGGAAAGCAATTGAAAACAACCAAAGCCTTAAGATAGCAAAGGGACATCTCAGTAAGGGAAGAAAACAGATTATGGCTCTGAGAAAAGAAGATGGTTCTATAACAAGAAATAGAGGCGAAATTTTGACAAGAGTGAAAGATTTCTACTCCAAATTATATGAAAGGGATGATACATGTACTCCAGACATCATGAAAGGTACCAGAGTTCTTCCAGTCCTCCCAGCAGAAGTTGCTCATGCAATCAAGAACATGAAGCGGGGGAAAGCTCCAGGAGAAGATGGAATTACTATAGACATCATACAAGAAGCAAGTGGAGAAATTGAAACAGTACTCTCCCAAATTTTCACTCGATGCCTTAATGAAGGGAAGATTCCTGAGGATTGGAACAATGCTACAATGATCCTGCTACATAAAAAAGGTGACATTGAGGATCTCAGGAACTACAGACCTATCAGCCTCCTATCAGTGGTTTATAAAATCTTCACTAAAAGTTCTTTCACACCGCTTGAAGGTAACACTGGACATGGCTCAACCGAGAGAACAAGCTGGATTCAGGAGTGGCTACAGCACAATAGATCATATCCACGTACTGAGAGAACTAATTGAAAGAGCGAGGGAATATGAACTTCCATTGTGCATGGCTTTTATCGATTATGAAAAAGCCTTTGATTCGGTGAAACCATCAGCAGTTACCACGGCTCTGAAATCCTGCGGTATTGAAGATGCATACATTAATATTATTAATAACATCTATGAAAATGCAAGTGCAAAGATTCGGCTGTTTGAAAATACAACACACATAAAAATTGGAAAGGGAGTGAGACAAGGTGACACCATATCTCCGAAGCTCTTTAATGCCACATTGGAAAATGTCTTTCAATCACTGAACTGGGAAAACAAAGGGATAAAGATTAATGGAGATTATCTAACCCACCTTCGTTTTGCTGATGACGTAGTCATTTTTGCAACTACCCCATCAGAGCTGCAGAGTATGATCCAGGAACTTGCTGACAAGAGTAAAGAAGTGGGATTAAAAATGAACTTTCAAAAGACAAAAGTGATGTTCAATGCTTTTACAAGAAATGAAGATTTATCGATTGATGGAGAAAAACTGGAGATAACAGATACATATGTTTATCTTGGACAGCAGATATCAAGTGAGGGTCACATTGATGAAGAAATTAATCGGCGTACAAAACTTGCCTGGAGAGCTTTTGGAAGAAACAGCATAATTTTCAAGAGCAATATGCCATTATGTCTTAAAAGAAAAGTGTTTGATCAATGCATCCTTCCAGTGCTTACGTATGGTGCAGAGACGTGGACCTTAACTAAAAGAGACATACAAAGGCTGCAGACAACTCAAAGAAGCATGGAGAGGTGCATGCTTGGTATAACCAGGAGAGATAAGAAGAGAAACTCGTGGATCCGAAAAATGACGAGAGTGGAAGACATCATGATCAGGGTTAAATCCCTGAAATGGCAATGGGCTGGACATACTGCCAGAAGGACAGACCATAGATGGACAGCCGAAATTTTAGATTGGATTCCAAGGGACAGGAAAAGACCCAGAAAAAGACCACATGGGAGATGGGTGGATGAAATTCGTAAATATGCGGGAGTGACATGGAGGAGACTGGCACAAGACAGACCGTTGTGGAGGAAACTTGGGGAGACCTTCGTCCAGCAGTGGATTAATAATGGTTGACAATGATGATGATGATGATACAAGGTTAAAATGACACTCATAAGATCTTTCAGACTCCCTGGAGTCCTTCATCAGATGAAGTTACTTTTACTATGTAAATTTCATTCATTCTCTTTTTTAGTTATTTTTACTACGCAAATTTCAGTTCATTCTCTTTTAGCGTTTTTCAAACTTAACGTTATATCTTCTCCCTCGCAAGAGAATGGTTGGCAACACCTTGAGGTCGTAGAGTATGACGTATGCATATAAACGATAAGAACTGGAAGATATATTATGTTGTGCAGCTGCAAAAAATGTGGAGATGGTGGATGTTGTAATGCTAAAATCGTGTAAGCGGCTTCGTTTAATTGAAGTTTGATCTATTTGAAGGCTGCGTGTTATTTTTTAAGTGTTTTTCCTTAATCAAGTGTTCTGATTATTAACGCACGTTAGTTAAATGAAGTTAATTGAGTTGTAGTTGTGCCTTGTTGAAAGTGCCAAAGGAGTGTTGGCTGAATAAAGACTAACCGCAAGTAACCCCTTCTTGAAGTTTCTTGGATGACTCCTGTTTCACTGTAGATGAAGTATTTAAGAACTTATTTATGAAGTAATCAGTCTGCCATATATACACGAACATTACAGCGTGGTGAAGTCTCATCTTCTAAAAGTTTATTATGAAAAATTATCTTCGCATCTGACAGTTATGACCGACATATTAGGAAATATTTGAAAGTAATTTACCTGGAGAAAATTTTTCGCGCTATGTAAATGTAGATTTTCAGCACGAAAACTGTTCAACTTTTTCAGGTCACATTGGAAAAGTTATTTTACCATTAGATAGCCATGAGTATGATCTATATTATCCACAGTCCTTCTAATCTGCGAAATATTCATTTTTCCGCTATGGGACGTAACGTACAGGTGCGAGTGGATTAATACAAAAGATAAGTAATAAACAGTTATAGTTTCGAAAATGCACTTAAAGGGTAATTTACTGTTTGTAGCCAACATGGAATTTTTCTGAAGATCATTGCAGAAGTCTGTATGATTTTAATTTCTGCTAATGAAAAGAACAAACACGAAGTAATGAAACGATAGCGTTGTAGCGTGGTATAGGGCAATATTAACACGCCACGTTTGTACTTCCTTCTCCTGAACCAACTATTGTTGGGGACATCTCTAGAAACAAAAAGTGAAGATGGACGTCTTCTGCAGGTAGAAGCCTCTACGCCTAGAATTTACCTCATCGGATGTGCTTAAAACCAATTCTAAGCAAAGATCAAGCCGATAAGTAAAAAATGCCGTCATTTTTTTTATTTTTAGTGGATTTGAAAAGCACTGAAGAGCGTCTAAACCAAAACACAAGTTCTTTATCGCAAGACTGCCCAAAAGATGCTGATTTTATCTGAGAAGATGGAGCACTTACATACTTCTGTTACAGACAATGGTCATCCAAAAAACAAACCATCAACATCATTAGGAAATCATAACCTTCCCTTGGTATACTGTCATGTAGAAAGGCCAGCCTGGTTGCCGAGTAGCCAGAGGCGCTGGCTTCTGACCATTCATCCAAGATGGAACTGGGTTCAAGTACGGAGTGAGATATGGGTAGCGTGGTTGCCTGGCTTTGTCGCTTCCTTGGTACTAATGACCCCAAATTAGGGATGGGGTGTGCTTATAATCCTAAGAGTTGCTAATGATGGTCATTAAATTTTAAGGAAAGAAATATAATATATAAAAACAAATCAGCGGGAATTGTTTTGCCTTATCATTACAAACTTCTAAGGAGAAAGATTGTTTTCGCATTAAACCACGTAGGTAATGAGGTACAGACAACAGTAATACAAAACAAGTTAATAAAATCATGCAATGCATTGATTATGATACGCTTTCCAACATACGAGAAATCATTACTCAAGTTATGAGAATATATCTCGCTCCTATGCCCTGATCTTTGACCCCATTTCGATGATATTCAACATAACTGGTTAACTATACTTCCGGATCAACATGATAAAGTTTTGTCTCAATCAAAGCATTTTTACGCAAGTTTTGACGCATAAGGGCAATGGAATGGATCCCGCTTCTATGTCCTGACCTTAGACCCTATTTCGCCCATTTTCAATAGGGTTCGTCCCCAGGTGGTCTCCTACTACATACTAAACTTTCATCGAAATCGAACCATTTTTACGCGAGTTATCGTGCGGACGGGCAGACGGACAGACAGACGGAGAAATCTGGAGCATATACGCTTCTTCAGACTACTGTTGGAAAGCGTAAAAAAGCTATCTGCGGTAACCAATATGTGAATAGAGAGTGAAACTTTACAGCTCATTTTTTGATGATATGTTTGGTGACTTTGCCATAAAAAAGGCCCAAAATTTTTATATTCACATTTAATCTGTTTTCTGTTAGGTAGACTTACTGTGACGACATTATACAGTCATTATTGTCACTAAGAAAAAATATTTCCTGTTTTTTGTTTTTAAGACTAAAGTAAGCATAACCTTTTGTATTGCAGATGTTTGAATTATGTCTTTTGTATTAAATTCAGCATTAAATTCTATTTCAATTGATATATAAACATTTACATTTAGTGAAACAACATTTCCAATATACTCAGAAAAGTTGCAAGACATGAAAATTTCGAAAAGTGTTCACAATTTTGGCCACCGCTGTATATAAAATGTTCCGTAAGATAAATGGCATCTCATGCAAAAAGAAAGCTTCAAATTGGATTTTAGAAGCATAGATGTCATAAAAAATGGAATATAGGTGAACACTCCTAGCGGAAAAACTGTGCAATGTTTTGGTCAGGAAATTAGAACAAAATGTTTTCTTTAGTGAACGTAACTGACCAGCTTTTTTTTTCAAATTGGATTTTTAGATGTATAGACACGATTGCGAACATGTTAGAGACATGAATATGAACTTACGCCCTCTAGTGGAAGATCGGAGCGTTCCAAGAAATCGGAAATTATTATATATGCAAAACATTCCTCACCAGGAACGCAATCCTTCGGAAAAAGAATTTTTCATCTAGAACTCTTAGAAACGGAGATATACCGATAAACATGATACACATTTATGCCCTCCAGCGAAAAAATTGTGCATTATTTTGGAGAAATATGTGCAAAGTGTTTCTCATTTTGAGTGGTGTCTGACCAAACAGGAATTTTACCAGTCAGTGTTTTAGATGCATAAATGAGGCTGCAAATATGTTGCAAACAAAAATTTGCACCTGACGAAACTATTCTTCACAAAACATGGCAACACTATTCTTCGCCATAAGCGAAAAATACTTTGCTCATAATTGCACATTTTTTTTTTCAAATCGGACTTTTAGATGTAGAGATGAGGTAAAATACATCACACATTTTCCAATTCTAGCAGGAAAACTGAACATATCCCGGAGAATAAATTGTGTGCAAAATGGTCTTTGTGATGCATGCTATCGAACGAAAAAAAAATATTTTCTTTTTCAATCAGATTTTAAGGAACAATGATATATATTTTTTATTTTGGGATTTAAAGATCACCGCGAGCAAATCAAAGGGACGTTTGGAATCGCCCGTCCCTAATTTAATACTACTCTGAGCAATGATATGGAAAGAACATATTTTAAATTCAATACAATCTGCATTTACGCCACTCAGCGGTGAAGTTGTGCATTGCGGGGGGGGAAGGAAAGGATAATCTTTTTCGCAGTTCAAGCTTTCCAATGGAGTAAGAATTTTTCAAATCGGACTAATATTTACAGAGATATGGTGTCTGCCGGAGGACTAACGGACATAGCGATAAAGTAAACACGTTCTTTTTTTTCTAAAAGCTTTCTAGGAGATATTATCTAAGTTAAACGAAAAGTCTGGAAGCAAGGACTTCCAAGGTGATGTTTTGAAAAAAAAAAAGACATCTGCGAAGAAGAAAAAGACAAAGAAATCGAAAGAAAAGTAATGTTAAGGAAGAAAAGAAGACTGCAAGATTCCTTAAGTTTTAACTCCAGCTTTGCGTAAACTTATAAAAAAAAAGGAAGTTTAAAAAAAATTGTGTAACTTTCTTCAGTGCGTATAGAAAATCTGCATTGACAACAGAAGTTTCAATTGCTAAAGTGCATTAAGTGTAAAAAGTACTTTTTAGTATTCCTTCGCTAGCGTACCATTTCATTTACTTTTTAGTATTCCTTCGCTAGCGTACCATTTCATTTACTTTTTAGTATTGCTTCGCTAGCGAACCGTTGAGCATTTTGGTGTTTGAAACTCAAGAAACTGAACACCGCCGCAGCTATATGTTTAAACCGCCTAACTAGTAGAGGTATTCTCATGATCGAAAGACATTGCCCCATCATAAAAGCCATAAAATTTTATCGAAAATATCGCACACTGAGCAGTGAAGAGTTGTGATGATGATAATATTTCATAACGTTATTTTTTTCATTATAAAATGTAACTGTGTTTAATGTTTCACGAGTGTCTTTAATCTTTATCACATGCACAATTTAGTTGCTGCGAAGATAAAAAATTGAAATCTGGTTAGAAAGTTAACTGTGCTATAAAAGAAAAGGTCTAAAGACATGAGTTATGGGTAAACATCAGAATTCAAAAGTTCTATCTAAATGTTCAGGTAACAATTTTTGGGGAGCACTTGTTTTAAAGGAAAATTTACTTGCAAGGAAACTTTACATGTTCGTATGTGGTAATGTACCCTGATATTGTGAAAAGCCGAAACATATCAACCGTAAACTGAAGAGATCTTGCTGTTGATAAATTTTTTAACAAAAAGTTGGAAATTCATCTTGAGCCGAAATGTTGGCTGTGCTGGGTGGGGGAAGATCTAGTACTGATGGGAAAAAGTTACCTATAATTGCGATAAGTGGAACTGCAGTCAGGAACCATGAAGTAAGAAGAGGAAGAAAAAGAGAAATAAAGGATTATAAAATGTTTATTTCTGCACTTTTGTTCAGTATTTATCTTGCAACTTCTGCCGTCTCGCGCTCTCCATTTCTTTTGGAACGTGCTTGTATTTCTTCAAAAGTATTCCATTACATGTTATACGGACTAAAATAATATCATGACAGAAAGATGAGGAACCACAAAAACCGCTTGGAAGCGCTCCAGTTATCAAAGGAAATCTATTAAAACGAACAGTTTGCTGCAAGACATAGGAAACTTTTGAAAAAGCCCGGATATTCTTTGTGCTGTTTGCGAGTTTTTGATTTAACAACTAAGTATTACGATTTATTTTTACATCACTGATTCATCACTATGGTTTCTTGTTGATGATTGAATCACAACGAATTCTGTACGCAAACTCTCTTCCTTTGGAAAGTCTTGCAGTATTGTTAATCGCAGATTATGAACTCCAAAAGGATAAAAACTACTGTAGCGTTAAATGCCTAGACGTATGTGCCAAAATTATGAATATTTAATTATACTTAATATTAACAGCACTTATCCGAAATGCTTGGGGCCGGAAGCGTCTCGGATTTCGTATTTTCTGGAGTATTAGCACACGATATATCTACTCATTGCATGTGAACAAATTATCAGGAAAAACCAAAATGTTGATGCAAAAAAGAAGAGAGATGAGGACAACTAAAGAAGATGTGACTTCCAAAGTGGAATATATAGAGCTATGCAAGACAGTACGAAAAAGTATCACTGAAGACGTAAGGAAATTCAACTGTGAACTAGTAAGGAAAGCAATTGAAAACAACCAAAGCCTAAAGATAGCAAAGGGACATCTCAGTAAGGGAAGAAAACAGATTATGGCACTGAGAAAAGAAGATGGTTCTGTAACAAGAAATAGAGGCGAAATTTTGACAAGAGTGAAAGATTTCTACTCCAAATTATATGAAAGGGATGATACATGTACTCCAGGCATCATGAAAGGTACCAGAGTTCTTCCAGTCCTTCCAGCAGAAGTTGCACATGCAATCAAGAACATGAAGCGGGGAAAAGCTCCAGGAGAAGATGGAATTACTGTAGACATCATACAAGAAGCAAGTGGAGAAATCGAAACAGTACTCGCCCAAATTTTCACTCGATGCCTTAATGAAGGGAAAATTCCTGAGGATTGGAACAACGCTACAATGATCTTGCTACATAAAAAAGGTGACATTGAGGATCTCAGGAACTACAGACCTATCAGCCTCCTATCAGTGGTTTATAAAATCTTCACTAAAGTTCTTTCACACCGCTTGAAGGTAACACTGGACATGGCTCAACCGAGAGAACAAGCTGGATTCAGGAGTGGCTACAGCACAATAGATCATATCCACGTACTGAGAGAACTAATTGAAAGAGCGAGGGAATATGAACTTCCATTGTGCATGGCTTTTATCGATTATGAAAAAGCCTTTGATTCGGTGAAACCATCAGCAGTTGCAATGGCTCTGAAATCCTGCGGTATTGAAGATGCATACATTAATATTATTAATAACATCTATGAAAATGCAAGTGCAAAGATTCTGCTATTTGGTAATACAACACACATAAAAATTGGGAAAGGAGTGAGACAAGGTGACACCATATCTCCGAAGCTCTTTAATGCTACATTGGAAAATGTCTTTCAATCACTGAACTGGGAAAACAAAGGGATAAAGATTAATGGAGATTATCTAACCCACCTTCGTTTTGCTGATGACATAGTCATTTTTGCAACTACCCCATCGGAGCTACAGAGTATGATGCAGGAACTTGCTGACAAAAGTAAAGAAGTGGGATTAAAAATGAACTTTCAGAAGACAAAAGTGATGTTCAATGCTTTTACAAGAAATGAAGATTTATCGATTGATGGAGAAAAGCTGGAGATAACAGACACGTACGTTTATCTTGGACAGCAGATATCAAGTGAGGGTCATATTAGTGAAGAAATTAATCAGCGTATAAAACTTGCCTGGAGAGCTTTTGGAAGAAACAGCATAATTTTCAAGAGCAATATGCCATTATGTCTTAAAAGAAAAGTGTTTGATCAATGCATCCTTCCAGTGCTTACGTATGGTGCAGAGACGTGGACCTTAGCTAAAAGAGACATACAAAGGCTGCAGACAACTCAAAGCAGCATGGAGAGGTGCATGCTTGGTGTAACCAGGAAAGATAAGAAGAGGAACATGTGGATCCGAAAAATGACAAGAGTGGAAGACATCATGATCAGAGTTAAATCCCTGAAATGGCAATGGGCTGGACATACTGCCAGAAGAACAGACCATCGATGGACAGCCGAAATTTTAGATTGGATTCCAAGGGACAGGAAAAGACCCAGAAGAAGACCACATGGAAGATGGGTGGATGAAATTCGAAAGTATGCGGGAGTGACCTGGAGGAGACTGGCACAAGACAGACCGTTGTGGAGGAAACTTGGGGAGACCTTCGTCCAGCAGTGGATTGATAATGGTTGACAATGATGATGATGATGATATCTACTCAATGAGATAAATTAGGCGTGGAACCAAATATTCTGGACTTCTTTAAAGTTGTTTTGAGAAGAGAGTGTCTGACCCCAGGTCTATAACTACCCTTAGAAATTGGAAGGTAAGAAATTTGAGTAAGAGAACTCAATAAGAAAGAGAGACAGAAGAATTAGAGACAGAAAGAGGGGGAGGGAACACCACAAACATCCATCACAGTACACCAAAACACTACCCAACCGCCGAGGCACCCGGGCGAGTGAAATCCAATCCCGACGCCGCAACGGAGCAGTAGTCAGTACTCACCGTCTTAACACCATGCTGAAAAAGAAGGGGTGCTGGTTTGTCAAACACCCATCAAATATTCGCACTCTTAAATCTCCATCTGATTCAAGACCTCCAGCCCAAGAACAGTGCTCAGCAGTGCTGCCACTCCAAATGTCCCAGTCGGTAGGGGGGGGCATTGATCACCGCCTTAGTTCTAGGGTACATAAAGATTTCGCTGTGATCATAGTCAACCGCACCCCTAACTAGTTCATTCTTATATTTATGTATCACATAGAGCTTATGCACATAGCGTGATGGTAGTTTTACACAATATTTTTAATAATTTTGTGAACGAAACAAAGTTTATGTACACTGAACCATCAGAAAGCTAAGCTATCACTGCCTCTCAAATAGTCAGTCAGAACTACTCGTCCCTGGACATCAAATGTCCACCAAATTTGCCTCGGTGAGATCCAGGGCCGCGGGCGGCCTAGTGGACAACGTTCGTGACTGCCACGGAAAGAACCGCAGGTTCGATCCCAGGCAGGTACGAACACTCGATCGACTAAATATCCGCCGTGCGTCGAATGGGCACGTTAAACCGTCAGACCCCGGGTACTGGCCCACCGGTAATAAATAAGGGCGTCTTCCTCCCCTTTCTACTTCGCTTCCGTGTCACTTTCCTATCGGGCACTCTAGCCCAAATCTCCTAGCTTCCTATTTCTAAGGGTTGTTTAAGACCTGGGGTCTGACACTCCCTTCCTAAAATCCTCTACAAATTGTGATGATGATGATCATCATCATCATCGGTGAGGTCCATGTTCCAGTTAGAAAACGTAACCTTACTCATAAGTGCAAAAAAAATAAAAAAAACAATACATTTTATGAAAGTCTTGAAACCAACTTATCAAAAAACAAAGAAATCTTTTTTCCGTAAGATTTACAAATACATCAAACTGAAAATCGTTCACTAAACTGTAGGAGTCAGTGAATGACACTGAACCGATTCGCGAAAGTCAATCCCTGCGGAAATCGTCCACCGGAAGTGTTAACGATCAAAACAAACGAATCAATGTGAACGAACTGTTTTAGTGAGTCGAATAGAAAGAACGCAAACATAAATTTTGTAATTCGATTTGTGGCTAATGGGTTCAACAGAACAGAGCATTAGAGTCACACCCAGGGTATCTGAGGTCACGTGTCGTAGCCTTCAGAGCGGGTGGCAAACACCTATGCAACACCTGGAAACCTGTCCAGAGCCTTCTAGATATCATGTGGACCCTCAAAAAAACAAAAACAAACCAGATTTGGCATTTTCGGATAATCTGTATTACCTTTTTCTTATCAGCGCTGATTGAAATGCTGTTGTCACTGTGTTTAATTTTAGACTATAAAAATATGAGTATGTAGGTCTTGACTCCTTAAGAACCAAATCATACTAAAAATGTTTCGCACTCCCCAAACAGAAACGTTCACATTTTGACAGGGTTTTACGAAAGTTACGGCAAAATGATATCTTACTCCTCTCATCTCCCCAGTACCAACCAAAAATCTGTCACGGTTAATAAGCTTCCTCTTCTAGTCCTTATTCTCTGTTTCATAGCATAAGATATGATGGGGAATGACAAGTCCCCCTGACACGGACATCGTGCTACTGGGTAGCAACAAGTGTTTCAAACATCTGCTGTCACCTTTCGTAGATTTGTCTCCATTGTTATAGCTCTTTGAGCAGGTACTCAGTCAGAAAGAATTATTGTCTACCAGCCCCACTTAGAATAAGAAAGCTAAGGAGAAAGCGGTGCTGAGAGCCGCATTCGGCGCACTTCTACAAAGAACTTTTTCGTTCTATCTTATTTCAGCCATTTTTCTAACCCCGAATTAATTCATTCCAGCTGGTTAAAGCGTTAATTATTAACCATTTATGAGAAATGAGAAGCTCTGCTTTGGTGTACTCTCGTGCACCTCAGTGGTAATGTGTTTTACTTTCTTCAGAGAATTTGTGAGCAATCATAGCATTTTTAATTTCAAGAGAAAGAAGCTGTTTTATCCGATCAACAAATTGTTATTAAGATTGTTTCAATATTACGGATTATGTGTAGTGGATCCAGTGAAGGAACTTTAATTTTGATTGCTGGTCTTAAATACATTCATAATTTGTTTTGTCAGCGATGGCTAGACGAAATTTACATTTGCAAATGTAAAAAAGGCTTCTAAATTTTCGACTTGGAAAAATCTTTGTTTTTTTGACGCAGGACTACGTCTAACTCTGCGGATAGTATGGGGCGACTTGCGGCCGACCGTCTTTGACAAAAATAGGTCCCAACTGAAATCATTATGGCGTTAAAAATACGTGCCGCGCACTAATCGTCTTAGCATATTCGTAAACAGCATGGAGTCCAACTCGCGTACTGCGCAATACATCGTGTACACGACGCTTCCCTCGCTCCCTGTGCGGGGAGAGATGATGCAATATTTCTGGGTGTGCCGCTGCGTTTGACTCAGTCTATCTCGGCAACCGTGAGCGAAACACGACCGTGCGAGGTATCACTTTAAAGCTCTCGACGAGATTTATTCAAATATACGAAGAACATTTCGTAGTGGTTTGAACTGAACATTTTAAAAATTGTTTTCTTATGAACCGGTGAATACTTTGACAATATCGCTGTTACAATCGTGAGTGCAAAACGACAGTGCGTGGTATCGTTTTAAAGCTCTCTACGAGATCTATTGAAATATATAAAAAACATATCGCAGTGGTTTAAACTAAAAAAAAATTTAAATGTTTTCGTGCGAACGGGTTAACATTTTCGACAATGCCGCGGAATTCGCAGAATGAACGCAAGCAAAAGTGGAGAAAATCAAAACGAGAGGCACGAGCAAGTGACGAGGAATGTAAGAAGCCAAAGAAGACAGAGCACCACGTTGGGTAATTCGTGTATCGATCTGCTTTGAGTTCGCAATGTATCCAGCATTATTTGTAAAAATTATGTAAGCTAGTTTTCATATCATAGACCTGTGTTGGCTATAATAAATTAAATAAACGCTTTGAAACCATACTCGACTAGCTCATTTTAACTCTCTGATCTGCAAGTTGTAGTCCTATGTTCCAAAATGACGGCTCAATCAGAACTGAGCCCCTACTTGGATTTTTTTGCAGTTCACCGCTGCAATCACGACCAAAATTTTCCATGAATTTTTAAGGTTTCCGATGCAAAAATATAGCACTAGGTGGTGTAAATTCCGACTTTTATTTCGATGATATCTCAGCTTTTATAGGTCAAATTGGATAATTCTTTTACTTGTAATGATATCTTTGCTACCACAGATCGAAGTACAAAAAATTATGTTTGTATCGGTCACAAAAGTTTATCCATATTCCGCCTCAGAAATGTGTAGTTCTTGGTTAACTACTGGTTATCCACCTTAAAAATACTTTAAAATATTAGATTTAAGACTTTTGTCAAAATGCCTTAACACCTTTAGAATAAGGTGGCTTCTTTTTCTCTTTTGTAAGAGATATTATTTTTTCTTTATCTGTAAGCCAATAGAAAGCCGTTGAACTGATTTTCTTGTATTCTGTACGGAGACATTAGAATCACTCGATGTAACTCGCATCGTTCCTTCAGTGATTCTCAATGCATAGCAAGATATGGGTTTATTTTAAGGTCAAGAAAACTCATGCGTTAGAGTGACAGTAGCCAACAGTTAACTGTTGAAGGCACTCCTCGCAGCCAGAATATGAGAATGTTTAATGCTATTCGTACTTTGGTTCTTACAATGTAGCCACATGTAACGAGGTAAAACCGTTTGGGGGTTTTATTGTCAGAAGACTTAAACTCGCACATCTGAAATTCATTTAATGACTTCTCAGGGACAAATGTACTTCCAAAATCGCCGTATAACTACAGTCCGACTCCAGGAGAATTTGTTGTATGTTAAAAAAACAAAAGTGTGACACCTTCGGCAAGGGCACCTGAATTTAAAGCTAGGCTCAAACTGCGCTTCGATAGGCGGGTAGAATCACTGAAACAAGTTCTCAATAATTCGAAGTACAGCATCTTCTTTGTATATGTGTGAGTATGTACAATATTCAATGATAGTCTCTAATAAGTATTAATGCCAACACGAAGAGATATTCAGCTATGCAGATTTCCCATGATGCTGTTCAGAACCCTAAACCAAAGTTCATTTCCAGCTTCCCAATCAAGGGCTTTCGCCTTCTGGTTTGAACAAAACAAATTGCAAGTCAGCTGCGTGTTATGCATTCATGCATTTCTTCGTAGGGATCCTTTTGTGAAGAGACACGCTTCACATACAGTTACAACGTTGTTCTCTTCTCGCTTTCGTACTTGGTGTGTCGTTCCACTTCGGAAAAGATGAATAGCTCTCCTTTAACTATTTTTTTTTCTTTTGCTGGCATAGATGGATGGAACAGGTGAACATTCTTAAAATTATGACACCAAGGGCAGGGCAGGCACATATTTTCTTGACGAGAATTTTAGAGTTCCTAAAGATTTTCATTATGTTTGTAACTTCCTTAAAATTAAGAACGTTTTTTTCCTTCATTACTTCCAAGTTTAAAACGCACTAACATCTGAAAGCGGGAACTGTAACCCTCTCTAATTTAATATTATTCTGTTAACGTAGCGTAAAGACAAAGGACCGCGTAACAGAAAGATAACCCACATATCACGTGGAGCTCTAAAATTAATCTACTTCGCGTGAAGTTAACACTCTAACCTATAGGCCACAAGCCCACACGCGCAGCGATCTTATATTTACTGTTTGAGTTTTAATATCCATAGCTTTTCTTTAACATTGTAGGTAGAGAACTAAAACTTTTGTGTTCCTCGTTGTGAAATATTTTTATTGATTTCGGAACTGTCGCGATTTCTTTTTAAATATGCATTACATAGACAAAAGTATTCAGAATCGTCCACATATTCAAATAAACATGCATTTGCAGAACCAGAAGCGCACTGGCGTAGTGTGTTGTGTGATGTATTAAATATAAAGTGGAGTGTTGGCACACAGCACACATTGGAAGTTTTTGAAGCAACTGTGTCGCGCGGAGCAGCACTCACGGACTTTCAAAAGGGACATGGTGGTTTAATGCCACTTGAGTTAGCTAGCGATCGGTGCGTATCATTGCCGTTCTTCTGGGATTCCTAAAATCTACTATCGCTGTTGTTCTTCATCGATGGAAAGATGGTGTCACTACAGCGAACCCTCTCTCTCTGGCAGGCCGCATAAATTGATTGCCGAACGACGTTCACTGCGGAATTTGAAGAAAACATGCACGTCCTCTGCCACAGATGTGGCCGGCGGAGTCGCACAATCCACTGGAACAGATATTTCAACCAGAATAGGCCGTCGGGAACTGCATGCTCACGGTTACCATTCTAGGTCAGCTGCGTAAATCCTTACATAACTCCAGGAAACGTCAGACAACGATGCAGTAGTCACTCGGTATTTGTGGACATCAGAAGAGTAGAAGAGGGTCGTGTGGAGTGACAAATCACGCTATTCACCGTTTTGTTCCGACGGATGTATTTTGAGTGTGGTGTTTGCTCGGGAAATACTGTCAGGCGGAATACATACTAAAGTTTGGAGGGGGAGCTGTAATGATGTGGGGCTGTTTCTGTTGGGAAGGACTTGGGCCTTTTGTTGTGGTGCCTTCAAGCCTAACGGCCGCGAAACGGCCGCCAAACAGGAAGTCATACTTGACAATTGATCACCACCTACTTGTGGCAATATTTCGACGCAGATCTTTGCCGGTTTCAGTAAGATTTGGCACCTTGTCACACTGCTAGTGAGCTAACTATGCACTGATTTCGGCTATAAAATTTTTTTCTGTTCAACTGAGGTGTCTGAATACTTTTGTCTACGCAGTGTATATGGAATGTTTTTTGGTTTGATAAGCATTTTACGTTTTACCTTTCTTTCATACGATTTGCTCATTTTCTAAGCCTAACCATTAAACTTACCCCCAGGTTGGCGCAGTTGGCCGATTGCCAGCCTCGTGTCTGTGTTGTAGGCAGAAGTCGTGGGTTCGATTCCCGCCGCCGCCCATCCATTTCAGGGTTTTTCCCTAATGCAGCGGGAATGAGTTGATAGCTCCCCAAAGACCGCTCCAGCGCGTATGAACTGTTTCTGGAGGTTACTTCTGTGATTTCTACTTTCCCTAGCACATATTGGGATGGGCACCCAATTTGGTTTATTTCCATTTGAGAATCCTAATGCGGCTCCATTCGGCGTCAAGCGATATTGGTTATCTGTAATAAATGCCATAGGAAGAAGAAGAAGAAGAACCACTAAACTTTTTAAAGTGCTTGATTCAGCCCATTATCAGACTTTTAATCTCGGTTTCATAATTTCCATTGTCCTTCTTCCTATGTAATGCTTCGTTGATAAAATTTCCACATAAACGTACTGAACATTGATTTTTTTGTTAGATCTGTTCTTTTTCCTATTTTCGCTTGACGATTCCGAATTATTTTTCCTTCAGTTACTACATTTCCTTCTTTCCCTATTAAGCTGAAACTGCGTCACTATAAATATCAAAACAGATATGTTCAGCGCATTTTCATTCCCTAAAGTTTCCGTACAACTTCATTTGTTGCAATATTAATTTGTAAACCTTCATTTCTGTTTCATAACTTTTAATCTCAAGGGAGTGTCTGTGTTTTTCAAAGGTGAAGTGCACCAAGCTTCTGTTCGGATTTTGTTTCATCTTGGCGATCATTACCATAGCAAGCGCAATTTCATTATTCGTACTTATAATTCTTTTCATGTGTCTTAACGCTTTTCCTAAGAGTGACTCGCATTTTGAAATTCCAAACGTGGCTCCACATGAATGATGGGGTAGTTTTCTGTAAAGCAAAAGTCTCTTACTCATTCTTACAGGAAGCCATTTCCTGCTGCTGCTCGAATTACCTCCATGTTGCAAGCAGCGTGCCTTGTTTACAGATTAATCAAGTTGGTCGGTTCCCTTCTGTTCCATGGACTCGTGCTTAACGTTATTTATCCCGATGAGAGTCTTTATCATTAATTTAGTGCGTTTATTCCCTTTCCTTCATTGCCTTTTATTTTAATCAAGCAAAAGTGGCTACGTGCTACACTGGTTTCGGCTGCAAATAATGCAATGGCTTTTGTAAACAGTGCCAGTGTTTTCCATTAATAATGAGGTCTATCCGTTGGAAGCTTACCACATAAAATTTGTTTCGCGAAATCGCCACTAGCTAAGGTCCGATCTATACCTATGACATAGGACCAATGACTTTGGACATCGAAGACCTTGAGCAACTAAAAATTGCTGATACAGACTCAACTGAGGGGATAGCTTTTCTTTAAGGTCATTTTCTATGGCGTCACTTGAATAAATTGCATTGAAAAGGACAAGACTTACAAAGAAATATACACGGTCGAGTCACATTATTGTGACCATCAGCTAATATTCAGAGTAACCGCCCTTTGAAGCACGTACAGCAGCTAGACGGGCTGGAAGTGACTCAATATGGTGCTGGATGGTGTTCGCAGGTATGCTGAGCCATGCTGACTGCAGTGCATCTGAAACCTGCTGGAGGGTGCGTGCTGGTGGATCCATAGAGCGAACAACACGATCGAGGTGGTGGTCCCACAGATGCTCAATTAGGTTTAAGTCTGGGGAATTAGTGGGCCAGGGAAGTACTTTGAAGTCTTCATCGTGATCTTCTAACCACTCGCGGACATTTATAGCTGTGTGGCACGTCGCATTGTCGTGCTTGAAGATCCCATCCGCCCCAGGGAAGGCAATCAGCATGTATGGGTGTACGTGGTCTGCAATGACTGATTCATAACGAATTCGGTCCATAGTGCCTTCCACAGGTATGATTCGACCCAGGGAATGCCACGAAAACATTCCCCAGACCATAACGCTGCCCCCACCAGCTTGTGGTCTTCCTACAATGGCTGAAGGGTGTTTGTTCTCCGATGTTTCTTGCCTTATACGCCAACGTCCATCCGTTCGATGAAACACAAAAAAGGTGACTCGTCGGAGAAAGTAAATATTTGCCAATCAGCGGAGGTCCCATTCCGATACTGCCATGCAAATGTAAGCCTTTTCTGCCGATGCACCTTCGTTAGGATAGGTACAGTGACCATACGTCTGCATCGGAGGCACATACGCAGCAGGGTTCGCTGAACTATCGTTTTAGACACTTCCGGTAACTCCCTGGTTCACTCGGCCAGTGAGTTGCTCCATTGTGGCGTGTCGATCGGCCCTCACGCACCTTCGAAGCGGACGTTCACCTCACACATCAATGGCACGTGGTGCTCCGCAGTTTCCATGCTGCTTATTTGCAGCGGTGCCCTTTCTCCAATCACGATACACTTTAACCACAGCAGCACGCGAACAGTTCACAAACTGTGCTGTTTCAGAAATACTGCCACCCTTGGCCCGAAAGCCAAATATCATCCCTTTTTGCAAATCTGATAAATCGCTTTTTTATCCATGACAGCAACGAGTGATATGTTTTTGGAATACTTACAGCACACCTTATATACTTTCCAAGCCAGGTCACGACACGTGCCGTTTTGCATTGGCTACGCGCTGTTGACGTCTAAAGTAAGTGTTGGTCACAATAATGTGAATCGACTGTGTATAAGGCTATTCAGGGGGAGCCGTAGATCCAGATGTTATTCTTATTGACGATAATACCAAAATTCATCGAGCTCATTTTGTCGACAACTTTCTGGAAGAGGAATATATTTGTCAAATATGCTTGGTCACCCTGATCCTCTGACTTCAATCCCATTAAGCATGCATGGAATGCTCTAGGAAGGCCCGTAGGAGCTCGGGAGCCCCCTCCCCTGTTAGGACATTTCAAGAACTCAGAACAGCTCTTATTGAAGAGTGGTCATTAATCCCTCATCTATACCCTCATAAACAGTATGAGGAGTCGCTGTTTAAGCTGAATGGCTGTCAGGGGTGACCATGCTCCATGTTAAAATGCCGTATGTCTTGAACAAAAAGTTTTAAATGTTGTTCTGTGCTCTTTAATGTACATTACAACTCTGATATTAACATATGATAATAATAAGATTATGACTTTCTTCATCTTGAGTTACATAAGTAATATAATAATAAACCTCTAGAACACATTTCATTGATTTTCTCACACATACTTCGAGTTATATGTACGAATTTATAAATTATCCTAAAATTTAGAGCACCAGATAGAAGCTTACCACATAAAATTTGTTTTGCAAAGAAGCCGCTAGCTACGTTTCGGTCTGCACCTATGATCTACAACCAGTACATTAAAGACCCCGGGGAACTAATATTGCTGATACAGTGTGAATTGGGGGAATTACATACACTATATTGACAAAACTCACCGGACACCCCTTCAAAAGCAAATGAACGGATCCGCTGCGTTGTTAATATGAGGGGTACAGCAGCAAACGGTATAAAAACTAGCCTGAAGCTCACCGCGATCATATCGCACTGTGAGGTTGAGTGAAAATGTCGCGGCGGGAGAGAACTGACTTTGAGAAAGGAAAGATTGTTGGGTGTTATATGAGTGGGTTGTCCATGAGAGAAACCGAGAGGCGTTGAAATATACCCAAGTCAACTGTTTTGGATGTACTGAATAAGTGGAAGACACATGACGTGCCTGAAGCAGCAAAACGTACCGGCCGACCAAAGAAAATCAGTGATAGAGGACGTCGAAGCCTCAGGAGAGTCGCTACAGCTAATCGACGGAGTACTGCACGAGACTTAAGTGTACAGGTGATTAAAAATGATGGAACCTCGGTATGTACACGTACCATTCCCAGAGAACTTCATTCCGTGGGTTATCGTGGTCTTGCGGCTGCTCATAAGCCTTTCATCTCCACTCGGAATGCTACTCGTTGTTTAGCATGGTGTAAAGAACATTTATTGTGGACCGTAAACCAATGGAAACGGATCCTATGGACTGATGAATCCAGATACACGATCCATCAGTCTGATGGCCGTGTGTGGGTATGGCGGCAGCCGGTGGAACGCTATTTACCACAGTGTACTGTTCCTGCGCTCAAGTTTGGAGCTAGCAGTGTACTCATGTGGGGGTGTTTTTCGTGGTATGGTCCCTGCCCATTGGTTATCGTGGACAAACCTGTTAACCAGCGCGCCTACCTCAATATTCTGGACAATTATGCCCTACCAAATCTGCGGAAATACTATGGAACCGAGCCTTGTTGGTACCAGCAGGATAATGCATCAAGCCATAAAGCAAGGACTGTTACGGAGTGGTTTGACGATAATTCCTTATCGTTTGTGGACTGGGCAGCACAGAAGAGCCCTGATCTTAATCCAATGGAGTGCCTATGGATGAATCAGAGCTCCGCATAAGAAGTTTGGAGCCAAGGCCTACTACTAAGCAACAGTTAGCTGTAGCATTATGTACTGAATGGAAGCGCATACCTATCGCTGTGTTCCAAAACTTTGTCGAAAGCATGTATCGAAGGGTCAAGTGCATGCATTAAGGCCAAAGGTGGACCGACACCGTACTCAATAAATTCTATGTTGTGTTTTTCTTCTAGGTGTCCGGTGAATTTTGTCAATATAGTGCACTTTATTGAGGGGCATCTGTTATGCCGTCACTTGAATAAATTGTACTGAAAAAGACTAGACTTACAGAGAAACGGTGCCTTTTGTCTCTTACTGGTAAGTGTTCAGCGTTGTGGAAATAGGCGATTGCCAATCGCAGTAGAAAGGAGAAATGGTGTTGATGCGTGCAGCAGGAAAGTGCAAAAGGGAAGCGTGTTAGGGAAAAGTCAAACGGTGTTTTTGTGAGATAAGTTCACGCAGAAATGATCTCGATAAAACTAAGCCCAATATCGATTTGCTCAAAATGTTCTGGACCGTTGTAAAACAATGGGCCATTTTGTACAAAAATCACGCACCGGTCACCCTCCAAAGCTGAATAAAGAGGAAACAAGGGCCACTTTCTTGAAAGAACTAAAAGAGGACAGAGGGTACCTGCTCAAGAGGAAGGTCTTACTCACATTTGCCGTCATATCACTAATTTTAAAAAGAAAAAAATTCTAGCAGTTTAAATTTAAACTGACCACGTTCTTTGAACGAATTGAAGTAAGGTATGTGAGACTAATACGGCAAAATCTTAGGGAGGATGCAATATAACATTTTCACCAATCTCACAACTCTGTGTGACATATAAATTGTCGTTCAGTTTGAGTAACGTGGAAAGATGTTCTCCATGCAGTAAATAATCTTACCTTTAGTCCTTCTGACTTGCTGTACGGAAACACCCTTCAAGTGTTTTTCTATAAACAACTTTGTAACCAATGCCACACAAATCGGTATTAACCCTTGGGGTATGATCATGATGCTGGTGTTTAAAGATATCTTATTAGTTCAAGCACTTCAATTACTTTCCGAAAGCATGAGTGAGTCTACTGACAACGCTCTCTTCACAATTCATCGTCCGCAGTCTTTTTTTCTTCTCCTTAATGTTAATGTCTGTTTCTAGCTTCTGATGTTCTGTCGAACTCATGTAGTACTCAGATGAAAGAGTTACATCTGTACAGTACATTCTGTTGGTTATTATATGATTATGCCTTATTTTGGATCAACTGTACTTCAATGTAAAATACACCGACGAGCCGTTACATCATGACCACCTACCTAATAAGCCGTAGGACCCTCTTTAGCCCTGCAAAACAGCGGCCACTCGGCGAGGCATCTATTCGATGAGGTGGCGATAAGTATCCTGAAGTATATGGTACCATAAAGTCAATAGCAGGTCTTCCAGTTCCCGTACATTTTGGGGTGGTGGTGATTTAGCACAAACCCGCTTTTCCAAGCCGAACCACAAATGTTCGATCGGGTTCATGTCAGGTGAATTTGGAGTCCCGGGCATTAACAGAAAGTCACCAGCATGTTCCTCGAACGACTCCTTGACGATCCTGGCAGTGTGGCATGGCGCATTATCCTGTTGGTTAGGGACATCACCAGCAGGGAAAACACTTGCCATGAATTGGTGAACTTGGTCCGCAACGATGTTCAGATACCTGACAGTTGTCAGGTATCTGAACATGTCAGGAATTGTGCTATTGGGATAATGGAGCCTAGAGTGTCCCAAGAAAACATCGCCCACAGCATAACGCCGCCGCCGCTGGCATGTTTCCGCCCAACAGTGAATCCAGGTGCCATAGCTTACGTTGGTAATCGACGTATTCGCGCTCGGCCGTCTGCGTGATGCAACAGGAATTTTGATTCGTCAGACCAGGCCACTTTCATCCAATCATCAACGGTCCGATCTCGATGATCTTGGGCTCATTTCATGCGTTGTTGGAGATGACATGAAGTGAGCATGGGTACCCGGCTGGGTCTTCGGCTACGCGGGCCCATGCGCAAAAGGCTGCGATGAACTGTATGCTGTGACACATTGCCCTGATCATCACTGTTGTAGCTCCGGGTGATTTGTCGCACTGTAGCCCTGAGGTCGCTGTGAACAATGCGCAACAGTCTCCGCTACCCTCTGGCATCAATGAGCTGCGGGCGACACACGGCTGGACAACGGTTCGTCGTTTGGCTTCTGTGAACCACTTTTGATACGTGCTCATTGCAGCTGCACGTGAACAACCCACAAACTGTTCCAGTTCTGAGGCACCGTGCCATCACAATTTGCTCTTTATCAAACTCCGATAAATCGGCAGCTTTTCCCATTCTGACTCTGAACACTCTACTAACCGAAAGCCGATCCTCGGGTTGTATGTATACTGCTCTGTGAACTTCACCTGCGCTACCGTTCGGTCTCCAGGCGCGCTCATTTCTCTAGGCTGGGGTTTGTCGTAATGTAATGTCTCATCGGTGTATGTTCTTTGCACTGAAATTTCCCTCGTAGTCTGGATGATCCAGTTTTTTGGATTCTATATCTTGCTTGGGACATCTACGTTTATTCGGAGTAAGTGCATTAAAATTATTGCCATTTACAACTTAGTAATCATATAATGCACTTCTTGAGATTATCCTACCTGCTATAGGATATGGTTGTAAGTACAGCTGAACTCACTTATAATGAGGTCAGTGATTTAAAAGAGGAAACCTTAATTGTAAGTTAGATTCTGACCATATTCACGGATGTACACCGTAAAACTTGCCTTTATCAGAAACAGAGTAACAACAACGAAACAAAATATTGAATTCTATGACGTCGTTACTGGTAATTTCTGTTTTAAACGCTCAGTTTTTCAAAAACGATAGATTTGATCTTAGTCACAATAACGTTCACAAAAATCAGTAGAGACTTTTTTAGCGACCTTTTTTTCCAGCCCTAAACTGGCTGGAAGTATTCAGGACTGTTAAAGGCTGATAACCTTAACAACAGCACAGGAATTTATTGGAAAATTCAATCTTCTGAAATCTAAAGGTCGCGAATGTATTTCTCACGTTTAATGCAAAAAAAGACAGATCCGTGGTGGTTTTCGCGGCCAAAACAGGAATATGAAGACTTTTCTTTTTCTTTTTTGCTTGTTTCGGGGTTTAACGACTACCTTAAACAACTCAATGGGCTATAAGTAGTCGCCCGTCCCCTAATTTAGGGTCACTGGTTCCAGGGAAAGGATAGGGCTTGTGCCGTAAGGCAAACACAGAATCAATACTTCACCGAGATTCGAACCCGGACCCATCTCAGACGAATGGTCATGTGTTTAAACTAGTTCAAGTCGCGCTCTGCAGTTAGTCGAAAGGGATATAAAGTGGTAGTTGTTGTTGTGAACAGCATTGCATGTTATCGTTGTGTCTGTGGTTGGGACCTGAAAGATGAACAGCCACAACCATCTGATTAGGGAACTTTTGCTTTACGAGTTTGAACTCGCCCACAATGCTGCTCAATCAACATGAAACATTTGTCATGCAAAAGGGGAAGGTTCTGTGGACCGCAGCACCGCAACCAGATGGTTCAAGAAATTTCGCTCAGGTGACGGAAACCTCGACGATCAGCCAAGGTCAGGTAAACACCGAACCGTTGATTCACAGGTCAAGCGCAAGACCGTAGAGGCAAATCCGACAACTAGCACACGGAGATTATCAGGAGAGATGGACATATCATAGACCACCGTGGTTCGTCACCTTCAGGACAAAGGCAAGGTCTACAGGAGCTGCCGCATTGTCCCTCACGAACTGACGCCAGCTGAAGCAAACCGCCGAGTGGAAGTGTGCACGAAACTCTTAGAAAACTCGCGCGATGTACGTTTCATTAAGATAATTGTTACGTGCGATGAAAAGTGGGTCTATTTCCGTAATCCTAACACACAACGGCAGTCGTTGAGCCCGAGCCAGCTTCCAGAACCTGTTGCCAAACGTGGGAGCTTCGAGCACAAGGTGATGCTCTGGGTCTGGTGGAATTTCGAGGGGATAATCCACTACGAATTTGTTCCAGACGGTCGGACCACCATCGCCAACCTCTACTCTAAACAGCTGGAGCGGATGTATGCCGTCTTGGAGATGTACCCGTCACTGGTGAACAGAAAACTCGCTCTCCTACAGCAGGACAACGCTCGGCCTCATAACGCTCGAACGACCAGGGCAAAACTCCAGGAACTTGAGGGCATCGAACTGTTGCCACACACAGCATATAGTCCCAGATCTTTCCCCGTCGGATTATTACATAACTTGTTCCTCCGGTCCACGGCCCACTTCTTTCGCAGAGGCACTTCAACAACCAGGAGGAGGCGGTAGCTGGGATGAAGCCCTCGAAGGACAAGAACTGTTACCGCCGCGGGATCGAAGAACTGGCAGACAGATGGCTAAAGACGGTACAACACGATGGCCTATACTTTGAATGTTAGTCAGCTTTCGTCGTAAAGGTACATATGAAGACATAAAGTGATCCAAATATTGCAAAACTTTCGACTCACCCTCTGTAGAATCGAAGAACTGGCAGACAGATGGCTAAAGACGGTACAACACGATGGCCTATACTTTGAATGCTAGTCAGCTTTCGTCGTAAAAGTACATATGAAGACATAAAGTGATCCAAATATTGCAAAACTTTCAACTCACCTTCTGTAGAATAGAATAACTGGTAGACAGATGGCTAAAGACGGTGCAACACGATGGCCTATACTTCGAATGCTAGTCAGCTTTCGTTGTAAAGGTACATATGCAGACATAAAGTTATCCAAATATTGCAAAACTTTCGACTCACCCTCTGTAGAATCGAAGAACTGGCAGACAGATGGCTAAAGACGGTGCAACACGATGGCCTATACTTTGAATGCTAGTCAGCTTTCGTCGTAAAGTTACATATGAAGACATAAAGTGATCCAAATATTGCAGAACTTTCGTAGAGGCAAATCCGACAACCAGCACTGGAAAATGTTCGGAGATTATTCACCCTCTGTAAATTTCTGTATTTTTAAAATGCTAGACACAGAAACAGTGTCCAGTATAAGCAGCATCTTATCCAAAAAGAAACAAAGAAATTTTGTTTTTTGGTGTTGGGATTCACCTACCATCATGAGAAACTCATAAATTTTTCCGTCATAGTAGTATAAGCAGTCACCCGTCCCTAATTTAGTGTCACTGGTTTCAGTGAGGGAAGAGAGTTCAGATTTTCCGACAATCACACCTCGCCCACTTCATCCGAAACTCACACTTAGGACCATCTCGGACGAATAATCGGAAACTAACGCCTCAAACTGCTCGGCGGCTTTTGATTTTCATAGCCACTTTTAATTATATGTAGTCGTCAATGTTTAACTGAAAGAATAATTTATCTCAAGCTATGGCTATTAATTAATTAACGAAGTGCCCCCTTTTATTAAAAAATGGGACGTAATTTACAGTTTGTGTGTTTTTCTTTTTTATTAAAAGTTGTTGAGCTGCCATAGTTACACGTGCATTATTATCAAAAGGCTAACAATTAAGGAGCAATATTATCATCTATAAAAAATTTAAATATTGTACTTAAAAAAATGTGTTAATGCATTTGCCTCTATTTTAGCACCATTTGAGATATACACAGTCGAGTCACATTATTGTGACCACCTCCTACTTTTGATGTCAACAGCCCGTAGCCACAGAAAGAAGGCAACTGTCGTGAGCTGGCTTGGAGGGTATATAAGGTGTGCTGTACGCATTCTGAAAACATACACTGGCGTGCAAAAATGAAGGACGAGACGGTTTTTCGAATGTAACGTCGTGCAGAAGTGTTCCACATAAACTCAAATCATACAATAAGATCTCCAAGATGTAAGAATATGGGACAAGTGAGCAAACCCGTCCAAACAAGGAATCCAAAGGATACAAAGGCACTTTATTGAAAAGGTAGCTTCGAGCACAACTGGACAGAAGACAGAAACGTCTATGTGACAAGAGGCTGCCAAGAAAAATCCAGTCTTTAGTAGGGGACATGATAACCCCTGACTGCGCTGCAGGATTTACAACGTCTTTCCATGCTGAGGACGAAGTTGTCAAGGAGCTGTTGAGGCATCGCGGCCCATTCCTCTTGTAGCGCCAATCGCAGCAGCGGAATCGTTGCTGGTGACGTGCTGCCAAGTGTCTCCTGAGAAGGTCCCACACGTGTTCGATTAGATTTAGGTCCGGAAACCTTGCGGGCCAATCCATGTGTTGAATATCTTCACTCTCCAAGAGCTCTGCGACAGCCACTGTACGATGAGCTGTAGCGTTGTCGTCCATGAAGAGGAACTCAGGACCCACAGCATCTCTAAACAGACGCACGTGAGGCAGGAGAACATCTTTACAATAGCGGACACCAGTGACCTGAACCTCCTTGGAAGATGTGGAGGGCAGTACGACTACCAAGCATGATACCGCCCCAAACGAGAACTCCGCCACCTCCAAACTGGTCCCTTTCGTTGATGTTTGAGGCGTGATTGCAAGTTCCCTGCTCTCTCCAGATGTGTATACGTCCAGAATCGCTCGTCAGACTAAATCGGCTCTCATCCGTAAAGAGAACTCGACCCCATTGCTGATGTGTCCAGTTGTTGTGTTCCTGGCACCACAGAAACCACCGTCTCCGATGAGCAGGCGTTAATGGCGCACACCGTACTAGTCGTTGTGCAAATAGACCACCTTTGTGCAGCCTCCTGGCCACGGAAAAACCCGATAACGGATGTCCAGTTGTCTGTTGCATGTGCCTTCCGCTTGCGATTTCTCCCGCTGTCTGCCTCTTCTCACCTGTAGGATAATATACCGGTCGTGGTTGCTCGTGGACGACCACTGTTAAACTCTCGGACAGCTGTTCCTGTCGTTTGAAATGCTCTTCAAGCTCGTGAAACGATGCTGTGAGCGATCCCGAACTCCTCGGCCACACTAGTCACATTTCAACCTTCTTCCAACTTCCCAATGACGCGACCTCGGGTAAAGTCAGATTGCTTGTTGGCCATATCACAGGGTGGCAGCAACTCGACGTCGTTCAAACCGATGTACACCGTGCAATAGCTTTCACCGAATTTCTGAGCGTACACCACCCGTGTGCTTTATACCCTTCCGACATCCCCCCCCAAGTCATGCTGCATGTATGCGCAAGCCCTACCGTACCGGACCCTAATCTATCTCCTGAGTTGTTTTTCGGTCCGTTCTGCCTGCTCGTTCCGCTGTTTTGCTAATTTCTCCTCTTCGTCCTTAAGTTTTGCACACCAGTGTATAACTCGTTACTGTCATGGATAAAAGGAGGGATTTATCAGATTTACAAAAAGAGATGATTATCGGCTTTCGGGCCAAGGGAGGTAGTATTTATGAAACAGCGCAGTTTGTGAACTGTTCACATGCTGCTGTGGTTAAAGTCTATCGTGATTGGAGAAATGGCACCATTGCGAATAAGCGATGCGGAAACTGTGGAGTACCACGTGTCATTGATATGAGAGGTGAACGATGACTTCGAAGGCGCGTGAGGGCCGATCGACACGCTACCGTGGAGAACCTCACTGGCCGAATGAACCAGGGGGCTACCAGAAGTGTGTCTAAAATGACCGTTCAGCGAACCTTACTTCGTATGGGACTCCGATGCAGACGGATGGTCACTGCACCTATGCTAACGAAGGTTCATCGGCAGAAAAGGCTTACATTTGCACTGCAATATTGAAATTGGACCTCCGCTGGTTGGCGAAGGATTGCTTTCTCGTTTTCTGCTTCATCGAACGGATGGACGTTGGCGTATAAGGCGAGAAACAGGAGAACAAACACTCTTCAAGCATTGCTGGAAGAACACAAGCTGGTGGGGGCAGCGTTATGGTCTGGGGAATGTTTTCGTGGCATTCGCTGGGTCCACTCATACCTGTGGAAAGCATTATAGACCGAATTCGTTGTGAAACCATCCTTGTAGACCACGTACAGCCATACATACTAATGGGTTTTCCCTGGGGCGAATGGGATCTTCCAGAACGACAATCCGACGTGCCACACAGCTAGAAATATCCGAGAGTGGTTGAGAGAGTACGATGAAGACTTCAAAGAAATTCCTTAATTCCTTGGCCCCCTAATTCCCCAGACGTAAACCCAATTGAGCATCTGTGGGACCACCTCGATCGTGTTATTTGCTCTATGGACCCTCCACCATGCACTTTCCAGCAGCTGTCAGATGCACTGCAGTAAGCATGGCTCCACATACCTGTGAACAACTTCCAGTACCTTATTGAGTCACTCGCAGCCCGTCTAGCTGCTGTCCGCGCTGCGCAAGGCGGTTATTCTGGATATTAGCTGGTCGCCATAATAATGTAACTCGACAGTGTAGTTTCAGGAAATTGAAATATCTTTATTACTTTCTAGGTATATTCGCGTTGTAGAATTTGAATGATTGCTCATAAGAACATCTAAGACAACTTTTAAGTTTTTTCTGTTTAAAGAACGATCTACATCAACACATTGACATTATGCGACACTGCTCCGTTCAAAGTCATGACTGCAAAATATAACTGACGGGAAATCCAGTCAGGCCTGCACCGGACAATAGCATTGCGTGACTCTGCGTATGCATCGGAGCCTCTCGATAATGGGAATGAGTGTTACTGCAAAATAAAGACATTTTGCAATGTCTACAAAATTAAGTTTCAAAAGTCTCCAACGTAGAATATGCCAGATTCATCAAAAAGAACTAAATTATTTTCAAAATCTAGTGAGTTCAACATCCAAAAGATTCCCAAAGCCAACGTTTCTTGAATGGCTACTCTTATTCTCCAATTAACATCACCACTACACACTTCATATCGAAACTAACAACGATGGAGCCGCCCAATCCTTGCTGTGTGATAAAAATAATAGAAAGCGTAATCTATGAAAAAGAAGAGCACGTTTTAAAAGTACGACAAATTATCAAAATCAAATTTGCGAAATAGAAAAACATTTTAAAATAAGCTGTGAAAGAAAGGGAGAAGTTACTTTATGTTTCATTTCTTCTTCAGGCTTTTTTGGGGGGGGGGGGGAGGGAGGGGGTAGAGCTTAGCTTTATGATTCATCTGCGTGTTAAACATACGCTTATTGAACATTTGGTTGCTGAAAAACATCTTAATCTTAGTGATGATTTTTGACTCCAAAGAAGATTATGCCTTCCACGTTTTAAACTGTCTACAGTCTTTTGTCTTTTAAAAAGATTATTTTGAAATGAAGCATAATCGAGACTTTCCTACTGATGTCAGGTATTTTAGATTTACATTGACCTAAAAACATTAAACGTTGCTTGTTATATCCATGCTTGATGATTCTCTGGTATATGTGTTTCCACGTCACTGAATCCTCTACTCAAAGCGGAAGGCACTGTGATTTTTACCGTTTGCTATTTTACATAAAAAAATGCACATTAATTAAGCAAAGCCAGTGCTTCTAGAAATTTGTCAACCATGATAACGAAATATTTTTCCGTTTGAAAGTTCCTTGTATGTGACATATACCTCGAAATAACTTTGCTTTTGTGTTTCTGTGTTCTTATGCAAATTTGATTCCTTTTTGTTAAACGTTTTCCGACTTAACGATACATTACTTCCTCCAAGAGCTTTCTCAGTTAGGTATCACTAACAGTAAGTCAGAGCGCGATAAAAGGCAAATATTGGGTTGCTGCGAATGAAATGTTTGGCGCGCACGAGCAGTGGAGACAGGCCCCCACCACAGCGGAATGGAACCACCCACAGGTGTATTACGTCACAGAGTTACTATAAATAGCTAGCACGTGTGTGAAGAACAAGGTTCAGGCGTGGTTTGTTTGGACGTAACGTGGCTTGCAAAGGAAACATGGAGACGCCGGATTTGAGAGTCATCTTCCTGTATGAATTTAAACTGGGCCATTCTGAAGGAATTGCCGCTCGAAATGTTAAAGCGTTTGGGGAGAATATAGCCAACGAACGAATCATTCGGCGATGGTTTGTGAAGTTTCGAAGCGGAAATACGGACCTGCAAAACGAATCACGTGATCACCGACCTGTTGCTGTTTCTGACGACGTTCTGTTATGTCTGGGTCAAGCCGACACCCGAAAAACGTGTCGTGAGATAGTGACAGAGGTAGGTGTCCACCACACGACAGTTGTTCGGCATCTGGCTGCGCTGGGTAAGGTCAAAAAGCTGGACATGTAACTGCTGCATGAGTTGACAACTAGTATGCACGTCGCTGCTTTCCAGGAATAAACAGGAACCTCTACTGCATCTAATCGTCACCTGCGACGAGAAGTGGGTTCTTTATGATAATCGGAAACGATCTGTATAATGGTTAAGCAAGGCACAGCCTGCTGGACGGCATCCTAAGTCACCCCTACACTCCAAGAAGATGATGCTCCTCGTCTGGTGGTCCACAGCCAGGATAATTCATCGGAGTTTTTTGTCAAGAGGCCAAACCATCACTTCAGAACGTTATTGTGCTGAATTACACCAGATGTACCGGAAATTACTGCAGAAACAAACGGCTTTGGTAAACAGACATGGCGTTCTTCTCCACCAGAATAACGTCCGTCCTCACGTCGCACAAAGAACGATGCTGACACTAAGTGCCTTGTGCTATGAAGCACTGCCTCATCCTTCCTAATCCCCGGACTTGTCTCCGACTGACCATCATCTGTTTCGTCGCCTGGGTCACTTCCTGTCCGGGAAACAGTTCACGACAGACAACGAGGTTCAACGTGCAGTTGATGACTTCTTCGGGTCCCAGCCACAAGACTTTTTCCGTTCCGGGATCATGGCCTTGCCGGACAGATGGCAACTATGTGTCGATGCCGAGGGAGATTATTTTGCCTAAGTAAGTTGTCCTACTTTTCCGTTCTCGCCGTCCACATGTGCTGGTCCTTTGGCGGACATTTCATGCGTACCAACCAAATATTAAATGTATACGAAAGACTTGTTAGAAAGAAGACATGTTAGAAAAAGGATTATTAGAAGAGAAGCATGATAGCAGCAAGTACATATTAGAAAGAGCCAAGTTATGAAACGCATGCTACGAGTATGCAGATTTGTAGAACGAATGTTACTCTGAGTTACACTGAATTATCAAAAGTACTCGGACACTATAAAAAAATGTTTGAATAAGTGCAAAGAACGGTTGCACAGGAAGTTGCGCTGTAAGTGGAGAGGTACGTATATAGAGCTGAGATTTTCTGTCGTGTTATCAGTAACTTTGAAGCGGATATGCCGCTTGGACGAGAACTTTTCGAGTTCCAGCGTAGGCTGGTCATAGGACGTCATTTGAACTTTTCGAGTTCCAGCGTGGGCTGATCATAGGACGTCATTTGAACTTTTCGAGTTCCAGCGTGGGCTGGTCATAGGACGTCATTTGAACTTTTCGAGTTCCAGCGTGGGCTGGTCATAGGACGTCATTTGAACTTTTCGAGTTCCAGCGTAGGCTAGTCATAGGACGTCATTTGAACTTTTCGAGTTCCAGCGTGGGATGGTCATAGGACGTCATTTGAACTTTTCGAGTTCCAGCGTGGGCTGATCATAGGACGTCATTTGAACTTTTCGAGTTCCAGCGTGGGCTGGTCATAGGACGTCATTTGAACTTTTCGAGTTCCAGCGTGGGCTGGTCATAGGACGTCATTTGAACTTTTAGAGTTCCAGCGTGGGCTAGTCATAGGACGTCATTTGAACTTTTCGAGTTCCAGCGTGGGATGGTCATAGGACGTCATTTGAACTTTTCGAGTTCCAGCGTGGGATGGTCATAGGACGTCATTTGAGTAAAGTTTCCATACAAAGCATTGCAGCTCAGCTAAACATACCAAAATCTACTGTAAGTGACGTCGCGAAGAGATAGAAGCAGGTCGGTGCAATTACAGAAGAAAAAAAAAACGTTCAGGAAGGTCGCACAAACAGACGGAACGTGACAGAAAAGCCAAGGTAAAAAATGTTAAGAAATCCCGTTCTTCCTCTGCAGTTTCCATCACTGCTAAAGTAGGAAATGCTTGTTATGGCACGGTTAGTACCATAACTATCCGCAGAGAGTTACACAGTGTGGGTTATTATGGTAGAGCAGCGGTACACAAGCCACATATCACTGCTGTGAATGCGAAGCGCCGTTTGGAGTGCTGTCTCCTGTCTTTTCTGGACTGTGGGTGACTGGAAAGCTGTTCTTTAGAGTGATGAGTCACGGTTTTTGCTATTCCAATCTGATGGGCGTGTCTGCATTTGGGGATATTCGTCGGACTGTGTTCGTCCAACTGTTAAGCTTGGTGGAGGCTCTATTATTTGTATGGAGTTGTTTTCGTTAATGGGACTCAGCCAGTTGGTTATTTTTCAACAAACCATGAATTCTGAAATGTACCTCGACGTTCTTGATAATTTTGTCCTATCAACAATGTGGCAGTATTATGGAAATGACCTTTGTCTCTCCCAATACGTTGACGCTCTTTCCTCATTAACGCCCTTGCGCCGGTAAACGCAAATCAACCAGCCAATCTTCCAACACGACCAAGCTCTCTCCCACACTGCACAGTGCGTGTACAGGACTGGTTTCTTGAAAGTAGAATTTTTAGACTGCTCTGTTCAGAGTCCTGACTTTAATCCAATAGAATGCCTCTGGGATGAACTGGAGCGATGAATGCGAAATCGACCACAACTACCATCTTCACTCTCTACTCTGTAAGTAAATTTGCAGGATGAATGGCGAGCCATTCCTGTCAAGACTTACCGGGAATTGGTTGATGGTATGCCTCGAAATGTTGCCATTGTCATACAACCAAAAGGTGGATCGACTAACTGTTAATAAATCCATTTGTTCCAAACATTGTGGTGTCAGAATACTTTTGGTAGTATAACGAATTACACGGTCGTATACAAATAATATGACCACCCCCGGAATCACAGTGTACCCGCCCAGGTGTGTCACAGAGTGTACGTGAAAAAGTCGACCCCACATAGATATAAGCGGCAGGCCAGGACAGATGACCCATAGTGCGTTCGTGAGCACAATAGGTAGTGATTTGATGGACGCTCAAAAGCGAATGATAATCGTCTACCGCGCTAATGGTCGAAGCACCTCAGAAACAGCAGACTTCGTGGGCCGATCGCGAGGTGCTATAGTAAGGGTGTACCAAGAATGGACTACTTATGACGTCGAGTACTTCTCGACGTCATAACTGTGGATCCCCAAAGGCCATCGACTCCAGAGTGGAACGGCGCCCCAGTCGACTGGTAAAGGCCAATCGACGAGCAGCAACTGAAAACGCAAATGAACGCTGGGCATCCAGGTATGTGTCCCCGATAACAGTAGAGCGAACCCTGTTACATGTGGGTCTCTGGATTCGACACTGGATCAAGGCTCCCATGCTAACTCAGGCCCAACTGCAACGACGCCTACAGTTCGCATGAGACTACTGTCAATGGACGAATCGAGCATCCTACTTCTCAGAAGTGACAGGTGGTGGCGGATATGATGTCAGACACACGAGAACCAACACCCGGACATGCTTGTCGGTCAAGTATAGGCTGGCGGTGGCAGTGCGCATGTCTGGTGGATGTTTTTCTGCTAGGACAGCTGGTACCACTGGAGGGGTCCCTGAACGCCAATGGCTACCTGTCCATCCTCGCTGACCACATGCATCCCTTCTTGTTGGACGTTTACCATGATGTCTCATGGTAAAACGGTCTCTCAGAAGAACAATTCGCCGTTCCAAGTCGCTGCGGGGTGCGTGACTGGTTCCAGGAACACGGCAGCGATGTCTCCAACTTCCCTTAGGCGGAGAAACCGCCCGGCCTCAATCCTATAGAGAACCTGTGGGACAATTAGGATCGACAGGTTCGATGTGCCTACCCACAGCTACGTAACGTCCGGGACTTCCGTGCTCTGCTGAAGTTCGAATTGGCACGTGTGCCTCGGGCAACCTTCCAGGGACTCATTACATCCATGCCACGCCGTCTCGCCGCTGTCATCCCAGCCAAGGATGGTTATTCCCATGATTAGGTAGGTGGTCATATTATTCTAACGCGACTGTGAATAAGTGTGGAGAGTGTATTGTAATTGTCGTATGAACAGAAGCCAGCAAGTTGACATCCTGGTGAGAGTTATCACTAAGTTCTAAGGTGGAAGTGACAAGCTAATAAAGAGTAGACTAACGTAAGTACTTCGCTGATTCATTACCCTGGCCGTTTTGATTTCTGTATTGAAAACTGTGTTGACGTCCACAAAGGTCTTTTCGAACTATTGGGGAGACGCTACAGTTAAGAAATTAAGCACGTAACCCTTAAACCTTACAGCTACAGTTTAAATTTAACTAAAACTTTAGAGTTTCTTCAAAACTGTTCTTTCCTGAAAAATAAAATCTTTCTCCTTTGCTTTATGAAATAATTACAGTTGAGATCCGGATCTACAAATTTCAATCGAAGATCCATAATTAATAACTGTGATCTAGTCCCGTGGCGATGTAGCATTGTTCAAATCCTCCCCGACTTGTGAATCATCTTTCCACGACGCTTGATTTGCGGATGCAGGCAATGCAGAGAGGAAAACGAACCAACATGATTGGCTCGCGCAACAAGCTAATTCAAGCATAATACAAGATCATACGCAAATTATATCATTTACCATCCGCAAGAAACTGGTGGGATTTCAAGCATGAAAAAATGGAGGAAAATGCTGCGAAAATTTTATGGGAGTTTAAAATTCAAACCGACAAGAAGTTTGACAATAATACACCTGATACATTACTCTTAAAAAAAAATGAGGTTGCAATAAGGGCCGCGGTTGACCTAGTGGTCAATGTTCGTGACTGCCACGGAGAAGACCTCGGGTTCGACCGCAGCAGTTACGAACGCTCGAACTTCTCGGATGGGCACGTTAAGCCGTCAGTCCTCGGGTACTGGACCTCCGGTAATAAATAAGGGCGTCTTCCTCCCCGTTTCTATCTCACTTCCGTTTCACTTTCCTATCGTCCACTCTAGCCCAAACCTCCTAGCTTCCTATTTCTAAGGGTTGTTTAAGACCTGGGGTCAGACACTCCCTTCTTAAAATCCTCTACATATGAACGTTGCAGTAATAGATGTAGGTTGAAAAGATTACAAAATATCAAGATTTGCAAATCGAAGTTCAAAACCTCGGGAAGAAAAGAGCAGCAGCTGTTCCGGTAGCTGTTGGTGTATTGGCTGCAATTCCAAGGAAATTGATAAAACAACATTCAGGGATCGGAAATGACAGGTTAACAATGCTGCAGTTGTACGGCCAATTTTGAAAGAATGAGACTGCCTATAACTATCTCAATTTTCACAAGTGTATTTAAACATATGAACCGATGAGTCATTCCATTATGACCATCTCCAGCCTAGAGAAATGAGCGCGCCTGGAGACCGAACGGTGGCGCAGGTGAAGTTCACAGAGCAGTATATACCGAGTGATCCTAAAGTAACAAAAAACTGGAAAAATCAATAATTCACAAAGTATTAAAAGTAATCAGATGCGGTTTTCACAGAAATGCACAGAAAGAAGTGTTTTTTTTGCGCATAATGCAGAAACTTAATACCAAAATAGTTACATTTCTCACCACCAGGTGGCGCTGTAGGAGTACGAGAGCGACTTAACGGCGGTATTTAAACAGAATCTCTGACTTATCAGTGTGGGTTCTGTAATTACCTGCCGATGCCCCGTGCGTGGGCCCACCCTACGGGTATAGTGAGTTATCGTGTTGTGTGATTGACTAGCCCGTGAGTCAAGTTCCTGCTGTTGGTGAGCACGGCGAGCTGCATGTTAAAGGGAACAATGGGTGCCGGGTAAGTTGCTACTGCTACGCATAAGCATGTTGTCTTTACGTGATAAAGCACTGTTAGTTAAACTGTTTTATTAGAACTCTTAGGTGCAGCATTCCGCTCTTTTCGTTTAATACGGGGTATCAGACGTGGAAAGGGACTAATGTCTTGTTCGGCACTGAAGCAGATGATGAAAAAGTTTGAGGACACGGGCTCTTTCGCAGCAAGTCCATCGGGTGCAAACGTGCCTGAGGTCGAACGCGAATTCGACACCCTATCGACAGCTTCAGCACATGGGGAATGCATTGCCCGCGAAGTTTCACTACGAACTGGCGTTTCGTATGGAACTGTGTGGAGATCACTAAGGATCATCCTTAAGAGACATCCCTACAAAATTCTACACGTGCACGAACTGCAACTCGCTGATTTTACGAAGCGGCGAGATTTTGCGAATTGGGTGTTCCAGTGCATTGAAGATGATGCGGACTGATGAATCTCACTTCACACTTCATGGAAGTGTAAACAGACAGAACCGCCGCATTTGGGCCGCAGAGATCCCACGTGCAGTTGTGGAAAACCCCCTTCATCCGCCAAAAGTTACCGTGTGGTACGGGTTCACAGCTTCTTTCGTTATTGGCAAGTTTTTCTTTGAAGAAGTCCACAGCTCTGGATTTCAAACCGCTACTGTCACAGGTGATTGATATTATGCGCTGTTAAGAAACGGCATCATCCAACACTTGCAAGACAGGCAAGCACTCCATACTCTTACATTCATGCAAGGTGGAGCACCGCCGCACATTGCTGCGCCTGTGAAGCAACTTCTACGGTCAACTTCTGGAGAGAACCGTCTCCTATGTCACTCCTTTCCGCATGAGTGACTCCCAGGTCTCCAGATCTTACACCTTGCGATTTTTGGTTCTGGAGTTACTTGAAGTCAAAGGTGTATGGAGATTGGCCAAGCTTCATTGGCCACGTTGAAAGACTCAATCGGGCATCATGTTTCTGCAATACCACCTGACATGTCGTTTAATGCTGTGCACAGTGTTTTACTTCGTCTGACGGATGTGCTCATGAATGATTGAGCAGAGCCGTCAGACGAGGTAAGACACGTTGAACATTTGTAATCATGTTTTCGGTGTGAACTGTACTACACCACATCCCCAACTACACAATCACCTGTTGCGCCATCTGGTGGTCGGAAATGTAAATATTCTGGTATTATATTTCTGCATTATGCACAAAAAATCCCGCGTCTTTCTGTGCATTTCTGTGAAAACCGCATGTGATTATTGTAAAATCCCCGAATTATTGATTTTTCAAATTTTCTGTTACTTTTAGATCACCCGGTATATACAACACGAGAACCGGCTTTCGATTAGTAGAGTGTTCGGAGTCATAATGGGAAAAACTGCCGATTTATCGGAGTTTGATAAAGGACAAATTGTGATGACACGGTGCCTCGAAACTACGATCTCGGAAATGGCGCGGATTGTGTATTGTTTACGTGCCGCTGTAGTGAGTTCGTATCAAAAGTGGTGCACAGCCGTCCAGCCGTGTGTCGTCCGCAGCACAATGATGCCACAGGGTAGCGGAGACTGTCGCCCATTGTTCACAGCGACCGCAGGGCCAAAGTGTGACAAATCACCCGTATCTACAACAGTGGTGATCAGGGAAATGTGTCACAGAGCACACAGTTCATCGCAGTCTTCTGCGCATGGGCCCGCGTAGCCGAAGACCCAGCCGGGTCCCCATGCTCACTGCACGTCATCGCAAACAACGCATAAAATGGGTCGGAGTCAGAATGGAAAAACTATGGCACCTGGATGCACTGTTGGGCGGAAACAGGCCAGCGGAGGCGGCGTTATGCTGTGGGCGATGTTTTCTTGGGACACTATAGTCCCCATTATCCCAATAACACAATCCCTGACAGCTGTCAAGTATTTAACCATCGTTGCAGACCAAATTCACCCATTCATGGCAACTGTGTTCATTGCTGGTGATGACCATTACCAACAGGATAAAGCGCCATGCCACACTGCCAGAATCCTCAAGCAGTGGTTCGAGGAACATGCTGGTGACTTTCTGTTAATGCCCTGAACATTTGTGGTTCGACTTGGAAAAGCGGGTTCGCGCTATATCACCACCACCCCAAGATGTACGGGAACTGGAGGACTTGCTGTTGACATTATGGTACCAAATATCCCAGGATACCTATCGCCACCTCATCGATGCCTCCCCGAGTGGCTGCTGTTTTGCGGGCTAAAGGGGTCCTACAGCTTATTAGGTAGGTGGTCATAATGTAAAGGCTCGTCGGTGTAATTATGTGGAACGTATATTTTTTAAAATATACAAAAGACATATTCTCTTAAACGTTTTTAACATCAAAGGCTGAAAATTATTTAAAATTTGGTATGGCTTCGTTTATAGGGAGTTACCTCCTGAATACGATGTGGCTTTCTGAAAATGAGGAATTCGCAATGCTTACTGGATATTGCCTTACATAAAACATCGTTGAAGGCTTCAATCAAAGTTTGCAATTTGATATGGTTGTTTATCAACGACCATATCCTTCAAAACGACCCTAAAGTTGTTCCTGCAATTCAAAAGTGCGCTGTTACCAGGAAACCCGAACGTAGTGGTCTTAATCTTTGTCAGAAAGTTTTACCGTCTTGGATCTGTGGCATGGAGCACCGTCATTCATGAATGTGGTGTGTCACTGAATGCTCATGTGAAATGCCAGCTTATCTTGTAACATTTCTGTATACCTTGATCCTTCCATGGAAGTGTTGGGCTCCAGGAAGTACAGAACAGTAGTACCAGATTTTAACATTGAGCACCGCATCATCTGTTTTGGAGGATGTTTCATGGTAGCAACTTTGTATTTCTCACAAAATATCTTTCTTCCTGGACATCGGATGTGTTGTGCACACGATATAAATAGTATAAAGTTGATTCACCTGAATAAAATACTTCCCTCCATTTTTCAGGTCTAAAATTGTTCGCAACGGGAGTCAGTCGAGGTTTACGTGCAGGTTTGTAAGACTTTAATCCAAATCCTTTGTTCAAATGTCTAAGAACAGTTCTAACACTTACTTTTTTCCATTTTAGAATGCAGAGACGCCATTTATTTTCTAGCAGGAACTTCTCTGGGATCGCACGACGGTTCGTCGTACGGCGGGATCATCTCCGGGCGGTGTTTTCCTTGAACGGCCACTCTTCTTCCGATCACTAAATATCCCATCTTTAAATTTTACAATCGAATTATGGATAGCAGTCTTTCTGACGTGCATCTTGTCGCGTTCAGATACCTCAAGTGCCAAAAGTCATGAAGTGAATACTAAAGTGCCAAATAGATATATACATGATATACTGAAGTGCCAAAAGTCATGGGATAGCAGTACACATTTTTTTTAATGGCGCTGCCGTCGTATAAATGCTTCGACGCACGCCACGATTTATATCAATTGCGAGGTGTAATCTTGTGAGTGAGGTTGAACAACTATTAGTAGGATTATGGCAGGTCGACGTAAGTCATGGGTGTTTGAACGAGGCAAGGTAGCGGGAGCCAGATGGGTGGGACATTCAATTTCCGAAGTTGTGCGAATATTCAACATTCCTCGATCCACGGAGTCACATGTGCACCGAGAATACCACATAGAAGGCATTACCACCCGCCGTGGACAGTGCAGTGGCCGACCACGGGTGCTGAATTACCGTGACTGGGGGCGTCTGACTAGGATTGTCCATGCAATCAGACAAGCGACAGTGGCTCAAATCAAATAACATCCACACTGAATACAGGAGGTACCAGAGACATATCCATCAGGTCAGTGCAGCGTAATTTAGCGTCCATGGGGTATGGGACCCACCAGAGTGTCTTTGTTAACACCACGACATCGGACACTGAGCCTCACCTGGGCTCGTGAACACGGCATTATACCCTGGAAGACTAGCAACATGTGGCGTGGTACGATTTGTCACGCTACCAGTTGTTCTGAGCTGATGGTAGGGTTCGGGTGTGGCGTAAACCCCATGAGGCCATAGACCCAAGCTGTCAACAAGGCACTTTGCAAGCTGGTGGTGGTTCCATACATGTATGGGGTGTCTTTACATGGCACGGTTTGGGTCCTCGTAAACACGTCATTAACAGGTAACGGCTTTGTTGCTCTACTGGGTGACTATTTGCAGCCCTTCATGGACTTCATGTACCCCAACAACGATGGAATTTTCCAGGGGGACAATGCACCATGTTATCGGGCCCAAGTTGTCCAAAATTGGTTCAAGGAGCATTCTGGATAGTTCCGACGGATGGTGTGGCCAACCACGTTCGCCCGACATAAACCCAATAGAGCACTTATGGGACGTGGTGGTAAGATCCATTCCCAACCAAGATTCTGCAACTACAAATACGAGGGAATTTTGGGTGGCTATTCAGACGGCATGGCTCAAGATCTCTCCAGAAGTCTTCCGGCTACTTGTGGAATCGATGCCACGTCGAGTTGCTGCACTTCGCCGGACTAGATGAGGTCCTACACGATACTATTATAGGTACGTATCCCTTAACGTTTGGCACTTAAGTGTATTTGTGACCTCTGGACTATGCTCAGTCGACCATAATGTCAGATAGCGAAAATGTAAATCACCTCTCTACATGGAAACCAGCCGCACTGCACTTCGAATGCCTGGCCGACTCCACAAATCTTTGGTGCAGACGTGTGATGTAATCACAAAAGGAAATTACGCAATCGCGAATTGGGCTGATGCAATCTGAACATTCCTCTCTGATTCTTAGATTTTTGTATAGAAGCAGAATCAGTGATAGAATAAAACCGCTGTTACGATATCTGGTAGCCTGTGAACATAACGAATAATAATGATAATAATAATAGCAATGTATTTAAATTTATTACGTATTTTAAGCTGTCGAATCGTTTACTGTTGCACCTAATTTTGAAGAAATATTGGAAAGAGATAAAAAAGAGATTATTTTCCTCCCAAAACTCCTTTAATTTTTTTAAATACACTAAGCACTTATATAAACTTATCCCCCCCATCCTCTCCCAACTTATATAAAGCATTTCCTCAAAACACAGATTAGAAATATCGTATAAGTTATATACTGTATTGGGAAACATTCCTCACATTGGAAAGCAATGATCGCGATGATGCAAACCTCTATTACGCTGATATAGTTTTCTTTTAAAACCAGCTTCCCATAAATGGACCTCGGTAACCTTTTTTTCCTTAGTGACCCTCGTTTACATACAGGCAGGAGAAAACAGCCAAAACTTTCTATCTACATTGCTGAAATCTCTATTTTCGCAAAAAGACAAGAAATCTCAAAAAGAAGGATGGATCTCACTATATGACCATGCCCTCTACTTTTTCATATTACGGTAAGCAGCACCCAAATTATGAAACATCGCCTCCGTAATTGGAAGTCTCGCCCACGTATTACGTGTTTGCTCACAAGAAGAGCAATTGCCACGTTCCAAGAGAAATTGCTGTGATGAAAATCCAAGCTGCGAACATGAAATATTTGCAGATCATCTGAAACTCGCATTTAATTTCTCTTTAAGAGTCGATGGAGCCGAGTCACGTCACAGTTCGGCTGCAACGCCCAACTGTAAAATTGATTGCTGAGTAATCGACACAGCAGTGCTATTCATTGTTAACGCTGCAGTGCAAGTAGGCTATGACAAACAATGAATGGTTTGTGCATTTTTCATTATCAGTATTACAAGCACATAAACGATGCGCAACGGGTGAAACAAAGAAATAATTTGCACCTACAGCATTGTTAGTCTGGAGTCTCTGTCAAGAATGTTCCTCCTCTATCGACATTTGTCAGCGTCTTCTCCCCCCCCCGTTTTTCCGGTTTTTTTTCGGAGTTTAACCACCACCATAAACAAATCTGAGGGTTATAAAGCAGTCACCAGTCCCTAATTTAGGGTCACTGGTTCCAGGGAAGAGAGAGAGAATCAGCACCATTAGACAAGCATACCACCAATCTTTGTCCGAGACTCGAACCTAGGCCCAATTCGGAATAATCGTCAGAAACCAACGACTCAGATCATTCGGTCTCAGGTGCGGTGCTTAGATTCTTACCTTTCATAGTCTGAACTATTCGCCTCATTTCAGGATTTTCTGTGCTCTGCTATTCCGATAACTCCCCATTCATCACCCCTAAATCCTATAAGCTCTAAGTGTTTTCTCAATACGTTTTCCTACTAGCGTAATACTGTAAGCAAAAGACAGGAAATTGTATCCTTTTGTGGTAATAAAACAAAAATAAGCTTTATGACGAAGTAAAATTCTCCATCATTTTTCTCCACGCCAGACATCGAATCCGGGTCCTCCTCACTCTGGAGTAAGTCGCTCTCCCAACTGAGCTGCGCGGATGTACGCTCTCGCTGCTATCTGCCTTTATCTCATGTGCGTCCTGCGGTGCAGGCACGTCACATCCCCCTCAGAAAGAGGGCCGGGGGCATGGCCAATGGGTCAGCCGGGACCATGTGTCGCTGTAGGCAGTCATCCCATGAAGAACGTGCATTTTGAGAAATCCCAGTCAATTTGGTGTGTGGAACCTAACATCACACACATTTATTTTTCGAAGCGCTGAAGAAATGATTCTCATTTTTCCTATCTCGCGCTGTGGAAAGAACATCACACCATTGTGAGAAACCTAACAGCCAGACCATCTTGGAAGTTCGAGCTCCGCCGCCCCGGTGGCGCAGTGGTCTAAGGCGCTGGCCTCTGATCATTCGCCCGTAAGGGGTCCGGGTTCGAATCCCGGTGAGGCATGGATGTTGTGTTTGTCTTACGGCACTGGCTCTCTCCCTTCCCTGGAACCAGTGACCCTAAATTAGGGACGGGCGACTGCTTATAGCCCATTGAGTTGCTCACGGTGGTCGTTAAAACTCCAAAAAAAAAAAAAAAAAAAAAAAAGTTCGAGCTCCAATATGACGAAGTAAATTTTTCCATCGTCTTTGTCCACGCTGGGTCCCCTCACTCCGGAGTAAGTCGCTCTTCCAACTGAGCTATGCGGACGTATTCCCTCGCTGTTATCTGTATTTATCTCATGTGCGTCCTGCGGTGCAGGCACGCCACAGCTTTTTGTAATAACGCGAATCCCTGAAATCTGCACATTTTGTCAGGATTTTACTTACTTTTCCATTTTTGTGTCATAAAGAATATGCCACTGCCCCTAATTAAAGGTCATTGGTTCTAGCAAAAGATCGTATCTAGCACCGCAGAACAAAGACGCCACTGATACCTCACCCGCGAATAACTTGGATGATTAGCGCGAAGCCCGCGTGGCTGAACCTCTGAGCCACCAGCACGGTCTTGAATTGCTTAAAGGAAGAATTTCACGTTGAATAAGATGGTTCTAATAACAGCAGTTTGTTCTATTCTGAAGACCGAAGGCAAATATCTAAGAATGTAAGTAATTTTTAGGGTAATCTCAGTCCACTGAGAACTGTGAAACATTTGGAACAAAGACAAATTGTGAAATTCTAAATTAATTCAAATTCCGAATACTAATTTCCGAAAAAAGAGAGGTTGAGGAGAAAGTTTTGCAATATTTGCCTAAACGCACGTGCTGCGGCGGGTATGTCACGTGTTTAAACTAGCCCAAGTCGCGCACTGCAGTCAGTCAAAAGGGATATAAAATGGTAGTCGTTGCTGTGAACAAACGGCATTGCAAGTCGTCGTTCTGTCTGTGGTTGGGACGCCTAAAAGATGAACAGCCACAACCGGCTAATTAGGAAACTTTTGCTTTACGAGTTTGAATTCGGCCATAACGCTGCTCTAATAACACGAAACATTTGGCATGCGAAAGGAACCACACCCGAGAGAAATTCCTTGAACCACCTGGTTGCGGTTCCGTGAACCACAGCACCGCAACCAGGTGGTTCAAGGAATTTTGCTTAGAAACTCGAAGATCAGCCAAGGTCAGGAAAGTCGTGAACCGTGAATTCGGAGGTCTTGCGCCAGGCCGTACAGGCAAATAAGACAGCCAGCATTAGGAGATTATCAGGCAAGCTGGACATATCACAGAACACCGTGGTTAGTCACCTTCAAGACCTCAGCAAGGTCTACAGGAGCTGCCGCATTGTCCCTCACGAACTGACGACAGCTGAATCAAGCCGCCGAGTGGAAGTGAGCACAACACTCCTAGAAAACCCGCGCGATGTACGTTTCAACAAGAGAATTGTTACGTGCAATGAAAAGTGGTTCTATTTTCGTAATCCTAATACACAAAGGCAATGGTTGAACCTGCTGCTAAACCTGGACTACACAATGACAGTGGTACAAAGACAGCTTTCTGAACCTGTTGCCAAACGTCGGCGCTTGAAGCACAAGTTGTGTTCTGCGTCTGGCGGAATTTCGAGGGGATAACCCATTACGAATTTGTTCCAGACTGTCAGACCATCAACGTCAACTTCTACTCTGAACAGCAGGAGACGATGTGTGCCATTTTGGAGGAGAAGTACCCGGAACTGGGGAAAATAAAGCGCGCTCTCCTACAGCAGAACTACGCTCGGTCTCATACCACGCAAACGACCGGGCAAAACTCCAGGAACTTGAGGGCATCGAACTGATTCCACACCAAGCATATAGTCCGGATCTTGCCCCGTCGGATTATTACATGTTCTGGTCCATGGTCCACTTCCTTCGTGGGTGGCACTTCAAATACCAGGAGGAGATGGCAGCTCGGGTCAAAGAGTTCTCTTTCAAGGTCAAGAACTGGCAGACAGATGGCTAAAGACAGAGCAACACGATGGCCTATACTTTGAATGCTAGTCAGCTTTCGTCGTAAAGGTGCGTATGAAAACATAAAGTGAGCCAAGTATTGCAAAACGTTCGACTTTCCCTCTGTGTTAAATACTTAGTAATGAACTCAACAACAGAATCGACAAAGCAGGCAGAATCTCTTTTCAGCTGCATAAAAATATTTCCAACAGGAATCAGCCAAGTTGTTGTTCACAATACAGTATTTAGACTCACCCAGTCTTCTGACAGCAAGGAAAGATATCTTTAGATTTGGAGCAGAGACAAGAAGATGAGCTCCGACATGTTGAAGTAGCTAGAACATGTGCGACAAATGGAAAATATATCGCCCTGGTGGCCGAATGGTCAGAAGAGCGGGCCTCTAGCTAATCATCCGAGCCTCGGATAATGCATGCGTGGAGTGCTTGTCCTACGGTGCTGACCCAGCTCCCTGAAAAATCAGTGATCCCAGGTTAGAGACGGACGACTGCTTATGATCTTAGGTGCTCGTGGTGGTCTTTAAACCTCGAAACGGCCGCCCCGGTGGCGCAGTGGTCTAAGGCGCTGGCCTATGATCATTCGTCCGTAAGGGATCCGGGTTCGAATCCCGGTCAGGCATGGATGTTGTGTTTGTCTTACGGCACTGGCCTTCTCCCTTCCCTGGAGCCAGTGACCCTAAATTAGGGACGGGCGACTGCTTATAGCCCATTGAGTTGCTCACGGTGGTCGTTAAACCTCCAATCAAAAAAAAAAAAAAAAACAACAACCTCGAAACGAAAAAAATAGTAAAATTTAATTTTGCCTGAACACGTGTTAAATTCTATGGTACCACCGGACAGAAAGGCAGACCTAGGACATGGTGGACGGTAGATTGTGAAATCAGCCATCATTGATACAGGTAGCATTATGATAAAAGAAGAAAATCCTACAATGGACAGAAAGAGATGATGAAAGTTTACTATAAACAACAATGACTATTTTATGCGGTCTGTTCCCAAAACGTGACAAGGCACTGAACTGGTACAAGGCGTGAGCTTATGATAATTATTAACCCTTTGGATGATGAATCAAAAAGTATTGTGTTCAGCATGTAATTGTTTTGTTATTAGAACACGTTTTCTGGGTCACTTCATCTTGTTTTCACGTTTTTTTCTGGTATAGATTTTAGCAGAGCATTTATAATTTTGTTGAACGAAATGGAGATTGTTTTGTTTTTTCTGCTCTGTTATGTTCGAGAAAGATTTATTTGATTTCTCTATCCATTCTGAAGAAGAAATCATAACATTATTCCATTTCACCACATTTGTAATGCATTAGTTTCCTTCAAGCTTCATACTAACCATATAAGTGATCCGTAAATTTATTGGCGTAAACAATAAATATCCATACAACACCGAGCTTTCGCACGTTTACTGGACGGCTTTCTCAAGGCTCATTAAGGTTCTAGGTTCTTACATACAATGTAGAATTAACACACCGAAACTTATTGACACGTTTACCGTTTTTGAAAACGTTCATCGCATGCCATAGCGTCTTAGGTATATCCCGTGCATCATGGATCGGGATTTTACATAAAAATGAAACATTAAACTACACATAATTTATTTGAAGATGACCCATACGTATGAGAACTCGTATGATTTTCTACAGGACACCCAAAAAGGAAGTTGCTGCGTGAGAATCTAACGAGATTCTAACGAGACATGATGTCTCCAATGAGAACGTATCATAGGAGTTGCCATACGTATGGCGCATCTTCAGATAAATTATGTGTAGTTTAATGTTTCATTATTTTGTGAAATCGTGATCCACGATGCACGGGAGATATATTGTTCCATACTCAACTTAATTTTCAGCAAGGTGCCGTCCCCTGCTAAATGAGTAATCCTGAATAAATAAGTCTATTTTCCTCACTAGAATATAACACCTATCAAGACACCGTTAGCATATTTCATTTAAATTTCGAATCACCTTTTTCTTCTCTTGGAGCAATGTAAAAAATGCTCATTATCGTTGACAGAAAATCGAAGATGTGTCACCAGTACACATTACATTGTTTATCTCCCATTCACGTATTTCATACAATTGTCGACATTATTCAACGCCTGGTGCATGGCATCGTCAGCATACAAAATGAAGAGATGTGGTGATTAAACACAGCCTTGTTGAACTTCCTTCACAACTTTGAAGCATTCTGCCTTCTCTTGTTTCGTTCCTTATGCCGCTTCCTTATCACACTACTAATATTTAATGGGTTCAGTATATGCACTAGGGATCTCATCATTGGCTATTGTTTACCACAGCTTGTCGAGCGGCACGCGAATAAATGCCTTTCCTCAATCAATGAAACATGGCACTTGGAATTTTTTGATAATGAGGAATGAATGCAGTACCTGTTTTATCACTGTCCTCTCTTCCGTTTCCGGTAGCTGTTCTCTCTTCAGAGATATTTCCTCTTCCAATTTCAGTTTGCCGCCCCGGTGGCGCAGTGGTCTAAGCGATGGCCTCTGATCATTCGTCCGAAAGGGGTCCCGGTTCGAATCCCGGTGAGGCATGGATGTTGTGTTTGTCTTACTCCCTTCCCTGGAACCAGTGACCCTAAATTAGGGACGGCCGACTGCTTATAGCCCATTGAGTTGCTCACGGTGGTCGTTAAACCTCCAATCTAAAAAAAAAAAAAATTCAGTTATGCCCTGTTCAAAATTATTTGGACAGAACTTTCATTTTATGCTCATACTTTGGGTTAAGCTTTCTCCTTAACCGTAATGCTTGACTAAAATAAAATACACACTTTAATGGAAAACATGCAAAACATACGGAAATAAGAACTTTGCAAAACATCCTCAACATACGGTTGTCGAAACAACCTGTTGAAATACGAGAAACATTATGTGGTATGAAAGATAACTTCAGTAGAACTATATCAAAAATTTTCTTGTTTCTTCCCTGTGTTAAAAACATGCTACTGAGTCAAACCCAATAGCCAGTCAGCATGAGTACAGCAGCAGTGCTGAGGGTACGATTTAAAATCCTAAGTCGCTTAGCAAATAATTTCAGCCAATTTTTAGCAACTTCGAACAGCATTGCTAGGAAATTATAAGTGCAAACGTATTCAACAGCACTAAATCTGGAAATGGGGAAAAAAATCACTCATTAGCAATAGTACGGGTTCACAAGATTCGTGCTTAATTTTCGGCTCGCCGCGCTTCATTCCCACTGACTCATTGGATGCCTTCTTTTCATCCTAAAGAGCCCCTAGACACCCCTTACTCCTTCTTCTAGTAGGCATCATACTCCTATCCTCATTCGAATGATATGCTCTTCGACCTGCTCTGCCATTTCTCTAGCCGCGGGCACTGACCTCCGTCGGATAAGCGAAAAGGTTTTACCTCAGAAAACACAATCTCCTCTTATCAATAAATGTTTTGCCCGTTTGAACGCTCTTTCTAACTTCGAGCGCAAACACCAGCCATAAAAAGAAAACAATTATGCCATAAATTTCAGCTCTTCGTGTACTCAGAAATCTGAGCCCAAAGAACTATCTGACACCACCCTTATTACGGAGACACACTGGCTCCCTATGAAACAAAGAAATATCTACAGTCTAAAAATATCGCCCACATTTTTCCAGCATTCAAAACTTATTAAAATAAAAGTTTTCAAGTATTTACAAGTCAATAACATTATCTATTATCATATTACATTAAAAGTTTTTTATTAAAACTTATTAACAAGTATTACTATTACAGTACCTCCACTCGGACCAGAAGCTCAGGCTAGGTAGCAGTAGCACTAGGTTCTGGGTTCGAATCCGGAAAAAAAAAAGATGTTTCTGTTCTTGATGCGTAGATTGGCTTTCTGACCTAGAATCTGTGCTTCTGAATCAGGTATGGTTGTTTCTCCCAGAGGCCTTCATGGAGATCGTCAGACTCAATTGTTGAGAAAAATGGTGGCAAATATAAAAACATGTCGCTAAAACGTACGTTGCAAAAATATATATTCTGGCAAAACTTTTACCTAAAGAAGAGATATAATTTAAAGACCTAAAACTATACATCGTGAAAATGGCGCAATGAACATTTGTTTCTTGCACGATTTGATGAAAAATCATCCATGTCGTGCCATTTTGTTATGGGCAACTTTTAAATTGTGATCGTTCCAAATAATATTCGTTTACTGGGCATTTACGCTGAACAAAATACAAATTTCTTAAATATACGAATCGAATTTTATTTTCGATTGCACACAGCGGCATTCTTGTTTGAGAACAAGGTTACATACAAACTTCCGCAATGAAAGCCAAGAGGCACCTGTAACATAAAAGGCTTTTATGTCTCTTTGTCTCCTGCGATTTTTTCCAGATATTTTCCTTTCATCATCAAGCTCACGGTTACCATAACCTTGGGTCAAACTAGCCTTTTGTATGTACCCTTTTTGCCATCGTAATACGTATACGTTTTCTTTTCTTTGATTTTCAAGTTATCCATGGTTGTGAATTATTGGTTTACGTCTTCATTTCTCTAACAATTTCAACTGGTTGCCATACATCAGAGATAAGCAACAGTTTTACATGAAAACCAAATCCTTTATCCACCTCCTTAAAGATCTGAAGACCCATTGTTTCACAATACCGTCTGTTTGCACCTTCCATACGAAAAAGAAGCTGCTCATGATAAATTAAAAACTTGCACTGTAAAGTGAAATATTTCAAAAGAACGTTAGCCACTCGTGAAAATGTGGGAAGAAAAAACACGATTTCATATTCACGAACTGACGCAGCGTTGTTGGAACTAAGGATAAGGACTTAGGATCACGTCTCTAACCGCTATACAGGATACTAATATATTCCTTTTTGCTTCAATTTGCCAGCCTCAAGTAAAGGTTCAAGTGCACTTAACCTGGAGCCACCAGCTCTTACAAATGAAAGGAGATCATTCACACAGAGTTACTCCGTTAATACATCACTGATGGTGAATAAGAATTGATTGATAAAGCATTTAACGCTACATATCGATTTTTGATATGCCAATAAAAGAAACGAAATATCCATATATGCAAAACTTTAAGACTATCTGTAACATTTTCTTTCCGGGAACAGCTCAACTGCGTATGATGTCACCGAATTTGACATCGCATCCGTGCTTATAACCTCCTGCAATACTTTCATTCATATGTTTCGGCGTTGAGTGTAGTCTGGTGGTTACCGAAATTGCGTTTGATTGCCGTAATTGTGTTTAGCTACCGCAATTGCGTGTGGTTACTGCATATGCTCCGTGGTATTTTTTTTTTTTTTTTTGGTTGGAGGTTTAACTACCACCGTGAGCAACTCAGTGGGCTATAAGTAGTCGCCCGTCCCTAATTTAGGGCCACTGGTAGGGAGAGAGATAGTGCCATAAGACAAAAGCAACATCCATGCCTCACCGGGATTGGAACCCGGACCCCTTTCGACGAATGATCAGAAGCTATCGCTCAGACCATTGCGCCACCGGGGCGCCATGTTCCGTGGTTCGGTAGTCACTTTAAGCCATCCCATGATAGACACACCTCGCTATGAACAAGTCTACTTCCCTTCATTTGGGGTTTCGACACAGGCCATTTTGGGCATTGTGTTGCATAAGTTGTGCCTGGTCGTAGATTATCAACTAATCATTATTTAAATGTTATGATGTTTTAGGGTTTTGGGTTTAACGACCACCGTGAGCATCCAGGTCTACAAATAATTGGCTGTCCTTAATTTGGGACTATTGTTTTAAGCTAAGAGATAGAACCAGAGCCGATAGGAATAGGGCGCCACCCACTCTCATTCGGGACTCGAGCCCGGGCCCAGCACGGATGATTAGCCAGGAGACAGTGGTGGAGCTGCTATGGCGCTAAATCCCCAATGACGGAGCAGGAGGCATTGATGAAAAGGGACCCTTTATGATTTTCAAGTTCTTCCTAAAGGAATCGCACTGCTGTACACATCATGAGACCTGGAAAAGGCCGTCTCTGTTCAAGGAAATAGTGCAAACATCTTACGAGAAAGGAGAAATGCTTATGTGAATAAGCACAAGAAAGAAGAAGCAACTGCTTTGAGTGAAAAGTGCAGTTTTTAGAAAGTGTTTAGACAAGAAGATTAATAAAGTTGAAAGGCTGTTTGATGAACTGTCTGAAGATTAATAAAGTTGAAAGGTTATTTGACGAACTGTATGAATATTAACAAAGTTGAATGGTTGTTTGATGAACTGTCTGAAGATTAATAAAGTTGAAAGTTTGTTTGATGAACTGTCTGAAGATTATTAAAGTTGAAAGGTTTGTAACGTATACTCTAGATTCACTTTCCTTTTGATTTTACTATCTCTGGTTATTTTATTTTACTAATGTAAATTATCTTCTTACTGAACGAGATATTATTTCACCCGCTGAATGAGATCTGGCAATGAGTGTAAGTCATGACGTGGTGGTAGCCAGTATAAATAGGCGCGTTCAACGATACCTAGAGAGAGCGTTTGTTGTTGTACGGAGAGCGTTTGTTGTTGTACGGAGAGTGTGGGTTTATGTGAAAGAGAGCGTTTGTTTATGAGTATAGAGCTCCGTTCATGTGCAAGGAGCTACGTGTTATTTGAGTAGCTGTGTGTGATGATACCAGTAGAAGTTCATAATAAAAGGTTTTACGTAAGTACGTCTTTCTCAGTTCATAGTACTGTCAGACCTCTGTCTGGCTGTTAGGTTTATTTCAATTAATATTACTAGTAACAACCAGCATAAGACTTTATTCATCTTAATTACTGCTACAACATTACTACCAGTTATAAGTTTGTTCATTACTATTACTACACTACTAGCAGGTGACTTTATTCATGATCTTAATTAACTAGTAACAACAACCATTTGAATTCACTATTTGAAGCTTAGTACAAGCATATAATTCAGTAGCAGAAGCATTATACTTAGCTTAGTTGAAAGCTTTATTCATTATCATTAGCTTAGCTGGTAAAAGAGTTTATTCATTATAGGTTGTTTGATGAACTGTCTGAAGATTAGTAAAGTTGAAAGGTTGTTTGATGAACTGTCTGAAGATAACCGCTTCAGTGACGGTGAAGTGCATTTTAGGATCAAGGTATTTAACAAAGTGTTTGACATTGTGAATTCCCAATTATACTGACATTTTCCACCTATGCGCATTATGAAAACTTTGACATTATTACAGTACTATATATTAAAGGTTTTAATTTTTATTTCCAAGCTATATAACTAGTCCCAGTGAGGATGACAGTTTTCAGCATGCACAGCTACTACAAGTAGCTTACAGTAGTTATATTGGAGGTTTTTTTTTTCTTGAAGCACAGTGTTTTTAAAAGCAATTGGTGTACGAGTTCTGTGAATAGAAAAGTGTGTTTGGTGCAACCCCACTGTTTATAGTAGCTTATCGTTCTTATGTAATTAACTCCGAAAAGTATGAAGCTGTTATCATATTTTTCAGAATTAATTATAATATACAGTTGTGTTTAAGCTTACCTGTGGCTGCGAGTTCAGCTGAGAGATCGTTCTCAACGGTGACGTTAACAAAAAATCTATGTAATGAATAAAACTGAACAAAGCAGGTTAAGCGATTTAGCATTCTATTTCTAAAATTCTGAGGAGGCCAAAAAATGGGCTGCACGTGTTGATAAATTTGCTGATTTGCTTTTTCGAGATGTTAGAGAACTCTAGAGACTGATGTGCGAGACTACTGAGAGGGGTGAGTCAATTCATTTTCTGCTAATATTTTCCATCGCATGAATAATAGGCATTTTAATAGTTGAACTAATTGCGTTACAAAGTGCTGCGGACATTCTTAATTTTGCCCGCAGCAGAAGGGCAAATCTAAATTTCTAAGCAGTTTCAAAGGAATGGGGGGTTACACGACTATTCTTGTGGGTGGGAGGAGGTCAGAACCCCAAAATATCGCTACTACCAGAAGCCTGTTTCCGACCACGCAACCACCGGAGAGATTATATTTTCTGGTAACTGGGAAAAGCTCAGTTCCATATATATTATATTACCGGTGGATGTGACACCACGAAATAAAAATCAACATTTAAACTTAGACAGAAAAAGTGCCCATAGTAGTAATTAATAAATGAGTCATTAAACGTTTTATAAGTAGTCCAATAAGTGATAGAAGGTTTTTTCAACCAAACAATATTCGATCGTTGAATTAAATACATCGAGTAAATATGTACCCAAAATGCTTTCATTACGAAAAAAAGTTTATCTGGAATTTTTAGACGAAACATCTGAACAATTAAAACAGATCCCCGAGTGAAATTACATAAGAAGAATAAAATTACCGAAACGACATCAGAGAATAAAACTCGTCTCTATCTTTCGCTTCACCGGGAGTTCACATAAAGGAACTTCTGAGACATGGACCTTTATGATTTTTTAATATACGTACAAAATTTACGCATGGTATTCGCGTATTACACAACACATACAATAATACTGACAGCACTAGCTTCTTTATGAGAGTCAAGTCATTTGATTCACTTAAGATAGTATCCTAAAAATAAAATTAACAGCTTCTTATTCGCAGAAGATTTTAACAAATAAGTGTGAGTTTTATCAATGTGTTACTCCATACTTAAGGAAATTTTCTCACTGCTTTATTGATGCGTGTTATGACAGAGTACGCTTAAAGAATTAAGAGACGTATGCCTCTAAATAATCTTCCTTTTGAGTTTCTGTTCTTTTAGCTAAATTTACATATTTCTCGTTAAATGCTTAAACGACACATTACTTCCCCGAAGAGCTTTTACAATTTGGCAGCACTGACAGTGAGCCAGTAAGAGTGTATACATTAAATGTAGCGATCGTAGTTGTTGATGTGGAGTTGCCGAGAGATTTACATACGATAGAAATATATTTATTTATATATGATAAGACTTATGAACGAGAGTTGTTGTTGGAGAATAGATTGCTAAGCGTTTTGGTACAAGATCGACGTGATCGACGAATTAATACAATAATTGAGTGCAATGTCTGTATAGATGCCGATTGGATCTCCCACTGAGGGCAATGATAAACAAGAGTCTATTAAATAATAATCGCTGATTCAGTTTATCTGGCTCTTGTGATCTTCATCTTAGTAAAATACATGTTCAGGAAGGTCACTACAAACATTAGATGAGATACATAGTTAAGCATATGAACGTTTACTTACAGCTATTCAAAACTAAAATTTCACAGTGGCGCTTAAACGTTTTGTTAATTTAAAATGAATTAGCATAATGACAGAAATAAACCGGTGTATGAAGCATGCAGCTCTGAGTAGTTCTCTAAGGGTGACTCCCAAAGAGATTTTGAAGTCAGCCCAAAGCACAACAGAATTGCCTGATTTTGAAGGCAGGCCTGTTTTCACTCCATCCACATCAACTACGAGGAACTCAATTTTGAGCCATCACGTGCCTCATGCCCGAATGATATTTAATGCAACGGAAGGATCTCTTAAGTTTTTAGAAGTTATAGAAGATAATTTTGATCTCTTTAACACACCCGAAGGTTATAAAGTACAGATAGTAAAGATTGCAGGTACTTGTAAAATACATATTGCTGGCACCTGTCCAGAGGAAGAAAATTACTCACGTGATACTTTATGATCACTTCAATTCCGATTTCTTAGGTTTTCCAAACGGAACAGGGCTGGGATTCCACAAAAGTTAGTTTCCAGAAAGAAAAAGTTAACAGATAGTCCAATTGCATTCGCAGTGTAAACAGCCAGGCTCTACAAATTATGGGATCCTCTAGTAAAATTTTATAAACTGTTTAAAATCTAAGACAGCTATTACGTACGATAGAAGCCTGGTTCTAAGACGTAAATCAAAAGTGATAATCATACTATATTTTATATTACGGAAACCAATCAAATTTCTCTCAATATGGAAATTTAAATAATTATTTCAATTCCGATTTCTTAGGTTTTCCATAAGGATAAATTTAACAGGGCCGGGATATCATATTTTACAGAAAGCTAAAGTCTACAGGTAGTCCAATTGCATTCGCAGTGTAAATAACCAGGTTCTACAACCTATGGGATCCCTCGGAAAAATTTTATAAACCGTTTAAAATCTAGGACGGCTAAGACATGTAAATCAAAGGTTTTAGTCATACTATATTTTATATTACGGAAACCAATCAAATTGCTGTCACTATGGAAATTTAAATAATGGCATTACTTTGATATTTTGATCTATCAAATGTTTCATTTAATTTGGCATTGATGACCGAAGTCAACCTCACCAATGTGCAAGGCACAATCATTCACAGAAATAAATTCAGTATCCAAGTGAAAAAAAAAAGGTGTTTTAATGAATTTAGTAATTAAAAACGAGGAAGTAAAAGATCTGATTATTGGGGCTGTCGTATTTTAATTTCAGTCACGTTACTGGCACATATTTTGGTTCGAGATGTTGTTTCCTGTTCTTCAAAACAGTTGAAAATCTATCGAATAACTTTTCTAACACTATTACAAATGCATTAGGAATTTGCAGTGTGCACAAGGCATCGTCTGAAAACCATCGCTTTATGTTTATATCCACATTCCACCTCCTAAAAAGTTTTCACCTCCAAAGACCGATTCCATAAGAAAAAAAATGAGTAGGTCTTATTGTTAGTAGAGAAACGGGTTTCCGCGTTTACATTTTTAAACACATCTTCAGCAGACCTACTTTCTTTACAGATTAAGCTGCTCATTGGACCAGAAAATCGTTGTTCGGATTCAGGCGAATTTGTCACAACAAAACTAGGAGAACTAAGGAATTAAAGAAAGTTGACTTGATCGACTTTTAAGCGGCGCAGCGAGATGGAAGAATGGTGAAAGTGAAAACAATTGCACTAGCGTGTCTCGAAATATGGAACCATCTACGCTTGATAATTTCTACCGAGAGATAAAGATTTTGTGAAAGTATTTTAGTGTTAACGGAGGATTTCCCTTCTTTAGAGTCAATACTGATTAAAATCCTTTCCGTCTTCGGCGCTCTGATGTCCAGTTAATTTAATTCAAGCTTTTCTACTATGTTACTGTTGAAAACACGAGAATACGCTTTCTCTGCCATAGTTTTAAATTATTATTTTTTAGGAGTGTTAATCTATGCTTTTTATGAATTCAGTTTTTAAAATTTGATGTTCTTTAACAAATATTTTAATCAGTCTATATCATCAGCAAAAATGCAAGAGAGGTTTTCTATAGTACGATTTGAACAGAAAACAAGAAAAATGCCACCAAATTCTCTGGGGGTAATAAGCACGTCTTTTCAATCCTTTCTGACAAGAAAAAAACGAAATTCGAAGTAGATGTTTAGAAGAAAAATTCAGCAAAAATTGAATGAACATACGTCTCCTAGAGAAGAAAGTCTGGGCATAATTTAAAATGCGCAATGTAAGGAATGTTCTTCACAGTACACCGCTTACAAAAAAAAAAAAAATGAAAACTAATTTCTACTCAATCGGCAAAACATCCACAAGTAGAAATGGTAACTTCCGGCCACTACAAGTTATTCGTTTCGCCATGTTTTTGTATGTTTCATGCATCAATGAGAGTATAACAGCTATACCATCAACGAGCTGCCACCAGGGCAAATATCTTTGTGAGGGTTAGATATAAAATAGTGGCAACACCGTCCTCAAGTTGCTGTTCTAAGCATTTGTAGCGTGATGCATCCCACAGTGTTATACCTTTGTCCCAAAAGTGATGCAGTCCGTGTAGCACCAATTTTTGGTGCAACCTACAACAACATTTTTAACAATGTGGAACCAAAAACACAGATACCGTAAAAAGCATTTCTCAAAACGGTATATGTCCAAGGTGAGGGAGATTTCCCAATTTGGGTTCTTAAAAACGAAGATGAGGTTCTAAGCATGATGTAAATGGAATTGAAAACTTACACCCGTTGTAGGAAAACTGCGTCGTACAAAAATGGAAAATATATGAAAAATTATCGTCGCCACAGACGCTATCAATAGCAAAAAGGATTTTTTTTAAATCGGCCATTCAGAAACGATGATATCATCATTACAAAGATTTACATTGACTCCCCGTAGCAGGGAAAATAAAATTATTTAGAGAAAAAAAGTACGCATAAATATTTTACTCGGAGAGTGGGGCCTGACTGAAACAGAATTTCTTCCGTTAGATTTTTCAAAGATGAGGTACGATTGCAAACATGTTAAAACAGAAATATACACTTACGCTCTCTATTGGCAAAACATTTTGTCACAAATTATTGTAAAATTCCTGCAAAATATATACAACGTCGTGACCCTCATCAAACGCAAAAACAATTTTTAAAATCCGATTTTTAGCGACATAAATTTCATACAAAAATAGAATATAAATTTCCGCGCCCTAGCGGAGACACCATGCATTAAATTGACCATCGTGGTAAAAGGTATCGGAAAGTAAAAATAATTTTTGGAATCTGTCTTTTTGAAGCAATTGTATACAGCAAAATATATTTTGAAATTAATTACGTGCATTTACGCCACCTAGCGGCAAGGTTATGCACCGGAAATAAACCAAAACGTGTGTCTCGTTGTTCTCACAGTTCAGGGTTTCGACTGCAAAAAGAATTTTTCAAATCGGACTAGTTGCAGAGTTAGGATATCCATGGACGGACGGGATACCATATAATACTGCATAAGCACGTTAAAGACGAGCTAAAAAAGGTCCAGATTCAATAATAGGATTATTATTATTCTCAACTGCGAGAATTAGTAAATCCAGTGAACAGTTTCATTAACGGTAAATTACCTGAAACTCTTAAAAAGTTCTTTATTCCCCAACAGTACTGAAAGCCTTCTCACTGTATTTAAGGCCAAATACAATATTATTTTCATTTAAACAACGGCTTACTGTAGTGTAAAGTTTTGATAAACATAACTTTACCAAAGGTCGTAATAAAAACTTAATCTGTAGGCAATTGTTGGTAATTTTATTTTTATTCTGAGCGATCTGAATTGTACCCTGCGATGCCTAGATGTGACGTTTGATGTGCATTTTGTGTTGTAAGATGTTTACTACAGTGCATGTGTGTTGAGAGTACCATCTCCTGGAACTCCTAATCGCGAAAACTGTTCGCATTTTATGCACCTGCGTGTGCAAATCTTGTTGGGAGTACAATAATATCATCTTTGGAATGCATGAATTGAAAAAAAAAATCGCAGTTATAAGTTCGTAATATCTGTTTATAAACTACGATAATTGTCTTCCATTAGGTGATAAGATGTTTCTTTTCTCTTTCTTTCCGCTTCTGTTTCGATAATTCTAGCTAAAGCCATGAGCTTCCTCTTTCATAAGGAATGTAATGAAAATGTGTTTAAAAAAACACCCTGTGCAATACATTATGACTTGAAGGTAAACAAATTTATCAATTTCAAGGCTGGAAGCGAAGAGCTTCATACATCGTGCAGAAGAGTGACAGATTTTTCAGCACAAAAGATGGCAACTACCGCTGATAAAATGGTGCCTACTTAAAGGAAATTGTTTTCCTTCTTCTGCTACCCAGGTGATAAGAGCATTTTAGTTTCTTAGCCAATGCACGGTCAAGAGCTCATACACCGTTTCAGTTGTCTCGTTCATGTTTTCCTGGTTCTTAATAATAAGTAACTAATAATAAGTAATTAATAATAAGGAACTATGCACCAACAGTACTAAGAATAGTATAACTATGCTAGGAATCAGAATTTCTTGGCGTAGAGTAGAAATCAAAGTTTCCAAGCTTTCATACATCAATCAGTTGGTAGAAAGCTAACTGCAAACTGGATAATGGAACACTTCTACAATTTGAACGCGGTGACTTGACTAGACATTAAATGAATAGGCGCAATGTAATCAGTCATTAGAAGAAACGGGGTCACGTTGGTTGTGCACGCGATACTGTTGTAGAAAACGCAACATTATTTGGAGATTTAGTTCTAGTAGAGATACGTAAATATATTTGCTTCTAGCAAGCATACCTTTTGGAGTTTCGACCTGAAACCCGCCATTGCCACTCGGACAACAATGGAAAATAATCTGCCACCAAATTTTGAAGTGTCTACCACGATTTCCAGAAGATTTAACACACACACACACACACTCACGCACACATATACACACACACACTACAGTTAAACGCTATCTGTTGGTTCTAATCATGCGAGCATTAACTAACGTAAACCTTTCTCAGACTTAATTCTTTTTAGATTCAACATTCCTCTCAAAGTAGAAAATAAGTCCCTGTTGTAAGTTGTAAGTTCTTAAAAATCATTAACTGAAAACTAAATTCTTTAACACCTAATCCTGAATGGTATTACTGTTCTTTTACATCGAAAGCACATTTTTTTCTTAAATATGAATGTATGGAATTAAAAAAAGAAAATAGCATTGCTAATATGATTTAAGACTAGTGAATACGTAAATTATTAGTGAAAAAACTTTAAAAGTTCCAGATGCACCGAAGAGCCAAAACATTATAACTACCTACCTAATATGATGTTGGTCCTCCAGGTGCCACCAGAACAGCTCTTGCCCGGCGAGGCAATGACGCTAAAAGATTTGTAAATGTGCCTTGTGGTATCTGGTACTAACACGTAACCAGCATATCCTTTAACTCTTGTAAGTTACGTGGTTGAGAAGTCGCAGATCAGATTTGCTGTTCCAACACAGCATAGATGTTCAATTGGATTGATGTCTGAGGAATTTGGAGGCCAGAGGAATATCTGGAAGTCTTCCTCACAATTGTAGACCATTCTCGAACACTTCAGGCAGTGTGTTCGAGAATGGTATGGCGCATTATGCTACTGAAAGAAGGTACTACTAGAGGAGAGTATCGCTGCTGTGAAAGGATGTATGATCAAAGTGAAGTGAAAATAAAACCCTCAAAAAATAAAATTCAGAAATCAAAATTGGCTGGAAATGTAAAACATTCATATACATATTAGTAATAATTCCTCAATTTTTATCATTCTATCTGTAAGTCTACATTTTTCATGCGTCCTAAGGCCTTTTAATTTGTACTCTCAACTACTACTGATATTCTGATAAGAAAGCACGGAGACTTTGATTGAAGAGCATTTTTCGGTAATAAATTGTTTTCGGAGTATTTTTCATAATAAAAAATAAGGTAAATTTTAAGCACATTTCTTTTCATAGGTTAATGTTCCAAGTATATTGGATTTTGAGAACAACACACATGTGATACAGGGATGCAATGCTTTGAACAGTAAGTATTTATGTCAAAATGAAACAAATTTAAGGTGAAACAACAAATTCTGATTTTGTATTAAAAGATTTCGTTATAGATCGTGATTGTAGCTTTGTTAAAATAAATCCATGACGAGGATTTTCACCACACACGCTTTCAGAGGCTTCAGTGACAAGCCTAACAAATCTCTCTGTTGCTTGTGAGTGAAAAGGAAATTTTTGCAGCTCAATATCTTCCCTTTCGTCTGCTTGTAGCGCAGTTAGTATCTGATCATCAGGTGTACTTCTCAATAAAGGGGGATCAAATCTATTTTCTTGCCAATTTATTAGTACTGTGTAGGCTTGTGCATCGAAATTCAGTTTTGGTACTCGAAACGGCCTCAGATTCTGTTCTTTAACTGCACTGTCAGCAATTATTCTGCGGAATGCTAACTGTTGAATGTGGCTTCTTTCATCTGTTAAGTAGGCAAGCAACACATTTTCAGGGTGAGCAAAGAAAGCATTCCACTGAATAACGGGGTCTACTATCGCTTTTAAATCCTAAGGACGATATCTTGACAATGACACAATTTTCCAAAAGTGACGCAGACCTTCAATGCAACATGGTTTCATTTTGATGCTGAACCACACTGGAACATATACCCTTATCACAAATGTAGCAAGTACTTTCAAATCAGAAGGATTTTCTGTTGCAACATACAACCTCAGAACTCTGCCAGCTGTAGTAAGCTACCTTGAATGAGAGACAGGCCCAGGCTTTAGAAGAGCTAAATCCTCAGATCAAGTACCTTGGAATACAGCTAGGGCAATATCATGTAAACATTTCTGATCAGTGCTAAGATCCCATGAGTTGATAATTGGTAAATTTTCAAGTTGAATTGGTTCAAAATCAACAACAGGTAATTCTTCGGAAGTTTTTATGGATTTGCCAATAGGCCCTGAGAATACCTTTGGTCCTTGTGTTCCTTCATCAAGTTTAACAAAAAAGTCTGAAAGGCAACTTATTAGTATGGAGAAGACACACAAACCACTGTAACGGTATGCCGAAGTCTATTTGCAGAAGACGCACACCACCACCTATTGGACCAGTATTTACATTTGTTCCATCACATTACACTGCGATCATGTTCTCAAGAGACATATTTCTGTTTTCAAAAATTCCGATAATTTTATATTTAATAATACTTGATTTACCAGAAGGAGTCGCAATACACCAATGTATTTCGATTGCGGCTCTTGCACCGAAGTACAATGTTCCTCTGTAGTAGAGCTTCGTTGGAAGTTATTTCTTTTTTTAATTTGCACAATGGTGTTTTTTCTTCCATTGAAATAGAGCCCAGCTATTACCTCCCCTTCTTGTACTTCAGTTTCTGTCATTTGAGATCTCAATCTTTACTTTTCTCTTCGAACCTCACTGAGATCAATAAGTTTTTCTGTTTCCTCTTCATGTATCATACCAACGTCCTGCAAAACAGCGGACGCTATTGAAGCTGCACCACGATCTGAAATACCACGGCGATCTCATTCGCTTGCAAAATTTGGCAGTTTTAACTCATTTGATGTTTCTCAAAAAACGTTTTCTTCTTTCGTTTTTGTTTCCTGCTGTAGCACAATCTTCTTCTTCAGGGTGAGATTTACTATCAGTTGAAGAAGAGGAAAGATCTCTTTCTTTCACAGAAAGAGGAAATATTTCTTTCAATTGCTGTTTTCCTTCTTCTCGTTTCAATCTTTTTTTTTTTTAGTACAACATCAATATTTCTAATTTCCATTTTGCTTCAAGCTCTATGTCAATTCAAAATTCTCTTTCCTTTTGTGGAACTTTTTCTTCCTTACTACATTTACACATCGAGAAATCAGTACACTTACAAGATGACACATCAAACAGCTGAGACACTGCTCGAAAATTCTTTTAATTTTTCTTGATACTTTACATGACATTGTCTTCCCTTGAATGGTTTCAACAGATTCCTGTATTTTTCGTGCAAAACAATGACTCTTTCAGTCACATGTTTGATGTATTTTTCGTGCAAAGCAATGACTCTTTCAGTCACATGTTTGATGTATTTTTCGTGCAAAGCAATGACTCTTTCAGTCACATGTTTGATGTATTTTTCGTGCAAAGCAATGACTCTTTCAGTCACATGTTTGATGTATTTTTCGTGCAAAGCAATGACTCTTTCAGTCACATGTTTGATGTATTTTTTGTGCAAAGCAATGACTCTTTCAGTCACATGTTTGATGTATTTTTCGTGCAAAGCAATGACTCTTTCAGTCACATGTTTGATGTATTTTTTGTGCAAAGCAATGACTCTTTCAGTCACATGTTTGAGCGTTGCATGTGGAATAGAAGTCTTTTGACACATTGCTACATTTTCTGCAACGAATCTTGCAACATCAATGACCTGTGGTTCTCGAGATGAAGTATCTGGTTCCATAATACGTCTTGCATGCAAATAGCAGTTTTTCCGAAACAAATAGCAGTTTTCCGAAGCAGTTTCGAAAACAGGGCAGGATATGGTATACCTTGTTTTTGGCGTGCTTATGTTTACTTATTTTTCCCTGTCCAGACGATTATAATTAAGATTACCGCCTGAAACAAAAGGAAGACTGCCATACAACACTGCAGTATATGCACATTTGCACAATGAATGCACTATATAGGATAATTTCAAGTAGCACGTGCGCATGAAAATATAAAGTTACAGCAAAAAAATTTAACACAGTATAATTGTACACAATTACATAACTTTCGGCCACCCAGCCGATGAAAAATTCGTAAATGGGTAATTTCACTCCTCCTTAAGTACGTGGTCTGCAATAATGTTTGGTAGACGTCATAGTTTCCTGCGCATGAATGACTGGACCCAGGGTTTCTTAGCAGAACATTTCCCAAAGCATTACACTTCTTCCACTAGCTTGTTTCCGTCGCCTCGTGCACTCTGATGCCAACATTTCCTCAGGTAAAGGACGTACACGCATCCTGCCGTTCACATGGTGCAACAGCAAACAAGATTCATCCGACCAGATGATCTTCATGACCACTGTACGAGCTTACGATGGTGAACTGAGGTCAGCATGGGCACTCGGAGAGGCCTGCGGTTACACAGGCCCATTTTTACCAGGATTCTATGTATTGTGTAATGTGACACGTTACTCCCGTCACCAGCATTTAAATAACCGGAGAGTTGAGCCACAGTTTCCCTTCTGTTGGCTCCTCCCATACGGGATAATTATCGCTCACCTCTAGTATCGATGAGCTGTGGTAGGCCCGAACTTTGCCGGCGGTTCCTGGTTTATCCCTCCTCGAACCACATTTTGAAGGCACGTACCAACCGCGGCTGACCGTGAGCAACCCACAAGCCTTACGGTCCTGGAGATGCTCTGACCTAATCGTCTGGCCATTACTACGTGTCAAGACGACTAATCTCCATCCGTGTAGCTTGGCTGGGAAAGCAACTTAGTCCGGAGTGAGGAGGGCGCGGACAAATATGTGTTTTCACATTGGCTCCCGAACGTATAAATGAATTATGTAATGTTCGTGTAGATAGAGCTGACTGAACATTACATAAATCAGTTCTCAAAAACTTCATCTACAATGAAACAAGAGTCTTTCAAGAAAACTTCGAGAAAAAGTTACTTACAATTAGTCTTTATTCAGCCATTTATTCTTTGTCACTCAATAAGGCCTATCTAGAAATCTTTTTGAATATTACTATCTTAATCAAACGAACGTGAGTTAATAATAATAACACTTGGTTAAGAAAACAACAACCCTAGAATATAACACGCAGCCTTCAAATAGCTTCAATAAGACAACGTCTCTTCCACAATTAACATTATGGCTTCCATAAGGTGACCAGACATTGGAACACCGATTTGAGGACAAAAGGGTGTGCTGTCCCCAAATCAACAGATCATTTGGGGACACATATGTACTTAAAATAAATTTGCAAATCTTTTTGTCACAAAACTGCATTGCTTCAGTAAGTGGGATATTACATATAAAAATTTGTGTCTTAAAAGGATATATCTTGTAGAATGGTGGTAATTTGTATTGACAAAGTAGAACTGTGATGGCGAGAACATAGTCACAAAGGTATAATGTTTTACCTTAAGTATATGTGCCGAATTAAAATCAAGCTGCACACTAAAAAAGGAATTGAATGGCGAATTTTTCATTTTGCCAAAGGTTTTGGAGGAACTCAGGACAAGCACAGTCGAAATTTGACCGCGCTAGTGGTGCAGTGTCTTAGTGCTGGCTACTGACTATTCGTACAAGTGGGTACGGGTTCGAGTCCCAAATGAGGCATGGGTTGTGTGTTTGTCTTACAACACTTGCTCTTTCTCCCATCCCTAGAACGAATATCTCCAAATTAGGAACAGGTGACTGCTTATAGTCCTTAGAATTGCTCGCGGTGGTCGCTAAACTCGAAAAGAAGAAAAAAGTAGTCAAAATTTGTTTTCACAAGAAGCAGATTGGAAAATTAGTACAACGAAAACTATTTTTAAGAACATTTTTCATTAGAAATCTAAGGAGCTACTGAGAAAGAGGAAATTTGAGAACAAACATCAAAATTTCAGGAAAAGCGCCCCCAAACGCATCAGACGTTTTTAGGGACAGTAAACTAAATTCAGGGACTGTCCTCAAGAATTCGGGACTTTTGGTCAGCTTAATCTTCCACCACCTCTCCATACTTTTGCTGCGGCTCAAACATTATATAACGTTCAGTTTTCATCGGACACATACGTCATACGTTCTGACCTCAAGGTGTTGCCAACCATACTCTTGCGAGAGAGAAGATATCACGCTAAGTTTGGAAAACGCTAAGGAAAATGAACTCAAATTTGCATAGAGAAAAGAAACTAAAAAGAAAAGTTAAATTGCAGTATACGTCACAGATCCATACCACTTGGTCTATTTTTGATGAATAGCTTTGCCAATAGGGGGCATTATTGTAGATACTATTGAATTCAAAACATAATTAGCTCCATATCATTTTTTCTAGAAATCCGATTTAAAACATTCCCGTTCTCGTGCGATACCTTTTATCACGAAGCGTATTTTGCATACACCTTCTACTTTAAATAATTCTAGTTCCCTTCTAGGGGGAACAAATATGTATTCAATTTTTATCCATGTGTCTGCTTCCGAAACTCCTATTAAAAAAACACCTCTGTTTTACGAACGATAACTCTCATAGTGAGGGCTATTTTACGCATAATTTCTAATTTTTCATAATGCACATTTTTTCCACTAGGGAGCGTAAGCGCCTGTTTCTATTTGCAATGTAATTGCAGCCATACTTACGTGGCTGAAACTCCTATTGAAAACATTCCTTTTTTTGTAAGATACCACTCACCACCCGAAACATATTTCCTGCTCAAAATAACAGAGTTTTCCCGATATAGCGGGTAAATGCAGGCTATAGTTTTATCTATATTTCTGTCTCTAATAGTTCGCTTTGAAAAAAATTTTTTTTGTACCCGATAGCGTTTACGGTAAAGGGCTTTCAGCATATAATTTCAAATATTTCATAACGAACGATTTTGTCACTTTGGGGGTAACGTGATATTTTTGTTTGCAACACGTTTACAGATCTATCTACACGTCTAAATATCCGATTGAAAAATTCTTTTTTGGTTAGATTTCCGCTTACTAGGGAAAACATTCTACGAATGTTTCTGCTTCGGCATAATGCATAGTTTTTCTGCTATTGGCGTATATGTATAAACTGTTTTCTTGCTCTTTATGCTTCAAAAAGTCGTATTAAAATTTATTTTTCCATTGCATGGCTCCAGTGCGCTACGGCACATAAGTGTATGTTTTTATTTGAAAGTTTATACCAGATCGCAAATCTTTTCGAAAGGTGATTTCTATTTCTGATGTTCTTTACTGTGTATTGAGCATTTTACGTAAATGTTCTACTTTAAGTAATATGCAATTTTCCTGTTAGGTACCGTAAAATCATATTAGGTTTTCTTCCGTATCTCTACTTCTTATTGTTCGATTTGAAAAATCCATTCGTTTTGCTTCGCAACGCACATTTCTGCCGCTAGTGAGTGTAAGTAGCTATTTTAACTTGTAAATCTTTAACTGATTCTAGAAATAAGGCTGAAAAAATCACTTTGCAACTGGTTTCGTCACTATGGAGAAAACTGCGCATGTTGTGTATTTTAGATGATGCCAGGTTTTTCCATAAGAGGGCGCAAGGGCATTTCCTTATTTTGTTTCTGACTGTCTTTATCCAGAAGTCCTCTTTGAAGAAATGGTTTTATACGTATTTAAATGATTCAAAAGTCGTATTACTTCCGAAAATTCGTTCTTTTCGTTTTTGTTCAAACCAGTTGCGTTTTTTTCCTGACCAACAGACTTCACACTTTGTCCAAGCCGGAGCAGCATTCACCCTAGAAACATTATATATCCCGTTCAAAATAATAGAGACTCTTAAACTCGTATAGCATAACACGTCGAATGTGGGTTTTATCGACTTTCATCTTTCACTACCGATATCCTTTTCCGCACTGAGAACGCGAGCGTGTTCATGGTTATACACAGCCTACCTCAACATCGCCAGCCATCAATATACGGAAGCTGCGCTCAGGACGCCACAGAAGCTGTTCTCTTTGCCAGTAATTACTTAGGACGACCGATAAATTGCTCTTCTCAGGGAAAGGTTCTTGCGCAGGTATCGGGTCTTATTCACGTTGCTCTTTTTCTTGACAAGACAAGAATGCTTGACGAAGAACTGCACATCAAAATTAGCAATTAAAAAGAAAACAGCCTTTTAATCAGCTGTAAAATATGCATTTCACACGTATAAGGCTTTTCTATAACTGTTATTTATGTTCTCCTTGAACATCGTTGAAGTATTCGAAAATTAGGACAGGGATCAAAAACTGTTTGGAACTCGACACTCTAGGAGGACAACGTTTTTCTAACAGTTCTTAAAATTAAATACTATCTGGTGTTTTTAATGGAAAAAGTAGGATGGATTTACACGAACTCTCTCTCTCTCTCTCTCGCTTTAATTGAATGAATAAAATAATTTTTTTTAGATATATAGTGTGGAAGAAATATTCCTCTCATAATACATAGAAAATACGCCATGATAATTAAGACAGCAATCAGACATCGCTGGATTGATTGTATTTACTGTTCTTCACGTAATGTCAAGCACATGAGAAAACTTGAAAATTTCATCGCCCTGGAGCGGAAATCGAACCCGCATCTTCCGACTACCGTTCGAGTATGCTTTCTAATGTGATGGATTAATACGTGAAGAACAGTAAATACAGTCAATTCAGAGATGTCTCATTGCTGTGTTAATTACCATTTCTAGATAGTGTTTTCCAAATATTTACAAAAACATCCGTCCGAGTATCGACTCATCATAACACGAATAAAAAGGAGCTGATAATTCAAATTAGTGATCATCTTGTCAATAGAGAAACTTTTAAACAGAGTTGTTTCTTCTACAAAGTGAATTTCGCAAAAACATGCCGCGTCCGGCGGCGCAGAGGTCTAAGTGCTGTCTTGTGACCATTCGTCCAAGATGGGTTCGGAATGTTGTGTTTCTCTTAGAGCATTGATTTTCTCCCTTTGCTGGAATTAGTGGCTCTAAATTAGGGACGGGAGGCTGTTTATAGCCCATCGAGTAGCTCAAGATTGTCGTTATACCCCCCATACATACATACATACACAAAAGAAAGAGAGAATCTAATAAATTGGAAAATAAGTTCTTTAGGTGACCTAATAAAATTAACGAAATTATATTTTATTAGGAGATTCAAATTCGTTCAGAAATGGTCAAAAAGAAATCGAGGTAGTTGCCTTCGATGCACGATATTGATCAGAAGAGTCATTCACAATACAAATTCATATTCATCGGCTGAATCTAAAGATTTTATTGTATATAGTTTGAGGTATAAGAACTTTCAGGTTTCCCTGGAACCCATCGTCAGATACATAAACAGAAGAAGAAAGGGATTACGTTTAAATAGAATATGTTACGTGACATGATGTAGACACCAGGTATAATATATGATACAGTGTCACGTAGTTTCAAATTACCCAAAACATTATCCTAATTATTAATTACTGCTATGGCGTTCCTTGTTGTATCTCCAGATGAGAACAGCACAAATTAGTTTTTCTATTATTTATTACAATGCAGTATTGTATGTATTCCTGCATTCTATTTTCTTTAATTCGCGATACTTACCACGTTGTTTAGATAATTTGAAACCACGTGACACTATCATATATTATACCTTGCGTCTATATCATGTCAATTAACATATTCTCCTTAAACGTATTCCCTTTCTTCTTCAGTTTATGTATCTTACAATGGGTTCTAGGGAAACCTGAAAGTTCTTATCATCATCATCATCATTGTCAACCATTATCAATCCACTGCTGGACGAAGGTCTCCCCAAGTTTCCTCCACAACGGTCTGTCTTGTGCCAGTCTCCTCCATGTCACTCCCGCATATTTACGAATTTCATCCACCCATCTCCCATGTGGTCTTTTTCTGGGTCTTTTCCTGTCCCTTGGAATCCAATCTAAAATTTCGGCTGTCCATCTATGGTCTGTCCTTCTGGCAGTATGTCCAGCCCATTGCCATTTCAGGGATTTAACTCTGATCATGATGTCTTCCACTCTCGTCATTTTTCGGATCCACGAGTTCCTCTTCTTATCTCTCCTGGTTATACCAAGCATGCACCTCTCCATGCTTCTTTGAGTTGTCTGCAGCCTTTGTATGTCTCTTTTAGTTAAGGTCCACGTCTCTGCACCATACGTAAGCACTGGAAGGATGCATTGATCAAACACTTTTCTTTTAAGACATAATGGCATATTGCTCTTGAAAATTATGCTGTTTCTTCCAAAAGCTCTCCAGGCAAGTTTTGTACGCCGATTAATTTCTTCATCAATGTGACCCTCACTTGATATCTGCTGTCCAAGATAAATATACGTATCTGTTATCTCCAGTTTTTCTCCATCAATCGATAAATCTTCATTTCTTGTAAAAGCATTGAACATCACTTTTGTCTTCTGAAAGTTCATTTTTAATCCCACTTCTTTACTCTTGTCAGCAAGTTCCTGGATCATACTCTGCAGCTCTGATGGGGTAGTTGCAAAAATGACTACGTCATCAGCAAAACGAAGGTGGGTTAGATAATCTCCATTAATCTTTATCCCTTTGTTTTCCCAGTTCAGTGATTGAAAGACATTTTCCAATGTGGCATTAAAGAGCTTCGGAGATATGGTGTCACCTTGTCTCACTCCCTTTCCAATTTTTATGTGTGTTGTATTTTCAAACAGCCGAATCTTTGCACTTGCATTTTCATAGATGTTATTAATAATATTAATGTATGCATCTTCAATACCGCAGGATTTCAGAGCCGTGGTAACTGCTGATGGTTTCACCGAATCAAAGGCTTTTTCATAATCGATAAAAGCCATGCACAATGGAAGTTCATATTCCCTCGCTCTTTCAATTAGTTCTCTCAGTACGTGGATATGATCTATTGTGCTGTAGCCACTCCTGAATCCAGCTTGTTCTCTCGGTTGAGCCATGTCCAGTGTTACCTTCAAGCGGTGTGAAAGAACTTTAGTGAAGATTTTATAAACCACTGATAGGAGGCTGATAGGTCTGTAGTTCCTGAGATCCTCAATGTCACCTTTTTTATGTAGCAGGATCATTGTAGCATTGTTCCAATCCTCAGGAATCTTCCCTTCATTAAGGCATCGAGTGAAAATTTGGGCGAGTACTGTTTCAATTTCTCCACTTGCTTCTTGTATGATGTCTATAGTAATTCCATCTTCTCCTGGAGCTTTCCCCCGCTTCATGTTCTTGATTGCATGAGCAACTTCTGCTGGAAGGACTGGAAGAACTCTGGTACTGGTACCTTTCATGATGTCTGGAGTACATGTATCATCCCTTTCATATAATTTGGAGTAGAAATCTTTCACTCTTGTCAAAATTTCGCCTCTATTTCTTGTTATAGAACCATTTTCTTTTCTCAGAGCCATAATCTGTTTTCTTCCCTTACTGAGATGTCCCTTTGCTATCTTAAGGCTTTGGTTGTTTTCAATTGCTTTCCTCACTAGCTCACAGTTGAATTTCCTTACGTCTTCAGTGATACTTTTTCGTGCTGTCTTGCATAGCTCTATATATTCCACTTTGGAAGTCACATCTTCTTTAGTTGTCCTCATCTCTCTTCTTTTTTGCATCAACATTTTGGTTTTTCCTGATAATTTGTTTACATGCAACTTGTTCTTAGACCCAGCTAATTTTGTTGCTGTTTCCATAAGAGCTTTGGTTACTTTTCTGTTAATTTCCGAAATATCCACTTCTTCCGATGTTAGGCCTTCTAAAGCAGAGAATCTGTTCTTCAGTTCCAACTTGAAAGTATTATGGTGTTTTTTAAGGTTTGTTATGTCAATACATTTTGTTTGTCCTATGAGCTTGCCACGTTCCAGTTTAGTGTTGAGGTGCATCTTACATCTCACCAATCTATGGTCACTACCTGTGTTGAACTTGTTTAGCACACTGCAGTCTTCGATGACGAATTTTTTGTTACACATAATAAAATCAATTTCACTTGTCGTCCCAATTGGATGTCTCCATGTCCATTTCCTGTGTGGCTTTTTTCTTGAAAAAGGAATTCAAGATGAAAAATCCTTCTGCCTCTGCAAACTCAACGAGAGTATTTCCACGCTGGTTTCTGTTGCCGTGACCGAATTTACCTACTGAAGTTTCATTCTGTTGCCGGTGCCCTATTTTTGCATTGAAATCTCCCATAATTATCTTCAAGTGCTGCTTACCTTTATTATTTAGATGACGAATTTCCTCATAAAATTCTTCAATTTCTTCTTCAGGATGACTTGTGGTGGGTGCATAAGTTTGAATAATCTGAGCCTGGTATCTTCTCGATAGTTGGATAACGAGTCGTGCAGCTCTGTCAGAGGAACTTTCAACTTCTACCAAATCCAACACCACTAGTTCTGCCAGTATCTGTCCCACGATAATAGAAGAGATGTCCACTTTTCAGTTCAATGAGATCTTCTCCTTTTCTCCTTACCTCACTCAGCCCGACGATGTCCCACTTGATCTTTTGTAGTTGCTCTTCCAATTCAAGAAGCCTTGAATCAGAAGATAGGGAGCGTCCGTTGTAGGTAGCCAAGGTCAGCATCAAATGGCAGCCAAGTCCGGTCCTCCGGGGATTCTTAGCACCCTCTGCCTTCATGTCGCACTGGCCGCTGCCTTGGCCAGGTACATTCCAGCTGCCGGAGACTGAGGGCCAAGATTTAAGTTGTAGAGTCATTTTGGAGGTGTTTGGCCATAACTCACCACGCTGGCCAAGCGGGTTGGTGAGTGTGGGATAGCATTTCCTCTGATCCCGATGGTATAGTTATACCGCTATTTGCGGTCGTCAGAGCCCCTTTAGTGGGAACAGGATGCACCACGAGAAGGCGGGGTTGACATTTGTCAAGGAGAGGCTGTGATGTTACGCATCACCTGACCTTACATCCCAAAGTTCTTATACCTCAAACTATATACAATAAAATCTTTAAATTCAGCCCATGAATTTGAATTCGTATTGTGTGTGATTCTTCTGATCAATATCGTGCATCGAAGGCAACTACCTCGATTACTTTTTAAAATTAGATTTTATCGCATCTCTTCTGATACTGGATAACTTTACTGTGTTTTTCAGGAAAGGAGTACAATATTTTTAAAGAAATGTGATCACTTACTTTACGTGTTCTTTTCGTTTTTATTAAAGAATAATTGTGAAGATAAAGAGTCAAGTTCAGGATTTTTAAATGATTTTAATCGAATTCTTGCTTATTTCGGAATTAACGCAAACTTCTACTAAATAAAAAATAAGGAAAATCATAGGCGTGATGAATATGTTACGGTTCAGAAAGTGAGCGGAACTCATTTTGTGTATTTAATGGCCCCTTGTAGCAATATTTTTAGTTTTTTAAATTACAGTGCAGACCAATTTATTTTGAGGCTAAGGATTTCTTCTCTCTAGCAATTAATTAAATTGCGTAATTTAAATAGTGGACAGTTTAAGAAGGTATAGTTTGGCTTTCCAGTTATGCACATATTTTATCACTTAAAATTTTTAAGCAAGTTCAATTACTAATTGATCTACAATTGTCTTAACGTTTCTAAGCCAGTTAGTAAATAATGAAAAGAAAAAGCTATTTGCTAAGCAGCCTAAACAAGTATCTAAGCCCCTTCGGCAACTAATGTACAAATACCTCGGTCCATATGATTTGTCACGCTAAGATATAAAATTAAGTGGAAAAGTTTTTCACTGCTCGGGCACCAAAGGATCGTTGGTTTGAAATACCCTGGTACGTGAGCAAACCTTGTTACGCGTGGGTCTCCGGAGTCGACGTTGCTTCAAGTCCCCCATGTTAACCCAGGTCCATGGGCAACAACGCTTGCAGTTCGCATAGGACTACCGTCATTGGATAGTGGAAGAGTGGAAAAAGAGGGCCTTCTCCGACGAATCCAGGTTCCTACTCCACAGAAGGGGCAGGCGGAGGTGGATACTGTGTCATAAACACGAGAACCAACACCCGAACACGACCGTCAAGTACAGGCCGGCGGTGGCAGTGTGCATGTCTGGGAGATGTTTTTCTGGTATGGCCTGGGACCGATGGTACCATTGGATGGGTCTCCTGAATGCCAATGGCTACCTGTCCATTTTCGCTGACCACATGCATCAGTTCATGTTGGACGTTTATCTTGGAGGTGATGGTGTCTACCAACAGGACAATGCACCGTGCCACGTCGCTGAGGGCGTGCGTGATTGCTTTCAGGAACCCGACAGGGATGTCTCCGTTCTCCCTTGTCCGGCAAAATCGCCCGACTTCAATCCCATAGAGCACTTGTGGGACTATTTGGATTGACAGGTTCGACGTACCGACTCACAACCACGTCATCTCGGAGATCTCCGTGCTTTGCTGCAGTCCAAATGGGCACATGTGCTTCGGGCAACCTTCCAGGGTTTGACTGAGTCCATGCCACGCCGTCTCGCCGCTGCCATCCGGGCTAAGGGTGGTTATTCCCATTATTAGATAGATGGTAATATTATTCTGATACGACTGTGTATTTTTTCTTGATGTCATCTCTCACATACTTTATAGATAGAGTTGTGATTACTCTGTAATTTCATTGAGACCTGCCAGTCCAATTTATTCAGCATTTATTTGTATAGTATTACTTTGTTTTACTATTATTTTTGCTCTTCTTTAACCCTTTTTCTGAAATACCGAGTACGCACAATCAAATTTTTCATCTGCTTGAGTTTGGTACATTTTTGAAAATTTTTTTTTTTTTTTTGTGGTTTTGGATGTATAAGTTTCTTGTTTCTTCAACACAATATGTGATGAGTATCTGTTGTGCATTTGCATTTCGATGTATCCTGGTTGATGTTCTCTTTTTCCAGTTTATTCCTGGAGTCTGTATGTTGTCCTCTATTGTGTGCATAATGAATACCAAATTGTTATTATATCCACGGTAAGCGCTGAATGTTTCGTTCCATTCAGCGTTTAAAGTTCTAGTTAAAATGAAATTTCACACCCAGTTTTTTAGTGATCTTCAGTTATTTTATATAGTGTTGAGTGTTGTGATATGTTCTGTTGTAAAGAATTTCGTGAAACCATCAGAAGTTTTAATGTCTTCGGAATACCGCGGTATTAAAGATACGTACATCAATATTAATAAGATCTATGAAAATGCAATTGTCGTAGCAAAGGATCGACTCTTCGAGGACACAACACATATGAAAATTAGAAACAGAGTGAGACAAGGTGACACCATATCTCCAAGACTCTCAAAAGCCATACTGCAGAATGTCTTTTAATCACTAAACGGACAAGAGGATAAAGATTAATGGAGATTGTTTTACCCACCTCCGTTCTTCTGACGACATAGTCATTTTTTTAGGTACCTCAGAGTGCAGCGTATGATAAAAGGATTTGCTGACAAAAGCAAAGAAGATGTTTAAAAATGAACTTACAGAACACTAAATTGATGTACAATGCTTTCACAAAAATTGAAGACTTGGAAGTTGATGGAACAAAATCTATAAGTAACTAATACCTGCATTTACCTTGGACAACAAATATCAAGCGAGGCCCAGGTTGAAAAAGAAATATGAGTATAAAACTTGGTTGGAGAGCTTTTGGAAGACACAGCATGATTTTGATTATGTCTTAAAAGAAAAGTGTTTAATCAATGCATCCTTTTCCAGTTCTTAGTATTATGAAGTTAGAGACATGGACTTGAAAATAAAGAATGATATTCAGAAGCTGCAAACAACTCAAAGAATCATGGAGAGATGTGTGCTTGGTATAACCAGGGAAGACAGGAAGAGAGATATATAGATTAAAGAAATGATGAGAGTTGATGACATCATGATCAAAGTGAAGACCCTCAAGTGTCAATGTGATGGACATTTTACTAGAAGAACTGACCATCTTTGAAGAATTGAAATTCTAGATTGGATACCAAGGGACAGGAGAACACCCCGAAGAAGACCACATAGGAGATGGGCGGATGAAATTCGAAATCATACAGGAGTGACTTGGAAGAGACTGGGTCAAGATAGAAAGTTCTGGAGGAGACTTTGGGAGATCTTCATCCAGCAGTAGATTGATAACGATTGATGATGATAGCATGTCATGTTTGTTCGTATCCCTATGCATCAGAGTGCATTGTATTATTGTGCATGTAATGTTTGTTATTTTCGGCATGGTTTTGTTTCATGTGCTGAGTAATTTATGATGCAGTAATTGTAGTTTTGTTTCCTTTCAGAGTCATTCGCATTCCTCAATGACCTTAATGTAAGTTATCCACTCATGTAATTGTATATGATCCTAATGCGTTAGATGAGTAGAAGGCACTTTTGTGTTCATTCTGTATAATTTTCCATTTGGTAGATATCAGTTTTCTCAGAATATGTTGCAGTTATTTCCTTTGAAAATAAAAAAAAAAGGTCCGTATGACAACTAACATAAACGAATACCCGGAACATTTGATAATCAATGCATCTAGAATTATGTGACAACTAATCTAAGAAAATTTTGAGGTAGATTACATGAATAAAGTAACTATTTTACCTCGTCTAGTAATTAATTCAACCTATTTGATAGATAACTTAGAAAGAGTTGCCAGACTTACAGGAAGTGAAATATCGGGAAAAGAAATGCATAATTCAAAATAGAAATGGAAAACTGTCGAAGCAAATAAAAGATGAAGATAAGATAAAAAAGGGGAAGAAAACAGTAAAAATGATGGGATGTGGAAGAAATGATAGTTTTCTTCTATAACGTCTGAGTTAATGGAATACGTTAAGGTATTTATAGCGGAGATAAATAAGTCTGATACCCATATATTTTTCAAGTCGATAAAAAACAAAATAACTTCTTTAAAATACGAAAGAGGATTTGGAAAGAACAAACTAGTAATAGCAAATATGTTGGATGTAAAAGTAAGATAGATATAATGGAAAACTTTCTTGTGATCTGGAGTTTTAACTTAAAAGACAATTAAATTAAAGGAAAGAGATACAAAACTAATAATAACTCAAAATTAATGACGCAGAGTCTCGAGACAAAAATCTATTTAGAAATTCAAGAATCGAATGATAACCAACACTATTTAAAGAACAAGAACTATCAACATATAAAAAATAATAAAATAAAAATAAAGGAAAATCAAGAAAATGACCCAAAGAAATAAAATGAAAACTGGAGCAAATAATCTTAAAATAGAATTGACGAATTATCAAAAGTCTTATAAAATAAAAATTATAGCGATTACTTAAAATTATCAGAAAGACAAAATCATTTTTTAATGGCCACTTACCTTTCCTTATAGATGATAAACCATACTCATCAGTTAAATTTAGCATTCGTGATAATAGGTTTCCAAGAATTAATTAAATGGAAAAAATACCCTTCTCTTTTCTGTAACGAGAATAATTGCACAAGTAATTGAACAATTGACCGGTCTTCGTCGGATAATCCCTTCCATGCTCAGCTGTGTCTTTTGCTAACTCACACTTTAAATTCTTCTCTTTTACGGATTTGTTTACACAAATCTTCCACCTAATAATAGGCCATGTTTTTTTCTCTGCTTTTCCGATGGCTTCATGCTCATTACTGTAGGAGCGACTTAACTTTCCATTCCTTTTCAGCCAAACGTGTTCATGTTAGCAAAGTCTATTTCAATTGTGATTTACAAAAATGGGACGATGAGTCACAATAAAAAATGAGAAAAATGTAAGGTGTAGGCAAATAAGAGATGAATACATGTGAAATCGATACTTCCCATTTAAATCATTCTGCTGTTTGTCATTTATTTGCTCAATAAATCTGTGCTTGTTTTGTGATTTCGACAAGAAAAGTTGCATGTGGGACCACTTATGCAACAAATAGTATCACACACTTTCAACAGTTATCGAAACCAATGTGCGATGAGTTGGCTTTGCACTAGCAGCACACTTGCCAAATACCTCATACATCCCATACACGTGTTGGCATGGACGCGACAAGGTGTAGTAGGGTGTTCAGTTGTGGTGCTACTCATGCCTCCTGCAATGTTTCCTGTAATGCATTCACATTACCAGGAGGAAGGTCGAAGTATCGAATGTCCTTCTTCAGTAGGTCACAAACATTCTCAATTGGGTTGAAATCCAGTGAGATGGGCGGCTAAGCTGAGGGGGTTGGTGAGTCGATAATCATGCTGCTGAAACAAGGTTGGTGAATCGATCATTCTGCTGCTGAAACAAATTTTCAACTTGCCAGGTCTTGTGACATAGGGAGTTTACTTGTTTGTAGACGCCGGAGTTGTCTGAGGTACATTGATAGCAATGTATCATGAAGTGGTGCACGTGGTCGGTGACGATAGAAAGGCACTCCCTTATTTGAACACTGATTTACTGTGGACAGTGGATCCAAGGCATGCTACAGAAACAATCTCCAAACCATGATCCACAGCGCTCAGTTTTCCGAGCACTAAGAGTGCACCCTAGTGACTTAGTGGCATGGCTGCTTTCTTCAAATGCGAACATCCCAATCAGCATGATGGAATTGGAAATGGGATTCATCTCATCAGGGGACAGCTTTCTTCCTGTCGATGTTCTACTGTTAGTGCTTATATGCTCGTGCCAGGCGCATATCTTATACCTCTCAGTGATCATGGGTACCCGTGACTGTCAATTGTTATATCCCGTACAAGCTAATGTCCGGAGCGTCTACCTTCAACGTTGTATTGGATGGCTGCTTTGATCCACATGCCGTGCCGCTACTGTATTACGAGACAGAAAACTTGATATACACCACGAGCATCTACATTTCAGGTCTGTCCAATGCGCGGCATTTGGCTAGTTGTTCGATCACTGTTGATCCAGTTACTGCAGTCTCGTGACACCATAAAACAAAAGCAGTTCACCACCTTTATTCTTGTTGAGATACTGGCACCTGAACGTGGTTGCCCCCAAATCACACCAGGTTCGAAGTCGGAAAGATCTTGAAGCCGACCCATTCGTCCTCGAAGGAAACCTATCGCCGCGTGTGCGCACTCAAGGGAGTTTATTAATGCAAAGCGAAATCCCTGTTTCTCCCAATCGTTGCAACTGACATGCATAGCAAATTTATATTTTTTTCTTATCCATGAGGTGAAACCTTATCTCAGGCACTTTTACGTTTTTACTGTTTAGGTACTGCCCTAATGAATTCTAGAACTTCTTGATACTGGACAGAAAAGGGCAGTTCGCGTGATTAACAACTCAAGTCACAATGATTCTACTCAAACACTATCCCATAAGCGAACAGTAGCAGCTGTGCGTATTTTATCGGTACCATCAGGGACACTGTTTACATGAGCTGAGTATTGGTTTGTATAATGTCTTTTAAACTGTTACTTGCTTATTAAACTGCTGTAGTTAAATAGTCACTTAATTGTAAACGCCAATACGCTTGCATTTGAAAGAATACACTAAGAGGCAGGATAAGAGAGGCTAAGAAAATAGAATTTACATCTCTTATTCTGTTCTCAGTTGATGGTTGCGCTTTACTTGTCACACAATACTCTTCAAAAATTCAAACCTGAATAACCTTGAGTTAGTAGAATCAACCTGAACTACACTCAATAGACAAAACATTCGAGATACCTTCCTAAAAGAGTGTTAGTCCTCTAGCGCGAATAACAGGCACTCCACGCCGAGGCATCGACTCCCCCAGATGCTGAAGAGTTTCCGGAGGTCATGCCAGCCTATCTGTAGCAGCATTGTCCACAACTCCGCCCGAGACGTATCCGATGTTCCGCTCCACGGCTATCCAAAGAACTTCAACAGGTTTTAAATCCGGGGACCTTGGGGATCAATGGATGGTTCCAAACTCAGATGAGTGTTCCTCGAGCCATGCCTGGGAGGTTGTTGCCCGGTAGGACGGCGCACTGTCCCACCGAAATAGAGCATCGGCCGCAGGATGCGCGAAGGCCATGAAAGCGGGAGGTGATCAGCCAGAACATGCTGGTAGCGCGCAACAGTTAAGGAACTCTCCGGACAGATTAAGGGACCTAATATGGTCCCATGAGAAGGCTCTCCAAACCATCACAGAGCCACCACCACCTTGAACAGAGCAGACCTGGCACGACGGGGCTATGGCCTCTTGCTGCCAACGCCTCACCCACTCCCTCCAGTCTGCTCGGTACAGCTGAAAACGAGATTCATCTGACCACACGAAGCGTCGCCACTCTGAAGAGCTAGAGGTTTGATAAACTCGATGTTTTTGCTAATAAGCCGAAAAATTCGTTGTTTTCAATCTGCAGCAACAGATGTGCAAAATCTCTGTTCAGTATAACAGTGATTACTCACCAATAATATCGGGTAACTAATAATATATATTAAAATGCTCGCTGTATTATTAGAAGCCTCTATTTTTGTTCGATGTTTCGGTGTAAACCTCGATGTTTTGCTAATAAACTGAAAAACTCGCACTTTCCACCTGCACCAGTAAATGGGCACACGATTTGTAAAACATCTCTTTAATATAACAGTGATACTCACCAGTTCACCATCCATTAATATAATATTTGTTAAAACGCTCGATGCATCGTGAAAACCTCGATGTTTCTTCCATGCATCGGTGGGAATCTCGATGTTTTGCTAAAAAACTGAAGAATTCGCTCTTTTCCATCTGCAGCATTGAATGTGCGATCGATTTGTAAAATCTCTGTTCAATGTAACAGTGATACTCAACAATGCAACATCTAATAACGTAATATCTGTTAAAACGCCCGATGTACCGGTGGAAACCTCGATGTTTTTTCGATGTATCAGTGTGAACCACGATGTCTTGCTAACACAGCCAAAGATTTCACACTTCTTGATCTGCAGCACCAAATGGCCATATCGGCGGGTAAAATCTCTGTTCAATATAATAGTAATTGCTCACCAATTCAACCCCAAGTAACTAATAATATTTTTTAAAAGCCTCAATGTTTTTTCGATGTATCGGTGGAAACCTCGATGTTTTTTCGATGCATCGGCTCACATGCCTTCGAGGAAAGATCTCGGTTTTCGCCAACGAATCAAGTAAAACAACCAATAGGAAGGTGATATTTCTTTCTTTTGTATAGTTGTGAATGTAACAAAAAGTAATGCATTTACTTTCCCTAGAAGATATTCTCTTTGAGTTCCAAACATCGGTCGCGAAACCTCGACGTTTTTTCGATGTATCGGCTTCTGCACCATCGAGGTTAAAACATCGATCATCGGTGGCAAAACATGGATGTTCAAAAACATCGAGGCTTTTTACCCATCCCTAGCGTGCACCATACAGTTGGCTCGGTGACGCTGCTTGGGCCTCCGATATTTAATATGGTTGTGATTTGCGCTGCCGTTGACAAGTGGTCGGTCTGTACGATCCTGGATAGTCTACGTCGGCCCTGGTCATCAGTGGCGTGTGGTAGGCCACCGCTTACTCTCTGGGCGCTGGTACGTCCGTCGATGGTAAACTCACGGTACAACCTTGATACGGTTGTCCTCAGAAACTCTAGAGTTCTTACCACTTGGGCGATAGAATGACCAATCTATCTTGCCCCGACTATGCGTACACGATCAAAGTCACTCAGGTAACCACGTTTATTCATGTTCGTCAATTGCGATACATTGTTTGGAAGCCATGCTGCCAGCTTATTTATCGCCTGCATTCGGTTTGAGCCTATTACACTCTGCGCGGGGGATGCCAATGCCAATGCCAACTGCCCATCATCACCGGTATCTCTAATGTTTTGTCTACTGACTATATCTTTAGCTGAACTGGTCACAATAGTAACGTATGCAATTCAAGGTTACTCCTGATAAACAGAACGACGTCGCATCGATAACCTTCTTTTACACAAGCAATATCGTCGTCGGTTTCGTCTTCTCACCTTCTACAGACTGAATAGTTGTCGATTCTTTGGACACTGAGAGTTTCAGCTTTTATTTATCTTTTGACTAGGTGCCAGCTGTTGAAAAAATGTATTGAGAAAGTTGGAGTTTTCGATGTGGCATTTAGAAAGAAAATATACCTAAGTGGCAACCAAATTTATACAAGAACAAGTTAATAAAATCATGCAATGCACTGATTATGATACGCTTTCCAACGTATCAGAAATCATTGCTCAAGTTATGAAAATGATGGCTATGGAATAAATCTCTCTCCTATGCCCCGACGTTTGACGCCATTTCAATGATATTAAACAGAATTAGTTCAGTATACCTCCGGAACAACATACTAAAGTTTTGTCGCAATAGAAGCATTTTTAGTCAAGTTATGAGGATAATGGCTGTGGAATAAATATCGCTCCTGTGCTCTGACCTTTGACTCCATTTCAATGATATTATACAGAACCGGTTCAATATATCTCCGGGACAACATGATTAAGTTTTGTTGCAATCGAAGCATTTTTACATAAGTTATGACGCATAAGGGCAATGGAATGGATCCCGCTCCTATGTCCTGACCTTTGACCCCATTTCGCCCATTTTCAATAGGGTTCCTTCCCAGGTTGTCCCCTACTAAAATTTTATCGAAATCGAACCATTTTTACGCAAGTTTTGACGCATAAGGGTAATGGAATGGATCTCGCTCCTATGAACTGACCTTTGACCCCATTTCACCATTTTCAATAGGGTTCCTCCCCAGTTGGTCCCCTACCCCATACTAAAATTCAATCGAAATCGAACCATTTTTACGCGAGTTATCGTGCGGACAGACAGACGGACAAAGCCGGAGCATATACAATTCTTCAGCCTACGGTTGGAAAGCGTAAAAAAGAAACTCGAAAAGAAATGCGAATGTAGAGATATACGTCACATACCTCATGCAGTTTTTTCCTAGCCTTTCAAGAAGCAAGATCATTAAAACCCATCTTATGTTCAGTTGTTTAAGGGCCTTCTTGATTACTTTTGTAACTCATTCATTCCTGCCACGTTGTAACGTCGGAGTTCATTACTTTGATCACACCTTTCCGGCAGATCACAATCTTCAGCTCCTTAAATATAGGGTGAATAAGTAACTTTTGTGCAGTTAGCAATTTAAATTACGAAAGGAAGACATGCTACCATATTATACGTAGTAGGTTAAGCTTTACATAATAAAATCTCCATTAAAAAATGATACACTTGCTTTTTAGAAATGTCCCCACCAGAAAATACCACTTAGTTCTCAGTAGTATCTTTATTTAAGCTTAGTATTTCTTGTCTTTGTTTCTGGACTTAATGACCCCCTTGATCGTCTAAGGGTTCAAGGATTCGGCCATCCCTAATTTAGGGCCACTACTTCCAGAAGAATGACAGAACCAGAGTGGTTGTGTAACGTATACTCTATATTCACTTTCCTTTTGATTTTACTATCTCTGGTTATTTTATTTTACTATGTAAATTATCTTCTTACTGAACGAAATATTATTTCACCCGATGAATGAGATCTGGCAATGAGTGTAAGTCATGACGTGGTGGTAGCCAGTATATATAGGCGCGTTCATCGATAGCGAGAGAGAGATTTTGTTGTTATAAAGAGAGCGTTTGTTATTGAAGAGAGAGCTTTTGTTGTTATAGGGAGATCGTTTGTTGTTATACTAGAGGAGCGTTGTTGTTGTGAAGGAGAGACTTTCGTTCTATGTGATTAGTTTGATTCTTCATTATTGTGAAACAAGTTGTGTGTGTGTGCTTTGGATGACCAAGAGTTACATAATAAAAGAGCTTTGAGTAAGTACGTCTTTCTCAATTAATAGTTTTTGTCAGACCTCTGTCTGGCTGTTAGGTTTATATCATTAGTTTATTACCATTAACAACCAGCGTTAAGACTTTATTCATTCTAATTACTGCTGCAACATTACTACCAGTTATAAGTTTGTTCAATACTATTACTACACTACTAGCAGGAGACTTTATTCATGTTCTTAATTAACTAGTAACAACAACCATTTGAATTCACTATTTGAAGCTTAGTACAAGCATATCATTCAGTAGCAGAAGCATTATACTTAGCTCAGTAGGAAAGCTTCATTATTATCATTAGCTAGCTGGTAGAAAGAGCTTATTCATTATAATTAGCTTAGCGGAAAGCAAATAAAGCTAATTCATTATAGTTGGACAAACGTTTCATCCATATCCATCACTCACATCTGGGTCTCGAACTCGGGCACACTTCTGACCATTCCTCCACTTGGAACCTAAATTTCGTATTAAACCAATTATTTTTCACCCGTTTGATAAAACACTAGTTGGTTTCATATTCTCTTATGCACTAAAAAGGACAACAGGTTTCGATTAAAACTTGTCAACTGTACAAAACGTTTTCATCTTTTCATGTTATCTGTTTACCTTCGATTTTTATAGAAAAAACAAAATTTTTAATGTTCATGGAAACATATTGTCAGTTTGTATGTGTGTGCGTGCGAGAGTTCGCGCGCGCGCTGGTGCGTGTGCTACAAGCTTATATTGCCCAAAATGTGAATTGAGAATGTGACGTCATGGTTCATAGGGTGTTTAAAAATATTTGTCAGTACCGGGTAACCACGTAGTTATTTCACAAGAGAAAATGTGTACAAATTCTGTTATGTAATTTAACTACTATATTTTACATAATCATAAAACCGAATTTGAGAATTATTACCCTCGCCTGAAGTTTTAATGTGTTTGATAACTTCAAGTTGGTTCCTCAAAAATTTTCGAAAAGTTTAAGTTTATCCAGGGGCGATTACTAATGCAAATTTGTAGGCAAGACCAGCGCTTAAAGAATTTGAATGAGAGAAAATCTGCATCTAAAATTTGTTATCATTTATCAAATTTCAAAGTACTGGAACTTAAATATCTCACATACGTATCTTGTTCTGAAATTTGATTTTAACGGGGGAAAGTGATAGGCAGGCATTTTCAACATACTTCACCGAAAATCGGGAGGCGGTATTCTTCTTCCGGAAAAATACGTTCCTGCAATTTAAAAAGATAATTGATGCCATATTTCGGTACTTTAAATGAGTGTGCAAAGTGTAAATTGTAGACTGTACATTCCTGTACGCGAAACTGCTATTTTAAATATAACACTAACTACAAATGTTTACACTCTCACACACACACTAACACACACACGCACACACGTGGGTACAGCACGCAGCCATCTTTGTTTCTCCCTCCTTCCACCGCAACATCCCTGTTCCCTAATTTTGGAAAGCTATTGAAATTGGTAATGATGTGAGAACAATATCTTTAAACCCTTATTTTGTCCTTGGATTACGATAACAACAAAAAAAAAAAAAAAAAAAAAGAAGGAAATGAGAAAAAGAGACCTTAGTTTCGCTTTTTCGTTCAAGTCATTATTATGAGCAGCATAACTATGTTCGACCTAATTACGTCATTTGTTCAGTGTTTTCATTTACATCACGCCGTTTTCGAATTGTTACATCATCGACCAGGAGTTGGCCTCTCGTACTCTTCATCCCTAAAAGAAAGGACTTTGTTGCAGGAAATACTGGCATCCTTCCTTGAAGGAAGTGTACTAGATGGACAGGGTGGGGGTATTTCATGAAATAAGCCGCAGACCTACTTCGATGGCAAGCAGTTACGGAAGTAAGAAACTGGAAAACCGCCCTTTGAACTCTAGAAGATGGCCTTTCGCAAATGCGGAAGAACTTCCGTTTGGAACATTGTTTTACTTTCTTTTATCTTTTTTTCATATGGAGTCATTGTAGAAAAATCAACAGGAAGAGAAACTGTGATATAAAAAGAAATACCAAGGGTGCCAATGGATCAGAGAAATTACTAAAAATGAGAAATTTTCTATTTTTCGAGGAAAAAGAAATATCAACAGCTTTTCCCAAAGTGTTCATTAACTTTACTGCTCTCATGCTTGTAAACAGGATCACAACTAGTCCTAGTGTATGATATAGGTATTCTTTAATGCTAAATGCCGATAGCAATGTCGGAAGCATAAAAGTGTTAAAGAACTACATTTCCTTTGATAGCGTAAAACTAACACACAGTTTAAGCCAAGCTTTGGGCCTCCATCGGAATTCTTCGTCTGGGCTAGTTTATCAAGGAGTTCTTAGGCAGAAATTCCTTCCACGAAAGGGATACAATCAATACCAAGTCGATTTAGGATTGATTTAAAGAGTATGCAAAACCCATGTTTATGTCATTCATAAACTTCGAAAAGAGTTATCACAAAAGTAACTGAAAAGACAAAGAAAATTGTAAACGAAGATACACTTCTTTGGAAGTTTTACAAACATAACTCTAAACGGCTTCGAGCAGTCACCCGTCCCTAGTTTAGGGCCAGTGTTTCTACGAAAGGGTGTGGCGTATATTCTAAATTAACTTTCCTTTTTAGTTTCTTTCCCTATGTAAAATTTGAGTTTGTTCTCAGTTATACTTCACATTTAACGTGATATCTTCTCTCTCAAACGAAATACTGTTGGCAACACAATTGAGGTCAGAATGAACGTGATGTGTAACTGTATGAGATAAAAACGATAGATAAAAACTACGATACAACAGTTGCTCGTGTGGGGTGTTGGATGTGTGGTTGGTACTGATTTGTTAAGTAAAAGGTGAAGTGCTATGTAGTGCTGGTGAAATAGTTCTGGAATAAAGCCAATTTCCATAAGTTTGACTTCTGTTTAAATGTTTCGTCTGGCAGTTAAGGTTTAATTTAGGAACTCTTTTATCGTATGGTTACGTTTTAAAATAACGCAAGAACGATAAAAGTTCAAGCTCGAAAAGAGGTTACGTTATAAGGGATAGAATCAATGCCAATTAATAACGAGAAACTGTACACGAAGTATACTTAAAATAGTAAAACTATACTAGTTACCCGAATTTATCTGCGTAAAAAAGAACTCAAAAAGTTTCCAAGCTTTCACACATCAACCAGATGTCTTTTTCAAGAAAGGTAGACAGCAAACTACAAACTGAATAGAACGCCTCAAGAATTTGAACGCGGTGACTTGACAATAAACGAATGGGGGCGAATATAATTATTGCCAAGCCAAGTCCACGCGTTCAAATTGTTGACGCGTTCAATTATTCAGTTTGCAGTCTACCTTTCTTGAAAAAGGCATCTGGTTGATGTGCGAAAGCTTGGAAACTTTGACTCCTTTTTTACGCAGATAAATTCGGATAACTAGTATAGTTTTACTATTTTAAGTATACTTCGTGTACAGTTCCTCGTTATTTGATTGGCATTGATTCTATCCCTTTCGTAGAAACACTGGCCCTAAATTAGGGACGGAGGCCATAACAATGGTACGGGATTTCATGACTGATTTTAACCAAGAGTGGGCAAAAATTACCGATGTTCGTGACCTTCATAGACTTCGAAAAGGCTTGTAACAGTATCAAGAGAAAGATGTTTATTCATTCGCTAATTAACTTCACCTTTCTATAGAAAATAGCAGAGGCAAAAAAGGCACACGTTTGGAGGTTTATATAGAAATTAAAACAAATTGCAACATATCGAGAGCAACACAGAATAATATTTGACTACTTCAGTGCAGCAGTATTTTACTAATATTACTCGATTTATATTTGAAAAGGAGCATCGGGAATGGCAACAAAATTAGACTACAAGGGATAAAAATTTCAAATAAAAATATGACGCCTATATTATGAAAATTATTCGTTGCAGAATTGTAAGAGGAACTTCAGAAAAATATCTATTACCTCAAGAATATTATATGATAATATTTATTGAAAGAACTAAAATGATAGCGTTTAGAAAGAAAGAATAGTTAGATGGAAGATAGTGATAGATATGCCAGTAGAAAAAGTGAGCGAATTTTTATATTCGGACAGTTTGAGTCTTGATGGTGAAAAAGGATTTAGAAAGAAAAAGACGAGTTTGTTCGAGCCCTTAAAGCTGCAGTCAATATTTCGCTAAAAGCATGTCAATAATCAGATACAGTAGTAAAACATGGATCTGGGCGAAAGAGACAGAAATAAAACAGAGACAGTAGAGATGCAACCACGTGAAAGTTAAAACAAGCTTGACAAGAGGAAGATCAAAGACATCTGTAGAGAGTGGGAGCCAGAGGAATTATTGGTGAGATAATAAGTTACCGAAACAAATGGAAGATCACCTGAATGGGTTGAACATTGACAAATGGTCTATGATCTCTTGTCTTGAAACTCATTGAGAAATGATCAAGGTGATGTACAAGGAGACGTTAGCCAGACGACTGAGAATGTCTGCTTAATCCTTGAATTCCAAAAGAAGAAGAAATGTGCAAACTCATATCCCAAGGCCTGAAAAGTCTATGTATAATCTACAATATCTGAAGCTTAATCAAATGAAAAAATTGCGTCTTACTTCACGTCGGATCAAATGGTTATAACATTTCACCTCAATTACATTAAAAAGATATAAAATTTGTTGCATTAGTTCACAATTGCCAGAAATTAATGTAACTAAAAATATACTAAATTTAATCTTTCTCTTTAAGCAAAATAGTTATCTTTAGCAACAACAGAGAGATTGACGATATTTGAACAGAGTGATTAACAACCTTTGGGTTACGAATTCGTAAATGATTTTTCTCCGAAGAATGACGATAGCGAAACACAAAAATGGGACAGTTTGTGGTTGTTAGTTCCAAATGAACCGATAATCACAGTTCTGAAAGCAAAGAAAATAAAAATCCAGTAGTGGTAAAAGTATCAAAGAGCAAAAGAATACCCAGAAAAGGAAAATTCCATGTTAATGGAAGAAGTTCCAAATGATTAGAGACTGCCTTAATTTTAATATCAGAGATTTTTGAAAATGAACCTCTAAACATATGAACGAAAACACTTTTCCTACATGAGAAATACTAGAAGCAAAATTATTATAATTCTTGAAGCCGATTTTGACAAGTTCTGAGATAATGTTAGCAATCTGCTAAATGATCAGATTCACGGTTCCCGAGGTCAAATCTTAAGAAAAATGTAGACAAAAATGCACACAAGTTATTCACGCCAGCTAGTGGAAAATTGTACTATGACAAGCAGTGAATATATGGAAAGTTCTGCCGACACTTTCGCATATTCAGGCTGAAGTAGTCCTCAGATCCAACGTTTTGTAGTAAATAAACCATGCGAAACATCGCTTTTATGCTACACAACGGGAAAACTGTACATCGGGAAAAATGGAAATTGCAAGGACCGCAACTCTCACAATTCCATCGATCGGAAGAAAAGGAATTTTTGGATTACGACACATACGTATGAGTATAAGAAGTCTTCAAATTGAAGAACGGACGAAGGAATATTACAAACATGTCATTTCTGGTAGTACATTCGCACACTAAATTATATGCAACAATCAAGTTAAAACTTGATAGGAATGTGAAAAGAGAGTGCAGAGAAAACTGGCAATCAACAGAAGTGGGAAAAGTTTTTCGCTTAGAATTAAAAACCCTTCTAGTCTTATTTTTGACGCTCGCGTTCTATCTCCAGGCTCCTAAAACCGATATAAAAGAGATAACGGTTATATCAGTGGAATCACATTATAAAAACTTAATTTAAGGAAGCTATGACTTATATAGAAGTTGCAATGATGGTGGAGTACGAAGAGTATTTTAAAGGTTGTTAACGAAGGCATGTAGGACTCAAACACAAACGGGGAAAATGCTACTTATTCTTTTGGTATTCAAGTGAAAAACTAAGAGCAGTGGGGAAATATTCAGTCAGTCTAATTTTAAGGTTTTAACTCATTGAAACTCTTACCAAATAATTAAAAAATTCGCGTTCTTCTGCGTTGTCGAAAGCACGATTCTTAAGAGTACTCCGGCAAGATTGATGATCTACTTAAGTTTGCGAAAATTACTGACGTCTTAATTGACAATCGGGAAAATCAGTTTCTGGCACGGACATCAAACTCTGTTTGTTGGAAATGAAGACTAATTGATTTTATACAAAACATATCTTTTTGAAGGGGTCGGTGGAGACAGTGGAACCCAGAAGTAGGTTAGGTATTTATGTGCGAAGGTTTTTTGCTAGTATGTTCCCCTCTGCCTCCGCATTCAGGGCCGGTGGGAATCCAGCACGTTGCAGCAGCGTGAATTTGGAAAGGAGATATAGGTTTTGTGCTTTTTTTTTTTTTACGGTTTAACGACCACCATGAACAACTTGTAAAAACATAGATTTGTCCGTGACGAGGATCGAAACTTCGCCTCCTCACTCCGGAGTAAGTTGCTCTCCTAACTAAGCTACACGGACGGAATATATCGCTGCATATTTGTCGTCTTAACACGTGTTTTATCTCTGTAGTACATCACATCATCTCACTCTAAATTTTTTTTTTTTTTTAAAGCGAAGAAGGAATTTTTTCATTATTTCTAGACGATGTGTGGAACAGACATCACACATTTTTTGAAGAACCCAACGGCCAATAAATCCATTTCTACGTTCTGGCGACAATGTGAAAACACAAACTTGTATCGATTCCACGCCACCACCCCCTCACTCCGGAGTAAGTTGCTCTCCCAACAAAACTACACGGACGGAATGTATCGTTGCAGATTTGTCGTCTTGACACGTGCTTTATCTCTGTAATACGTCACAAACTCGATGAGCTATAAGTAGTTGCCCATCCTTAATTTAGAATCACTGGTTTCCAAGGAAGGAAGAGAACCAATATGGTTAGACAATAATAACATCAGTGTCTCACCCGGATCCGAACCCGGGCCCATCTAGGATGAATAGTCAGAAGCCAGTACTCAGACCACTGCGCCACCAGGGCGGCATTTTCGTTGTGAAGTATACCTCTAATTTAACATTCCTTTTGCATTTCTGTGTTCTTATCTAAATTTCAACACGCTGCTTTCCCCGAAGAGTTTTTTCGTTTTAGAAATACAGCAAGTGGGAGCTCGATAAAAGGTAAACATGGAATGCTTCTTAGAAAGGGAGGCTTGTTAGAAAGAAGCACTATAGCAGAAGAGCATGTTAAAGAGAGGCTCGTTAGAGATGAATACACAGATTTGTTGAACGAATGTTACGTTGAAATATTGCTAATTACGTGTGTGGAGAGTGTATTGTGACTTCTGTATGAACTGAAGCCAGAAAATTCAAATTCTTGCTAGAGTTATCTCCATGTTCTTAAATGCAAGTGAGAAGCTAAGAAAGAGGGGATTAATGTAAGCTGTTTCGATTATTTATATGTTGACAAGGGAAATATAGTAGACTTTCGATAAGTCGAATCCGAAGGGACTGCGAAAAGAATCGAACTATCAAAAATTCGAGTTGCCGAGAAAACATCGGCATAGTACATGTGCAGTCAATTTTACCTTTTTCGAGTTATCAAAAATTTCGTCTTATCGAAGTTCGATTTACCGAGAGTTCACTGTATATATTTCTTCACAAAGTTTAGTACGAACTCTTGTAAGACAATACAATTCAGCAGTTAAGCTAAGGACATAAACCTTAAAATTACAGCTTAAATTTAATTAAAACTTACTTTTTAATTAATTAAAGGAATTAAAAAAATAAATTTAATTAATTAAAATAAATTTAATTTAAACCTTAAATCTTACTGTTACAGCTTTAAATTTAATGACAACTTTATAGTGTGTATGTACTGTATGTGTGAATGTCCGTCTGTACATTCGTGTTTGTATGCTTAAGAATAACCTCGACTTCAGAGACAAACTGCATTACGTTGCCACGTGAAGCTGGGAAGAAGATATAGGTTTTGTGTTTGTGTGTGTGCTTGGACTGTACAGACAAAATATCTCACGTAGCTGCAAGAAACTGGAAAGGAGATACAAGTCGTGTGTATGTGTACGTGAGAACAACCTGACTGTAACAGCCAACATTTCGTACGTTTTCTTTCTGATCTTGTAAAAGAAGTACGAGTTCAAGTCGTTAAGCGCTACTCATTCTGTATGAGTAATGACCCAATCGCTCAGGTAGTGGTGTGAATTTTAAACAATGGATTCTAACCTAATTGCACATTCAATTAAAATGAATGACGTTAATCATTTTCTCTTGCTTATTAGGACCAGCATATGACTGATTGAAGACTTTACGAGTAGTCTTCTTCTGCATAGCAAACTAATGAATACATTGGTAATTCAAAATAGTTTCCCTTATCCAACTGTACAGGGGATTAGAAGATGCTATTTTAAAATAATATAATAAGGTTGCCTAACCAAGCCACAAAGCAATTAGAAGAAACTGAAGAAAAAAAAACAATCAACTAAAAATTTAGTTTAATCTCATTTTAAAAAAATAATTACTGATGCTGATCTGCTGAAGGCTTTGCGCATCTGATTACGCTTAAACCCGGGTAAGAAGCAAAAGATGCATCATTTGTCAAATTATTGAATTCCGGACGCCTAATCTTTTGAGACGAATTCCTGAAAGACAGAACGTTATTTTGAGTAAAGTCCAAATTAAATGAAATCACACGGATGTTGACTTCGCATGCTGTATCCCCGTTTTAATTAAATTTTGGAAAAAAGTTTGAGAGGTGGAGAACTGATTTATTGTATTAAGCTCCCGTACTCTTAAAATGTGATAAATTAGTATTGGCTAGTTTTAATGTTATGCAGATGCTATCCGGTTCCCATTCCTTAAGCACAGAACTTACTTGCTCGTTACTTTTGTGGTTACTCAACACATGAGTATTCCTTTCTACAGACGTAACATCAGTGTTGTTCTAATAAAATGGCAATTAGGTTTAAAGTTATACTTGTTCGTTACTTAGTTCACGTAATCTCTCTGAGAGAAAATTCAGGACTAAAATGATTAATTGTCAAACAGCAAAAATATTTAACATTTTAAGAAAAATTCCTCTAAAATCAGTGGAATGATTGACAAAAAAAGAATGTGTTTGAGATTCTGAGAAGAAACCGCCGTAGGGAGTGAAATGATTAATCAGCAAAAAAGCAAAAATATTTGAAATCCTCAGAAATTGGGGATATGATCAATTACCAAAGAGCAAAAGTAGTTGAAATAGTGATAGGGTATACTATGAAATGATTAATGGTTAAAGAGAAAAAGTGCTTCAGACGAAAAGGGAAAATCATACAAAATGAGTGAAATGAATAACTGGCAAAGAGAAAAAAATGTCTGAGATCCTCTGAAGTGAGTGGCATGATTAAATGGCAAAGAGTAAAAATAGTTGAGATTGTGATAGGAAATCTATTAAAAAAAGTGAAATTATTAATTGTTAAAGAGTGAAAGTGATTCAGATTATGAGAGAAAATCTTCCTAAATGAGTGAAATGAACTGATTAGTTACAAAAGAACAAAAGCTTTTGAAACCTTTAAATGAGTGAAATAATGAGTTGCCAAAGAGCAAAAAGGTTTGAATTTCAGAAATGAGTGAAATTAAATGGTTAATTATCAAAGACCAAAAGACTTTGAAGCCCTTCAAATGAGTGAAATGATGAAATGACAAGAAGCAAAAGAGTTTGAACTTCCGAAATGAATAAACTGATTATTTGCCAAAGAGAAAGAATGTTTGAGATCTTTCGAAAAGAAAAAAATTATTAATTGTCAAAAAGCAAAAGTTCCTGAGATTTCCAGAAAAAATCCTCAGAAATGAGTGAAACGATTTATTTTCAAAGAGAACAATTTTGGACATTTTCAAAGAATATGTTATGAAATGAATAATTGTCAAAGAGCAAAATTATTTAAGATTGTGAGAAAAATTCTGTGAAATGAGTGAAACGATTCATTGCCAAATAGCAGAAGTGTTGGAGAACGTAAGAGAAAATTGTCTGAAATGAGCGAAACAATTTTCAAAAATGAAAGGGTTGTGATGTTAAAAGTATTTTAGGCTTGTGTTTAAATTCTTCTCGTGCCTTTTATTCGCTTTCCTTGCTGGACTGCTGTGAGGTGTCACTTCATATTTAGCGACTGTGTTTTTCCATTTGTTTACAGCTAACGTTTTTGTTGTTCACTCCATTTTTATTACTTCCTCGTGACATGCACAAGTTCCCTGTTTCCAATCAAGTTTTCCCTCTTAAAAAAAAAGCACGCCCACTCATGCAGATCAGTACGTTTTGACAAAACAATTGCATCGGATCCCTCTTTCTGCACTTAAACTAGTTATTTCGGATCTGGGCGCAATACAAATAAACATCCATGTTGGTATCGGCGTATGAAAGAGGGATAACTTTTTTGAGTGGAGGAAAAAGCTCCTCAATAAGACGTTGAGAAGGGAAGGGGCTCGTAGTTTCTTGTAAATAAGATTACGGGGAAAAAGAGGCAAGGAGTGTTTTTCCTGGGATCCCTTAGTTCCAGTTTTACCGTTTCGTAATGCCGTAACCGAGAAAGAAAGTGGTCTTCGCAGGCAGGCAATGGCCTCTGACCCAGTTTTCGTACAGCAGATAGAGAGAGAAAGAGAGGGAGAGAGTGGGTCAGTCCGAATCTGTTCTTAGCATTAAGCAGTCAGTGCTCCTGGAGAAAGCATTTACCTGTTGTGAGCAGTCAGCTGCTTGGAGTTGTGTTTGGAGTTTTTTCGGATGAATTCCCGTCTCTTAATATTCGCTCCCTAGTAGCCATGAAGGGACTACGCGTTGTATTCCTACGTCTAATTTTGATTCATACCGTTGCATACCTTTTGGGAGAATGCACAGGTAAGACTATGACATTTTACTCTGTAGTTATAAGCGGACTGCTAGAATTTCTCTTTCGTTTCATAGCTGTTTCTAGTGCAGGAATATTATGTGAGACCAAAAATTATAATGATGGTCATGAGGAACACAAACCCGAATGTAAATTCTTATTCGCAAGTGAAAAACTGCTTTATAGCCGATAATGATACTTTATAATGATTTCGGAGAGCGGAAGCATGTTCAACACAATTTTTACGTAGTAGTTTATCCAAGCGCAGTATGTGTTCTTACGATGTCAACAACATGATATAATATGATTAGAGATCATTATATATATTAAAATTTGTAACAAAATTTCCCCCTCATTAGCATTAGCTCTTTAAGCAGAATAACATAGCCTTGACTAGAATCCAACGATCGAGAGGAAGAAAGTTCAACGTTCTCCGGATACACGTTTCGCTTCCGACAACGCGTCACATTATTGTTACACAAAAGTGAATCCATGCGGCGTTCCCGAAATGTATTGTATCTTGTACTTTATTCAGGATTTACGATCGATGTCTTGTTTTTAAAATTTGCCAAAGGATCTTTGGAATTTAAACGCTTAGTAAAGGAAGAGATTGATATTAATTTCATGTCGTTTCTGCGGTTGTTATCGAGATCATCGGAGTTTTAGAATGCTGCAGACCTTCTGGCTGCATTTCTATTTTTTTGTTCTCGTTTAATTTCATTCAAGCAACCAGTTAAAGTCCAGCTGGCTTGAGCTTTTAAAAATTAGGCACATTGTTATACATGTGTGGTATAATGAATATATGATATGTGAGGTATAACGGACATGGGTGCAGTGGTCTAAACGATAGCTTCTGATCATTCGCCCGGGAAGGGGTATGGGTTCGAATCCCGTAAGGCATGAATGTTTGTGTTTGTTTTTCGGTACTGCCTCTCAATGTGTTACTTGATCAGCTCTGGCTCTCTCTCTGTAACTTGATAATTTGGTATACTGTATACCATGTTCACTATGTACATTGTTGCTGTAAACTGAACATACTGTCTGTGTCTTCTTGTCAATACTGAACAACTATGTCTGTTTATCCTGTCACTGTATCTGTCCCACCAGGTCAAATAAATATTTTTTTAAACCTTTAATCGGAAAAAAAAAACCATAAAAACAAGCTGCAATGGAAAAATTGAGACCCACCCGTTCGGTTAATTGTGTTTCATGGCACAAGAAACAGGCTTGGCTAGGCGTGTCAAGAATCAAACGAATTAAGAAAACTCAAATGGTGTCGTGGGGCACTACCTCCCAATCAGCAGAATATACATATGGTCCCGTATGAGAGACTTTAGTGAAGGAAGGCACGGGCATTAGCTTGAGTTTAAAAATTAACTTTCGCATGTAGCAAATTTTGAGAAAACCCTGGGCATTATTTATTTGTGTGTGTGTGTGTGTGTGTGTGTGTGTGTGTGTGTGTGTGTGTGTGTGTGTGTCGAGTTTTAACGACTACGGCAAACAGTCCAAAGATATAAAAGTGGGGACGGGCAATTGCTAATATTCCAAGGAATATAAGCAGACGCCCAATACAATTTTAGAGCGTCTGGCTCCAAGAAAGAGACAGAGCCTGCGTCATCAAAGAAGCACACCAATCATGCCTCATTTGGGAATCGAACCTGAAACCACCTAAGACGAATGGTCGGAAGCAAGCGCTTCAAACCATTCGGGCATGGATCCGAAAACACCTCGTGCAAGGGTGGGGGGGCGCACATTAATTTTGGAAGCCGTTGGATTATATGAAAATATAAAAACATTTTCTTGTTAATCTTTGAGATTTTAACAGGCCTTTTGAGATAAGCAGCGTCTTTGAATATCCAAACTGCTGTATTGGTTACGAAAGGTTATCTATGGCGATCTTTTCCTGCAAGGCTACCTCATTCTAGAGACATTCATCACTGGAACAAAGTTGTCTTTTTGATTCGAAGTTTAACGACCTCGTTGAAATCTACGGCTGCAATGTAATTTAGCTAAGTTAACTGGCTACAAGGAGTCTATCATCCCTAATTTAGGGCCACTAATTCGAGGGAGCGGAAAGAACCAGTGCTGAAAGAAAAACACGCATCCAGTTCTTGCTCCAAGATTGAAACATCCACCCAACAATTAGAGTATTCAGAAAACCGTCCTTTTTTTTTTTTTTTTTTTTTTTTTTTTGGTTGAAGGTTTAAGGTTTAACGACCACCGTGAGCAACTTAGTGAGCTATTAGCAGTCGTCCGTCCCTAATTTAGGGCCACTGACTCCTGGTAAGGGAGAGAGCCAGTGCTGTAAGAAAAACACAACATCGATGCCTCACCGGGATTCGAATCCGGAACCTTCTCGGATGAATGGTCATAAGCCAGCGCTTAGACCACTGCGCCACCGGGGAGGCAGAAAACCGTATTCTATACCACTCTACTACTGGGTGACACAGTTGCTTTAAGACTTGCCACTTCCGCTTAAAGTTCAAATAATCATCTAGCATCAACTGATACACACGCAGAAAAAGTGTTCCGTAAGAAGGCATCTGAAGGTGTTAAGTGCTTCGCTGTCGTGAAAGAAGCCACTTCTTATTTAAAAAGAATTGAAGTGAAAGCCAGCGCATCAACCCTTTAACCGGCTGGAACGAATTAACTAGGCGTTAACGAAGTAGGCTGAGATCAGCTCGAACGAATGTATTCACTGTCTGAGAAGTGGGCCGAACGCGACAAGAACTAGTGAACCTGCGCATCTGAAAGCGTTGCTTTTACCTTACGTTTGTCATTCTAAGTGATGATTTGGGGAGTATGATTGTCATTCATCCTTGCTGTCTGATTACCTTTTCTACTAAGAATGCTAAGAAAAGGGCGACTAACCTAAGAAGGAAGAGAAAAGATGTTTGAGTAACTTGTTCCTACCAGGTGGCTTGGTATTCGTGTCTGGGAGACTATTGCTTCCGAATCATTCCTAGGCAACAGAGAACAAAGGGCTATAATGGAATCTACTCCTGAGATGAAAGAGGGAAAGGAATTATTCGCTGTAACTTTTGTTATAACCCGGTCGCTATGGAAACCCGTCTGTTTGAGGAACACAGGAAAATTTGTGCAACTTTTCATTCAGGTGCATCGGCCGCTTAAAGGGTTAAACAACTCGAGCGTAAGAGCTTTACAGTAGAGCTATTGTGTGCGAAGGTGAGATTCACTGACAAAATGTACATCTCATTATTAAAAGGCACATTCCTTGCTGAAAAATGCTTTGGGGCTGCTAACCACATTGAATGAGGCCTATTACAGATACATCGATTAATCTGCGCTGTGTGATGTAAGTGTAGTAATACTCACGCAGTCTATTTCGCGTCATTTTGCATTTATGTCGCCAAACACCGTAGAGGCCACCTGGCTTCAGCTTTTCTGCCCTTTGAAGGAAAGGGAGCTGGTTCAATGCTTGCTCTACACATTATATATTGCAATACAGCGTTCCCCTTGTCAACCATTAACACGCATTCATCCTTGACCCCAAGACTGCTGCCACATAACATTCAGTGAGAGAGAAAATATAACGTTAGGGCTGAAATGCTAAAAGTGAACGAAGTCAAAATTTACATAGAGGAAGACAACATACAAATGAACTTTAAGGTACAATAGACGTCACAACTTGCAAAAAAAAAAAAAAAAAAAGAAAGGAAAAGGAACTGGTTTTACCTTTTTCTTGTATTTTTCACTAACTTTTGTTAGGTCCTGGTAGATTAAAAAAAAAATCCTTTTTCACCCCCTCCGACAAAATATTCTATGCACGTCCCTGTTTAGTGCCACTATCATTGTGATCCGTGGAACCGCACTGTTTATTACTGAAGATCGACTCAGTGGCTAGGATGAAGAAAAGGAACCCGGACGATTTGGTAGAAGAGAAATCGGAAAAGTGACTAGTAACGCAACGAACTCCGGGCAGCATTCGTTAGCATAGAGAGATACTCGGACCATGGCCTGCAGGTGACGACATTGCTTCAGGAAAGAGCGGTCGCAACACTGCTGGTTTTCCCTTCCTTGGAGGCAGAAGGTCCGCCTTTCTCTCGCCACCGATGAGGCTGCTCAATTACAATTCAAAGCGAAGTGTGGCGTGCCTGCCCCGCAGGACGCACATGAGATAAAGGCAGATAGCAGTGAGAGCACATGTCTGCGTAGCTCAGTTGGGAGAGTGGCTCACGCCGTAGTGAGGGGACCCGGTTTCGATGCCAGTCGTGGAAAAACTTGTACGTTATATTGGCTCCCGAACTTCCAGGATGACCCGGCTGTTAAGTTTCTCGCAATGATGTGATGTTCTTTCCACACGGCGAGACAGGAAAAATAAGAATCTCTTCTTCAGTGCTTCGAAAAAAAAAAAAAAATTCAGTGTGATGTTACGTTCCACACACCAAATTGTCTGGGATTTCTCCAATGCACGTTCTTCATGGGATGACTGCCTACAGCGACACATGGTCACAGCTGAGCCGTGAGCCATGCCCCCGGAACGTTTCGGGTGGGCGGGGGAGATGTAACGTTCCTGCCCCGCAGGACACACGTGAGATACAGAAAGATAGCAGCGAACGCACATGTCCGCGTACCTCAGTCGGAAAAGCGACTTGCTGCGTAGTGAGGGGACGCGAATTCGATGCCCGGCGCAGACAAACTTGTACGTTATAGAATGTAGAGGTAATAAAGTTAAACATAACATTAAATACGAGTTGAATCAAGCAAAAGAAAGAGAGAATTAGTAGCGCATGGACATCGCTGCAGTGCTTCCAACTGCTAGACAAATTGGCAACGTTGAAGCAGAATCTGAGAAAAACTTCTAACATCCTCTTATTTCGAGGGATATGTAGAAGTTTTTTGCGGCATTTCAAGAGTTTTACATATTTATTCCACTGTTTCTCGTAGTATTCCTGAAGATGTTCTGCCGAACCCAGAGTGAGAAACACTGTACTTCGTGCTCCACTTTTCTTTTTGGCTAGGTGACCTTCCTATTTCATTAAGTTGATGCTCATTAATGCATTTTCTGTTTCAGTTTGTTGTCTATCCAGTGTTTGTTTTCAACAAATTGAAGTTATGCCTAATAATATACGGTACTTTCCACTTTCTTTTGTTGAACTTTTATTTTTCTGGACTGTTTTCCATTAAGTGTCTGCTTTTCTCCAACACATGTTAAGACAGGGAGACCAGATTCGGGGGATGAGGGTGCCTTCCCACATGTGGTCCCAGTAGGGGCGCACATTCATTTTGTGAGTGTATAAAAATAGAAATGCACACCGTATGAATAAAAGAACTGAAAATTGTAACTGAAAAAGAAGGGTACACACGTCAGTATTTTCTTTATTAAAGATTTTAGTTAGCCTCATACAATATTTTGCCGCAGCTAACTAGTACATATACCTACTCTGGTAAGATTAAGAAATAACCTACTCAGTGAGTTACGAAATAAAAACTGAGGGAAAAAACCCGAAAGGAATTGCCCGAAACAGCAGAGAGAGAGAGAGAGAGAGAGAGAGAGAGAGAGAGAGAGAGACATGCCTAATTTCCGCGGCATTCCGGAACACTCCATAAGGATGAAAAGCTAATGAGTTTTCTGTGCTCTGTCGTAGAAATTCCTCCGGGCGTTGAACTTTGAACCAAATTTTTTCAAGCCCCACCACAAAAGTGACTTCCTATTGTTACGTTTATTGTTTGATACTCCTTCGTTCTTTGCAGATTCGTTTTCATTCTGCATTTCTGCAGAGTGATGTGCTGTCGGTGTTTATAAAACTTTTACGTTTTATTTGATATTTGTATGCGTTGGTTCTTGGATATTTGCCAAGCCCTCACGTTTTTAGTAAAACTGTCAAAAACCAGAAGTGTGATTTTTGAACGATCATAATATTAGGTGTACAGATAAGTTTAAAAGCGTTTCTTGTGTGACGTATACCGCTAATTTACATATCCGACATTACCCCGCGTTGTTGTCATGTGACCCAAACTGGTCCAGAGTATAAAATGTGACACATAAGTTTGTCCAACAGTCAAACGCACTTGCACATCGGTATGTGAAAGATGGCAAACGATACTGCATTTATTCGACACTGCATTCGTCACGAATTTCATCAAGGAAAAAGTGCTGCAAAAGCATAAGCAACGATCTGTTCTGTTCTGGGGGAGAATATTGTATCGAAAAGCACGTGTGAGTTTTGGTTTAGACGGTTTAAAGCAGGCGATTTTGATGTTAGCGATAGAGAACGCAGCGGAGCCCCGCAGAAGGTTGCACATGAGGAACTGCAAGCATTGCTGGATGAAGATTCGTCTCAAACGCAAAAAAAAAAAAAAACTATACTCGGAGTCAACCTAAAAGTGTACTATTGTTAAAGGCCGGCGAGCCTTATCACGACTCGTCGTGGAACAGAAGAACGGTATCCATACCCTAAGAGTTTCCCCGATCGTCAATTTATTGTCTCTGTCTGTGTTGTGAATGTTGGGAGAGGTCTACCTCCCCCCCACCCCCGAGTTGTATTCTTTTTTTTTTTTTTTTCTTTTTTTTTGAGGTTTAACGACCACCATGAGCAACTCAATGGGCTATAAGCAGTCGCCCGTCCCTAATTTAGGGTCACTGGTTCCAGGGAAGGGAGCGAGCCAGTGCCGTAAGACAAACACAACATCCATGCCTCACCGGGATTCGAACCCGGACCCCTTACGGACGAATGATCAGAGGCCAACGCCTTAGACCACTGCGCCACCGGGGCGGCGAGTTGTATTCTGAATGCCCAAATGGGAAGAAACAGCCAAGAGTGCAAAGCTCTTGATTGAGGAACTTAAATTTATTTCTAAAAGCGCTCTAACTTACAACTGGAATTTTTTTTAGATAGCAATTATGTCTGATATATTGCTGAGCAAACAAAAATCCATTCTAAGCAATAAAGCTACTGCTTGTCGCTCTAAACGCTAGGGATTATTTTTCGTAGCGGAGGTAGCCATCACTCTTAGGTTGACTCAGAGTATGGCTGAACAACGTGGAGTAACTCAACAAACGATTTACAATCGCTTACTTGCAACGGGAAAGATTCAGAAGGAAGGAAAATGGGTGCCACATGACCTTAACCAGAGGAACAAGGATGAGCTTGCCATGAAGTGTTTCAATCTGTTGAATAAACAACACAGAAAGTCTTTCCTGCGCAAAATCGTTACGGATGATGAAAAGGGGATGTGGTACTACATTTCCAAATGCAAAAAACGCTGGGTAGACCCAGGTGAAGCAACGACTTCAACATCGAAACGCAATATTCACTCCAAGAAAGTTCTGCTGTGCATCTGGTGGTATATGAAGGGTGTGCTCTATTATGAACTATTGGAACAGGGCCAAACTGTTACTGCTAATCGCTTTAAGCAACAATTGCTGCGATTGAACCAAGAAATATGTCGTAAACGTCCATTCACAGGCAAAGGATTGCGTTCCGTGAAATTACTGCATGACAACGCTATGCCGCATGTCGCGAAATCGATCAAGGAAACGTTACTGACGCTTGGCTGGGAAGTTTTGGGGCATGTAGTCCCGACATAGCCCCATTCAGACTAACATTTGTTCCGATCGATGCAACATGGTTTGTTTGGTGTACGCTTCCGGACATGTGGCGAAGTGCAAAAATGGGTTGACGACTTAATCGCGTCACACGACGAAGTATTCTTCATGGCTGGAATCCGTCAGCTGTCCGACCGGAGGAGGAAATTGATAGATAGATAATGACAGCGCATATTTTGATTCGTAAAGGTATTGTTATTTTTTCTCAAATTGCATGTTGCGTTGTCTTAAAACGCTTTAAAACTTATTTGAACACCTAATACTTTCCTATAACAGAGGTATGAGAAAGAAAAAACTTCTCATTATTTGAGTGGAAGTCTAAGCTAGCTGGACCATAGGGGAAACTAGGGCAATCGACCACAGCCCCGCGCCTGCATAAAAAATAAAATCATTTCGGGTAGAGTGTTTTGTATTTGTTATTATTTTTCAACTTTTGAAGCGCGAGCCCCTTAAAAAGTATTTTTAATGTTTTTTCTTTTTAGTTCCCAATCCCTCCACTTTCAATTAGGTTACAGCCCTTCGTTGTATAGACCCTGAGATTTGCAGATTTCAAATGGATATTATGACCATCGTAAACTTTTTCAATATTCATGCAATAGCATATAAAATTCCATCATTTTGTGGTACTCTACTTTTATATGTTAAACAGTTTGTGTTAAACCAAATCCTTAAATTTTGAAAATGTAAAATGAACAAGATCAAAGTTGGTTTTGGTCCATATTTAGAAGCCAGTTTTTCAGAGACTTTACTGAAAATTTAAAGAAAGAAAATTTAAAGAAAGAAAATTTAAAGAAAGAAAATTTAAAGAAAGAAAGAAAGACAATTTTCATACATGTCCGCATATAAAAATAAAAAGAGTCACTAATTTGAGAGGTACTCCACCTTGCATCAAAAATCAATCCCTGAAACATGACATATATCAGAGTAAAAAAACTGTTTAAACGATTTTATATATTTGCTTCGCGGATTACTTGAAGTTATGTTTTTATCGTGTTGTGAGAAAGGTTTTCATAAGTATCACAATGCAACCTCAACTACCTCTCCCAGGAAAGAAAAATCTTAGATTTTGAGATTTTTTTCTCACTGAACGTTCAATCTATATTAAGGTCGTTTTCTTAAGCTGAAAGCAAACACTTTCTTGAAATAATTATTTCTTTATGATAGTTTTCTTGTATGTGTGTTTATTACAAATGGCATTTTTCACGTAAAGATTTCGTTGAAATATGAGATGTATTTTTTAGGGTTCGCAATTACATTTTGCTCCGAGCCCGCAAAAGTCCCATCCGGTGCTGGTAGATTGGTGGAAGTAAAGAACTTTGAACTCGAAGGCGCGTAATTTTAAGTCTATCCCCCCTCCCATGCGAAAAGCTTACTCCAGCCCTGACTGGGGTTTTCGTTTTGAGAAAAATGGGAATATACACTATATTGACAAAACTCACAGGACACCCCATCGAAACCAAGTGAACGGATCCGCTGCGTTGTTCAAATGCGCGGTACAGTTGCAAACGGTATAAAAACTAGCCTGAAGCTGACCGCGATCATATCACATTGTGAGGTTGAGTGAAAATGTCGCGGTGGAAGAGAACTGACTTTGAGAAAGGAAAGATTGTTGGGTGTTATATTAGTGGGTTGTCCATAAGAGAAACCGAGGGGTGTTTAAACATACCCAAGCCAACTGGTTTGGATGTACTGAATAAGTGGAAGACACATGGCGTGCCTAAAGCAGCAAAATGTACCGGCAGACCAAAGAAAATAAGTCATAGAGGACGTCGAATCCTCAGGAGAGTCGTTACAGCTAATCGACGGAATACTTACACAAGACCTCAGTGTACAGTACAGGTGAATAAAAATGTTGGAGCCTCGGTATGTACACATACCATTCGCAGAGAACTTAATTCCATGGGTTACCATGGTCGTGCTGCTGCTCATAAGCCTTTCATCTCCACTCGGAAAGCTACTCGTCGCTTAGCATGGATGGTATAAAGAACATTTATCGTGGACCGTAGATCAATGGAAACGAATAAAAATGTTGGAGCCTCGGTATGTACACATACCATTCGCAGAGAACTTAATTCCATGGGTTACCATGGTCGTGCTGCTGCTCATAAGCCTTTCATCTCCACTCGGAAAGCTACTCGTCGCTTAGCATGGATGGTATAAAGAACATTTATCGTGGACCGTAGATCAATGGAAACGAATAAAAATGTTGGAGCCTCGGTATGTACACATACCATTCGCAGAGAACTTAATTCCATGGGTTACCATGGTCGTGCTGCTGCTCATAAGCCTTTCATCTCCACTCGGAAAGCTACTCGTCGCTTAGCATGGATGGTATAAAGAACATTTATCGTGGACCGTAGATCAATGGAAACGAGTCCTATTGACTGATGAATTCAATTACACGATCCATCAGTCTGATGGCCGTGTGTGGGTATGGCAGCAGCCGGGGGAACGCCATTTACCTACGGTCAAGCGTGGAGCTGGCAGTGTACTCGTGTTGGGGTGTTTTTCGTGGTATGGTCCCGGCCCATTGGTTGTCGTTGACAAACCTGTTAACCAGCACGTCTACCTCGATATTCTGGACAATTATGCCCTACCAACTCTGTTGCAATACTATGGAACCGAGCCTTGTTGCTACCAGCAGGATAATGCACCGAGCCATAAAGCAAGGACTGTTACGGCGTGGTTTGACGATAATTCCGTATCGTGTGTAGACTGGCCAGCACAGAGTCCTGATCTTAATCCCATAGAGCACCTGTGGGGTGAATTAGAGCGCCACATAAGAAGTTTAGAATTAAGGCCTACTACTAAGCAACAGTTAGGGACAGCATTATGTACTGAATGGAAGCGCATACCTATCGTTGTGTTCCAAAACCTTGTGTAAAAGCCTGTCTCGAAGGGTTAATGCATGCATTAAGGCCAAAGATGGACCGACACCGTACTAATGTATGTCAATAAATGCTATGTTGTGTTTCTCTTCTAGGTGTCCGGTGACTTTTGTCAATATAGTGTATATATATATAAAGTTGATCATATTGGCCGTTGGGGGTTAACGGCCAATATGATAAACTTTCAGGACTATGAGCAGTCGTCTTAATAGCACTAATTTCGGGGCCTCTTGTTCCAGAAAAGACAGAGTCAGTGTCATAAGACAAGCGCACTACCATGCTTCATTTAGGAATCGAACCCAGCTCTGACAACCAGCCAGAAGCCTGGCGTATATTCTCCAATACATCACTTAGTTTTGCAAAAACAATCTAGGATAGTTTTCTTCTTCTTCTCTGGTGCACATTCTTTTCAAGTTCCTCTACCAGATACCGAAAGAACATTCCTGTTGTACGAAACCTTTTGTAAAAGAGAACAAATATTTCCCCGTGTATTAGTAAAATGTGTAAATGATGTCCAAGGGTAATTACAAGGTGAAAAGTGCGGTTTCCGAACTACGTATCATAGATGACGTAACGACTCACGAACGTATTCCCCCATTTAACAGTCAGCATATACTGTATCTCATGCAAGGTCAGGTAATCAAACATGTCATAGCCTCTCCCTGACAAATGTCAACCCCGCCTTCTCGTGGTGCATCCTGTTCCCGCTAAAGAAGCTCTGACGACCGCCAAATAGCGATATAAATATGCCACCGAGATTAAAGGAAATGCTATCCCACATTTACAAAACCGCTTGGCCAGCGCGATTAGTTATGGCCAACCCCCACCTCAAGCACAATTCCACAACTTAAAACTTGGCCCTCAGTCTCCGGCAGCTAGAATGTACTTGGCCAAGGCAGCGGCCAGGGCGACATGAAGGCAGAGAGTGCTCAGAATCGCCGGAAGACCGGAAAGAAAACTTACAAGAGTGGAACACATCATGATCAGAGTAAAATCTCTGAAATGGCAATAGTTTGGTTTGGGTAATTATATGTACCCAGTTTATTGCTATCGTGGGATACATACATAGGAGATATCACCACTGAATAGTGCAACACAGAAAGCATAAAGAGAAAAAAAATTGGTATATCCACAACGCAAACTGAAGAGCAAACGGAAGAATACATGAATTTGCACATTAGTAGAAAGACGATGTACACAAAGAAGGAAAAGCAGATCGGCATATCATTAGATACAAAGTAAAACATGTACAACATTATAAGCATATGAACTCGGGTATAAGAACAAAGTGAACAAATTTAGTACGAAAATAAACCGCGACAAAGAAAAACACTAGTATATCTAAGACATACAGCAAGAACAAATGAAAAGCGCACAACACTAGAACAAAAGCATGAAACAATATTGCAGCACGTGAGAAACAACACAAACAGTTTCTGGTTGGGAATAAGGGCTAAGTTTCATCGGCTAGAGGAAGCACGGTATCACAAAATTGTTTCTCAGCGAGGTCTTTCAAGGAGGAGAGACGGCGAGTGTACCGTCTCGTGAAAACCTGGTACCTAGGACTGCACACAGATCTAGGTCAGATGAACGGAGAAATTCTTCAGTACAGGCAACCGTAAGAGCAGATTGGAAGAGGCGTATAAGTTGCTGTCTGGACAGTGATCCAGAAACAACAGGAAACTTATCAGTGGCCTGTATAACCTCATCATCTGAGAGAGGATTGACAAGGCCAGAACGGATATGAAAATCGTTCGAAGAGTCATCAGGAGGTGAACCATCTGAACAGGAAAAATCGGGAACACTAGATGAGATCACAGAAGAAGTAACAAAGATGTCTTACCTTTTTCTGTTTCACAGAGCCTTTGGAAGTACCAGTCCGTTTCGAAAACGATGTTGAGACGGAGGAATCCATTGGTGGATCTGGATGAACACCTGACACGGGAGACGAGAACACAAGTTGCGCCGAGGAATCAGTATGTACCCTATCAGCATCGGTTAACGCTGGAACTTCTACCGAGGCAGCAGGAAGGTGCGGCAACAGGGGAACATCAGACATGGTCGTTGTTGAAGTTCCGATATGCGAGAGACACGGAGGAGTGCCAGTCGGCCGAAGTGCCGAAGCACCACTCGACACATCTGAGTCGGAACACTCCGTCGACACATCAGTAGTCTGCTAACCCAGAAGGAGGATGCACTACCGTACAGTGCGAATGAGGAGGAAAGGGATCATCGTCCGTACCTGAAAGTTGCGTCTGAGTGAAAGAAGGAGAGGTCGCGTCTGGCAAAACACTAGAAGCGGGGATAGTAGAAAGACTAGTGTAATCGTTATTGGGAGGCGAGCTGGAAGAAAGACCACGGCGTATACTCACACAGGAGGCCGTGGTGTGATCCTGTGTAAGACAGTGAGTACAATAGGTGGTGAAAACCTTGAAACTGTACGTGCGTGAGCCAATTTCAACAGTAGGTCTGTAGGACAATCCGCCAGGGCGTTCTCAGTGGAGAAAACGACCTACAACTGACAGCGAGGTCCCGTAGCATGTGAAAATAGAGTTGTGCGTGGAGTGTCAGAAAAGCGACGGACTTTGCCAACGATTTTACAAACATGATTGACAAGGAGAGGAAGCGCAGTTTCATCAGCTAAAAGAAGCAAAGTATTTGTAAAGCATGAAAGAAACTTCCTGTGGAACAGGAGAACGTGGTGTTCACCGGACGCTTGGAAAGAGGAGAAGATACGAGATGATTTGTTCCAATCGAAAGCCCGTGTGCAAGAATGAATAAAGTCAGCATTCTTCTTGTGCTTGAACTGCACGGAGATACCCAGAGAGGAGCGGAAAATTCCGGCAATAGACGCAGACGACACATGACCTGAAAGGGCTTCCATGTAGCGTGGCAAAATAGTATTTGGTAAGGCATGAAAGAACACACCTCTATCCAAGAGATTATGGAACTCACGGCCAATCTGCGAATTTTCATCAGTAGTTACCTTCACTTTGTGGTTGGATACCTGAATAATATGTGGTGATTGCAAGAGACCATCAGGTGGAGAAGAAGCTGACGTCGAAGTAGCGCCTCACTGCACTGTAGAGGCAAATTACATCTTCGGAAGAGAAATCTGTGCTGAGCCGGCAGGCACAGAAGGCAGTGAAGGCAGAGGAGCACAGGCAGCAGGCAAGCCAGTAGTAGTTGTACACATGGAGGGCACCGAGGCAAAAGCGGAAGCTGAAGAAGGAAGCGCAGCCAAATCCAGTGAAGGCAGCGTAGCAGGAATACTAGGAAGCTGGAAAAGCACCTGAGCAGACACGTCTGAGGACGAGAGTAGATCACCTTCCATGGACGTGCGACGTGACGTGCATCCGCTACGCCCAAAGATGATAAAGATATACCGGAAGCCGCCATGTTGGCAGCTCCCAAACGTAAACAAACGAGCTAACGATAAGAAGACGGAGGAATATAAAAAAAATACAAGGACGAAAACGCCAGAAAAGTAGCTCAAAATGTACACAGTACCTTTAAACAGGATGGCCACGCAACAGATTAGGACGGAACGAGGTATATCACACTGGAATGCAGAAAATGTAGGAGCCACCAACACAACGTCTGTCAATAACGAGCAATGGGCTGGACATATTGCCAGAAGGACGGACCACCGGGGTACAACCGAAAGTTTAGACTGCATTCCAAATAAGAGGAAAAGAACCAGAAGAAGACCACACGGGAGATGGGGGATGAAATTTGAAAGCATGCAGGTGTGACATGGAGTACACTGGCTCGAAACAGACCGTTGTGAAAAAAACTTGGGCAGGCCTTCATCCAGCAGTGGATTGATAACGGTTTATGGTGATGATATATTACGGTGAAACCGCTTTGCTGTTTCACATTACAACAGTTCACTGGAACGCACAAACAATATTAACGAGGATCTACTGTTACCATTGTTTTCACCAGAAAAGGAACTATGCGTTTGTACACTGACATTACATTGTAAGCTGATTCGAATAGGGAAATAAATTCTTCAGTTTTTTACGTTTTCTAAAAAATGTAGGGCACTGAAATTAATTCCAAAACGTTTCTTTGCTGTGATTTAAAAAACACTGACTTTATAATATCTTCAGCGTTCTTAATATCAGGTATGAAAAAGCGTAAGGTTTTTTTTCCTGAAAATGAATTCAAACTTTCTATTTCACAGATTACTTTGGGAGAAAAGAATTGAGAACCTCTCAGCGCAATTAGGCGAACATTATCTGAACTTCGTACTTGAAATGACTGCGAAACAGTTTTAAAAACATACGAATTCACGACACTACAGCACATTAATGCTTTAAAATGCTGCAAAAAGCCTGCTAAAAACTTCTTTCTATAAATTTAAATATATGAAAATATAATTTATGAATCACAACAGGTTTTTATTAAATAACTATTCTCGAATTAAGTCCGAGATGTGAAGTTTGTTCATATGAATGACGCAGGAATTGTTCTCTCGAGAAATAAAGGCTGAACATTTGGTTCTCTACTTAACATCTTCCTTTTGAATTAGAACATCCTTCTTTTGAATAAGAACATCCTAATTTGAAATCTAAACACACTAACGACATGCAAAGTTCTGAGTTCTGTTTATCATTAGTATGTTTAGATTTCAAAGTAGGATGTTCTTATTCAAAAGTAGGATGTTCTTATTCAAAAGTAGGATGTTCTTTTTCAAAGGAAAGATGTTCTTAAGTAGAGAACCAAATGAAATAAAAATAAATAAATAAATGATAAATACATAAGCGCACTTGACTCACATCTAACGAAAATCCCAACGTATGTCCATCCGTACATACGAACAATGTATATATTTTTCTAAATAAACTTATGAAAAAATGCAAATTTGATGCTGATCTGGCATCGTAAGGAATTCCAATTTTACGCCAAATTAGCACTAATATTAAGGTTTAAAAATTATTTCTGCAGGGGAAAATCTATAATACCCTTTGATGTATTAAAAAACTCCGATCTCAATTTGCATTCGTGTTTTGTACGAAAAGTTTTAAGAATTTGGGTTCATCTACTAGAAACGTGGCTTTCTTTTTACATTATGTAACTTTATTACATAGCCTGGTCTCTTGCTCAGGACCACATTCATAATTTGTCCATGGAAAGGAACGCCCATAGTTTATGAGCTTTTGAAACAATAATTGCATACAAATTTGTTTTATTAAGGAACGTCGATACAAACTACATTAAACATTCGCACCTACCATTTAAATGTTTCATCTTTTCAATAATACGTAAATGCAAATATAATAAGTGAGTTCCCTGCCTCACAGATGCTTTCTCTCAATTTGATTAAAATGGGAAAAAAGAGCCGAGTGTTGTCAGTGTGAATCAGAACATGGGAATCGATGAAGGTTTTTTAAAACTTATCACAAACAAGTAGAATATCCCTCTTTCAGCTGAAATTGGTTTTAAGTTTGAATTTTCCCATAGTGTTACAGTTTAATAAATAGTTGATGCCCTATTGTGGTACGTTTCACAGTTTTATGCCAAGGTCTTGAATTTATTCCTTCTCGCGAAACTCTTATTTGAAATGTCATCAAGACCGTGAGTTTTGTTTTATGTTTACATAACATGAAGCTACACCTAATGAAATGATGAAGCACTACAAATTGGTTTACGTGTTTAAGAAAAAGTTGAAATTCTTTCTAAGTCCAAAAACTTGGAAACTTCCTGTATCCATGGCGTTCGCAAAGTCATTTTCGCATGAAACCAGCAAAACTGGTGAAAAAGACAAGGGCCCTTTTAAGGGCATTTTTGTGAAAAACTGGATTTTTTTTTTTTTTTTTTTTTTGCGTGATTTCTTCTAGGTATGCTTTTATTTTATTTTTTAGGCTCCTCCTTTTTCTGCCCTTTCTCCCTTTCCTGCTTTCTGCGTGCTCTTCGGTGTAGGACAAAAAGTACAGTACGCAGAGGAGCTTATAACTTCCTCTATTAACAGGAAACCATATACTCCTAAAGCTAATTTTTTCCAAACTTTTGTTTTGGGATCTTTCTTATCAGGGCACTCTGCCCCCATTTCTATTTTTCTATTTTTTCAGTCTTTCCAAGAGACACATCGTGTTGCAGCTAGAAGGGCTCTGCACCTTTTGAGGAATTCATCGTCTCATCTCGGAATAACTAAAGTAACTCAAGAGTGTGACAGAAGATGGTCGTGAAACGACTAACTTCAAAGGTCATCGCAAGTTTATTTAAAATCAGCATTATGAACAATTTAATATCGCTTTTCTTCTGCTGCGTTTTTCCCGTTGCGAGACGCATTTTACCAAATATAAGGACATGCATCTGTATTTCGAATAAAAACTGAGTCATCAAAAGGTACGTTGGCAGATAATTATCCGTAAAAATTATAAAGAAAAGGAAAGCCTCTCGAAAGAAAAACATCAAAAAGGTTCATACATTTGCTTCAATGAAAACAAATGTATGTGTTCTGTTTTATGTTAGCCTTTCTCATCTCACACAGAAAAAATGGCTATTCGATTTGTAGCGATTTTTGGTAAAAGATTTTTCATTTGCAAATGAAAAATCTTAATAGTTGCTTTCTTTTTGCTGCGTGTTCATGCCGGCCTGATTCAAAAAGATTAGCGTGCCGACTGTTGCTCTCTCATAGCCGCAGTACAAAGGATCACTTTATTACGCATGTTGCGTTTTTATATCGTCTCAAATCAAATCATTTTTGACTGCACATCACGCACCAGTGCCTTTCGTTCTGCGTTCACCAGGTTACACGGATTAATCAATGGCATTCAACTATTGTGGAACATAATGTTGGCTGTCACGAGCATCGCAGCCTTGGTTTCACTGGGATTTCGTATCGATTTTTTTATTCCAGACTCTTGGCTATGCACATTTGCATTATGGTCTACAACCTGTTGCCGAAATTAGACTTGGACAATTAATCTTAGTTTCAAACACATTTCTTTATGCACGTAATTAACTTCAGTAGCGAAACTTAGTGCGATATCAAAAAAGACCATTTAACGCATTATTTAGGAAAATGACCCTATAGCGTGACTTCTTACAGTGACCTTTGGTAAAGCAACCGACTTTTCCTCAATTTTTGAACTGGTGAGACCAAATTAATCGAGCAGTAGCATTCTGCGTGGACAGCACCGCACGACAACTTTACTGCACGCAATAGAAATGGTCTGCGGATTTTAGGCGTTTAGAAACAACTAACTCAAAAAACACAGCGTGTCGAAAATTTCAACTAGAAACCTTTCTTGCTGAACAATGTGCATTTGCAGAAAAAAGTATGACATTAATTATAATCAATGAATAAAATTGGGGATTATACCATTGTACAATACAAATTTGGAAGATGTGAATCAGTTTATTGGTGTAAACATGACATGGATGTTAAGTCAGATAAAATTTCGTCGTCCTGGAACGCGAATCTAACCCGCATCTCCCGGATAGCGCTCGAGTATGCTAACCACTACACCACCCAGAATGACCAAGTTTCAAGTTTCCGATTAATTTGAATATAATCATCACATGATCCACTAGTCGAAGCAACCGGCATTCATAAAAAAACTATTTATAAAAAAAAAATCAGTCATTTGAAAACAGGTTTACATCTTTCAAATTTGCATTGTACAATCGTGTAATCCCCTGTTCATTCACTGATATTGTGCGCCTCCGGGTAATCGCGAGAGTGAATTTGAAATCTCTAGATTCGCTATATATGAATGCCGGTTGCTTCGACTAGCGAATCCTGTTATGATTATATTCAAATTAATCGAAAGCGTGAAACTTGGTCGTTCTGGGTGGTGTTGTGGTGAGCATGCTTGGGCGCTATCCGGGAGTCGTGAGTTCGATTCCCGCTCCAGGACAAAGAAATTTTCAAGTCTTCGGATATTATATGACTTAACGTCCATGTCATATTTACACTAATAAACGAATTCACATCTTCCAAATTTGTATTATGACGGTAATGTTTGCATGGTAACTACGTTGGCATGTTTTTAGATTCTTACACACACAATCTGTAATTTTCTGTTGTCTCGGGGCTTAATCACCACTATGAGGGCTGTAAATTAGTCGTCCTTCCCTAATTTGGGGCCACTGGTTTCAGGGAAGGGACAGAGCCAGAGCAGTAAAACCACACACGACTCACCGGAACTTGAACTCAGACCAAACTCAGACGACTAGCCAGAAACCTATGCCTCTGACCACTTGGTCACCGGAGCGGCAAATATGGTTTAAAAAATGTTCTGTGGAACTATTTAAATAACGGAGGAAAATCAACTGTTTGAATAGTTTCTAGTTCAAAACTCTGAACTCTGGCCGATGCAGAAGTTCATTAATTTTGCAAAATACACCGAGTTATCTTTGCATTCGTCAGTTCCCGTTCATTTTGTAGAGAAGGATCAGCAGTTCTCATGCGCCGTTCTAGCATATCCCATAAATGTTCAATTGGGTTACAGTCAGAGGAGTTTTGGGGCCAAGGCAATGTGGCGAATTCGTTGTCATGTTCCTCTAACCACTCAGTTGTTATACAAACACAATGACACAGTGCACTGTTCTGTTGAAAGATGGCAATGTACTCCACTAGAAATGGGTGGAGATGGTCGGCTAGCAAGTCCCTGTAGCGTCCATCCTTCAGTGTTTGTGGGGTGATAACTAACAGACCTAGGGCTTGCCAGAAAATAGCTCCTCGACCAGAACGCCATCTCTACTGGCCTGTTGATACCCAACTGGTCAACCAGGGATAGAGAAAGCGAGGGAGTGTGCCTCGAATTCATAAGAAAGCTGATGATGTGGTGCAAATTAGTATTCAAGACAGTGGGCTTAACGCAATTTACGCAATATACGAACCCGGTCATCAGCATAGTGCAGCAGGAAACGGGAAGCATCACTCCACACAACCCTTTTCCATTTGTAGAGCGTCCATTGCTGACGTTTCTTGGCTCATATCAGGCATTGTTTGCGATGACGAGGCGTCACCATGGTTACACTCGTTAGTCTCCGTCTGTGGAACCCCAGGGAAAGCAAGGTACAGCGCATGGTGCATGTGGAAATAGGCCAAACTGCACCGCTGTTGTACTGACGGGTGAGCTGGGCGATTGTTGCACATCGCTGCTGAGATACCAGTTGTGACACTCAACGCTTACCTCTAGGATGAACCGCGCGTGGCTGACCAATGTGAGCCCTTCTGCTGGATATCTGTGCATAATTAATCCGGTCTTGGTACACCCCTGATACAGTAGTAAGGGAGCATCCAACAAGTGCGGCTGTTTCCGAAATACTGGCACCTGCCCTCCGGGCCCCAACTATCTCACCGCGGTCAAATTGGCTCAAGTCGGTTTCCCCATTACGGACAAATGTTTACTGGACAGGTGTGCACAAGCCGCACGTGACGTTGATATCACGTGGTACTTCGTTATCTCTCCAAATATGTGAAAGAGGGGGGGGGGTTCTAATGCAAAGCTAACTGAGTGTATTCCTGTTCTGTAAAAATAGCTTTATAACACTGCTTACACAAACGCAGAAAAAAGTTTCTAAATAAATTTATACGCCTCTTGCCATTTTACTTGCAGGATCCTCATATTCTCTCTACAGAGCTGAATTATATCGTTTAGTATAATATGTTAAGCAGCAATGTCTAGTACGCATTGCATTTAAGGGATGTAGAGCCATATAAAATGTTCCAAATGCCGAAATCTATCGCCATTTTTTTTATCACGTTCCGAGAACGCGATTTAGAAACAGTTTCACAGATTCTATTTTGAAATTTGATGAAAAAGTCAAAACCGCAAGCGATATTGTTCTGTGTATAAAACTTGGTACATGTATGTAAGAATGTATAAACTATATTTTTAAGTTTTACGCAAAATTTGGGAAAAACATGCCTAAAAAGTTCTTCTTACAAATAAATTGTATCATTCTTATTTTTTGGCTTGTAAAAAAATAATAACAAAAAGGTTATACTTCACACGCTTCAATGTATTAATGTAAATAGCACCATATGTTGGAGTTTTACACGGATCAGGTTAATCTGGATATGTGGCTAGCGCAGTCGCTTTTATGTAACTGTCGCTAAAAATTATTGCACGACATTAAGGTTCTTACATGACAGTGGTCCTAATAAAGAGACAGAACAGTGTACATGGCATTTAATAAAGCACTCATTTCCTACGCGCATATTCCTGATGGATATTTGAAGAGTTAGACATCATGCTACAAAGCATAAGCATGCACGCTAGGTAAAAATTAATCTCAGATTTCCCAGTAGAATCTACATAATTTTGAATTTTGGGTATTTTAAAACTGTTCAAGCAATGAGAGAATACCTACTGAAATGAAGTGAACCGGTTTATTTCTAGTCACTGAGTTTTACAGCCCTGGTTTATCCTTGCACCCTAAGACGCACTGGATCACTATAAATAAAATAAAATAAAAGAAAGTAATAACATCCGACTACAAAGTAAGGAATACATACAGCTACTAGTGTGTACTTCAGCTTTGTTTGACGACAGTCGCTCTTAACTAGTGGCTATATCTGTAGGGGCAAACGTAAATGCTCCACCTGCCTTACGCAATCCAAAGTCCTGCAAGGCTCTATAATCAAAGTTCGTTCACCGAAGCACGCACCCCACGGACAATAGGTCAAGGTTCTTGTTACTTAGATAACCAATAATTTATAATATTTGGTCAAAGAGGCGCTCTGTTCCCTCAGCTTTGCTATATTAAGATCTGCTAATCAAGGGAGGGAGGTGAATGAATAACGAACAGACAGACCTTGAAAGGAATCCACCAAAGTTTCAAACTTAACAAAATTTAATCGTCATTCAAAGAAATGCTGTCCGAGCCTAGGCTGTGTATCGGAGACTTCGTTCGTGGCGAGAAATCATTCACGCATTATTTCACACGTGCGTTTTCGTCGTCGTGCAGCTCTCCTTGCTAACACTTTATTGTTCTTCCTAATAATACCTGACGGAGTCTGTCCGCACTTCGGCAAAGAACCTCCAGGCGCTTGTGAGACCCTGAAACAGCCTGTATCACAAGAACGCTAAATTCCCATTAATCCACGAGGGCATACTAAGTTTCTAGCTTCCTACCGAGCAACATACACGTGCTCCATCCACCACCAATCTCCAACCCTCAACTAACTGAATATAAAGCTTCGCGGGTCACTTTTCTCCCCACCAGGCCGCGGGTGGCCTAGAGGGCAACGTTCGTGACTGCCACGGAAAGGGCCTCAGGTTCGATGCCAGGCAGGTACGAACGCTCGATCCACTAAATATCTGCCGTGCGTCGAATGGGCATTAGCCGTCGGATCCCGGGTACTGGCCCTCCGGTAATAAATAAGGGCGTCTTCGTACTTCGCTTCCGTGTCACTTTCCTATCGGGCGCTCTAGCCCAAATTTCTTAGTTTCCTATTTCTAAGGGTTGTTTAAGACCTGGGGTCAGACACTCCCTTCCTAAAATCCTCTACATATGATCATGATCTTCTCCCCACCTCTGGTCACATGCTAAACTCTGGCCTATCGCCTGAGACGCGATGAACTATCTAGAGAGGCAGACAACGAGCCTCCGCTGTTGCCACCCCCTTCTTTTCCGACCCGCTTGCTCCCTGACCCCCAGCCTTCGCTGCGGAGTTCGAAGGTCACCTAACGGCCCCTATCGCGGCCTTGACCTTTTCCATGAAAAACTAATATCCAACGGACAGCATAGCCCGACAGCATTGTACACACTATTGTGTTCGTACATTCCGAACTTCCTTGGTTACAATAAACATGTACATTTCTCAGACGGTCGAACGCCATGTTGGAGTCTTATAATACATCCGAAAACCATTAGCATTATAGTAATCCGACAAATTTAACTTGCAGAAATATTCCTTTTCTGGAAATGAAAAAAAAAAAATAGAAGAGTTCTTTTCCTGGAAACGGGAAAACACGTGCTGCTTCTTCTCTTTGTCTCTTGATTTCTAATTTCAGTCCTTTTATTGTAACACATAAAATACTAAAATAATGTCCAATGTCCGACATTACATTAATAATGTATTTCGCCCTTACAATATCTAAAGCTTTCTCTCCGGCTATTAATTTTCCTATCTTCTAGGTTCCATCTAATGTTCTTATGTTTTCCTACTCTGGTCAGAAGCCTGTAGTACGCTAACCAGTAGAGTCTAAACCTTTTTTGTGGGCGGAAGTCCTATAATACCGATTATTGAGTCGGAGACGGTGGTGATTCCGGTTGAGATTTGTAGCCAGAGTATCAAACTATGCCTCCAAAAATACTCACATCAAGAAGGGATACATCACAGCCCTGTCTGCGCGAAATGTAGTTATTCGCATATAACGAAAGCATGCAAAGCTCATGGATTCAACATTACGAAGAAAGTCACCCATGCTGTATTGCATAGAAAAGAAGTTTGACTCAGTGAAAACCTCCAGGCTTGCTAAATCCAAGGACCGGCACAAGTCGTTCATCTGGAAAGTGAAAACGTTGTTGACAGGACCAACCCAGCGACTCAACGCATCGTTGCGTCGAAGACGGAGTGTCCGTATAAATCCTTGTCTTAATCCACTGAGATTTAAATCGACATAAACGTCACAAGAGCCGGACACACAAGCTTCTTCCGTTCCACGTTACGGAGAGACGTGCATGAAAAACACCTGCCCGGTAGAATTATATGGCCACCTTGATCGAAGTCTACGTTTATCAACCAGATTGCAGCAAACCCCCGTGCACTTTGTTCTCGGCAAAACGGCGCCAAGGCATTTTCAAATTGATATTGAGAATGCAATGAAGCTTTTCTGCGAAGCTTTATGACTGTCCTGGATTCTGGTACTTAGACAAGCCGCAGATTCATCGAGTGGCTAAAAATGGCAAAGACAACTTAGCATATTATCGTGTTGGCACTGTATGGTAGTGACAAAACTGGTACTCACTCACCAAGGTAAAGCGTCAAGCCACACTGCAAAAATTCCGCCATATCATAAAATCTCATAAAATGACATCTCTGAAATTTCTTGACGCCTCTGCGCATGGATTACTGAAACGTGCTCTTCGGGGGAGACGGCCACGTACAAGAGATGGTCTTTGGAAAGTGTGCAACCAGGAGTGGGATCACATCAGCAACACTAGCTCCGCATCTGCTTTCAGCAATGAAAACTGCGTTGTAGAGCGGCAACAGAATGCCACCAGATCGAACATTATCAGTGGTGGAGGAAGGGTTTGTAAACTCCCCCTTTGGTCTGAAATTCGTTGCCATAGATCCTAAACCACCTTCTGTAGATTTGTAAGTTTTTCTATCTCTGTTAAGAAAGTAAAATGGAAAATAAAGTACTAGTCGTTAAGATAAAAAAGTATTAAAGTACTGATAAAAAATATTAAAATCATAGGCCTTTTCACGAGATCTTTAGAAAAGCCCTAAACATTTTCTTGCAACTGTTCATAGAATTTGGTCCTTATTTCAGAAATTGGATTATTTCAAATGAGGAACAGCTAAAATTTCTTCTTTAAAACGAACCGTTTTACAAATTTCTTTGTTGATTTGTACAGTTGCCACTGGTGTAAACTTATGTACCACCATTGTAATCCGTTAACAAACGTTGGCTTATTAATTCTGTAAAAAACAACTTTCCTGAAAGATATGATCATGTGTAGAGGATTTTAGGAAAGGAGTGTCTGACTCCAGGTCTTAAACAACCCTTAGAAATAGGAAGCTAGGAGATTTGGGCTGGAGTGCTCGATAGGAAAGTGACAGGGAAGCGAGGGAGAAATGGGGAGGAAGACGCCCTTATTTATTACCGGGGGGGAGTACCCGGGGTCCGACGGCTTAACGTGCCCATCCGACGCTCGGCGGATATTTAGTGGATCGAACCTGAGGTCCTTTCCGTGGCAGTCACGAACGTTGCCCACTAGGCCACCCGCGGCGTGAAAGAGTGTCTCCAATTAGTCTTTATATTAAATTCATCTTACGAAATTACTGGCAAACATTCGTGTTTTCTCGTTGATAAGCTTCAGTGGCTGGATGAAATATTCTAGTTATTCTTTTGGGATTTTCATCTCTAACACTTCTTTTTTTTTTTTTTTTTCTGTTTGCTTTAGGTGCCGCTTGGGAAAATATTTGCCTTTTTTTTTATTATTATTGGAGGTTTAACGACCACCGTGAGCAACTCGATGCGCTATAAGCAGTCGCCCTTCCCTAATTTGGGACACTGGCTCCAGGGAAGAGAGAGAGCCAGTGCCATAAGACAAACACAACATCCATGCCTCACCGGGATTCGAAACCAGAACCTTTCGGACGAATGATCAGAGGCTATCTCTTAGACCGCTACGCCACCAGGGCGACAAATATTTGCCTTAATTACCAATTTGAACGCAATACCACTTTATCAGACGCTGCAGAAATTTTCCGTTATTCATAGGCAGTAGTGTTATTACAGGCAAAAAGCATCTCGACACACTCGGAGTTAATGAAAATAACTGAGAGAAATGAAGCGGGTGAAATGTTCCAATAGAGATTGGCTTTAATATTTACGAAGCTATATGAAATATTTTTTTTATTTAATTTCTTAAATGAAAGTATTACATCACGATATCTTTCCAGTGCAGCGTCCTCGGTGGAAAATCTTTTGTACAAAAGTGTTGAGATATTGCAGTGTAACACCTACCATTTTTATTTCGCAAAGCATTTTCCGAGGGTAGTTTGAATATACGGAATGAAAAAACCCGTATAAAAAAACTTGCGATAAATATTATCTGGAGTGTCATTCTGGAATTACCCAAATGGCCCAATATCTCGTTTTCCCTCTATCCTGGACAAGGGCATCCGAAACGAAATGTTTGGTATGCAGTTTTTAAGTTGCACACATGCAACACATACGAAACTACGCCTGCCAAACATTGAAATCTCTGAATGGCCAACGGTTTGTCGGAGAATAATAGAAAGCTAGTTAACGAACAAGCAAAATTTACCTCCAAGTTTCGTGCATGGCTTTTGAATACTTAAGATGGACTTATTCCTAAATCTTTTCTCAATTTCGCTTTGTCTTTTTTGTCAAATGTTATTTAACAGTGACGAAATACAATGAGAGCAAAACGTACAATTTTTTCCTGCTATGCAGACTTGAGTAGACGCAAATCGTAATGCTGCGTGTTTGCTGTTTGATGTACTTTTGTAAGAAAGCTTAAAGAACACGAACGCTTTTAAATGAAAATGCCATACTATTTACTATGCAAAACAACTTTTGTAACAACGAAAAGGAAACGTACATTCTTTGAATACGCCACAAACAAAAATATAAGTAGTTTCATATGTTGTACACTGAAGAGCAATTGAATTAGAGACAGCTGGCGTTACGCAATGGGGGCGGCCCTGTAAACTGAAACGACATGACGTATGCAGCGATCCGACAATATAAGGAGTGATGCGACAGGAATCAGTAAAAGTCGGACGCAGTATGGGTAAGACGAAGGATCTAAGCGCATTTGATGGTGGGCAAATTGTCGGGGCCCAACGAGTAGGTCACTACATCTCGGAAGTCGTGTAGGCACTGGAATTTTCACGAGCCACTGTGTCACGGGTGCACCGTGAGTACATCGAATCCGGTAAAACCATCCCTGCAAGGGCCACCTGCCGTGGACAACAGCGTGTGGATGATCGGGCTCACCGTCGGCTATCTCGCATTGTAACAGCGGATAGACGGGCCACTGTGCAAGAAATCACCAGTCAATTTAACGCTGGTGCACAACAACGTCTAAGCAGCTACACCATCCAGAACCATCTCCTCGCTATGGGGTACAGAAGCCATTGTCCCACGAGGGTACCGCTGCTGACCGCACATCACAGGGTGCAAAGATCAGCATGGGTGCGGGAACATCGCCACTGGACCCTAGACATGTGGAAAAATGTTGCCTGGACTGATGAGTCGAGATTCACGTTGGTACATGCGGATGGCAGGATACGAGTACGGCGCAAACCACATGAAGCGATGGATCCCTTCTTGCCAGCAGGGTACTCTTCAAGCTGGTCGGAGTGGCATTCTCGTCTGGTGACTATTTATGTGGATTGAAATGGGATCCCTGGTACGTGTGACATCGTCCCTTATAGGTCAACGTTACCGGAATATCCTGGACTACAGTTTGCTTCCGTTTGTGCGTCTTCAACATCCCACTGGAGACCTCATCCTGCAACAAGACAATGCACAGTGCCATCGCTCCCGAATTGTATCCGAATGGTTGGATGAACACTCTACCGAACAGCTAGGTCACTTGACCTCAATCCCATCGAGCACATCTGTGGTGCAATCGAGAGAGATGTTTGAGGCTTTGACCCCTCTCCATCAAATCTTCGTGAACTATGGGAGCTTGTTCAGGGGTCGTGGATCCGTATGATTTCCCAACGCTTCCGTTGTCTTGTCGAGTCCATGCCGAGACGAATCGCCGCCGTCATCAGGACGAAAGGTGGTGCTACACGTTACTAGACAGGTATCTCTAATTCAATCGCTCTTCAGTGTATACAACCATAACGAGTGAAAACAAAAATTTGTCGGTGACAGAGTTCGACTCATGCCTCCTCGCTCCGGAGTCCGTTGTTCTAACCGATTAAACTACACCGATTGAATGTATCGCTGCAGATTTGTCGTTCTGACTTGTGCTTCACTTCTGTAGTGCGTCACAACTGCCTTACATACACACCTCACGATCAGCAAACGAGGAGATACTTCCTATCAAGAAAGATGACACCGAATTTTCAGTTGTGATGATCACGTCTTTTGAATACTTTCCGACACGAATAAGATATTTTAAAGTCATCCACAGTCAACGGAATCTGTTTTTTTAAATCAACTCGATTTCTGAAGTTGGTAAAACATTTAGAAATACGAGTATCGGCTGAAAAGTATGATACGAAAATTGACAAATTGTTCATAAAACCTTTCTCGTAGATCAACGAAGATAGCAGAGACAAAGGGATTTTCAAATACTAGAACAGTTAGAAGAAGAAATATAGAAGGAAAAATGATATAACTCCACGCCTTCCAGCGGAAGACTTTTGCATAATGAAAAATTTGAAAATATGGGAAAAGTATTTTCCATAACAAAAGCTATGCGAAAGAAAAATAATTTTTAAAATACGTCTCCTGGAAGCAGACATAGCGAGAAAAACCTTTTGACATTTGCATCCTCTAGCGGGAACGCTGTGCATTATTTAAAGAGGATAATGTTCCCCATCTTTATTGTAGCGAATGGCATACAGTAAAAAATTATATTTATTTTTCAATGGGTTTTAGAAGCGGAAATACAGCTGCTACAAAAACACTACCTAGCGACTGAAATGTGAATCCCAAAAAAAAAAAAAAAACCTCCACAGGTACAAAGTTTTCCGTAAGACAAACAGTATCCGGTGTTAAAAGAATTTTTAAATCTGACATTTAGAAGAAGAAATATCGGGAAAAATAGATTAAACATTTGCACCTCCTGGCGAAGAAATTGTGTATTATTTTGGCTGTAAAAGGAAACGTGAACTTACATCCTCTAGTAGGACATTTATGCGTTAAGAAAAAAATGAAATTACACGCAAAACATTTTGCAGCAAAAAAACGCTCTCCGATAAAGAAATAATTTTTCAAATCGGACTCTTAGAAGTAGATGTATCGACAAAAAATATGATAAATGTCTACATCCCTAGTACAGAAACTGTGCATTATTTTGAGCGTAAGGTATTCTCAAAAGATTTTCAGTGGTGAGCATTATCCGTCCACGAAAGGGCTTTTTAAATCGAGTTTTCAAAAGCGCAGATTTTGCAACAAATATATCAGAAACAAAAAATATACTCTTACGTGTCCTGGTGGTACACCATTCTTATCAAAAATAAGAAACTATAAGCAAAGCATTTCTCACCAGGAGCTCTATCCGACGCAGAAAGAATTTTTCAAATAGGGTTTTTAGAAGCAGAGATATCGGGGAAATCGCAATTTAACTTTGCACCCCTTAGCAAAAAATCTAAGCTACCTGAAAAAGAAACCATACCCAAAATAGTCTTCGCTATAAATGGCATCGAAAGAAAGAAAAATTTCGAATCGGATATTTAGAAGCAAATACAAGGAATAAAATTTATTTGGAATTCGATAAAAAACTTAATTGGACTAATATTTGCAGAGATATGGTGTCCACATTCGGACAGACAAAGTTACACTAAAAAGCACGTACATTTTTTTTAAAAGTCGTGCTAAATAGAAATGCGCAGAAATGCCCTGGGCAGTTTACATGCCAACCAAGAAGGAAGCACGTGAGTTACTGGCTCCGCACACCGTGACGAACTTTATGGACGTATCCTGCTGTGACGTCATCATAGCTTTAGGTAATGTGTAAATGTACAGAACAGTTTTTACAACACCTTGTTTACCAATGATGCGCATACACCGAAATATTTCACCTGAGAAACAGTTGTTGGCAGATCTTTGGCTAGGATTTAGCTAAAGCCAAGAACGATACTTACCTGTATATTCAACTAACGAACCACTCCTTATATTAGGTTGGGTTGACGTAGGGCGAATGATTATTGTTTATGTTCATCCTGGGGGTAACAGCGAGTGATATCCTTCTACCTGTCAACCAAAAAGTTATCAGATAATCGTCTTTGGCTTGCATACTTTCACTTGTTCATTATAATGTACTAGTAAAGTTTCATACACACACAGCCTTTGCGGAAATAACTTTGGTATTTTCCAGCCGTCCAGTTCAATACAAGCATGTCCTGGAATGACCCCTATATAAGTGAAGAAATTAATGGATATTTCAAAGTACATTCTGGTAAGAATGCCAATTAACTTTCAGAGGTGAGGCAACTCTTGAGAAAACTTGATTATTCCATCGACCAGGAATCACACCCGAATTTATTGATTGCTGTCGCCACAAGCTATACGGTTTCCCCTACTGCAACTGAAGGATATGAATCTGCGAAAACATCTAACGCGTGCGATGCGCGAGACTATTCCTTGTTCCCTGTAGAATACCTTACATCCCAATTACAGGAATTTTAGGTCAGAACCCATCAGTTCTTCATATCAAATCATTATCGAAATCCATTTTTTATTGGGGGTTTAACGACCACCGAGAGCGACTTAATGGGCTATAACCAGTCGCCTGTCCCTAATTTAGAGCCACTAGCTCCAGGGAAGGGAGAAAGTCAGACAAACACAACATCCATGCCCCACGGGGATTCGAACCCGCACCCCATCGCGGACGAATGGTCATAAGCCAGCGCTTACATCACTGCGCCACCGGAGCGGCTGAAATTCATGAAGGTGTAGTTGTCCAAAGGATCATAAGCCAGCGCTTATATCACTGCGCCACCGGAGCGGCAGAAATTCATGAAGGTGTAGTTGTCCAAAGGATCATAAGCTAGCGCTTATATCACTGCACTACCGGAGCGGCTGAAATTCATGAAGGTGTAGTTGTCCAAAGGATCATAAGCTAGCGCTTATATCACTGCGCCACCGGAGCGGCTGAAATTCATGAAGGTGTAGTTGTCCAAAGGATCATAAGCCAGCGCTTATATCACTGCGCCACCGGAGCTGCTGAAATTCATGGTGTAGTTGTCCAAAGATCATAAGCCAGCGCTTATATCACTGCGCCACCGGAGCGGCAGAAATTCATGAAGGTGTAGTTGTCCAAAGGATCATAAGCTAGCGCTTATATCACTGCACTACCGGAGCGGCTGAAATTCATGAAGGTGTAGTTGTCCAAAGGATCATAAGCCAGCGCTTATATCACTGCGCCACCGGAGCGGCAGAAATTCATGAAGGTGTAGTTGTCCAAAGGATCATAAGCCAGCGCTTATATCACTGCGCCACCGGAGCGTCTTAAATTCATGAAGGTGTAGTTGTCCAAAGGATCATAAGCCAGCGCTTATATCACTGCGCCACCGGAGCGGCAGAAATTCATGAAGGTGTAGTTGTCCAAAGGATCATAAGCTAGCGCTTATATCACTGCACTACCGGAGCGGCTGAAATTCATGAAGGTGTAGTTGTCCAAAGGATCATAAGCCAGCGCTTATATCACTGCACTACCGGAGCGGCTGAAATTCATGAAGGTGTAGTTGTCCAAAGGATCATAAGCCAGCGCTTATATCACTGCGCCACCGGAGCGTCTTAAATTCATGAAGGTGTAGTTGTCCAAAGGATCATAAGCCAGCGCTTATATCACTGCACTACCGGAGCGGCTGAAATTCATGAAGGTGTAGTTGTCCAAAGGATCATAAGCTAGCGCTTATATCACTGCACTACCGGAGCGGCTGAAATTCATGAAGGTGTAGTTGTCCAAAGGATCATAAGCCAGCGCTTATATCACTGCACTACCGGAGCGGCTGAAATTCATGAAGGTGCAGTTGTCCAAAGGATCATAAGCTAGCGCTTATATCCCTGCACTACCGGAGCGGCTGAAATTCATGAAGGTGTAGTTGTCCAAAGGATCATAAGCTAGCGCTTATATCACTGCACTACCGGAGCGGCTGAAATTCATGAAGGTGTAGTTGTCCAAAGGATCATAAGCCAGCGCTTATATCACTGCGCCACCGGAGCGTCTTAAATTCATGAAGGTGTAGTTGTCCAAAGGATCATAAGCCAGCGCTTATATCACTGCACTACCGGAGCGGCAGAAATTCATGAAGGTGTAGTTGTCCAAAGGATCATAAGCCAGCGCTTATATCACTGCACTACCGGAGCGGCTGAAATTCATGAAGGTGCAGTTGTCCAAAGGATCATAAGCTAGCGCTTATATCACTGCACTACCGGAGCGGCTGAAATTCATGAAGGTGTAGTTGTCCAAAGGATCATAAGCTAGCGCTTATATCACTGCACTACCGGAGCGGCTGAAATTCATGAAGGTGTAGTTGTCCAAAGGATCATAAGCCAGCGCTTATATCACTGCGCCACCGGAGCGTCTTAAATTCATGAAGGTGTAGTTGTCGAAAGGATCATAAGCCAGCGCTTATATCACTTCGCCACCGGAGCGGCACATATTCATGAAGGTGTAGTTGTCCGAAGGATTATAAGTCAGAGCTTATAGCACTGCACCACCGGAGCGGCTGAAATTCATGAAGGTATTGTTGTCCAAAGGATCATAAGCCAGCGCTTATATCACTTCGCCACCGGAGCGGCACATATTCATGAAGGTGTAGTTGTCCGAAGGATTATAAGTCAGAGCTTATAGCACTGCACCACCGGAGCGGCTGAAATTCATGAAGGTATTGTTGTCCAAAGGATCATAAGCCAGCGCTTATATCACTGCAATACCGGAGCGGCTGAAATTCATGGTGTAGTTGTCCAAAGGATCATAAGTCAGAGCTTATATCACTGCACCACCGGAGTGGCTGAAATTCATGAAGGTGTAGTTGTCCAAAGGATCATAAGCTAGCGCTTATATCACTGCACTACCAGAGCGGCTGAAATTCATGAAGGTGTAGTTGTCCAAAGGATCATAAGCTAGCGCTTATATCACTGCACTACCGGAGCGGCTGAAATTCATGAAGGTGTAGTTGTCCAAAGGATCATAAGCCAGCGCTTATATCACTGCGCCACCGGAGCGTCTTAAATTCATGAAGGTGTAGTTGTCCAAAGGATCATAAGCCAGCGCTTATATCACTTCGCCACCGGAGCGGCACATATTCATGAAGGTGTAGTTGTCCGAAGGATTATAAGTCAGAGCTTATAGCACTGCACCACCGGAGCGGCTGAAATTCATGAAGGTATTGTTGTCCAAAGGATCATAAGCCAGCGCTTATATCACTTCGCCACCGGAGCGGCACATATTCATGAAGGTGTAGTTGTCCGAAGGATTATAAGTCAGAGCTTATAGCACTGCACCACCGGAGCGGCTGAAATTCATGAAGGTATTGTTGTCCAAAGGATCATAAGCCAGCGCTTATATCACTGCAATACCGGAGCGGCTGAAATTCATGGTGTAGTTGTCCAAAGGATCATAAGTCAGAGCTTATATCACTGCACCACCGGAGTGGCTGAAATTCATGAAGGTGTAGTTGTCCAAAGGATCATAAGCTAGCGCTTATATCACTGCACTACCAGAGCGGCTGAAATTCATGAAGGTGTAGTTGTCCAAAGGATCATAAGCCAGCGCTTATATCACTGCGCCACCGGAGCGTCTGAAATTCATGAAGGTTTAGTTGTCCAAAGGGTATGGAAATCATACGATATCATTACTTTTGGAATGTATATTTATAGGTTCGCTACTTTGACGGAGCACGCAAAAGCCTTAGGCAACGCACTCGGAGCTGTGCCTGAGGCGGAGTGCTCTGAGGTGCTGGCTTCTGTCCATTCGTCAGAGATGGATTCAGGTTCGAGTTCTGATGAGAAGGGTGGTGCGCTTGTCCGATGGCGTTGGTTCTGTCTCTTACCTGAAATCAGCAGCCTTAAATTAGGGACAGGCGACTGGTTATAGTCGTCAGAGTTGCTCGTGGTGGTCGTTAAGTCTAGAAATAGAAAAAAAACGCACTCTGAAAATACACTGACAGAGAAAATGCCATACCACGAAGACGTGAACGCAGAGCTATGCAAATTGCAGGATAGGTGCACACGTACGGGTTATGCAAATGATTGCATTTGCAGGCCAATCTCACGAACGGCGCACAGGATATAAGCGTACAACCAGCCCGTGAGGCCATCAGTCGAGACGTCATCACGGGAACGGGAAGTGCGTTGTTCTTCTGTAACCGTGTTTGGAGAACGAACAAGGGTACTAAAGCCGTTAAGACGCGGTTGTACGCGATTTAGTCAAACGGATGAGTTCACGAGAGGTATCATCGTAGGCCTACGTACCGTAGGACGGTCCTTGCGTCGTACTGCAGAAGAAACGCAACGTGATGCCACAACCGTCGATCGTATTTGGAGACAGTGGTCCCAGAAAGGATCTGTGCAACGCCGTAGGAGGACCAGAGCCCGGAGACGGACGTCCGAGCGCACCAATCGTCGCATCTGACGTCATGCCGTAGCGACCCCACAGGCCACAACGGGCGAAAGTTTGTGTAGTGTACGGGGAGGCTTGGATGATCTGATATCGACGCGGACAGTGTCACGCCGATTTGATGCGTCTGGTTTGCTGTGCAGGTGTCCATTGCGAAGGCTACCTTTAACAGCGAGCCATCGTCGTCTTTGCTTAGCGTGGTGTCGCTCCAGAGCTGCGGGAGGTGCGGAATGGAACAGTGTGTTGTTCAGCGACAAATCGCGGTTCTGTCTCACCACGGATGGTCACCGTGTGAAAGTCTGGAGGCTGCGGGCCAACGGGCAGATTTCTCCACCATTGTGGAACACCACACGGCCCGGCAACGTGGAATCATGATGTGGGGTGCTATCAGCGCCAACAGCAGCTCACCAGTGGTACGCATTACGGGAACATTGATGGCACGCCACTATGTCGCCGAGTTACTGCGGCCGTGGCACTATCGTATCTGCAGGGAATCCCGAAGGCCGTTTTTCAACTGGATAACGCCCGGCCGCATACTACGCGGATCAACCTGAATGCTTTACACGATGTTCGGATGCTTCCGTGGCCATCACGATCGTCCGAACGTTCTCCCATCGAGCATCTATGGGACAAGATTGGACGTCGGTTGAGTACCCTCACATTCCTCGCAAAATGAAGATGAATTGTGGACCGGGTGAATACCACATGGTCCACACCACCCCAGGACTCTATTCGGACACTTATTGCCTCAATGTCACGTCGGATTCAACGCTGTATCGCCCAAAATGGGGACCACACTCCTTATTGATCATCCTGTATATTCGGCCACCGGAGCCTAGTCTGTATGTGACAATTAAATAATTTGTTCAGGACCTACTTGGCTATCTGTGTGTGCAGTTTGATCTGATTTCGAGCATTCCTTTATGGTGTGGCGTTTCTCTGTCAGGCAGTGTATCTTTTTGATTGATTCATGTACTTTTGTTCATTGGAATAACGTTGTCCTCGGTGGTGTAAAGGTAACGTATTCAGCTAGGATTCGGAAAGGCCCTGGTTCGATTAATGTTTCAGGACAGTAAAGTTTTCTGAGAAGTGCATCACAAGTTGAAAGGGCCTCTAAGCAAAAGCGATGACTGAAATATTTCTCTGCTCAGTTGGGTTAAGTGCTAAGATGAGCCGTCGTGGCCAAATAGCTGGACGAGTGGGTATCCGAACTCATTGCTGGTGGGCATGAGAGTTTAATTTATCCGACGGCGTTAGATTTATCGCTTACCAGTAGCCTCAAATTACGGAAAAGTGACTCCTTGCGGCCTTTGATGTTCACCGGTGTCTTTGAACCCGGAAACAAGAAAAAATAAGAGCGACGTCAACATTTGTGTCCTCATTGGGTCTTTCAGCACCGACATCCAGGCAGTGAAACTGCAATTTGTGCTCCAGAAGTTGTTCCTCCGAGAAGCTACACGCTCCAGAAAACTTCTATCTTTTTTGAGCAAGCAATTTTTCCGAACATCACAACTCGGCATTTTATATATCCTTTCTTGAGTAGAAACATTCTAGAAAATCTTTTAACCAGTTTAAAGGAATGATTTCAACATAGTTTAGAAGCTTCTAATGATTGTAACATTATTGAGCTTCAAATGGTTGCACATAAAGTTTTGGCGCATTGTTTCTTGCATGCGTTACACAAGTTTTTGAACCGTTTCAATAAAACTCATTTAACCTTATTGTTTTATCTAAGTACCATTAAAACTATGAATCATCTCTCCACGTTTGATCGTGTACAATGTGTGCATTCTACAGTCTCGCTTGCTTTTTTACCAGTATGGAAGCAGAAAATGAAATAATACTAAGGCATCTGATCAAAATGCTTCAAAACGCTCAATCTATTTGCCCAAATTAAAATGATACAAAACTATATTAAATCTTAAAATGTACGAAATATAAAGCCATGCTTTAATAACTAACAATTCAGTAGAATGGTACTGTTTCCCTGCACTACTGTTATGTCGAATCCCCAGAATTTATGTGTGTGTGTCTGTGACCTCTTTCATCAGATGATTTGATCGACAGCTTCTAGCATACTTGACAACATATTACTTAATTTCTTCTCATCGAACGATAGCCAAGCTTTTATTAATCTTAGTGTTAGTTTAACAAAATATACACATGATACTGCACGAATCATCATTCCAGCGGCATAATTATTACCATTAAAATGATAAAAAAGTCCTAAAAAATTGTTCATTGGAAAAATCACGATAAGATAAATGTTTTATCACACTTTTCTGAAAACAAAATCGTGTGAAGTCCGTAATTATCCTTGCACCAACGTGTGAGAGCTTTTCAGTTCCACAGAAAGAACAGAACCGGAGAAGAGTTAATGACTCAAGAGTAAATTGAACATTTTTGAACTGCTCTGTATTTGCTATGTGGAGCAGCAAACAATTTGCACGTTAAAAATGAAAAAACAGTCTTAATATAGCTTAACGAAATTTAAACAATGGGTAAAAAATATTCCTTCTGTAGAATTGACTAGAGAAGAAAGAGCAATGGATGATAACTTTAACAGCACATGTGAGTTTTATCTACCGAAGGTGAGGATCAACTTTCCCGTACAAAGGTAAGAGCTATTGCTCCATGTTGCAGGTGATGGCTCAGCAGAACGACATTCTGAAATTTTGATCAGCTCTCAGCACCAATGGACAATAACACACATCGCACTTCTTATTTCCGATTCCCTTCCAAGAGACTACAGTTAGTGGATGAACTGCCTACCCGCGTTGAAGGAATTGAATACGACTAGAGGTAAGACTTGTTACCGCATTGGTGGGCGAGTTGTTAGAGGCGAAAGTTTCTAGCTAGTCGTCCAAGTCTGGTTCGAATCCTGGATGATATATGGGTGATGTGTTTTCCCTTCGGTGCCGTTTCTCTTCCCTTCGTGGAACGGTGGCTTTAGATTAAAGACTGCCTATAGCCCTTAGATTTGCTAGTGGTGGATGTTAAACCTTGATACGAAAACGAAAAGTCCCGTTAAAAAGCCTAGGGTTCCTTTAAGACCCTCCATAGGCTAAGTGCTACTTGTATAAAACAGTTTTTACTACTTATCCTAGTCTTTCACCATACATGAATGATGTGTTTGTATTACAGCATAGGTTTTATCCCTTCACTGAAACCCGTGTCCTTAAATTCGGAATGGGTAACCCTTACATGCTCGTGTAAGTCGTTAAACCATATCAACTCCCCTGAATTCAACAGCAAATTGGATATCTCATTTACTGAATACTAAATTGTGTTTCTTAAGATTTCCTTCAATTAAATGTGTACAGAGGGCTTCGATAAATTCTGAGCCCGTGTATTATGAAATAACATATTGACATTGATATCGCTCTTCAGTAATACATCATTTTTCGATAACATAGGAGAGATCAGGCAGCCACGGGATATCAGCTGTTGGTGCTCAGAAAGTCGAACTGGTAAGTTCTACTACAGTAATAGCGAGGAATATTGCAAATGTGAATCACCAGAAAATGACTGATTTTTGGCGAAATAAAAAAGGAACTGTTGCAATCAAAATTCATATGAGTCGCAAATCACGCTTCAGAGCCGATGAAATTCTCTTTGTAGCCACACAGACGTGATTTTCAGAACTTAACAGAGACTTTTATAGACAAAACCCAACGCATTGCATAATGTAAGTGAACTGAACGGACAAATTATTATATACATTTACCTGTGTTGCTCCATCGTTTGCCCTCACAACAGCAGACAGACGTCTTGGTAAGTACTCAGTTAGGTGTTGAAAACACGGAGGGCCGCCCCTGTGGCGCAGTGGTCTAAGACGTTGGCCTCTGATCATTCGTCCGTAAGGGGTCCGGGTTCGAATCCCGGTCAGGCATGAATGTTGTGTTTGTCTTACGGCACTGGCTCTCTCCCTTCCCTGGAACCAGTGACCCTAAATCAGGGACGGGCGACTGCTTATAGCCCATTGAGTTGCTCACGGTGGTCGTTAAACCTCAAAAAAAAAAAAAAAAAAAAAAAAAAACACGGAGGTGCTGTTGCGCCCATGAAACGAAGGTAGTCTGTCGTAGAGCATCCACAGTTGCCGGTGGGTATTGGCGGGCTCGAACAGATCTTTCCGATACTTCCCACAAATTCTCAATGGGGTTGAGTTCCGACGATCGAGGGGGAATTCGAGAGTGAAAACCTCACGTGAATGAGCCTAGAGCCAATTGGTTGCCGCTTGAGAAGTATGCGGTGTGGCACTGCTCTGTTGAAAGATCGCGTCATCGTGCGGAAAGAGAATCGTTGCAAACGGGCCGTCATAACTTAGATACATGGCATTATCACAGCTCTGTATGAGCTTTTCTAATTTAGAACCACGTCACTGTAATTTATTATCGAGTCATCAGCTGGTACCAGCGATCCTACGTTAAAATGAAAACTTTGCGAGGAAAATCCCCTACCGAAATTCCCAAAGCTTTGTGTGAAGTTTGTGAGGTTAGTGTAGTGGATCGTGGCACACGGTCACGGTGAGCTTCTCGTTTCCGCCAAATTCAGGAAAGCATTCAAGATGACCCAAGAAGCGACCTGCCATCAGATGCAACGGGCGACACTTCTGTGGTTATCGTCAACAGCATTTTGGAAGAAGATCGACATGTGAAGAGATTGCATATGAAGCAAACATGTCTACCGCTTCTGATTTCAGAATCCCAACTGAAAAATTACAGAAGAGAAGGGTGGCTGCCTAATATGAATGAAAAGCAGCAAGCAGTTCGCAAAGGGATCGCAGAAGAATTGCTCCAGCGGTACGAGACAGAAGGCGAGCAGCTTTTGGACAGAATTGTTGCTACAGACGAAATCTGGATACGAAATTTTAAACCATGAAATCTCAGTCCGCTCAGTGGAAACATCTAGAATCACCTCGCTAGAAAAAATTCCGCCGCCAACAATTGAAGGTTAAGCTGATTATGATTATGGCCTATGGCAAGGCTGGAGTGATGGCAACGGACAGAATGCCTGGGGACACCGCTGTAACAGAATACTACAGAAGGTTTCTGCAAAACGGTTTGCGCCCAAATATTCGCCAAAGAAAGCCCGACATGCTCAAAGCTAGCATCATCATTTTGCACGACAACGCGAGTCCGCATGTTGCCCTTACAGTAAGAGACATTCTGGAAAAGTATGGATGGAAATTGCTTCCCCACGCGCCATACAGTCCTGACATGAGCCCACCAGACTATGACTTGTTCCCGAACTGAAGAGGCCACTCCGCGGGGAATGATTCAGGATGTTTCTAATGAGGTGACCGAATGAGCAGACGCCTCAACAATTGAGGTGTCGTGACTGGAATACAAGACTTGCCCAAACGTTGGGCCACTGTCAGAAAGAAATATGGAGATTACTTCGAACGCCTGTAAATGTATGTTGTGAAATAAATTCGTTTTTTAAGAGATAACCCAGTGTGCAAAACTTTTGAAATGACCCTCGTACATAAAACATAAACTAACTTGATATTTGCAAAAAAAAAAAAAAAGACGAAAATTGCTGCATGATTCTAAAGGATAATGTCATGAAAAATTACGGAGCATTTAATTACCACAAAATTCATTTCAAGCTTTTCAGTTTTTTTTTGCGGTAAAAAAAGATAATTAAAGCAATTTCCAATGTTTTAGGCCATATCCGAACTGTTATACAGAAGTCGAAAGCACAAATCATTCATTGAACAGGTCTTAAAACAATTAGTGGTCAAAGAGCTAATCACAGACAGGTAGAAAGTGCCGCCCCGGTGGCGCAGTGGTCTAAGCGATGGCCTCTGATCATTCGTCCGAACGGGGTCCGGGTTCGAATCCCGGTGAGGCATGGATGTTGTGTTTGTCTTACGGCACTGGCTCTCTCCCTTCCCTGGAACCAGTGACCCTAAATTAGGGACGGGCGACTGCTTATAGCCCATTGAGTTGCTCACGGTGGTCGTTAAACCTCCAATCAAAAAAAAAAAAAAAACAGGTAGAAAGTATCACTACAGAAGCGCCATCGAGCATCAGTTAGAGTTATCTTTACCATTTGAAATAAATAGATTAATACACTAAGAGATTGCATTATTCAGTACACACTCATATCTCGAGAAATTAACATATCTAATATGTGTAATGCATTTACTAGCACTTTCGTACCAAATAATGCATACTGAACTACAGAGACATCTAAATTGTCCAACTGTTGCATCAAAATGAAAAGAGTGTTGCTCAAATTTCTGTGGTTAAAGCTTTCTGATTTTGGGTGAAAAATTGTGAAAAAAAAATGATACAGATAATGACATTACTGCTTTCCCCGTTTTAATCAAAGTTATGAGTAGAACTACGAGAGAATCAGAGAACTTATTTAGTACAGATAATACATGTGTAGTGGATAGCATACCCGGGCGTTTTCTGGGAGACGCGGGTTCGAGTCCCGCTCCAGGACGATGAAAATTTTCAAGTTTTCGGATATTATCTGACTTACCATCCTTGTCACATTTACGCCAGAAATCGGATTGTCATCTTCAAAATTTGTGTTATTTAGTACGTTTCGGTGTTATATATTCTTAAAAGGCTAAAAAGAAATGATAAATTTCAGCGTTTTCGTTCATTTTGGCTAATTCAACAAGTACAGATCCTGCATGCAATTATTGTTTTCCAGTAATTACTGCGTATTTGTGATATTGTTCTTCCATAGGTATTGTATAATTAGTCGGGGGCGCAAATAAAGTAGCTACTCTATGTCCTGTCTGTATGTGTCATCTGTAAAGGAGGTTATTCACCAACAGCTGAGACCAGCAATATCGATTTGACGTGCAAGAATGCATTTGTTTGGCGCTTAAAACATGCACAGTCACGTAACAACGCGCTGGAATGCAGGGGAGGGTAACATACCTGTCATCTCTGAAAAAATTCGGTCAATATTATTAGTCTCTCGATAGAATTGTTGACACACGAAAAACAAAGTAGGGAAAGGATTGATGATACTGGAAAATGGATCAGAGCAATAAACTTAAATATCAAAATTCAATAGGATAACAATAAAACAGAATAGATACAAAACTAAAAAAGAAGTTGAGAAGCTGTTTATCTGTGGTTGTCAGAGAGACGCCAATAAAAAAACAGATTTAAGGGCCACTGCCTTAAGGAAATTGACTTCATGGATGAGTTCGAGGTAGGGAACGAGGGGGCATTATAAGTGTGGAATAGTACTATAGTTATCTGGGAAGAAACTTAGGTATATATCAGCGGATATAAATGCGAGTTCAGAACTTGAAATAAAACTATGAAATTGTGCTGATGAGAAGAGCAGTTGATCGGTGATTAGACAGCAGTACGTATATTTTATCCAGGAAGTTAATCGGAATATTAATAAAAGTTGGCATGCGCTCCTATTGTGATCATCAGTGGATAGTTCTCCTATTTTTCCTTGTATTGTCTCGATCTCATTTGTATCAGATAAACGAAATTACATTGTGAAAAACACTTCTACCATTCTTGGAGATCACGGTTCAACGTGCATGAAGCCACGCTTCCTTCTGAGTTCAATCAGCTTGGAAATGACCAGAATACAAAAAGGCCACGTGGCTTTTACTGCGTTAAGTACAAGACATAGGTCTTTTACTCAAAATTAAAACATAAATTTTAAGTGGGTTTCACAGGAAGTAATGCACTGAAGTATAAGACTCCTATTTCAACTCCGCCAAGCAGAAACTGATGAAATAGATTACAAAATGTCAGCACTTTTGTCTGCATCCACTAATTATGCTAGTTTATTTTCTAATGTATTTATTACGTCCAAAGGGTTTCAATCAGAATTAAAAAGAATTATGCGGTGACCATATGCTGTCTTTCCTACAACTCCTTGCAAAGCAGGAACATCTCCTCTGAAAGACGACTTGTGACTTACAAAATGAATAATCACTTCATTAGGTCCACCTTTATATTATAGCTGCGGAAAGGAATACTCAAAATTAATACGTAGTATTTTAAGTAGGTTTCACAGGAAGGAGTGCATTGAAGTTAAGCCAACCTTGACCTAACTTCTCTAAAGCACTATGGAATCACTTATTAATTAAATTGCAAGAAAATGGTTCCACTTCCTCATTAACCATTTAACCGGCTGGAACGAATTAACCCTGGATTAGCAAAATAAGCAGAAATCAGCTCGAACGAATATATTCGCTGTCTAAGAAGTGGACCGAACGCGGCTGGAGAGAGTATATCCGCGTATCTGAAATTTTGCTTTCCACTTAGCTTTGTTATTCAAAGGTGTCATACGGGGATGATTGACACTAATTCTTTCTGACTGATTACCTACTAAATGCGCTATAACAATAGAGTAGAATCGAAGAAAGGAGATATATTTGAGTCACTATTTCTACGCAGTGTAATGATGCTCGTGCCAGGGGAACTAGCTCGTCCACATTAGGCCTTGGGTCATGGAGCAGTTTTATAACCTGTGACAGATTTAGGGTCAGTACGGCTAAGATTACGGGGGGCGGAGGAATTGTTTTGTCGTAGCTTTCCGGCACTATGTGAACATTCGGAACCGTGAACAAACCAATACAACCGGTGAATTCCTGTTTGGGGGGCGCAAAAAAATTTTGGGGACCATTTGGTTAAGGTACACCGGCCGCTTAAAGGGTTAAATACCCTAAAACTAATTTCTCCAGCTCAGACTTCTGAGAAAAGTGTCTCCATGCTAGAGATTTCTCATTTGACTGGATAAAATGTGAAAAAATGCTATCCCATCCCCGTAGCTTGTTCATGCATTGAATTTATACAGATACTAACTTCGCAGTCTTACTTTTAGCCAAATTCAGAGGTAGTATCAGTAAGACAGCGATAGGATTTAGTGAATCGAGATTCCTATATTTTTCAAAAAATGATAAACAAGTGAAAAAGAGCAGTTTTCTTACGCAAATTTTGTTTCGTGTAATATTCCTGAAGCAAAGTAATTATTTGCAGCTGTTATCTTTATTGCACAAGCTGTGATTCCTTTTATGATATTTCATCAAACTATCAACGGGAGCAATCGCACCCTCTCTTCCCATTTATTAGAGCTCAACATGATACGTAATGTAAAACACAGAGAATTGGCCTTTAATAAGTTTGGAACGGGTAGAAAAATCCACCAAGTTTTGAAAACAAGCTATACTACAAGATCTTATTAGTATGCAAGATTTCACTCAAAACTGTAGTGTAGGTTTTGAGATACGGATCCTCGTTTTGTCACATTTTTGTGGGAGAAACGCAGAGCGGCAACATGAACAGATACAAACGTCATCCATGGTTCATTAGAAAGGTCATCTAATTTGGGATCTTCAGTACAAAAAGTTCAAAATCTTTATTCTAAAAAAAAAACTGCTGCCGCCGCCGCTGTTTTAGAAATTTCGCGGCACTCGCGCTTTTCTAGCTCGCAGTGCAAAAAGTATTAAACAAAAAAATATAAAATTTGCGTCGTTTGTAGAGAATTGTTTGGAGAACACGCTGAAATAAACCGTTTTTCGATTCTGGTGATACTTCAAGAGCTATTGTATTTCAAAATTAAGATAAGCAAAAAAGGTGTTATCACTTCGCGTTCCGGACACACAAACAGCAACAGAGCCACGAAATTTTGTACGCACGTAGGGGGGGGGGGGAAGCATAGCCGAAGATTTTCACCTGGTCACCCTTTTTTTGAATTTCGATTTAGTTTACTAGAAATTAAATTTGTAAATTTCCCAAAATTCTCTATTTCGCGATGGGATTCATTTAAAAAAACGTATATATGGCAAACTATAGATCATAACGCATTACAATTTTTACAGCATAAACTCACAACTATCATTCCCCTTTTACAAAAAAATATTTTAAGAAAAAGTCATTTTCTGATTTTTAGGCATTTTTTAAAGACGCAAACGAAAGGGACGAGCGGCATACTCTGTACCTATGTAAATATAGGCTTTTGCCTCGTATATAAAAAGCAAAGAGCGAAAATGCGAGTGTTCGCCATCAAATTGCTCGACCACTTCTAAATGACCTAGAGACCTGAAAATTGGCATGTTGATAGGTCTTAAGGTCGGCATACCTAGAACAGCACGAAAAAAAAATCAAAATGGCGGGTTTGGAACATTGTATTCTTGAATTTTTTGCAAATTGTTTGACCACTGCTAAATGACCTAGAGATCTGAAAATTGGCATGCATATAGGTATAAAGGTCTGTATACCTAAAAATAGCACAAAAACTAAAAAACAATTTGAAAAATGGCGGCTTTGGAACATTGTCGGCTTGAACTTTTCACGAATTGTTAAACCACTTCTAAATAACCTACAGATCTAAAAATTGTCATGATGGTTGGTCTTAAAGTCCGAATAATTGCAAATGCACGAAAACAAAAAGCCCAGTGCTTTGAAACATTGTCTGTTTGAATTTTTCGACCACTTCTACGCCTAGAAAAAAGTCTGAAAACCAAAAAATTCAAAAGTGTGGCTTAGCTTTACTGTTCCAAAATGCTGATAGGTTTAAAGATTATTTTGTCAGAATCACTAAAATGCTTTGAAAGTTTCAAATTTTGATTTAAATTTAAGGGTCGCCAAAGCCTACTCCGTTTTACGTCAAACCGTATGCATTGACGTCACGACGCAGTTCTAAATCGTAAAACAGTTACGGATTTTAAATTACTTTTCTTTCCCTTAATTACTTTTCCCTTTCTTTAATTTTATTTTCAAAAAATGATGTTCGGAAAACAGGCATGATGGCTAGTTCTTAAAATAGAGGTATTATAGCTTAAAAGAATTGTCAATTTTAGCCCTTTTTTCCCACCTCTTTCAGCAGCGAATTAAGTCAAATTTAGTCTGATGCTTGACGAACGTGATATTGATAACCGTTAAAAGTCATGCTGAAATCTCCCGAATTTCCTGAGTTATGGTATTTTGAATTTAGACGCACGTACAACCTATGTTATTCAAATCCTGACCCTCTCCATCCAACTTTGAACCTGCAAAGCCTCTCAGATTGCATGCGTGAGAAAACGCCACTATTTATATGTGTTCTTGCTGATCAAGCAGAAAGGCCACAGAAAATTTTCCTAATTGGGAAACTACCTTAAACAACTGCCGTGTGAATCGGGTATATGGGTTCTGTTTTTATATCAACAGAGTGGTTTGTATATCTGAGTTTACAGGACAATAAGGCTATGTTGCGCCACACTTTCAAAGCAATCTCATTATGACATGCACGTAGTTTTAAAACCTTCTCAGAAACATAAAAATTAAATGTGACTTTACAGCTCTTCAGCTTTTCAGATTTCGATCGTAATAAACAACCTTTTAGAAAATATTAACAGGATTAATAAATAATTAAACAAGAATATTGTTTTTTTCTTCTCGTGTAGCTGTTCAAAGCAGTGGGTGAATAAATAACGCAGAACGTACATTACATTCGTGTTTTTAAGAATGTTAGCTTAAAAGTATAACTGGCTAACTGACTCCATCCGGAACTGTATTATTAAATGCGATTTAAAACACATCAAAAACTGTATTTGTTAATTATGTATTAATTCAAGTACAGAACATAAAATTCTAACTGTCCCATTTTAAAATAATGGTGAATTCAGAAAAGACTGAGTAAATCACAATGGGGTGAGCCGAGCTATTTAATCTGTTTCACCAGAACCCCGAGAGTACTTAGGACACTCAGTCGTCATGCACTTTTGCAGGACGTAATATCTTGGAACAGGTAGGGTAACTGCAGACACATCTAGAAGTGATTCTGTGCATGACGGCCGTGTGTCCAAAGTGTTCTTTTGTAGCAAACCCAGGCCTTGAAAACAAGGAATCAATAAGAAATGATGCCGAGTAAAGCTCACCTTACCTCGACGAGTTGTACTTAGTCTTTCTTTCTTTTTTGCCTTCGGTTTCATTAGATATTTAGTGAGATATCAAACAGTTTTTCTCTCGTTAATTTAACATTTTGGTTTGGGTGTGTCACTTGCGTTGTTTTAAAGCTCTTAGTGGAATATATATAAAATAATCAGGAAGCGCATAGTAGTCTATTTGCCTGAAATGGCCTCCTGCTTTTTGTACTGTCTCTGAACCGCTCGTATTTCGCCAGTTATAGTTGCTCCTGACTATACACTAAGACGAACATTTAGCATGACAATTCCAAGTACCTATTGGCGGAGTCAATAGCATATTCTGTTGTGGCCGAGTAGTCAGAAGCGAAGGTTTTTGACTGGTCATCCGAGAAGGGCCTGAACTCGAGTTACAGATGGCGCATGGACAGTACGCTTTCTCAACAGCACTGGCTCACTTTCCTCCCTAGAACAACCAGTGGCCCGAAACTAAGAACAAGCGACTGCTTAGGACATTAAGAATTACTCATGGTGGTCGTTAAACCAGGTGAAAAAACCCCAAAAAGACACGTGATCCTTATATAGACAAGTCACCCTTCCAAAAGCTGACCTCATCTAAAGCTGCTTCAGTTTCGAAATTCTGTCACGTATTGAAGCTTTGTTGTCTAAAAATCGCACATTTACTTGCCGCCCGCGCAAATGAAATTCCGAACAAGAACTTTATAAGTTGAAAACCTATTAGAGAACGTACTAATGATTACTTTATCAAAAGTCAGTATACATACTGATGTGTTGACACAGTATCAAGTATCTCACAGGAATTTTAAAGAAAGTTTTATGTTAAAATATTTGACTTTCGATTACATACCTTATATATATATATGAAATATAATAAATTGCTATAAAATGAATGCAAACTAATTACTTCAAGTATTTTCTGCTATTAAATTGCTATGTTTCTAGTTTTTTAAGCTTGATAAATACGAAATATGATCAGTTTTGTTTTTTTATCACTGTAAAGTTATCCATTCTTTTTTCTTTCTACAGGATCTTTCGCCGATGAGGAGGGACTGACAAACAGTCTGCACAGCGCTCTACGCAGTAAAATGGACGAAGTGCGAGAAATAATTCTTCATGGGCACCCGAAAAGTGACATTCAGCCGTTAGATCCTCTAAAACTGGAACCATTGCATCTAATGGTTCAAGAACCGAAAGGTTTCGTAAACATATCTCTAAAAAAAATTACCATCAAGGGCCTAAACAACTTTCAAGTGAACGACATCGCCACAAACTTCGACATCATGCGCACCAGCATTCTCATGAAATTTCCAGAATTGACGGTGAAAGCCAATTACAAGGTGAAGGGTTTCCTGAATCCGCCTTTTGCACAGTCTCTGTCAGATGAAGGGCAGTTTGATGCCACAATCTCCGACGCGAGTGCAATGTGGGCTGGTCAAGTCACATCGACTGACGGAAAGGATGACCAACAGGATTCGCTGTTACTTACCCAAACAGCATTTCGCACGTACTGGGAGACAGTCACGCATTCCTTTCGTAGTTTCCTAAGAAAGCGTCCTCTCGTGAAGGCTGGAGAACTCCTACAAGCTGTTAGCTCAGCAGTTATCGAAAAGATTCAGAGGCTTGTTGAAGAAAGTCTGGATTTAGCAATAGCACATGTTCTCGGCCGAGGTCAGCAGAACTCGTGGGCTGCAATGTTTCCAAATCAGCCTTTTCACACGAGCAACAAAGATACTGTCACATCGATTGAAACACACCGTCATCACTCAATTAAAAAGCGCCAGGTTCCTTGTGAGAATGGGGAAACATTGGATGAGTACGTAGATACTCTCATTCGATTCGGAAGGAGGTTGATTCGTTTTCAAGAGCCAATCCGTTTCCCCAACTCCACTATCAAGATTGACGACATGATAACAGTCTTTTTGTATAACGGAGGAGTAAGAGGAGCTTCCAATCTTTCAAGAAAGAAGCAAGCTTATGTGAAGTGTACCAATACGAGTACTACATTAGGACTCGTTGTTCAGCTGGATAATTTACGAGTGCAGGCCAAATACCGAGTACTGCAAGATTACAAACTACTTCTCTTCAACGGAGATGCTGATATCCGCATTAAGGATGTTATAGTTCTTGTCCAGCTTACCCAATTTATGCGAGATGGGGAAACTCGACAGAGATTGGACAAGCTAAAGATCTGGAAACTGGGTCGTGTAACAGTGAGACTCCGTGGTCTGGGCAATCTGACATCTGCGCTAGCTATGTTTCTTACACACCAGATCAATGAAGACCCACACGCTGTCATCCCTGTGGCAGAAGCCCAAATCATAACCATAGCTCGCCAACAACTCAATAACATCACCATTCCTATTTTCTCCATCATCTGAGGCATTCTATTTTGTGCAGCTTCATCAATCCTTCAAATTCATCTCTCTGCCATAGAAAAGACACACAGAGTCGATGTGAATTTCCTTTCCAAACGATACATGGCGTGGGTGCATCAAAGTTTGCTTTGTACAAGTCTGTGCCTTCTTCTGAGACTGGAGCTTAATATTTTATGATTTATTTTCAATAACATTTGACTTTGAAGAAAAATACACCTTTTTTATTTGATGAAAAACTTTATATTTTTATATCATGTACAGACCACAGAAATATCTATTTTAGGATGTATTTTCTTAACACGTTACTTACGTATTACGTTTGTTGCTCTTAAATATTCCAGAAACCGCACAATGTTTTACAGCAGGATACATATAGAAGGATCAAAAACATTTCTATCTAACACAAATGCAAGAGTTCCTGAAACGTCACTCAGAAACATTGAATATATTTCAGTTGTCGGGTGGATAGAATACTTAAAAAAAATTAGAAAATTTCAATTATTGCTCCATAACAGGATTCACCTACATAAAAAAATAAATAAGCTTTCCTTTCTTTATTGAACGTTTAGAATTAAAATAAAGGTGTTCAAAATAGAATTCGAGCCTAGGTGTTGGAATAACTTAACAAAAAGTAAAGATTTTATAATTGCTTTCAGACATTTACATTTTAACTCGTGTTTTGATACTTGCTGTGCTAGTAAACTGAAGAGTTATGGCTGAGAAATTAGGAAGTACAGTATTATTCACTTACGGGTTTAGCGAATCTCAGATAGGCAGAAATTGAGGTTTTCTTGAGTCTTGAGGAAGCGGTAGTTTTTTTATTAAAGGAAATGTCGTTGGGGGTGGGGAAGCTGTTACATCTTTCTCGCAGTTTTTACTGCGTCTTCGGAAAAGTTTCACAACGCATAAATACAGACGATAGCATCGTAACTTATCACATCTTCGGTGACATAAACTCGTTATTAACAGAGCTTAAGTTCCTGACTCTTGCGTTTGGCAATCCTACCCCACCATCACTCGTCATGACCTTTGGGATGTAAACTTGCCGTTCTGTGAGAGGATTAAGTTATCTGTTCACAGGTTATGTTGATTTTTTCGTTGTCATGTGATTGACGATACAAATTCCTCCTCCTGCTTAGTTTAGGTAATCAGAGTTCTGGTTTTCCTACCCCTAAATCTCCAGTCGTAACATAAATTCAGTTTTCTGACTGAAGCTGAGGTCCTCAGAATTGTGGTTTTACTTTGTTCGATACACCTCGGTTCATACGTAATTCAAGATTGTGAACGGATTCTTTGTATGGTTGAAATAATTGACATTTCAGTGATCCAATAATAAGGATTTAAACCCAACAAATTATTGAAGAAGGATTATCAAAACGGAATTAAACTTTTCTACCAAACAGAAAAAGCGCCATACTACTATTAACCTTTATCAGTGCTAAGATTTTTTATTTTATTTCTTCCTCTTGTTTATACTGTTCTGACATTAGGTCACAAAATTGTCTCTTTCAATTACCATATTACGAATTTGGAACCAGTTCTTCAAGTAACGCCTTTTTCCCTGCCAAAATGTGCACAACCAACGTGATGCCTCGTGTCTTTAAATGAATATTACGTCGTATCGATTTTTATCAAGTTACCGCGCTCAAATAGTTGAATATTATTCAGATTGCAGTTTGTCTATCTTCCTCGAAAAATCTATCTGGTTGATGTGCGAAAGCTTGCAAACGTTTGTTTATATATCCTTACGCCAATAAATCGAATTACCAGTAGAGTTTCACTATTTTCTACCACATTACAAATGTTGTTTAAGTGATTTTCCAAGAAACGTAAATAACGGAAAATTAAGTTTAAGCAAATGATACATTGAGATATGCTTTTCTTAAAATGTCTACGTAAATAATGGAAAATTAAGTTTAAGCAATGATACATTGAGATATGCTTTTCTTAAAATGTCTGGCGCTTCTAATGAAAATTGAAATAAATAAATAAAAACTTAACAGCAAAGAAAACGTAAAAATTCAGTGGCACCACGTGAAAATGAATAGCTGGTGTTTCTGTAATCTATACTATTGTTAGAATGACTTAGTAACAGCATCTCTAGTAAGAACAAAATTATAAATTATATTAAATCAGTTAACCCTTTAACGACCATAACGCCCAAAACGCCCGTACATACAAACGGCTATAGCCACCCGAAACGTCTGTGTAGAGTGAGTCAGATTTTCTACCGTTACCTGTTCTTCATGAGGGATCAGCAGGAGTTACCCTCAGTCGCTATTGCTGTTATTGAACAAAGAAGTGAACCAACAGACAATTTCGGGCGTTATGATATTTGGACTGAAGAAAGAATTTTGGGTCATGGTCGTTAAAAGGTTAATGTTTTATCGAATACTATTTCACTGTTTATAAACTAAAACACTTCCTTTTAATGGCGTAAAACACATACACAATTTAAGCAGAGCTTTCGCGATCCACCGGGATGCTTCGTCTGGGCTAAGCTTTCAAACCCTAGCCCAGACGAAGCTTCCCGAAAACGTAGCCTAGACGAAGCCTCCCGGTGGAGCGCGAAAGCTCTGCTTAAATTGTGTATGTGTTTTACGCCATTAAAAGGTAGTGTTTTAGTTTTCATTTAATGTTTTGGTGGCCTATTTGATGGAAGTCTAAACTCACGTGCAAATTGGTTTTAAGAACGGGCTCACGGTTGGTTTTAATCTCATGCGGTAGTTTATATGTCGACAAATCATGAGTTAAACTGCGACAAAAAGTTTGTCTTGGAATCGTACGGGATGCAGCAGCTTACCAAACATGCCCAAGTTTCTTAATTGTATTCACCGTTCCGTAAAGGTTATTGAATATACGCACAGCAGAAATTTTGCGAGACAAAGAATTGCACAAAAAATTTGAAAAGTTATTCCCTACAAGGAAGAAATAAATAAGCATTGCCACTACAGGCGTTTACATATGCGCGGAACTTAGTTCTGTTCTGAAAGTGCGCATAGTTTAATTCTGTTCTGAGAGTGCAACGGCCATACAGAACTAATAATTCATGACATGGATGAAATTGTAATAAGTTCGACATAGCTTCCTGTGAAGCAACTTGCCGATTCTGAATGACATGATTAAAGATCAAATCCAGAAGAAGAGTTTCTCAATAAATCGAAATACGTAGCTAAATTACTTTCATAGCTCATGGATTAGAAGAAAACTGCAGGTGTGTGATGCTGATGGTTGATCGTGAAATTAGCAAACGTATGAAATCAACCTAGAAGTTATTCATAATGCTGATGGTTGATCGTGAAATTAGCAAACACATGAAATCAACCTAGAAAGTTATTCATAATGAGCAGTCTTTTGGAAGGATCGAATCCCTAATTTGGCATAAACATCAGTTTTGCTTCAGGTGAGTGGTTTCAGTAGTTATCTCCATTTAAGAACAAGATACCAAGAAGAAAATATAAGGTATTGTGCCATCTCGTTTCTCACAAGGAACGGTCTCGTGTCACTACAGCAAAGACCTAGTAACATTTGGTAAGTTACTAAGATAGAGAACCACAGTTATTTTTCGTTGAGTCTTTCAACTCAATTTTTAAGCTTTTTCAGAAAAATGAATGTATAAATGTAAATACAACTACTCAGCAAAGAATATAATGTGTGCTGAGTAAATGTTCTAAAAGTTGTATAGCAAGATTTGCTGATTAAAAAATAATTATGTGTTAGTTGTCTTGTAGTGTTTACTTACGTCATACATACAAACTATGCAGCATTCTTTACTATTTGAAACGTGTGTATGTAGCTTTGGGAACAACACTACTTAAAATGTCCTTCTCTTATTCACTCACCTTAAGGGAAACGAAGACACTCAAAGTTCAAGAATTATTTACTTACAGTTCGCCTTCATTTCAGCCGCATCTCGATAAATCATAGCTCCAATAAAACAATAGGCACTTAGTCGAATTAACTTGAATTAGTAAATACAGTAATAGTTTGAAACGTCTAATACGAAATACATGTATAAACACCACAGATCAACAGACTATCTGCGCAAAAGAATACAGCTTACAGATTCGTACAGCCTTCACGGCTACAACTAACGTATCACCAGATACGATATTTTCATGCTAAAAATGATCTAAGTAAAAAAACAATTCCGTCTTATGCACGATTTGAAAATTTAATATTAAAAACATATATACAAGTTAAAATATATACACATCAGACCTTTCGAGTTTACAATAAACTCATCCTCAGATTTTACAGAATGCCAAACACAAGCGACAAGGTGTTAGTTATATATACCATGGTAGTCGTGTCACAAGTGATGTATGTCCAATGAAGTTTTTACGTATGTGCGGAAATAATTGGTCAAACTCAATTTCTGGAGACTCAGGGTGTTTTTCCTGGTCCATTAATTGTTTCGAAGGGAGGGGGATAGTACAAGGAGAGTCATCATTGCAGCATAAATGACTGCATTTACAAATCAGTAAACTTTCTGTGAAAAGAATAGTAGAAAAATGTCTAAGGGTATTCAGTATAATTGCTGCCACCCAAATAGGAGTATGCGTACCCGTTAAATAGGACTACCTGGAGAGAGCTGTAGACGTTGAAGAAGTTTTAATGCTCTATTTGTGTTCCGAAACTCTACATTTCAAGGAACGAGAGGTCGAACCCACATACATCATGTTCTACCCTTCCTCCAGCGAAGCCTTCAGTGGTATGGCATAAATGCCATGTTGATTGTCCAGTTCATCCCTGTCACGTTTTATAATTACTGAGATGTTATTAGTCTTGATTCCTAATCCAATATTATATTTTTTACAAATACCTTTCAAGGGGTTGGTAACTCCAGGTATAAAAGGAACGGATACGACATATTTGATGGGTTGGTGATCTCTAGTCAAGGTTGAAACAGTTTAAATAAATTCTTCGTAGTGGTTTATCCACAGTGAAAGCTGGGTATCCATAGTCACTGGCCAACTTCTAAATATTTGTCAACTCCAAGTTGCGTAGGGCAATGTCCGATGAATGCAATATTGCTCGTCGCAGCAAAAAATGTAAGGAAGATAACTTTTGGCAAAGCGGATGAAAAGAGTTATAAGGGATCAAAGTTGTATTAGAACCTGGTTTTCTGCAGACGGAATAAGAAATAAAGTCAGTAACAGAGTCCCGACGCAACAAGGCGTCCAAATATGGGAGAGCAATTTTCTTCCAACTCAAATGTAAACTTAATAGAGGGAAATTTAGGGGACATTAACGTGGCAAAGGTACTGAGATCATCCTGAGTTGAGGGCCAATTAAAACATCATCTACGTAACGTAAATACAGTAAGGGTTTAATTGGCCAAAGGAATCATAACTTCTAAATGTTGAAGTAAAATCTCCGCAAGAATGGGGTACAACGTTGACCCCATTGGCGCACACTCTGTTTGGCGATAGTAGGTAACGTTGAAACGGAAATAAGTCCGATTAGAGACTAAACGAAGGGCAGAAAGAATTGCTTGGATGTTATCGGGGGAATAAGTTCCCAAAGTACAAAGTTTGGAAGAAATAAGATCATGAACTGGAACAGGAATATTGGGAATAAGGAAATCACGTCGAGGGAGGCCATGAAAAATGGGGAATTGAGAGGGTGTAAAGATTTTATACGAGATAAAGCCACAACTGAACTGGAAACGAAATAAGGTGAATTAGAGGTTAGAGGCTCGAGCAGTTTTGCTAAAGAGCTCTCTAATGGACGGGTTGGGCTGCAATATGCAGAAACGAGAGGGCGGATAGGGTTACCAGTTTTATGAGTCTTCAGCTTACCAAAAAGCTCTGGTACATGGTAGCCTGGGGGAGGATGCAAGCTATTTGAAACGGAAGAAGGAAGTGATGGAACGGATTTCAGACGGCGAAGTGCTCCAACCGTAGCCTGAGTAGGATTTTTAGGACAAATGACATGCGGTATATCGGTTATGGCTTGTTGCATTTTCTCTAAGTAGTCAGTCCCGTTGAGAATAATAATCTGAGGTGCTTTATTAGCACTAACAATGGAAATATTGTCATCCTGCTTAAGCAGCTGAAGTTGCTTCTTCTCATACTTAAGCCGGTCAGTCACCTGTTTATTATGGGAGTGCTTGATAATATGTCTGGACATCTGGTAACGAGTAGACTCCTGGGCTGAGTTCGGGAGGGCTTTGATGACAGTTTCAACTTGAGGGATGAGTGTAACATTAGCAATTGTGGTAACAGAAAAGGAAAATTTGAGTTCTTTAGCAAGTGCACTTTGCTGAATGTCATTCAAAGGAGTAGAGCTCAGGTTGATGAAAGTAGTGTTCTGGGTCGAGAACCGTACAGCATACGTACGCGAGATGAAAGGTCTATTAGCTACCTCCTCGGAAACAAGATGGCAAAGCTTTTTTATATGAGTAACCTGCACCTTAAGTTGTTCGGAGGTGCATATAGCTACTGTGGTTGCAAGGAATCTGTCCAAAAGTATAGGATGTATCTTCTTAGTTAAAAGCATATGTGTTTCATACGTTCGCCGCTGCAAAGTTGTCAATGAGGCTCCTTTTTGTCGAATAATGGATGAGAGGCGCTTACCTTTAGCCCTTCGCAGAACAGTAGCGTCCCGAGTAGGAACTGGAATTTGGCGAATAGTTAAGAATTTCGGGATTATTCCCAGTTCTTTGCAATTTAACAAAAACGCCAAATATGGCATCTCCATGGTTAGTTTTCGCTTGGATTTAGCAAATAACTTGGGAATGTAGTCCATATTGAGGAAGTAGACACACTAATGTACCACTAAACGGCAGGTACTATCAGATATGATATTTTCGTGCTAAACATGATCTAAATTATAAAAACAATGCTATCTTATGCACGATTTAAAAATTTAATATTAAAAACATGCATACAAGTTAAAATATATACACATTAGACCTTTCGAGTTTACAATAAAATCATCCTCAGATGTAACAGAATGCCAAACACAAGAGACAAGGTGTTAGTTTTATATACCATGGTTCACAATTTTTTGCTGCTTGCTTTAACATTATACAGTATCTCTCGTTCTTATCTGTCAACGTGCACACATCACGTACTCTGACCTCAAGAGTGTTGCCAGCATCATTCAGAGAGTGAGAAAATATAACGTTAAGGTTGAAAACGCTAAAAGATAATGAACCCAGATTTAAAGAAAGAAACTAAAAATGAAAGTTAAATTAGAGTATAGGTCATAGTCACTGTAATCAAGCCAATCTCAGATCACATGAAATACTGATGATAATGCTAGCGTTAAGAAATTATGAAATAGGGAGTTTCCACAAACATTTCGGTATTTTAAATGGGAACATATGTTGAAAAAATAAAATAGCGAAAATTTTAATGAAATACTGAAGTATTTAAGTTTTCAATTTAGGTTTAGTGCCAGCTTCATGTGTAGCTCGGCATGCATCTAAATTGCAAAACAGCTCTTGCGCGTAGGCCTTAAAATTTCCTAAGCAGCTGTAATCAGAATGTATTTGGCTTCATCGTTTAGTTCTTTGGAAGGGAAATAATTTGTTTTAAGAAAACTTCATTCTTCAGGTATTAGAGCTATCCATAAGTCTATAAGTTTTCGCTCTGCAAAGTTTCCACATCGGTCCGGTGGCCGAGTAGTCAGAGGGGAAGGTTTCTGGCTAGTTATCTTGGCTCAACCTGGGCTTGAGTTCCGGGTGAGAATTGATTGGCGTGTTTGTCTTGCAGCACTGGCTCTCTCTCTCTCTCCTCCCTGGAACCAGTGAACATAAATTAGGAATGGGAGATTGCTAATGGCCCTTAGAGTTGCCCATGATGGTCTTTAAACCCCGGTACAAAAATAACAACATCAATAAACCGTTGTACATTGGCAAGCCACAGTGTAGGATTTGCATATTTTTGCAAGTAGGACTAAGAGAAAGCATAATATCCACTGAGTCCTTCATACCTATTACCAGTTTTTAAGTCGTCAAAGATTGAGTTAAGTACCCGAATCCCCGAAATTATGTGTTATTACTGATAAATGAGAATGGATTAGAAGCTGCTGAAGCGGACTGATAAACATACGAAGTTAAAGGTGAACGCGTCAGTTTCAAGCTTAGAACAAGAAGCTCCAAGTTCATGACATCAGCCACAAAGGTAAGCCACGATTCAGTATTGACAGACCGTAACACTAGCTGGGGTTTTCTTGCGGAGTTTAACGACCACCATGAGCAAATCTAAGGGGTATAGGAAGTTTTCCGTCCCTTGTTTGTGTCTGCTGGTTCCAGAGAAGGGAGAGAGCCAACGCCATAAGATAAACACTACATTCATGCTTCATCCGAGACTCGAACCCTAGACGACTAGTCAGAAAACACTTCGCTGTTGAAACTGATCGATTGACAGGAACTCGCATGTTTTCGTTCCGACTTGGTTGCCAACAGCCGACTACAGTTAAACATATGCAAAGCTAGGTAACGTAACCAAGAGCAGCCGAAGTTTTACACAGGATCTAACTACTGAATAATTCAACAGCCGTATTGAGATTGCAGGAAACTCCGCGCTAATCAACAGTTTTATCAACTGAATTATATGCGAAGAAACGTAGATCTACTTCAACTATCCGAACAGCGCAAAGCAGTGGCTTGAGACAGTCCGTACTTCAAGTTCGAAACATAAGACGATTCGAAACGAAAGCATTGTTGAGTGTTTCGTGGAATTTCGACAATGTAGCGCAGTTGAAACTTGTTTCTGTTGGACGTGATTGCTCAGCAAAACTAGAGAGTGTCTGTGATCAAACGCTGCGAAGTTTGTTAAACAGACAAGAGGTACTCCTGCAGACACCCAGAAAATTTCCATAATGCTTACACCCACAGAGATGGTTTAGACGCAAACACCTACGACCCGTGAGACTTTTGTGTTACAATTAGAAACGAAATTGCAGTAGATTGAACCTAGAGGTTCATATACGACTTAGGGCAGATAGGTCAGAGAAGTAGGATTACTAGATTGAAAGCTCGAGTAGACACGGTAGGTGTACTCCTCCAGAATGACAACACCAGGTCATACGCCGCTGTTCAGACCAAGGAAAGAATTTGCATTTGAGCTGCTTCGGAACCTAACTTTTTTCCATTACCATCCCTTTTACCCTATGACTCATAATCTTCCGAGTACGGGATTTACAACATCCGATGAGTCTAAAACAGTTGTGAGTATTTAGTTTCCAAGAGCCAAGTGTGGTATCCAAGACGAATCACCAGCTCGCCGACAGATGGCTATGGACTATCGAAAATGATGGCTTGTGTATTTCTTATTAAGATTAATTAATTTGTTATGATAATTTTTTAAACATGCAATTAACGCCTCTATCACATTAAGTTTATCTGGTGGACTGTCGCCATCTCGACGACACTACAGAATCTGGGGAATCCATTAAGAAGTTTTGTGCTCACGCGCATCCATTGTTTTTAAACTGGTTGCTCTCAGGTGTGATTCTGCGTTGGAGTACACGTAGCGAAAGCCGAGTTATTGGACGTATATAATAACAAACTCGGTATTTAGCAGTTATAACATGAACTGCTTGCTTAGTATTGAAATGATCTTAAATTTAGGAATGAGAAATCAACTTGCTTTGAGATACAAGACTGAGAAACTTATAATAAGATTTATGAAGGGAAATTCGAAGCTATTAAAATTGGCCAAAATTCACTGCATTTGATGAGAGCCTTTCCTTATTCTATTTAAAAAGGGAATTTTCATGGGGGAGGCGGCGACCTCCATGAGCAACTTTACGGTCTGTAAACAGTCTCCCGTTCTTTATTTAGGGCCACGGGCTGCAGGGAAGGGCAGGAGCTAGCTCCGTAGAACACGCGCATTACCCCTGCCTCACCTGGGGCCCTTCTCGGACGACTAGCATGAAAACCTTCGCCTCCAACAACTCTACCACCAGGGAATGCGTTAAGGTGCATCCACCTGAAAACTCTGCCCTATGTTTCCAGTGGTAAAAACTTCTCTAGACATTTTCTTCGCAATTAATGTATTGCCAACGATGAAACTTTGCACATCGATAAAACTGATTTTAAATTATAGCCCAGTATACTTAATATTTGCTAAAACTTAAACATAAGTATATTAAAAATCAATAATTTTTCCTTGGGTAGTGTTTGAGATGTGATAATAGATTACGCTACCTATACAGATAGCTTACTAACTGCAATCATGACGTATATTTTTTGAATAATTTTCGGAATAGAATCAGCACTTGAGTCGAACCATGCGATAATCCAGAATGTTTAAAATGATTTAAGCTACTTAGATTCCATATTCGTACAATAGTTTAGCTGAAAATGTTGCAGAGTGCGCTTGCTGGTATATTACGGAATTAAAAATCAGCAGTACTACATTTCTGTTAACATTTTCAGCTAAATTATTGTCAAAAAATTTAACCCAAGAGGCTAAAATCATTTTAAGCATTCCAGATTACCGCATGGATAGACTCAAATTTTGATTCCATTCTGAAAATTAGTAAAATTATTGAAATAATATGGCGCCCTAATTAAATAATGTAGCGATATTTAGGCGATCTGTATAGGTGGCGTCATCTATTGGCACATCTAAAATACTACCCAATGAAAGTTTTTGATATTTAGAATAATTATGGTTAAATTTTAGCAAATATTAAGAGTACTAGGCAGTAATTTAAAGTTACTTTTATCAATGTGCAAATTTTAATTCTTGGAAATACATTAATTCTGAAGAAAATGTTTACGAAAGTTTTTACCATTGGAAATATAGGGCACAGCTTTTAGGTGGAACCACCTTTAAAGGACATTAAACACCTTTATTTAGCATGATAGCGATTGTTGTGTTCTTTTCCTTCGCATAGTTCAATTTGAGATTGTTAGGAGCATTGGCACTAACGATGCAAAAGCAAATTCAAAGTGGCTATTTTGAAATTTACGAAGGCGTATTATCAGCGTCAGGTGAAAGATATCTTGAATGTGTGCACGTTAGATGAAGTAAAAAATGTGGGCTAATGTATGTATTGTACTCGTATGTTTACCGAAAGTTCTGGCGCAAGGGACATTTGAGGTAGTTTATAATCAGTGGCCCAAAGTTAGCGGAACGTATTAAAAGGATTGATTCCGTGGCTGAATATCAGCATTGGCCTTTCTTTTAGTCAAACTCTAATTAATGATTTGCCAACAAGGACGCGATCCCTATTGCACGAGTATTTTCAGTAAATGAGCTGTGATAAAAGCATGTCTCACCCGGATTCGAACCCAGACCCATCTCGGAAGAATGATCACAAGCCTGCGCCACCGAGGGCGACAAACGAGACAGTTTGCGTGTTCGTTGGATGTAACGCTTTGTCATCTTCTAGTAAGACGCTGACCATCGAGATGTCTTGTCACTGGGCAGACATCATTTCGTGTACTCTGCTGCTGAGAGTGTTATCAGGGGCAGATTGTTTCGACGAAACCAGCCGGGAATTTTGTCTCGTGGTCCACTACAGAAACACACGTACCCACAGGAAAACACCCCATAAATTCCCTCATGAAAAATTTCTGTTAACTCCTGGATGGAAGAGAACTCTTGAAATATGCATTGTAAAACTGATTCAGTGGTGAACAAATTTTAGAATCAATTTTATAGTGAAATAATATTAAAAATCCACTCACATGATTGAATGCAGCATAAAAATCTGCTCAAAACAGCATGTTGTACCAGATAATTATATTTATTTGGTCACTGATTGTCTTCTGCGCAGTAGTATTCGTACAGTCTCCTTGAATAGAAGCCATTTTTAAATCTACCCAGTATTTCAATTCATGAGCTACCATTTTGATCAACGAACCAGTGCCAGTAAATCGTTGTTTCTTTTAAGGTAAATGGGGATGGAACATGAATTTCGGAACACCTCTGCCAGAGAATCATTTTGTGCTCTATGTCTGCTCATAGATAAGAGTGTGAGGATGATGGACAATCAAAATTGTTACTAGTGCCTCCTTCAAGATTAGTAAGGCCTCCAATGTCCCCTTGACTCCAAGTCCAACGACCTACGTTTATAAGTAGTAGTAAAAACACTCGTGCTGGTCGTAATCACAAAGAACAACTATATTGAATAAAAAAAAACCGTCTGAGCACGATCAATACTTAGTCCCATACTGAAATTAAAAACTTTATTTACAGACTAAAAACTAAGTAAAAGAATTAAAATGGCAAGACCTTTCGTGTTCTCAACGACCACATTATCAGGCCTAAACACCGGAATGTGAGCTAACATTAATGTCTTTATATAGAGATAACAAACAAAGGCACCTACCCTCTTACACCATACATGTTGCCAGAGAAAGTCACAAAGAAACAATAACTTATTCTTTAAATGAACCAATTAGCTGAGTCAAATTACTCATCGTAGGGTTAGTGGCGGCAGCTGGACCACAAGGCGTTTCCATACTGCAGGTAGATCGTAGGGCAGTTCGTCATTGCAACACAGCTGTTTGAAATACGTAATCCATAATGCTTCAAGTAGAAAGAGTTTGTCGATCACATTTTAATCACATTCGGGTGTTTAGGCCTGATGATGTGGTCGTTGCGACCACGAAGGATCTTACCATTTTAATTCTTTTTACTTAGTGTTTAGTCTAAAAATAAAGTTTTTAATTGCAGTGTGAGACTAAGTATTGATCGTGCTCAGACAGGTTTTTAGATTCAATATAGTTCTTTGTGAACTACGTTTTATTAATTTATTTATAAGTGTCCTTGGTCCGACGGCAAATTTTTCACTGAAGTAGACAGAATTTTGCTTTGTCATTTTAGACCAAGCGATCGAGATATGTGTATATAAATGGAAGGAAACGTCAAATTAAAAAAAACAATAACGTTTTAGACAAATAACATAAACCACAAATGAAGTTACAATTCTTAAGTACCAAAATAATTATTCGTTCTCCCCAAACAAACTAAACAAAGGGGATACGAGATATAGTAGGACATTTCTGGAGTGGTACACAGGGAAATATCCCAGTGTACCAGGTGTTCATCCAAAAAGAGCCGTAACACTTCGCATTTATTTACAACATTCTGCTGGGGTAATGAGGGCGGAGTCAACATGCTCATTTCTAAGGACAAGATTCAAGCATAATAACTCCTATTCCCGAGAGTCAAATGGATAGCAAACTTTAGACATCATTATGATGATTTCTCAGTGAATCTCCATACTGACGTTAGCTTTGCACCAATGTATGATTTGTGCAATCAAATCGTTCCCTTTAATTCTGTAGAAAGGCAACAATTCAAATTTTTTAAGACTAAGTCCAATTCTGTTCTTCTACAATAAAATAAAACACAACATATGATCTCAAAACTTGATGACAAAACTCATGTTGTGAAAGCAGAATCTGATTTCTGAGTTACTTACTGTTTCCGTCCGGCAATTATTGTTCCTCGAACTGCATCATTTGAACATTGTTTTCTTTCGAACGGCGTCGAAGTGCTTATGTGTAAACTAATAGAGTCTTTCTGATAACGGCGAAAGAAGGGCTTTTACTCCTGTCATTTCATGCTTCGTGAGAACAAATTATTGCCACAACAACGGAAGCTCAGGAACAGAATACGTGTGTTGCAATGTGTGAACTCGGATGTTAGCCGCGTTTCTATTTCGCACTATGTGTTTCATTATAATTGAATGCCTGTTTCACATTTGAAAGGGATAACATCTTAATGGACGGAGCATTAAAGCAAAACAAAAGTCAATCAGTCAGCTCTTAGCAGCCGGTGTTTCAAATGGAAATAAGAAATTCAATAAAACTTCGCTATAACGTTCTTGCTTTACACGACACTTTGGACATTACAGCAATGAATATTCTAGATAACGCTTAAAACACTCGCTTAGCCGCCTTGGTGGCGTAGTGGTCGAAGTGCTGGCTTCTGACCATTCGTCCGAGATGGGTCCGGGTTCGATTCCCGGTGAGGCATGGATGTTGCGCTTGTCTTACGGCGCTGGCTCTCTTCCTTCCCTGGAACCAATGGCCCTAAATTAGAGACGGGCGACTGACTACTTATATCTCATTGAGTTGCTCACGATGATCGTTAAACCTCCATAAAAAATACTCGCTAAAAACACTATCTTTAAAAATGTCAGCCTCGGTTTCAACGCTATTTAGCATTTTGTTTTCATTTCAGATCTTGTCATTGATAACATAGGCCTAACGTCGGGAGCCAACTTTTGGAAATTTAAATAAGAGGGCAATCCTACGATGGGGCAGCAAATATGAAAGGAAGTAAATAGACAAAGTCATCGCTCTTTCCACGTTTTTCTTTAATTAACACACAGCAAAAATTGTATTTCTACACCACTGGGATCGAGCCCCAGATCTCTCTATAACTAGCCGAGTGCGTCCCCCTTACGCTATGTGTGCTGTCAGAAAACCACACATAGCGGCGTGGATTGTTGGCACCGTAGCGTAAGGGGAACGCACTCGGCTAGTTATCCAGAGATCTGGGGTTCAATCCCAGTGGTATCGAAATGCAATTTTCCGGTTGCTGTGTGTTAATTAAAAAAACGTGGAAAGAGCGATGACTTTGTCCATTTACATTGTCTTCACGTATTTGGAAGATTTGCACTATGAAAGGAAGGTTTAACGGCGAGAAGCAAGAGCTTTATAACCACATTGTTATACTCACCTTTCAGATTTGGCTGTGATTCGTTTTTGCGAGGAAGTAAAACTACAACAAAATGCTATCAACGTAGAGAACTCACTATGTAACATTATTTATGTATGAGCAAAATTATTTATGATATTTAAAATTTGTAATAAAAGATAACTTTATTTTCAGAAAACTTAGCATCTTGTCAAAAATACGCTGGACTACTCTACATCTTTCATTACGAGCAGAGATTAAAGAGTATTACACAAAAAAGATGTGTGTTATGCACTTAAAAGAATCATTTCATCATTTTACGGAGAAACCGTTTCCAAGAATACTCCCCCTCTAAAGGAAAACGTCACTTTACACTTTTTCGAGCCCCCCCCCCCTTACCTTTTTCGTCACGCTAAGGCTATGACTGATAATGTAAATTCCGAGAAACTAAATAATAACACATGCCGAGCTTTTAAATCTTGAAGATGTTAAAGAAATTAACTAATAAACTTGTTAAACATATACCTCACACTAGAAATAAAAAATTGAATGAAACAACCATGGTGAAAGAATCAGCACTTACGTTGACAACAACTTGCTTTTCATTCTTTCCTCGTTGGAAGTTTCAGATCACCAATATACTGCAATCATGAAGCAGGAATTTATCAGCAGACACTTAAATAGCAAGCTCTTGAATCAAAATAGAAATCTCAATCAAACGGTTACAACACGTTATTTGTCAATTTACATAAATCCACAGGCTTCCAACTCTTTCGGTATTCTAACTATATCGCCACTATACCCGTATCTTTCCATTAAACATAGTCTATTCTACTGACACTCTGTCAGCGTTACCAAAATGTTCAATAATGTGCCATTCAGTAAGAAAATCTTAACTAAGTTTACATCAGAAGAAAAAAATTCAAACGGAAGGTTGAAGTACAGGTTTACATTTTATTATTATTATTATTATTATTTGCCTGGAGATTTAACGACCACCGTGAGCAACTTCATATACTGTAAGTAGTCACCCGTGCCTTATTTAAGGCCACTGACTCCAGTGAAGGTAGAGAGGTAGAGAGAGAGAGAGAGAGAGTGCCGTAAAACCAACACAACATCCATGCCTCGCCGAGCGAACCCGGATCCATCTTGGACGAATGATCAGAAGCCAGCGTTCAGACTACTGCGCCATCGAAGTGGCAAAGTTTTGCGTTACCTACTTGATGATGTTTCAGTTGCTTATTACGTATTCTTTAAATACCGTAAAAATAGGTCATATTGACGCCATTAAGGCGAGTGAATGAACACTGTAAGCTGGATCTGCGGAATACTTTTTCCCCTCCTCTAAACTGTACTGGTAAATATCATCCCTAGATTGAAGGGTCGTACGAAGTTTAAATTGCCGTTACCTCAGTTTGGATTTGACGAAAAATTATGGAATGCTTCGGAAAGAAAAAAAAACTTTGCCACACGCCACTGATTTTTTTAATGATGGCATAAAGACAAGTGACAGAAAAAACGGAAAGAAGTTTTTAATAACAGGTACTCGAGTAAGACGATCCGTTATGAGAAACATCTTGCATGCACCGTAAATATCAAAACGAAAAGATTTGTAAAATATTTTTGTTTTTTACAAAACAGAACAGTTGAGCAGGAATTGATTTTTCAAAAACCTTCACTCGAATGTAAGATTGACATCTTTATGTAAATTATAGTCTGACTACGGCAAAGTAGGTTCTTCTTGTCCATGTAACCTAATATGCTTCTTTCGACGTACAATAGTGGGGAGTCAGAGCTAGTGGACAGCAGGTGATCAGATCCTTTTAGTGTTGGTGTAGTTTATGATAATCCAGTTCTAGTCGATGGCTATTGAAAGTCTTCCACGGCTTCAATATTTTCGTCAATTTCAAGCGAGCTCACTTCTGTTGAGACCTTTATGCTGATGATTTACTCCATTATCGTGGTGTAATCAGTTTGAGATGACGATGATTTACCTGTACTCCCTTTTCGTGGTCTAATTATTTTGGGATGATGATGATTTAGCTGTACTCCCTTTTCATGGTCTATTAGTTTGGGATGATGATGATTTAGCAGTACTCCCTTTTCGTGGTCTAATTAGTTTGGGATGATGATGATTTAGCTGTACTCCCTTTTCGTGGTCTAATTAGTTTGGGATGATGATGATTTAGCTGTACTTAGTTTGGGATGATGATTTAGCTGTACTCCATTTCCGTGGTCTAATCAGTTTGAAATGATAATAATTTAGGTGTACATTTTTTTCGTGGTCTAAGCCGTCTGGAATGATGATTTAGCTGTATTCAGTTTTCGTGTTCTAATCAGTCTCGAATGATGATGATTTAGCTGTACTCCCTTTTGGTTGTCTAATAAGTTCAGTTTGGAATGATAATGATTTAGCTGTACTTCGTTTTCGTGGGCTAAGCCTTCTGGAATGATAATGATTTAGCTGCATTCAGTTTTCGTGTTCTAATCAGTCTCGAATTATGATGATTTAGCTGTACTCCGTTTTCGTTTTCAAATCAGATCATTTTAGAATGATGATGATGATGATTTAGCCGTACTCCATTTTCGTGGTCTAATCAGTCTGGGATGATGATGATTTAGCTGTACTCCCTTTTGGTTGTCTAATAAGTTCAGTTTGTAATGATGATGATTTAGCTGTACTTCGTTTTCGTGGGCTAAGCCTTCTGGAATGATGATGATTTAGCTGCATTCAGTTTTCGTGTTCTAATCAGTCTCGAATTATGATGATTTAGCTGTACTCTGTTTTCGTTTTCAAATCAGATCATTTTAGAATGATGATGATGATGATTTAGCCGTACTCCGTTTTCGTTTTCTAATCAGTTCAGTTTAGAATGATGATGATGATTTAGCTGTACTGCGTTTTCGTGATCTAATCAGTTTGTAATGAAGATGATTTAGCTGTACTCCGTTTTCATTTTCTAATCAGTTCAGTTTAGAATGATGATGATGATTTAGCTGTACTCCGTTTTCGTGGTCTAATCAGATTGGAATTAGCAAGACGAGCTCGACATAATCGAATTTGTTCGACAGTAAAATTTTCCATATTTGGTAATAATCCCTAAAATTAAAAATTTTCTTTGAGAAAAAGTTTATTTTTACAGTTTGATTTCAAATTTGAGTTTCCGAAATCGCATCACTAGAAAGTGAGATATAACTACAACGTTTCAAGAGTTAAGCTCGCTACTCATAGTACTGTAGTCACGCGGCATATTTTATTTTATGGAATAATGTTTATTTATTTATTTATTTATTCAGTTCTATTTGACATTCTTAGCACAACAGCGTTTGAATTTCCAAAACAGCACAAACAGAAATCGAGATACTTGTAACAATGCGCTCACGCAGCAACTGAAGCCCAGGCCGAATCAGCAGTAAAACGAGAGCAGCACTGCGTACAAACAATCAGTTTTGATCTCATGTTTAAATACATGAAGGGTAGCGTTTATTCTGTAACGCTCTTTCCGTTGCAACTAAGAACGAAATTTACATGGTTACTAAATTTGGGGTATCGCTAGTAAAGGTGTTTCACGTAAAAAAAAGTAAGTGACGGTTTCCATCAATCCGGGTTTATTTCTTTGAAGAAGGAGACAACAGATTCATAGCATGATGAAGACTTCTTATCGCACACTATCTGGCTCAACGGATTTCCTCAATGTTCTGTTGTGGAACATTAAGGCGAATTGATAAGTTATAGATAGGAACTGGTTAAGTGGAGAATGTTTTAGCTCATCCAAGAGACCGAAAATTGTTATGAAGACTGTCTAGCGAATATGACAATGAGGAATAGGTTGTTCTAAGTGCAAAAGATGCCCAGGAATCTTGAAGCATCATACTACCGAAATTCTATGAAGCAGGAAAAAATACTCAAGGAATATGAAAAAAAAATGCTAATGCTGAAGATAATATTGAGTTCAAATATTAATTATTAGGTGTGCAACTTAATTCTCGGCCACTGGCACGACACGTTGACAGCAAATTATAGCAAATCGAATACGTACCTAATCAGGGAAATAACCCCCGTCGTGTTGGATACATTTGAACCATCGGTCAGGGAGCTGCCTAATGCTACTGCGGAAAAAGGAGGGCTGTTTCGAGTTGATAAAGTCATCAATACTCGTGTGAACCTCCTCGACAGAAGTGAAGTCCGTATCACTCAGGTGATGTTGCAGGGAGCGAAAGAGGTGATAATCCGACGGGACGAAGTCTGGAGAATACGCCGGGTGGGAAAAAATCTCCCATCCCATGTCGGTGATCGTGTGTAAAGTCGTTGCGTTATCCTAAAGCAACAGGACCGACTTTCTGCCCTTGCCGGTGTATGGCCTTTTCGCCTCCATTGCGTCACTGACACGAATGAGTTTCTGACAATAACGCTTAGCATTGACCGTTTCACCAGGTTTGAGCAACTCATAGTGTACGACGCCGCGCTGATCCCACCATATGCACAGCAACAACTTCCTGGCATGGATATTCGGTTTGGCGGTACTGGTGGCTGGCTGACCTGGATAAACCCACGATTTGCGCCGCTTAGGATTATCGTAGAGAATCCACTTCTCATCACAGGTCAAAATCTTGTGGAGGAAATCCTTCTTCTTGAATCTGGAGAGCAAGGACACAGCAACATCGTAGCGCCTAGACTTGTTCGCAGCTGTGAGTTGGTGGGGCACCCAACAGCCCTCCTTGTGAATCCGTCCAAGCTTGTGCACGCGCTTTGCAATGGCTTGCCATGTTACTCCGAGTTCCTGGGCGAGCTCTGACTGTGTGCGATACGAATCCGCGTCCAACAGTTGTTCCAGTTCCTCATCGTCAACTTTCTGTGGCTGCCCGGGACGTTCTGTATCACGGAGATGGAAATTTCCCTGCTTAAACCGCTAGAACCACATTTTCACATACTGTAGGACACAGCAGCCTCACCCAAAGCAGCGTAGATCATTTTCTGGGCTTCCGCAGCACTTGTTTTCAGCTGAAATGCAAACACGAGGTAGTGCCTCAAATATTGCTTCTCGAATGACATTGCTTTCACCGTCAACTTTCGTCCCTTCTGTCACTACAGCTGTGAGCGGTTACGGTTGCCTGGAAAGCTGTTGGATGGCGCTGCAATCAGCTATTATCGCGCACAGCTATTTGTATTTGCCGACGTTCTATGATCGCTTGAGGTTAAGGGCCGAGAATTAAGTTGCACACCTAATAGAATTAAGAAGGAATGAAAATCACAAAATATTTTTGCACATTCATAAATATTACGGTACACGGCATCAAGATATGGTCGCTCCTGAAACTTCCCATTGGTTTACAATTTTTTTCATTTGGAAGTTTAACGACCTATAAGCAGTCGCCCGTTCCTGATTTAGGGCCATTGCTTTCAGGGAAGGAAGAGAGCCAGTGACTTAAGACAAAACAACATCCATGCCTCACCCTGGATTCGAACTCGGACCCATTTCGGACAAATGATCAGAAGCCAGCGCTCAGACCACTGCTCCATCGGAGAGGCAAAATGTTTAGCACACTGTAATGAAATTTTTATTAAAAATCGTAATTTCACTGTCATATTGCTTTAGGCAAAGATACAAGAAAATGTAAGTTAAATTATTAATCATTACTTTAAATGCACATTGCATTCTAAGGAAGACGTTTTTGCTTTAAATGTCTATGTCACTGCAATGCATTCCGATCCTAATTACCTCAGTAAAACAATCGCATATAAGTACCGAAATCCCTCAGATGGCGTTGTAATAGATTTCTATCATTTTTATTCATCAGCATGTTCTGAATTCAAGCTACAAACTAAATACGGAAAAATGTGTGAATCGAGAGGAGGATAAGGAAGAGAAATATTTAGAAATTAACGTCACCTAAAATGCGGGAATGCTTTAAAAATAAAAGAAACAGCCGGTTTTTATGATGAGGTGAAAACACGATGTAAAAGAAAAGACTGTCATTCTCTAGTTCAAAGATTAGTGTGGCAGTCAGAAATGCTGACTTCTTTAGTATTGCAAGGAAGAGGTTCATCATAGTATGAATGTCTTCTTTGACACCGATGTGAGATCGATTACAGCATGAAATGAAGCTTTCCACGGAAGAAGTGTTTATCTTCGGTCGTATGAGAATTTTATGACTCGCAAGGGTGCTTTTATAACTCATGGAATGAATCTCGTGCTTCTATCTGTCGATTTCTATAAAACTGAGTTATAAAAATTCTCCCATCGTGTGTTTCGATACCAGAGAACATTCTTTTGCACAATATAAACAGTTACGTAGTTAAATTTAAATATCAAGGGCGTAGAGAAATGTAAGAAGGTAGACATTAGTTCAGAAACGGAGACCACCATGTGTCTCATTAACAGTAACTTTTATTTTTCATTGAAGGTGTAACGACCAACTTAATGGGCTGTCGACCAACTCAATGGGCTGAAAGCAGTCACCCGTCCCTAATTTAGGGCCACTGGTTCCAGGGAAAGGAGAAAGCCAGTGCCGTAAGACAAACACAACATCCATGCCTCACAGGGATTCGAACCCAGACCCTTCACGGACGAACGGTCATAAGCCAGCGCTTAGGCCACTGCGCCACCGGGGAGGCAACAGTAAGTTTAGAAAAATCAAATGATACCTAAGATAAATATCTATTTCGCAGATCTCAACGAGAGAAAGAGAAAACATTAGTAGTCCAAATGTGTCCTTAACCTTTTAAGCGGATGAGTTTTACGAAAGCTGGGACAAGACAATTTCTTTCCCGTTCTCATCTCATCTCAGCAGTATTTACCATAAACCTGTCACAGCTGATAAACATTTTGTTCTAGTCCTTTTTTTCCGCTTCGTGACCGAAGGACTGCCCCGGTGGAGCATTCGTCGAAGCGTTGGCTTCTTATTATTCGTTCGACATGGGTCCGGGTTCGAATCCCTGTGATACATGGAGTTGTGTTTGTCTGACGAGGCTCTGTCCCTTCCCTGGAGCCAGTGGCTGAAAATTAGGAACGGGAGACTACCTATAGCACATCGAGTTGCTCACGGCGATCGTTAAAGTTCCAAACAATCAAACAAAAAATGACCCAAGGCATAATAGGGAAGGAGCAGTTCCCCTGACACTGACATTATACCACTGGGCAGAATAAAGTGACTTAACGTCTTCTCTCTCCTTTCTTCAGTCATGCGGCATTGTGACAACCCTGTTAGCACAGGTAATCAGTCAGAAAGAATTAATGTCAATCCTTTTCCCAAATGACCACTGTGACCAACAAAGCTAAGGGGACAGCAAGGCTTTCTGATGCTCGGGTTCAGCCCGCGTTAAGCCCGCTTCTTAAACAGTAAACATTTTTCTTTAGAGCTCATTTCAGGCAATTTTCCTAACCAGGAGTTAATATATGGTAAAAGTTTTACGACTTGAGATCAAAACTTGACTTACGATTTAAACGCAAACAACAAATAAGCTTCGGATTTGCAACATTTTTTAATTTGCAACGCTAGATGATTCTCTTTAAAACAAAATTACGCATATGGCCATCATGCAATTTTTACCAGAGCACGACGATGCGATTTTGAAATTCAGAACTTAAGATGTATTCATTTACCATGGGCGATAAGTATGTTGATCTTCGGTAAATCGATCATGCGGTTTCCTAGTCAACGACATAAAATGTAGTTGGCGAAGCATACTCGTATACATAACGTTTTATCGTGTTCTAAGCATTTTGTCCAAGTTTCTGACAGCATTGTTTCATTTCTACATCTCTCTTGAATATTTCAGCTTCCAGTATTTTACATCCAGGGCTAATGAAGTGCTAGTAGTTCAGCGTTTAAGAAAAATGAAACAATACTTATCATCGTACTGGTTACGCCTTAAAAAATTAATTCTTCATGAAAAAAAATGTTGGAAAACAAAATACAAATGAGTTGACAAAACAACACGTTTTGTGAAAAATGGAAAACAAAAATAATCTTAGTACTAAATTTCTTGTGTAAAATGGTTTCAGGTAGTTGAAAGCTTTAAAATACTATTAGCAATAAAGACGTCAGTAGGTTAATGATCTTAACTTCTCTAAAGAGAAAAGTAAAGAATGTACACGAATTAATTGTGTTAGAGAGTTTCCAGATACTGTATTTCAGTGTAAAGAAAATATCTGCAATTTATACCAGCTTGCAATGCTCAGCAAAGAATATTTCAAAACACTATACTGTATCCTTCCAAAATATAGCAAGAAAGCTTTTGAAAGAAAGATAAGTCTTAAAATATTCAGGGAGGGATGGAGAGATGTACGTGAGAACCGGTCAAAATATTCAAAATCGACCTAGTGCTATGAAACCTACTATATTTATAATAATGATCAGCTGGGATTTGCATTTTCGTTCTTTGCCAAATAAAACTGTGCGTTTGAAAAAAAAAATAAGTTGGTAAATGCTTGTCCTCAACCTAAGGAGTTGCGCATGCGCCACTTTAAGTATTAGAACAATACGGCAATTTTAAGAAATTTATGATTTAAACTGACATTCTTGTTAGAGGGACATTTAGCACGGCCTTAACGACAAACTGCGTTAATATTAAGATGGTGGAAACAGTACAGAACAGCTGATATTGTCCGTTATGGGCATATAAATAATGCAAGGCCACAAGGGGTAGAAGAGTTGTGTCATCAGATGAGGCATGCGTTGCATTAAGTGAAATTAAGGGCGTGTTATTAACATTCTGAGAAGAAAAGTGGACGACAGAACTGAAACGCGAAGAGTACTTCCATTAGTAGAAAAACGATCTCAACATACGCTGTCAAGGACAACGTGTGTGCTACCCCCAAATGGGACATTAAGTGCTCAGGGACAAAAAAAGTAATTATATCTACTTGAAATAATTGTAAGTAGGCTTCGGTGTATTAAAAAGCCTTTGAGACATGGTTCAGCTAGTTGAAATCAGATGTTTACTGACTTTGATTACTTCCAGACGGATATCCGTAGAAGCACTATCGGATAAGTCGCCAGCTATTTATAAAATGTCATTTTCTTTAGCAACTTGAATAAAATGACTCACTTTTAAATAAGGTAATCCAATAGATGTAGATAACAGTTGCACTTAAGAATATACACTCATTGTCAGGTGTTAATGGAAAAAAGCATAAGGGCCGTCGAGAGTGCAGATTCGACACTGCCAGACGTCTGTGAATTGTTCTGGCAGACACAAGAGTCTCTTGTACATCCGCCACATATATCTGAATATCGGACAAGCACGTCGTTGCATCTGTGTGTGCCGCTCCCTAAATTCCACGGTCCTCTCTGTTGGTGGTGTGTCTGGGTCGTCCAGAGCCAGTCTACCTTGTCCGGATGCTTTTCCATGTCCATTGCTCCGAACACGATCGCACCGGCCCAAATGGCGGCCGATTCGGCGCACCGGCCACCCTGCCATTCTTCTCCCGACGATACAGTCTCGTTCGAACTCCATCAGTTGCCCGTACCCATATCTACGGCGGCTCCTTGGCATGTCTGTCATTCAGGGATCTTATCTGACTCATACCATGCACTTTGGCACGAATGTGGTGTCCCCTGCGCGTCGCGTTATAAGCCCCAAGGATTGCGATTGCAGCGCCGGTCTTGGACATGCGAAACCGCACGAAACTTTAATCATTTGCATGTCTGCCCGGCCCGTAGCTATTCGCCGAGTTTCGCGTTAATCGCACGGTTTTTTTCTGGGTGCGCGGATTTTAATGACAATGAGTGTATCTTTAATTAATACAGGAGCACGCACGCGGAATAGAAATAAAAGGAGTTCTTAAATTATAACCCTTAAAAATAAACATGGAGTATCAGAGAACACAACACATACAACTTGCGAAAAAAGCATCGCAGCACAAGAAACGACACAAAGCGATTTTGGGTCCTCCTCCGTCACCAGGAGTTTTTCCACGAACTGATCATATATTACTCCGTAAGTAGAGAACGCAGAGAAGTGAAATAATAACTCTCATTCCGCGAGTGGAAAAAATATTTGCGACTTCAGTGCGACGTGCTTGTGACTTATTTCTCCAACAAGTTCTACTGGGATGACACAACAGAAGTTATTTTTACTGGGTAGGCAGAATAGACATTAGTTCTACTGGGCGACAGTTTATTGAAAACAATGAGTTCTATTTTGGTGGGTGGAGGGCTGGAGGTGGTATGGCGCATATGAGTAAATTTTCAACAATAGAAAACCATAAGATTGAAAAAACAACTTTCAGACACTGTAATTTAATATTTCTTACAGACCAAGGTTTCACTGTGGTTTGACCCAGCTTCTTCAAGACGAAACTCGTCTTTATTACCCTTGGGTGTTAAGACTACTGCTGAATGGTACAATCACTAAGTATTTCAAGTTTACGTACCAGAGAAAAATAAAAATTAGTTCTGAAGAAGATGGTCGAAGCACGGCGAAACGTCACTTGATAAGAGACATAAAATAATAGTGTCTGAACGTTGTTTTTATTAATCTTATATTCCTCATAATGATTGTAGTCTACAATTTCTGAAAATAAGAAAATATGCCTTTGGAAAATGACAGCTGAAAGAGACGATATATTAGTCGACGAGCTTATGACTTTCAATAACAAATATAAGTGCAAAGCTTCGGCTATTTGAGGATACAGAACCAATAAAATTGGAAAGAAAGTGAGTCAAAGTGACACCATATCTCCCAAACTCTGCAAAGCCACATTGCAAAGTATTTCTTAATCATTGAACTGGGAAAACAAGGGGATAATGATTAATAGAGAATATACTGTATAACTCAACTTCGTTTTGCTGATGACGTAACTACCCCTTCAGAGCTTCAGAGTATGATCCAGTGACTTGCTGCTTTTACAAGAAATGAAGATTTGACGATTGATGAAGAAAAACTGGAGATAACTGATACCTACATTTACCTTGGACAGCAGATATCAAGTGAGGGTCACATTGATGAGGAAATTAATCGGCGTATAAAACTCGGCTGGCGAGCTTTTGGTAGAAGCAGTACAATTTTTAAAAGCAACATGCCATTATGTCTTAAAAGGAAAGTGTTTAATCAACTCATCCTTCCAGTGCTTACGTACAGAGCAGAGACGTGAACCTTAACTAAAAAAGACATGCAAAAACTTCAGACTACTCAAAGAAGCATGGAGAGATGCATACTTGGTGTAGCCAGGGAAGATAAGAAGAGGAACTCTTCTTATACTTAGTGTAGACAGGGAAGATAGATGAGGAACTCTTCTTAGTTAGGAAAATGACAAGAGTGGAAAACATCAGGATCAGAGTAAAATCCCTGAAATGGCAATGGGCTGGACGTTTTGCCAGAAGAACGGACCATCGGTGAACAACTAAAATTTTAGACTGGATTCCAAGGGACAGAAAGAGACCCGGAAGAAAACCACATGTGAGAATGGATGGATGAAATTCGAAAGCATGCCGGAGTAACATAAAGAAAACAGGCTCAAGACAAACAGTTATGGAAGAAACTTGGGGAGACCTTCATCCAGCAGTGGATTGATAATGGTTGACAATGATGATGATGATGCCTCCAGCAACGAGGCTTTCTCACTTTTTCAGTTCTAAGTATCCTATGGATTTTATTAAGGATGTAAGCAAAGACGACCAAATGCGTTATGAAGAAAAAACTTCCGACTGTGAGACGAGATTCATCCGCGTACCACCATGGATATTGTCACTACTGAAAATGTACGCAGGATAAGTTTTTCCCTAGGGAATACCTGCTGTCGAGACATTCCGAAAAGCCAGGGAATGAGAGAACATAAATATGGCCAGTTGTTCTTTGCAGTGGACAAAAATGAATTATCCCCATTAAGGGGACTCGGTGCCCTTCATTTCGGAAAAATTGATAAAAATATCGATTTCCTAATTTTTACTCTAAAATACACTTTGGGACCTTAAGTATATTGTGACGAAATTTTGAGTTGATCGGAATCACATAACACGAGTAAAAATATTTTTATTACTAAGATGTCCCTGAAAATACCACGCCCCCTTTAATGTTTACGTTTCTTTTGACACACAACATGCCTCACTTATTTTGCCAAGAAGAAAGATTTTCCATACGTCTGTTGTGCGTCAAATATGCGTGGTATTATGAAATGGTATGCATTCAATTTATCAATCTAAAAAAACAAAATAAGGTAGTTCATCATTATTCAAAATTATGTGATTTGTGTATTATATAAAAAAATCAGTTGTTGAAATGACACAGGCAAACTTCAGGGATGGCGTTGATGATTGAATCTCACAGAATAAATATGACATTTCAAAAGAAATATGCATCATTACTATATTTACTTTTTCCTCCTGCTCGAAAGCCCCTGACTTTGCCTCGTACATGTACCTTCAGTTTTGCATAACACAATATCAGGTTCCTGTGGGGTTTTTTTCTTCTCTCTTACCTAAATATCTGAAAATCTCTACAACCCTTCCTCATCAATTAATTAATTTAAATGTAGCTGTTTAATTCCCCCCACCATTCCTAGTTCTGTGATTTAGGTGGCAACTGGTTTTGGATAAAGAGGCAAAAATCGTGAAAGAGGCAAATCTATATGCAGACACTATAACTATTTTATGCATTAGTGTGATCCATCAGAATGTTTTTTATGGTGCAATAAAATCATGAACAAAATAATTTTGACAACACTTTTTTCACAAGTATTTTAGACATTATTTTCAATTCTTCAGATTTTGCTCGTCACCGCAAGTGATATGATGCTGTGATTGGTAGACTAAAAACTGAGATTGAGGTGAGTAATGTGATCAAGACTCACTGTAATAGCTGTGCACTTGTAGGTATGTGTATTATGAATGCACAAAAATTCATAAAGGAAACTGATTGTGGTTATACAACATTTTTGCAAGAATGAAATCTTTAAATTCATTTATCCCTGTCCGCATTTTCCCGACAAGTCACTCCATTAAAAGTACTAAAACTTGAAAATAGATTTATCAAACCACTTGAAGAAAATTGTTGGTAGTTTCCCTAGAACACAATTAATAGACTTAGAGATGGAATTTGCAATAAAATAAAAACAAAAAAATTAAAAAATTAAAAACAAAAAAAATTAAAAAATTAAAATGTAAAATATGCTTATGTTTTTCCTGATTTTGTACATATGTGTTTTTTTCTGCTAAACTATTTTGTTTAATTACAATCAAATCCCTGATGTTATAGAATATATACTCGTAATAAATCTAACAAAAATCATTGCAAAATGATTAAAAATAAAGAAGAAAGGTCTTTAAAATAACTTCAATTTTTTCAAAAAAATGTAATTTTCAGGAATTGTAAACACAATATGCTTTTTTTTTTTTTTTTTTTTTTTGTCAAAATCAGTTTATAGTATCGCCCTACTTGCAAAAATGTATGACAAACAGAAGTTAACTTCTTAAACAAAAAAAAAAAACAAAAAAAAAGTTTCAAGGGTACAGAGTCCCCTTAAACATTATAGAAACTGTTGGCATTTCATGTTACGAAAGCATGATTTTGTCTCATGGTACTTAGAGTACTCGAAATGAACACGTCTGGTCACGTCTGTCAAAGCTGCTGGGTTGATGACATCGAGAACGCCGCCCCAGTGGTCGAGTGGTTTGAGGCGCTGGCTTCTGATCATTCATTCAAGATGGGCCCTGGCTCGACTCCTGGATGAAACTTGGGTGGTGTATTCCGGTTGCGCGGGCTCACTCCCATCCACAGAACCAGTGGCCCTACATTAGGGGCAGGCGACTGCTTATAACCTTCCGAGTAACTCGCTGTGGTCGTTAAACCCAGAAAGGAAATCGAGAACATCTTTCGGTGAATTTCTCTTTTTCGAAATTTGATGATTCCCGTGAGTAACCCTTAGCCTATAAGCAGTTGTCCTTCCCTAATTTAGGGCCACTGATTTCAGAGAAGAGCCACAGACAGCGCCGTAAGAAGAACATTGCTTATCCTGGACTCTCACTCTGACCTAACTTGGAAAACCAGACAGAAACCTTCGCCTGTTACCACTCTGACACGGGGACGGCCTCCTTCAATTCCTTCCTTATGTAATGGCAGCAGGGCTAGAATACCTGCTGCTTACCTGAAATACACTTCCTGCCGAAGGTAACTTCTGCGCAATCTCGCCTCATTTCTACTTTGGGTAGATCCTTTTTAAAAGCTCTAAAGCGGTAGGAAAGCCCTCTCTTGTGGCAAGATTTGAGACTGTTTGATTCTTTGTTTTACTGAACCGCTGGTTTTTAGCCTCTTATTATCTCTGGAGTGCAGGTATCGGCTGTTGGACGTAGCATAACCGTGTGTCGTAGATAATTCGCTCAACTCAACACATGCCTCTGAGTCGTCGTGTTACACAACAGAAAATTATTGTTCCTAAAAATGTTACAGCACTGTTTTAAAGAGGTTATAATTGTTTCTCAAAATAGTGTTACTATACTAGTGATTCCAATTTATTGGAGTAATATTGAAACCAAAGTTTCCAAGCTTTTGCACATCAACCAGATGACTCTTTTTAGGAAGGTAGCTTCCGTGAAAAAGGAAGGAAGATAGCAATTTGTCTTCCTTCCTTGAAAAAGCCATCTGGTAGATGTGCGAAAGCTTGGAGACTTCGATTTCTATTCTATGCCAAGAAATTCGGATCACTAGTATAGTTATGTTATTTTGTGTATAGTTGGTGTACAGTTCCTGTTTATCAATTGCTATAATTGTTTCGTATGTATTTCTAACTTTCCTTGCGTTTTCATCGCTTCTAGAAATCATTTTTAAGTGCCCGGCACTTTCTATCAAACAAATAGCCTTCTTTATGTGATTACCAATGTTTGTGCTTTGAAATCTTCGGAAGAAGTAGAGTATGCGTATGAAGCATTATGAAAAGATTGAAAGCTGACGAAATGAGGTAAAAAAATGCACCAAGTGTAATCGATCAATGAAAGTTGAAAAGCTAGGTATTGCATTTATTTGCGTAATGAGTCGATTTTTTAAAATATTTGAGTTTCACACTCTAAGGGCAGCTTTACCAAGGGTGCATACCAAAGAGCAACTCTATGCATGAGAATTTCCCACAAAAAATTGTAAAACTGATTTGCATTTGACTAAAATTAAGGATAACGTTTGATTTAAATATATCTGTGGTATCACGTTAGTCGTGAATGTTAATTCGCTGTTTCTTCATTGTTATGTACCTCCAGGCTCTCTATATAAGAATCTAAATTAGACGGGAGGCAAAGATTGAAATGTTTTATTTCAGACGCGGCATCTATCAGAATCACTACCATACCCTGTGAATAGATATTCCGATTACTCGATAATGCTGAATTTCTTTCGTCTGGTCACATGATGTGCGTTATTAATTTTACGCCACGGACAAAAATGTATTCTCTCACCGGGGAAAAGGTCACCTTACTAAGGTGGCTGCTTAGTAGGGTGACCTTTTCCCTTTAAATTTCCCTTTAGATCTCTTTTAAAATGTTCAGGTTTTTTGTTTTACTTTTAGCAAAAAGAATTCAAATACTCCTAAAAACATGAAAAATTAAAGTAAAGCAAATCGTTTCTTGAGTGCGGTATGTTGGAATTTTTGAAGCTGCAGGTAGTGCGAAAAGTTGCATGTGAATTGCTTGCTGAAAAATAATTTTTTTATAAAGATATATCACATCTTGAAGGAAAAGGTGAGACAGAACATTTGCAGTATCTGTACGATGATGAATTCAAAGGTAGCTTCAAAAATGAGTTGCATTTGCCACACATCCAAAAATTATCGAGACTACGGAAAGGAAAACATTATTCAGTCTGCTTAAAAATTTTTAAAACAAAAATCTTGTTGGAAGATGAAATAGTGCTCCGAGTATGCATGTCCATTTTTTCAACAAATTGCTAAGCAGAATGAGTTTTTTGTTTAAAACAGGTAAATATCTATATACAGGGTGTCTATAAATGAAGTATACAACTTCAGTACGCTATTAAAAATATATGATAGGAAAAAACTTACTTTAAACATCAACAGACGTGGCAAGTGATAAAGTTTGTTAAGTCAGATGATAGATGGCGCCAAGTGTCTCATGTAATGAAAAATCTCGTCAAACACGAAATAACAACAGACATGGCTTCCTCAGTAGAGAAAGCAGCGTGTGTGTTTTGGTTTGCGGAGCTAAATTTTCTAACAACAGTTCAGTGTCAGTTCAGAACGAAGTACAAGAGACAGCCACCGACACGAAGGAGCATCGAACAATGGGTAAATAAATTCAAATCAACAGGAAGTGTTTTGAAAGCCAAATGCACTGGGAGACCATTATGCCAGTAAGGGTTCGCTGAACGAATCGTTACTGGCTAAAGTACCTGGACATTGTTAGAACAATTCGCAATTCCACAACTCCAGGACATTCAAGACATCATTTTCCAGCAAGATGGAGCGTCTCCGCACTGGTATTTGGATCTACGCATATCTTTAAACCACCGTTTTCCAGGGCGTTGTATTGGACGTGGGGGTCCGACGGCATGGCCATCCCGTTCTCCTGATATTACCCCCACGCAATTTCTTTTTTTTTTTGGGGGGGGGGGGGCTTTATTAAGGGCATTTTGTACACGAAAAAGGTTACATCTATCATTGAGCTCAAAGAACGCCTTCCTCCTTGTTGCACCTGACATTCTGCAGCGTACGTCGGTGAAATTGGACGTACGAGAACCCAACGGAGCACACGTGGAGACCTACTGACATTAAAAAAAAATTCACAGTTGCCATGTGTTTTGACATTAAAAGTAAGTTGTTATTTATTGTAGGGTTTTATTTTTCAATAGCATACTGGAGTTGTATACTTCATTTATGGACACCCTGTATATCTATGAACATCGACTTCTAAGCAGGACCATATCTAGGTTCCAGAGCAAGGGAGGGTGAAGAGTCATCCGGGGGGTTATCTGGGGGGGGATGCAGCGTGTGTTTAACTACAAACTGCACCTTTCCACGAGCAAGACGCAAGTTTTGCTTTACTTTTAATTCCCTTTTGTTAATTAACTTCATTAGCGAATAATTATGCCAAAAGATAAAAACAATTAGATAAATACAAAATATAAAATAATAAAAAGGGGAAGAAAGAAAACAGAACTCTTTTTAAATGTAAAATATAAATTCCATTCTTTGAATTTGCTTGATGGTGGTTAAGCTGTGCGTTCCTTATTGCTGGAGTCAAAATAACTCCCAAATAGAGTGATTTTTCTTTTTGTAGTTTACTCTTCTTGTCTCTTTTCCTGGGATCCAAGAAATGGCATCGGGGATTTATTGATGCCATACTGGAAGTTTTTCTACTCCTCTTCTTCAGTTCCACTTTGTGCTCCATCTTTAATCGCGTAATTTCCTTTGCTGGTGCTCACTGGTAAACAGCACTTCTTACCATGGTCAATAGACATACAACTTTTCCTCTCAAAAACCAAGGGCACCAGAATTCCGCCCGAAAAAACCTTTCTCTAGAATAAGCATCGTAAAACCACTCCTGTTAGACGAAAACAATGAAAGAGAAGACGTTGAAGCTCTTTCTCTCGCGTGCACGCGCAAGGATTTCCCTTTAGCACAACTTTTCAATGGGTAAAGAAATACGTTTAGTTAAAATGTCCCAATGACAGCCTTTCTTTGTAGGCCACAAACTGCTTGGAAGCTTTGAAACTGCAGTTTAGCATCTGATAGTCACTTACCAAGTGACGAACAGGGACTTAGCCTTCTGTCTAATTACACCTCCACCGCCTTTACTAGTTCTTCCTAACTTTTTTTTGGAGGGGGGGGGGGGTAATATTTTTTAAAATTTTACGTTTCTCTGAAAAGGGGGAAAAACGGCATTTCTCTCTTCCCTGGCCCAAAACACCATGAAGACAGAGCTTCTGTCACCATATGGCAGAGAATTATTGGCGTCGCTTCTCCGACTGATCCAACTTTAAAAGTAATTTCAATGTAGTTATTTATCGTTTGTGCTGTAGGACTTCAGTTTTTCTTGTTTTTATTTTGTTTATTTATTCATTTATTTTTGATTGCTGATTTAACAACCACCGTGGGCAACTCGATGGGCTACAAGCAATCGCTTGCCCGTAATTTAGGGCCACTGGTTCCAGGGAAGAGAAAGAAACAGTGCCGTAAGACAAACATAACATCCATGTCTCACGGGATTCGAACCCACACCCATATCGGACGAATGGTCAAAAGCCAGCAGTTAGACCAACCCGCCAGAATTTCTGAACCCCGATCTCGCTTTTACTCCGTTGGCTACGACTGAGTAAAACTACCAAGGTTATTATTTCGAGGCAGTACATTCTTGTTTTTAAGAAATGTAATGAACGTCACAATAAGGTAAAGGATTTATGCTTATAATGAAATACAAAAATCATTTTCATAAACCAACAAGATAAATATTCAAAGAATTTATACCGTGTACTTTACAGGAGAGGGGGCTTGCTTGCCTTGTTGGGGGATGAACCCCTCTAGCGCCCCTTCTAGCTCGGCCCTGCGTCTAAGGAAAGACTCAATCGCACTTTTAATCACAAATTCTGATTTAACCAAAAGCTTAACCTCTATGAATGTGTAATTATTGACTCGTAATGATAAAATGAAGATAAAAAGTTTAAAATGATTTTACCAGTTCGTTCTGTAATTTTGTTTCCGTATTGTAGTCAGTTCATTTTCGCAACATTCTTTGTTTAAAACTACATTTGTTTATCGACATTTCCTTTAAAATATTCGGGTTGTTTTCTTTTCTGTTAATTGTACGGGAAACAAATCAGTTTTTCTTTCAACACCCTTTCCAATTTGATTATTAGGATATTATCTTTCTATTTATTTACTCATAACAAATACTAATCTAAAATGTCATCAGTGTTTGGGGTGACAAATATTTAATTGCCAGAATTTCTGAACGCCGATCTCGCTTTTATTCCGTTGGCTACGACTGGGTAAAACTATCAAGGTTATTATTTCGAGGCAGTGCATTAGAGGCCTGCACGGGACTGAAATGTTTGACCTCCGACCCGTCTCGATAACAGCCGGCTAACTAAAATTTCTGTTTGGCCTGGCCCGAAACTGAGTCTTTGTCCAATGCAACCAAGCCCGAAGCCACTCGAAAACTAATCCCGGCCAGACCCGAGCACGAAGAAATGTCCTTAGAAAGCCCGATTGTTTTGTACCCTTGTTTCTTATTGTGATTTCAACGAATGTGCTTATGTGGTCACCGAAGCATTCTCCGGGCGACTAGATAATCTTTATTTTAACTAAATTATTATTATTATTATTATAATTTTTCTAAACACAGCAACAGTAATTGTTGATATTTTGCCTTGATATGTAGGACTGATTTAAGGGAGGGCACTTGGAACACGTGCCGAGGGCCCCGATCTTTGAGGGGCTCCCCAAAATACACATTACTTGCTTTGCATCAAACTAATTCGCAATGTTCATCCACTGAAAAAAGTTAAAACGGTAATTTTAGAACTGTAAGTTGAAACACAAGGAAATTACTATAATTTCCACAAATAAATATAACACCACGTGATTGGCAAATTAATGTCTTAATCTGCCAATAATAATTGTGTAACCGGTCCCAGCGTAAGAACGTAGAGTGCAATCAATCATTTTTGTAACGGAAAGAGGAGTGGCTTATCCCGTTATGCTGGCTCCTGAGACCATCCTCAATCATACATGCATGCATATAACACGATATGCCGGGGGCGGGGGTCTCTGAAAGCTTCTTGCCCAGGGTCCCAAAACTTCTAAGTCGGTCACTGTTCATATGACTCCCTTAGCTCCACGTGAGAGGAGGAAAGAATAGAGGGCCGCCCCGATGGCGCAGTGGTCTGAGCGCTGGCTTATGACCATTCGTCTGGGAGGGGTCCGGGTTCGAATCCCGGTGAAGCATGGATGTGTGTTTGCCTTACGTCACTGGCTCTGTCCCTTCCCTGGAGTCAGTGGTCCCCAAAATTAGGGACAGGCGACTGCTTTATAGCCCATTGAGTTGCTCACAGTGGTTCTCAAACCCACAATAAAAAAAAAAAAAGAATGGAGGATACTACTCATTCGAGTGATGGATTTTTTCTGCTGTTATAAATTGATAAGCACGTTGAGGTTTTTCTTTGATCTACTGCACTTTATTTTTCATTTTACTTATATACGTATTATTGTATCCATGTCTATCGACCTTAAAAGAATTGGTAGGGCAGCTGCTGCGCTTTGAAGAAAGTTTACTAGCTATGGATTGGATGTTAAAGTTAACATCATTAAACGTAAAGGAATACTGGTTCCGCTAAATGACGTTCATTCTAAAATACAATAAATCCGTTGTTGTTTGTGTCACTTCCTGTGTCACGGTCCCAGTTAAACCTTAGTTACATCAACTCACATGGAAAATAAACAAAGACATCGCACTTTCCACGTTAAGCAACGTACGGCAACCGAAAAATTGTTATTCGGTCACCGCTGGGGATCCGAATCTCAGACCTCTCGATATCTAGCCGAGCGCGTTGGCCTTTCACCACGGTGGCCAACAATTCACGGCGTTATGTGCGTTTTTCTGTCAGCATCTGACATTATAAATCCGTAAGATGGGCTCAGCCACTGAGACGTCTCCATCTGGTGGGCATTAACGGCACTGGCTATATATTAATTATAGCAGTTAAATCCAAAGGGCGAGATTATTAATGATAGCAGTTAAATCCAAAGATGGAGATGTCTCAGTAGCTGAGCCCATCTTACGGATTTATAATGTCAGATGCTGACAGAAAAACTCACATAGCGCCGTGGATTGTTGGCCACCGTGGTGTAAGGCTAACGCGCTCGGCTAGATATCGAGAGATACGGGATTCAATTCTCCGGCGGCCGCCGACTAACAGTTTTTCGGTTTGCTGTGCGTTGCTAAACGTGGAAAGAGCGATGTCTTTGTTTATTCACTGATGCCATGTATTTGGAGGATTTTCACTCACATGGAAATTTGATATAAATGGATTTGCCATCAGTGGTCATTTTATGATACTACTGTCTACGTAAAACGAGTGCCCCTTGTCCAGCTGAAAAAATATATGTAACATGCCTTCCTTTGTAATGTAAATTCCGTAAGTCATAGGAACTTCTAATCTTGGATAGCATAAAGACATAATGGAATTGCAAATTATCGTGAAAAAATATCTAATTATGAGCCCAAAATTCATCTTGGTAAATTATGAAGAAACAAAATGCTGTCTACAATCACCGGCTTCAAATTAGTTCCTCTTTCTTGGAACATTCTCCCGGGATAACCAAAATTTCTTTTGCTGCTTGCGCTTGAGGTGGGAATTAAGACAACACGCTCAGAGACTCCACTTAGTTGCGGACATTGACTAGAATTTAACTCCCACTATACTAACAAATCAATATGATTTTCGTCATATAGTGAAATCATGTAATGAACCAATTCATGTGGTTTATTTCCTTCTTTGTATTGATATCCTCCCAGTCACTGAAATTATTTTTACTTTCCAAACGAGAGGTTGCTGTACATATTCCAAATAGTACATTTGTTTTGCATTAAGCCTGTTTTTCGCTCAGGTCTTCACTTGAGTTGCCTCCTCCGATGAAAACATCCTGAGTTGTCAGAAAGATGGTTAATTGCTTTCAACAGTCCTTAATTAATATCGAAGACATGCATCTGTGATCAGCGTCGGAATTTGAGATTTATTTCGGAATTTGAGATTTATTTCGGAATTTTAGATTTATTTGAGATTTACTTCAACAAAGAAAAATAGAAAAAATGGTGTTAAGGCCCGATTTTTATACCAAGTGGTTTAAATGCTGGCCCGATTCGAAACCTACTCGAAGAAGTAAATTATGTTGCTTGGCCCGAGTTACCCGAGACCAGCCCGACCCTTGCAGGTCTCTACAGTACAGTATCAGTATTGCTTTGCAATAAAAGTTACGATGGAACTTTTTCGTTTCGGTTCCCTCTAACTGTAGCAAATAAAAATTCGTTCGTGGTATCTTTATGTTGGGTAAGAGCAAGAATGCTTTAGCTGTTTAAAGACCGAATAGTCATTCATGCGAGAACGATTTCATTTTCACTAAATCGCAGATTATTGTTGAAACACATTTACGTCTCAAAGTGTTAAAATATTCTAAATTTAGAATTGCATGCTTTTACACATTCCAATGCTGAGCAAGTGTTCAGAAATTTCCAGATCCTAGTTTGTCATTCCCATTGCGAAACGTGTTGCAGCTTCGATAGATTACATTTGTCAATCTTCCGTTTGATTTGTGCTTTCATGAGGCACACGCAGGCTTGCCTAAGTGTGATGATAAACAATCTGCTTTTCAACAGGTGTGACTTTTTATCATTCAATGACAGATGGCAGCGCACACACGGAACCGGACAGATATTGCCCCATAAGGTCACTTGACGCGCTTTTACATTCGGTAGACAGACTACTGTTTTCTATCTTCCTAGAAGCATTCGGACAAGAAGGCAAGGTGAGCGTTTTCCACAAAATTCTATCAGTACAGCAATATCTAACCTATACAGAATTTGAAAACGACACAAATACAAATTTCTTGCTTTCGGTAGACGACCTAAAAAACATCCCCAATTTTGTGAACTAGTTAAAATGCAATAAAATTATTTCGATTACATTCAATACAAGCTCTGTTTTGTGTTGTTGTATATTTTGCTCTCTCTCTCTCTCTCTCTTATAGTCACATTTAGTTTATTTCTACTTTGTTTTCTCCTTAACTGCTTATTGGTTTTTCCCTTTGGTACATAATCTGGACGTCAATTTTAAACTCTCAAAATATTTTGGGGTTTACCACTTTTTGTTTTAATACTTTCAACTTCATTTCGTTGCTTTAAGTTATTTGGTTGTCTAATGAACTAGAAGTTTTTTCACCTTTTATGTGTATTCAATGATTCCTTTTCTTTCTTTCTTTTTTACCATTTTCGAAGCAAGGTATTTTAACACATTTTCACTGTTTCATACGCAGTATTAAAAGCAGTTTGTTTACCTTAATGTCACTTTGGTTCCAATTGGTCGTTTTACTATTTTTTATATTTATCTGTTTGTTACCGAAAAAGTTGTTAATTCAGAATTATTAACACTGCAATGATACATCCCTGAATTGCCCGTATTTACTGTATAGCATGCTTGGACGGAAATCGGGAGATGCGGGTTCGATTCCCGCTCCAGGATGATGTAATTTTCATGTTTTCTGATGTGATTGATGTTACGTGATGAACAGTGTATACACGCAATTCAGAGATGTCTGATTGCTATGGTAATAATCCCGACGTATTTCTACGTATTATTAGAATATTTCTTTCACCCGATTTAGTTGTTAATTGTCCTTATTGAACATAAGACGAAGTGAAGAATTTGACGGTTTTACATTTTTCCTGTTAGCTTTATGTTGAATGTCCTGTTCTGTATTTTTTTCGTTCCATAAAAAAGCCCACATAAATTACTTTCTTCCTATGTTGCTTAGTCTATATTCCTACTGTTTTTCGCTATCTTAATTATCTGGATTCCCCTGCAAAGTGAAAAATATTCAATATGGGAGCTTCCCTTTTAATACCATACGTCATGCTAATCTGTCAAGTAGAAATATTTCTGTGGGATGCCGTAGATATTTCAACGTACGGATTGCATGACTGCTCCCTAAAATTCTCTTTCATAACTTCATACCGGACTTCTTTAACCTATTTTAGGGTTAGTGTACCATGATTTGACGCATTTCCCAGTGATTATAGTGTGTCTTCCTGTAACAACATTTTTTGTTACCTTCATATGAAAGCTTTTTTCTATCAGCATATTCGCGCAACTTTGTAAGTCTCTCAGTGTCTTTCTCTTTCTTTCTTTTCCGCCTGCCACTATAGTAATTTTGCCCTTTGCTGAACGGATATATATTAAAATAAACTTTATTTTTTTAATTTTTTTTACAAAATTACGTGATCCTTTTTTATTTTAATTTTGTATTGTTGAAGATATACACTAATTGCTCACTTAATTTGTACAATCTTCGTGCTATGTCTGCGTGGAATGAAACACTCGTAGTTGGTGTACCATTTTCGCAAACAAACTAGTTGTGTAATATTTTCGCAGACACTTTTGCAGGCAAACTGAGCTTGACAAGTCCCATCTGAAACACCGGGGAAAAGGCATCAGTAACTTATATATATGGCAAAAATTAAGAAGTTCAAATTTTCAGACCAATTCCTCCGGTATAGGGATTTTTTTCTAATTTTGAAAGAATATTTAAGAAAGTGTTGTCCTTACGCGTTTACAATATTTATGAATGTTAGAAAGGGAATGATTTCGCTGTTTAACATTTTGGAAGACTACTATATAGAAAATGATTTAGTATATTTAAGTTTCCATATTAGAAATACGTGGTATGTGATGACAGTTTTGAGCACTTGCCGTAGATCTTATCGACCTAAAAACGCTTTCAATATAGCTCTTTAATCCAAATTATTTTCAGTGGGTTAAAGGTATAAGGAGTCTATGGTCCCTAATTTAGAGTCACTAGTTTCCAAGGAAGGGAAAGAAACAATGCTTGAAGGACAAAAGCAACGTTTTTGTTTTCCATGATTCGAACCTAGGTCTACTAGCGTACAAGGTCAGAAGCCCGCTCCCTAGACGCAACTGGGTGACAGCTATTAATTCATTCCCTATATTATCCGATTGCTAGTGTTTGGGCTATGGATATTATAGTGGTCAGAGCAACCAATTCTCAACCTTATGGTTGCTAGCTCGAAACCGACTGTTGTTATAGTAAGCCCTGAACACCCACCGTATCTCTGACAGAGCGCTAAGCCGACAGACCCGGGCTAAGGGCCTTCATTAAAAATAAGGTCTCCCCCCTTATGCTGCTTTCCACCGGTCTCGTGATTTTCTTATCAGGTGCCCTAACCTACTTCTCTGTCAATTCGGCTCTGTTTAACCTGACCTAATAGAAGTTTAGACCTGACTTCAGACTAAGAAAGTCAGGTCTATATCAAACCTTGGGATGAAACTCTACGAGAAAGTGAGGCATCCCCACCGACGGCAAAGTGAGGGGGGCACTTGGGAAAGATAAGCCCCCAAATCAAGATTTAGCCTCTGAGTGAACGGTTGCAGAAAATTCCACGAAATGTTCACAAAGCAATCTATACGAAGCGAGAAGAAAATCAGTTCCATTTTCAAAAGCAGGTATATGATCGTTCAAAACGCTTATTGTGTAGTGAAAATGCACTTATTCAGATAAGTAATACATTACATACAAGCCACCAAGCTTTCGCTCTCCTCTGAGAGGCTTTTTCAAACCGGTGGTGGTTAGACATAACATGCCGATTTATGTCATTTCAGCTCCTTTGTGTATTAACTTTAAACTACATATATCTCCTTTGTTTTAACTTTAAACTACATATATCCTTTGTTTTAACTTTAAACTACATATATCTCCTTTGTGTATTAACTTTAAACTACATATATCTCCTTTGTTTTAACTTTAAACTACATATATCTCTTGTTTTAACTTTAACTACATACATCTTATTTTTAGAGCATTAACTTTAAACTATATATTCTTAAATAAAAAGATTGCTTTTTCATGTCGTACCCCCAGACCGATAGTGGTTGGGAGGGACACAAGAATCAATTAAAATCGACTGAGTGAGCTGAAAAGTTGCGTTTCCAATCCGAAGATGTCGACACAAATTTTCAGCAGGACGCGTTGTATTTTCATATGAGCGCCCACGCAAAAGCCCTCATATGCCGCAATATTTTTTAAAGATTTAAATTTTGTAAAACAAATAAATTCCGAATAGTTTAGTAAATTCAAAATAAATGGGAAGTAAAATTTGGAAAGGAAAACATCACCCTCATTTCCTACTTCCTAAATCCGACCAAGTAAAATTATCAGATTGAAAAATTTGTGCACTTAAAATCCTTTGCACTGAAGAAAAAAGAGATAAGAAAATAACAAAACGAACTGTTTATTCGTGAATAAAAGCTTAGCCTAGTACAGACTTAGTGAATAATCCTTCGTTAAGTAATGAGATTCAAAGTTGTAAACCTTTAGAGATTGGTAGATTATTTCCAAATTTCAGAAGCATATTTTTCAACTATTAATCAACTGATTTGTTACGTCATATACGTGATTTTAGCGTGGAAAATAAATGTGGCCGACAAAAGTAATTTGGCGCGACAGCATCCACACGATTCCAGTGTACCGCCATTTTGTTTTTGCAAAACAAAGGATGAGGACTGACAGAGTATAAATTTGAGATAAAGTTGTTATAGAGTTCTTTATAGTCAGAATAGATATCTAAATAAAAAATATTGCTTCACAGTTTTTATATTTTTTGTTCCAGGAAAAATTACATAGACCACGGAAAATGATTCGCATAGCCTGCTTAACTATCCTGTTGATCCACTGCGGGACGTCTGTGCAAGGTAAGTACATAGTGTCAGTTAAAATTGACTACACTAATACCGCTAAAAAAGAATGCAATTCTGGTGTTTAATTTTTTATGCGATGCAATCACGTTATTATTTTTAATTCTATCTTCGTGTGCCAGCCTGCTTCAAGCTAGAATATTTCTTGAGGCATCGATTATGTGTTTATTCTACGGCTGAATGGTCATACGGTTTACTAAGTGACTGGAATCTGTAGTTCTGCATTAGGGATGAACAGTTAGTAACAGCTTTATCTTCGCAAAAAATAGTAAAACTATATTAGTAATCCGATTTATTGGCATAAGAATATATAAGTAAGCGTTTCCAAGCTTTCGCACATCAACCAGATGGCTTTTTCGAGAAAGATAGACAGAAACTAGTTATTAATTAGCTTTATTTTCATACAAATAAGTAAAACAAATCGGGGTATTAGTCCTTTGTTGCTTTTATTGTGGGAAGCCAAAGAGATCGCTAGTTTTCTTGTTTTGATGACAGGCAACGTTTTGGTAAGCATAATTCTCTGTCAGCTCTTGATTGGAATACTTCAATTTATCTTGGCATAGCCACATTTATCGCAAAGCTAAATCTGCTTCAAATAAAGCTAGGATTTCTCTTTTGAACTACAGTATTTGTCTCTAAACAAGTTTTGCTCATTCCCACATTAGTGGCCGCTGGCTGGGTGATCTAAGACGTAGGTTTTTTGGTTGCCATATTGCTGGATCTGGGTTCGAACCCTTTTTAAGCTGTAAATGCTGCACTTACGTCACCGGTTCTACTCCTTCCTTATTACCAGTTGCTTAAAATTATTGATTGGCCAATCTTTCTTGCTATGCATACTGTTGGGAATTAAACACCCTAAAAGAAAAAAGTTGAGATTTCTTCCCATATTTAGAACAGTGTACTCAAATGAACCATGAAAGTCCTCGATACTGTGCAGGAAAGAGCATTTCTGCTGCTTAAAAACTTGGAATTCACTAAGGCGAACATTGGAAGCTCTATGTATTTTTAATTATTTCAGTATTAGCTTGAATATTGCATTCAAGACTTTTCATTTGAGTTGTTTCACTTCCTATAACGTGTCCCACATCCGTTGTCTCTCATCCTATAATGTAACAGTATGAAGTGCATTCGCACAGAACCTATTTCGTGTCCTTCCGAATAAGTACCGTGCCTATCGCAATGCAAATGAGTTTATTCCTGCAACATTAAGACTTTGGAATTCCTCTCCTGGCAACATTCTTTCTGAACATAACAGCTTTCTGATGTTCAAAGACAAAGAGGCAAACTGCATTCTATCAGTTCCACGTTTCTATTCAAGAAAACAAAACTAATCATGAAGCTATGCGTTTTACATTACGGTTTTGTTTATCAACATTTTATAAAAACTGTAAAACATTACTGTGAAATGTAACAAAATATTAAATACTTGGATCACTAAATTCATCAAAATATTGACAGCTTTGGAGGGCCACATTGGCAAAATACATATCATTTATACGCGTTTATCAGCTAAATCTTGCCTCAAATGGGTACAATGGATTCGTTTTGTTGACTAGTGTTATGAATATAGAGATAATCCAAGAAGCAATTTTGGATTCGTTTCGTTGGCTAATGTTATGAATCTAGAGAGATGAACTAGCTATGTTCGATTCGTTTCGTTGACTAGTGTTATGAATATAGAGATATGAACTAGCAATGTTGGATTCGTTTCGTTGACTAGTGTTATGAACTTAGTCCAACATTGCTAGTTCATACGATACGTATGAACTAGCAATGTGTGATTTCTTTCGTTGGCTAGTGTTATGAATGCAGAGAGAATCCAACAAGCAATGTTGGATTCGTTTCGTTGACTAATGTTATGAATCTAGAGAGATGAACTAGCTATGTTCGATTCGTTTCGTTGACTAGTGTTATGAATCCAGAGATATGAACTAGCAATGTTGGATTCGTTTCGTTGACTAGTGTTATGAACTTAGAGATACGTATGAACTAGCAATGTTGGATTTCTTTCGTTGGCTAGTATTATGAATGTAGAGAGATGAACAAGCAATGTTGGGTGCCAGTCGCAACAAACATCAGCTAATATTTCCCATAGAAGATAATTTGTTCTTCGCAACAGCTCTCTAGTGATTCGCACTAAGGTGGTCTGTAGTTGCTCCAGTTGCTTTTTGGAGTTTGTTAAATGTACTTCTTGCGTTGTAAAAACATCTGAAAAGTAAATAGCAAACGCTAATGCATCCATCAGATTTAAGCAAGAAGAGGTACTCTAAAATAGCACAAAGAAAATTACAACAATACAAACAATTAGCAAATAATCCAAAAGGAAAGAGTGGCTGTTAACTATGGAACCTTCAGGAAACTGCAACCGAAATATGCACATGCGAAGCAAAATAAGAACTCCAGATGTAAATGATATTTTAAATTCTCTGTGTGGACTTTGATTATACACGTAGGGGATTTCTAAATCTCTTAACAGTTACGGATTTCTTGAAACCACAGTCAAAGACACTGTAGGAATAAAGCAGCACGCCAATACACTGGCGTCCGAAAGTTCGGCATAATTGAAAAACTGAAAAATAGGAGACGATAGAATGACACGGGCTATATAGTACAGATGCAAAATGGAACGAAGAATGTAACTCACATAAAATGCAGAATAAACCGAAGCAATGGCCACTGCTTAGAGCACTTTGAGTTATTTGTGGTGATCCTTAAACACCGAAACAACGCACTTTAATTCAAAACGAGATGTTATTTGGTGCATTCGTTGGTTCACAAGAGTTCAATAAGATGTCTGCTGACTTCTTACAGCGACCCAAGTATCACATCAGCTTTGCATGCTGTTGTCGAGGGCAATAAGGTCTTATGACATGAAATCCCACTTTTGTACAAGAGCAGATCGGAACTTCAGGAAAAATGTAGGAGGATGTCGGCAAGATGAAATCCGTCTTACCATGGCATCGCACACATATTCTATTGGGTTGAGCTCCGACGAATATACTGGCCATGTTATACGCTGAATTTCTTCGTTTTCAAGGACATTTTCTGCTAAAGCAGCCCTATGTGTCGCATTTTATCGTACATAAACGGGATTTGTGAGCCAACAGAACCTTCCACTTCCGTAAAAGCCTCTCGTAGGGTTCTAGGATTTCGTCTCTATATCTGAGGTCCGTTAATTTTCTTCCAGAAACAACATGATGAGCGGCGTGCAGTCTTGTGACTTAATGACAACCCAGACCAATAAACCACTAACTCTGTGATGCTTTATTTTCTCTGGTGTAATAATGAGTTCTAAATTCTCTCCAGATGACAAGACGACGACTAGAATTCTGTAAATAAAATGGTTATTCATCACAGAGGAGAACATTGGCACATTGGTTTGCAATTCACTTCCAGTATTGTCTGCACTACGGCAACCTTCCCCTTCTTTCTGAGAGAATAAATGAGTTGCAGACTGTTGGTCGTCTCGCTTTAAGTCCTTGTTCATGAAGTCTTCCGTATACCGTTTGCCTCACAACAATTAGGCCTGACTCACAGACAGCTCTGCAGCAAGCCTTTTCGCTGACATGAGTCTGTTATATTTACATATAGTATGTCTCGCTGTTTGTAAGACATAGAGGTAATCCCGAGTCTCTGTGGTTCATGGATGGACTCTGCACATGAGTACGACTAACGTTTCTTGTCTCTTCATTCACACCTATCTCCCTAGCAATTTCACTCTATTTTTAGCCTAATTCCAGCATCCCGATGGTAAAACCACACGTAAATACATCCGTATACTCCCTGTGTGGCATATTGTTACAGCAATAAATTGGTCCGAACACAAACAGAGGAGATAAAAATTAGAATTTCTACATTTATCTCTTTTGCATACCACTGCAAGTTTGCATTCTTGTGTCTTTTGTGAACTAGATGTGGTCACATGCTATAGCGTTATTACTCCCATTTGCATGTGCCCGCCGTTATCTGTATGTACTTTCTGTTACTATTTTCGTCGATCGCTTTTCAATATACATAGCCCATTTAGTCAATTACGCTTACCTTTTGAAATTGGGTTGAGGAAAGTATACGATTTTGCTTCTGATTAAGTATATTATTGAGAACCTCTTCTGTCAGCTGTATGTTTTGTGCAACTCCGGGCTTTTAAGAGCATCTGAGCTAAAAGAGCACCTACTGAAGCAAAGTATGTAAGTACATTCTTTTGTCTGTCTGTCTGAGAAAATAGTATTTGAACTTCACAGTATCGAACTAAAAAATCCTTTCTATAGCGACGATAAGAATGCAATTCATGTTGTTCCGGATAAATTAAAGAATACCACAACGGTTACCTAGACAGTGATCATCAGCAAACTGGGAAAATGTATCCCACGGGGAAGTCAATAATTTTCAAGAAAAAGGTTGAAAGTCATAGAAACTTAGCATTTTTAGGTATCTCTGTAACACAAAAATTGTTAGCTTTGAGTGCTAACTGCTACGGTCAACCCTTTTAAGAAAAACAAGTCTCGTTATTATTTTAAAGACAGAGAGGAACACTGCATGATATTCTGTAGTTAACAATAATGAACACGAATGTTGATATCTATGACTAAGTCATTTCTAAATTTTGAATCAACAAATATGAAGTGTGTTAGGAAAGGAATGATTAAGATTAGCTAAGAGGAACGTCGGGTGTTCGAGCCCCGGTCCTGCGCGCCATCTAGTTGGCAGTTTTTCCGGAGTTTCCCGCAGGCTCCCCGTGTTGGGAACGCAAATGCGTAGATCTTTCCATCTGAAATTGGCCCCGGACGCGCTTTGTCGCTGTACCTCCTTTCCCAGGCTGCCTAGGTTTACCAGATTAGTGTCGATGCGCTGATGGTAAAACAATGAAAGACGAATGAAATCTGATGCCCCACGGCAGCAGGCACCTACGGGGATATTACCCATGGTTGTTGTTGATGATGTTGATAATGAAGAAGAGAAACAAAGTAGTTCAATTGAATTTTCCATTAAAAATGGACTTTTCTTCAAACCTCCCCAAGGCGCAACCTTTGCCGACTTGTAGATTTAACAGTTAAATCCGGGTAATCAAGCTCCTCCATTAATTATAGCAACTGTATGTGGGATATCATTTACTGTTTTAGAAGATAAAATCGCAATAGTTTGGCGAAGAACACCTTGGTCCATTATTCCTTCGATCAGTCGAGATGTCTACAACGCAATTCGAAAGGGCGTCACTTAAAAGCAGGGAGAAAATCGGCGCATCGTCGATTTTCGATAGAGGGTTTCCGCAAAGTCTTCTGTAAAGGGTGGCTTGCACAACCTTTGGCTTTTAAGTGCAGCTGCCACGTTTGGAATAAAGTTATGCAGGTAAGTTTTTGTTAATGCTGCCCTGTTAAAACTAATGAGACATTATACAGTGAGGAAATGTTACCATTGATATATTTTTGGGCAACTCGTCGAAAGATTTACAAATGATCCAGAACACGTTTCGTACACAGTAACAACGGTTATACATTTTTAACAAGATATGTTACTTAAATTTTACATCAAATACGGGTGTTGTAATGAAGCTGGTTGATTATAGCATTGTACACTTCATCATACATAAACAGGAATATACACAATGTTACCATAAGTATACGGACACGTGGTTGATGAAGAGTCCAGATGCACGCTTTCACATGCACTTGCGTTGTGCCTGCGGAAGTTTAAATTAAAAGCGTGGATCTGATGAAGAAGTAACGGTGCATTAGAAGCCAATATGACGCGCATGACGGAACTTCCACTTTCAACGTGCTGAGTGCCACATTAGTAAACTTCTGTAAGCGGCAATGCAAACCGTGTGTCACAGTATACCAAAATCTGCAATAGCTCATATAATTCAGAGATGGAAGACTGACAGTACTGCTACGGCGAGAAAAATAAACTCTCTGAATGGTTACATTAGCGAACATCCGGGCCGAGAGCGAAAAACTTTGCTCAGGGGAATCTGAGAATCGTGCACGTCGTCTACAGCAGATCATTCTTCAAGTCTTGAAAATAGTGCAGAAACATCAGTCAGCACTGGAGAAAGTTGCATTTCCCAAATATCGAACATCACGCCTATAAATGTTCGATGACTCTTGTGTTGCTCGCTGTTCCTGGACCATAGATCACTATATATCAGTTCCGGTAACACTATTTGTTAGAATAAAGTTATGTAACTTCTTAGAGAAACTACAGTTGAGAGTTATGTAACCCAATTATATGAAAGAACGTTGGAAGCACGCACTCTTCCTGGTGTGGTGTGTTTGTTTTACCTAACCTTTCTGACTTCCTTCCTCCAAGGATTATCGAACTCCTCCTACACATTGCTAAATATTGCAAAATTTCTTCTCCCTTAATGTTTTCATTAATCTTAACTTTTTCTTTCGGAATTTTTGTTCGAGGTTTAAAGACCAACACGAGCAACTCCAAGGACTATGCAGCGATGAGCCATTACATTAGCCTGGAGAAATGAGCGCGCCTGGAGACCGAACGGTGGCGCAGGTCAAGTTCACAAAGCAGTATATATACAACCCGAGGACCGGATATCAGTTAGCAGAGTGTTCGGAGTCAGAATGGGAAAAACTGCCGATTTATCGGAGTTTGATAAAGGACAAATTGTGACGCCACGGCTCCTCGGAACTACGATCTCGGAAACGGCGCGGCTTGTGGGGTTGTTCACGTGCTGCTGTAGTGAGTATGTATCAAACGTGGTGCACTCGTGGCCAAATGATGAACCGTCGTCAGCCAGAGGGGAGCGAAGACTGCCGCGCATTGTTCACAGCGGCTGCAGGGCTACAGTGTGATAAATCACCCGCATCTACAACAGTGGTCTTCAGGGCATTGCGTCACAGCCCACAGTTCATCGCAGCCTTCTGCGCATGGGCCTGCGTAGCCGAAGCCCCAGCTGGGTCCCTATGCTCATATACCGTTATCGCCAACAACGCAAGAAATGGGCCCAAGATCATCGAGATTGGTCTTTGAATGATTGGAACAAAGTGGCCTGGTTTGACGAATCAAAATTCCTGGTGCATCACGTATTCGGCCGAGCGCGGATACCTCGATTACCAATGGAGGCTACACCTGAATGCACTGTTGAGCGGAAACAGACCGACGGCGGCGGTGATATGTTGTAAGCGATGTTTTCTTGGGATACTTTAGCCCCCATTATTCCAATAGCACAATCCCTGACAGCTCTCAGGTATCTGAACATCGTTGCGGACGAAGTTCACCCACTCATGGCAACTGTATTCCCTGCTGGTGATGGCCGTTACCAAAAGGATAATGCGCCATGCCGCACTGACAGAATTATCAAGGAGTGGTTCGAGGAACATGCTGGTGACTTTCTGTTAATGCCCTGGCCTCTAAGTTCACCTGACATGAGCCCAATCGAACATTTGTAGTTCGACTTGGAAAAGTGGGTTTGCGCTAAAACACTAGTACCCCGAGTGCGGGAACTAGAGGATCTGCTGTTGCCATTATGGTACCAGATACCCCAGGATATCTATCGCCACCTCATCGAATCAATGCCTCGCCGAGTGGCCACTGTTTTGTGGGCTGAAGGGGGTCCTACAGCTTATTAGGCAGGTGGGCATCATGTAATGGCTTATCGGTGTAATCAGTCTTCCATCTCTAATTTAACGCCACTAGTTCAACGAAGGGACTCAGTTCGTGACATAAAAGCACACCACGCATGACGTATCAGCAACTCGAACCCAGGCCCGTCCCGGAGGACAAGTCATAAACTTACGTCTCTGACCACTCTCCAATTAGGATGTCTATTTTGGGGTTTAACGACTCTATGAAAATCGAAGGGTACAAGGAGCCGTTCTACCATAATTTTGGGAAACCAGTTTCAGAGAAGTACAGAATTGATGCCGTAGGACAGGGAAATCATTGATGCCTGATCAGGAACTCTTGCCAGGCACTAGTTCGAACGATTTGCCAGAAGTCAGTGGTGTTGACCACTCGAATATCGGTGATGTTACCTTTGGGTACAGAACTGCCGTTAATTCACTGTTCTTTATGCATTCAGCTTATGAGGACAATTGACTACAGTGCAACTTAAGAATCCAACTCTCCGTGACGTATTTCTCGAATTTAACCTTCGTTTTGAGTTTCTGTTTTTATATAATTTTTGTTACTTCGTTTGATTTTCTTTCTGAACGGCCCATTACTTCTTCGAATTTACTTGTACGTTTTGGTAACACTGACAATAGGTCAAAGGTAAATAAAAACTACGTCGAGAGCGCATAGTGTGTGATGAAATTGATGATTGCGATGGGCGTGATATGAGAGGATTTCCTGAGGTAACTGTCATTTTTAACTGATGCCACGAAATTTCGCAGAGGAATATAAGAGCTGTAGAAGATGATTGTTATTTTCATTAAGTTACTATAAGCGTGCACTTCACGAAGTGGTTTCAAACAACGCATTGAGTTTTACTTAAACTTTTTATTTATATGAAACATGGCATTTTTTAATTTCGTGAGACTTAAATTTTAATGAATGGGATACGAGATTACACCATACAATACAAATTTTGAAGACGACAATTTGTTTGTTGGTGTAAATATGACAAGGATGGTAAGTTAGATAATATCCGAAAACTTGAAATACCGGAGCGCTATCCGGGAGGCGCGAGTTCGATTCCCGCTCCAGGACGACGAAATTTTCAAGTTTGCCGATGTTATCTGAATTAACATTCTTGTCATATTTACACCAAAAAACGGATTGTCACCTTCAAGACTTAAATTTGCTAAAGACAACAACGTGAAAACACTATATATCTCATCTACGGATTGCCGTTAAAATTTGCTACCGTTACGCCACTTAGGGCAACATATTCTCAAGCAAGACTACAATAAAAATCTGAAGAAATATCAGATTGCGTAGTTACTTTGTTCTCATAGCAACAACCATTCCATCCTGACAAAACGGTTTTGCCAAGAATCAACAATTCTGAAAGAATTTATCTTTCGTTTTGAATCCGAATACATTTCCACGCCAAAACGTTTTCTTAAAATTTATCAAAAAGTTCAGTAAAAACCGGGGTTTTTTTTCACATTAAGATGAATGCTTACATAATTTAACAATTCCATTTACCTTACGAAGAATGTACAGTATGACTACAAGATGATGTTTTTCATAACGTCTACTACTTCTACTATTGCTGTTATTTCAATTTTGAATGATATATACTGCTGGCCACCCAAAATGCAACACCAAGAAGGAAGCATCCGATTGGCCTGAATTTCGCAGCATGCGTCGCCCGCAAGAGGACATGCAAACGATTAGCATTGCGGGGCATATGCAAATCCTGTGCGCCCGACACGCCACCGAGAAGCACTATAAGAAGGGTGCACAGAAGGCGGGAGTGTAAGTAGTGGAAGTGTGTTGTGCTGCCGGACCTGTGCGTGGGAAGCTTCCTGATGCCTCGTTGCAAAATACGGCAGACATTCCAACACGTTTCGGAGTTCGACAGAGGACGAATAGCGGCTTTTCGTGACAGCGGTTAATGGTACCGAGACATCGGCGCCAGTGTGGGACGATATTCAGCCACAGTGAGGCGAGTATGGATTCAGTGGGTGCAGGAGGGATCGACGGACCGACGTGAGAGACGTTTCAACAGGACAACGGGCGCGCACGTGGCACGCATCGTGCAACAATTCTTCACGGCCCACCAGGTGTCACTGCTGCCGTGGCCCGCCTGTTCTCCCGATATGTCGCCCATCGAACACGTCTGATCGCTGATCGGCAACCGAGTGGCCCGGCAAGCACCACACGCTGCCACGCCTGATGAACTGTGGCAACTTGTGGAAGCAGCCTGGACCGACATACCCCAAGCCCACATCCAAAGCCTCTTTCGTTCGATGCCGCGGCGTGTAGCGGCCGTTATTGCCAGCCATGGGGACCACACGAACTATTGATTCTGCTTCCCACGCACTGGTGTTGCAGTTTGTGTGACCCGTACAAACACCAGACTCGTACGAGATTGATAGCTAATTGCTCCCCACAGTATGATGCCCAGCGTGTAGCCTGTGTGCCGTTGGCTGATGCACAATGGCAGAAGCCGATCACCTTGTCACCTTCAGACACGTACACGACCGTCAGACGCTCCCAAGCAGAATCGGCTTTCATCACTTAAAACCACAGACGGCCAGTCTTCCCTGCCCAGGTGTCAGTGCTAACCGTGCCAGCCGCACACGTGCCTGCAGTCCTGCTTCTTCTTTTTTTATTGAGGGTTTAGCGACCAGCGTGAGCAACTCAATGGCCCGTCCCTAATTTAGGGCCACTGGTTCCAGGGAAGGGAGAGAGCCAGCGCCGTAAGAAAAACACAGCATCCATGCCTCAACGGGATTCGAACCCGGACCCAATTATGATGAATGGTCATGAAGCACCGCGTAGGCCATTGCACCACCGGGGCAGCAGTCCTGCTTCCAACAAACGATTCCGTGTCATTCTGGTAGACACCCTTGCAGTATATCAGAGGATCGAATTTGTGACGCCGAAGCGGTCGGCTCTGCCAACGTCGCCCTTCTGATACGCCGATCCTCTCGTGCGTCCGTAATTCTGTGTTGCCAGGAACCACGTCTGCGAGTGTGGGAATGCTCCTCTGACAACAGACGCCACCATCTTACCACGGCGGATACCTCTCTCGTCCCACTCGGTCCGCAATTTGACGGAAGGTCCAACCTCCTTCCCGGAGACCCACTATATGGCCTCGCTCGAACTCCGATAACTGAGCAAATGTTGTGCGCCTGCGTCGTCCAGGCATGGCAGCTTCTTCATCGAGCACTGAACAACAGGACACCAGACTAATGACTTCGTTCTGCACGCCCTAGTCCTTAAATACACGCTGCATATATTTGCATGTTGTCGTCTTTAGTGACGTCATTATTTTATTCAACGACATTCCACATTGGATCACAGTTTCTGCTGCCCTTAACACAATTAGCATAATATAAAATAACGTTCCTACCGGCATTCTTTCTGCGTGTTCTATTTTCACTTTCGGGCAGTATACATAAACGCAGGGGAACAACTTGTAAAGTAGTTGGTCCCCAGAGTTTAATCTGCACTAGCAAACTTATTATAATCGCTACGAAAACGTGTTTTTTTCTACTTCTTTTGAAATATATTTTACGCACTTTTTGGTTGTAATCAATCTTGTTGTTCTTATTATTAATATCAGAAAATCATTATATTTTCTTCTTTTAAGGTACCGATGAGGAAAATGTTCCTTGCTTAAACCAAGACGTGGAGCCATATTTGGACAAAGTGCTTGAAAAAGCTAGGAAGGATATTCCTGATCCTATGAGATTACCACCTAAATCAACCATTGTTGATCTCAAAGAAGGTACTGTCTGGGGAATGTCAACTATATACAGGAAAGGAAAAATTGATGTCAAATGTGAGAGCAACAACACAGTCATCTTGACTGGAAAATTAGGAGTTGATGACCTCAAGGTGTGAACTATTCTTTGAAAATTGCAACACGAATTTTTATATCATTATCAAAGATGCCACATGATGATTTTTAATACTGGGCGGTATTTCTTTCATGGGATTACCAAAGTAGCATGTATTTCGTCATGATACTGTACATTTACCTAAAAGGTAAATGAACAGAAAATGGGGCAATCACTGATATTACCTGTATAAAAAATTCTTTACTTTTTCCTCGTGCCAGAGTGAGACAAAATGAAATTCAAACAAAAAATAATGTGCGTAAATAATCTACTCTTGCAAAATTGTGGTTATTTAAATAACGGAAAAACTGTTGTTCATTTAAATAATAGAAAGATAAAGAATTTAAAGCACATAGACGACGAGTAGCATTATTTATACACTCACGGACAAAGAAATTTGCGCACCAAGAAGGAAGCATCGGATTGAACTGAAATTTTATAGATGTAATGATACAGATGAATGATACACATGATGGCCAAAACAGAGCTGCAGGACAATTACAGGGGGATCTGTGGCACGCAGTCCGGTCATTTAAGTAAAATTAAGATAAAGAATGTAAAGCGTATTGCAGCATGGAGGCGAACAGACGCCTTATGTTGTCCTGCGGCAGACTGGCCCACACGTGTTGGACAGTGTGATCCAAATCCCGGATAGTGCAGCATGGCGACAGCCGGCGTTTCAACTGGTCCCACACATGCTCGATAAGGGATATATCCGGGGAGTGGGAAGGCTATGGAAGTGTCTGGACATGACGTAGTATAACGAAGTGAATTTCTCCGTCATTTTTATCCGCGCCGGGTTTCGAACCCGGGTCCACTCATTCCGGAATAAGTTGCTCTACCAATTAAGCTACGCGGACATGTATTCTGATTCCTATCTGCCTTTATGTCATGTGCGTCGTGCTGGCAGGTACGTCACATCTCCTGGTACGTTACAGTAGGCAGTCCTGGGCAACCCGAGCCGTGCGCGGGCGGGCATTATCCTGCTGGTATAGCGCACCTAGAATTCCTTCCAGAAATGGGAGCACATGGGGCCGCAGGATCTCATCACATACCGCTGGCCCGTCAATGATCCACGTACCACTACTAGAGATGATCGGCTATCGTAGGCTATGGCTCCCCAGATCATGATGCCTGCAGTGACAGAGGTGTGGCGCTCGATAGCGAGGTTGGGATTGTGACATTGACCGAGGGACCTCTACACCCAGACACTATGATCATCTGTCCACAAAACGAAGCGGCACTCATCGCTAAACACCACACATCGCCACTCTGTGGCGTTTCACGTTGCTGTGTCCTGGCACCAAAACACACGGGGTCGGCGATGTTCCGGTGTTAATGGCAGCACGCGTAAGGGGCGCTGAGATCGAACATTCGCTTCTGCGAGGCGTCGTGAAACGGTCGTGGGCACACAGAAGCCGCTACATCTGCCTGTATAGTGGGCCGAGTCCACGTGGGATCCGTTCGTGCCTGGCGCACGATCCGTAGATCCTCTCTACCGGTGGCCCTCCTGCTCGGTCCGGAGTCACTCCGCCGTCTCGCAGTGTGTACTGCTTCCAACACAGTCGGACGGTACGGTCAGAACGATCCACATAGTGTGCTATACGGCACGCTAACCACCCTGCGGTTTTCAGCTGGATGATCGGCCTTTCTCAAAGTCCATAAGTTGCGTAAATCGACGTCCCTGGTGTCTATTCGGCATCCTCGTAACTCTGTACTCTTGCTTGCGTCGGCCAGTGCTTTTCGCTTTCATGGGGCATCGACTACACTCCGGTTTATAAGGCTGCCGGCTCGTGCTTGCAGTGCTCCCACAGGGTGTGCGGTCATGTGTAATCGCACCAAACGTGGATCATTTGCATACCAGCACGCACTCTATAGCTATTTGCAAAGTTTCGCGGTTGTAGCATGTTTTTTTCTGGGTGCGTAAATTTCATTGTCCGTGAGTGTATAAAACATACATTACAGGATCAGCATAGCAGAAATCATCAGGATCTCGTAAAATGATGATCACCAATTTTTTAACAATAGATGATAAGGCTGAGTTTTATCGGAGAAGTAACTACTAAGTCCATTGGAACGCTGAGTAATTCTTGTTAGTGCATCTGTCATTCGCCTGTTGCCCTTGATGTCCTTCTTACTCATCCCCTTCTTAGGGATCTCAAAGGTACCACAAATTAATCTCTAATCGGCTAAGACATCATGGGCATCCTGAATGTGGAATTTGTTGGCCCTCGTAGACGACATCGTACTGGAAACCACAGTTTTGAGAGGAAAGAAAGCGTCAAAACCATCACTTGTTCAGCAGAAAGAACTAGATATATCCCAAACTGTATGTGTGTCGGTGTACGTACGCAAAGAGTACGAACCCATAAGGAATCTACCGACTTTCAACGATTCATTTCGCCAGAATGAAGCGGCAAAAATATTATTCGAATACAGCTCATGTCAGTGGTTACAATACTTTTTTAAAGCGACATGGCCATCATGTTTTCCCTTCGACGATTTTTTAAAACCTCATTCCAAAATTTGACAAGCAACTTTGATAGAACTCATTTGCAATGGCAGAGACTTCGTGCTTGCTATTTGAAAATGGCTGTCGAAATCTTTAGTTTGTCCTGAAACACTCAAAGCGTAGAAATTTCTTCGTAAGAAGAAAATGAGACTGTTGGAGATCGGGAGAATACGTAAACCAGGAATTTCAATTTTTCACAGCACTTTTGACAGCTCAGACCAACTACGCAGGCTAATTAATAAATAACTTCCGATTAGCTTTGGCTGCAAATTTTAGGGATGTATAAATTGGTGTCACCCAAGATCATTACACTCCCATGACTAGAGGGTATTGTTTCACCCAGGAGTTCGAATAGAAAGGTAACATGCTAGAAAACAGTTTGAAATTAAAATGACGAAAATGGGACCCGCATCTAAACATGGTCTTACTGGGAGGTATGCGCGGTGACTAGATTTTCCTGAGCACGAAAAACGTCGGCAGAGAAGATACATCGCCAACTGCAATTTCATGATCCTCAAAGTCATAAGCGTTAGGAGCGTGTCAAAATGGTGCTGAAAATTTTCTCACTGGAGCAATGCTTTGGGGATGCAAAATGCAGTTGTAGGCCTTCAGCGACAACAACGGACAGCAATGTGACGTGTGATTGACAGGCGGGTCATTTTGCTTCAGATTGTTGCAAATGTTTCTTTTGATACCGCGCGTGTCGTCGTACAACTGAATCACAGCGTGTACCTCTGAGCACCGTAACAGAATCACGGAGACAGGTTACGTACGCCACAGATTCTATTCTGGTCCTGTGGACAAAACCTCCTTTTTTTAACCTTTATTTTGGTCCTGCAGACAAAAATGATGTCCTCACAACCTTTATTTTGGTCCTTCAGGCATAAGCAATATCATCAGAACCTTTATTTTGGTCTTGCAGACAAAAACGATATCTTCAGAACCTTTATTTTGATCCTGTAGTCAAAAACGATGTCCTCACAACCTTTATTTTGGTGCTTCAGGCATAAACGATATAATCAGAACCTTTATTTTGGTCCTGCAGACAAAAACGATGTCATCACAACCTTTATTTTGGTGCTTCAGACAAAAACGATATCCTCCCAACCTTTATTTTGGTCCTGCAGACAAAAACGATATCCTCACAACCTTTATTTTGGTCCTGCAGACAAAAACGATATCCTCACAACCTTTATTTTGGTCCTGCAGACAAAAACGATATCCTCACAACCTTTATTTTGGTCCTGCAGACAAACACGATGTCGTCACAATCTTTATTTTGGAGCTTCAGACATAAACGATATCATCAGAACTTTTATTTTGGTCCTGCAGACAAAAACGATATCCTCACAACCTTTATTTTGGTCCTGCAGACAAAAACGATATCCTCACAACCTTTATTTTGGTCCTGTAGACAAAAACGATGTCCTCACAACCTTTATTTTGGTGCTTCAGACTTAAACGTTATTATCAGAACCTTTATTTTGGTCCTGCAGACAAAAACGTTATCCTCACAACCTTTATTTTGGTCCTGCAGACAAAAACGATATTCTCACAATCTTTATTTTGGTCCTTCAGATATAAACGATATTCTCACATCCTTTGTTTTGGTCCTGCAGACAAAAACGATGTCCTCGCAACCTTTATTTTGGTCCTTCAGACATAAACGATATTCTCACATCCTTTGTTTTTGTACTGCAGACAAAAACGATATCCTCACAACCATTATTTTGGTCCTGCAGACAAAAACGATGTGATCATTGTTTATCTTTAATGATTGGTTTATCTTTATTTAACACACAGCAACCAAAGAATTGTTATCCAGACACCGCTGAGATCGAACCCAGATCTCTCGATACGAAGAACGCTCTCGCTATATATAGTTATCGATAGATCTGGGGTTCGATTTCAGGGTGTCCGGATAAACAAATGTCGGCTGCTGTGTGTTAATTAAAGATAAACGTGGAAAGAGCGACGACTTTGTCTATTTACATCATTAAAATTGTATGATATTTTCACTTCAGCAGAACGCGATGTTGCCTATGTTGTCAAAAATAACAACCAAGTTCTGTTCAGAGCTAAATCACGAGTCTGTACTTCATTCTAAGTTGAACAGAAGTGAATAGCATTTATTTAAATTCTTCTCCCAAATTTTTAAAGTCACTGATGACATGAAAATGAAAGCCATTCCTTTTGATATGTTCCGATTTATAACGTTTCTTTTCATAACATTCGCTTTGAGGTAGTTTGACGCACACTGCATACGTATATAAGTACGTGAAGTTTTCACATTTTAACAGTTTTTTGATATTCAAAGAATTCGAAAATTTAAATAATATTTCTAATGGAAAAGTTCAGTTATATAATTTATGATGTAAAGACAAGATTATAAATTGGTAATTGTTATGATAATTGTTTCGTGTGTTCAAGTGCATCTTATGTATACTGAACTTCTATATATATCATGAAAGAAATACGGGATTACGCCATATAATACAACTTTTGAAGATGACAATCTGATTTTTGGCGTAAATGTGAAAAGGATGGTAAGTCAGATAATATCCGAAAACTTGAAAATTTTCATCGTCCTGGAGCGGGACTCGAACCCGCATCTCCCAGGAAACGCCCAGGTATGCTAACCACTACGCCCGGGTATGTTAGCATGCCCAGGCGTTTTCTGGGAGATGTGGGTTCGAGTCCCGCTCCAGGACGATGAAAAGTTTCAAGTTTTCGGATATTATCTGACTTACCATCCTTTTCACATTTACGCCAAAAATCGGATTGTCATCTTCAAAATTTTTTCAATATATATGTTATATATAGAGTGATTCGAAAAGGACTTTACAACTTTAAAAGCGTATAGAAATTTTTACAGAATACGTACAGTATTTTTCGCGGCGTTAATCTGTAGTAAAACACATCAAGTGCTATCTCTCGTGGTCGTTCTGGCTCGATGTGACTACCATTAGTAATATGGCAGACATTCACCTGAATTCAGTTTCTTCCCAAACTCGAAGCAGCATATCTTTTGTTACTTCTGCAACTGCGGTTGTGATCCGAGTTTTGAGTTCCGTGACATTTGTAGGTAATCTTGGAACAGACATTTGATATTTAATGAAACTTCATAGGGAAAATATCGAGAGGTGTCAAGTCGGGGGAACTAGGTGGCCATACTAGCGGCCCTGCTTGACCAATCCACTGGCCTGGGAAACCTTGATTGAGGAAATCCCGAACATTTCTACATTAGTGAGGTGGTGCGCCGTCTTGCTGAAAGTGAATGCGTCCTTCTTGGTCATCATTGCTCAACTGTGAAATGAGATAATTTTTGAGCATATCGAGATACACGACACCTTTGATGGTATATAATGTGGAAGAAATATGCCTCTCATATATCATGTCAATTCAGAGATGTCTGATTGCTTTGTTAATTATCATGACCTTTGATGGTTTTCTCATGATAAAGCACGGGGCCAAATGCTTCGATTCCGTGGCCGCTGGTGGTCGCAGATACGGAATTCGGTGCTATGGCATTACGTGAGGTAAAACATGATGAATTTTGGCAAAGATTAGCGCCTCCGAAACTTTTGTAAGTATTCTGAATAAATTTCTATACGCTTTCCAAATTGTAAAATCCATTTTGAATGAACCCAATGTTAAAGAAATTTGGTTGTCTCTTTAGGAAACTAAGAGTAAATAATTTCTTTTTCCCTAGGGTCGTTACACTTGGGAAAAAGAATCGTCTTCCAAGACCAAGAGTGGATACATAGTCTTGATCGCAGATGATTTTGAAGCAGACATCCAGGTTGCTATTCCTCGATCAGAAGAGCACCCTCATCCCAGGCTGATTCGTTTCACAATCAAGTCTTTAAAAGACGTCAAAGTGGAAATCACAGGAATGGGATACTTAACATGGGCTCTTTCCGAAATCAGCACCTTGGTTTCAGGAATCTTCCAAAGAGCCATTGCCAGGGCTGTACAGGGACCTTTAAGAGAAGCTCTGGAGAGGGAGTTGAGGGAAATAGAAATCTAGACTCCGCTGAATGGACCATTCATCTACCACAAAAAAATTAAGACCTTGAATAAAATAATAACATTATATGCTGAAGCTAACTTATGTGTTATACTTGATACCTGCTTACTATGGAACATGATCAAACTATACACATTTTACTATTGCATGTGTATAATTGTGTGCATGTGTGTGTATGTGTGTGTTTGAACTATGATTCGAAGTTGTTGAGCTGAAGCGCTGGTCGATTACAAGAGGGAAATAAACATAATCAAGAGAATATTTAATGTTTCTAAAATCACTCGATGAAACCCTCTCAAAGGCAGTTTTCAAATTGCAATTTCAAATTACTATTAGAGACAATAGACCTGATAAATTACTGCAAACTAGAGACAGATAAATCGTGTATTCATGCAACAATTCTGATGGAATTTACAGCTCTTGATGCTTGAAACTATTTTTAAGAATAACGGAGTAACAATATCATACTGCACTGGTTCTCTTTAAGAATAATGGATGTGGGATACTCGTACAACGGATTTTATGGTATCAAGAAAGCTAGGTTTACGTGCGTGTGACATGGCGTTTTCAAGTTGTAAGGATCCACACATTCAATGAAGCGACAGAATTCGCTAATGGATTCGTTGCTTGAATGGAAAGCATTTGATAACATTAACCCTTTAAGCATATGATGTACCTGAACCAAATGGTGCCTCTCTCCTCCCCAAACAGATGTGTTTACATAGCGGTCGGGTTTTACGAAAGCTGCGGCAAAATAATTCTTTCCCTCTCTCATCTCAACAATACCGACCATAAAGCTGTCAATAGAGATAAGGTTTCATCTTTTAGTCCTTTATTTTCTTCCTGAGTCCTTACAAGAGTTCTGCACACTGTCCATTTTTGAGAAAAGTGATAATGTACCTTATTGCCTTTCAATGTGCTCCCCTCCACTGTTAATGACAGCTTGCCAGCGGTGAGGAAGGTCCTGGATGTCCCGTAGTACGCCATCTTTGTTCAACTGTCGTATTATTCGGATCACGTTCAATGACAGTTCGTCCAGAGATTCGCAGCGGATGCCACCGATCAGATTTTTTAACTTTGGGAAAAGATCAAAGTTGGGTGGACTGAGATCAGGGATGTATGGTGGGTGAGATAAAGTTTACCAGCCATATTTCGACAAAGTCCCTGTGCCGACGCTGCACCCTGACACGATGCATTGTCACGCTGCAAAATCGCTCCCGCTTCCAACAAGTTGGGGCGATTTTGACGAATTTTATGTCTCAATTTTGTCTTCAGAAAGTCACGATAATATTGTGCATTGGCATGTCACCCTACCGGCAATAGTTCAGTGCCCACAACACTCTGGGCATTGTACGCAAAAATCAGCATTTGCTTCACTTTGGATTGTTGCCAACGACACTTTGAGGGGCGTGGGGAACTTGGATGCCTCCCTTCCGTTGATTGTAACTTCAGTTCAAAGTCACATCAATTGCGACAATTCTGTTCAGGAAGGTGTAGCCATTCCTTTTGAACTTGTGGAGGTGATCCAGTGCGATGCTTACTCTGCCTGCCTTCTGCTCGGGTGTGAGTTCATGTGGCACCCAGTACGCGGCGACTTTCCTTTTTCCAGTGGGTCGGTCAAAATCCAGTGAACAGACATGGTGGACAAATTTGCCTGATGAGCAATCTCCTCGACTGTCAAACGACGATTCTCTTCGAGAAGCGTTGCAACATTGGTTACAGATATTTTGTCTGTCGCGGTATGAGGTCGCTCTGCGCGGTGATTATTTTCGATGCTGCTTTGGCCCTCCTGGCAATAAGTTCTCCCCAGCGAGAAATTATAATTCGATCAAAAGTTCCTTCCCCACAAACTTCTCGCAAGGCAGTATGGATCTCTGTCGTAGCTTTTCTCCGTAGAGTTTCTATTTTCACGTACGAGCGCTCGCCTAACGCCATGACTCGACCTGAGGAGCTGCACGCTTCCATTTCTAAACCCTCCCACGCCCCCGCAGAGTTTCTATTTTCACGTACCAGCACTGGTCTAACGCCGTGACTCGACCTGAGGAGCTGCACGCTTCCATTTCTAAACCCTCCCACGTCCACTCAGTAAATGATAGCGCGTCGTTCTAACACCACTACGTTGCTGAGAGTCTGACCTTGCCATGGCGCAATCATTTCCCCGATTGTATCATCCGCTTCCGTTTTAGATTAACGTGTACATAACTTTTGTTATAACCCTCGTACGCCATGACCCGAAGCATGATGGTGAATGGCTAGTTCTCTTGACACAGACATCATGACACTGGGTTAAAACAAGTGTCTCAAACTTCTTCTTTCTCCTTTTTTTAAGTTCTTCGCTATTATCCTTTTACAAGGTAATCGGTCAAATGGGATTAGTGTCAATCGTTCCTCTGAATTGCCATTTTGAGTAACACAGCTAAGAGGGAAAGCAATACTTTCTGATGCGCAGGTTGACTCGTTCCAGCCGTGTTCGGCTCACTTCTTAGACTGTGGAATATATTCGTTCGAGACGATTTCAGCCCAATTTTCTAAAACCGTGATAATTCGTTCCAGCTGATTAAAGGGTTAATGCCATCAAAATCATTAAACTTGTGAAATGAGATCTCCCACTAATTTCTTCAGAAAACATCCGACAGCGAGTAAATATTTTCTTGTAGCTTCAGTCCCGCCAACTTGAAGCACAGTTTCTAGATTGAATAGCGAGTGGGTCAGTAAAATGGATGTACTTGTTTTTCTGTTTGCTTCAGAATTTAGTGACATCTAATTAAAATTTATGTCAATAAGGTGTCATCAGTCCCTAACTTAGAGGCACTGGTACTATGCGAGGAAAAGAACCAGCGCCGTAGAAAAAACTTCTCATGCCTCATTCGAGACTAGAAGTCGGGTGAGAGGTTCCTGGTTTAACTCCAAGGATTTGGCGACACCATATCTAAAGACCGACGCTTTACCTCAAGGTTTTCCGTTTGTTCTCAAAGCATAGAACGACAATTTGATAAAGAAAACAAGAAAATATCACTCTAAATATTCGGTTGTAATGAGCATGTATCCTTTCTGACACGTAAAAAATATTCAAAGCAACTTTTCATAAAGCTTAAAAGATTACCTAAAGAAAAAATATGCTTATTCCACCAAGGAAAAACTCATATAATTAAAACAAAAATTCAAATCGGACGTTTAGAAGCTGAGATATCGAATAAATTGCAAATTACTTTTAAGTTCCTAGCAGAAAAACGGTATTGCTTGAAAAGGAGCGCTATCCAAAATAGTTTTTGTAATAGATGGCATCGAAGAAAAGATTTTTTTCAATCGGATATTTAAATGCAAACGTATGGAATAAAATATATTTGGAATTGCATGGCATCTGCATTTACTCCCTCTGGTGGCGAAGTTATGCATCGGAAAAGGACCAGAAAGCAAGGATCACCATTCTCAAATTTCGGGCTTCCCAATGTAATGAGAATTTTTCAAATCGGATGAACAGTTAAAGCGATATGGCGTCCACAGGCCAACGGATAAAGCAATACTATAACCATGTTTTTTTTAAGACGTGCTAAAGTGTCGCAGGTGTGGGATCTGTCAAACCCAAACTTACCACATTTTTTTATACAAGGGTAAAAGAAATTTCCAAACGCGACATTGAAGCTCATGGAAAAGCAGCAAGATACTGATTTAAAAATATTTAAATGCGTGTGCGATGAAAACTGATTTTATGAAACTGTTTTCAAATTAGTGTGCGTTATAAAGACTGGACGTTTGGTTTCGAAACAGTATGATACATTAAGCTGCAGCCATTATTATTATAAATGCATATAATTATTTCCAGATTGTCAGATGGAATTTCCTGATCTGTTGTAAGAAGCTAAAAATAATTTCATTTAAACGTTAAAAAGGCAAAAAAGGAGCATGGGGCAAACGAGAATAAGATAAACACTAGAGTATGATCACATGGAATATGGCACAGTTTAAAAACATTTTGCTATCCGAGTCAAAAAACACATGTTGTGCGGCTTACGCTGTTCGTTCAGAAATGAATGCATATTGTCTATTACAAAGAAAACGCCTTACCTACAGTTATGTAATACATGAAACAAAGAAACAAATAGTTGTTAGTTATAGGAAATTCGGATTGACCACTCCCATTCACAACACGAAACAATGATTAATGGTAATGGTGCGCTTCAAGTTTTGAAAGAAAGATGCTTGAGATCTACAAAAAATGCTGGACGACTTCCGCTTGTAACTCGACTCCGAAACGGCAATAATAAGAAACCAGCAATAGTCAGCAACCACGCGCGGTGACGACCTCCCTGTACACTGAAGAGCAATTGAATTAGAGATACCTGTCTAGTAACGTGTAGCACCACCTTTCGGCCTGATGACGGCGGCGATTCGTCTCGACATGGACTCAACAAGACATCGGAAGCGTTGGGAAGCCATACGGATCCACGACCCCTGAAGAAGCTCCCACAATTCACGAAGATTTGATGGAGGGGGATCAGAGCTTCGAACATCTCTCTCGATGGCATCCCAGATGTGCTCGAAGGGATTGAGGTCAGGTGACCTAGCTGGCCAAGGAAGCGAGGTCACGTTGGTGGACTGTTCATCCAACCATTCGGATACAATTCGGGAGCGATGGCACGGTGCATTGTGTTGCTGCAGGATGAGGTCCCCAGTGGGATATTGAAGACGCACAAACGGGAGCAAATGGTCGTCCAGGATATCCCGGTGACGTTCACCTGTGAGGGACGGTATCACACGTACCAGGGGTCACATTTCAGTTCACGTAAACAGTCCCCAGACGAAAATGCCACCCCCACCAGCTTGAAGAGTACCCTGCTGGCAAGAAGGATCCATCGCTTCATGTGGTTTGCGCCGTACTCGTATCCTGCCATCCGTATGTACCAACGTGAATCTCGACTCATCAGTCCAGGCAACATTTTTCCACATGTCTAGGGTCCAGTGGCGATGTTCCCGCGCCCATGCTAATCTTTGCACCCTGTGATGTGCGGTCAGCAGCGGTACCCTCGTGGGACGATGGCTTCTGTGCCCCATAGCGAGGAGATGGTTCTGGATGGTGTTGCTGCTTACACGTTTTTCTGCACCAGCGTTAAATTGCCGAGTGATTTCTTGCACTGTGGCCCGTCCATCCGCTGTTACAATGCGAGCAAGCCAACAATGACCCCGCTCATCCACACGCTGTTGTCCACGGCAGTTGGCCCTTGCAGGGATGGTTTCATCAGATTCGATGTACTCACGGTGCACCCGTGACACAGTGGCTCGTAAAAATCCCAGTGCCTGAACGACTTCCGAGATGGAGTGACCAAATCGTCGGGCCCCGATAATTTTCCCACGATAAAATGCGCTTAGATCCTTCGTCTTACCCATACTGAGTCTGACTCTTACTTATTCCTGTCGCATCACTCCTTATATTGTCGGATCGCTGCATACGTCATGTCCTTTCCGTTTACAGGGCCGCCCACAACGCCACATTTGCATAACGCCAGCTGTCTCTAATTCAATTACTCTTCAGTGTATATCACCTTTCAATTTGGGATATATTCTGGTGGAATCTTTCACCGTGCTCGTCGCTCACCATACCTTGTAATTGATAGATTTAAGGAGAAGGTCCATATTTGGGTGAGTTTCTTTCATGTGCGCATCATAGGCCAATGGTACTGACGGGTAAATGTTTCCACTCAGTAATAACACCGTCTTTAAACTTAGTTTGGAAGAATCAATAAAGAGACACTATTCTTCAGATCTCCCTAACTAAGCAAATAGTCCATTAACATCATTGCAATAAACAAAATCACCCCACTTGGAGAAATGAGTCGACAGACACTCATGGCGTTTTCTGTAGGTTTTGACTTCAGTGCCAACTGAAGAATGCGCCGCCACCCTTGTAGCCAAGAACCCAACAGTTCAGCTTTTTTTTTTTTTTTGATATTCTGGTCTCACTAGGTTGTTCAGCTCCTACTGTGAAATTAAAAGAGGCTTTTGAAGATGACAATCCGATTTTTGGCGTAAATGTGACAAGGATGGTAAGTCAGATAATTTTTGAAAACTTGAAAATTATCTATTTCTTTCATGATTTAAAAGAGGCTTTTTCAATTCAGGCATGTATTCGCGATCAGTAGAATAGGATCGCCCAGCTTCAGAGGAGGAGTTTGATGTTTCGTCATTCAAGGTATTTTTTTTCCGGCAGTTTGGGAATCAATAGGGAATCATCGTGCTTAACAGGTGGTACGGCTTAAGGCAAATTCGGATGAACAATGATGTGTTTAATTTTTCGAGGAAAAGCCAGATACATTAGTTAAACAGAAGTAGCAGTCAGAAATATATTGTCCTTTGGCTCTCTCCAAATCATTGGGATGGCAAATGGCATTAAAGGGTGTGTGTCGTTTAACTAACCTCTTACATATCGTGAACATTTGCTGCAACAGACTTGAGGTACCCAACTCTTATCTTGATCACCAAGTTTGCAACCAAAAGTAACACTCGTATGCCTTCTTAATCTCCGGAGAAATCATGATACCTGATATCTTACTTTTCCTTTCGTACTAAATTCACCGTACAAGTAACAAAACGATTCGTAGCATTTACACATTGGCGCTTCCGCGACATTGTAACTACGTAGGAGTAGTACGTAAAATGCTCTGATCAGCTCCACGCAAAAAGGGAAGTAACAATATTTTTTTTTTCATAAACAAAACAAGTGAAAGCTCTGACTGACCAGAAATTAGTCATACAATAGCAGGAGTGCATTCGACCTTCAGCCGAATACCAGGGGTTTCAACCGCACGAGCGCACAAGCTGTTCCCGTTTCGTAAGGAAAGCCACCAAGCCTAATACAACAGCGTTAGGTTCCAGAAAAAAATTGAATTCATTTTCGCTTTTAGCACATCCTAAAACGCAGTGTTCTGAGTCGGGGCAGATTTCGGTGTTGTACAGAGTTATTTATCTGTAGGGTTCGATTAGGAATACCTCGAGTTACCATTAATAGAGAATCATTCGTCCACCTATCAGAATTATAACAAAGAACCAAACGAAATCAAAAGGAGATATACGCAATTCCAAAACCCTTTCTATACAGCATAAAAAAGAAGGGGGAAATGTAACCCAAATTACGGAATACAATTCCAATAATGGTAAAAATAGTCCATTAACGTTACATCATAATCACTACCACATTAAAAAGTTTTATGCAAAATTTGCAAAGCCAAGAAGACCTTCATTCAATCTAAAATTTGCGAATTCAAGACTATTCATCGGTAATGGAATAAAAAAAATGAATTTAATTAGACAATTATATACATAACAAGAATATTCAGAATTAAAAGCATTTCAAAGCAGTCATGAAATCCCTTCCATGACAATACCCTCAAACCCCATGCAGGAGGACAGTAACACAACCATACCTTACTCAAAGTTCGTCAGAAGAAACACTACTAGAGTCAGCAGTAACACAATACCAACAGCATAATATAACAAAAATCTTATTCCCATTAGCAATACTAGAACGTCAGCCTGGTAACTAAGTGGTCAGAGGTGCTAGTCTAATTCAAGTTAATTCCAGGCTCGGGTCTCGGATGAGATACGAGTGGTTGGCCCGCCCCACGACGCTGAGACTGTGTTCCATCTGCGAAACCAGTAGCCCCAAATTAACGACGGCCGACGTAAACTGCTCACAGAAGTTGTTAAATCTTGAAACAGAAAGTACTAGAAGAACCAAGGCACCAATTTTACTCAAAACCCATCAGAAGAAACATTTTTACAGTCAACACCACATTCGCATACTAAAAAAGTAGTATATTACAAAAATCTTATCTCAAGAACACCAGTAGGATCAGTACAATACTCACACACCAACAAGCAGTACATCTTAAAGTACTAGAAAAAAAACCCATAAATATTCTGCCATTGCCTGTCATAGCAACTAAAAATTCGGATTCAAACATTAATTTTTGCAAATGACATACAATACACATACATTTTAGATATGTTTGGTTGTCTAGAAACATGAGACTATCGTAATGACCGAAACATCAAGAAATGAAAGATCAGTTGGAAATATATTTATGAAAAAAGTCGCGTACAGCATAGTGGATTTGCAACAGACCTTTGCAGTGACATATATATTAAAAGAACTACAAATTTAGAAAAAGAATTCCACATATACGGACATGGTGTAAAATATTTGCAAGTTAACTCAGCCTTAAAGATTGAATAACCCTTATGAGATATTATACGTAAAGATACCTCGGCCAACGATCAACCTCTGAAGGTTTTCTCAGAGATCTCATAACTCTTAAATTTTAGGTCATTAGTGATCAGGCATTTACTCCTCTTGTCCTATTAAGCACAGCTGAAGGTATCGTAGCTATTTTTGTATGAACACGTAGCACAAACTATATGAATGCCTCTCCTGTGGCAAACATCGCAATTATATCAGGTTTGATTTTTTACATTACCTTCTGGAAGAATCAGGTAATATTTTTTCTCCCTCGTACCTTCTAGAAGACCAGGATAACATTTCTTTTTCTTTGTTGTTTAATCTTTCTGCTGTCTCCGATAGTATCGCTGCAATTATTCCTTAAACCATTACTTCAAGGCGTTTTTGTCAATAACGTTTGTAGCCTCACAATGTGCATAACTTGGGCATCAGATTCTGATGAATAAGGACAATTTGAGCATTTATTATTATTGTCAGATCTCTTTGTTCGGTTTAGGAAAAGGCAACTGACCCTGGCAGGAAATATGAAACTTTTTTGTTTGGGGTTTAACGACCACCGTGAGTTACTCGATGGGCTATAAGCTGCTGCCTTTCCTAGGGCCGTAGCAGGAAAGAATTTTCGGCGAGGGTCTCTGAATTTGCAATTAATTTTCATCTTACATTTTATACATGTCGGGTTTTCTTTCTGTCACATTTTATTTGCACACGGAATTTTTCTATTTAGTACTCCCCAATTTCCAAATACTGACTTATATGCTATATTACTTACGCAAGTATACGGATCTATTCACCCTTTCTTTATTTAAATATAGCGTATACCCCAATATCTCTTTTTATTAAATTGATATGTGTACAGACTAAGTAAAGAATTGTAGCATTATATACACAGCTGGACACCCAAAATGCAACACCAAGAAGGAAGCATCCGATTGGCCTGAAATTCGCAGCATGCGTCGCCCGCAAGAGGACATGCAAACGATTAGCATTACGGGGCATATGCAAATCATGAGCGCCCGGCACGCCACCGAGAAGCACTATAAGAAGGATGTACAGAAGGCGGGGTGTAAGTAGTGGAAGTGTGTTGTGGGGTCGGACCTGTGCGTGGGAAGTTTCCTGATGCGTCGTCGCAGAATACGGTAGTCATTCCAGCACGTTTCGGAGTTCGACAGAGAAAGAACAGTGGCTTATCGCGACAGCGGTTTATCGTACCGAGACATCGGCGCCCGTGTGGGCCCACATCCAGCCACAGTGAGGAGAGTATGGATTAGGTGGGTGCAGAAAGGACGGACAGACCGACGTGAGCAATTGTCGCAGCCGCGGCACACCACCGAACGAGAGGACCGGCATGCTGGACGGCGGGCATTGACGGCTCGCACCGCCACATCACGAACGTTAGCGCAAGAATTAGGGTGTGTTGCGCCACAACCTATGTCAGCACGTACCGTTCGACGTCTTCTGCAGGAGCGGGGACTTGTCGCACGGCGCCCATTGTTCCGATTACCATTGGCGTTACACCACCGGCGAGTGCGGCGGCAGTGGGCCGTTGAACGCCGCACCTAGACTATGGAATGGCATGACATTGTCTTCTCCGACGTATCCGGCTTCTGCTTGCAACACCACGATGGTCGTATTCGCGTGTGGCGGCACCGCGGCGAGAGACTGTATGACGCCTGCATTATGCATCGCCATACCGATCCGTTGCCTGTCGTTATGGTTTGGGGCGCAATTGGATATGACACGTGCAACCCTCTGGTACGCATCGCCGGTACACTCAACAGCCACCACGCCATCTCCGACGTTTTGGAGCGGGTAGTCCTCTCTTATCTGCAGGACCTGCCAGCGGCCACGTTTCAACAGGACAATGCGCGACCGCACGTGGCACGCATCGTGCAACGATTCTTCACGGCCCACCAGGTGTCACTGCTGCCGTGGCCCGCCTGTTCTGCCGATATGTAGCCCATCGAACACGTCTGGTCGCTGATCGGCAACCGAGTGGCCCGGCAAACACCACCCGCAGCTACGCCTGATGAACTGTGGCAAGGAGTGGAAGCAGCCTGGACCGACATACCCCAAGCCCACATCCAAAGCCTCTTTCGTTCGATGCCGCGGCGTGTAGCGTCCGTTATTGCCAGTCATGGGGGCCACACGAACTATTGATGTCTGCGTGTTCCTCAAGTCGCACGGGCCTGTAAGCTTAATCGTTTCATCTTTGTATGTGTTGTTATGTGTCTAGTAAATATGGCTTTGCTATCTCGTGTCCTTCTTGGTGTTGCATTTCGGGTGTCCAGCAGTGTAGAAAGAATTTGCGAGATATTGATTGATAAAGAGATCAATGAACTCGGCTAATAATTCTACTAATTGTAAAGGATTTAATAACGGTTTCGTATTGTATCGATTTCTCTAGTTAGAAAAGTTAAACAGCATTTTCAAATTATAAGCTTGTTTTCCAAACTTTGAGCAACATTTTTATGTTTTATCGACGACATGGTAGTCAAATATCTTTCACATGTTGTATTAACTCTATAGATTGTGAGATACCTTAGCCGTGAAAGAGATAATGGCGCGGTGAGCTATAGATTACGCCCGAAGATCTACACGTGCCGTCCTATTCCCCAAGCTCAGCGTGTAATCGTTTTTTACCTGTTTTCCATCCCCCTCCCCCTTCACTACTGTCTCGGTCTCGTATTTACTAGGAGGAGGAGGAGGGGTATTATTAGAAATTCTTTCTATGCTTCGAGACGCACTAAAGCTGTCTTTACAGTGGCATTTTGCCTGGAATCTATCTAACTGGATGATATGGACTTATTTTTTGCACATGTTTTTTGCACCCCATCCCCTTCCAAAAAAAAATTCTAAATTTATTCAAATTCCTTTTCCCCACGCATTCTTGTTTCACAACCCTTATCTTTCAAAACACGGTTTTTGGTTGTAATGCTTCTTTCTTCCAGAATTTCTTTGCCCTTACTCTTTCTTCCTTAGGGATCGATACCAAAACCATTTTTGACAATCATCCTTCATTAATGAGCTTAATATATCCCTACAATCTCATTTGTTTCTGCGTGACAATTTCAATTATTATTTTTTTGTTTTAACGATAACCATGAGCAACTCTTAGGGCTATAGGCAGTTATCAGTCTATAATTTAAGGCTAGTGACTTAGAGAGAAGCGATAGAGTCAGATCCACCACACAGGCCTCATCGTGACTCGAACCCAGGTTCGTCTTGGATGAATGGTGAGTAGCCAGCGCCCAGTGAGGTATTTGCATCGAAAAGTTGCCCAAAATGATTATTGTACTTTAATCGCATTTAATTGAGATAATTTATTAGTTTAAGAAGTAATAAGGGAATTAGGCCAGTTTAAGAAAAGTCAAAAATATATTTAATGCAAATATTTTGTACACTGGCCTTAAACATACGTATATGATACGCTGTATATGAAAGAAAAACCTTCAATAACTTTAATCAGACGATGTTTCCCAAGATTCATCATCAGTAGGCTCTTCAACTTTGCCCAGAGGTGCTTCAATTGCTACTTTCTTCTCAATTTACAATTTCTGTGGAAAAAGATAAGCACCAACTTTGCCCGAAAGTGCTTTAGTTTGATCCACAGAAATTGCAAATTGAGAAGGAAGTAGCAATTGTGGGGTTTATTTTAGGAATGGTTTCATTTTCTTCCTCGGGATTGGCCTCATTGCAGGTCAAAAGAGGATCCGCGCTAAGCAAAAGCCTGTTAATGACATCCAATTTGCATGATTCCCTGGAAAACTTTCTGGCATAGTTTAGGTGGTATAAACATTACTTCTTATTTCTGGCTTCAGCTGCTTCGTCTGAGAGTTGCCTAATTGACAACAGGGCACGTTCTATTACAATTAAGCCATGAATTAAAACTTTGTGCATTGTGGGAGTCATCGGGTACAATGAATACTGGCTGGACATACAGTTTTGCTGTACCCATAGCGTAGGCAGCTAATTTCTGTGTGTAAATTTTGTGCCCACTTGATATAACCTCTAAAATTACTTTAAACCGATTTATCAGTTTAACGCCCACACCCATTATCTAACCCGATAACTCGGGATCCATGAAAAATCTTTGGCTAGTATTCCCATTATCGGTGTTTCCAAACCCAGGTTTGGGAACATTTACAATAATGAGCAGCTTGGTTTCAAATTCCTCTTGAACATTCGCCTTTCTTTGTTGAACTACACATTTGTCGTTTTTGGACATCAGTTGCCACTTTTTGACGGGCAGTTTGTATGACAAGTGCAGCTAGCTCTCGAATACTATTAATCTAGCATGAAAAATTCATAAACCAAACAGCAATGTGCTTACATGAGCTTCCCTTCTTTTTGCTGTATTATTAATTTCTTTCCATGTGGCTCCGTAGATGAAACATTTCATAGTTGATGCGGTGCTAGTGGTAGCATTGCATATTTTGGAATCAATTACTGTTAATGTCATCGAATGTTTTATGGACATAGTTCTACGTCCTTCAATTTTCGTTTCTTTCAAACTGTTGAAATTTGTCTGTACGTAATTTATTTCTTCGTTAATATGTCAGCTGATTTTTGAACAAATCTTATCCTGATCGGTAGACAGTACCGAGGAGAAGACGGTGTGGGATTTTGCAAGATGATGTGTCTGTTGTCTGTACCGCAAATCAGTTGTAGCGGTACCAGGGAGACTAGAAATATATTGGCATCTGATTCTCTACTTGGACAGTTGGCTTAAATTGTGCCTGTTGAGAGCATTCGCATTCCCTCTTTGTGATTAATTCCAATGTACCACTATCACCTTCGCTCTGAGTTTGCACTACTTCTTCCAAATGTAGCAATAATCCTGCTACAGTAGGTCCAATAAATTTTGCAGATTCATCTCAGCGCAAGTAGCTGTCACAAATAAGATTCAGGAACAGAGTGACATTATTTTTTAGCTTTTTTTAATACGTTGTAATATGGGTAAAGCTTTTTGTCACTGGTTCTGATGATTTCGTATTGTGTTCTTGATTAACATGCTTCTACAAATACGTATAGTAAGAGCTTGTAAGGATGACAGTTGTTCTCTCTCATTTTTGTTTAGACTACTAGAGTACGCGTTTCTGTATTTCATCACTCGTCTGGGATATTTAGTAATTTCCTTGAGAGCTTTTGAAGCTTCTGCCTTGCCGGAGACTCGCAACTTCATCTGGGTGGCAAAAGTAAATTCGTCGGTCATGATAAATAACACAGCAATCGGACATCGCAGAATTGACTGTAATTACTGTTTCACACGTGAATTAAATCACATCAGAAAACTTGAAAATTTCGCCGCCATGAGAAGAAACATCGGGACAAACCCTGAAGTACAACAATATCATTCGTGAAACGTTGCATTCGTAAAACAAAAATCACTGAATTATTGACTATTTTCGAAACGCGATAAATACATAAAGATAAATGATACAAAAGTAAAAAAAAAAAACTTTCAAATGTGTAGTACATGAGTGCCTCGGAAGTTTCCATAATGCAACATTTTACACTGTTTCTCTAAAACGCATGCAAATCGCGTGCAATGTTCCAGAGACTACTAGGGGTGTTCAAATGAAAAGGTACGAAACGTCATAAGAACGTAACCGTTAACATATTTGCCTATGCCGCTATGGGAGAACGTAGCAACTCATCTAGGGATGCGATTGGAGTCGCCGGCGTGGATCGGAGCATGCGCGGGCGCCCGCATGCGCAGGAGAAAGCAGAGGCTCTTATAAAGAGCGCCGTCCAAGGTCCACTACTTGTTGAATTCCTCCAGCACAGACAAACCATTAATTCCTATGTGTACTGTGAGACACTCCGAAGCCTACGCAGGTCCATCAAGAACAAAAGACCGGGGCTACTCACGGAGGGTGTGGTTCTGCTCCATGATAACGCGCGTCCACACGTCTCCAGGGTCACACACGCGGAACTGGCCAAGTTCCAGTGGGAGCAGCTTGACCATCCGCCCTACAGCCCGGACATGTCGCCCTGCGATTTCCATTTTCCATGTGTTTGGTCCCCTGAAAAAACATCTGAAAGGGAAGCGCTTCCACTCGGACGACGAACTCAAGGACGCTGTGCAGGACTGGGTCTCGTCACGGCCACAGGAATTCTGGGAACAAGGAATCCTTCGGCTCGTTAATCAAGGGGATCGTTGTGCTACGGCCTATGGTGTATACTTTGAATAAAGTCTTCATTTATACCCACAGTGTCGTTTCGTACCTTTTCATTTGAACACTCCTTGTATAATACACGTGCGATGTTCCAGAGACTGCCTAGAAGAGATACGTGCACTATTAGAAACCTTCAAATTCCGACTCAGCGGCGCGCCACATTGTTGCACGGACGAAAAAAAATCACGTCCCATCATTACCTGTGTATTCAGCTCCTTCTGAGGCAAGAATTATACGCCTACGGCAACATTGACGAAACCAACATTTGGCCAGGTTTTCGATGTAAATACCCCACTATGCAGCGCCTCAAACTGCTCGGTCAATTAAATTTTTAGCGATTTCTTTTAAAGAATTGACATCCCAACCTCGTACATTTTTGTAAATCTTGGTTTTCTTGCCACTTGTCGCCAAAATATTCCATCTCCGAGCTTGTTTGGATTCTTTTTCGTTGTTGTTGTGTGTGTTTGATTCAGGTTTGCGGACACATATAAGCATATATCTCTAATTTTACTGCCAGTGGTTCCAGAAAAGAGAGAAAATCAACGCCGGAATTGAAAACGTACCATTTCTGTATTAATCCCGAAATGAAGACAGACCAACAGTGAAAAAGCTAGATGCCCGCACCCATACCACACAACCACTAATCTGTTTTGTCTCCGCCCCATGAAAGTGCAGTACTTGACGCAATAGCTTCAAAACTATGTTTTTCCCCTAATGATATTTTTTTTTATTTTAAAGAAATGGATTTAGCATTCCAATTACTTTCTTTCCGTAATTCTTTTTTCTACTTTTCACCAATCGTGCATTTTTTTAATCGCAATATGTATATCTAGCAGGTAAACTGATCTACCAAATCCACTTAGCACAATATTGTTATAAAAAGCACAATTTGTATAGCTATATGCCGTCCCATTGGCACAGTTGTCTAAACAATGGCTTCTTATCCGAGATGGGTCCGGCTTTGAATACCAGTGAGGCATGGATGTTGTGCTCACAGAGGAGAAGATACAGAGATTCAACTCTTGCTTTTTTAACAGCTAACCCAGGGGTCAGACATGAAACTACGTTAGTATCTGTCACGTGATACGATAACAGTCGCTATATAAGTAGCATTGCGGAGAGAGTTGTAAACTCTTGAAAAAAATAACAATAATAATAATAGATTTTCACGTTTACGGTTTCGACGCGGTAGTTCTATGTCTGTCCACTGTCACGCTGTTCTATTGAAATCTTCGGGTCCACCTTGGGTCAAATTGTTGCCATTAGTCTCTATGGAAGATTTATCTCTGGTCTCCCTACTCTTTGGTAAGGGATTTTTCTATGGCTCTATCTCTCTCCCTTCTCTAAAACTAGTGGCCCTAAATTAGGGACAGAGCGGCTGTTTATACCACGGTGGTATACGTGTTATACCACGATGGTATTGCTCACGGTGATTGTTAAATCCCCCCCCCCACCACCAAAAAAAGTAGCGATACTGTGTGTGATTATGCTACACTGTCCAGCTAAGTAGTTGGGAGTGTCCTCATATCATGCCTGTGGGAAAGGACGTTGGCTATATTTTTATACTAAGATTTACAGATTTACTGAAAAGTATTATGTTCTGTGATCACACATTTTGTTTCTAAATTTGACTGAAAAGGGTAAAAACGCACGAAGTCATTATTCGTCTAAATCTAGTGCGTGATCAAAATCAGGAGAAATAGCTATGCAGTAGATTTATATCAGAAGACAACTGGAGGTCCGATACTTGCAGTTTAATAAGTAACTCGTGTCAATGTCGAATTAAACTTGTCTTCATGACATTGTTTCTCATGAAATTCTTATTTGAAATGAAACATTACTTTCTTTTCATACATAAGATATGAAGGTGGTGCCAACAAAATGCCTGCGCAGTACAGTCTCTCATTCACTGGGGGTAAACCTTTACACCACCGGAGAATCATAATGGATCCTTTATAACAAATATCATACGAGATCTCGTATTATTCAGATTTCAGAAAATACTATAGTCGAATAAGATACTTAATGTCAGCGATTTTAAAGAGCAAATGGTTCGCCTGCTAGCAGATCTCTTCGCGAAGTACTAAATTCTTCCAAAACTATTTCAGCAATTTCTTAATTCATAAATCACTTTCTTAATTTCTGTCTGGGGTATTTTCAGAAAAAGTTTCATCTTACATCCTCCACTGTTCCGCGAGTATTTGGTTTAAGTATACCATTGTAAAAAACGCGCCATTTCTAATCACAGATGAGTTGTTATAGAGAGTTAGCTAACTGTTACCTTTTTAATGGAACTTGCATATATCCAGGAAGTGATGAAAATTAAAGCGAAAAGGAAAAGTATTTGCTCCTTAGCATGCACACATGAATTAATATGTAAATTTCTCTGTGAATACTATTTGATTTTGAATACGTAAGAATGAATAAAGAAGTAAGTTGTGTACAATACTTGGTGTTGAAAACGCGAAAAATAAATAAATGAATGAATGAATGAATGAATAAATAAATAAATACACAGTCGAGTCACATTATTGTCACCTCCTCCTACTTTTGACGTCAACAGAGCCTGGCCAATGAGAGATATTACGTGTCGTGAGCTGGGTTGGAGGGTATACAAGGTGTGCTGTACACAATCTGAAAACATATCACTCGTTGCTGTCGTGGATAAAAAGGGCGATTTATCAGATTTGCAAAAAGGGATGACATTTGGCTTTCGGGCCAAGGGTGGCAGTATTTCTGAAACAGCGCAGTTTGTGAACTGTTCGCGTGCTGCTGTGGTTAATGTGTATCGTGATTGGAGAAATGGCGCCATTGCGAATAGGCTACGTGGAAACTGCGGAGCATCACGTGTCATTGATGTGAGAGGTGAACGTCGATTTCAAAGGTTCATGACGGCTGATCGACACGCTACAGCGGGGCAACTCACTGGCCGAATGAACCAGGGGGCTACCGGAAGTGTGTCTAAAACGACAGTTCAGATAATTCTGTTGCGTATGGGGCTCCGATGCAGGTGGATGGCCACTGCACCTATGCTAAGGAAGGTGCGTCGGCACAAAAGGCTTACATTTGCACGGCAGTATCGGAATTGGACCTCTGCTGATTGGCAAAGGATTGCTTTCTCCGATGAGTTACGTTTTCTGCTTCATCGAAGGGATGCACGTTGGCGTATAAGGCAAGAAACATCGGAGAACAAACGCTCTTCCACCACTGCTGGAAGAATACAAACTGGTGGCTGCCTGCAATGATTCATGGTCACGGCTGACCAGTGAGCCCTGCCCCGGCCCTCTTTCGGAGAGGGGGAATGTTGCGTACTTGCCCCGCAGGGCGCACACGACATAAAGGCAGATAGCAGCAAGAAAGAACGTCAGCGTAGCTCAGTTGGTAGAGCGACTTGCTCCGGAACAAGTGGACTCGGGTTCGATTCCCGCGTGCACCAAAAATGACGGAGAAATTTACTTCGTTATAGTATTTATAATAGCTAAAATTCGTTCAGTAACTGAAATAAACAATCTTCATTTTTGTTAATTTCTTTCCGCTTTGTCAATATATCAACAATCTGTGTACCCAAGGTTTTCAGGAAATAACTCTTAGTATGAAAAGGTAACCATTGCACTCACAGCAAAACTGAAGAAGGTTAAAAAGAAATTATTTAAAGAATTCTAAACTAATTCCACATTAATTATGAGCAAAATTTTGGAAAGCGTTTCACAGCAAAACTGCAAAAAAAAAAAAAAAAAAAAAAAAAAGAGAAATTCTATTGAACGAGCTGCAATTAAAGTTGCGATCATGCGTCTGGCAAAATTGCATAAAACAAAACACAAATCGTTTTAATGGGATTTTTGATACATTCCATGTCCCTTACGAAAGAAAATAATGAATTATGTTCAAGTTAAACATGTATAAAATACAACAGAATTTTATAAATTCAGTTCTGGGCTTTTGCCGTAAGCGTTAGGAGGTGGGAATATTAAGAATAAAATATTCATCGTGAAATTGTAAAATGTAAACAGAATTTTTTTGTACCGGCTAAGTGATGTCTGCAATTTAGAGTAAGTAAACTGGTGGTTTTGGTTTTACAAAAATATATCATTAGAAAGATATAACTAAAATGCAGCTGCGTCTTCAGTTAGTTATATCATATAAGAGATGTAAATAAATATTCAGAAAATAAAAGATAATTTTATAAACTTAGTTCAATGCTGTTGCCGTAAAAGTTGTGGGGTGGGGAATAACACGGTAAAAATATTCATCGTAAATTCGTGAAATGTAAAACAGAAGTTTTTCGCACCACTGGATGATCTCCTGAATTTATAGTGAGTAAACCGGTATATTTTTTAAAACAATAGTATATCATTAAAGCAATAAAAGAAAAAAATCGCTGTTTTTTTTATAGAAATAGCGACGATTTGTCGACTTGCGAAACGCATTCAAAATTTTCACTCAGAATATCAAGTGGCGCAAAGTAATTAATAAGCATGGAAAAGGAAGGGCAAAGGAAAACGAAGGGCAAGGGAAAAGAAAAACCATTAATATCTTTTTATAAGCCGATCAGCCGCCGTCAACCATAAAGGAAGCGGAAGTAGCGCTCTGGAGCATCACGTGCTGCTTTTGGAACATTCTCACTTGAGGTAATGGGGGTGATCGGAGATTGCTCCCGCGCATCTTTTATCCGCTGCATGCTCTTTATCCTTCATCTCTCTCTAGGATTTCTTGTTCAGCAGCAACAGTGAAATGCCATCATTCATACTTTCTCCCACGGACGGAAAGCTTGCATATTGAAAAGAGAGAAAAACAAATTCGTCGGTTTCTTTGAAGAAGCATCCTGATGATTTGAACATGGTTTTCTCCACTGTTTCCCGGGATGTTTCCTTATTCAAGAATTCGCACGTCAGGAGCAAGGGCTTGAGCTGCTGTGCCTGGGGAAGCGAAACGCTGGAGGCGAGTAAAACTCATTGCAATTTCATTAAATAATTCCATTCTTTCTTAAAGTACAAAAGCTAATGATGCTTAATTTATACCACACAGTTGAGTATTACGCTTGAAAACTGAAGGAAACTGATCTGGTGTTATATCTAAATAATGCACCTCCTGTTGCTTTTATCATCGTTATGCATGCTAATTTTATTAACTGTTGCCCTCAACTTTAGTTCTCATGTTAATGAGGAGTAGTATGCATTGACTAAGCATGCTTAAGATAGAACAAAAGCTGATTCGTACAAAATGTCACATATAACTCAGTAGTCAATATTATGAAGGATAGACTACACTGACATTCGAAAGAGGTATTTTAAAAGACTGCAGTTTTTTGGTTAGCAAGTCGTTTAGAAAAAGAGGCAAAGACAAGGGGATGTACTATTTAACTTCTAGCTTCAAAAAAAGCTTTGCTAGTTCTCTATTTCGTGACGGTGTTTTGGTTTTCGCAAGACATCAGTGATATCGTGGAGAATAATGAGTGAGTGAGCTATGCGACTGTACGGCGAAAGAGCTAGTTAGCCATCTGTTCGTGCGGTGGGGAAGAGCAATTCAAACTAGCGTCCCATGAGGTATTAGAATTGTTCCTAGGAACAGTAAATGACGTGTGAAAAAGAAAGAAAAGAAAAAGAAATAAAAACTTTGAATTAAACAGTTGCGTACTTACGCTTTTAGTTCACTTCACAGTAAAAAGCTTGTGTATATGAAAGAAGAGATGCGCAAATATTTGCGAATATTTACAATTCAACGTTTGGCTGCATTTTTTTGCTTGTCATTTTAACAACCCCTACGAGAATCAAAGGCCCAGGAAAGATGAGGATTCCATCCTTAATTTAAGTTACCAACTCCTAAGGAAAGCCAAGATTGAAGAATAAAAAATCCACCAGCATTTCAGCCAAGATTCGAACCCAGGTCATTGGAGCCAGAGTGGAACATCTGACCCGTCATCCAAGGTGCAAAACAAATCCTTGCTTACCAAGAGCCAAACTTTTCACACGCCCACTAAGAATTTTTTGCATTAGTTTATTTTGTGGTTTAAAAACTCCCTTTAGCATCAAAGGAGCGGCTTGATCCTAATTTAGAGACCCTGTTTCCAGGTAAGGAACACAGCCAGCACCTCAGGACAAACACACCGCTCATTCATCACTGGGGGCACAAAACCCGAGTTCAATTACGACGATTAGCAAGAAACTTACGCCTCGGATCCCTCGACTAGCAAGAAATGTTTAAGAAACACGATTAGAAAACTAAAAGATAACTAATATCTATGCAATTGAAAAACAAACAAGGGGTAAATGCAAATATTAAAACAATTTAAATAAAAAATACATAACCTCTTAAGGATTTTTGATGAGTCCCATGAAATTAGTGTACACATTATTTATTGTTATAACTTGTTTTCATCTAAGGGACTATGTCTCGTTTTAGTATTCACATTATTCTTTGGGTCGTGCACTTCGTGAATTTTAGTGCACGGGAAAGAAATAAAAACGCCGTTTTCACGTTTCCCTACTGTGTTTTCTTTTTAGATACAATGTTAATTATTTCTGTCATCAACCATACATGTTTTTCTGAAACACGTAACTTGTGTCATAAATTTGGAAGCTTCAAACGAGAAGCAACGGATCGCAGGAATATATTTTGACGGAAATGAGGCTTTACATCTTCAAATATGCCTTTGGACGCGAGTTCATTGAACCTGTTCGTCAATCATATTTTCAGCCCTGCGCAGCGCACCTGGGAGCAAACGGTTTCACTGTCGTCATTATCGGTATTCTCTTAGTCATTTTCTCGGCTCATCAGTTAAATTTCAATGCTGTAGCTTTCCTTGTCTGCCTCTTCGTTCAACCTGTTCGTCACGCACATTTTCAACTCGGTGGCACGAAGCTTCTCGCTTAGAATTTCGGTGCTTTGTACGCGGTTATATCCGTCTTACTTTTCTTTCCGTTTTGTAATAACGCTGACTCCAGAGGGTGACTCATCCCTATATTTTTCTTTCTAGAACACCTTATATTATATAAGCGTAGTTCTGACAAATATATTATTCTTTACGTTACTGTGAACTTTGTCACGAACAATATGTAAAGATGTATTTCAAAAATGGATTTCTTTGTCTCTCTCTGACAAAATGTTAATGCGATCTATAGGATGTTTCCAAGATATCTAGTCGAACTTTGCGAGCGTGTTTTACTGTGCATAATGATAAAGTCCCTATGAATAATTGGCCGGAAACGCTCAATCGTTCATAAGACTTTTGATTAAACTTAATTAGTTTTTATTTCAGTTATAACAATGATTGATGAAAACAAGTATGTAAGTGCACACTAGAGTCAGTGTTCGAAAGGATCTCCAGAGTGAGTCGCAATACACGCCTCACAGGGTTTTCTCGCCAATTATAGAACAAGTTAAAAAATTGCATAAGTGTTTCGAGTTCTTTGAAAACCATCTTCAATCAGTTCACGGAGAGGTTGTATACTGAGAACAGGAGTAGCGTAAATATCGGCCTCAATGTGTTCTCGTAAAGAACAAATAATATATTTTGACGAAGATGAGGCTTTAGGTCTCCAAATAGGTCTTTAGATACTAATTCGTTCATATGCATATGCCTATGGATAAGAGTGGATTGAAATCCGGAAAGCGCTCAAGCCGTGTAATCGGTCCACCTTGTAACGTGCTGCTTGACTTGACGTAAATGACGTACTCCTTTGGGGACGCATGAATGAAATCGACAATAGACAAGTGATAAGTCTGTTAGGTCTGCCAGCGTTGTTCGGTTGGGAAAACAGCCGTTCCGAAGCAGGAGACGTGGGTTCGAATCGCACCACCGGCAAAAGGTTATGTATCATAACCTCTACCAATCCATCGGGTAGGATATGTGCGATTTGGATTTTCTTCAGCAAAGTGGCTACAGTGAGCTGGAGCCCCATCAGCGTAAAACACATGATACTGTGTGTTCTTAATGGAACGTGTTCCAGAAACACTCGTAGTTCCGCCTCCACGAAATGCGTGTGTTCATGCTCAGGAAGGCCATTTGGAACACTTGCCTTGATTTAAACTTCTATAATTTTTCTCATGGATCACCTACATTGTGATGTGATAACTCATAGGCTTCCTTATTTGGACTCTCGTAATGTGGCATAACTTTAACGTTTCCGACCCAATGCGCAATGGGTTTTTTAATCACCACGCTCGGTTGAACACTTATCCAAAATTTGACTAGACCTTTCGGAAGCATCCTGACCATTGATAACTTTTCTCTTAAACTTCACTTTGGCTTCTGATCATTTCTCAGTAAATCGGGTAAAAATTTTCGAGTGCTATAACACTAAATGCCGAAGGTGTTTGGATATAAAAACGACTTTCAATTTAAACATTTTGGGCAGAACAGAGTGTATATTGGCTACCAGTATTCGGCCCGATCGTGATTTCATTACCCCATATTGTGAAAAGGCTTATTTGGTTGCCGAATAAAACACGCTGAAAACTTTTTATGATCTGAGAAAAGCAATTATCACTCTCTTAAAAATGAAGGACAAAAGTTACAAATATAAAAACGTCAAATGACTTAGATATTTTGCATTCTTAATTAAAATGCCACTCTACTTTAAAAATTAATTATGAACCTACCAGTGCATAATGCACTGGCAAGTTCATAATTAAGTTTAATACGACTTCTGGGTTAAAATGCGAAAACCATTCGAAATTCAAATGAAGAGTGATAATTTAGTTTATTTTCAAAGTTTTAAATGAGAGTTAATCGCATTTAGAGTTGTGTTTCAAAACTGGACTCTCGAAAAATTTTTTTAAAAGGGCATGCACTTGTTCCTGAAAATTAGGGTAACAACATCACGGGAATTTAGACCTGATATCTGAAAGCGTATTGTAAAAAGTGTTAAGAATTTTTAAAAATCCTTCCTTTATATTAAATAAAAACAACAAAAACAAGTACAGTGCGATCACATTTGTAGTGTTTTTTTCACGTTACTGCGTAGTTAGCGAGATTAGTTCAACTTGTAGCTTAGGTCACCAACTTCAAAAGAAGTGGAGGAGATTGATTCAGAAAAATTTAATGACAACCAACTTGAAATTATAAAAGAACTTTCTTCTAACAATTCAATTATTTCGGCCTCTGAGTATGATGAAAAATGGATTTCCCAAGTAGAAAATGGTAATATGTGCCATGAAAAATTATTAGGGAAAAAATTCAATTAGTTATGCGAAAAGACGTAAGTGATCAGAAGGCGATGCGTAGTCAAACAACTTCAGTTAAAGAGTTTAAAACGTGTTTGGCGGGGTCTGACAAAAACAACATCTCGATTCATGAGCTCCCATTACTTCGTGTGACAAGGCATTTTCTTTAAAAGTTAAAAAATATTAACAGAAACAAATAGCAGACTTTAAAAAACGAAATTAACAAATGCTCATTGTTTGAACTCTACTCTAACTACATTTCTTATTTTTGGTAGTTTGTTTCTATGAAACAGATTTTTCACAATACGCACTTATATATTAATATAATTACTATTGTATTATGGTAACTATATTCGCTCTATTGTAATCCAGTACTATATTATTTATTACCCTTAGTAATTCAAACGTGCCGTACGTTAATTTGTTCGGATTAATGCGCCCACATTAAAATTCAAATCCCTTGGAATTAAGGCAACACCTAGTGGCGACGTCGATAATACTAAAATCATTAGATGCGCTAAAAATATATTTTTATCATGCTTCAAATAATCTGTATGCTAAACAGCCTGAAAAACAAATTCCTGTCTGACTTAGACTCTGAATAAACTAAACTGAGGAGGAGCATTAAAGATTGAATAAATGCATTTGTTTATTAATATGAACTAAGGGGAAGATCTATAAATGAAAAGGAATGATAAAGTAATGTAGCGATGACTTGTATTGTCTTCCGTCTGTTTTTTTTACATGCTTCCTTTTTGCTTTATTTGGAAGTGTGCAATCAATAAAATGGTTAGTACTACAAAGCGATGAATAAGACAGCCCTTTTATGAGGTTCTTTTTGAATGTCGGAACGTGCTTTCGTGAGGTGCATTAGAAGAGCAAAGTTCTGACGTGACTTAAGGTTGTCCTTCCTGCCGCTCGATGATGAGCTCTCAGGCGTAACAAATCTCCAATTGCTATTTTACGATCGCTGAGAAGAATCACCAAGTCTCGTGTTCGATCATTTTATTTATTCTACCGTTACATCTATGTAGCCGTTTATTTTGATTCATTTTTTGTACCAGTCATAATTTTCAATATAGTTTTTAGTACGAGTGGTTTCCTTGCTTCCGAAATACGCATATTTTCTTCTTTTGTTGTCTTTTAGTTTCCCACAGTGCTCAATCATCTATTTTAAACTTTGTAAAATAAATTTGTAGTACTTTTCTTCATCATCACATCTGAAACGAATTACCAGTGGGAATCGCAGATCCGTCCGGTTTGCAGCTAAAAAGCTGAATGGTGCAAGAAAGCCATAGATGCTCACCTCATTGCGCAAAGTACAGGCCGTTGTTTTCTATAGTTCTTTGCCAACATTCATCCAGGGCCACGATCCCACGGCGTTTCTACAAGACAGGTTTCAAGGATGGAAACTCACAGATGCCGCCATATTCCACATCCACCACCGAAGCAAAGTGCCGTCTTTGTAGAAAATGGCCATGAAGCAAAACAGGTGGTGGTCAGATGACGCAAATTCGGATTATATGGAGGATACGGTAGGATTTCAACAACTTTCAATTCCTGTAGTTTTCGGCAGACTACTCTGGAAGTGTGAATTGGGCATTATCCGCTTGCACCAACGACCGCTTGCTATTGATGAGCACTGGGTAGTGTTGACGCAGAGCACCATGGACTCGCTGCTGTTGTTCGATATAGAGCTCCCCCCCCCACACACACACACACACAAGAGCACGGCCTTTGTTAGCGTGATTATTGTTAAGTATTGAAGTGGACGCCATACCTTCAGAAGAATCGCTGTCTGCAGGTTCCTGTCATTGGAGCTAGGAAGCAATTAAATAAATAAATAGTTCAACAAATAGGATGTAACGACAGATGATTTCGCTCGCATGAATCTTGATTCTTCGGACTGCGGGTAAAGGGGGAAATATCGGTTAGTCAAAATAAATAGTATATACTTCCAGCGGGAGATGGGAATTTTGGATGGCTTTCTCTACGTGTTTCCCTCCAAAATCTGTTCTCATTCCTGCCTGTGCAAAAACGTTCTTCCCTTTCTCAAGTTCCAAACTGTCCTTTTTATGACTACTGTGTATTTCTCCCTTTCACTCTTCCTGCCGCTCAAAGGAAGATGCTCCTCATATAAGAAGTTGATGGTTAATTGCTAAAGGAAAAGGACCCAGCAAAAACACAAGTGCTGGGAAACTGCTGGCCACCAGCTGGCAGTGATGGGTCACTGCTGGCTCAAATCTGCCTCTCACGGCTCGGTAGCGGTCCGTTGGTGGCAGCGCTATCAGTTGGCAAGCCATTGATGGCCCTGCAGCATCGCCGTGAATTTTGGGCCTCCAATCAAGTGCCACTAGTGGCCCGTTGCTGGCAACCAATGCAAACCCAACAGCAGGTGGAAGCAACGGGATTGCGTATGCGCAGAAGCAATGCTTGCTGTGTCTCTCATGGTACCAGTTAGTTGAAGACAATGCTATCGCCACCGTTTTATGTTAGTGGATGTTAAGAAAAAGAATCTATATGTAGAGAGGCGAATTAATTTCCTAATGAAATTCTACGTCGACGAAGATATCAGATTAAGCCGTGAAATACTAGATTACAGCCATGAAATACACCCACTCCATTCCCATGAATAACAGTTCATGGAATGTAGTGCGTGAATAACAAGAAAAAATCTGAAACCGCTTGAAACAAATTTCCTGAAAAAACATTAAAAAAACGTTTGTTGAAGAAAAAAAAAGAATTATACGCGTACGAAATTTATTAATTATTTGAAAGAAAAAAAAGCAACGCTATGTGGATATAATATACTCATCCATGGGTTGAATACACAAGACTGGGAGGAATTCGCTTCTAAAAATAACGAGAAGTAAAATAAAATATTTGTCCTCTTTGAAACAAATGTAGCTTCGGACAACGGAAAGGAAAGATACAACGTTAAAAATGTAACAGAATGTGACATGAACCCGGGTAAATATTTATTAATTCAACAATCGCCTTTCAAGACGACAAGGGCAGTACAAAACTTTGGAAAGCGACTTTAAGTTGGTACACTCTTTGAAAATGAGTGAAGTTCCCTTAAGGTAAAAAAAAACTATCGTTACGTTGAAAAAATGAATTTATGAATTATATGAAACTGACTTTTATGAAAAATACCTCGCAATATTGTAAAATGAAAGAGAGAATCATTAGATTACAAATTATACACGAAACAGACAGCTTCAAGCACACGCTCGTGCGTGGCGAATTAGTCCGGTCTTTAGACAACTCGCCTCTCACGCCCGCAGCATTGGTTAGTATCCACCCAGATCCAAACGAGCGTTTTTTCGGTCTGTTGAGAAAATTTCCCCAGCGCAGTCGTATAATTCGTAAGGGGAGAAAAAAAGTTGTAGCTTTGGGAAACTGCGGCTATCATTGATTATTTTTTTTATGGCTACTACTGGGAAATTGGCGGACAAGATTTGGCAAGCCATCAGTTACGTCACGTGGTTGCCGGCTGCCACTACCGGCAAACTAGCGGACCACATTAGGCTAGCCATCATTTCTGGCACGTGCTTGCAGGGCCGCTGAAGTGCCACTTGTGGCAGCTACTGCCTGTGATGGATAATTGATGGCCCTGTTGGGGCATATGACAACTGATGGGGTGCCAACTGTTGGCCTGAACTGCTGCCCCTTCTGTTGGCCGCCTGAACATTTTATTGACGGTTCGGCAGTGGCAACATAGCGCTGGGCCAGCAAGACTGTTTTTGCTGGGTAGAAAGTCTTTGTGCTCCAACGACAGGGGATAGAGGAAGGGTGGGGTCCTTTTGTTCGCGGGTGGTCCACGGTCAAAGAAGGAATAACTTTCCCAAAGGATCTCTTAAATGCTTTTTTTAATAGAAGGCGAATTTCTAGCTGCTGTATTTTGCGCGTTGAATAACCCAAGTCATTATTTTATTATATACTCATATCTTAAATATTTCTATATAACACTTTCCTCTGGAACTGCCCTCTTCGTACTACTGCCTGTGCTTCCTGGCGTGGTTTCAGCCGCTGGTTTCCAGTTTTCGGATAACGTAGGAAAATCTACTTTTCATCACCTGTGACTGTACGAAGCTAAAACCTATCCTCCTGTGAATCTGGCTCCAATATGCGACAGAGAGCGACTCGTTGTTCTGCATGCTAAAGTGTCAGTTCATGGGGAACTATTCGATGGCGCTCGGAGGAGAAACGAAGCTGGAGCAGGTGACAAACGATGGTGGATTGGGAAGACCTACAATTCAGCGCGAGACGCAAGACACTCAAAGAAACAGGCTAAAATCAGGTTCATTCGGTAAAAGTGAAAAATGAGAATTATGAAACGTGTACAATCTAGATAAATTTAAAAAAGGCAATTTGTTTTGAAAATGAAAAAACTGCGAATGTATCTCAGTGGTCATGTAGGAGCTGCGCCGTCGTTCAACAAATGAGAATGAAAAAGGTGAAAACAGTGATCACCGAAACAAACACAAGTACATAAAATATGAGCAACAGTGAGTCGGCAGTCGAACGTCTCACACATTGGTGCAGTGTCGCCACACAACAAGAAGCGGTGGGTGAAACGACAACAGGAACGAGGGAAGCATCATCGTGGGACATCTTGTTTGCACAATGCGTAGTGCTCTGTGAAAAAGAAAAGAAAAGAAAAAGGAAGCAGAAGAAAGTCATGAAAATTGAAAAACAGCGTTGAAAGATAAATAAAGGACAGAAAGTAAACCAGTTTCTGCGGTTAACAGACATTCAAGTCACAAATCATGTCTGATCAAGAACAAAACAGCAAGAAGAATAAGCTTCGAGTTCAGTTCCTGCTCAAAGGTGATGCCAATGACATGCTGGATAAGAGATCCAAGTTCGATTCCTGTCCTAAAAGAGAAAATATTCAAGGTTTGTGAAGAATTCTCTACGTGAATGCTTGACGGCACTTTCACGCTGAAAAAACGCAAATTGGGTCTGATTTGGCAATAAAATATTAATTAATTAATTAATATATGTATTTATTTATTTATTTATTTATTTATTTATGCTGTTACATAACATAAGAATATTGCAATAAGTTATGCATACAAAGGTTTTTGAATAGCAAAGGGAACAAGAGAAAAGGCCTGTTCTGACATAGCCCTCAGTTCCCTCAAAAGTATGAGACAAGTGAGTTTGGCCTTATCATGAACTATTTTTAGTAAATAGTTCGTATTATTATTTGGATTTAATTATAGAAGATATCTTTTATTTTTTAACTCAGTAGGTGTTTTTAAAGAGATTTCGGTCATTAATATTTGTTAAATCCAAAGCTAATGAATTCCAATAATCTAGGCCAGCACAGTTCAAACTTTGTTTAATAGCTGAGTTTTAGGCTGTATTGGGTGAAGAGGTAATCTGTTTCTTGTTTGGTAGTTGTGTCTATTGCAATTAATTTCAGTTAAATCTTTATGCAAATTGTTCTTAAGTCTCTGAAACATGATTTTGCCAAGGTTATAATAGAAAAGTTGATGTATTGTTAGTATTCGGAAATAATTCGGGTGAACTGAAGGATGTAGATGTGGATGTATGTGTGTAGTCATAGTAGTACTTCGTTTTGAAAGTAGGTCTAATAATGTAATATATTTATTTTGTAATACCTGTAATTTATTTTAATTTGTTTTGGTTGTTTGACCCCAAAATAAAAAGCAGTAGTGAGTGTGAGTCTGAATTAATGAGTAATACAAGAGATTTAGTGTTTTACTGAAAGAGTTGTTAATATTGTACTAATGAGGCCGATATTTCTAGATAATTTATTCGAAAGTATTTCGATATGTTCAGTCCATCGTAAGTCAGTGGTAAAATTCACTACCAAATAATTAAAATGTGATAATATATCAATTATTTTATTTTCAAATAATAAATTTATAGTATGGCCCTATTCAGATTTCCGTCTATTTCTTCGATATTTCGTTATCGAATCGAAATATTTTCTCCCTGAAATAAATTTCAAGAATGCCAGAAGATTACTTAATCGTAGAAACAAGTATATGAATTTCCGCTACTATGTCCGCAATGCCATTACAGGACAGTGGAAGATAAAAGGACGAATATCAGTTTAGACTGATGTGGCATGAACGGATGAATCTAGGGTTTCCGTAGATGTATTTTACCTATGCAGTTACGATTTAACGCAGTTTCCGCATAGAAACAACATCTGAAAGCTTTCGTTCTGATTAAGACGCACACCTACATCCAGCTCAGTTATTTGTACAGAGAAGGTTTAATTACTTTCAGCATCGTAATTACGATTCTTTACAATGTTCATATAAAAACAACGGTTCAAAAGGTTTGTTTTGATTAAAAGAAACACTCTCCTTCTCTCTGAGTTATTGTTTTCCTTGCTGTATCACATACGTATTAAATATGTAATCTGTGGACAAAATGCTGTGAGGAATGTAATTACCAAAGATGGAAAAAAGAGAAGTTTTTCACGAAGGGGATTTCGCAGCTCAGTACTGAGAGTGTCCGAAAGACCAGACGAAGTGAGTCCCATTAGTCATATACACTCCCTGCCAAAAGTTGTACGAAACACAAAAATATGAATAAAAAATGAAGAAGTAAAGATTTGAGTAAAATGTTTCACAGTGTTGTTGTGTTAAAACAAATAAATATCCAAATATGTGTTGAGTGGCGGTCCGCGCGGTATCAATTCCCCTGTAAAAGAATTTCACTGGAAGTTGCCGATACAGCGTGGAATGTTCCAGCGTAAGTCAGTAGCAGCCATTTTTTTCATAATATCCCAAAGAAGGCGTCTAGAACGTCCAGAGCTACAAAAAGCCGCTGGAATCTTAAGAGTTAACAAGTAAATCACAGAAGTACGTAGTGTTTCTGAAAAGTAATGTAACATATTTATTTTTTCGATAATGGGCAAGAGTAATCATTAACAGTGTGCAAAAACAAAGACCGCCTATGCATGCTGACACTACTGTCTGAACACAACGATCTTTGTTGCAAGATGAAGACTGCTCTGAGAGTGTGGTCCAGAACAAGTATTCCTGAAGATATTCGTTTCCTGAAAACAAAGAGACTTTACCGAGTGACATGAAGTTAGTTCTGCGTATGGAGAAAAGGTGATGTCACAAAAGCTGTTGTGTTTTGGGTGCAATGAATTCAAAAAGAGCCATGTTAACATCGAAGATGAACATTGGGCTGGCAGCCCATCAACCAGCAAGACAGGAGACAATATTTCACGCATTAAGGACACCCCTCTACAACCAAGACTTAGCGCGTTTAGATAACGAATCTTTCAAGAATCATCTTTTGGGAAGGTTCATCACGACAAATGAAGAAGTTCGTCAGGAGATGCGCTGTTTGTTAACGAATTTGGGCACATATTTCTTCTGTAGCGGCATTGACAGCTTGCCTAACACTGGGACAAAGGTCGTAACAAATTTGGAGAATATATGTCGAAGAAATTCATTTTCACTTCTTTCTTCTGGCATAACTTCAGCTTTCTCTGATTAAACATTGTGGGGAAAATGTGTGTTACCTTACTTTTCGGAAACACAGCGTAGCTCGATTCTTTCGTGTCAACTATTCTGTCTTCTCAAAGCTCTGGAACCAGTCTCAAACTAGTGGAGAGTCCGGCACATGTCATCAGGAGACCTATGGACGGCCGTTCAAGAGTGACGACCCCTAAAGATCACTGCTACATCACCCTGTTGGCTAGACGTAATGACGTAATGTGACAGCAATGACATCAAATCTGCTTTTGGTACTCATCACTATCACAGGATGCCAAGTATCCAACTGTAGTGTGACCAGAAGAATCCATGCAGTAGACTCCATGCTGTAGACTCCATACCGTAGACTTGCTGTTTGCGTGCTGTTACGCGTCAACCATAGTCGCACCCACTTAAGGTGATGACACTATCATTTCGGCTGGACCTTGAAGCAGTAACTTAATGTCTTGTCGGCTCACTCTGAAATCGGACAGCAAGCATGTTTTGGTCTGGTGAGAAACTAGAATCAGTCACACGTCTCATAACATAATCGAATGAGATATTTTTCGTGGTTGTAGTGTGGAAACACGAACTGATTTTTCATTGGAGGGTCGTACCGACCTCCATGTTTTTGTTAAAGTTCCTGTGATTGCCGTAAAGTGCCGGTATGAAAGTATCGGTTATTATGTGAGGCCATCATATACCGGGGCAATTCGCGTAGATTTCATCTTAATGAATGGTGACACAGGCACCCACACAGCTAACGTCGTCAACGCGTATATCGAAGAACAAAGTACGCAACGAATGGCGTGGTCTGATTTTCTCCGGAACTCAGTTCCATTGAGCATCTTCGGAACACCCTAGGTAGGAATATTGCTTCACTCTTGATCCCTCCCGGAACTTCCGAGACTTCAAGACAGCTTTCACTTGCCAGGGACAATTATTGCCTTTTCACTCGCGGTAGCATCTTGTTGTGAATATGACTTTACGGTGCCAAGCATGCATTACTTCCGATTGGGGTAAAACTACGTTATGACTATGCCTTTTGCGTATTCTGCATACGAAACACCAACCTTATTTAGGGGTTGTATCCATGCTGCATGTCCTTGTCGTGTAGCACGTATCTATATTGCCTTGTACTTGCAAGGGATATGGCCCACACATCATTATATCTTGTTACACTGTAAAAAATAATTCGTGTGAATTTACGAAAAATTCCTGAAAGTAACGTGCAGCAAAGTTGCCGGTTGGTGTCCATATTTTTAAAGAAATTTCCGCTTTTAAAAATGAGTTCCACCTTTTTAATTTCCGTACTCAGTAATTTTCGTGGTTTTCCATATTTGTACAGAAATTTGCAAAATTGAAGAAGCTGAATTTTTCAACCTTCACACCAGGGAATCATTTCGCCACTGACGGATCCATTCGGAGGTCGTTTAGAGTTGGCTCAGTTCAAACTGCTCATCTTAACCGCTGAGCCATAAAGACTCACAAGTCACACCCGCATTCAAGGTAAAATTCTAATTGGGATGATGATTTTTTTTCATTAATGCAAGTGACTTATTTCAGTGAGATAAAGCCTTAGTAGCACGGTAATACTTTTATTATTAATGCCCATACTTGGAAAATAAACATTTTACAAAACACAGCAACGTACGAGATTTTTCAAAGCACCAAGTGCCTCTTATCAGGTACTTCAATAAATACATAACCAACATAAATAAAAACAACGGATAAAAACACGAAGCATTTTTTAAATTAGGCGAGCGAGTGATAACAATAACAAAGCATGCATTAAATATATTGGAAACGTGGGCTCGTCTTAAAGGATTCAATAAAATAATATTAAGAAAGCATTACTGAATACAGGAAGAAATAAATGCATATAGGGAATTAATAGGTTTTCATAAAGATTCAAACGGTAAATGAAGTAGTAGAAGTGGGGTGCTGGTGGCAGGGATCATGTCTTCTTGGCTGGATTATCAGGGTACAAGGCAAATGAACAAACGGTGTAGTTTCTTCGTTACAGCACTCAGTACTATGCAACAGAATACACAAACTTTCAGCGAATCGGAGGGATCACCTTGTACGATTTGAAATCAGCACTCTGGCATTGGTCCAGTCTAATCGGTGGGTACTTCTATTAACCAACCGTGCAGGAGAAGTAGCTTCAGAGTTATTTGTAATGGAGTAGTTCTGCTCATAAGGTCAAGTGCGCAATGGGCGTGCAGTGGACCCTATATACGCTAGTACTGAACCTTCAGCGTTGACAGGATTTAAGGGGATTTTGTAAACCCCGTGTCTAAGTGTAGAAACTTGTTCACGGTTATTTTGCACGATGTCTCGAATACTTTTTTCGTACTCTCTCCAAAGGTAATGTGGTGTTTTTTACATGCATTCCTTAGTATTGAAGTGACTTCAGGTACATAGTCTACAGTTCCAACATATTTTATGACTCTGGCTTCCCTTTGTAGTGTACTTTGTACGGGATATTTTAATGTTCGAGCTAGTTTTTCAACAATCTCTTTATGGTATTCATGTGACATCACAATCATCTATATGTAACTGAACTCCTTTCTTCTAGCAAGAATGCTAGATGAGTGGGTGATCGCTCTTCGGATTAGGTACTCTATAGCTGCAAGTTTCTGTTTCCTTGGGTGTGACGAACTGAACGGAATAATAGCAACGTTTGCTGTAGGCTTTCGGTAAACTGAATAACATAACCATGGTGTCTCTTTAGTAGGATACCTAAGAAAGGAAGCGTATTATTAGCCTCATGGTCAATTGCGAAATTTATGGAATTATAATGGCTTGAGAGTTCATTAGCAAATTCGACAATCTTGTCTTTACGATGTGTCCAGAAAATAAGTATGTCGTCTACATATCTAATGCAGAGGTCAGGCTTGAGGTGGAAAGAGTGTAAAATGGCGCTCGCGTAATTTGAAAAATGCTTCTTGTTTTTATCCGTTGCTTTTATTTATGTGTGTTATGTATTTATTGAAGTACCTGATAGTGGAGCACTTAGTGCTTTGAAAGATCTCGTACGTTGCTGTGCTTTGTAAAATGTTTATTTTCTAAGTATGGGCATTAATAATAAAAAAATTACCGTGCTACTAAGGCTTTATTTCCCTGAAATAATGTTTAGCGCACGATGAATTCTTATTTAAGCAAGTGATTTAGTCATTTCATTTTCTGTTGAGCCTTATTATTTCTTTGAATAGGTTTGTAATAATGTTATTTTTTCTGTAGGAGAACTGATCACCAATTAAGTATTTTTCCCCGCGATTTTTCGAAGCAACAAAAGGCTTTGGAACTTGAGATCTTATTAAACTGAAAAGATCTCTTTTCACCTTTTAAAAAAGGCGAAATGTACTGTTTTGTAATACTTTTTCGTAAAATTCCGAAATATAAAATTTACCTGGTCCCCAGAACTAATAAAACTCATAGATATAAAATTTTCATAAAATTCTTAAATATAAAATTAACCTGGTCCCCAGAACTTATAAAACTCCTAGATATAATACTTTCATAAAACTCTTAAATATAAAATTAACTCTGGTCCCCAGAACTGATAAAACTCCTAGATATAAAATTTTCATAAATCTCCGAAATATAAAATTTCATGATCTACAGACTGATACATAGACATCGTGCAATCACCTGTACAATAATTTAAGTACCAGGTTTCTTAAGGTAACACAATATATAATAGCTAGAACACAAAATGGGGACGAGGGAAAGGAATATCCGGTACCACAATAACCAAAATTTCATGCGATATACTATCCACAATATCCGATCTCGCTACGGAACTTGTGAAGACACAAATTTGTCCGCGACGGTGATCAAAACCGCGCCTCCTCACTGCGGAATAAGTTACTCTCCCAACTAAGCTACACGGACGGAATGTATCGCTGCAGCTTTGTCGTCTTGACACGTGCTTTACCTCTGTAGTACGTCACAAACTTTAAAATCAGATTCTTCGACAGGCGATTGAAATTTAACAGTTAATCAAACCTCAAGTATTCCTGAGAGTTTGTTACCGGAAAGTTTTCGTCATATGGATACGGAAAAAAGTGAGAACAGAGATTTTCCATTATTTTACGAAAGGAATTGCGGAAAGTTTTCTGAAAATTCAAAATTTCCCTGGCATACAAAAAAACCCCGTGAAATTCAAGTTTGCTTCCGTCATTTCACGGAAAAGGTTGTATCATAAATATGCTTCGTTAATTCACGAAAGGAATCACAGAAAGTGGCTTGTGAATTTCAGAAAAAAATTTACAGTGTATGTTTGGTTAATTACTGCTTAAACTATGACAATGATTTTGTTTCGTGCATAAGATTTGGAGGGTAATGAATAACTTACAAAAAAAGGTAAAAGAAATTACGTGGATTAGTCGAAGGAAGTAGACATAACGGTCAGAGAGGCTTAGAATTTCGTTTTAAATTTTACGTGTGCATTGTTTTTACTACAGAATATTCCAAAGGAGGATTTCACAAAGAGAAAAAAATATGCCAGCTGTTGTTCGGTGAATAAGGCATGGTAAAATAAATTTTTGATTTTACCAAATGAGCTATAAATATTTTAACCTCTTTAAAAGCAAAAAAAAAAACTGATTTATTTAAATGCCATATTTTCCCTGTGCAAACCAACATGAGCAAATACCGTGATCCCTTCCCAGATGCGAACTACACTAAAAAATAAAAATGTGTTTCCTTTTATCTAACGCGACCTACTTGCCTGGAGTGTCAGCGGATCGATGGTTATGTTCCAGTCTACGACTTAAGCTCCAAACGCTTGATTCGGATTCCATCAAAGCGACTCTGGCTGCAGAATTCAATTTTGGGATGTTTAAATTTATCTTGCTTTCCAACATAAAATTCTTTGAGTTTGTTGAACTGTTTATGAAAGAACGATAAAATTAAATGCTTTTTGCAAGAGCGATGGGAGTACACTGCATATAGCAAAACTGAATTTTAAAATATGCACATCTGGCAAAAATCTATAATTTGACAAATGAAAATTAGACAGCAAGTTTCCGTTCTTGTGCTTAACCCATTTCTACTGTTATAGTTTGAAAACTAAGTCAAATGACTAGGGCATATTTATTTCTGGGCGGCGTTACCCGAAGCATTCAGTTACTCAAAGCCTCAAATTTAGATAGAGATTAGCTGCATTGTTATGTTTCTGTCACACATGTTGCTGCTCTCTTAACTATGACGTTGTTTTTTGGGGAATTAACGACTGCCATTGGCAACTCGTTGAGCTATGAGCAGTCTCCGGTCCCTAATTTGGGACTGTTTCTTCCTGGTTGGGGAGAGTATAGCGGAACAAGCCCCTTTTTTGCCAGCGGTGCGATTCGAGCCACGCATCCTCGCTCCGGAGCCATTTATTCTCCCAACTAAACTACACCGATGAAGTTTATCATTGCAACTTTGCCGTTTTGACACGTGCGTCACCTCTGAGGTAGGTATGTCACAAGAAGTCCGGCACCGTAAGAAAAACGCACCACACATGTTTCATTCGGGTCTCGAATCCGGGTCCAACTCGAACGCGTGATCCAATACCGTTCGGCCACCCACCAGGAAGGTTAACTCTGACTTTGCTGTTTTACTTTGTAGTAGATGAAAAAGCAAGTTAGTAAAATCATGCAATGCATTGATTATGATACGCTTTCCAACCTACCAGAAATCACTACTCAAGTTATGAGGATAATGGCTGTGGAATAAATCTCGCTCCTGTGACCTGACCTTTGACCACATTTCAATGATATTAAACAGAATTGGATCAGTATACCTCCAGAGCAACATACTAACGTTTTGTCGCAATCGAAGCACTTTTTACGTACGTTGTGACGCATAAAGGCGATGGAATGGATCCCGCTCTTATGTCCTGACCTTTGACCCTATTTCACACATTTTCAATAGGGTTCGTCCCCTGGTAGTTCCTTAGCACATACTAAAATTTTATCGAAATCGAACCATTTTTACGCGAGTTATTGAGCGGACGGACGAACTGACAAACAGACAGGCAGACGGACAAAGCTGGAGCATATACGCTTCTTCAACCTACGTTTGGAAAGCGTAAAAACTATATGAGAGACAGGTTAAATTGCAATTCCGGTTCCCACTATATTTTTCTCATATGTTCTTAAGTTTAAAAACATCGAGTTTTTTCAGAAAAATTTATATTGCGTTTGTCATGAGCTACTATATTTACGAAACTTCTTCTATAATCTTCAATAATTAGTAAAAATGCCAGTTCAATTAATTAAACATTTTTTCTGAGAAGTTGCGCGCATGGAAAACAGGGCGTTATGACACTCCTACGCTACAGAATAAAACTTGCACTTCAACTGACTGTAGATTCTTTCAAAATTTGTTACATAAAACGTAACGAGGCATTTCACCATTATTGGTTGAAATTCGATATGCATCCATCAAAAATGAACTACTCATAATGACAATCTTGTTCAATTATCACTTACTCCCTATTGATTTCTTCTCTAAAATACTTTTTTTTTTTATCAAAGATACCTTAAAAATAGTTCATTGTTTGCATTGTTTTTCGGTTTTATCAGATTATGCCGAAATATGGTGATATGTTTATCCTAACAACTTTTGCACTCATATCGTCATTTATTGAAAAATCAAAGGTACACTTAAATTCATAACACATCATTTCATTTTTCTCGGAATTCCAATAGCTTCTCAAGGAATATCCTCAAAGTTTGAGAAATATTAGGATTATCACTTGAAATTCTCAAATATAAAAATAATTCCAAATTGTAAACTGTGATGCTAAGTTTTGGAACTCAATATATTAATACCATATGTACAAGACATATTATCTATCAAAAACTTAAAACTGAAATTTTTGATTATTACCTATAGAAAGAATGTGTTCTGAACGCTCTTATTAACGGAAATTTTTAAATAAATCTTACATGCAGTTCTTTGCTCTTTAAAGAATTAAGAAAGTAAATAGCTTGCACATACGTTGTACAAAGCCATATCTCAGCATTTTGTTTTCTGTCTGTTTCAAACGGAACTCCAGCTCCGTTGAGAATAGTGCTACATGCACGCTCGCATATATAGATGAAAGAGCACAACACAAGGAAAACCACTTGGTGAGGACGACATAGCCTTGGGCACCCCTAAAAAGGCCAGTAAAGTTATAAAACCTGTTATTGCGAAGCTTTTTATTAAAGAAGTTCAACTTTCTGTGAACCACAATAGTATCTTAATAATCCTTTTATGCAAAGTAGGAGATAACAGATTTCAAGACCTAAAGACCTCTGAGTTTTCTTTCCGTTGCACCAATAAACCGCTGTTATGTCGCATGCAGGAAACATAAAAATTTTGATCGTAAGAAATGTTAACAGGATAAATTCTGAGACTTATGCTTACACCATACCCAAGAACAAAAAACAATAATTTAAAGGAGTATCAAATTTGCCCTGAAATCCTACTGTACTTTGTTTTTACTGTTTCCTTACAAGCAGAAGTAATTAAGAAAAAGTCGCGAATTTACGAATTCTTACACTAGCATCATTGGGGACATGTACAAAATAGTAATTGCCAGTATTTAATGGAGCTTTCTGTTTTTCAAATGCTTTGAATTACGTTAATAAATACAAGAACAGGAAAAGCTGTGATGAAGAGTGTTTGTTACTTTCCTTCCCAAGTCTTTCAGAACTCTACTGCCAAGGATTTTCCAGTCTTCAAACTGAATGGGCACCAGTCTACGTTTCACTGATGGAACGATTATTTCTAAACCTTTTGGTTCAAGTCACCTAAATATCATTTAAAAACGTTCAGAAAAAGAAGTGAAAAGTTAGTATTAAATTTACAGAAGGAAAAAGAGGGGAAGGATCACAGCGAAATTGGAAGTGGTTGATATCTATGAACACCATAACAAAAAAATCTACTAAAGGTTAATACTAAAAAGAGCCTGGTGATGGGTGCTATTTTCAGCCCCGAAAGATCTCGCGTGTAAATATTAATTTTTAACTGCAAATAAAGTGTTTTAATCTTGACTTGCAATTTGGAAATTATGTTTGTGAATGACCGTACGTGCGACAGCATCGGTGAATATTCTATAGTAACTACTAAAGGTAATGAGGGGGAATCAACAGATGTAGAAACTTGCATGGAAGGGAGTTAGAAGAAATAACAGAAATTCCAAGAAAAACTCTTCTTTGTGTGTTAATTGCGTTTATTCTTTGGTCTTACCAATTTTGACTTATGGATCAGAAACATAATCACCAGTTACGGAAGATTTATAGAGACTACAGGCGTAGAGATGAATGGAAAGAGCTACCAGAAGAGACAAGAAACGAACAACAATGAACAGATAAGAAAAAAGGCTGGGCGTGTTTATGTAAGAACGAACCAATGTTGGACAACAGAAGCTCTTAAATGGATACTATGCAGTGATAAAGAAACCAACAAAATGACAGCACGAAAAATGGACAAAGTAACTTCCAGGTCTTGGAAAAACACTGAGAAGAGAATTCCTGGGAACAAAGAAATGCGAGAAAGTGTCGGAGCTGCTTCATCTAAAAAAGGACACAAAAGGTTTGAAAATCACGACGACAACATGCATGTGATAATTGGATCTGATCATCCCTATGGAGACCACATCATTATTAATCGCACTCCTCCAACTTTCTTTCCCTTCAAATAATTTACAATTTTACTATAAGTACTTGGTTCAAACAAGATATTTTATAACTTAATTTATAGCATATGACATCCAGTCAGGAAAAAATATAAATAAAATGGCAGGTAAATAAATATCATATCTATCCAAGTAAATGAATGCAGAGAACTTGGCTGGGGCTCTACATCAGCTAAATTATTTGTGCGTAGAAAGCATAAGAGTTATGTGCATTTTTTCCGTTGAAAAACAAATTAAGTTTGGATTTGAGGAAGAGAGGAAAACTTAATGCTGTGCTTGCGAGTGAAGGTGTGAAACGTCGGTGAATCTTCTCGGGATTTACAAAAACGCAAAAGCCAAAACTTTCATAAATAAACAACTTCAGCAGAGGAGAAGAACTTCTGCTTCTTCATTTTAGGAGAAAATAAATACCGAAGGAAATACTCAGGCAGAAATTTAAATGAGATTGCAATCGCACGTAAAGAAAATCATTTATACTAGACAAAACCCGTCGGAAACGACGGTAAGTTTTTTTTTTTTTTTTTTTTTTTTTAAAGAATAAACTGATATGAAACGTTTATTTATATCTTTACATAATGGGAAACGTCTTACCTACGTGAATAAACTGGATCGAATTATGCCTCAACGGGATTCGAACCCGGTAGACGAAACCCGTCGGAATCGACAATAAGTTTTTTTTTTTTTTAAAGGATAAACTCATATGAAACGTTTATTTACATGTTTACATGATGGGAAACGTTTTACCTACGTGAATAAACTGGATCGAATGAATGTTAATTGTATACATCACACAGTCCAATGGCGCAACGCAATCAGGTCTTCGAGGGTTCGCTGTTCCGATAAGAACTTTCAAACAAATTCCTGCTAGCACAACGGTTCGCTGAAAAGAGGAACTTCGGACTTTTAACTATCTGAGTCCCTCCATACTTCCACCTTTAACAGCGCGTGAGTCAACCGCAGGCGATCGGATGTCAACCGCACGCTTCTCTCATTGACTTTACATGGAAACTTTGCCGCTCCACAACGCACTAACCGTTGCCCCAATCTCATTTTCTCTTCGACTGGCACATCTACATTGTAAGACCTTTATTTTGATACTTCAATCATATGTTTACTTTCAGCCGTTCTCTCACAACTGGTCTTACAGTAAAAAACCTTATAGAATTAATATATAGATTCCAAAAAAGCGCAAAACTTCAAAACAGTTCCAAAATTAATGAATACTGTTTGTTTGATTAAAAAAAAAGGCATAAGTGTTATCGTTGGGATTCATAGCTGCTAACTTAAAAATGTCTACACCAATGAAAACAATATTTATCTGTTTTAAGTGGGTACAAAAACTTTCATTTTAAGATTTGCTTCATTTCATTTTTTAATTAAATACTCTTTAAAACGGTTCTTTTTATTTTATTCTCCAATGTCTCTATTTTCATAATAATGAATAAGGATATTTTGCAAATGATTCTTTTGCACGAGAAGTAATTACCAAGATGGTTTATTTGACATGACGGCAATTGATGTAAATAGATTTTGTACATCTTTCCAATTTCTTATGCCGGGACATGGCCAAGGGGTAGAGCCCACCCTCGCACCCCCTTGAAATTTTCTCGCCCACCAAGAAAATAAAATTTTTCTTGCCCACCCTGTTCAAGATGTTCTATTTTTCAATGTTCTAAATTTAAAATACAATCTGGACTTTGCCAAGTAATAATGAGTTTCATGTTTTTTGTCGTGTACTGTACGTTGTTTACTTTTCCGTAGAAAGGTTATTAAAATAGCGTCCGAAGGGACATGGAAAGGCAATTGTTCGCCGCTCTTCCGAGTTAAGAATTTTTTTCATGTCAGGGGCAAATACGGAAGGTGGATAGGAATTCACTCAGAGAGGTTGGTACTTATTGCTTTCTGCTTGTTTGTGCTACTAAATAGGATATTCCAACACGGAAAACGGAGTATAAAGCTACACCATCACTCTTTATCCTGTTTCGTTTAGGGTGTTAGCAGAACGTGGCTGACGACTGCTTTCTACTGTAAGAGATGAGCGCAAGACAAAGTCGCTGGCTTGAAGGAAGGTATTTAAGGAGGTCTTGTATCTGAGTGTTCTTACTTCCTCTCAACTCCAATCCTGGAAAACACTTCCTTTCAGATTCTTGCCCTATGCATAAACTTTTCCTTTAATCAGTGCGTGTTACTGGCGCTGTGTCATGTTTGTTTGCGGGTATATAACTCTTCGGATTTTACTAATTTTATTAAAAATGGGTGAACGGAACTATAGCAAATACGCCCCCCCGAACTTTGTATTATTTGAATTTCAAAAAGCGCAAAACTTCAAGACAGTTTCGAAATTAATGAATATGCATCCGCTGGGAGGGGGAAGCACTAAATCCTTTGCAGACTGAAGTAAAAAAACATTAATTTTTTTTTGGTGTTGCGTTAATAAAGTTGCTATCAAACTTGCCCCCAGCAAAAATAATACTCGCCCATCCTAATTCTGAAGTCGAGAGATATCCCTGTTCGTCGATGAATTGATGATGACTGTCGAAGCAAAAGGAACAAATATATATATATATATATCATCATCATCATCATTGGCAACCATTATCAATCCACTGCTGGACGAAGGTCTCCCCAAGTTTCCTCCACAACGGTCTGTCTTGTGCCAGTCTCCTCCATGTCACTCCCGCATATTTACGAATTTCATCCACCCATCTCCCATGTGGTCTTTTTCTGGGTCTTTTCCTGTCCCTTGGAATCCAATCTAAAATTTCGGCTGTCCATCTATGGTCTGTCCTTCTGGCAGTATGTCCAGCCCATTGCCATTTCAGGGATTTAACTCTGATCATGATGTCTTCCACTCTCGTCATTTTTCGGATCCACGAGTTCCTCTTCTTATCTCTCCTGGTTATACCAAGCATGCACCTCTGCATGCTGCTTTGAGTTGTCTGCAGCCTTTGTATGTCTCTTTTAGCTAAGGTCCACGTCTCTGCACCATACGTAAGCACTGGAAGGATGCATTGATCAAACACTTTTCTTTTAAGACATAATGGCATATTGCTCTTGAAAATTATGCTGTTTCTTCCAAAAGCTCTCCAGGCAAGTTTTGTACGCCGATTAATTTCTTCATCAATGTGACCCTCACTTGACATCTGCTGTCCAAGATAAACATACGTATCTGTTATCTCCAGTTTTTCTCCATCAATCGATAAATCTCCATTTCTTGTAAAAGCATTGAACATCACTTTTGTCTTCTGAAAGTTCATTTTTAATCCCACTTCTTTACTCTTGTCAGCAAGTTCCTGGATCATACTCTGCAGCTCTAATGGGGTAGTTGCAAAAATGACTACGTCATCAGCAAAACGAAGGTGGGTTAGATAATCTCCATTAATCTTTATCCCTTTGTTTTCCCAGCTCAGCGACTGAAAAACACCCTCCAATGTGGCATTAAAGAGCTTCGGAGATATGGTGTCACCTTGTCTCACTCCCTTTCCAATTTTTATGTGTGTTGTATTTTCAAACAGCCGAATCTTTGCACTTGCATTTTCATAGATGTTATTAATAATATTAATGTATGCATCTTCAATACCGCAGGATTTCAGAGCCGTGGTAACTGCTGATGGTTTCACCGAATCAAAGGCTTTTTCATAATCGATAAAAGCCATGCACAATGGAAGTTCATATTCCCTCGCTCTTTCAATTAGTTCTCTCAGTACGTGGATATGATCTATTGTGCTGTAGCCACTCCTGAATCCAGCTTGTTCTCTCGGTTGAGCCATGTCCAGTGTTACCTTCAAGCGGTGTGAAAGAACTTTAGTGAAGATTTTATAAACCACTGATAGGAGGCTGATAGGCCTGTAGTTCCTGAGATCCTCAATGTCACCTTTTTTATGTAGCAGGATCATTGTAGCATTGTTCCAATCCTCAGGAATCTTCCCTTCATTAAGGCATCGAGTGAAAATTTGGGCGAGTACTGTTTCAATTTCTCCACTTGCTTCTTGTATGATGTCTATAGTAATTCCATCTTCTCCTGGAGCTTTCCCCCGCTTCATGTTCTTGATTGCATGAGCAACTTCTGCTGGGAGGACTGGAAGAACTCTGGTACCTTTCATGATGTCTGGAGTACATGTATCATCCCTTTCATATAATTTGGAGTAGAAATCTTTCACTCTTGTCAAAATTTCTGCCTCTATTTCTTGTTATAGAACCATCTTCTTTTCTCAGAGCCATAATCTGTTTTCTTCCCTTACTGAGATGTCCCTTTGCTATCTTTAGGCTTTGGTTGTTTTCAATTGCTTTCCTCACTAGCTCACAGTTGAATTTCCTTACGTCTTCAGTGATACTTTTTCGTGCTGTCTTGCATAGCTCTATATATTCCACTTTGGAAGTCACATCTTCTTTAGTTGTCCTCATCTCTCTTCTTTTTTGCATCAACATTTTGGTTTTTCCCGATAATTTGTTTACATGCAACTTGTTCTTAGACCCAGCTAATTTTGTTGCTGTTTCCATAAGAGCTTTGGTTACTTTTCTGTTAACTTCCGAAATATCCACTTCTTCCGATGTTAGGCCTTCTAAAGCAGAGAATCTGTTCTTCAGTTCCAACTTGAAAGTATTATGGTGTTTTTTAAGATTGGTTATGTCAATACATTTTGTTTGTCTTATGAGCTTGCCACGTTCCAGTTTAGTGTTGAGGTGCATCTTACATCTCACCAATCTATGGTCACTACCTGTGTTGAACTTGTTCAGCACACTGCAGTCTTCGATGACGAATTTTTTGTTACACATAATAAAATCAATTTCACTTGTCGTCCCAATTGGATGTCTCCATGTCCATTTCCTGTGTGGCTTTTTCTTGAAAAAGGAATTCAAGATGAAAAATCCTTCTGCCTCTGCAAACTCAACGAGAGTATTTCCACGCTGGTTTCTGTTGCCGTGACCGAATTTACCTACTGAAGTTTCATTCTGTTGCCGGTGCCCTATTTTTGCATTGAAATCTCCCATAATTATCTTTAAGTGCTGCTTACCTTTATTATTTAGATGACGAATTTCCTCATAAAATTCTTCAATTTCTTCTTCAGGATGACTTGTGGTGGGTGCATAAGTTTGAATAATCTGAGCCTGGTATCTTCTCGATAGTTGGATAACGAGTCGTGCAGCTCTGTCAGAGGAACTTTCAACTTCTACCACTTTATCCTTCAGTTTCTTGTTTATTATAAATCCAACACCACTAGTTCTGCCAGTATCTGTCCCACGATAATAGAAGAGATGTCCACTTTTCAGTTCAATGAGATCTTCTCCTTTTCTCCTTACCTCACTTAGCCCGACGATGTCCCACTTGATCCTTTGTAGTTCCTCTTCCAATTCAAGAAGCCTTGAATCAGAAGATAGGGAGCGTCCGTATCTCTAGCTGCCACTATAACATCTTTCATAAGGAATGTAATGAAAACTGGTTTGACAAACACAGCCTGTATAATTCTTTATGAACCGAGAGAAAAATAATTTACCCAACTGGATACCGGTAGTGAAGTACTACATGTACCGGGAGATCGTGACCAGAGATGGAAACAGGTCACGGGTCAACGGGTCGATAATTCGTTGCGGGTCCAACGGGTCGGATCAAGGTGTTCCTGACCCAATTTTATTCCCGTTTTATTTTTCAAAAGAGAAAGATATATTCCAAAGAAAAATTTGCATTGTGGAATTCTATAGTCGTTACTGGTGCACACGGAGTGAATAAGGACTTGCCATGCAAAAGTATTGTCGTCTCTTTCTTAAAGCAACAAAGATTTCCACCGACCTACGTCAGATACACCGACAACATATCGTAAAAAGATACTTCCCTTGCGATTGTCCAGGGCAAGGTACAGGCAAACGCCATTCGCCTGCTTCTCAGTTGATTCACTCTGTCCGTGCGAAGTTCACTGTATGACTAAGAGTTACTTTTCACATCGCATCTTTTACATAGAGCATTCAGAGGTTTTCGATTGATGTGCTAACATCCCGTTCCCATGACATGTCATGTCGAAATTAACTCCTTATTTGTTAATATGGATGGATTTAATATTAAGGAGGTTGAGAAAGGTGTCGAAGCCAACAAATACGTGTTTGTTCAAAACCACAAGGGGAAGAGTGCATGCTAGAAATTGTTTCGTCTCATTAAGGAACCGGTAAATAATTCTGTGTTGTTTAGCCTTGCATGTTGTTCAAAATGTGGAAAGTGTATCATTACAAAGAAAGATGTCGACAATGTAATAAGAGATTATGGAACCAAAAATCTAACGGACCATATGAAAGTATGCGCACCTCCATCACAGCATGGAAAGAGTGAAGAATCTAAATACATTAAAAAAAATACATTTGTGTAATCGTAAATAATGATTCCCATTTGTAATGTACTCCATGGTCACGGTCATAGTCAGCCATTACTTCTGGATTACGCAAAATAGTGGCACTAAAAATGGCACTAAAATTTAGCAAGTAACCAAATTTTATTATTAAAAAGGATTTCAATTATCAAATATCAAGCAGTTATTGGGATGAATAAATATATTACGTTTATATGTATATATACACTGGTGTGCAAAAATTAAGGACGAAGAGGAGAAATTAACATAACAGCGGAACGAGCAGGCAGAACGGACCGAAAGACCACTCAGGAGATAGACTACGATCCGGTACAGTAGGGCATGCGCATATATGCATCAAGGCGTAGGGGAGGGGAATGTCGGAAGGCTATAAAGCACACGAGCGGTGTACGCTCAGCAATTCGGTGAAGGCTATTGCACGGTGTACATCGGTTTGAACGACGTCGAGTTGCTGCCACCGTGTGATATGGCCAACAAGCAATCCAGTAGACGACATCTGGATGACTTTACCCGAGGTCGCGTCATTGGGAAGTTGGAAGAAGGTCGAAGTGTAACTAGTGTGGCCGAGGAGTTCGGGATCGCTTACAGCATCGTTTCACGAGCTTGGACAGCATTTCAAACGACACGAACAGCTGTCCGACAGTTTAGCAGTGGTCGTCCACGAGCAACCATGGCGGCGGACAACCGGTATATTGTCCTACAGGCGAGAAGAGACAGACGGCAGACAGCGGGAGAAATCACAAGGCACATGCAACAGACAACTGGACGTCCATTATCGCGTTTTGCCGCGGCCAGGAGGCTGCACAAAGGTGGTCTATTTGCACGACGACTAGTACGGTGTGCCATTAACGCCTGCTCATCGGAGACGGCGGTTTCTGTGATGCCAGGAACACGAGAACTAGACACATCAGCAATGGGGTCGAGTTCTCTTTACGGATGAGAGTCGATTTAGTCTGACGAGCGATTCTGGACTTATACACATCTGGAGAGAGCAGGGAACACGCAATCACACCTCCAACATCATCGAAAGGGACCGGTTTGGGGGTGGCGGAGTTCTCGTTTGGGACGGTATCATGCTTGGTAGCCGTACTGACCTCCACATTTTTTAAGGAGGTTCAATCACTGGTGTCCGCTATTGTACCGAGGTTCTTCTGCCTCACGTGCGTCTGTTTAGAGGTTCTGTGGGTCCTGAGTTCCTCTTCATGAACGACAATGCTACCCATCATCGTACAGTGACTGTCGCAGAGCTGTTGGAGAGTGAAGATATTCAATACATGGATTGGCCCGCAAGGTACCCGGACCTAAATCCAATCGAACACGTGTAGGACCTTCTCGGGAGACGCTTGGCAGCACGTCACCAGCCGCCAGCAACGATACCACAGCTGCGATTGCTGCTACAAGAGGAATGGGACGCGATGCCTCAACAGCTCCTTGACAACCTCGTCCTCAGCATGGACAGACGTTGTAAATCCTGCAACGCAGTCAGGGGGAATCCTGCAACGTTTCTGTCGTCTGTCCACTGTGCTCGAAGCTACCATTTGAATAAAGTGCCTTTGTATCCTTTGGATTCCTTGTTTGGACGGTTTTGCTCTCTTGTCCCATATTCTTACATCTTGGGGATCTTATGGTATGATTTGCGTCGATGTGGAGCACTTCTACACGACGTTACATTCGAAAAACCGTCTCGTCCTTAATTTTTGCACGCCAGTGTATATAAATTGAGTTTCGAATTTATAGTTCAAAGCAGATTTGTCCGGGTCAGTTACGGGTCCGGGTCAGTTACGGGTCCGGGTCGGGTCCAGTTATGGGACGTCCGGGTCCGGGTTCGAATTTTTGACCCGTTTCCAACTCTGATCGCGACTATATTCATCTTCAGGAAAATTGCCGACCACCGATAGACCAACAACGCCCAAATAAGGGACGTTACCTTTGCTTTTCACAATACACAGAAGTAGAAGTTTTTCAAGCGCCACTGACAGCGAACGCATGTTTAAAATCACATATGTGTTTTCAACTGTCTCCTGTTTCCCTTAGAAATACCATCGCATAGAAAATATTTTTGCTTCTATAAGGCCCCTCTTTTGGATTTTCGACTTGAATTGACCACTGCAACTCCGACAGCAATGAGAAACACTCTGCCAAATTTTGAAGTGCTTACCACGATTTTCCCTTGAGTTATGACTGCCACACACACACACACATTACCGTTTATTATTTTAGATGATATTTCCGTGTAATTTCGATTTGAGAAATGACTTTGGCACTGGATAGCTTGGATTAAAACATTTTTATGCATATTCAAATTTTCTTAATGCAAACTTTTCCCTCTGGGTAGCATAAATCTTTGTTTTGTACAAAATTAGAATTTTTGCTGTTGGGGTTTTAAAAATTCATCGGATAGCTACGATATTGTCCAAACACCTTGCGATTTTCCAGATACACAGTTTCTCTGCTAGATTGCATAACAGTATGTTTTTATCTGCTTTTAGGAATTTTTTGCTCGAAATACTGTGTTTTCAAAGAACGGCTGACACTTGTAAAAACACAAGTTCGTCCGCGACGGGCATCGAATTCGTGTCCCCTCACTCCGGAGTAAGTCGCTCTCCCAACTGAGCTACGCGGACAGAATGTCTCGCTGCAGATTTCTTGTCTTGACACATGTTTTTACCTCTGTAGTACGTCACACACTATGCAAAAAATAATTCACATATTTTCCCGTTTTTTTCCATGTTTTTCTATTAGATGACATACTTGTATTAGGCATAATAGTGAGCGCGTAGAAGTCATGTAAGAAAATTTCTTTTTTTTTTTATCTGATAAGAGTAAATATGATAAAAAAATTTCAATTTTCACCAACTACAAAAATGTTTCTTTGGTGGTGTAAATGCGCATTTGCATTTCGAACGTGTCTGGGAGTTACAAACCGATTAGGGAAACTTGTTTTTGCGGTGGATGTCTACTATGAGCACGAATGAGATCACTTGCACATTGTTCAAAATTCTAATGACAGTTTCTCCTTAAATGTCATAAACGTTCATTTATACGTAACAATTATCTTTTGCATTGGGCATCGTACACCATATCGTACGATATTGTGCATGACAAATTACAATTTTGCAAGGTCAGGGCGCGATGGGTGCCCAAGAACTTGACAGATGACCAGAACGGACAGAGAATGATGTCATCCTTGGACCATTTGATGCGTTACGCATAAGAACGACATGAATTCCTGGCAGGTGTAGTGACGAGCGGTGAGTCCTGGTCGTACTACTACACTCCCGAAACAAAGAAGACCAGTATGGTGTGAAAACATCCCGACTCGCCACCACCAAAAAAATTCAGAATAACCCAATCTGTACAAAAAGTCCTCATGACGGTGTTCTGAGACATGCATGGCGTTCTCCTGGTGGAGTTTCATCCAACGGGGACCACTGTGAATGCCAAAACCTATGTAACCCAATCTGCACAAAAAAGTCCTCATGACGGTGTTCTGAGACATGCATGGCGTTCTCCTGGTAGAGTTTCATCCAACGGGGACCACTGTGAATGCCAAAACCTATGTAACCCAATCTGCACAAAAGTCCTCATTACGGTGTTCAGGGGCATGCATGGCGTCTCCTGGTGGAGTTTTATCCAACGGGGACCACTGTGAATGCCAAAACCTACGCTAACACATTGACAAAGTTGCGTCGTGCCCTTCGTGACAAAAGACCCAACAGAGATGCTGCAAATGCTAGACTGCTTCATGACAACGCTCGCCCATATGCTGCACAACACGTTCGTGACAAAATTACGCAATTTGGTTGGGAGGTGCTCCAGCACCAACCGTACAGTCTGGACCTAGCTCTTTCGGACTTTCATCTCTTTGGTCCCTTTAAAATATTCTTGAGTGGCCAACGCTTCGATTCGGCTGACGAAATTAAATCGGTTGTCTACAGGTGGCTATACGCACAGAAAACGAACTTTTATTAACAAGGTATACAACAGCTGGTATCTCGCTGGGATAAATGTCTCGAGCGTCTCAGTTCTCATGTTAAAAAATAGCTAAGAAATGTTGTTTCACTGTGTATATGTTTTGTTTTGCCCATCTATTAAACTGTTGCCAAAAAAAAAAAAAAAAGAAACATAGTGTGCGTTACTTTCCGATCCTCCCTTGTATCTCATCCTGCGAAAATTTGTCAATTTCTGCATTCTTAATTCATGGATTATTTATCAGAAATTCAGAACGTGTAACTAAATAATTTCTCGTTCCTAAAACACATGCCTGGTTTCTTTCATCAAGCCTTAAAAACCCAGATTTCTGAAGATAAAATTAAATCCGCAGTTAGTCCTTTGCACTGGGACGCGGTATTCCTGCCATATGGCTCAAACCTGGTACTTCATACATTGTTTCTTCATCTGCTTTAACCGAAACTGAGTTCCTGTTTCACTTACTTGTTCATGATAGCCAATCTTCTCTAGAGTTTACAGCTGTACAGTATACATGAGGTCCTCCCCAAGAAGAGGGATTAGGCATAAAGTCCTTTAAGTACAACCTACATCCAATAAGTTCGAGGACTGACCGTATAACTGACGTAACAGTAGTGGGATAAAAATATCACGTGTATCCCAGAAGACAATAGTCTTAGGCCAATCAGCGAACAGTTGGAAACCGGTTTATACCGGTACCGACAAGCCGCTGATGAGCATTAAGGGAGTCATAGCAAGCGTTCTCGTCCCATTTCATTTTAGCCCTGGAAGAGCAGAGAGTAAACATTGGCTTTTGTTTTAAACTTGGTAAATCAGCTGCCGAAAATTACAGAATATTAAAAGAAGTGTATCGAGACAGCTTTATCTCGCAGCAGAGTTTTCGAATGGCATGCACGGTTCGGGAATCCTTTGATGATGATTCGAGATCTGGGCGTCCCTCAAGTGTGCAGACAGAGAAAAAAACCAAGAGGTGCGGAATCAGTTAGAGAAAGATCGCCGAATTACTTTTGGCAGAGTCGGTGGGCATCAGTGAGTATCTGTCGTGAGATTCTACTCGAGGATTTGGGAAAACAAGAACTTAATGCCACATCGGTACCCCGCATTCTGAATGATGACCAAAAGGACGTTCATTGATCTGTTTCGATCTGCTGAGCACCGCAGCTGAGCATCCTGATTTTTGCTCCAGAATTATTGCAGGAGATGAAACGTGTTGTCTGAAGTATGATCCGCAAATCAAGAAAAAAGCGCTGAACGGAGATGTACCCACTCACAGTATCATGCAGACATAACATCTATCCAAGGAGCCGTGAGAAAACAACATGCGGAGATCCCGGAAAGTGTCTTCCAGAACTGTTTTCAAGATCTTCAGATACTCTGGAAACTGTGTGTTGATTCAGAAGGGCGGTATTTTGAAGGTGATCAACATTAATTGTGAGTATGGTAATTTTTGATATTCTTCATTGCATCAGGCCTGGAACTTTTCGAAAGTAGGTTGTATATTCAACGTTGACATTGAAAGTTTTCCAAAATTCTGTCTCAACGACTCAATAAAGTTCATCTCTCACTTATTCATAACAGCCAGTCGTACGCCACACAAGGTGGTATAATGACGTCAATATCACAGTGAAACGAGATCTAATTTCCATTGCGAATCTTAGCAATGAAAACCTAGTGGTAGTTTCTCTTGACCAGTGGTAGGCCTTTGACCAAGTATCTCATCTCACACACAACAACTTCTAGAGACATATGGATTCCCAACAAAGTTTCGCCCAGTTCTGTTGGCTCTCTACTCGATCGATTTTATCCGTGCCGAGAACACATTTGAATTGCGGCTGAGATTTCTTTTTAAAATGAGGGATTAAGAAAGGATGATGTCCTTTTTGGTGGCAGCTGCTTCCATGCATTTGAACTTTACACCATGCTTCTTTACAGCTGTATTTTTGTATCATCAAGAAACCATCTCTCAGAGCCATCACATTAAAAAGTCATTGCTTCTGTATATGCGTTTGACCTGACTCATATTCCAATGCATATGTGGTGCTACTGTAAATCGTGAGAAAAGTAGAGGCTTATGGTGAGGGTCCTGGAGCAGTGACTCGCCAACCTCCTTCTTGGTGCTCAGTGGTCTGCAGTAACACAAAGGCTTCTTGGAGTAGAGGCTCTTAAGCTAATATACAGGAGGACCTATTTCAAGTACAATCAGCTCTTTGCAGACAAACAGGAGGGGCTCCGATGGGATCACCCCTGGTCCCAATTCTAGCAGAAGTTATTATGCAGAATCTAGAAGAAAATGTCTTAAGAGAATCTGACTACAGACCATTACACTATATACGAGAAACATAGTCGATGTGCTAATGTTTTGGCCCCATTCAAGGGAGGACCTTGACGTATTCGTTTCTCAAATGTCCAGTCAATATGAGTCAATTGATTTTACAGTTGAAATTGAGAACAACAACACTTTAGCCTTTTTAGATTTATGGTTGGTCCCTAATCCTCGTTCTAACCAAGTGACTTATTCAGTATTCAGGAAATCGGATTCGTGTACGTCAATTATTACATATTCATCGGCTCATTCCTGGTGTCAAAAAACATCGGCCATCACCTATTTCTTGAGACGCGTCTCTACCCACTCGGCAACCCAGCTCCTACGCCGTCAAGAAATCGGCAAGATAGTTGGTATTGCTGAGGAACATGGATATACTGCACAGAGGTGTATGAACTGCTTGGTAGACTACAGAAGAATAACGTATCTACATTACAACAAGTCAATAAGCGACCAAAGACATTTGTAGGATCAGTCATGTATGATCCTAGGAAAACGTTTGCCCCAAAAAGGATCTGCAAAAGACATCTCATTAATTTTGGGGAAAGAACTATTAACTTGCTCTCTTTCAACAAGAGCGACCGCAATTCAGTGGACTTAACACATAAGCGTGGTGTATACCTGATACCGTTGGAGCATGTGCTGCCCATGGAAACAGAAAAAAGTATACATAGGATCTACTTTTCGGACTCTCTGGACTAGGTTGGCTGAACATAAGTTTGACATAAGAATGAAAGCAAATTCGACCGCGATGTCACGTTTAGTCAGCCAGGGCTCCCACGTTCCAGTTTGGGATCATGTTTCTGTACTGAACGTTCCGATGTCCAGATGACACCTCAGGTTTACAGAAAGCATTTCCATTTATTCTTTCGGGGATAGGGTGTGCAACGATAACACACCGGAACTCATACCGCTTCCTTGGAAATAGGCACTTCCTGATTATACCCACCATTGTTCCCTGAGGTATTCCTGTACAAACACCTCTATGACTCCAACAACTACAATATCCAATCAAATTTTGGATTATGTTGACTCCTCCCAGCGATCACGCCAATTATGTTGAGGGCTGTTCCCGTTGCGTATATATATATTTTGTGTATTGCCAGCACTTGTAACATCTGATGATGGTTCATATTTTATAATCCGAAAGGTCTTATGTAAGGTTTTATCTATAGCCATTAAAGGTTTTGTAGGTTTTTACTCTTATTTTAATCGTGCACAGACGGTAGTCATTTTAGTGGTTTTGATCCATTTTTATCCCTCAAACAAAGGTTGAAAAGATGAAACTGGGCTAAAACCCATGTTAACTGGACAGCGGAACAATTGGACAGCGTTATTTGGAGTGATGAGACCAAAATCTCCCTGTTTGGTAGTGATGGCATAAAATACGTAAGGAGAAGAATCGGAGAAGAATCGGAGAAGATTTGCATCCTGATTGCATTACATGTACCGTGAAACACCCAGTTAGTGTTATGATCTGGGGTTGTATGACATCAAAAAGTGTGGGCAGAATTTGCGTGATTAATGGGAATATTTGTGACGTGGCGTAATGGTATATCATCATCTGATGATTACTTCTTTAAATATACTTAATAATCACAGCATATATTTTGATTGAATAATCTTTCGGATTATTTTTTTTGGGGGGGGCTTCATTTGCATTATATTACCCATTGTTGACATTGTTAATGTCTTTTACTATTATCTTTCAGATGTTCAATCCTGTTCATTCTAATTCTCCTTCTTTATTGATGTGATATCCCCGGTGTTTATATTGTTCATATTGATTTGTGATTTTTACTTATTCTTCATATTTCTTCTTATCAGTACTTTAATGCAGTGTGACTACCATTCATTACAAACTTTCAATCACCTATTAACGACTTACTCCACTCAATAGCCTAAAATTAATTCATATCAATGCTGGATCTTTAATTAACAAAATCACCTTAGTGGAATCACTAATTCAACTGACAAATTTAAATCTTGATATAATTTGTATGTCTGAGACTTGGTTTCCTTCATATCATTATTCATTACAAATTACTAACTACAAAAATGTCCACTTAAACAGAACTTACTCAAATGGTGCAGGGGTCGCAATTTATGCAAAAGATACTTATAATGATTTTCCCATTATTCCAAATTTCACAGTATCGAAAAAAAAAATGCCGAAATTCTAACTATTCATAATCAATCTTACATAATTATTGTTTGCTGTAGGCCACCTAACTCAAACCTTACAGCTTTCCTATCATTACTTACTGAATTATTTAACTACTCAAACCAATCAAAGAAAAAAAAACGTTTCTTATGGGGGATATGAATGTCGACTTATTACAAAACACCAATCACTCTTTTCAACTTTTACAATCTTTGAATGCGTCTGGACACAAAAACATGATTTCAGTGCCAACTCGTATAACTGCTACCTCGCAAACATTGATTGATCTGTCTATCACAAATGTATTAACTGAGACTACTATTTCAGGGGCCTTAGAGTACGATTTTAGTGATCATCTCCCAATATTTACAATTTACCCTCTTAAACAACAAATCACTACACCTGAAGACTACTACATTTTTAGACAAATTAATAATAAAAATATGGAAAGTTTTAAAACTCAATTAGCTGACATTAACTGGAGCACTATTTTGGTACATGTCTCTGCAAATAAAAATTACGAGTCGTTCAACACAATTACTACAGAGCTTTATAATCAATCTTTTCCAAAAATTATAAAACAACATAAACTGAAGAAAAAAATTCGTAAGCCATGGACTACCAATGCTTTATTAAAAAGAATAAACAAAAACAAAAATAACCTCTTTTCGAAATTCATAAAAAGTAAACTACCTCAGGACTCCAAAACTTTAAGGCTTTTCGAAATAAACTTAACAGTGATATTCGGTGCACTAAGCGTAACTACTATCTCAGCATATTTTCACATAACTCCCCAAAACTAACATGGAAACATTTAAACTTGCTAATGGGCAAAAATACAGTTCTAATATAACTTTAACAGACAAACAAGGAATTATAATTACAATAATGGATCATCTCCCTATATTTACAAATGGAAGCACTTACCTGAGAGCATCAAAAGAGCGGACACTATTCCACCAGGACCACCCATTCCTCCCCTGTATGGCAGACTGAAGCACCATAAACCTGGCCTTAAACTCACACCCGTTGTTAGCAAAATAAGAGCGCCAACGTATTACGTAGAGAAATAGCTGGCTAGCTTCCTAAAAACCTACCTGCCTGCCTCCCAACACGCCCTACGCTCGACTGCGGACTTTATAAGTAGAATAAAAGACATACGTTTAGATATTAAAGAGATTATGGTTAGTTTCGACGTGACATCATTGTACCCGTCAATCCCGGTCAAAGAAGCGTGTGACAACCTAGAAAACCTTCTTACCAGAGATGGTGAACAAACCCCGGATGCAGTGCATGACATACGAAGGGTGTTGGACCTGGTTGTAAACAATAACTACTTCCAGTTCCTAGGAACACACTACAAACAGACAAAAGGAGCCCCCATGGGGTCTCCAATATCAAGAGTGCTCGTGGAAGCTGTCCTACGCCCGCTAGAGGAAAATATCTTCTCAAGCAGTAACAAGAAACCGACGTTGTGGCTTAGATATGTGGACGATGTGTTCTTAATTTGGCAACATGACGAGAGATACCTCGAAGGAATTCCGACAGCGAATCAACACCATCCACCCCTCAATTAAATTCACTTATGAAAAGGAAAAAGACGAGAAGCTTTCATTTCTTGACGCTGAGTTAAGCAGATCCCAAGATGGCCGCTTATGCTCCATCGTATATTACAAACCAACAACAGTGACGATTTCATCCCTCCTAAATCCGTATCCCCTAGCTCATATAAAATGGCTGCATTCCGTACCCACTTTAATAGAGCAATCACGATTTGCTCCACCAAAGAAACGAGGGACAGAGAAATAACAAATATCATCAACAAAGGGGTCACTGCTGGATTCTCGGAACGAACTCTGTAATCCATATCACACAAGATGATAACCACGTGCCACAAGACACCACGCCCAGGAGTCGACAGCTTGCAGTCTGCTAGATCCATTTCATACATCCCGAAAATTTCGTTTGCGTTTAAAAACCTTATGAAGCGCCATGGATTACGCATTTGAATTTAATCGCCAATGTCCATCGCCACAGCAACAACAAATACACATAAGGACCCTGACGTGAATTCTGGAGATGGGGTGTATGAGATACCATTAGAATACCCAGATGGCTTGTCTCGATCATACATCGGAATGACCAAAAGATCCCTTACAATTAGGGGAAAAGTACACATAAGGGACATTAAAGCAGGAAAAACACAAAGAGCGCTTTGCAAAGAAGTAGCCCAATATGACGTCGTACCGATGTGGAAAAACATGAAGAGGATCGCTCCATACACAGACTACAAAGGAACACTGACTAGAGAAAGCATCGAAATTTCCATGCATCCCAAGTCTTGCAACGAGAGCCCTTCCCTCGAACTCTCGGCTGCGTGGAAGATTCTACTGAAATAGGACGATAAAGGGGAAAAGGAGAGGGAATGTCTGAAAGGCAGGTCGCGAGACACCATCTTCCGCGAGACGCAATATCACCTAGACACGTAGTAGATACGCGCTGCAAGATTTCAAATTATCGTTGTTCTCGAAAATATTCTTGTGTTTACTGGCCTTGAGAAAGCCTCCCGATCGGAGAGTGAAAGCTCGGCACTTAGTAGTTGTATGTTTTATAAATTGTTACACCATTCAATACGGAATAAATTTTTCAAGTTGTATAAGAAATTACAAATGCATTAAATGAACATTTTACCTTATTTCCACAAATACTAAATAATAATTTAATTACCTCAAAAATTCCTTTCACTATCTACCTAGGGAGCACACACAGATCTAGTAATTTTCAACTTACTGAAATTACTGAAACGGAACTATTAGAAGAACTTAAACACATAAATTCTAGCTCTGACCTTGGATATGATGATCTTCAACCGAATGTCACTAATCTCATTCTTGATCCTCTATTATTTATATTTAGTCATATATTCCAATCTGGTGAATTTCCTGATCTACTTAAAATAACAAAAATAATCCCAAAATACAATCCTGGATCAATAAATGATGCAAACAATTACCGCCCAATAGCCAATTTATCAATTTTTGGTAACATTTTGGAGAGATTAATTTATAATAGATTAAACTTGTTTATTCATAATCTAAATATTATCCATCCAAATCAACATGGTTTTCAATCTGGAAAGTCAACTGAATCAGCCTTATTATATCTACAACAAACAGTCCAACATGATTTTGATCTTAACTTAAATACTATCGCTTTATTTTTGGACCTGTCAAAAGCTTTTGATACCATAAATCATAATATCTTACGACACAAATTACACACTATTGGAATATAGAACAATGAACATTCTCATCTTAAAAGTTATTTATCAGGTAGGCAACAATACACTCACATTAACCAACATCAGTCCTCTCTTAAATTCATACCAACTGGTGTTCCACAGGGCTCAATTTTGGGACCTTTACTATTCAGTATATACATTAATGATATCTTTACTCCGTAAATGATATTGATCTTCTTCTTTATGCTGACGTCATTTAATTTAACGACTAACACTATTTCAAATATTAATACACAACTTAATAACATCTCAGATTGGCTAAATTCTAATGAACTAATAATAAATACTACCAAAACAAAATCTTTAATCTTTTCAAAACAAAATATTTCAGAAACACATTCTATCACATTATCTATCAATAATACAAATATAGAACAGGTTAATCCCTTACTTTATTTGGGGATTACTTTAAATAAGGACCTTAGGTGGAACCAACATGTGGACACTCTTCTTCTCAAACTCTCTAAAAACATTGGCGTTATCAGTACGATTTTCACAAACCTTACCTATAAAACACTAATTCAATTATATTATACCATGTTTAAGACTCACATTAATTATGATATCTTATCGTGGGGACAGACGACTAAATATCATTTTAAAAAACTTCAAATTCTGCAAAACAAATATATAAGATTAATTGACCTAAAATTTGATAGAAATACACCACTATCACTACATAATAACACAAGAGTTTTTCCAAATAAATACAGCATTCTTACGATCAACCAATTATATAACTTTAATATTGGGAAAATCATGTTCAAGCGAATTAAGAATAATTTACACGCTAACATCATACAAATTGTACCACAAATACACTCACATGACACACGTACTAAATTACATATTCGGCCCATTCATCCAAAGACGGAGACCATGAAGTAGAGTATAAATTACACTGGCCCACACTACTGGAATTCATTATCGATAGAACTGACTTCTTTAAATAACTTTAACCTTTAAAAAAAATTAAAAAACTACATAATGATTTGCGACTCCTCAACTGATGATTGCTGTGATTATTACTATGACTTGTATATCTCAATGTAAATTGATTTTCAATGGTATCACCTGTAATGTTTATCATCTTTTTACATATCATTATTTTTTTATTTTTGTTTCTGAAACACTGTTTTGTTTGTAACTTTAACTCCTGACTTAAGTGTAAAATTTGTGTAGGGAGCATGGGACCCAGTCAGGCCTTGTTGGCCTTTTCGCCCTGCTTCCTTGCTGTGCTTTTTTCATTTGATATTTTTGTAACACTGGTTTTCTTCTCAGCAAAACAAATGAATTGAATTGAATTGAATTGAATAAATGGCCAAAAATACATTAATGAAATACTTGAGCCCAAACTGAAGCCTTCCGCTCGTGATCTTTTCCAAGATAATGAAGCATTTATTTTTCAACAGGATTCAGCTCCGTGTCATGTTGCTGCTGTGTGCAAAAAGTGGTTTCAAGATAATCATATTCCACTGCTGGAATGGCCTGGGAATAGCCCAGACCTTAACCCCATCGAAAATCTATGGAGCCGACTAAAGAAATTTGTTAGTCAGAAGCAGCCCAGGAATATAACCCAATTAATAGAAGCAATAATTCAATCTTGGTTTCACATTATAACAGCTGCAGAACTAAAAAACTTGGTTCACTCCATGGGAAGGCGGTGTAAGGCCGTAATTAACGCTAAAGGTTACCCAACTAAGTATTAACTGACATGGTAAGAATTTTTGCATATCTCATTTTTTGTACGTGTTTCACTTTTCTTCTTTATAACTGCTGTTCTAATACAAAAGCCTTCATAAAAGTTATTGCATTACATTCTTGATGAAATTATCTTTCCATTGTTTTATAATTTTATGGTATTACCCCAAAAAAGTGGTGTTGTGAGCCATCAAAGCTCAAAAATACACTATTTCCAAAAGGTTTCCAAAATTTTGGCCACTAGTGTATAGTTTATGTGACTGATTCTCTTGAAAATGAAGCCAGTGAAACGAAGTTATGAGTCAGGTTATGAAAAGCGAAAGAAGGAAAAAAAGAGAAAGACGAACGTCTTCAAAAGCGAAAGGATGATTTATTAATATTCCTATGGAAGCCTGTGCAGAGCCGTGCCGCTGATGAGCGAATTAAGCAAAAGCTTCCGGATTCATGTGCTTCGAAAGAAAGTGTGCAACTGGAACCTACACAGGAGCCACACTATTCAAGTTCAGACAACGAAAATGGTAAGGATAGTTTAATAAATTCAAATCTTGACTCCAGCTACTTAAATTCATGTGAGAATATTGTAGAGTTTGATGACTTTCTGAAAGATCATTTTGAAAAGTATGAGCACTGTGGTTCAGGCCGAACAAACTATTTGCCTCACTAAACATATGATGAGATATTAAATATGATGAGATATAAAACTTGAAAAGGTTTTTTGTGAGGAGGTTAAAAATTCACAGTACTTTTCAATTATAACCGATTCTACTCCTGACGTAAGTCATGTGGACCAACTAACTTTTGTTTTGAGGTATAAAAACCGATGGAAAAACTGTTGAGCGATTCTTTGGTTTCTTGCCCATAAAATCTCACAAAGCGGAGCATTTAAAAGATACTGTCTTCAAAAAGATTTTAGACCTAGGGCTAAATATAAAAAACTGTAGAGGCCAATGTTATGTCAATGTCTTGAACACGTCTGGCGTATATGCTAGCCTTTAAACAAAAATAATTGAAAGAAGTCCCACAGCATTTTATGTACCGTGCTCAAGCCATTCTTTGAATTTAATAGTTAACAACGCTGCTGAGTGTTGCAGATATGCTGAAGCTTACTTTGATTTAGTTCAAAAGTATATACTTTTTTCGGCCTCCACTCATCATTGGAAAATACTTAAATTCCACCTTCAACCATATCAACACATTGTGAAACAGATGAATGATACTTTAAAACACGTTCCTAATAAACTATCGTGATTTGGAGATTACCCCAAAGTATCCCCGCTTGACTACAAAACCTATATCAAATAAAGACCATAATGTATTAAGAAATGCTGAACGTAAACGTCTACTTACAGAGGTACGTAATAAACGAGATTATGTGGGCTATCTAAATCGGAAGGCATATAATGCGTACCAATGGATGTCTAAAGTGCTTCACCCGATATTACTCAGTAAGTTACTTATAACTTTTAATGCTACCCTACAAAGAAAATTGCTTCTTCTGCAAGAAAGACATGTCAATAAGCTCAGTCTCTTGGTGCATAATGCTGTACCAATGAAACCTAAGCATGAGAATCGTAAAAGTCATTCAAATATTAATAGTTTTACGCCATATATTAATTTGAGCTCAATATCTCTTAACCAAACGCAGAACACGGCACTCAACCGGGGTTACAAGTATAATTATTCCTCACCGCCGCTCACGTTCACTAAATTAATCCCTCAAATTGAGGGTATTATTTGACAGCTCTCGGGTGAGGAGCAGGAGATAGCAAGGCTTAAAATGATTGATACATTGCAACAGAATCACCAGATGGATACTGAAGATACTAAAAAATTGAGATACGAACGTGATGAACTTATTCGTCTATCAAAAGACCAACACATTACGATTCTATCGGCTGATAAATCTAATCAAATTGTAATTATGGATAAAAAGGACTATGTAGTAAAAATGAATTAAGCACTGGAAAGAACGTCTACTAAAATAGTCAAATACGATCCAACTTCGGCCACACTAAGGGACTTGAGTAAAATTAGGAATTTGGAATACTTACCTGAATCAATTGGTAAATATGCTGGACCCCCATTGGGACCACGCACACCACAAATCTTCGGAAAGTTAAAAACGCATAAAGAGGGCAACCCAATTCGCCCCTTAGTATCTGGAAGACACAACCCTACGCGAAATCTTGAGTCGGCATTGGCTTCTTTTTTAAAGCCATATTTTAATAAATCAGCATATGTGGTACATAGTTCGAAGCAAGCTTTAGATATCATTAGGAACTTAAAAGTTGAAAGGCCTTACATATTGCCTTCACTGGATGTGAACTTATTGTACCCAAGCGTACCAATTGAGGACGCCCATAATGTCATAGTAGGCGTGCTGACAAAATGCTCCACTCTACACCAACTAGAAATTGAAGCCATCTTACAAGCTTTAAAATTGGTAGCAAGGCGATCTTACTTTAATTTCAATAATATAACATATCAGCAACTGGCAAGTACACCAATGGGATCGCCACTTTCCGCTATATTGGCTGAAGCAATATTACAAGACATTGAATGTAACATTATTCCTAATAGTACATTTCGTCCTGACTTATTCATACGTTATGTCGATGATGTACTAATTATTTGGTCTCATCCCATCGAACTGTTACAATGCTTTTCAGAACAACTATCTGACTACTATCCAACTATCAATTATACAATTGAACTTGAAAATTGCAATTCATTACCATTTCTGGATATTTTACTTACACGTGATTCTGTAAGTAATTCATTGACTTATTCTGTACATAAGAAATCAACTGCTAATCCCGTACTTATGCCTTTTAAATCATATCACCCATTTGGATATAAATTGTCAGGTTTGCGATTTTATATGAATCGACCATTCACACATACCTCCGCTAAGACACTTCGACAGGCAGAGCTGGACTTCGTTCAAGATCTTGCGCATTACTACGATTACCCCGATTATGTAGTAAGGAACCTTATTAGGGCACGACATAAGGATGACACCACTACATTACAGTTGGACCACCCAAAACCACGTTATGCAGGATCTCTGGATTTCCATCCGGTGGTAAATCAACAGTTACACAATATATGTAAAAAACATAAGTTGGCCTTTGGGGTTAAAACAACAAACATTTTCGAAATAATAAAGTGCGACCGCGACCCCAATCCATATATAAATAGATATGGTGTATACATGATACCATTATTGCCAAGTATATCGGGTCAACAACCCAGGGTATATATTGGATTAACTACAAGAACATTGGGAGTACGGCGTAAGGAGCACCAATATGATATCAGAAAAGACAATATGAATATAGCTTTGGCCAAGTTTGTAAAAGATGAAGATTACAGTCCCCATTGGGAAAACATAAGACATCTATTAACCACAACGAATAAGAGTGAAACTTGGTTCACGGAGGCAATGTGCATTCTTCTATATGGTACCCCTTGTTGTAATGAGGATTTACCAGCAATAATACCTTCATCATGGAGACAATTCACACGTACTATGCCAGCGCCTATTCATGAACATATATATCGATCTAACACTTTTGAAGACACGTGATGGACTTAAAATTAGACCTACATTGATAATTATATATTCATTATTACTGTCACTGCATTGAATAATGTGTGCAATTATATATTTACAAATCACCTTGTTTAACATCTCAAAATTTGAAATGCTTGTTGTTCCCTGAGAGTGGTGTAGCCTGTTATAACTTCACAGCATTATGTTGTCAGGACAACGTGACGTAAACTTTTGTATATAAGTGCGTGTATCTGAGGGTGCACACGGCAGTATGGCTTGAGAATGAGCTCCAGTGGGAGCTCGAAAGATCTTGCCTTTTTAACTTATCATATTTTAGCCTTTTTAACCTATCATCTTTCATTTGTACTTTGGGACCTGACTGTATTAAACTTACTGCCAATGACTCAATTGTACATAGTGGAGATGTTTTTAATCGTGTGAGACAGTGTTATTTTAAATGTGTATCGTTTTAAAGCACGAAAAGAAGATATTTTTAGCTTGAATGATACTCAATGGTCTGCAAGAGCTAATGCTGTATTAGCCTTACGAGGAGCTCATGGTGAGATTAACAAAGCATTAGTTAAACTTTCTGAGTGTGAAACTGGAAAGCCTTTAGCCAAACCAGAGGCAAAATCATTGGCAAAAAAGTTTGACAAATATGAAACTGCCTTCATTACTGTTTTGTGGGACCGGCTGTTGCAACGAATCGACAAAGTCAGAAAATTCTTGCAGAAAGAAGATGGAAACATGAAGATGGCAGTAGATATATTTCAGTCTCTGAAACTCTTCTTTGATGACGTTCGTAACGACTATTCTGGCATTAATGTGGAAGCCTCGACTTTGTCTACTTCTGTGGAGCAACCACACGATGATGAGAGTTACAAAAGGAGAATGAAAAGAAAGAGCTTTGCTGATGAGAGAAAGTACAAACAATGAAGTTTATCTAGAGGGAAAAGAAAAGATTCGAGTGGAGATGCTGAATGCTATCTGTGTCAACCTGGTAGTTAAGCTGGAGCAAAGAAAAGCAAAGTTAGGATATATATTCGACCTATTCAAAGGAGTTTTTTCTGATAAATATGACCATTCTGCGAAATGAGACTTCATCAATATTTCCAAAGTGTATTCAAATGACATAGATAGAAAACTGTTTTGTGATGAACTGCGGCACTTCCGTCGTTTTGTGAATCTCATAGATCAAGATCAATCCTCAGTCGGGCCAGAAGATTGTTACAAACTGCTTGTGGACAGTGTCGGTTTGAAAGAGCTACATTTCCAAACGTGGAAACCATTCTTAAAAATTTCCTTACTTTACCAATATCTAATGCAAGTGGTGAAATATCATTTAGTGCTCTTAAAAGAGTTAAAAATTATCTACGGTCAACACTTTCTCAAGAGCACTTGAATAGTTTTTCAGTATTGTACGTAGAGAGTAATGCGCTGAATCATATCAATTATGAGGAAGTTATAGACACTTTTACTGCAATTAAAGCCAGGAGGAATTTCTTATAAACATGATGCTGTGTTTGTAAGTAAATAAAATAGTGTTTCTCTTTGTTGCAATATAGAATAATAATGGAATTATTTGATGATGATGAAATTGAGTATAGTCCATTAAAAATTGTAGTAAATATACGCGGAACCCGGATGTGTCTCAAAATGAGGGACCCCCAAAAAAAGTTCAGTGAGATGGGCCCCCTACAACATAAATCCGTCCCTGACTACAATTCTCTTTAAAGCTGCCAGATGACATTTTACTCTTTCCCTCTTACTGAAAATGCAGCAGGGGCGGCGGTAAGTGAAACTCTTTGACCGGGCCCGAAATTTCGAATTCTTGGTGCACCCGCTTCCCGGAACAAACAGAAGAAAAACAATGCCTAAGGAGCTTTGTTGGGGATTAGGACCACCAGACCACTTACCTAGAGGAACTTTCTAAGGCACATCACAAAAATCGCACATATGCCAAACAAAAAAAAATAAAAATCTTGGCTGAAATTATTGACCGGGCCCGGGCTCTGGCAGCCCGGGCGGTTCCGCCGCCATTGAAATTCAGTATGACATTTCAAATCTTCGACGTCTTCCGCCCCAACTGTAAAGAAACTTTAGTGTATTAGAGAAATCTACTAGTAACTTACGACACCTATTCCTGTCCTGTTGCACTTTTTGACTCTCAACTTCTGGCGAATCAACAGATCCGTCCAACACATGGAACGCACTTCGTTCTTCCCACGTGGATTCAGGCAGACAACACCTCTGTGAGGAATCTGTCTGTTTACGGAAACTCGGAGATAGAAGGATCTCACGAAACTGTCTGTTGCCTGATGTCTCTAACACCCCAGAAAATGTGGCTAAACATAAGGAACCTGCAAGCAGCTTTCCGGCAGCCGCTCCCCATGCTATCAGACACTGATGAATGTCGTTCTATCTCTTCTGCTTCTCTGCAAGATATCTTCTTCTGCAATGCATTGGCCCAAAATGCTCCTACAACTGCTCCCTCGTCAGCAGAAATGTATCAGTTTCTCTTACTTTGTGATACCACCCGAGTGTTTCCAGTACTCATTCCAAGTACCTCTCCTCGGCACATTTGGAGAATTCCACATACCATATAGAATTCTTCACGGTAAACTGGCTATTTCGGCAACGCTTCATTGTGTCAACATATTATCATCTTCCAAATTTATCTATTGTAAAGTCCTTGTGTAACGTATACTCTATATTCACTTTCCTTTTGATTTTACTATCTCTGGTTATTTTATTTTACTATGTAAATTATCTTCTTACTGAACGAAATATTATTTCACCCGATGAATGAGATCTGGCAATGAGTGTAAGTCATGACGTGGTGGTAGCCAGTATATATAGGCGCGTTCATCGATAGCGAAGGAGATATTTTTTTGTTATAAGGAGAGCTTTTGTTGTTATAGGGAGATCGTTTGTTGTTATACTAGAGGAGCTACGTGTTATTTGAGTAGCTGTGTGTGTTGATACCAGTTGAAGTTGTTAATAAAAGGTTTTATGTAAGTACGTCTTTCTCAGTTCATAGTACTGTCAGACCTCTGTCTGGCTGTTAGGTTTATTTCAATTAATATTACTAGTAACAACCAGCATAAGACTTTATTCATCTTAATTACTGCTACAACATTACTACCAGTTATAAGTTTGTTCATTACTATTACTACACTACTAGCAGGTGACTTTATTCATGATCTTAATTAACTAGTAACAACAACCATTTGAATTCACTATTTGAAGCTTAGTACAAGCATATAATTCAGTAGCAGAAGCATTATACTTAGCTCAGTAGGAAAGCTTCATTATTATCATTAGCTAGCTGGTAGAAAGAGCTTATTCATTATAATTAGCTTAGCGGAAAGAAAATAAAGCTAATTCATTATACTTGCAGACGTTCGTCCTGTTTTCTTGAATAAAACCATTATATTAAACCATGTTGAAAATTATTGGGGTCCTATGTATGTCTTCTCACATCTTGTAGGATTTTCTTTTTTATGTTCAGAATTCAAGGCATTCTCGGACGATCATGCATTATGTCGATATGGTTTTGTATTAGTAAAGTATGTAATTTAAATTTTTCAACGATCTGTTCCGAATGACCCAACATGATCGCCTCTTCACCTCACACTCAAACTTCCCTAAAACATCTATTTATCCTACGATTGCGATCCCGTCTTCAAGAGGAACTGAGACAAAGCAAATTACTGAACTCTACTTCCCGAATGCTTGAACTATGAACCTCTCTGGGACCGTTGTTCTTCCTTGTTGAAGATAAAAATATCCTAAATCAATCTGTCACGTAATCAGAATCTTTATTAATTTTACTCTTAATTTTTTGAAAAAATAAGATAACAACAAACTGTGTTTCTGACTGAATTTACGATGGACATTCGATATATCAGAATTACTTGGTAATTTTTCTCCGCATTAACTCATTCTGAACTTTGGTTAAGTGCATACTACTGTCTAACTTTGATGATTTTCTAACCACTATAGTTCTCTTTAAAGCTACCCCACACATTTACTTCTTCCTTCTTATCTTTTTTTTTTTTTTGCAAATAGTATGCTGTTCAACTATGTTTACGAATTCTCCAATTTTTAAGAAATTAAAAAAAAACCAAAATGTTGATGCAAAAAAGAAGAGAGATGAAGACAACTAAAAAAGATGTGACTTCCAAAGTGGAATATATAGAGCTATGCAAGACAGTACGAAAAAGTATCACTGAAGACGTAAGGAAATTCAACTGTGAACTAGTGAGGAAAGCAATTGAAAACAACCAAAACCTAAAGATAGCAAGGGGACATGTGACGTACTGCCAGCAGGACGCACACGACATAAAGGCAGATAGGAATCAGAATAAAACGTCCGCGTAGCTCAATTGGTAGAGCAACTTATTCCGGAATGAGGGGACCCGGGTTCGAATCCTGGCACGGATAGAAATGACGGAAAAAACTAATTCGTTATAATGGCGCCCGAACTATCCGGATGACCCGGCCGTTCAAAATCTCGCAATGGTGTGATGTTCTTTCCACACCGCGAGAGAGGAAAAATAAAAGAATCCCTTCTCCAGCGCTTCGAAAAATCAATGTGTGTGACGTTGCATTCCACACACCAGATTGACTGGGAGTTCTCAAGTGCACGTTCTACAGTGGATGGCTGCCTGCAACGATTCATGGTCACGGCTGACCCGTGGGCCATGCCCCCGGCCCTCTTTCGGGGGGGGGGAGATGTGACGTACCTGCCAGCAGGACGCATACGACATAAAGGCAGATAGGAATCAGAATAAAACGTCCGCGTAGCTCAATTGAAGAGCAACTTATTCCGGAATGAGGGGACCCGGGTTCGAATCCTGGCGCGAATAGAAATGACGGAGAAATTTACTTCGTTATAGACATCTCAGTAAGGGAAGAAAACAGATTATGGCACTGAGAAAAAAAGATGGTTCTGTAACAAGAAATAGAGGCGAAATTTTGACAAGAGTGAAAGATTTCTACTCCAAATTATATGAAAGGGATGATACATGTACTCCAGACATCATGAAAGGTACCAGTACCAGAGTTCTTCCAGTCCTCCCAGCAGAAGTTGCAAATGCAATCAAGAACATGAAGCGGGGAAAAGCTCCAGGAGAAGATGGAATTACTGTAGACATAATACAAGAAGCAAGTGGAGAAATCGAAACAGTACTCGCCCAAGTTTTCACTCGATGCCTTAATGAAGGGAAGATTCCTGAGTATTGGAACAACGCTACAATGATCGTGCTACATAAAAAAGGTGACATTGAGGATCTTAGGAACTACAGACCTATCAGCCTCCTATCAGTGGTTTATAAAATCTTCACTAAAGTTATTTCACACCGCTTGAAGGTAACACTGGACATGGCTCAACCGAGAGAACAAGCTGGATTCAGGAGTGGCTACAGCACAATAGATCATATCCACGTACTGAGAAAACTGATGGAGAGAGCGAGGGAATATGAACTACCATTGTGCATGGCTTTTGTCGATTATGAAAAGGCCTTTGATTCGGTGAAACCATCAGCAGTTACAATGGCTCTGAAATCCTGCGGTATTGAGATGCATACATTAATATTATTAATAACATCTATGAAAGTGCAAGTGCAAAGATTTGGCTGTTTGAAAATACAATACACATAAAAATTGGAAAGGGGGTGAGACAAGGTAACACCATATCTCCGAAGCTCTTTAATGCCACATTGGAAAATGTCTTTCAATCACTGAACTGGGAAAACAAAGAGATAAAGATAAATGGATATTATCTAACCCACTTTTGTTTTGCTGATGACGTAGTCATTTTTGCAACTAACCCATCAGAGCTGCAGAGTATGATCCAGGAACTTGCTGACAAGAGTAAAGAAGTGGGATTAAAAATGAACTTTCAGAAGACAAAAGTGATGTTCAATGCTTTTACAAGAAATGAAGGTTTGTCGGTTGATGGAGAAAAGCTGGTGATAACAGACACGTGCATTTATCTTGGACATCAGATATCAAGTGAGGGTCACATTGATGAAGAAATTAATCGGCGTACAAAACTTTTCTGGAGAGCTTTTGAAAGAAACAGCATAATTTTCAAGAGCAATATGCCATTATGTCTTAAAAGAAAAGTGTTTGATCAATGCATCCTTCCAGTGCTTACGTATGGTGCAGAGACGTGGACCTTAACTAAAAGAGACATACAAAGACTGCAGACAACTCAAAGCAGCATGGAGAGGTGCATGCTTGGTGTAACCAGGAGAGATAAGAAGATGAACTCGTGGATCAGAAAAATGACAAGAGTGGAAGACATCATGATCAGAGTTAAATCCCTGAAATGGCAATGGGCTGGACATACTGCCAGAAGGACAGACCATCGATGGACAGCCGAAATTTTAGATTGGATTCCAAGGGACAGGAAAAGACCCAGAAGAAGACCACATGGGAGATGGGTGGATGAAATTCGAAAGTATGCGGGAGTGACATGGAGGAGACTGGCACAAGACAGACCGTTGTGGAGGAAACTTGGGGAGACCTTCGTCCAGCAGTGGATTGATAATGGTTGACAATGATGATGATGAAAGCATATTTGGACTCGCACGTCGAATGATCTTTGCACAAACCTCCGTAAGTACCCCGTCTCTGAGAGCTGACATTATCCTCTTTACTATAGCCCTTAGTTCTGGTGTTACGATACGAGCGATGCCGTGCTCACTTATAACATCGACAGCCCGTTTACTGCCACGGTTTTCCTGGTGGCTGCCGGTTTTGATAGTCTTAGTACACACGTGCTACGGCTGCACGGGTCAAACGTTCTGAAGTCCCTGAGATGGAGCGGCCCATTTCCCTCTCGCTGATTGTCGGATCAAATTCATTGAGGCCATGGTGTTTATATACAATCGCAGTCGCAACTGCTGTGCACAGCAGTTAGGCATTTAGAAATTTATGTAGAGGATTTTAGGAAGGGGGTGTTTGACTCCAGGTCTTAAACAACCCTTAGAAGTAGGAAGCTAGGAGATCTGGGTTAGAATACCCGACAGGAAAGTCGCACGGAGGCGAGGTAGAAAGGGAGAGGAAGACGCCCTTATTTATACTGGGGGATGGGTAAGTAACCGGCGTCCGACGGCTTAACGTGCCCATGAGGCGCACAGCGGATATTTAGTGGTTCGAGTGTTCGTACCTGCCTGGGATCGATCCTGAGACTTCCGTGGCGGTCACGAACGTTGACCACTAGGCCATCTACGGCCCACGCAGCAGTTAGGAATTTATCCAACCTATTTATATCCCCGTGAGGGTGAGGGTTGTAGTATTACTGTGAAAGAAGTACAGCAGGTTTACCGATGTGTTTGCTGTGTATAATAAATTGTACTTGCAGCTTATTATGTTATATGGAAATATTAAAACTATATTTAAATTGCAACTTTTGTCATTTTGTGGGCCAACGACAGTGGGAAATTTCCTCCCCAGTCAGAAAGGCGCCAAGCGCAGATCCATTTCGGACAAAGGTCATTCTCTCTCCGGATCCCTCCCATGGACAAAAGGATAGCCCCATTCTTTCCCCAGCCGTCGCCAGAATTTCTAGCCCACGGGTACAAAGGACCAAGCAATTAAGAATTTCTTCTTACGTCTAAAACACAGAACGTGTAAGGGAATGGGACAGAGAGGAGTCTTCAGGGCGATCTCGAAGAAAATGTAGGAACGGTTTTGCTCGGAGGCAAGAGGACAAACGACGAGGTAGAAAGAGATTTTCACGCGGGCTTGTAGCCGCATAAGATAGGAACAGATTTGGCGGGAAACGCGTAGAGAAGGCCATCCATAACATCCAACTCCCGCTGGAAGTATTTACTATCCGATCAGACCAACTATTATTCCAATATTTCCTCTTCCCCCATCTGATGAATAAAGATATGTGCAAAAGGAAACATCTGTAATAATGTTCGATTTTTAACTACTTGTTTATTTGCTTCCCTGCTCCAACGACAGGAACCTGCAAACGATTCTTCGGATAAGTTGGCATCTACCACAATACTTGAAATAAATCAAGCCAACAATTAAATATACGCACATCATGCTTTTCAAACTTTCCCTTCTGTAAGGTTTCTGCTCGTCTGTCTCCCTTCGGCTCTTAAGTCGCACTAAGATAAAGTGTCATCAGTGTTGTGAATATTGCGCTTATTCAATGAATCCGTATTTATTTATTTATTTTTCTGTGCGTTTGTTTTTTATCCAGGCAAACTCCATTCAGCATACTTTCAATGCTTTAAGCATGAATTACGTACTTTTATTGCTTGAAGGAGATTGTATGTTCTATGCAATAAATTTATAGCCTTTCTCAATTTTCCCTTTACTTTTTTGTGTGTGTGTGTGTGTGTGTGTGTGTGTGTGTGTGTGTGTGAAATTAAAAAAAACTCCTGTAGCTCTAAATAAATCGCATAAAATTTCTGGTATGAGAAAGCAAAATTTTAAAAGAAGTTAAAAAGAAGTACCCAAATCTTACTGCGCCGAAATTTCATGGAGGCAGCAGTATGGAGAATATTTTAAGCTCTTTAAAAAACGGCCATAAGCAAAACACCGGAAGCGCATCAGCGGAAACCACTCCCGTTAGAGAGAGAGAGAGAGTTGTGATGTAATACATCAGTGCCCTGTTTTCATTTCTCACCCCCGCGGGCAACAAACCACGTTTGTCAATGTGCCAGAAAGGCAAGGAACTGGGCAGCCTGTCAGCGCGTTACTTGACGTTGAACAGCCATCTGTTTGCGTGCTGGCAGGTGCTGCTCCCCAAAATGTCTGCTTCACACCACGCTGTTGTGTTGTTGTTCCAGCCTCGCACACGCGTCCGTGAGTTACATGCATCAAGTTTTCTACATCATTTTATTTGAGTGTCTTCCGGAAATCTAAATCTTCCGTCGATCCAACCGAACTGACTGCGGAAATGCGGAAAGTTTGTGAAGCTGGCCATTTCCTTTCTGGGACTATCAAGGTGGAACGTACCTGTTCATTGGAGGAGGTCAGTAAATCTTGAAAATGGTCTCTTGAATGCAATCGTTAGAAATCGTTTAATAGATATGCATTACAGTGCGGAATCACGAATAGCAATCACGTGTCCATAAAACGTGCGAAACTCAAGGTTTCGACAAAGTTTTTCCGGTTTTTCTGTGTTCCTTATTACACCTAACGTCACTTAGGTCCCCTCGAAGTACAACCTGTTGGACTGGTTAATACCGATATTCTTTTCATTTGATGTTGATGAAAGCTTACGCGTTCTCAGACACCCTGAAATTCATCTTTTCGCTTATCCAAATTGCAGTATATCAAATGTGATTTCACTTAGATGTCTTCGTTAACATTTTACTGACTGTTATTGCTTGCTATGGTGACCAAGAAAAAATAGCCGCGCTGTTATGAAAGTTCAGTCTGTTTGTGAAGATACTGCTGCGAAAATCTGCTGCTGCAACTTCCTCGAAATTTCGTATTTTTGTTGGAACTTTAATGCCGTCAGAAATATTCAGGTGAGTGATTTCTAAATATTGTTAATCTAAAATAAAAGTAGTAACAATACAAAAACAAAGCCACACTGAAACAAAGAGCTGTTGGTCTTTCTTTAGCTGTAATAAGTTTTCGATTCTCCTAAATTGGTATGTTGTACTTCAATTCATTTTCCCCGACAGCAGTAAAGTGAATCCCGAGTAAAAAATTTCGATGTAAAGATATATATATATATATATATATATATATATATATATATATATATATATATATATATATATATATATATATATATAAACTTTGCAATGAACTAATACAACCCAAAAGTCAATTTGACCAAACACAATAATATATATATATATAACGGAACAATTATAGCAAATATCCAAAAAAGGTACCTTTTCTTTTTGGATATTTGCTATAATTGTTCTAATATGTTCCTTGAATTTTCTTATATGCAGCTATCAGCGCTTAAGAATTTCAAAACTGGTTAGTAGATAATTAAGTATCTTCTCTCTCTCTCTTCTCTCTCTCTCTCTCTCTCTCTCTCTCTCTGACTGCCGCATACTTTCGAATTTCATCCACCCATCTTCCATGTGGTCTTCTTCTGGGTCTTTTCCTGTCCCTTGGAATCCAATCTACAATTTCGGCTGTCCGTCGATGGTCTTTCCTTCTGGCAACATGTCCAGACCATTGCCATTTCAGGGATTTTACTCTGATCATGATGTCTTCCATTCTTGTCATTTTTCTGATCCACGAGTTCCTCTTCTTATCTCTCCTGGTTACACCAAGCATGCACCTCTCCATGCTGCTTTGAGTTGTCTGCAGCCTTTGTATGTCTCTTTTAGTTAAGGTCCACGTCTCTGCAATATACGTAAGCACTGGAAGGATGCATTGATCAAACACTTTTCTTTTAAGACATAATGGCATATTGCTCTTGAAAATTATGCTGTTTCTTCCAAAAGGTCTCCAGGCAAGTTTTGTACGCCGATTAATTTCTTCATCAATGTGACCCTCACTTGATATCTGGTGTCCAAGATAAACGTACATGTCTGTTATCTCCAGCTTTTCTCCATCAATCGACAAATCTTCATTTCTTGTAAAAGCGTTGAACGTCACTTTTGTCTTCTGAAAGTTCATTTTTAATCCCACTTCTTTACTCTTGTCAGCAAGTTCCTGGATCATACTCTGCAGCTCTGATGGGGTAGTTGCAAAAATGACTACGTCATATGTATATATATAACAGAACAATTATATATGTATATTACACTATGTACGTATACAGACGCACATACACATGTACTTTTATGCCCACCCCAACAGGAATTCCTGGGTGTGCCACGGGAAGTAGTCAAAACCTTTGTGTTGAAATTTGACTTTTGAATGCCATCCCATGAAGTGACGCAACAATAGTTAATTTCATTGTCACTCTACAATATATTTTACTAAACTATCGCCGAACATTATTTCATCACGTTTTACATAAACCTAACAATATATTATTGCAATCTGCATAAATTACGAGAACATCATGCTAAAGGTGATAAAAGCCATTACAAAAACACATTTTTATGGCTATGAGAACGGTGCGTCGTAGCGAAATTTAGCTTACCTGCTACTGACGAGAGCTTTAGAATGATGCATGACGCGATTGGCTATAGCCTGTAGGTATCCCAGATCAAAAGTTACCAATCCCTCTCACTAACACACTTTCAAATGAATTTGTTTTCTATCTTGAGATAAGATCTTAGTTTGGGCATGCGCAGATGGACTTTCATAGCTACATCACATTTCATCGGTGTCAGTGTCGTTTCTTACGTTCGTCTAAATCTGAATAATATATAATAATAAAAATAAATATTTTTGAAAAACTAAACAGTCGAAATAGTCACCACAATTTACTTTTATGACTCACATATCTTCTTTTATTGGTTTTACGACAATAGCATCCATTAATCCACGTACCTAAGCACGCTCAATGTCAGGAATTAGTAAACCTTATTGTTTGTTTTTATGATTTAATTCTACTTAGTATGTACCGGACTGAGACTCGGTGTGGTCGCGAATAAATGCAATGTGTTGTATGTAAATAAATGTATATTTTCCAATCACTCGTTTTATTTTACACCAACAAAGATCTTGGCATGCGAACGATTCATCTGCAAAGAGTACCAGGGTACTCTCTCCATTTTTTCAATAAAAATGGAACATACAAGACAATTGCGTAGCCAGAAATGTCTTAACGGGGGAGAGGAGATCCATGGTGAAGACCCTTATATATATATCGCTTTAAATTCGTATTCAATCCACCCTCAAGGGAGCGGGTCCGGACCTGACGACCACCCCATTGGCTACGCCTCTGATACACGATTTCTTAAATTTATGATCCAATTGAATGCGGATTTAAATACAATACGTGTCTTTTTATCATTTTTTATGAATTAATTTATTATAGCATTATGTTAGGTATTCCTTAAAAATAGTCAAGATGAAACTGTTGTTCTTTATTACAAATTAAACTATTACAGAGTGTCCTTTCTAAGAACAGCGACGTACTACATGGGTGTCAAGACGATAAATCTGCAGCGATACATTCTGTCCGTGTTGTTTAGTTGGGAAAGCAACTTACTCCGGTGTGAGGGGGCGCAATTCGATCGCCGTCACGGACAAATTAGTGTTTTCAAATTGACGCCAGATCGTAAAAATGGATCTACTGCCCTTTGGGTTCTTCGAAAAATGTGTGATGTTTGTTCCACACATCGTCTACAATTAATGAAAATTCGTTCTTAGCTTCAAAAAAAAAAAAAAAAAAAAAATTGAGAGGGAGATGATGTGACGTACTGTTGCCGCGAAAATTCTTCTAATTTCGGGCACATTGCTTTTGGTAAAGAAATACTCAGTATAGGGATTCAAATACCCAATTAATTGTTTTAATTATGTTAATTAATTAACATAATTAATTATGTAATTTCTTAATTGGAATAATTCGTAATTAGGTGCAAGAAAGATTATCCCAACCCAGGCCACATAGGGATTCGCTGGGTTCTTTTCTTTTTTTTTTCTTGCTTTCCCTTCGCGCGGGAAGAAGATCTAAAACGCAAACGTCAGGCCAAATGCAAAATTTCGCAAACGAAGCGAACGGTATTTTCTTTTATTTCCCCGGCATTTGAGAAGCAACAGCACTGCGAATTACATAATGCTTCCTTAACTAGCAGTGGCACTGAGAATTACATGTTTCCTTAACTAGCAGTGGCACTGAGAATTACATAATGCTTCCTTAACTACATAATGCTTCCTTAACTACATAATGCTTTCCTAACTACATAATGCTTCCTTAATTATATAATGCTTCTCTAACTACATAATGCTTCCTTAACTAGGTGGCTATACGGCGGAAGTCTAAGAAGGAGTCTTAAATCTGGTAAGTAGGTAATTCTAGGCAATAAATGTCACCCAGGCTCGGTGTCGGAGAACATATTTCAGTCGGGCATCCATGCCTTCGAGCAGGCTAGAAGTTTTAAAAGGGTTTTCTCGGATGCTCCGATAATAGAACTCAATAACGGGGTGACAGTTACGGCCAAATAGATTGTTAAATGGCTTAGCTCAGCAGATGGTCAGCAGCAGTGTTGCCAATTTAGTTGATTTTCAACCAGATCTAGTTGATTTCACCCCGCACCTGGTTGGAAAATTTCTGATTTAGTTGATAGTTGAAAAATCTGGTCGACTGTCCGAAAAATTCAGTTGATTTCTAGTTGTTTTCATTATTCTTGTTTATTACTTTCATTTTTCATTGTTTTCTATTTTTAAGTTGGAATCAACCGTAACTACATTGCCAGAAATATCAAGTTTTTTCTTATGCTGAATTACCGTCGCCACAAGTGGTGATAACATTTATTTCCTAGAAATTTCGTATGAGGAAGTGGCATGTAGGACTTTTGTTATGTGAAGTATATAAAAAAAGAAATATACATGACTCTGCTTATGATTAGTAAGCAGTGTTGCTGTTTTAGTTTACTATTAGAGAAAATATAGAAAGTAAATTCAGTAATAGACTGCTGAACCTTTTTGTTAATCGACAATAAACAGTAGTTGATTACTTCCTTTATAATGAAAGCGTGTATCCGGTGTAAATTCTTTTAATGCATAAAGGCAAGCACACAAAAGACACATAATTTTAAATCCAATATGTTTTGTAATTTATATTATCATCGACGGAAATTCACAGAAGTAAACTTTATCATCGACAGATATTTCCAGAATTAAACTTTATTATCGTCCTGAAATTAAATGTTTTTAGATAATATTGTAAATTCAATTTTAAATAATCGGAGTTAACGTTCCTCTATAACATGATGATTGTAAACTACGGAAGTGAATACATATGTCAATTTTGAGCCATCAAAATGGATATAGAATTACAGCTGTGAAGATTTGAATTGTACAAATTCCCTATCTTGTGTCATTGTTAATTATGAATGCAAACTACAGCAGTTCTTAAAAGTTTTAAGCATGTCTCTGAGTGCATAGAGCGGCAGTTTACTACTCAATAGAAAGATTACAGTACTAGCATAAAAAAAGAGTGCAGGGCTATCATCTTCATTTTGGGATTTACTTTACTTTCTTACCTGGAGCATTTAAACTCCATGGCTACATTTACAGAAAATCAGAAAACGATCAAGAACACCCCAGCGGCGGAGTGGCAAAATGTACTGCTTTTAAATAAAGGCTTAACGACCACTGTGAGCAACTCAATGCGCTATAAGCAGTCACCCGTCCCTAATTTAGGGCCACTGGTTCCAGGGAAGGGAGAAAGACAGAGCCATAAGACATACACAATATCCATGCCTCACTGGGATTCGAACCCGGTCCCATGTCGGACGAATAATCAGAAGAAATCGCCTAGATCACTGCACCACCAAGGCGGCCGCTGGTTTCTGGCCAGCCGCTGGATAAGGCATGAGGGATACCCCAGCTCTACGACACCAGCCTTTCGCCACAGCGGACGATCAAAGCCACCTCGGCCGCCTCGGTGGCGCAGTGGTCTAAGGCGCTGGCCTGTAATCATTCGCCCGTAAGGGGTCCGGGTTCGAATCCCGGTGAGGCATGGATGTTGTGTTTGTCTTACGGCACTGGCTCTCTCCCTTCCTGGAACCAGTGACCCTAAATTAGGGACGGGCGTCTGCTTATAGCCCATTGAGTTGCTCACGGTGGTCGTTAAACCTCCAATAAAAAAAAAAAAAAGCCACCTCGTCAACCAAGTGGTCAAAGATGCTGGTTTCTGGCTAATACCCCCAATAAAGCAAGCATAGTGCGTCCGTTCTACGTCGCCTGTTCTCCGCTCCGGACGCCCAACTGCTTATGGCCGAAAGAGCAGCTTATGGTGGACATGATATATCCCCTAACCCCCCCCCCCATATATCCACCCCCATATCTCCAACCCCCCTCCCCCCAATATCTAATAGTCATTAAAGATGGAATGCAGGGAGAAAAGAATAAGAATTTTTTTTTTACCATATTGCTTTCGAAAAAAAAGGGAAATACATTCCGTAAGCTGGTTAGAAATATGGGCACAAGACTTTCTAAAGTAGTACACAGTTCTCGTGTTTTTCTTAACACATCAAATTCTAAAATGTATAAAGTACTTAATTCAATAGTCTGTCTAAGAACTTTGGGTTAATGGTCTGCAAGGAAAACAATAAATATATGCAATATCCTGTGGTACTATAATTGCAAAGATATGTACACTTTGTTTAACTTAGTTTTGTTTTTATTTATATCAAAAAGGAGTTTGAATTATTACCTTGCTTTTAGTTGTTTTTTTAAGTTGATTTTATTTATGAGTTAGCGGGTTTTTAGTAGATTTTTCTGTTTGAGTTAGTTGATTTTTGGTTATGGGCGTTGGCAACCCTGGTCAGCAGGCACGGAGAACATCTGCTCGAGGTAGCCACTGGCCGGCAGCAACAGGATGGCAGTCCACTTGCAAACGAGGGGGGTGTCCAGAAACCAATGAAGGAGCAAGGGACATCCTCACTAGGTAAGGACACGCCTCGCAGCAGGTCTGTGAGCGAAATCGTAACTAAAATAAAATGAAAAAACTTGGAGAAATCGAGGTCGGTCGCAGTGTTGTGGTCGGAGTGGGTTGTTGTTGTCATTTTTTGTTGGAAATCGCAGCTCGACGTCAGCGGTTGGCAAAGAAATGCCTAGCTGTACGTGGGTCCAGAAGTCGGTCGTCACTGAGTCAGGATGTTAGATATCCGGGTTCGGTTCCCGCTCCAGGGAGATGAAACTTTCTCAAGTTTTCTGGTGTGATCGATATTACGTGTGAAACAGTAATTACCGTCAGTTCAGCGATGTCTGAACTGACCGTAATTACTGAACTGACGGTAGGTAATGCTTCAGCTGAAACCATTTACGTAATGAGTCCATGTTTGTTGTCGCCAGGCCCACTTCATAACAGGTAAAGCAACACCAGCCAGAATATGCACTGTACTCCGTAATCATAACATGCGCTTCTAACAAAACGCTATGTCAAACTATACTTCTAACAAGTCGCTGCATCAAATGCTCTTACCGAAATACATCTGTTTATAACAGTAGCTCTCGCAATATGCTTTCCTACCAAATCACAATCACTGATACATTCCGCGTTGACGTTTTATTGACCTTTGAGCCACTGTCAGGAAAAATGATGTGTCGTTAAGTTAGAAAACGTTTAAAGAGAAGAAACCGAATTTGCATAAGAACACAGAAACTCAAAAGAAAAGGTTAAATTAGAGGTATACGTCACGAGACTTTTTTCGTAAAGTCTGGATGCAATTCACGTTATCTTCCGGCAATCGGATGATAAAATATAGGCAACCTATCTTCCGATTGCGGGAAGATAAGCTTCCTAGCATTAAAACACAAGTTTCCGCCTCCTAGTATCAGAAACTGTCCAATATGATGAAACAAGAGTGAATGAAACATTCTGCGAGGGGAATGATACCCAATGTTAAAAGAATTTTTCAAGTCGAAATTTTAGAAATTCCAAGAAGAATGAAATATTAATTTACGACCCCTAACGGCTAAATTGTGCACTAAATTAGCTAGGAAATACACATGAAATGTTTTCTTTGTGGGCGATATTTGAACATAAAAAAAAAAAATTCCAAATGTATTTTTAGACGTGCACATACGGCTGCAAATATGTTGCAAACAGAAATGTGCATTTACGTCCTTTAGTAGCAAAGTTATGCATTAAGAAGAATTGGAAAAACATGCAAAATATTCCCTTCTTGAACGTTGTCCATCAGGTAAAGGATTTTTCAAACCGGACTGTTGAAAACAGAAACAATGGAAAAGTATTATATATATTTTCGTTCCTAACGAGAAATATATGCAAACTGCTTTCAGTTGTGAGCGGTGTCTGACCGGAATATTTTTGCTCCATGGAATTTTAAAGAGAGTAGATACTCTTACAAATACATCAGAAATAGAACTCACGCATCACCCGAGGTTAAATTGTGCTTTGCGGAAAATGAGAAATTGCATTTAAGGCATTTTTTTACGACGAACTCTTTCCTGCGAAAGAAAAAATCAAATTGGACTTTTAGAAAAAGAGATAGAGAGAAAAGCAGAATGTACATTTGACCCCCTAACAGGAAATCCGTACATTATTTGAAAAGAAAAAATGGTCATCATTGAAAATTATATCGAAGGAAAGAAGGAATTGTCTCCATCTTACTACAAACTATGATATGGAATAAAATATATTTCGAATTTGAAAGTATTTGCGTTTACGTTCCCTAACGGCGATATTTATGCGTTGGAAAACATATTCCCCAAAAGTCAAGGTTCATCGTTCTTGTAATTCAAGCTTCTCAATGCAAAAGGATTTTTTTTTAAATCGGACGAATAAGTGAAGAAATATAATGTCCACGGACTCACGATCAAACATTGTGACAGCATAAGCAAGTTCGTTTTTTGTTTTTAAGACATTCTGAAAAGAATTCAATCTTTCTGAAAATTGTCATTGTTCCCTGTCTAATGGTTTTCATTATTTTAGTTTTATTTTTTAACTACTGCTGATTGCTATTTGTTATGAACTAATATATCAAGGAATTTCTTTAATCTTAGTTTAGTCTCTTAAGATATTTTTCTCACAATAAATTTTATAATTTTCTTGAATAGTCATGTGAAAATGACGCATTACAAGAAAGGGACCTGAATGGGTTACTGTTTCATCTCATTCCGGACCAGGAAAAATTTAAATAATTTAATAAATCAAAGTGTAAGCTGTAACTGTGGAATACAGGACATTTTAAAGTACATATTGAGGTTATAAAGTCATGAAAGATGCAAAAGAAGCTGCTGGTTTATCATCTTGTATCAGCGTCGAAGATTAGAGAGATCCACTGATATCTTAATTAAAGTCATTGCCAGAGATTCCAGTGAAAGGAAGTAATTAAGTAATGTGTAGCTTCCTTTCTATCCGTAACATACATGTTATGATTGAAGACGCATTTGTCATCATTTAACCCTCAGTGCAGCCGTACTTCATGGACTGGATCTATCATTTCATCTCTTTTTATATTAGTGACCTTCTTCCTTGTACTGTTAATCCAATACACATTTCTCCTTGGTACTTTTCGCGCCTGTAAATTCCTAGGTTACTTATTCGTATTGAGCAAATCCCACTGCGTTGTGCCTTTCCACACAACTACCATACTGAAGCTATTAGTCGCTAGAGTGAAAACGACCTTGAACTACTGCGAAATCAGACGGGAAAAGAAATGTCCATTTGTTTAAAATGCGAAATTATTCTTCGACAAGGAGCACTTCTTTTTCTATATTATTTCGGCGATATTCTTCCGTTTGCTAAATCTGCTTTCAAATTTTCGTTCCGGGATAGACTACTTTTGAATAAAAAAAGTTTTTCACGATGTAAAGATTGCGCGGTCGTCTAATTCTGATTTGGCTAGCGCGCTACAAATGAACCCGAAAGCTTCTTGATGTACAGAAAAAAGCAACTCGTATAGGGTTCTTTACTATTTGTGTCATGGAGAACACTACTTCAGATTTCAGAATAATACAAGGGGCATATCCTGAAAAAAATGCCTTAATGACTTTTGAAATTTTGATATGATATGTTACCAATGTGGTAACAAATTTTTTTCAGAATCGGAAATAAAGATCACGAATGACAGAGAAAAGCAGCGAGCCGTGATTGAATTCCAGGAAAAAGAGGGATGTGAGGCTCCAGAAATCAATCCTCAGAAGACTCCTGGTGGTGTATGGAGCTGCTACAATAGATATCAGTATTGTCCGAAGATGGATGAAGAAGTTTCGAGAGGGTGAAAGTTCAGTGTCGGACAAACAACGGAGTGGAAGACCCGCAACTGCAGTGACAGATGCCAACAGGCAACGAATGAAGCAGCTCATAGCAGTTGATCATCGTATCACCATCCGGGAGTTGCAACAATAAACAGTGTTTACTATGTGCAGACATTGAAGAAGCTAAAAAAGCTTTCGGAAGGAAAAGACATGACATTCCACTTCATACTGTTGTGTTACACCATGATAATGCACGTCCCCTCACCTCAATGGAGACTTCACAGGCTATTGTCAAAATGGGGTGGACGGTGATGCTTCAACCTTCCTACAGTCCTGATTTGATTCCCTCAGACTTTTTTCTGTTTGCCCCTTTGAAAAACACTCTTTGTGAGGAACGTTTCGACTATGTGAGAGACGTTAAACTGGCTGTGAACTCATGGGTGAAACGACAGCCTCAGGAATTTTTCCAGAAGAGATTTTAACAATAGGTTCAAACATGGCGGAAATGTATACAAACTGATGGGAAATACTTTGAGTAGGCTAGCATTATTAACAATATGCCCAAGTATTTTGCCACCAAGTTTCACATTTTTTGCTGCTACAAATAAAAATCTTATGCGAGACGAGGCATTACTTTCAAAATGCCCTTTGTAATTCTTATTTACACTCTCTCTCTCGAAGTGAAACAGTCACTCAAATAAAGTTCAAGAAATAGTTACTTAAAGTTCTTCCCTTTATTCTTTCAATACCTCATAAGCACTGTTCTTGTAGAACTTGATTTATAACAGCACCAATATTTTGAAACTAATTAATGTACTTCAGTAAACAGAAAACTTTTAACTCCAAACACTCAATACATAACAAAACAACTCAACACGCAACCGTTCAGTTAACACAACTTCAGCGTAGCTTCCACGATTATAACATCGCACCACCCATTTTAGCTGCTGCTTCAACATTATATATCTCTTGTTCTTATCTGTCAACATGCATACGTCACACTCTCTGACCTCAAAATTGTTGTCAACGTCATTCCGTGAGCGAGAAGATATGACGTTAAGGTTGAAAACAATAAAAGAGAATGAACTCAAATTTAGATACAGAGAAAGCAACTAAAAATGAAAGTTCATTTAGAGTATACGTCATACTCGTCCTGACTAAAAATCCCGTTTCACGGATTCTCTTGAATCTCTTTCCCACAGGAGGACAGTGACAGCTCTGCACACACTGTTTGCATTTAACACAATGGACAATATAGAAGTTATGGAAGAAATGTTCTTCACAAGTACACGGAAAACAACCGTAGGATTATTAACACAGCAATCGGAAGAGCCTGAAAAAAATTGACTAGTTTTCAACATGCAACAACCTATCAGGAAACTTGTAAATTATATATATTAATAATCCTGTAGATGTTCCATGCATTTGTAAAGACTATTTCTTCCTATTATTTCCATATCTAAGATAATGATTTATTACGCTACGAGGAAGCATTTGATTGCTTCGACTGGCGACAATCTGTATTTGATCAGATACCTGGAACTTCGTTGTCCTGGGGGTGTAACGTATAACATGATCGAACAGCAATCGGGTGATATGAGTTCAACTCATGCTCTGGAGTGATGTAATTTTCAAGTTTTCTGATATGACATTTTACATGTTAAACAGTAAGTAAGGCAATTCAGGATTTTCTGATTGTGTATTAATAATCCTACAGAACTCGCTCATTTAAATCGAAACTTTGATATGATATTCTTTAATTTATTACACTTTTCCTGAACACTATAAAGCTTTCCACAATTTAAATTAAGGGCAAACGAACTAGTTCTGAGCAGTTTCGTCTTTTGAAAACCCGAAAGAAAACAATATTGAATCATTAACATGATTCTACGAGTTAGATTTTGAGTTTCGGTAGCAGAGAGATGAGGAACTGAACGAGAGTCATAATTCCCACTGGACTTGAACGCGGACATCCTACATCAGAAATGAAAGCCTTCGCTGACTCTTCCGTTGGACATGTCTGTTTAATACAGATAACAAATTACATCCTGACGCAGCGGTGTTCTGAGATGTCGCATACGTCAAGATATCTCATTCCGGAGAAAGAAGATATGAGTTGACAAACAGTTCCTTAATTATGAGAAATCTGCGGAACACTAAAATTACGCGAAATCCCTGAAAAATATACAATAACTAGCTATTTTGCGATAAGAGTAATTAAGAACAATTCAATTATATACTTTACTGCAGTGCAGTGCCTTAACCGCCGAACCCTTGTTGCTGCGGAATTGTTTAACCGTCTGTTGCAATGTTTTGTCAACCATGTTTTCAGGAAAACATTCAGAGGGGCTCCACATAAGAATGGCATCATATACTGTACCTTTCTCAGTCGACTGCTGGATGAAGGTGTCCCCAAGTCTCTTCCACAAATCTCTGTTTTGAGCAATTCTTTTCCATGTTACTTCGGCATACTTTCAAACTTTATCCACACATCTCCACGTGTCTTCTTCTATACATAAATTATTGCTTGCGGTTCTGTAGAATGAAAACGTTTAAGGAACACTGTTCCGGTTATTTCCGTATGACTGCGACGGATATTCAGATTCACATGAAGAACTCGAATGGAAAAAAATTACTTATAACCTGAAACAAGAAACTGAAACTAGGAATTTAAAATTTGATACACAAAAGTAATAAGTTTTTCGGTTTTTTAAATAATTATTCAAGAGAAACTCGTTTAAAATTGAGTCTTTTGAATAGCTTTTGGATGAGATATTCTTTAAACGACTCAAAATTTCAGCATTACTGTTAAGAAAGGAAAAGTAACATATGGAGGATTTTAGCATGCCTTTTGAAGAAAAAAAGGACCTGCTTATGGTGACATTACGTCCGTTCGTGTGTGGACACTATATCTCAGTAACTATTTGTCCGATTTGGAAAATTCTTTTTGCAGTCGAAAGCCTGAAATGCGAAATAGCTTTTCGGTTTCCTTCCAACGAAGAACTTCGCCACTAGAGGGAGTAAACACAGGTGTTATCGAATTCAAACTGCATTCTGTTCCATATAAGTGCTTCTAAACACCCAAGGGAAAACATTTCCTTCCAAAGACACCACTTAAAACGAAGACCATTTTGAGGACAGTTTCGTTTGGAAATTATTAATGCTTTCTCGCTAAATAACAAATTATGTTTTCCCCGATATTTATGCTCCTAAATTTCCGATTTAACAAATTATTCCTACTAATGTTTTCATATATACAACTGCCGTTCCATAAAAACTGAGAGTAAAATCACGCAAAATGAAGAAATATAGGTACAGCAAAATATATGTTATTCTTTCTCAAAGAATCTTCCCTCGGATATGTAACGCTCCCATCCTTCAGTCCACTTTTCAAAGCATGTGGCGAAGGCATTTTGTGGAAGCTGCTTTAGCGACTTCTGTACAAATTGAATAACGTCAGCTTTTGGGTAGAAGTCGTCACGGAACTTCTTCACTGTTGGAAACAACAGAAATCGCGCGGGACCAGGTCAGGACATTAGGCAAGCAGTGGCATGATTTCAATACTGCATTTCGTAAGAAACTGTTGAACACGAGCAGCCACGTGTAAGCGGGAATTATCATGGTGTAGGGTCCACTTGCCCACCAGTTCCGGTCGCTTAATCAATGTGTTGTCGCAGACGCTTCAAGACTGAAATGTAATACAGAGGATGAGTCGAAAGTTTTACAATATTTGCATAAACGCATGTGCTGCGGCGGGTCTGTCACGTGTTTAAACTAGTAAAAAGTCGTGCACTGCAGTCAGTCGAAAAAGATATAAAGTGGTAGTCGTTGCTGTGAACAGCATTGCATGTCGTCGTACTATCTGTGGTTGAGACGCCTAAAAGATGAACAGCCACAACCAGCTAATTAGGGAACTTTTGTTTCATGAGTTTGAACTCGGCCATAATACTGCTCAAGCAACACGAAACATTTGTCATGTGAAAGGAGAAGGTTCCGTGGACCACAGCAACGCAACCTGATGGTTCAAGAAATTTCTCTCAGGTGACAGAAACCTCGACGATCAACCAAGTCAGGTAGGCCGCGAACCGTGGATTCGGAGGCCGTGAACCAGGCCGTAGAAGCAAATCCGACAACCAGCCCTCGGGGATTATTTGGCAAGCTGGGCGTATCATAGATCACCGTGGTTAGTCACCTTCAGGACTTCGATAAGGTCTACAGGAGCTGCAGCATTGTCCCTAACGACTGACGCCAGCTGAAGCAAACCGCCGAGTGAGAATGTGCACGAAACTCCTATTAAACCCCCGAGATGTACGCTTCATCAAGAGAATTGTTACGTGCGATAAAAAGTGGGTCTATTTCCGTAATCCTAACACACAACGGCCGTGGTTGAGCTCGGTCTAGCTTCCAGAACCTGTTCCCAAACGTGGGGGCTTCGAGCACGAGGTGATATTCCGCGTCTGGTGTAATTTCGAGGGGATAATTCATTATGAATTTGTTCCAGACGGTCGTACCATCAACGCCAACCTCTACTCTGAACAGCTGGAGCGGATGTGTGCCGTTTCGGAGGAGAAGTACCTGGCACTCACGAACAGAAAGCGCGCTCTCCTACAGCAGGACAACGCTCGGCCACATACCGCGCGAAACGACCCGGGCAAAACTCCAGGAACTTGAGCGCATCGAACTGATGCCACACGGAGCATATATATCGGACCTTGCTCCGTCGGATTATTACTTTTTCCGGTTCATGGCCCACTTCCTTCGCGGGCCGCACTTCAACAACCAAAAGGAGGCGGCAGCTGGGGTGGAGGAGTTTTTCGCCTCGAAGAACAAGAACTGGTGCAGCCGCGGAATCGAAGGACTGGAATACAGATGGCTGAAGACGGTGCAACACGATGGCTTATACTTTGAATACTATAGTCAGCTTTCGCCGTAAAGGTACGTAAGAGATAAAGTGATCCAAATATTGCAAAACTTTTGACTCACCCTCTGTACTTAGCATTGACAGTAATTTGTGGAGGAACGGCATGCTGGTGGACTACACCTTTATGATAAAAATTATCTTCATCACCTTTCCAGCTGATTTGATTCAGAGGACAGTTTTTCGGAGAATGTGACCCTGTGTATTTCCAGACACTTGATGCGCGCTTCGTGGGGGGATCGAAATAATGAACCTATGTTTCATCGGCAGTTATTGCTGTGTTTGGGAAGTTTGGATCTGTGCTTAGAAATTTTGGATCCAAGTTTCCACTCAGGACACACCTGAACTCTTGCTAACAATTGTCCTCTCGCCAGGTGATGAGGTACCCATCTGGAACACACACGATGCAGCAGTAATTTTTCGCGCAGAATGTGGAATGCCGATGGTTTTGAAATATTAGTTGACGCCGCAATGTCTTCACACGTCATTCATCGATCTCTTGCAGGAACGCCCACACAGTGTTAACAATACGCTCCGTAACTACAATTTCAGGTCGACCATGCCTTGGAGCGAGTTGTGGTGACAAACGCCCTTTAAATCATGGTGCCATCTAAAAATCGTTGACTCACCCAAACATTTATTTTGTAAGCTTTTTTCATTAAGTCAACTGTTTCTGTAGCCATTTTACCCAGACGATAGGAAAATTTTATTGCACAACGCATTTCACTTCTTAACTCTGAATCACTCATCTCCATATCTGTATGGCGAAATGCAGACATACCTTAAACAACTGCGCATTAAAAAACCCAGAATCGTCTGCCACGGTCAATAACTGTTGCCATAGATACTCCCTTAATTCAATTAGTCGTGTGAGTGGTTATTTTCCCCCTTCGCACTGTTGCCAACTCAAAAATATTACTCTCAGTTTTTATGAAACGTCCTTTATACACTGAGTGGCCACTTTATTATGACCACTTGACGGTTTTAAGCAAATGAGCTATGGCTGCACGCTGTTGCTGCCAGAGGGCGAGGCTAGTATAAAAAGGGAAAGCTTAGTGCTTGCGACAGTAGTAGAAGTGATTTTTGGGTGACGAGATGGATAAAAAATGCGATTTGACGGACTTTCAACATGGAATGATTGTAGGAGCTCGGAGCAATGGAGCGAGTATCACCGAAACCGCAACATTCGTGAAATGTTCCAGAGCAGCTGTTGTTAAAGTGTTTAAAGACTGGACTGTCAGCCAAAAAACTGGGTCTCTACGTGCAACGTGTGGTCGTCATCGACTAGTGATTGCTCGGGCGGAACGGAGAGTGTCCAGACTGGTAACAGACAACAGAAGGGCAACAGTGCAGCAAATTACACACCATCTTAATCAAGGATCCCCGCAAATGATCTCTGCACGCACTGTTACCGTACACTGCATCGGATGGGATATGGCAGCCGAAGGCCTGTTCGAACACCTTTGCTGTCTGCAGTTAACAAGAGAAAACGTCTCCTCCAGTTCGCACAGGAGCACAAATATTGGACAGTCGATAATGGAAAACAAATTATGTGGTCCGATGAATCACGTTTTCAGTTGCACCATGCCGATGGCCGAGTGAGAATTTGGCGGAAACAGCACGAAAACATGGACCCCAAATGCTTTGCTACAACCCCTCAAGCTGGTGGAGGCAACGTTATGGTTTGGGGAATGTATTTCTGGCATGCTTTGAGCCCTTTAATTCGTGTTGATCAACGTCTGACTGGCACATCATATCTAAACATCGCTGTGGACCAAGTGCATTCTGTCATGTGGATGGTTTATCTCAATGGCGATGGCAACTTTTAACAAGTTAATGCGTCCTGCCATAGTGCACGTATTGTACAGGATTGGTTTCAGAATCATGCCGGTGAGTGTACTTTGCTTAGGTGGCCCCCATAATCTCCAGATCTCAACACTATTGAGAATTTGTGGGATGAAGTTGAACGAGCCATCAGACAGCTGGATCCACAACCCTGCAATCTCGCACTCCTGGAAAGTGCTATTTATCAAGCATGGTCTCAGATCCCACAAACCACCTAACAGCATCTCGTGGAGTCCATGCCACGAAGAATTGACGCAGTATTAAAGGCAAAAGGTGGCCCAACGAAGTACTGAGCGGGTGGTCATAATAAAGTGGCCACTCAGTGTATATATATTTGTACTACATGTCGTTCGCTACGGTGAAGTTTGGGAACATTTTCTCTTAAAATAATGCACAGTTTTTCCGCTAGGGGGCGTATATGTAATTTTTTTTTCTTGTTATCTCTGATTGCAGAAGTCGTATTTAAAAAAGTCTTTTTTCTTTGCATGGATTTTGTTACATGAAGAATGTTTTGCGGATATTTTCAGCTTTTCCTTTTGTGTCAGAGTATGTTTTGGTTTGTGTGTGAACGAGTATCTCCGATTCTAAAAATCCTATCTGGGTAGGACACTGTTTATCATGAAGACTATTTTGCACTCATTCTCTTCCTAAATAACGCATACCTTTCGACAAGGAGGCGGGCGTCAACTCATATAAGTTTTTTACAGATTATGGAAATCAGTTTGATTGGCGTCTTTCGTAAATAAAAAAAAAATATTTTCACATTGGGAAGTCTGAAATGTGAAAACGATGATCCTTGCTTATTTTGGTTTTCTTCGGATGTGTAACTTCGCCGCTAGAGGGCGCAAATACAAATACTATCAAATTCAAAATACATTTTATTCGACATCATTGCTTCCAGATGTCCGACTGGAAAAAATTCTTTCTTCCTTTCGACGCCATTTATGACGAAGACTAGTTTCGGTACAGAATCTTTTTAAGCGATGTCCAATATATCCGCTAGGGAGCGTAAGGTTAAATTGCGATTCCCTCGAATCTCTGCTTCTAAAAGTCTGATTTGCAAACTTCTTTTTGCATAGGATAGAAGTCCTGATAGAAAATGTTCTGCATTAATTTCTAATTTTTGTCAAAGAACGGTTTTCCCAGTAGGGGAGTAAGTACACTGCCTGACAGAGAAAATGCCACACCATGAAGGAATGCTCGAAAATAAACCAAACTGCACACACAGATAGTCAAGTAGGTCCTGAACAAATTATTTAATTGTTACATACAGACTATGCTCTAGTGGCCGAATATGCAGGATGATCAATAAGGAATGTGGCTCCCATTTTGGACGATACAACCTTGAATCCGACTTGGCATTGAGGCAATGAGAGTCCGAATAGAGTCCTACGGTGGACCATGTGGTGTTGATCCGAGTCCACAGTTCATCATCATTTTGCGTGGGTGGGAGCGTACTCGACCGACGTTCAATCGTGCCCCACAGATTCTTGATGGGCGAGAGGTCGGGGTATCGTGCTGGCTACCGAAGCATCCGCGCACCGTGTAAAGCATTCAGGCTGATCCGAGCGGTATGCGGCCGGGCGTTATCCTGTTAAAAAACGGCGCTTGGGATGTCCTACAAATACGGTACTGCCACGGGCAGCAGCACATCGTCAACATAGCGGCGTGTCGTCAATGTACCCGTAATGCGTACCAGAGATGAGTGGCTGTTGGCGTTGATAGCACCCCACACCATGATTTCACATCGCCGGCCCGCGTGGCGCTCCACAATGGCGGATAAATCCGCCCGTTGGCCAAGTCGCCTCCAGACTCTCACACGGCGATCGTCCGTGGTGAGACAGAACCGTGATTCGTCGTTAAAAACCACACTGTTCCATTCGGCACCTCACGCAGCTCTGGAGCGACATCACGCCAAGCAGTGACGACGATGGCTCGCTGTTAAGGGTAGACGTCGCAACGGACGGCTGGACAGCAAACCCGACGCAGCCAATCGGCACTACACTGTCCGCGGCTATATCGGAGCATCAAAGCCTCTCCGTGCACTCCGCAAAATGTCGACCGTTGTTGCCTATGGGTCCGCTACGGCATGACGTCGGATGCGACGATCGGTGTGTTCGGACGTCTGTTCCTGTGCTCTGGTCCCCCTACGACGTTGTACAGATCCTTCCTGGGACCATTGACTTCGATGTGACCGACGGTTGTGGCATCACTTTGCGCTTCTTCCACAATACGACGTAAGAACCATCCAGCGGTACGTAGGCCTACGATGACACCTCTCGTGAACTCATCCGTTTGACGAAATGGCGTACGACGGCTTCTTAAAGGCATTAGCACCCCTTGTTCCTTCTCGAGACACGGTTACAGCAGAACCACTCACTTCTTGCGACCGTGACGACGTTTCGACTGATGGCCTTACGGGCTGGTTGTCCGCTTATATCCCATGCGCCGTTCGTGCGATTGACCTGCAAATGCAATCATTTGCATAACTTGTACGTGTGCACCCACCCTGCAATTTGCGTGGCAATGCGTTCACGTGTTCGTGGTGTGGCGCTTTCTCTGTCAGATAGTGTATATATCTCTATTTCTGATGCATTTGCAGCAATATCTGCGCTTCTGAAAATTCAACTGAAAAAATTCCTTCGTTATCAGCTACTCACCAGGAAAACGTTCTGAGAAATACCTTTTGCTTAAAATAATTCATAGTTTTTCGGCATGGGGCGTAGTATACAAGTTTTTCTTGATATCTCTGCATCTAATAGTCCGATTTGAAAAATTCTTCGTCGGAAAGCATTTCTGCTGCCAAATGTTTTACATATAATTTCAATTTTTAATGCAAAATTCGCCGCTAGATGGCGTATGTTCACATTTCCTTTTACAGCATATCCACAAAAATATTTGCGCGGCTAAACATCCTACTTAAAAAGTCCTTTTTATATCCGATACTACTGGCTACGAAAACATTTTGTGTGCATCATCTACTGTGAGTATGCACCATTTTCTCGCTAGGGGCACAAACGTTTAATATGTTTTTCTTTATATCTCTGCTTCTAAAAGTCCTATTTAAAAAATCTTTCGACACCGTATACCATTCACTATGAGGAACATTTTGCGTATACAAATGCGTTTTTGTAGTTCACAGTTCTGCCGCTACGTGGTGTTAATGTGTCTTCATGTGCGCAACTGTATCTCCGTTTCTGAAACTCTTATTGAAAAATGTATACTGCATGCCATTTCCTGCAGTAAAGATGGGGAGGGATCATTTTCCTTTTTAAGCTGTGCTCGGTTTTCCAGCTAGGCGGCATAAATGTTAAAACTTTTTTCTCGCTATCTCCTTACAAGATGCGTATTTCAAAAATTATTTTTCCTTAACAAAGATTTTGCTGCGAAGAATACATTCCGCATATTTTCTACTTTTCCTTTATTCAAAATTCTTCCACCAGGAGCGAGAGCGTGTATTTCTATTTGAAAGAGTTAATTCGATTCTAAAAATCTGTTTAGAAAATTGTTTTTGGGTAGCCTACTCTTCATTATGAACAGTGTACTAAATCCATTTTCTTCTTTAAGTAACACAAGGCTTTTCCGTTAGGAAGCGTAAAGTTACATCACGTTTTTCTCCATATCTCATCTTCTAAATGTTTGATTTGAAAATCCCCTTTCCTCTGGCAACTTCCTTTCATTATGAGAAGCACTTTTACGCATAGTTTGTTAATTTTTGTAGCATACTTTAAAGCCGCTAGTGGGTTAAGTAGGTATTTCTATTTATGGATGTTTTATCGATTTAGAAATCCGCGTGCGAGGTTGATTTTTTTTTCTACTCGTTCCCCACTGACTATGAATAACACTGCTCACATTGAGTATTTTAAATTATGCTCAGGTTCTCCCTAGGTGGTATAAGTGTGTTTTCTGTTTCGCTAAGTTTTGAGATTTTCTAAAATCTGCTTTGAATTATATTTTTCGTGTCGGAAAGGAATCAAAACGACGTGCTCATTACATCACCGAATTCGGTGTAATCTTTCTTGCCCCTTTTTGCAACCGGTTCCATACACTGTGAAAGAATGCTATTCACATGTGTGTTTTAAATTCTGCGCAGGTTTTCTCTTGGTATCGCATTTCCTTTCTGCTTAATGTTTGCTTCGAAAAATCTGCTTTGGAACATTATTTTCGAGTCTGAGCGGATTCAAAGGCCTGCTCATTACAACCGAGAATTCGGCGTCATCTTTCCTGTTTTTTTACTGCTTTAAATCAAGATCAGTCGATTTCGATTAAAATGCCACATAATAAACTAATCTGCCCAATCCAATCGAGAGAGGGAGTCGATTTATACACAAAGACAAATCTCTGCTCCACAGCTTAAAGTAAACCGCAGCGGATATATGGCGGCATCGATACACGACTGGGGATTTTCCGACTCGGTCTCTGGCGTTAATTTCGAGGCCACCGGAGGCCATTCACCGAACGAAACTAAAGTTTAATTGAAGTAGGCCAAATAGAGATCAGCTTTAACAGCGATTTATGCAAGATGAACTGTAACCGGATTTTGGTAACTCCATTGATTTTCGGAATCACAAATTTAAAAGCTCGGAAAAGCTTTACACACACAATAACTAGTTGCCTGAAATTTGCACCGGAAACTTGTTCTACTGAATTTGAAACCTATTCAGGACGAGTAAAGATGCTATGAGCGATATTCATCAGAATGGAAATAGGTATGAAACGAAGTTACGTAAGGTGATACCATGAAGAAAAATTACTGAAGTTTAAATATCCAAAGCTGCTTGCTTGTTCGTAAGAGATAGACGCCAGTATTAAAAAGAAAATCATTAATCTAAAGAAGTACACAGTGCTGCAGTTCAGTAATGAGACTGATTTTTTTTAAAATCACGGTAAAGTACACGGGTCGGGAAGGCATGGATTTTGATAAGTCATTTATCAGCAATGCGGTGGCAACAGTGTTTGCGTTAGAATTGCGCAGATGATTATTTACGCTGTGAGGACGTCATTCGGTGGAAGAACACTGTCACGGCTTTGTCATGGAGCAGAGAGGTTCTGTTGAAAATAGGTAAAACTACATCTGATACAGTTGAATTGTTGCGTGATGTGTATGAAGCTAATTTCCTAACTCATGCACAAATATTTCGATGGTATGCACGCTTCAAGGATGGGCGGGAAGATTTGGAAAACGACGAAAGGCCCGGACTCCCGATTTCAATGTGCACGTCTGAACTCATTGGGAAAGTTCGCGAAAGGACAAAAAGTGGTCACTGTGTGACCTTGAGGAATGTGAGCTCGGAGACTTTTCGTCAAATTTTAGTGCAAGATTTGGAGAGGGTGGGAGTTTGTGCTCCTTTTGTTCCGCATGCTTTGTCAGATGACCAGAAACATGTACGAGTCCGCCCCCGGGGCGCAGTGGTCTAAGTGCTGGCTTATGATTATTCGTCCGTGAAGGCTCAGGGTTCGAATCCCGATGAGACGTGGATGTTGTGTTAGTCTTACAGTACTGGCTGTTTCCCTTCTCTGGAACCAGTGACCCTAAATTAGGGACAGGTGATTGCTTATAGCCCATTGGGTTGCTCACGGTGGTCGTTAAACCTTCAGCCAAAAAAAATGTACGAATTGAGTACGCAAAAGATATCCTGGGGAGTGCAGAAACAATGCAAAATTTTCTCCAAAGCATTGTGGCAGGGAATGAGACAGGGTGTTTTTATTATGATCCTGAAACGAAGCGTCAGACTGCTCAGTAGAAGTCACCGCAGTCACCCAAAGGGAAGAGGATAACGTTATAAAAGACAATGCTCGTACGCATTTACGACAGCAAGGGTATTCTTCATCATGAGTTCATTCTTGAAGATGCAACTGTCACCGGAAATGTTTACACATCCATTTTGGAACAATTGTGGAAGAGGATTGTTCGTACCAGGTCTGAGCACAAAATCGGGCAATAGTTCCTTTTTCACGATAACGCACCCGCACAGCAGTCAGTGGACAGCAATTTCTGGCACGAAAACAAGTGTGTGTACTTAACCATCCACCCTATCGCCCAAAATTTGTCACAGTGTGACAACTTTATATTTGAATTAAAGCTGTCATTAAACGGAAAAGTTTTTCATTGAAGAGAGGGGGAGAAGTGACAGACAGACAGAGAGAGAGAGAGAGAGAGAGAGAGAGAGAGAGAGAGAGACCTATCACCCAGATTTGTCATCGTGTGACTACTTTGTATTCCAAACAAAGCTGCCTTTAAAAGGAAAAGTTTTTTCATTGAAGAGAGGTGAGAGGCAAAGACAGACAGACAGAGAGAGAGAGAGAGAGAGACCTATCACCCAGATTTGTCATCGTGTGACTACTTTGTATTCCAAACAAAGCTGCCTTTAAAAGGAAAAGTTTTTTCATTGAAGAGAGGTGAGAGGCAAAGACAGACAGACAGAGAGAGAGAGAGAGAGAGACCTATCACCTAGATTTGTCATCGTGTGACTACTTTGTATTCCAAACAAAGCTGCCTTTAAAAGGAAAAGTTTTTTCATTGAAGAGAGGTGAGAGGCAAAGACAGACAGACAGAGAGAGAGAGAGAGAGAGAGAGAGAGAGAGACCTATCACCCAGATTTGTCATCGTGTGACTACTTTGTATTCCAAACAAAGCTGCCTTTAAAAGAAAAACATTTTTTTTTGAAGAGAGGGGGAGGGAGAGACAGACAAACAGAGAGCGAGAGAGAGAGAGAGAGAGAGCCCTTTCACCGAGATTTGCCATCGTGTGACTACTTTCTATTCCAATTAAAGCTGCCTTTAAAAGGAAAAGTTTTTCATTGAAGAGAGGCGAGAGACAGAGAGACAAAGAGAGACAGAGAGAGAGAGAGAAAGACAGAGACTGAGAGCCCTATCACCCAGATTTGTCACCGTGTGACTACTTTCTATTCCAATCAAAGCTGCCTTTAAAAGGTAAAGTTTTTCATTGAAGATAGGGGGGAGAGACAGACAGGCAGAGAGAAAGAGAGACAGAGAGAGAGAGAGAGAGAGATACAGGGAACTGTGACATCAACGTTTCACTTTATACCAAAAGATGACCTCTACAAGTCCTTCCTTTCCTTGGTTGATCGTGCCACTTCTCATATAAAAGCAGGAGGAATGTGTTTAGCGTAAAATATATTCATGTAAGTTTTCTTGCTTTTCCATTGTATTTTAAATCCAGTGCCATTACTTAATTGCCACACTGTGTAAATGCCAATTTTGTCGTGTAATTATTAAGGCACTCTACCAACCGTTTGTGAGAAAGAAATAGGAAGATTCCTTTTAAGAAGTACTTAGCGTGCATACATTTGATTGTGATTTTCAGCCAGCACATGTTGAAGATGAAAAGAATCGTAAAATATTAACATTATTCTTCTCACATATGCGCCGTAATTTCACTCTGTTTCCGTCACTTCAGAAAACTTGAACATTCCATCGTCCGGGTGTTGAAATTGAATCCGTATTTTCCGATTTCCCTTAGAGTATGCATACTGCTGTTAAACAACGCAATTCCAAGGAACCGAAGCTAAGAAGCAAATGTAGCTTAGGAATGTGAACAACTTTCAGATATGCACTAGTCGAAGTAATCCGATGCTTTGTCAGCGTCGCCAATCCTTTTTAGTCCAGGTACGGATATACGTCAGAAATCACTAGCATCACATATCATAACATAAATTAGTACTGTCAAGCACATATTAATGTCATTCTCGGCATAAAGAAGCCGTGTATTTTTGCTGTTTCAAAAAAAATTGGCAACAAAAGTTTTGAGCTGAAATCCGTAATTCAAAACATATCTGATTGATCATGAAGATCTGTATATTTTCATATTTTTCTATTCATTTCTGATTATTTGAACTAGTTTCTTCAGTTTCATTTGTGTATTCATTTTGGGTTAATTACTTAGTTTTCAGCTTGAGTAATACAAAAAGATACGTTTGGTTGCTTTCATAAATTTGTGTCTAGTACTCCACTGGTGGAACCAGTGGAGTACTAGACACAAATTTATTTATACATTTGATTCCGGTCTCATAATCCATATATACATTTGATTCTGGTCTCATAATCAAATTATACATTTGATTCCGGTCTCATAATCCTTGTCTCAAATGTTTAACCTTCTTTTTGCGTTCCTCCGTTGCTTCTTCACAAATTCTTTCTCTAAAGCCAATGCTTGTACCACTTTTCCCTCTGTTTCACTTATCCCCGCAGAGCTACCCCAGTTAGTGAAACTACGTCATATACTGCAGCAAACTGAATCTGTAACGGTGGTGCGAGTTCGATTTACTTTTATAAATTTCTTATCAGGTTATTACAGTCAATTTGTTGCAAGTTCGAGTAGATAAATGATAAATGACAATGTATTCGTGAACACTAAATCATGAAATCAAATATCTTTTCTTCTTAACAGATCAGATCAGATCATATGTAGAGGATTTTAGAAAGGGAGTGTCTGACCCCAGGTCTTGAACAACCCTTAGAAATAGGAAGCTAGGAGATTTGGGCTACAGTGCCCGATAGGAAAGTGACACGGAAACGAGGTAGAAAGGGGAAGGAAGACGCCCTTATTTATTACCGGGGGCCAGTACCCGGGGTCCGACGGCTTAACGTGCCCATCCGAAGCACGGCGGGTATTTAGTGGTTCGAACATTCGTACCTGCCCAGGATCGAACGTGAGGTTATCTCCATGGCAGCCACGAACGCTGACCACTAGGCCACCCGCGGCCACCCTTATTTTCCGCTCGTTGGCTATTACGCGGATTCACAGGATTCGAGCTTAGTTTTCTGTTGGCCACTCCATTCTCGATCAAACGTAAGATTCCTCCATTCTCCACTCGCGTGCTTCGGGACATCCTCAACTCGTTTGACCTATGAATCAACTCCCTCTACCTCTCTTTCTCTCGCTCTCCGAAATCAACTGCCATTCAACCTCCTCCATTTCTCTAGTTCGAAGTCTTAGCTACTTGAAAACACAGTCCTCCCTCGTGTAGCGGAAGCATATCCGGCGCGTAACTGGAAGACCCTGGGTTCGGCTTCCGGTGGCGGCCAATGAGAATTTTTCCGTGACTCACTTATAAACGTGGAAAGAGCGAAGATCTTTGTTTGATTATCAAGGTGATTACATTCTTCATGGTCTCTAACACAAAACAGTTTTTCACCTTCTTCTCAAAAACGAAAAACAAAAATGTATCTGAAATATACAGATTAATGCGTGAAGTCTGGAATGACGTCATCACTAAATGGTGATGTGCTTGTACTGTTGAAGACATGTTAATGTGCCTGTACTGTTGAAGATATGTTAATGTGCCTGTACTGTTGAAGATATGTTAATGTGCCTCTACTGTTGAAGACATGGAATGAATTTACAAAACTTTCAGAACTGAGAGAGAGAGAACATTAAAAAAAGCACACACGGACAGGTACCGACTTTGAATCACTTGGCAAGAGGCTTTCAGCCCCCCCCTCTACCCCCGTCATACCGTGTTGCGCACATGTATGATTTAGGATGGTCTCAGTAGCCTTAGTCTGAGCTTTTTACGGTTTCATTCCAAATCGGTTGGATACCGATTGGCAGAAAGTGCATATTCCGTGTGGAAATATTCCACAGAAGTGTTAGGCTTGATTAACACTAGCTTCAAGTGATGCTACGCAAAGCAAAGAGATGATTAACCAATCATGATCGGAGTCAGCTATTTCATGATTCGTTATTTCTCTCTCGTCGTGTGGCTTGATGTTCTGGTGTAAATCCAGCATTAATTAAATTTTTTCCCCCGATTCGGAATGGTGCAGATCATGTATTTCATCAGCTGTAGCCAATCACAGAACTAAGGTATTATGAAAGTGGAAGCTTGTGATTCCGAATTGTTGATTAGCAAATCTGATTGCTTGTTGTTTGCGGAATTAATCCATTCGCAATCCCATTCTGTTGGAAAGTTAAAACTCAGCATAGCAAATATATGGACTGTGTGACATCACTCAGCGATTTAATTCCGACTCGGAATCCATTCAGAGTGGAATTAGGTCAAAGTAGAGGGCCAGAGCAGAACTGTGTAATCCAATAACATGAAAACTGTTTTCAGTAATTTCCCTGTGCTTAAGATGAGTGCTTGTGATAGATATTTTTATTTACTCATTTTAAAAGTTTTTAGTTTAACTGGCTAGTTCCATACATAAAGACAATATTTCGGGGGCAGCCCTCAAAGGTTAGGGCTCCGGGCACATGTCCCGAATGCCCTCCTGTAAATCAGGCTCTGCACACCCGCAAAGTGAAAAAAAGATGCATCATGTGCGTGTGTTGACACTAAAGCCTGGCAAAATGAGAATTATTATTATTAGACTAAGAAATATTTCATGCCGGCTAATAAAGATCTTCCAGCGACAAATGAAATTTCGCGTGCGGTAGAAACCCGCATATGATTGAAGGATTTATTTCGTGGCGAAAGGATTATCAGCGGAACAACAGACCCAGATATAAGTCACATAAATTCGTCAATTAAATTAAGCAACAGTTTGAGAAAGATCATAATGACAGCTGCATCGAAAATAAGATACACAGAAGTTTAAAACTAACAGAGTTTGCGTTGCAACGCGATGAATAAATTGAACGATTGTCTCTTGTGCCTTCTCAAAATTTAACATTGTTTGCGAGAGACAAAAAGATATTAACAGTTTTGCAAGTAATTGAATGCTTTGTGTTAACGAAATATCTCATCTCTACGCAGCGCCATCAGTTTCGCTGGCGGAGCATTTAAAAGTGGATTTTGCCATGAGACTTCATCATCCACAGTGTTGTTGATCGCCACCATTTGGTTGCTAAGTATCAGATTCTCTGTGAGTTATTATCAAAGCCATTAAACAAATAGCTTAACTTGTGTCATTGACCGGTCATTTATTTCGAGATCTTTTCTGAGAAGTGGAAAGAATTTGAGGGAACTGTTATGTATACTGAAAAGTTATGTTGCTCTCGAAAGGTAACTGATGGCGACGTTTCCTGTGAACTGCATAACGCGTTTCGTGCTTTTTATACAAGTGATCAAATAAGAGACAAAGTATTAAGAACAGGGCAAACTGCCATGTTTCCGTGATATATTCGATAAATTAAACGACGTCAGAAATAAATTTGATGGAAATAAAACGAATGTCACCCAATTAAAACAAATTATCGTAGATCTTTAACCTGTGCAAGTTAAGACTTCAGTACAAATTTTGAAGATGACAATCCGATTTTTGGCGTAAGACTTCAAACATAGTTTTGGTTGTTGAGAAATACACAAGTTTTTCCCGGCCCTCGGACAATGACAGAAAAGCACGGATTAGCAAAAAAGAATCCAGAGATTTGGCGCTATTGTTTAGAAGCACTAAAAAGAATGATGCACAGATTTAGTGACATCGATGAGATTTTATCTGTGTCAGTCATTAAATATTTTCTGTGGACTTACAAGATGCTCAACCCATTTTACAGGCTGAATTTTGAAATCTGCAAACAAATGCGAAACCGAACTAAGGTTGAGGTAATGTGAGTTATGAAGTATTCTGGATCTCTGAACAACTGATGTAACCTCTGTGAAAACACAAGTTTGTCCGTGTCCCCTCGCTCCGGAGTAAGTCGCTCTCCCAACTGAGCTACGCGGGCAGAATTTCTCGCTGAAGATTTGTCGTCTTGACACATTTTTCCCCCTCTGTAGTACGTCACATCTCCCTCTTAATTTTTTTTTTTTTTGAAGCGAGGTAGGAATTTTCCATTAATTCCAAACAATGTGTGGAACAAACATCACACATTTTTCGAGGAACCCAACGGACAGTGGATTCATTTCCACAATCGGGCGCCAATGTGAAAACACAAGTTTGTCCGCGACGAGCATCGAATTCGTATCCTCTCACTCCGGAGTTAGTCGCTCTCCCAACTCAGCTACGCGGGTAGAATGTCTCGCTGCAGATTTGTCGTCTTGCCACATGTTTCCACTTCTGTAGTACGTCACATCTCTTCTCTGGTTAGAAATAAACACCAGTGATTTTAGATTTCTGAAAACATATATCCTCAGTCATCCTCAGAAACAATGCAGCTGCATTGTTTCTGAGGATGAAGCCGTTGTTGCGTTCAAAGTTCTTAAACATATTTATTTTAACTGTACACAGTTTTTATCATTAAAGTGTATCGTGCAGGAGACGGCATTTGTTTTTCGATTTAATAGCTTTTGGTGCACGAGTTAATTTCTTCATACCTATATTCTTGTAAATGGGTTCAGTGCTGGTGTGCAGTTACTAAATAAGAATAGGAATAGGAAGCAAATTAGCAATAAGAATGGTTTAACGATAGGTTTACTAAACGCCCTCATGAAAATTGCAGCTGGAACATCGCTAGTCTTGATGAAGTTTAGTAATAATGTAATGATGCATTACTTCTACAATTAAATATAGAGTAATCGCAAAGTTCACGAATTCTGAATTTAAAAAATACAGGTAGGTCAGTTCTGATTGAGCTGTCAGTAGGATTACGGCTTTCAGATCGGAGAGTTGAAATGAGCTAGTCGAGTATGGTTTCAAAGCGTTTATTTAATTTGTTATAGCCAACACACGTCTATGATATGAAAAGTAGCTTACGTAATTTTTACAAATAAGGCTGGATACATTGCGAACACAAAGCAGATCGATACACGAATTACTCAACGTGGTGCTCTGTCTTCTTGGGCTTGTTACATTCCTCATCACTTGCTCGTGCCTCTCGTTTTGATTTTCTCCATTTTTGCTTGCTTTCATTCTGCGAATTCCGCGGCATTGTCGAAAATGTTAACCCGTTCACACGAAAACAATTTTTAAATTTTGTTGTTTAAACCACTGCGATATGTTCTTTTTATATTTGAATAGATCTCGTCGGGAGTTTTAAAACGTCACCACGCACAGCCGTTTTGCGCTCACGGTTGTCCAGATAAACCGAGATATTGTCAAAAGTGTTCACTGGTTCCCAAGAAAACAATTTTTTAAATGTTCAGTTCAAACCACTGCGAAATGCTCTTCCTACACTTGAGCAGATCTCATCGACAGCTTTGAAACGATACCACGCACAGTCGTGTTGCGCTCACGGTTGCCGAGATAGACTGAGTCAAAGCGGCGGCACACCCAGAAAATTTGCATCATCTCCCTCGCTCACAGGGAGCGTCGCGCGCACTATGTATTGCGCAGTACGTGAATTGGACTCCATGCTGTTTATGCTAACACAATTTTTTTTATTAGTGTGCGGAACGTATTCTTAACTCTATAATGATTTCAATCGGGACCTATTTTTTTCATAGGCGGTAGGCCGTAAGTCGCCCCATACTATCCGCGGAGTTAGACGTTGTCCTACGTCAAAATTATTGCGTATGCTGTCAGTAGAAGTTTAACAAACTGATGTGGCAACAGCAGTCAGCAGTTCGTAGAGGTCAAATATTACGCGTGTCGAATGCCTGAAAGAAATTAGCAGAGTATAACGAAGTAAATTTCTCCGTCATTTTTGATCCACGCCGGGAATCGATCCCGAGTCCACTTATTCCGGAATAAGTCACTCTACCAACTGAGCTACGCAGACGTTCGTTCTGACTGCTATCTGCCTTTATGTCTTGTGCGTCCTGCTGGGAAGGCACGTCACAAGAGGGCCAGAAATGAATAACTGGTTTCTTGTGTGTTACGAAGTTTGCTCGCTTTAGCGTCGCTGTTTGCACAGAGGAATGGGTTTGACGAGGGAGCAGAGAATTTCTTTACTTGAATGTTATTTGCAAACGTAGTCTTACAAACACTATATAGAAGAGTTTTGGGAGAAAATTTCCGCAGCATACTGTGGTAGTTAAATCAACGATTAACTGTTTACTCGTACGATTTCGGAAAACTGGAAGTGTTGATGATACGCCTACAGGTGGCTTGCCGAGTGTACTGTATTAACGCCGGAAGTGATTAACGATGTTGAAAAACGTTTGTAACAGTTACCTATAGAATCGCTTTGCCGTTTATCTCAGCAAGTGAAATTTTCTTACTCCCCTGTACGGAAAGCGACTAAACGATTACAGCTTCATGCACACAAAGTGACAGTTGTCGAAGAACTGAAGGCACCTGATACGCATAAGCGCTTTCTGTATTGCCGTTGGTTTCGCAAATTTACTCGACACAACAAGGGCTTATTGAACAATGTTTTCTTTTCGGATGAATTCTGGTTTAATTCGAACCGAACGGGTATGTCACTTCGCAAAATACGCGATATTGATCGACTGAGAAATCCTCATATCCTTCATCCAGCACCTTTGCATTCCGAAAAAACCGGTGTGAGGTGTGTCATGTCTCGACGCAGAATAGTGGGACTACTGTTTTTTTTTATAGTACTGTAAATGCCAATATTTATCAAGATCTTTTTTTTTTTAGTTTGTGCACCTATTGCGAGAAAACGAACGTTTCGCATGGCTTCAACAGGATGGAGCAACATGTCACTCAACTACTACGACAAGAGAAATTTTATGAAGTTTCTTTGATGAAAACATTATTTCTAAAGGACTTTGGCCTCCACGCTTACTGGAGGATATGGGGATATTGAAAGGACCGTGTTTATGCAAACAACCCGAATGACTGCAGTATTGAAAAACATTATTCTGGCTATAATAGAAATCACGCTATCTATTATATGCTGCCACGCGTTACCGTTACGAAAGACGTTCTGTCACATGGATATTTGCCTCCAGCAACACGGAGGCCAATTCCAGCACCTTCTTTAAGTCAACATCAGTTGCTCAAAAGTCGATGGAAGATGTATCACAGTTATTGGTAAACTTTATGTATCTGTATATCGCGAATAAAAATTGTTCGAGTTCGGGAACTTCTCGATCATTTGAATAACGATTGCGATTTTAGGGAATATGATTCCATATTAAAAGGGATAACGTTATTAGTGAAAAATATTTAGAGCTAAAATTCGTATGCTTTAATCAAAAATCTCAAAATTTTACTTAAAATTGATTGACTTTGCAAAGTAATACCAATAAGACAAGTTCTTGGGCATATCAAACTCACAGACTTCGGCAAAGAGCTCGCAAATTAGAAGACGACACGACGCTGTACGATGTTGTTGGTCGAGAGAGTCGTGGTCTGTCCCTACTGCACACATAGGACCGATGTTCAAACCGCACGCACATCTTTTCCATAATCAACGACAACAGACACGGCCCTCTTATCGAGTAGATGGCTGTGGTGTACAGATGAGTTCCGGCTCAATTTTGGGAGCCCGGGCTCGGATTCTTGAAACATTTTGCTTATCAAGACTTGCATTTATGCATTATACACTGGCCTAAGATATGGCCTAAGCAAGGATTAGTTTAAAAATCATTAGTTTAAAAAGTTTAGTTCAGTTAATCCACTTCACAATATTAATATGTTTTTAGAAATACTACGCATAAAGACAAATGTACTGAAATGTGGATTTGAAAATAAATAAATAATCAACGTGCCCCTTCGACCGTATCAGGGAAATTAGTAATTTTGGTAAAAGCTGAAAAAAAGAAAATCGTTTAGAAACAAAAAATTCCATTCGTTATTTCTTTTTGATTTCTAAATTTACTTTTATTTTTAATAAATTGCATTATGAAACGTACAACGCCGTACAGACAGTTGCACGTGTTTGAAATTTTAACTCTAGAAAACTAATCTTTGCAATATAATTTACATATATGCTAATTGGTAAAGGTAGTTTAGAGTGATGTAGTAGAATAGAAAAAAAAGCATGTAGGGAAATGTCCAAAATTAAAAAAAAAAAAACATAAAAGCATTCCAGACCAGATTATTCTGCATTTTGTAACATTAACAAAGCTTTGCGCTTAATAGTATAATAATCACAATTATAATCATATGTGTGTGCAGTTTCCAGATCAATTTCATCATGAAAAAAGACAGAGAGAGAACTGCATCTAATGCCTCAGCGCTTCAACTTGATCTTCTTTTCTCTAAAACCCAACCTGCTGCACTAAAAACCAACGTCACCCCAAAAATCTCGGGAGTGAGGAAATTTAAAAAAATAAAGAACAATACTTTTAACTGCACAATTTTGGAAATTAATACATCATTTTAAAGATAAGATTCTTGATTTTTAATAAAATACAAAAAATGGGAATGTGATTTTTTCGATACCAGACCTTCTTAAACTAATCCTTGTTTGGGCCATAACTTTGGACAATGCATAATGCAAGTCTTGCTAAGCAAAATTTGTCTTGCAATGTCAGCTAGCTTAGGAAATTGAAAATCCTTCCACCATGGTAACAAATCCACAATGAAATTCAACAAGTGTAATTCAACCGGGCTCGGAAATACACGTGGTGAATTAATTACAGTAATGAAATTCTAGACGTGTAATTCCGAGCTCCCAAGGCGAGCCCTGGCCCGAGCTTATCTCTACGGTGGTGAAGAGTACAGTCTCTTCTGACCAGATTAGACGTGTTGCTTGCTGTGTTCTATGTGACTCCTCGTAAAGTTGCCAATCGTCTTCTGGAACCTGGGTTGAGCTCCCAAACCCTACTAAAGTTCTTGCCTTTCATTCCTACTCATCTTCATGAAATTCCTCAATGCTCTCTGTCATGGGTCGATGGTAGACGGCAATGACATTAAGCTATGTTTAGTGATGATGACCGTACCTGACTCGGTGTGAGCTATGGACGAATGAATGTCAGACGACGCTCGGAAATGAGAAAATATTAAAAGAGCAGACTCCATAAGGAAGAGATGATGCACATCGTAAACTGCCAGTTTAATAGTTTGGAGAGTCACCGGGTATAAAACAGAAAGAACACTCGCGCATGTGGAAAGCAGTATTAATGGAATTAAGCCTCGTAATAGATGGAGATCACAAATTATATTCTTGTCTGCCAAAAGATCTCATGCTTATTTCGTTAAGTCCCTCTCTTATAGGAGTAAAACCAGAGAAACAAATAATTCCACGTTTAATGTCACAAAAAGAGGTGCATACCATCATAAAAATTACGCAGTACATAGACATTAAATATAATATCATACATAAATGCGATTCCATAATATTAATCAGTAAGATAAAAGCCAAAATTAAACATTATTTAACGTTTCACGATCGGATATTCCTTACCTAGGTACACACAGCACGTACTCCAATAAGTTCTAAACATCTGTTGCTAATCTCTGTTTCTGGGGTTCCCGGTGGTACAGTGGTCTAAGTGCTGGCTTCTGATCGTTCGTCCGAGTGACCAAACCAGGATGACACTTGGGTGGTGTGCTTGTCTTACGGTGCTCCCTCTCTCTATATCTCTCCCCAGCAATCAGTGGCCTTAAATTAGGTACTATCCCCTGCTTACATCCCTTATAGTTATTCATGATTGTTTTTAAGCTCCCCCCCCCCCCCCCCAAAATCTTCTGGTTGTGAAGTCTATTGCTCGGTAAGTTGATTCTTAGAGTGGCCGCAGTGGTGCGTGCTACTGCATACTAGTCCCGCAGCTAAGTGACGTGTTTTTCACAACTGGTATACAGACACGTTACACAACACCAACAAGTATAACAGCAAATTTAGTATCCATGTGAAAGTGTTATAAATTCATTCAGTTTTCAGCGACTATGAAAAACCCCACGTTAAAACTGGATAATAACCGCCTTACTTCTATATTCGCTCTTGAACACGAGGACTCCCATGCACTTTGAAATTAACATGTCTGTCCCCCAACAGAACTTGTTATCTCTTCTCCTTGAAGAATGCAGTGACTGCCACCGGGAAATATCTGAAGGTCAATGTATATCAAGCCTACAGTTCGGAAATTTCGTGCAGTGACCTATGTTAAGCTGCTAAAGGTGGAACAGAAATTCGAAAAGTTGCAGCAGACAGCTTCGGACGTTAAGGCATTCTAGGCGACACACAATTTTACGGTGCTATCATTAGAGGGTTAAGAGCATCCCTTAGAACATTTGTTTCGTAGAAAAATTCATTGAATGAATTTTGCAATACGCAGTAAATGTACTTCATGGGCGTTGCTAAAAAAATGTACATTTCATTTATATAACGTTCATTCCCGTGTAATATTTGACACGTAAGCCACATGTTAACGCATTTTTTTCACAGTTAGTATTCATTATTTATTAGATGCATTGAACTAAGCGCTTCCCGGGTATAACTTTTAAGATGAGAACTTTATATTCTGATTTTTACAGCAGTGAATAATTGTGCTGTCAATGGCATCTCCTAAACCTCCCTCATCACGAAAAAAATCGCTTTTTAGACATTTTAACGATGTATTAATCTTGTTAGTAGCGCAGTAGTATTATCTTTGAAATACAGTCAACACTTGATGTACCGCTACCATTTGCTACATTACATCGTGGCGTTACAGCAAGGGTGGCGTTATATCAGATTTGACACTTATTTTTAAGTAGCCAAAATTTTGTAAAATATTGTTCCTCGAATATCATAATTAGCATTGAATTAAAAACATGTTAATTAGAAAATATATGTTGTGTACTTAGTTTGCACTGCACTCCGAAGTGCTATCCCCATCTCGAAAGCACCTGGTATTCATTAAATACGGATATTTACTTTGCATAGTAGGAAGACAAAGTTAACGTTTTCATTGTTTAAGAAATGAATAAAAAATCATGTTACATTTCTAAAACTTTACCAAGTGAAATTTAAAAGCTTAACCCCAAATCCCTTTGCATACAAATTTGGAAGATGTGAATCCGTTTTTTGGTGTAAATATGAGGTGGATGCTAAGTAAGAAAACATCCGAAAACTTGAAAATTCCGCCGTCCTAGAGCGGAAATCGAATAGCGCCCGAGCATTTCATATTTACACAAAAACCGGATTCACATCTTCCAAATTTGTACTGTATGGTGTAATGCCGTGTTCCATTCATGACATTCCATCTCTTTGCATACCTTTGCTGTTGTTTTTTAAAAACTCGTCTATTTTTATTTGTGTTTTATATTTCAACCCAGTTACTTCCAGAGCACAATCCGATTTAAGAAAGTGTAATGTCCGTGTATGCATAGCTGACTGAACACTACATAAATCAGTTCTGAAAAACTTCACCTACAGTGAAACAGGAGTCATTTCAGAAAACGTCGAGAAATTTTACTTACAGTTTGTCTTTATTCAACCACTAATCCTTTCGCACTTCAGCAAGGCGTAACTACAACTCCTTTTTTTAATATTACTATCTTAATCAAACGAACGTGGGTTAATAACACTTGGTTAAGAAAACAACAACACTAGAATATAACACGCAGTCTTCAAATAGCTCAAACTTTAATTAGACAACGTGTCTTCCATAATTAACATTATAACTTCCACCATCTCCACACTTTTGCTGCTGCTCAGAAATTATACAGGATGTGTCCATAAAGTATTCCCCTCATTACAAAAATTAATATAAAAAGATCTATGTAAGTTAAAATAAAATGGTTGGCAACATAATATAGCAGCGCTCATAAAGTTTTTTCTGTTCTTGAGGTGAGCGCTACCGCTGAATAAGAAGAGCATTTCATCGATAATGGCTTCCATGCAAGAAAACGCAGCGTGCGTGTTGTGGTTCCATGAGACCAAATCGGCGGTTACTGTCCAGCGTCACTTCAGAAAAGAGTAGAGACGATCACCACCGGACCACAAAAGCATAAAAGCTTGGTATGAAAAGTTCTAAGCGACGGGTAGTCTTAGCGATCTCCCCCGAGCGGGCCGACCACCGGTTACACAAGAGACAGACAGCTCCAGCTGTTCAGAAGACATTTCTACGAAGCCCCAGGAAATCTATTCGTCGTGATTCACTGGAAACTGGGATTTTCCATGCCACAGTTCACAAAATTTTACACAAGCGCCTTCATCTCTATGCTTATAAGGTACAGATCGTTCAAGCACTTCAGCCTGATGACCGGCCTCGCCGTGCTGCATTTGCGACGGAGATGTTGCAGCGCATAGCTCATGATAGTGATTATCTGCATCGTGTTTGTTTCTCAGATGAAGCCACATTCCACATCTCTGGTAAGTGAATAGGCACAATGTGCGAATCTGGAGATCAGAAAATCTTCATTATGTCATCTAACGGAGGGTTAGCCTGAAATTGAACGTATGGTGCGGCCTGATGCACGACAGAATAATCAGAACCCCCTTTTTTTACAGAGTCCACGGTAACATGTAACGTTTACCTGGACATGCTAGGACTTTGACTTTTTGTAGCACCTCAGTTGCATGCACTCCAACCTTCGGTTATTTTGCAACAAGACGGTGACCCACTACATTGGTCAGTAATGGTTCGTGAGTTCCTGAATGCCCCATTTCCTAACAGATGTATTGGTTGCAACGGTCCCATGACATGACTACCTCGATCGCCTGACATAATCTCTCTAGACTTTGTCTTGTGGTGTTATGTGAAAGACCAAGTTTACTCTAGCAGTGTTCTGGATGTCGAGACGTTGGAGGGCAGAATAACGGGCGTCATTGGCTCTGTCTCTGCTGAGATGTTAAGCAAAACATGGCGTGAAATCGAATATCGCTTAGATGTCCTCCGGGCCACAAATGGCGCTCATGTGGAGGTGTACTGACACTGGAAAAAAAACTTTACTTGAACGTGTTTACACTATCGTGCAATCCCTTCCTTGTACCTGTAATACATTTTTATATTAATTTTTGTAATGTGGGAGAGACTTTATGGACACTCTGTATAACGTTCAGTTTTCATCTGATACATAAACACGTCATATGTTCCGATCTCAAGGTGTTGCCGAACATATTCTTGCGAGAGGGAAGACATCACGTTAAGTTTGAAAAACTCTAAAGGAGAATGAACTCAATTTTACATAGAAAAGGTAACTAAATATGAAAGTTAAAGTAAAGTATACGTCACAAAGGGCGGTTGAAATATCGACGTCCTGCTACTAAGAATCTTCTTAATGTTAAAAGACACTGACTCGCACCTTTGAATCAGTATCTTTAAGGTTTGTCACAATCGAATGATAGTCCAAATAAACGGGAAGGAAATTCTCACGAAGCCTGCAAGTGATACTGCATCAAGTATGTTTTGTGTTCTGAAAGGCGGGTTGGCGTAATTAATACACTGGTGTGCAAAAATTTAGGACGAAGAGGAGAAATTAGCATAACAGCGGAACGAGCAGGCAGAATGGACCGAAAGATCACTCAGGAGATAGACCAGGGTCCGGTACGGTAGGGCATGCGCATATATGCAGCATGACGTAGGAGGGGGGGGGGGTTGGAAGGGTATAAAGCACACGAGCGGTATACGCTCAGCAATTCGGTGAAAGCTATTGCACGGTGTACATCGGTTTGAACGACGTCAAGTTGCTGCCACCGTGTGATATGGCCAACAGGCAATCCAGCAGACGACATCTGGATGACTTTACCCGAGGTCGCATCATTGGGAAGTTGGAAGAAGGTCGAAGTGTGACTAGTGTGGCCGAGGAGTTCGGGATCGCTCACAGCATCGTTTTACGAGCTTGGAGAGCATTTCAAACGACAGGAACAGCTGTCCGAGAGTTTAGTAGTGGTCGTCCACGAGCAACCATTGCGGCGGACGACCGGTATATTGTCCTACAGGCGAGAAGAGACAGACGGCATACAGCGGGAGAAATCGCAAGGCACATGCAACAGACAACTGGACGTCCGTTGTCGCGTTTTACCGTGACCCGGAGGCTGCACAAAGGTGGCATATTTGCACGACGACCATTACGGTGTGTGCCATTAACGCCTGCTCATCGGAGACGGCGGTTTCTGAGGTGCCAGGAACACAAGAACTGGACACATCAGCAATGGGGTCGAGTTCTCTTTACGGGTGAGAGCCGATTTAGTCTGACGAGCGATTCTGGACGTATACGCATCTGGAGAGAGCAAGGAACACGTAATCACACCTCCAACATCATCAAAAGAGACCGGTTTGGAGGTGGCGGAGATCTCGTTTGGGGTGGTATCATGCTTGGTAGCCGTACTGACCTCCACATCTTCCAAGGAGGTTCTGTCGCTGGTGTCCGCTATTGTACCGAGGTTCTCCTGCCTCACGTGCGTCTGTTTAGAGGGGCTGTGGGTCCTGAGTTCCTCTTCATGGACGACAAGGCTACATCTCATTGTACAGTGGCTGTCGCAGAGCTGTTGGAGAGTGAAGATATTCAACGCATGGATTAGCCCGCAAGGTTCCCGGACCTAAATCCAATCGAACACGTGTGGGCCCTTCACGGGAGACGCTTGGCAGCACATCACCAGCCGCCAGCAACGATTCCGCAGCTGCGATTGGCGCTACAAGATAAATGGGCCGTGATGCCTCAACAGCTCCTTGACAACCTCGTCCTCAGCATGGACAGACTTTGTAAATCCTGCAACGCTGTCAGGAGTGATCATATCCCCTACTAAAGACTGGATGTTTCTTGGCAGCCGCCTGTCACATGGACGTTTCTGTCCAGTCGTGCTCGAATCTACCTTTTTAATAAAGTGCCTTTGTATCCTTTGGATTCCATGCTTGGACGGTTTTGCTCACTTGTCCCATATTTTTATATCTTGGGGATCTTATGGTATGATTTGAGTCGATGTGGAGCACTTCTGCACGACGTTACATTCGAAAAGCCGTTTCGTCCTTAATTTTTGCACGCCAGTGTATATGTTGGCGGATGCCAAGGGCGTGGCGATTTATCAAGGGATGTTTCATATAGAGCAGTCCGTTCAGACCCAAGTGCTGGCGTTATGCAAGTATGGCAGTAAATCGAGGGGCGGTACACTGAAGGTTGAATTTGTAAAAAAAATATGTTAACAGTTTTTAGTAAATTTTTATAAAGTACGTTAATTATCGTTTCCAGTAGAAGATGCCTAGTTCTTTTTTTCTGACGTTTCACTTTTTCTGTTACCATAGCTCTAGTCGTAGCCATGAATTTCCCCTTTTGGAACGCATAGAATAAATAAGAGTTTGATAAACACACCCAAATAATTTACCCAACTCTACGCCAATAACGAAGCACTGCATGCACCGCGAGAGTGGCATACATATGGCAGCAAACATTGTCATCATCAATGGAATAAAAATATCCAAATAAGGGAAGTCATTTTGTCTCTCGTAATGCACACGTGGCAGGAACACTTTCATACGGATGCCAATATAGTGTTCACCCGTTCAAAGTCACATGCGTTTTTGAGCTACCTCATTCCCGACTTCTTGGTCCCCGTAAAAATAATATAGCATGGAAGATATCTTTGTTTCTAACAAGAGCTTCCTTTTGGAATTTCGACTTTAAACCTGCACCACGGACAACAATGAAAAACAATCTCTAAATTTTGAAGCGAGAGCCACGATTTTCCAATGAGTTGCGCACTTACCATAGACTCTATCTCTCTCTCTCTCTCTCTCTCTCTCTCTCACACACACATTAATTATTATAGCTGAACATAAGGATAAGAAACCCGGAAGAAAATCCCTGAAAACTTTTTATGTCAGCTTTGCTCACCAAATGTTTCGAAAGTTTTTTAAACTTATCAAAATAGCAAATGGATGTTGAGAAATAGCCATCGCCTGACTATTGCTAAGTTAGAACAAAAAGTGTTCACATGCAGAAGAACTTCTAAAATTGGTTTAGGTGACAGAGTTCATTCGTGAGTAAAATTAGTTCCAGGACGCTGCCCAAATATACTTCAGTTGTGATGAGAAAAAAAATCATAAGAATCTTTTTCTTCCTCACCGCGTTCTTCTAATAAGCAGTTTTTGACCAGACCTACGTTGAAACATTCATTTCATTTGCCCTGTGCTTTCTCCAAGTAGCTTTTACTTTTCTAGAGATGGAAAAACTTCTGGAAATTGCTAGTTACGAATCAGTCAAAGGCATCCAGAACAAGACTGAAAGTAGAACACAAATATTTTGGGAATCGGTGTCCAGCTTTGTCCGCAGTCACGTAAGAAAGAGTGTACAGTGAGTAAAGGTATACCTGAATTTGAAAATGCAACTTTCACTGGTTCAGTTCTATAGATAAACAGTATTGCACAGAGTGCAATATTCTGCTTATAAACAAATAAAAAATCGATACAAGCATGAAAACAAAAAATTGGTATACAACAAAAACGCATTAAGGAATTTTCCATAAAATATTTCCTTTCCAAAAAAAAGGGAATTTCTTGTGACCAGGGACGTCGCTAGACTTTGAAATCAGGGCAAGTATTATTTTTGCTGGAGCAAGTTTGATAGCAACTTGATTCACGAAGCACTGAACCAAAGAATTTTTTATGTATTTTACTATCGGCTACAAAGGAATTTGGCGCAACCCCCTTCCTTCCCCCGGATACACACACACACACACACACACACACACACACACACATCTGATTCGGACAAATTATGGCACCGGTAAGCCAAGATATAACATGACAATGACTAGTGGGTAAGTGTTAGTAGAATGTCGCCTTCAATGTTATTTTTGTTGTTGTTATTTTTTTTTTTTTGCTGCGAATGCATTGTTTTAATTGTTTTTCAAAATTTTGTATTTTTCTTATGAAGATAGTACTGTACTCGAACAATTTCTTTAAAGAAAAATGCTGAATTTGTTTACCTAAATCAAATTTTAACGTCGTGACACGTAGACACAACACCCCCCTCCTAAACTTCCTTCCTTCAAGTCAGCGACCTTGCTTTGCCCTCCTCACCTCCAAAGTAGTCGTCAGTCACGTCCCTCTCCCTCACTGCCCAGGTACACTGGTGTTGCTTTAGAATCCACTTTTTGTATTGAAATCCCCTACTTAGCAGAACAAATAGCAGAGCAATTTGTAATGAACACCTCTCAGTGAATTTCTATCCACCCTCCTCATTCGCTCCTGGCCATACTAACATGAAATAAAGGCTTAAGCTAAGGATTTCGGAGAGCGGAAAATTGCATTTCCCTGCCCTGCGGATAACATTTCCTGGTCTTGGGGATGCTGTTTTGATAATCTTTCTTCGGAGTAGCAAACAACGCGCTTCCTAACGGAAAATACTTGGAGCTACCAGACGAAAAACACGAGACCCACTATTACTTGTCAAAGTCCAGATTATATATCAAAGTACAAAAACACAACAACTCAAAAAGGGCACATGTTGAACTGAGTAGGCAATAGGGTGGGCAAGAAGAATTTCAGGCAGGACTCCGGCCCACCTTCGTGCCTCCTTGGCGACGTCCCTGTTCGTGACTTGCGTGGATGTAACAAAATTTTGCAGAGGGTTCAGTAACACTTCTCAATTCATGCAAATATTACCACTTCTTCAATGCTCAAGTGTAAAACAGTGGGCTGCAACTTTTTAATAGTAAAATGTAAGATATTATTCATATCATTATGCAGATCAAAAGAAGCACAGTTATATCAAATATTGCACGCCAAACTATCTGCGGATAAGAATTCGAATTAAATAACAAAGCACGTGACATCGGTAGATTATGGCACAGTGATGTACTTAATGTGTAAAGCGCAATTCGTACCTACACCCTCGAAATATAAGGCATTCACAAAAGCTCCGCTGCCACAAGGCCATCCAAGAAATCTTAAGTAAAACGAAGGTTCGTTTTATTTTGTAGTAACATCCAAGCGACAGTTTACTAAATTTCTTCGAAAATTCTGTTTTCACTTTTAAACTACACTGTATCACGGAACACTAAACACAATAACAGTTTTAGATTCAGGTTTATTGCACTAGATATCGAAGAACATTTAAAACCTAGTATCTCAAATTTTATACAGTGGTTTTGTGCCGCCTAAATATGCGGCTACGGAGGATCCAAACCTAGGATACCTTCCATCTAAGGAACCTTTATATCCTAAAAGCACTTTCTTTTTGTAGAAATTTTTAAATATTTTTCTACAGTCTTTGTAGACAAAAAATAATCAAATTGAGAGGGGATGTTTTCTCTGGAATCAAAGTGGATGTCTTAAAACAGAATTTTTAAACTTTTCTAGGCACGCCGAGGGTTAGCTGCTAGTTGTATTATCTTGAGACCACAATGCATCACTGAGGAAGAAGAATAGATCTATGCCATCCCGGGAGGCGCAGGATCTAAGCATCTTGGGCACCTTCCCCCAACGTGGAGCCAGTGATCTAAGCGTCTGGGGCCCCTGTTGAACCAGTGATCTAAACATATTGGGCCCCTGCGCCCAACGTGGAACCAGTGATCTAAGCGTCTTGGGCACCTTCCCCCAACGTAGAGCCAGTGATCTAAGCGTCTTGGGCCCCTGTGGAACCCGTGATCTAAACATATTGGGCCCCTGCGCCCAACGTGGAACAGGGATCTAAGCGTCTTAGGCACCTGCCCCTCTAAGTGGTTGGTTGGTTGGTTGGTTGGTTGATTTTATTGGCGCAAGGGCCAGGTTTGGCCAAAGAGCGCCAGACAAAGAACTATCAGCTACAGATGTTTAAAAGCGGGGAAAATGATTAAGAGCAGACAGGCGTGGTAAAAGCTGGTAGGTAGGTAAGTAGATTTTAATGGCGCAAGCCCTCTAAGTGGAACCAGTGATCTAAGCATCTTGGGCCCCTTCCCCCAACATGGAACCAGTGATATAAGCGTCTTGGTTCCCTGCTCCAACGTGGAGCAAGTCATCTAAGCGTCTAGGGCCCCTGTCCCCAACGTAGAATCAGTTATCTAAACGTCTCGGGCCCTTTCTCCAACGTGAAACGAGTGCTCTAAGCGTCTTGAGTTCCTTCCCCCAACGTGGAACCAGTGATATAAGAGTCCTGAGACCCTTCCCCCAACGTGGAACCAGTGATAGAAGGATCCTGGGCCCCTTCCCCCAACGTGGAACCAGTGATATAAGGGTCCTGGGCCCCTTCCCTCAACGTGGAACCAGTGATATAAGGGTCCTGGGCCCCTTCCCCCAACGCGGAACCAGTGATATAAGGGTCCCGGGCCCCTTCCCCCAACGTGGAACCAGTGATATAAGGGTCCTGGGCCCCTTCCCTCAATGTGGAACCAGTGATATAAGGGTCCTGAGCCCCTTCCCCCAACGTAGAACCAGTGATATATGGGTCCTGGGCCCCTTCCCCCAACGTGGAGCCAGTGATATAAGGGTTCTGAGCCCCTTTCCCCAACGTGGAACCAGTGATATAAGGGACCTGGGCCCCTTCCCCCAACGTGGAACCAGTGATAGAAGGGTCCTGGTCCCTTCCCCCAACATGCAACCAGTGATATAAAGGTCCTGGGCCCCTTCCCCCAACGTGGAACCAGTGATATAAGGGTTCTGGGGCCCTTCCCCCAACGTGGAAATAGTGATAGAAGGGTCCTGGGCCCCTTCCCCCAACGTGGAACCAGTGATAGAAGGGTCCTGAGCCCCTTTCCCTAACGTGGAACCAGTGATATAAGGGACCTGGGCCCCTTCCCCCAACGTGGAACCAGTGATATAAGGGTCCTGGGGCCCTTCCCCCAACATGAAACCAGTGATATAAGGGTCCTGGGCCCCCTTCATCCAACGTGGACTGCTTATAGCCCTTAGAGCTCTTCACGATGATGGCAAAAAAGGGGAAAAGATGTTAAGTAGCTCTAAATATTTCTGATTGAAACGTATCGAGCTACAGTCATCAGGTATTAAAAGTTTTCGTGCAACAGAGTATTAGTTGCTATAAAACGCCGTCTAAGCACGATTCTAGTTGAGATTCAAATCTATGACACAACTAAAACTTTTTAATTTTAAAAATATATCACAGATAAAATATGAGGTCTTTCGAATCTCACTTAGGCCTCATCTTCAGAAAAGCACTGCAAAAACATAAGAGTAAGCACCTTATATACTGTATATAAGAAGTTGCACGTAATATGGTGTGCGTAGTGCATATGCGCATTAGAGTCCCATCGTAACTCGGAGTCAGTTCGGAGTGGTGGTACAGTGTGTTTCCTCGGTCAGATTGTACGATTAAAGTCATCCATGGTATGGGAACAAGGCAAGGGCAGTCATCACTGCAGCTGTTAGATGCTTGTGCAGTAATAAAAAGGCTCTAAGTGAAAATTCTCTGAAATTTAGAATGTGTGGTTGCTAGGTTTGAGGTCTCGGCCCACAACGGGTCGTATGAACAGTCCTGGAAAATGCGGTGGCCATTGATGCTGTCCTTAGATCGTATTTACGTTCTGCGAGTTGTGTTTCAATATTTCGAAGTGTTGAGCCGATGTAGATCTTATCATCGTCCTCTGGATCCAAGGCCTACATCGGCTCAACAATCGGAATATCAAAACACGACTCGCCGAACACATGTAAAATTCTGGGGCAGTACTAAACTTTTGATGATATGCTGGCAACGGCCTCTACACCGTCATATTTCGTTTCTGCACTACCCCCGTATATAGTTAAATAAACTTTAGATAATAGATACATTGAAAATCTAAAAATAGCTACAAATGGAATGGTTGTTTTTTTTCGTGGGTTGGGACAGAAGTTTTTTTCTTTCGATATAGCCCTAAATTTAATTTATTAAGCCCCTAAAATCCACGATACGCTGTTGATTTCAAATAAAAGTTTCACTTGTAGAATATTTCTTTAGCTTTTCCTGTTTGCTCACGCGAAAATGTTTTTTGCGTTGTTAAGATTTTTAGACTTTTCCTTTTGTTTTTCAGGTGATGATGACCTAGAAGATGCGTCGTCTGCCTCGCCGCCTGCAGGTGGCATTTGTGTTGGCTGGCGGCTTGCTGTTGATTTCACTTCTACTTCAGCAGCAATGGACGGCTGTGCGCCCCTCTATCCTCAACCACTCTTATTTCAGCTACGATGTGACTCGAGAAGAACCTGCGAATAACAATCAGACGTGCGTCTTACCACGAGTCCATCCATTTGATCCCTCCATTTGGGCTTACATCGTAGAGCCTAGGCCTATACGTTGTGGGAATCGGCACTTGGATCTTACCTACATTGACGATGATGGCGTCTTACGATTCAACCACACGCTTGTAGCTTCTTCGGGTTACGACCTATCATCTTTGACGTGCACCTGGCAGCCCGTTCTCCGGAAAGGGGACAATGACGTAATTTACGGGGACCTTCATTACCTCACACAGCAAGGAGATGGCAACGTAAGCCAAGAAAGTATCAGCGTTTCGTGCAGAAACTTCGCTGGAGTTCCCATTTACAGTGCCTTGCATACTCATGTAATTCCCGCAAAACCGGTTGGACACCATCCAACTTCAAACCGTTTTCTAAATGTGCTGATTTTCGGACTGGATTCAATGTCCCGACTCAGCTTCATGCGTCTTCTGCCAAACACGTACCGCTACCTAAAAGATGTCTTGGGGATGTCCATCTTTCGTGGGATGAACAAAGTAGCTGATAACACCTTCCCGAATCTCATTGCAATGCTGACAGGGAGAAAAGCGTACGGACCGGATCTCCCTGACGACTCCCATGGCTTCGACAGCTGGCCTCTGATCTGGAAGAATTATTCGGATAGTGGCTACGTCACACTTTGGGCTGAAGACTTCCCAGACTACGGCCTCTTCAATTACCTCACCCACGGATTTCGTAATCCTCCAACGCATCACTATCTCCGTCCGTTTTGGCTAGCCGTCCGTGACTCCACACTACTCAGAATGAGTTCGCACATGTGCTTCGGATCCACCCAGAAGCACCTACTTCAAATGAATTACATACGCAGTTTCGTTACCAAATACCATCACCTTAAAATTCCTTTCTTTGGCTTTTCCTTTCTTGCTGAACTCAGCCATGAGTACCTATCTCAAGTGGCAGCAGCAGACCAAGACTTTTATCACTTTTTTCGATTTCTGAGCGAAGGTGGATACCTCGACGAAACTCTTCTCATTGTAATGTCTGATCACGGCCACAGGTTTGATCCCATGCGAGAAACTGCTGTGGGAAGGATCGAAGAGAGAATGCCATTCTTCGGCATGCACATCCCCGAAACAATGTTTTCACAAGACAGCAGCACAGTGCTGCATCACCTGAAGGAAAATACCGGTCGTCTGATAACACATTATGACACGCACAGCACATTACTGGACCTTTTAAGACATATCAGGACAGGATCTCCTTTAGGTTCTCAAGACTCTGAACATCAGTTCGGAAGGACGTTGTTCGGTTCCATTCCTTTAAATCGCACTTGTAAAGAGGCAAACATTCCCATTCACTACTGCACTTGCGAAATGGAGATGGCTCTTCCAGATAGTGACCCCAGAGGTCCAATCGCCGCTCGCGTTGTTATTCAGCAAATTAACGCCTTGCTGAACTCCGGAGGTGTTTCAAAACAATGCTCTGAACTTACCCTTGGAGCAATTAAAAGTTCGCATCTGGTCCTCCCCGGTGTAAATGAAGCAGAGCTAGGATCATCAGCAACAACCGAAGATGAAAAGCAAAACGCGCTTAAAGGCAGAAGAATTCGTTCTGTGGTTTCAGCAGAACCCAGTAAAGGGGTTTTTGAAGCAACGGTTGAAATGGGAGAAACTGAAGACGAAGTGCGTGTGCTGGGAGATATTAGCCGTATCAATAAATATAGCAACCAATCATCGTGCATCAAGCACGATATACTAAGGAAATTTTGTTTCTGCGATCTAAACATATCTTAACATAAACTGTGCATAGGTCATCTGTAAATTTCATTTGATTACTGAATTTTCTCGACTGCTGGTACGTGCACTTCCTGCAGAAGGACGTGTTACTGTTGATACCAAAAACTGTAGAAGTCTCTGCTAGAATTATATTCATCCATTCATCCGGAACTGCCAACAGGAAGTATTCTCCCAGTGTGAACTATTCAAGACACATTGCTCCCGGGCATTACGGGAGTAAAATGTTACGCGTTTCATTTTTTAAACGGCGAGCTGATTATTAATCTTTATCACATCATTGTAAAGTTATTAAAGTCTTGATAAGTTATAGGACACAGTATTTTATATATATATATGTGTCTCCGTATGCTACTTTTGTGTGTATAATTTTATTTAGGTTTTGCATAGAGTGTCCACACACTTTCGATAAACATGGTTATCATACCCCAAACATACGTAGGTAAATCAAACAGTAAAGGTAATTTGAAAATTACGCGGCAACCGCAACGGATAGAAGCTGACGTAATACAACACGATCGCAATGGCTTATGGGTAGTTCGAACAAGCACAGCGCAGCGCTTTGTTGTTAGTCTTGCTGAAACCAAGGTCAAATTAATATGGACACTCCGCTATGGGATTGCACTATTGTCGAACAACGAGCAGTAGGGAGATTTCTTTGGGCAGAGGGAGTGAGAACTGCTGAAATTCACCGAATGATGTTGGCTCAGTACGGAAGTGAAAACGGCATGACTCAACGAAAAGTTCATAAATGGATGGAAAGGTTTAAAGCGGGAAGAGGAAGTTTAACCGACAAAGCTCGATTTGGTCGGACATCAACATCGCGCACACAGGGTGAATGGCTTGATCACAGAAGACCGACGAATTATGTTGTCCTCTGTTGGTGCACATTTGGATATCAGCTGTGGATCCGCACATGCAAATATAGTGCATGATGATTTGGAGTACTCTAAAGTTTGCGCAAGATGAGTACCCAAACAGCTTACTGATGTGCAGAAGCAACAGCGCGTGGAGGTTGCAACCCAAGTCCTGAAACGTTATGAAGGAAACCCTAGTGTTTTGGAGTGGATTGTCACCGACGACGCGACATAGGTTTGTCACTGTGAACCAGAAAGCAACAGACAAAGAATGCAGGGGAAACACCCGTCTTCTCCGATAAAGAAGATATTCAGACGACAGCCCTCCGCCAAGAAAAACATGCTGACCTTTTTCTGGGACATGAAAGGCTCTATTCTGGCACACTTTCAGAAACACGGACAAAAAGTGACCAGTGCAACGTACTGTGCTGTGCTTAGAGAGAAACTGAAATCTGCAATTCGCAGCAAAAAAAACAAACAAAAAAAACAGAGAAATGCTGTCAAAAAACAGTCTTGCTGCACCATGACAATGCACGTCCGCATGTAGCGGCTGCAATGGTGGAGGCAATGCAACAACTGCGGTTTGAAAGTCTCCCATATCCGTCTTAGAGTCCTGATTTGGTTCCATGCGATTATCACGACTTCGTTCCACTTAAAGAGGCTCTACGCGGTCGCAGATTCACCTCTGATGAAGAGGTTAAGGAAGCGATTATCACGACTTCGTTCCACTTAAAGAGGCTCTACGCGGTCGCAGATTCACCTCTGATGAAGAGGTTAAGGAAGCGATTATCACGACTTCGTTCTACTTAAAGAGGCTCTACGCGGTCGCAGATTCACCTCTGATGAAGAGGTTAAGGAAGCGATGCAGACTTGGATTCGGGAGCAACTGAAAAGTGTCTTTTCCCAAGGAATAAAGAAGCTAGTGGAACGATACAATAAGTGCATCGACCTGCAGGGGGACTATGTGGAGAAATGAGATAGCCGTTATGTACATTTGCTCACAAATACTTGTGTTAAAGGGTATGTCACCGTTACTTTTTGATTCTCCCTGGTACATTTAGTTTCTAAAGGAAATGCAACTCGACACAGGGCTGCTGAAAAATAAATAGTCCACTTAAACTTCCAGCGCCAAAACAGGCTTTAAACATCAATAGCTAGACATGAGTGTTTAGCAAGCGGAGATAAATAGAAATATTCACTTATATCACTTAGCGGAAAGACCGCGCATCGCTAGTAACAAACAATGTACGTAAACACTCGTGTTTATCCTAATGACTGGAATCTGATTTGAAACAGATTTTTTCAATTGACATTTCAGAAGCAAAAATATGGTTTAAAATGAAAATATGCGTTTACGCCCGTTTCCGGTGGAATTGTGCACTGTGGAAGCTATGAAATGTACGCGACATGTTTTCTTTTTATATCTGACAACATAAAAAACATTTTCTAAATAGGACTATTTTTAGAAGAAATAATAATCAGAAAAATGTTATATGCATGTACGTCTCCTAGTGAGGAAATTGTGCATTATTTGCAGTAGCAAAATGTTCTTCATACTGAATAGTACTCGTGGGAGAATTTTTTTTATTCAAATTTTAAGAGGTGACATGAAATAAAATATAGTTATGGCCATTTACTCCGTCTGGCTACAAGACTGTGCATTGGAAAGATGACGTAATATGTGGATCACCGTTCTGATAGTTAAACGTAAAATTAATTTCGTAAACCCGACTCGTATATGCATAGATACGATGCCCACAGACGGACGGATATTTCGATATTAATAGCAAGAATTTCTACCTACATATATTCTAAATGTCTCAAAACAGACGTGCAAAAAATATCATGAGAATGAGCTTTAAGGCAACAAAGGAGCAGACATTCACGGAAACATCTCTCACAATGGACAAGGCTCTGACTGACGCGTCAAGGTTTAGATTCCAGAAAAACAATACGTCACGACTTCCAACACACATCGCAATCAACCTGTACCACAGAATTCCATCCGATACAACAGCAGCCACTCACATGAATAACAGCCATCTGTTACGACATATTTTCATCTTTTTATTTTTCAATTCTTATGTTGTCAGTTGTAAAGTTCCAGTGGATTGGGCTTTTTAACCCAGGCCATAAAACACCCAATGATATCGGAAGCGATTTTTCACATGATTTCTAACGTATTCGTGTAAAGTTGGCTGCAAGAGAACAAGTAGTTTCAACAGAGAAAATGTGACGTAGTCATGAAACTCTATCTAATCAGAAATGGGTACAAAACAAATAAACAAAAGCTAAATGTTAGATTATGAGGGAAAACATAAATCCCGATAGTTTCGAAACAGAGGGACTATTCTTTCGGGGGATTAAAGTGTTTAGAATATTAACTATGGAGCCGAGGCCTGGCGATTGACACAAGCGGATAAAAACAAAATAACAGCAGTAGAGATGAATGTTTTAAGATCATGTAAAGTGTCAAGAAGACAGAAAATAACGCATGAAAATTTTTAATTGACGGAAGTAGAAGTAACAATTTTAGAAGACAATTGGGTGGGTTTGGTCACGTAAAACGAATGACCAGTGAAAGACTGCTCAAAATTTTCATTCGAATTTAAATCAAACAAACGAAAAAATAAAAACCGACCTAGAATAACATGGTCTGATAGAATAAAGAGAGCACTTAGTCAAAATGTCCTGATGGAAGAATGGTGCTTAGATAGAGAAAGGTGGAAAAAAACTCTAGGAGATCCCAAGGCAGCGTTAGACACCATAAACCGATTATACAATGGCGTGTAAAAATTAAGAACGAGACGGTTTTGTGAATGTAACGTCGTGCAGAAGTGCTCCACATCGACTCAAATCATACCATAAGATCCCCAAGATGTAAGAATATGGGACAAGTGAGCAAAACCGTCCAAACAAGGAATCCAAAGGATACAAAGGCACTTTATTGAAAAGGTAGCTTCGAGCACAACTGGATAGAAGACAGAAACGTCCATGTGACAGGCGGCTGCCAAGAAAAATCCAGTCTTTAGTAGGTGATATGATCACCCCTGACTGCGTTGCAGGATTTTCAACGTCTGTCCATTTTGAGGACGAGGTTGTCAAGGAGCTGTTGAGGCATCGCGGCCCATTCCTCTTGTAGCGCCAATCGCAGCTGCGGAAACGTTGCTGGCGGCTGGCGGCTGGTGACGTGCTGCCAAGCGTCTCCCGTGAAGGTCCCACACGTGTTCCATTGGATTTAGGTCCGAGAACCTTCCGGGCCAATCCATGCGTTGAACATCTTCACTCTCCAACAGCTCTGTGACAGCCACTGTACGATGAGGTGTAGCGTTGTCGTCCATGAAGAGGAACTCAGGGCCCACAGCACCTCTAAACAGACGCACGTAAGGCAGGAGAACCTCGGTACAATAGCGGACACCAGTGACTGAACCTCCTTAGAAGATATACGGCTACCAAGCATGATACCGCACCAAACGAGAACTCCGCCACCTCCAAACCGGTCTCTTTTGATGATGTTGGAGGTGTGATTACGTGTTCCCTGCTCTCTCCAGATATGTATATATCCAGAATCGCTCGTCAGACTAAATCGGCTCTCATCCGTAAAGAGAACTCGACCCCATTGCTGATGTGTCCAGTTCTTGTGTTCCTGGCACCACAGAAACCGCCGTCTCCGATGAGCAGGCGTTAATGGCACACACCATACCGGTCGTCGTGCAAATAGACCACCTTTGTGCAGCCTCCTGACCAAGGTAAAACGCGATACCGGACGTCCAGTTGTCTGTTGCATGTGCCTTGCGATTTCCCGAAATCTCTTCTCGCCTGTAGGACATTATACCGGTCGTCCGCCGCCGTGGTTGCTCGTGGACGACCACTACTAAACTCTCGGACAGCTGTTCCTGTCGTTTGAAATGCTCTCCAAGCTCGTGAAACGATGCTGTGAGCGATCCCGAACTCCCCGGCCACAGTAGTCACACTTCGACCTTCTTCCAACTTCCCAATGACGCGACCTCGGGCAAAGTCATCCAGATATCGTCTACTGGATTGCCTGTTGGCCATATCACACGTTGGCAGCAACTCGACGTCGTTCAAACCGATGTACACCGTGCAATAGCTTTCATCGAATTGCTGAGCGCACACCGCTCGTGTGCTTTATACCCTTCCGACAACCCCCCTATGTCATGCTGCATATATGCGCATGTCCTACCGTACCGGACCCTAGTCTATCTCCTGAGTGGTCTTTCGGTCCGTTCTGCCCGCTCGTTCCGCTGTTATGCGAATTTCTCCTCTTCGATCTTAATTTTTGCACACCAGTGTATATATGGAATATACTCTGTCAACAAAGAAAATGCCACACCAGGAAGTAATTATCGGCAAATCGGTGAGTATGTGTCGATAGCTGGGTTATGTAGATGAGTGCAGTTGCGAACCAATCACGTGATGGGTAGGGGAGATACTGTATAAGGGCGAAATGGCTCGGCGTAACTCAGTTTGATTGTCCTCACCTGGGCGTAAGCACCACTGCATAGAAGTGATCTCGGTGACAAAAGCACGTGTAAGAAGGGAGAATATCTGGGCGACGTCATCGGGAATCCTGCCATCACACAGACACCATCATTGGATGCTTCGTCTTAGGGCTACGCACTGCTGGTTGGTTCCCGCGTTGCATCGGGATGCAACAACTGTCGGCAGGATGTGGCGACAATATTTGGATAAAGGTGACGTGCGGTAGATGGTATTCAGTAGTAGACTGGTGGACGTCCGAACGTCTCGGTTGTGACATTCGACGGTAGCCACAGCGGCGATGAGACAAGTTTGCGCTCTCTCGAGCCATTATGACGACTATTACTTCCCGCAGTATATATCATCATGCTAGGCTGCAGTGGTGCCTACCAGAAATGCGTGGCAGGGCAAATGAAACCTTGGGTATTCGGCGACGAGTCTATCTTCTGTCTCAGTTGTAACCTGGGCATCAGTGTTTGACTGGAGTAAATTTAAGTAACCATTTTGAATATAGTGAATTAGAATCATCTTCCCTTTCCTCAGCGCTTTTAAACACCATTTCGATGCAGCTTGCCAGTGAGCAGGCTCTCACGTTTTCAGGGTCCCATCCGAGGGAAAGTTAGATTTATGGGTTTTGTTACCATGCGAGGAAAGAATTGGTAAATTATTTATGAGGGGTGAGAGGAAGGCAATGAAAGAACATATGCGCTTTCTAGGAATAAGGGGACACTTTGTGGTGCTTCTTAGCCGGGGACTTCACTTTTTCTGGGGGAATTCGGTTGGAAAGCAGAGAGCGAGGTAGGTGTAGAGATTTCACTCCTGAGTGCGAAACCTAGATAATGCCAATCATCAAATGAAAAAAAAAATAGGAAAGCGAATACCGGCCACGAGAGAATGGGATTGACGTGTTACTACATAATATATTAACAAAAGTCACCGGATACTCCTTCAAAAGCAAATGAACGTATCCGCTGCGTTGTTAATATGCGCGGAACAGCTGCAAACGGTATGATAACAAGCCTGCAGCTGACTGCGATCATATCGCACTGTGAGGTTGAGTGAAAATGTCGCAACGGGAGAGAACTGACTTTGAGAAAGGAAAGATTGTTGGGTTTTATATTAGTGGGTTGTCCATAAGAGAAACCGAGAGGCGCTTAAACATATCCAAGTCAACTGTTTTGGATGTACTGAATAAGTGGAAGACACATGGCGTGCCTGAAGCAGCAGCAAAACGTACCGGCAGACCAAAGAAAATCAGTGATAGAGGACGTCAAAGCCTCAAGAGAGTCGTTGCAACTAATCGACGGTACACTGCACAAGACCTCAGTGTATAGGTGAGTAAAAATGCTGGAATTTCGGTATGTACAAGTACCCTTCGCAGAGAACTTCATTCCATCGGGTTTTGTGGTCGTGTGGCTGCTCATAAGCCTTTCATATCCACTCGGAATGCTACTTCTCGTTTAGCATGGTGTAAAGAGCATTTATCGTGGACCGTAGATCAATGGAAACGGGTCCTATGGACTGAAGAATCCAGATACACGATCAATCAGTCTGAAGGCCGTGTGTGGGTATGGCGGCAGCCGGTGGAACGCTGTTTTCCACAATGTACTGTTCCTACGGTCAAGTTTGGAGCTGGCAGTGTACTCGTGTGGGAGTGTTTGAAAACCTGTTAACCGGCACGTCAAACTCGATATTGTGGACAATTATGCCCTACCAACTCTGTGGCAATACTATGGAACCGAGACGTCTTGGTACCAGCAAGATATTTCACCGAGCCATAAGGCAAGACTGTTACGGCTTGGTTTGACGATCATTCCTCATCTTATGTGCACTAGCCAGCACAGAGTCCTGATGTCAATCCCATGGGACACCTATGGGATGAAATAGAGCGCCTCATAAGAAGTTTGGAACCAAGGCCTACTACTAAGCAACAGTTTGCGGCAGCATTATGTTCTGAATGGAAGCGCATACTTATCCCTGTGCTCCAAAACCTTGTCGAAAGCATGTCTCGAAGGGTCAGTGCATGCATTAAGGCCAAAGGTGGACCGACACCATACTAATATATGTCAATAAATGCTATGTTGTGTTTCACTTCTAGGTGTCCGGTGACTTTTGTTAATATAGTGAAGAGAACGAATGACACCTTCCCCATGACATCTGAATAAATGTATTCCTCACTGCTAGAGCGAGTTATAACTTTAGCTGATGTTTTATTTATTTAATCCAGTTGGATAAATACGGCTTAAACTCCCGATACAAAAACTCTCTGCAAGCGAAGCATCAAAGAAACCTTCAAACAGCGCTTTGAAATATAACTCAGTACTAATCGCTGTAACACAGTGCAGACGATCGCTGATTGAGAGGCTGGATACGACTTGGTCACCGGATTAATCTTGGTACCATCTGTGAACGTCATACGTCTCCTTAACGTAGTGTCCTGGTTTGGGGCGCTGTCAGTTTCAACAACCGTTCACCTCTCGTACACACAATGGGTACAATGACAAAAGACTATACGTTGATGAGGTGCTGCTCCCTTTTTTTGTTGTCGTATCTTAGTGATATTCCTGGTGCCACGTTTTAACAAGATAATGCCCGCCCACATACTGCGAACATCACAAGATAGTGCGCAAAAGGCATTCACGTGCTTGCCAGACGATGACGATCCCCAGACCTCTCCCCAATACAGGACAAGTTAGACGTCGTTGGCAGAAGACTGAACCCTTCTGAACGAATTCCTCTTACAAGCGCAGCTATCGGACCTCCGGACGACAATCGTCACGGAACGTTCTGTAATGGACAAGCATGACACCAAAGTAACAGTTGTGAAGTATGGCATTTCACAATCGCCTGCAACCCCTAGAAAATGGCTTATAAAAGTGGGACGCCCGCCTGTAACGTATGCAGCCATAGAAAGTCAAACAACATTTACCTGTTAGATATGAGGCACCTAAAGTCGAGAGAGACCACGTACAACACCATTAAGTTGCAAATGTCATATACATACCTAACTCCACGTCATGGTAATGTATTGAGAGAAGGCAGTGCTGAAACGGTTTTCTTTGCGACCTTCACATTGTCATTGACACTCTGCGTGGTTTGTCAGGAAAACTGTTCGTGAATGCTTTTCCGTTTCCCTTTGGGGTGATGGTTCATAGGAATTCAAACTGCTTGGTACGTTGTGTGCTGGAGTTCCCGGTGTATCACTATGTTCAGATCATATGTAGAGGATTTTAGGAAGGGAGTGTCTGACTCCAGGTCTTAAACATCCCTTAGAAATAGGAAGCTAGGAGATTTAGGCTAGGGTGCCCGATAGGAAAGTGACACGGAAGCGAGGTAGAAAAGGGGAGGAAGACGTCCTTATTTATTACCAGGAGGCCAGTACCCAGGGTCCGACGGCTTAACGTGCCCATCTAACGCACGGTGGGTATTTAGCGGTTCGAACGTTCGTACCTGCGCAGGATCGAACCTGAGGCTATCTCCATGGTAGTCACGAACGCTGACCACTAGGCCACCCGCGGCAACTTATGTTCAGATAACGTGTCCGACGTTTCATCACTATCACGCCACAATGTCTGTCCCTCAAACATGTCAGCGCCTCTAATGACATGTTGCTCCAAAACGCTATACAACTGCCTTGCAATTCACCTGTCGATGTACGTTGGAGCCGTGTCGTCCGCTTGGTATTTCTGCGTCACCTCGTTCGCAAGTATCTGTACTACAGCATGAGGGTTACAAGCCATTTTCTTAAAACACACTACACAATATTTGGATGCGTACGAACAGGCCCGTGCGCTGTCTCATACTACTCACGTTTAACAGTCACTGACGTACACAACGTAGGACACCTTCCAGGCATGCGCAGTATCACCCAATCACATCACACACACATTTACATGTTTTTTGACACTTTATGGCTGAATACATTACAGGCGGGCGTCCCACTTTTATAAGCCATGTTCTAGGGGTTGCGGGCGATTGCGAAATGCCGTACTTCACACCTGTTACTTTGGTTTGATGCTTGTCCACTACAGAAAATTCTGTGACGATTTTCGTCAAGAGGTCCGATAGTTTCTCTTGTTAGTGTCAATGAATGGTGGACACAGGTCAACGAAGCATGGTCAGCTATATCTTAGGACACCATCCGGAGACTTTTCACTCAGTATTACGCCATGTTGCCAATTGTATAGCCCAGTACGGCGGTCATAGTGCTGACTCAGATCACATTATACTGCCTCCTCGACAATCGAATTCACCTAATATCTGATAAATTAAATCATTTCTTTCCCACTTACTTGTCTACATGTGTGGTAAGTTTCGTCTCATTTCGTGCATTCCTTCATGGTGTGGCATTTTCTATGTCTAGCAGTGTAGGTCTGTAAAATAGCTTCCCGTCCTTAATTTAGAGCAGCTGATTCCTACAAAAAAGACATACCCAGCACCTCAAGACAAACATTATGCTACATCCAGGAAGAGGACTCAGGGCCCAACCTCTGTCAGCAAGCTACAAGCTCGCTCCTATGACCTCGTGGCCATATAGATAAATTGTTCATCATTTACAAAGTTAGTGCAGTAAGATATTCTAACATTCTGAGATAAATATGTTATGGAATGGTATGAACTATTACCTCCTTAAAGAAACTGGCGAATTTAACGGATTCACATTCTAATCGCTTCTCTACAGAGGTATATAAAACGTTTTCCTATTTCTTCTGAATAAAATAAAGGTAGTTATTTCATCACATATAAAAAGGCTACTTATATACAGGAGTTGGACAAAATAATATTACCACCATGATTATATGGGGTTAATGTTATTCCTGTTTGCTGCACTGGGAAAAAAATAACAAATGTTGCGATTATGTTTTGTATATCTTTTCTTCGTATATATTCTCTAGATTGTATGTCAGTGTAGTACGAGTTGTGTTCAAAAGCGGTTCGTTCGCGGTCGGTGAAATGGAGGACCTTTCAGACTTCCAAAGAGGACATATCGTGGTATCCCGTTTGGCAGGAACATCTGTACCAAAACAGCTAAATTGTTTGGTGTTTTAAGAGTAACGGTCTCCACGGTTATGCCTGTTTGCACAAAGCATGGAAAAACTTCATCGGCGAAGAAGAACAGTGGGCGAAAACCGAGACTGAATAAGAAGGACCGTGGAACACTAACAAGGTTGTGCCCAAACAACACAGAACTACTGCAGCAAAAGTGACAGCAGAACTCAAAATCCACCTGGAAGATCATTGTTTCTACAAAAACAGTCTGCAGAAAATTTCACAAAGCCAACATCTATCGAAGAGCTGCAATTAGTAAACTTTCAGAACCAGAAACCAACGTTACAATGCAAAAAAAAAAAAAATAAATAAATAAATAAATAAAATGACGTCATGAGCATAAAACCTGGACAGCTAATATTGGGAAACGTGTGATATGGTCCGATGAGTCCTCATTTACAGCAACGAACTGGCATACGACACATGACGAACATAGATGAATATTTCGGAAGCACAAAAAGATAACGACAAGCATGTGTACGGCGAAAAGTTGGTGTTTGACTGGAAGCGATAATCCGAAAGCTCGTGTTGAACAGTGCAGAGCAATGATGTGATGTGGAAGATCAGGGCAAACAGGGGTTGCGGAAGTTGGCAGGTGATGCAAATATGAGAGACAGAGGCGGTTTGAGAAGACCGAACCAGGTCGGGAATTTTAGCTTTACAGTCCACTATAAAAGCGAACGTATCTTCAGGAGAATTTTCATAAATTGCCTCATCAAACATTCTGTGAGGTCCTTGATGTAAGAGAACCGTCGAAATTCGCATTATAAAACGAGTTCAGTGGTGAACAAATTTTATGAACAATTTAACGGTGAAAGTATTTTAGAAATCCTCTCATGATTGAATGTAGCATCCAGCCGCTCTCAAAACGAGAAATTGTACCAATTATTTTCTTTTAAAAGATTTGGTTCGACACTAAATAAAAGAAAGAAAACATTACGAGTCTCTTGAAGATCCCACTTCCAAATAAATCACCATAAAAATCAGAAAGCTGAAATGTGCACATGCAACATTGCAATTTTCCTAAGCAATTATTTTTTATATTTATTTGGTTACTGCTCACTTACTGTGCAATCGTATTGGCATCTCCTCTTTAAGCAGACGCCTTTTTTGAGTCTACCCGTTATTTTGACTCACGAACCACCATTTGACCCAATGAACCAGGACTAGAAAATCGTTGTTTCTTTTATACATGAATGTGGGTGGGACACGAATTTCGAAATACCTCTACTAGAAAGTGATAGTTCTGGACTCGCTCTGAGTCAGTTTAAAATTATGCTCTGTGTCAGTCTGAGCTTGTGTTCTGAGTCCGTCTGAGATTGTGTTCTGTGTCAGTCTGAGTCAGTCCGAAATTGGGATCTCTGTCGGTCTGAGATTGTGGACTGAGTCAGTCTGAGATTGTGGTTTGAGCCAGTCTGAGATTGTGGTCTGAGCCAGTCTGAGATTGTGGTCTGAGTCAGTCTTAGATTGTGCTCTATGTCAGTCTGAGATTGTGGTCTGAGTCAGTCTGAGATTGTGCTTTGAGTCAGTCTGAGATTGTGGTCTGAGTTAGTCTGAGATTGCGCTCTGAGTCACTCTGATAACCTTGTAGAGATGATGGGCCATCACAATGAGTACTGTTGTCCCCTTCAAGACTACAAAGGACGGTATGGCATACCAATGACCCTGGGCTCCAACTCCAACTCCAACGACCTAGTACGCTTACTGTAGTTAACTTTAGCTTAATTACTTTGTAACAGCGTATTTAGATATGCGGCACTTTTCTCACATAAGTTTATGCGCAGGTCACTGAATTATAAACTTTATGCAGATGTACTTAAACGCCATATGAAAATTACGTAGTGAGGCAAGCGATCTAGGCAGCTATTTAAGACTGATGCTTGTTAGTAATTATTATCAGTAGTGCTCATCACAATGGAGATTACAAAGGATCTTTCAGAATTCGATAAAGGGCTTGCTGTGGATGCTCATCTGGTTGGAGCGACGATTTTGAAAACAGGAGAGCTGACTGGTTTCTCAAAAGGTGAAATAGCTCGGATCTCTACTCAGTTACGTACATCTGCATAAGCAAAAATATCCCACATTGCTTGTCTATGAGGTATAACTGTGGCGCGACGACATCTGCATAAAGAAAAATATCCCACATTGCTTGTCTATGAGGTGTAACTGTGGCGCGATGACAATCTGTCATGAATGAGATCGCCGTCGTGCACTGTTAAAAAATTGTGGTAGGCTGCACCGAAAGCTGGTGTTACACCAGCTGCACCACTTTCTGAGAAAAGATACCATTCTGTGGTGCAAACAAAACCCAACAGTATGATGCAACTTTGTACTATGTTATGGTGCAAGGTTGCACCATGTTGTTGGGTTTTGTTTGCGCCACGCAATGGTTTATCTCTTCTCAGAAAGAAATGAACCTAATATAGCAGCACTTTTTGGTGCAACCAACCAGAACATTTTTTGGAAGTGTATGAGAAGGTTTGTACAGAGAAACAGGACTTCCTGTGTGCAGCAGTTGACCGAAGCATTCAAAGAAGGGTCTTCCCGATTCCTGTATCAGCGCTTCATGCGCAAATAATCGAAGAGGATTGGTACTGGCAATCCCATGCGTATACGGAAATCACTGATTTCTGCGAACAGTTCGTCTACAGTGATGTCAGAAATGACGTGAATGGACACTGGAAGACTGGGAAAATGTCATGTGATTGTGACGTACTACAAAGGTGAAGCACATGTCAAGACGGCAAAGTTGATGCGATAAATTACATCGGTGTAGCTTAATTGGGGAAGCATTCGGCTTCGCAGCAGACGGATGCTGATTCGAGCTTTGCCACATGCAAAATTTGTATTTTCACATGATCAGACGAATCGTGGTACATCTTGTTCTGTACCTACGGTAGGCAGAGAATTTGGACGAAGCCCCATGAAGCAATGGATCCAGCTTGCTTCGTAAGCACAACTCAAGGTTCTGGAGGTTTTGTCAGTGAATAAGAGTCATGTCGTTCAACCAGTAGCGGTATCACTTGTTCTGTACCTACGGTAGGAAGAGAGTTTAGACGAAGCCTCATGAAGCAATGGATCCAGCTTGCTTTGTAAACACAACTCAAGGTTCTGTAGGAGGTGTCAGTGGATAAAAGTCATGTCCCCCAACTAGTCGCGGTATCCCTTGTTCTGTTCCTACGGTAGGCAGAATTTGTACGGAGCCCCATGAAGCAATGGATCCAGCTTGCTTTGTAAACACAACTCAAGGTTCTGGAGGTGATGTCAGTGGATAAAAGTCATGTCGTCCAACTAGTCGCGTTATCCCTTGTTCTGTACCTACGGTAGGCAGAGAGTTTGGACGGAGCCCCATGAAGCAATGGATCCAGCTTGCTTTGTAAACACAACTCAAGGTTCTGGAGGTTTTGTCAGTGAATAAGAGTCATGTCGTCCAACTAGTCGCGGTATCCCTTGTTCTGTACCTACGGTAGGCAGAAAGTTTGGAGGGAGTCCCATGAAGCAATGGATCCAGCTTGCTTTGTAAACACAACTCAAGGTTCTGGAGGAGGTGTCAGTGGATAAAAGTCATGTCGTCCAACTAGTTGCGGCATCCCTTGTTCTGTACCTATGGTAGGCAGACTTTGGACGGAGCCCCATGAAGCAATGGATCCAGCTTGCTTTGTAAACACAACTCAAGGTTCTGGAGGTTTTGTCAGTGAATAAGAGTCATGTCGTCCAACTAGTTGCGGTATCCCTTGTTCTGTACCTACGGTAGGCAGAAAGTTTGGAGGGAGTCCCATGAAGCAATGGATCCAGCTTGCTTTGTAAACACAACTCAAGGTTCTGGAGGTTTTGTCAGTGAATAAGAGTCATGTCGTCCAACTAGTCGCGGTATCCCTTGTTCTGTACCTACGGTAGGCAGAAAGTTTGGAGGGAGTCCCATGAAGCAATGGATCCAGCTTGCTTTGTAAACACAACTCAAGGTTCTGGAGGAGGTGTCAGTGGATAAAAGTCATGTCGTCCAACTAGTTGCGGCATCCCTTGTTCTGTACCTATGGTAGGCAGACTTTGGACGGAGCCCCATGAAGCAATGGATCCAGCTTGCTTTGTAAACACAACTCAAGGTTCTGGAGGTTTTGTCAGTGAATAAGAGTCATGTCGTCCAACTAGTTGCGGTATCCCTTGTTCTGTACCTACGGTAGGCAGAAAGTTTGGAGGAGTCCCATGAAGCAATGGATCCAGCTTGCTTTGTAAACACAACTCAAGGTTCTGGAGGTGGTGTCAGTGAATAAGAGTCATGTCGTTCAACTAGTCGCGGTATCCCTTGTTCTGTACCTACGGTAGGCAGACTTTTGGCGGAGCCCCATGAAGCAATGGATCCAGCTTGCTTTGTAAACACAACTCAAGGTTCTGGAGGTGGTGTCAGTGGATAAAAGTCATGTCGTCCAACTAGTCGCGTTATCCCTTGTTCTGTACCTACGGTAGGCAGAGAGTTTGGACGAAGCCTCATGAAGCAATGGATCCAGCTTGCTTTGTAAACACAACTCAAGGTTCTGGAGGTTTTGTCAGTGAATAAGAGTCATGTCGTCCAACCAGTAGCGGTATCACTTGTTCTGTACCTACGGTAGGAAGAGAGTTTAGACGAAGCCTCATGAAGCAATGGATCCAGCTTGCTTTGTAAACACAACTCAAGGTTCTGGAGGTGGTGTCAGTGGATAAAAGTCATGTCGTCCAACTAGTCGCGTTATCCCTTGTTCTGTACCTACGGTAGGCAGAGAGTTTGGACGAAGCCCCATGATGCAATGGATCCAGCTTGCTTTGTAAACACAACTCAAGGTTCTGGAGGTGGTGTCAGTGAATAAGAGTCATGTCGTTCAACTAGTCGCGGTATCCCTTGTTCTGTACCTACGGTAGGCAGACTTTTGGCGGAGCCCCATGAAGCAATGGATCCAGCTTGCTTTGTAAACACAACTCAAGGTTCTGGAGGTGGTGTCAGTGGATAAAAGTCATGTCGTCCAACTAGTCGCGTTATCCCTTGTTCTGTACCTACGGTAGGCAGAGAGTTTGGACGAAGCCCCATGATGCAATGGATCCAGCTTGCTTTGTAAACACAACTCAAGGTTCTGGAGGTTTTGTCAGTGAATAAGAGTCATGTCGTCCAACTAGTCGCGGTATCCCTTGTTCTGTACCTACGGTAGGCAGAGAGTTTGGAGTGAGCCCCATGAAGCAATGGATCCAGCTTGCTTTGTAAACACAACTCAAGGTTTTTAGGTGGTGTCAGTGAATAAGAGTCATGTCGTCCAACTAGTTGCGGCATCCCTTGTTCTGTACCTATGGTAGGCAGACTTTGGACGGAGCCCCATGAAGCAATGGATCCAGCTTGCTTTGTAAACACAACTCAAGGTTCTGGAGGTTTTGTCAGTGAATAAGAGTCATGTCGTCCAACTAGTTGCGGCATCCCTTGTTCTGTACCTACGGTAGGCAGAGAGTTTGGAGGGAGCCCCATGAAGCAATGGATCCAGCTTGCTTTGTAAACACAACTCAAGGTTTTTTAGGTGGTGTCAGTGAATAAGAGTCATGTCGTCCAACTAGTTGCGGCATCCCTTGTTCTGTACCTATGGTAGGCAGACTTTGGACGGAGCCCCATGAAGCAATGGATCCAGCTTGCTTTGTAAACACAACTCAAGGTTCTGGAGGTTTTGTCAGTGAATAAGAGTCATGTCGTCCAACTAGTTGCGGCATCCCTTGTTCTGTACCTACGGTAGGCAGAGAGTTTGGAGGGAGCCCCATGAAGCAATGGATCCAGCTTGCTTTGTAAACACAACTTAAGGTTTTTTAGGTGGTGTCAGTGAATAAGAGTCATGTCGTCCAACTAGTTGCGGCATCCCTTGTTCTGTACCTATGGTAGGCAGACTTTGGACGGAGCCCCATGAAGCAATGGATCCAGCTTGCTTTGTAAACACAACTCAAGGTTCTGGAGGTGGTGTCAGTGGATAAAAGGTCATGTCGTCCAACTAGTCGCGGTATCCCTTGTTCTGTACCTACGGTAGGCAGAGAGTTTGGACGAAGCCCCATGAAGCAATGGATCCACCTTGCCTTGTAAACATAACTCAAGATTCTGGAGGTGGTGTAGGTGGATAAAATTCACGTCGTCCAAGTAGCCGCGGTGCCCCTTGATTTGTACCGACGATAGACATAGAGGTTGGAGGAGGGAGCCCCATGAAGCAATGAAGGAGATGTCAGAAAGGGGGGGGGCAGGGAGGGCTAGCAGTTGGTATAGCCAAATTGTTGATAAATTTGAAACACTAAAGTAGACGAAACCTTTTTTTAAAGCATTTTTAAAAATAATAGGATATTAATGATTGATTGCATCAATTATTATTGTTTTATTTTAGTATCTTGTACATTTACTAAAATGTTTGACAACCTTGAAGGAGGTAAGAATTATTCTTACTCCTCCCCCCTCCCCTTAAAAGTACTCATATGGGCGCCACTGGATGTCAGTGGATAAAAGTCATGTCGTCCAACGGGTCGCGGTATCCCGTGTTCTGTACCTACGGTGGGCAGAGAGTTTGGAGGTTGCCCCATGAAGCAATGGACTCAACTTGCCTTGTAAACACAACTCAAAGTTGTGGAGGTGGCGTTATGGTGTGGGGCATATTTTGCTGGTGCGAAACGAGTTCCCTGATGTTGCTGGTAGGTTGGGTGTCCCCCAAAGGTTATTTGAACATTGTTGCTTATGAATTCCATCATGCAATGTTGACTTTTTATCCATCAGGTGACGGCTGTTTCATGGACAATGATACAGTCCGTCACGCAAGAAGTGTTCAGCAGTGGTTTAGCGACCATGACAGTGACTTCCATCATCTTTCCTGGCTGCCACAAAGCCAGGATATGAACTCCACTGAGAATGCACGGAACATTAAAAAAAAAACAGATCCGGAAGTAAAGTCCTCCTCCGTTAAATCTGAGCCATTTGGAGGGCTGTCTAGTGAACGCTTGATAAGCTGTAGACATAGATGTACTTCAAAACCTTTTGGAATCTATGCCAAACTGCATGCGTGCTTTAATTCTGGCTAAAGGAGGTCCAACCTGGTATTGAATAAATTTTCTAATTCAGTTGCCGATATGTGTACATAGAATTTTCCCGTTTCATTTCAAAGCCAATGCCCAACATAAGGCAACGCTATTTTTTTATTTATTTTTTTTATGTTTTTAAGGAAATAACTTTTCAGACAGAAATGAAGCGAAGCTGAATGAAATCAACGATTGTTGCTCATAAGTACCAAAATAATTATTCGTTCTTTCCGAATAACACAGACAAACATAACAGGAGCAGTGGCCCACCGGGAAATATTCGGGAAATATTCTCGAGTGGCCCACCGGGAAATATCCCGGTATCATGGTGGGCCAATCCGCCTCTCATTAGAGACATCGCCAATAGAGTTACAGCGATGGCAATGTTGAACCTGTGAAGTTGAACTGAAGTGCACCGAAGTTGAACTGAAGTGCATTCCTGTGCCATAGCTTTTCCCCAGTGCACCGGGTAGTTGCTGTGAAGAAAACGCCATTGAACATCACATTTTTTGGGGTTGATTAATGGAATCGTACGCTGCAAGCAAAGTTTGACGGACACTGGTAGGAGAAATATCAGGAATAGGATGAGGAGTTTTACAGCAAAATAGGAGAACACGGTAAAGGAGAGATGAAAAAAGAGTGTGAAGTAGATAAGGACAGTTACAGAGAGTGACAAGAAAAGGAAGAAGGTAAAAAGCATAAGGAACAGAGCAAAGGCCAGTTTCGTTCATAAAGTATGGGTAGAGAACTTGAGCGGAGATTACATGAAACGAAGCTTAGCATAGTTGTCCCGTGTACAAGGGAAGAGCTGGAACGATTTTAACAAACGTTTTCCACTGGAGGTTCGGTTGAACAGTCAGAGATACAGATGTAGCGATCCATGTAGGGTAACAAAAGTAGTCTTGATTACCAGAATGTAGCTTTGATGTAGGGAAGTTTTCTTAGGATAAGACTACACGGCGAGCAGTTAATTAGAACATTCCTGTGCCACAGATAATGCTTGCCATGTGATTGTGAGGATCACTTTTTCTTCAGTTTCTGTTATAAGATTAAAGATCCATGTGCTTAATAAGAGGAATGATCAAAAAGAAAAGTAACAAGGCGGATTATTCCATTTGCGCACCAGTACGAAGCGCAACAGACACTAATATAGATAGCAATATACCCGAAAGGCATCACTGCGCAGCCTAACGACGCATTTACACATTATTGCCTTGTTGTTGTAGTTTAAAATAGCGATTAGGCTGAAACGTTGGTTTTGGAAGGAGGTTGGATTTCAGTGAGCGCAGAAAGCTTCGCCTGCTGATATCTGCCAATAATTTATTAAAGTTCATGGATAACGTGAAATGTCACGTGAAGGAGCTCCTGAGTGATGTTCAGCTGCTAGAAATATTGTAACCGACGACAGCTGCAATGGGTGTCCAAGCTGAGCTCCTAAACAGAAATCAAGGCAGCATGAATTTAAGACGTGAAATCTTGGACCTAGTGATTTTTGCTTCTTTACATTGCTGAAAGATCATATGAAAAGATGTCGCTTCGCCACAGAAGTGAAAATAGCTGCAACATCATGAATCTGGAAAGACGGGGAAATTTTTATGCGGAGGTAATAAACAAGCTTAAAACACGTAACGACAAAGTGCCTGGATGTTTTTGGTGAATATGTTGCAAGACATTGAGTGCACAAATGGACGTTTTATTTTGTACGCTGCACAGAAAACAACGAGCAGGATTTATTTACAGCTGGAAATAATATAGCGAGAGATTCAAAAAAAGCAAACTAACAATATTGGAATATAATTTTTGTTCTGCTAGCAGGAAGAGCGCAGCGGGTTATGAGATTCATTTGAATCTTATTTTGCAATCTAGCCGCATGGGGGCGCGTCATTATATTTGTGACCAGTTTCCCATAGAGGTAAGGTGACCAGATATCGGGACACCGATTTGAGGACAAAGGGGCGTGGCGTCCCCAAATCGGTCGTTCATTTGGGGACACATACGTACTCAAAATAAATATGCAAATCTTTTTGTCACAAAACTGCATTGCTGCAATAAGTGTGATATTACACATTAAAATATGTGTTTTAGAATGATATATCTTGTAGAATGTTGGTAATTTGTATTGACAAAGCAGAACTATGATGGCGAGAACATATTAGCAAAAGTGAAATGCTTTACCTTTAGGTACATGCGCTGAATTAAAATTAGGCTGCACACCATAGTTATTGCATGGAGAATTTTTCATTTTGCCAAAGTTTTTGGAGAAACTCAGAACAAGTGCAGTCGACATTTGACCGCGCCAGTGGTGCATTGACCTAGTGCTGACTTTGACGGGTTCGAGTCCCGAATGAGGCACGGGTGGTGTGTTGTCTTGCAGCACTTGGTATCTCCGCTTCCCTAGAACGAATGTCTCCAAATTAGATAAGGTGACTGCTTATAGTCCTTAGAGTTGCTCGTAATGGTCGTTAAACACAGAAAGAAGAAAAAAAAGTCAAAATTTGTTTTCACATGAAGCATGTTGGAAAATTAGTACAATGGAAACTACTTTTAAGAACATTTTTCATTGGAAATCTAAAGGGTTAATGAGAAAGTGTAAATTCGAGGACATTTGGGGACAAACATTAAAATTTGAGGACAATTTGCGTCCCCAAAGGCTTCAGACGTTTTTGGGGACAGTAAACTAAATTCGAGGACTGTCCTCAAAAATTGGGGACGTCTGGTCAGCTTACATACAGGTGACGATGCGTTTTAAATGAACGGTTTGTCAAGAGCGCACATCGCCTCCAATAACGCATCATATTATTATAGCAGAGAAGATAACTGTTGTTGCTAAATGATCATACAAACTTACATAATGCAGGCAGGTAATCTTCCAAAAACTATTTAATGATTTATTGAAAGTTGAGAATATTGATTGCTGGACCTAAATAATGATTTAGGGCCTATATTTTGCTTAAAAATTTCCAGGGGTACTTTAATGTTTAGATGAAGAAAACAGATGGCTTTAACTGACCTGATTTAAATATTAGTTGTTTTTTTATATCCCAGTCCTAAAGTTGAAGTCTTCTGCCATTGCTTAAATCTCTAATATTGTAGAAGTGTATTAACGTTCATGTCAAAATACACCGGAGCTGTGCTATCCGTATGAAAGAATATAATCGAACAATAAAAGACGGAAACACCAGTTGACCTACTACAGCCGGAGACTCAACTGGTTCCAATTGTATCTGCAGGAACAAGTATGAAGCTAACATTGAAATGTTTTAAAATTTCTCATATTAATGTGAATGGACCCTCGAAAACAGAAAAAAAAATGATTTTTCAAATTCAGGTTCCGCAGTCAATGATGTGTGTAAATAATAAAAACAATAAACGACTTAAAAAAGCAACTATTGACGCCCTGTGGCAGGGTAGACACAGGCGCAGATTTCTGGCTAATCACCCCAGATGGAGCCGGGCCCATCTGAGGCAGTGGCTCTACTTATATGTCGGCAGTGGCTCTCTATTTAGAGCCCTAGAACAATTGGCTCTAAATTAGGGACTGACGACTGTTTATAGCCCTCAGAGTTGCTCATGGTAATCGTTAAACCCCAAAACAAACAAAAATGCACGAGTAGATGGCTAAAATCACTCATCAAATTCTAAGCTTTGAATACAGCCTAATCAAGCTTATTACAAGTACAAGCCAGGACCTGCTGTTCTCGAAAGAAAAAAAGAATTATATCGTGGACTAGGGAAGACTTATTTCACAGGCGAGATCGTCGATCACAATCGGCTTGATATAACAACTGTACATTAAAAAAACGCAGAAAGACACAATTAATTGACGTTAATTGATGTGGCGGTTACTTTTACGGACAATATCCAAAGATCAGTGACTGGCAAAATCTCCAAACACAGAAATTTGCAAACGAAAGTCCTCTGAGGATTTGAAAAATGAATATCACGCAGATCATTCCATTCTTTCTTTCGGCAACTCCGGTGGTGCGAAACAACTTCCTGAAAAGCCTAAAAGGATTGAGATTGCCTCAAGACATGCTTCACCGAATCCATAAAGAGATCATTTCGTAAACCTGCTATGGCACCCGATAATTTCTAAATGACAAAGCCCAAGTTTGAAATCATCACTTTATTTTTACCAGTCTAAGCCAAGAAAATTAATAACGTCAGTAATAACACAATCGGATCACGCCTCTAAATTCCATAGCCTATCGATCTACAATTTACACTTGAAACTCCGTTTTCGAAAAGTATCGGTTTCCCACACACTCTGAAATAAAAGAATTTTTACATATATTGCCTTACAAAAATAAAAATAAAAATGCCGAGATGATTTGATTTCAATTGCTCATCTCTTCCCAGCGCGTTTAGTAAAAACGTGCAGTCCAGAACATCGAACTTTTTATATATTTCTGAGATTCTGTAAAAAAATTTCTGGCCTATAAAAAACAAAAATCATCATTCAAATGCGTCAAAAATCTGGTACATTTGCTTTTCTTTTTTAATACAGTTCATGATTCTCCCTCTAGGCTCAGAATGTTGGATTTTTTTATTTGTGAAGTGATGTTATATGAAGAGATTACTTTGGTTCCAGCAAAATATTTCTTGTCCCATACGTGTGAGATGAAAATGAATTTTTGGGAATATTTATTTTCAATGTACTTTTACAATTTTCCTCTAGGAGCGCTGATAAACCCATGCATATTCTTCACCACGTATTAAAAAAATCCGTTACAGTCAAAACTTTTTAAAACCTAATACCACTTACAAAACAAATAAAAACCGGGTATTTTGAAAACAGCAAATTTTTATTTAAGTTGGGAATGCCCCGTCGTGGGCAGCACAGTAAGAAAATGTCAGTACAGTACTTTGAAAGGACCTTGTTATGAGGCGTTAACTAGCCAGCTCAAAAATTCTTTTGTTACCACCGTAAAATCTTGCTATCTGAACAATTCATACGCTTGGATTTTCTTTTCATAAATGTCTTGCCAAGATCAGGAAGCCGGTAGTGGGAAGAGGTGTTTAGAATCCTTATGGGAACGAGATTAATGCCGAGGTGCTTCTGTTTAAGCTGCAATCCAGATAGCAACCCAATCCTTTTGTTTCTAACAGCTTCTTTAATATTTATGCACCCCATTCTCGCTGAATTTCAATGCAGAGCATTGCTTTCTTGTTATATTTTTAGATATGATAGGGAAAGGCAAAATAAACAGCCAATTTTCCAACATAAAAGTAATTTTTCCTACGTGTGTGAGTGTTTTTTTACTGAAACTGCGTTAAATTTGCCAATGCAGGTGCGTGCCTAAAGACTCTTCTTGTTTACCACAAAAATCAAAATAGTTTTTGTTTGCTGTTCAGTTCTTCAACCCTTTCACAGTTTTTCTATAACTGAATTGCCTGCTCTCGTGTGCCACTTATTAGCTGTTCACAAGGGCGAGTATGCATGAGTCACTAATGGACGGAGTGCAGCACTAAAAAATCTGTTTAGAATTTGTCTCCACGCCGAAAATCTGTACAAGTAAGTTTGTTTGCGTGAATCAATGGCACACCCAGGGTTTTTTTTTCTGGGGGTAGCCAAAAATATTGAAGATGCAAATAAAAATACCTCGAAGAAAAGAACTCCCAAATATTGGGAAATAATAAAAAATACATCCGCCATATCAAAGTGCGTTTCCAATTATTCGTGAAATATATATTTAAAAATATATACTGATATCGACCACCGACATAGCGCAGTTGGGAGACGGACGTTTCTGACGAGTGCTCGAATCCCGATCCTGCAGGCCATCTAGTCTGCGGTTTTTCCGGGCTTTTCCGCACACTCCCTGTGTTTGGAGACGCGAATGCGTGGGTGGTTGGTTCTCTGTGAAGTCGGCCCCAGACGCACTTTGTCTGTTACCCGTATGAAGCAGAGGAAAGGCAAGGGTGTCATGGACTGAGCGGACGTGTCCTGTGCGTGCATTCTGCAGTTCAGCGTGTACTCGGCGGACACTAGGTTTTCCAATAACTTGTCCGCTAAATGTTGGACCTAAATGCTAAATGTTTCCCCTCAGACTTAGGACTGGCTATTTTGTGCCTTCCAATGAACCGCAAAATTGGTGTGTTTAAAAGGTGAATTTATTAATTGTTTCAAAAGGGGTTTAGAACGAATTTTTTATTATTTTTGCTCAAAAATACTCTTATTTTTTCTTTTGCTAAAAACACCACCTTCCCTTCACACTTTATTCCCAGACTTAGGACCAGGCATCTTTCATTCATGCCTTTAAATGAACCGCGAAATAGGTGTTTCTTAAAGGTAAATTATTATTTATTTCAAAAGGATTTTATTAATGTGCGCTCAAAAATACAACAAATACATAACGCCAAAAATAGTACAAATAATACTGCTGAAAAATAGTATAGATTTCATTCTAAACTGCTACCTTATCGCGAAATGCTGACTTCATTGAAGTTTTTGAATGTATGCTAACGATAGTAAACACTTTCCTATACCTCTGTCTTGTTCAAAATATTTGCAAATTTGTTTCCATTTTCTGGTCTGTTTGGATGTAATTCTTTTTTCGTTTGCGAAGAGGTTCGCCTGCTTCCAATCGTTTCAGGATGAATTCTGAAAGCCGTGCATTCTCCTTTAATTTATTTACAAGAACATACATATTTGAGTTTTTTATTCCAATTCTGTGATTTAATTTAGAATGCCAACCTTCCGTTGGGTTATTGGTTGCGTGTCTTTGACCATGGTGACTTTGTAGAGAATTTTCCATAATGTAAAGCCAGCCGTTATCGATTTCCTTTTCTGGTAAATAAGCAAGGGCGGCGCACATTTTTATGTGAATTCGAATGCCTTTATTCTCTTTGTACCCTGTTACTAATTCAAGTTGTTGAACTTTGCGCAACAACACTGATTGAAGCTGTCCCCTATTCCTCGTCTGCTCAGTCCACCAGGTCACCTCTGTGCACGCTCAGGACACGTCCGCTCGGTGCACGGAATCATGACAAGCCGGCTTCATTAATTTGCCAGTAATCCTCAAGGGCGCATTTTCGTCTTTGCGGAACGCAATCCGCCATGGGCGGACGAGAGAGAGCAACTATAATATACATTATATTATATCATATTCAGTAGGGGTGGTTCAGGCGTTTGGGACACCCCCACTGAGTGCTCCAACTGGCGTGAATAACTAGTGGAAGGAGCGGTGTAGTAACAAAAATCTGTGCATTTTGCCCTTTAACCAGCAATATCAGTCAATGAAAGAAAATGCTATAAATTTTAATGTGGACAACGCACGTGACTCCAAGTTTTAGCAACAGTCACCTGCGCTTCACAGTATGGAAAACAAAGCAATTTCATCCGCGCTAGAGAACGACCTCACTGTAAACAAAATCACAGAAAAGACATAGCTTGTCCCAAAACAATTGAGAATGTTTTTATAAAAAATGTGCGATACTGCGTTCGACCGTGGAACGAGTCTAGAAAAAACGGTAGTCGTTGTAGTTACCATAGCAACCGGCAACACCTCTTTATAACGCATGCATCGTCGGTAGTGCGCAGTTTAATAAGCCTTGTTTCTTGAACCCCTTAGCGAGTGCCTTCGCGTTGTGATTTTTCGAAAAAATGGATATGAAAGAGGTACAAAGATGCGCCATTAAATTTTGTTGTGGACTTAAGAAGTCTGTCGGAGAGTCTTATGCAAGAGGCTTATAAAGATGAATGTCTAGGAAAATCTACAATTTGCAGATGGCATAAAAATTTATGGATGGTCGTGAATCGGAGGCTTTAATCGTACATGGAGGAAGATCTTCAACGAGTGTTACATAGGTAAATATCAATATAATAGGTGTTATTATACGGGAAGACAGATACCTATCAATTAGAGATATCGAAGATATGGTTCACATTTCAAAATCATCAATTCACAGAATTTTAACCAAGCATTTGGACATGAAACGAGTTTGTTCACTTAGGTTCCCATTTCTTTTCATGTACGGCCCGATGCAAGGCCGCACAAGGCCAGTTCTGTTGTTTCTTATTTGAAGAAGACGAAAATTAAGTTGATGCTCCAACCTGCATCTATATAGTCCACACTTGTCACTAGGTGACTTGTGGTTGTTCCCCATTTTAAAAAATACATTACGGGGTCGACAATTTGACACTGACCAACAACTTAACACAGCTGCGCAGGGGGTGCTTCAACAGCATTTCAGAAGAAGAATTCCAGAAGACCTTCAAAAAGCGGGAGGAACGCTGGGGCACCTGCATTCGATGCAAGGGCAGTATTTCGAAAAAGATGACCACTTCTTTGATAATTAAGGTATGCATAAAAACAATCTCAGTTGTTTTGGGACAACCCTTGTAAATTGCATAATATTAAGATTAACAGAATTTTACCAAAGAAGTAAACTTTCAACTGTGTTTCCAATGCCGTGGGTGTGATTAAAAAAAAAAAAAGAAGGAAAGAAAACTCGGATGCATCGAAGTGAAGTCCGTAAAACTACCACGATTCTAAAATTCGTTTATTTGAAAACCAAAAACATTGATAACGAAAGTTATATATTTTTTTATTATTACTATTATTTTATTTTTTTGTATGTTTTGTTTTATTAGAAACATGTTAAATATACTCTATGAATTTCATAAAGATGTTGCCCCGAAAATTCTTCTAATTTCGAGCACATTGCTGTCGGTAAAGAAATACCCAAATTCGAGATTTAATTACCTAATTGATCATATTAATTATGTTAATTAATTAGCATAATTAATTATTTCTTTAATTAGAGTAATTCCTGGTTGGGTTTGCAGGGGGTATTACCCCACTCCAGGTCGCATAAGGATTTGCTGTTTTCTTTTTTCTTGCTTTCCCTTTGCGTGGGAAGGAGATCGGAAAGCAAACTAGGTGCAAAATTGCGCAAACGAAGTGAAAAATGTTTTCATGGCCACGCATCGGTGAAGAACCAGCACGGCGGATTACGTACTACAACCTTAGCTAACGATAGGCCAGTGGCGACTACACGACGAAAGTCCAAGAAAGAAGCTTAAATCTGGTAAGAAGGTAAAGCTTATGTAATAACTGTCACCCGGGCTCTATGTCGGGGAAAATAATTCAGACGAGCGTAATTAAAGATTTAAAAAGCGTTTCTTGGATGGTCTGATAAATAGAACTCCGAAACAGGGTGACAGTTAGGGCCAAATAAATTTTTAAAGGGCTTAGCTCGGCAGATGGTCAGCTGACCAGGAAAATGTCTGCTCGAAATAGCCACTGGTCAACATCCACCGGATGGTGGATCACTGGTAGACGAGGGGGAGATCCCCAGAAAAAAATGAAGGTGAGAGTGACCCCTCCAAGAGGCGAGGACACGCCTAGGAGCACGGCAGAAAGTGAAACTGCAAGCTGAAATAAAATGGGAAAACTTGGAGAAATCAAGGCTGGATGTGGGTTGGCAAAATGCTGTCCGTGCGTGGATCAAAAAGTCGGACTCACAAATTTCGTAATACATATATGTTAGGTGTCGTTGGAAGGTCGGAGTGAAAGGATGCCAAGTTGATGGTAGGGAAGAAAAGTGTTTCGAGAGGCTAGCATCACGGTCTCCCGGGCTGCGTTTTATCCACGGAGGATACCAACCCCGTATCGCGGACACCAGAAGACACACTATGGGATGAAAAGACCCATCATCAACTCCAAGTGAGGAACAGCAGAGGATGCAGGGTAAGACATCATCCAAATATTTCAATCCCTTGCATAATGAGTAATCATTGAAATTTGAAAATGAAATATCGTTGCTCATCTCGTACTTGTTGGATTGCTAGGAAATGTTATAGGCTTAACATTAACCATTTTTACAGTGATGTTTTAATTTAGTTTAATCTGGTCCAACCATTAATTTGTATATAAATTAAGAAATGTTACAATAAATTTTATAGTTGTTTCTTTAAACAAACGTGTTTTTCTTTGGTGCTGCTCTGCAAAAGAGTATGAGTGTCGGGTTCTGGTTTATGTTAAGATCAACAGCTTTCTTTCTTTTGAAGGCACCACAATTCAAAACATGATACTGAAAGTTTAATTTTTAAAACGTAATTTCTTTGTGGCATATGAGTTCTTGCGACAACCCCGTACGAGCGCGTATGAAAAACAACCCGTACAGGTCCCAACGATGAGACTGGGTCGCCTAAGCTAGGAAACCCAATGTCATTGTTGCCACTTTAGACGATCGGAATTAATTAACAAAATTTATGCCCACAAGTTCCCAAACGGGGCTTGGTGCTGTAATAAAGTAAGAAATGCCTTTAATATTGTAATAGGTACATGAATGAGATAAAACTATATTTCAAGATAATATTGGCGTCGGAAGAAGAATTCTAAAAGTATTTCCTATAAAAGATAGAAAAACCTAAAGTTTCTTACTTAGCGACTTATCTAAACGGCGTTAGTTCTGAAAAAAATAAAATAAAATTCCGTTGGTCTCCTAGTGGCTAGCGGGAACAGCTTGCGGCGGGTGGGTTCGAGTTCGCACCCCGCTGCCGCCAAAGACCCTCATAGTTCAAAAGGAAGACTAAGCAGTTGGTCCCAGGGTTGAGAATCCTCGTTATAAACAAGATCGGACCCCTCTTCTGTAACTTGTAAGCAGTGCATTGTCTGGGACTCCCAACTCACTGAAACGATGATTTATGAACTAATGCAAGTCCCTTTGTTAAAAAATATAACAGAAAGATAAGTTGACATATATTCCAAATTGATAACCATTTGCTTATCCATCAAAGCCACTTATCCATCAACTAGTCGTCGAGTCTTATGATAATGATAATCGTTTTACAAAACAAAAAAAACGTGGTAAATGTTGTGAAGTGTATCCTCGTTGCACATGTACTAAAACCAGAAATGGAGCTTTTTCAAGAATATATTTTGATCTCGTTGCCAACTATCAGAAAACAGTGCACATGGGCCTCTACGCAAGACATTCCGAACTTTATCTAGTGAATAAACAAACACGTTCATGGTCTTTTTCCACTGCCTAAAATCGTCTTAAAAAGAGATAATTTTATTTCGTTGGCTATTTGCCAGAACTTCGGCAACGTATTTAGCTCTTGAAAATGATTAAGTCTTTGTATTCATCGTCTTTCTTAGCGATCGCATTTGACTTCTAGGAAGTGTTTCAACAAAACCGAGTAATTCTCCCATGCAGCTGATGCTGACCGGAAGCGGATAGTGACACGCTCGCGTTCTTGAACATTGGCCAATTTTTATCAGATTCTAACCTTCATCAAGTTCGCGCGCACTCCAAGCTTTCTCTAAGCTGTTTTCCGCCGGAGCGTGATGCAGAACGTAATGATCACTTTTAATCTGTTGAATCGGAAGGCATTTCCACTGACCGGTGGTCCTATTGTATGGCTGGCACAATGCCACACAATTAAAGAAGAAATTTGTCCTTCATATTTCTTACCTCCACAGTGAGTTTTCAACATCATGTTACCGCCCTCTTCTGCAAAGAGTTACCGGCGAACCACTTGCTGCGTCTTATTCGCTGCAGTGGGATTAATTTCCAATTTCGAAACCAAGAAACTTGCCATCCCCAAAATTTTGCCTGTCTAGTGGCGTCTCCAATGTGATTGGGTTCCTTATTCGTTAAAGGTCACCAACCTCAGAGTGGACAAATTGTGCTGTGTTTTATATATTGGAAGCTATGGGAATCCCACGCCTTTCCATATGCCGCGTTACTGATAAAATGTGAATGTAGGAATTATCTGTTTTACACCTGAAAGATACATACCAGACTTCTGTAACCTTCGTTCTTAACTAAAATAATTATAAAAAGGTTATTCGTCTTTAAGTTGCCTAGATTGTTCACACCATTAACAACTCTAGACGGATAGAGGGACACAGGTAATATTTATCCTGACAGAAATATTTATTCATATTATAAGTTTCTTAAAAAATATAGGTACATGAGTACCGGTGGAGTTCAGTTTAAATTAAAGCAATACTAAGAGTGTACTTTCTAAGATTTTTCTGTTTCATGTTTGACTTTACAAATCATTATGAGCACTACGCAAGAGGTTTGGTCCTGACTACTGAGTTCATGGAAAAATGATCATGCACACTCATGCTTATTTGAGGTATTATGACTTAAGGAAGTCTCACCAATATCTACGTCGTCACTGGTAGTTTCCGGCTTGTCCCTTGGTAGTCTTTCAGGCCTAACCTTATCTAACTGGTTCCTTTCCACTTGTGCAATAACTCTCGGTTTCCAGGACATTCCCACACGTCGCATCGTCAGCAGATTTCTTTAGGTCATCGGGCTACCTTCTGCAAGATACTCAACTGGTGATTTTACCGCATCTCTAACTTCTGTGTATACCACAACGCTCTACGGGTAACCTCTCTCTTATGTTAGAGGAATTCAGAAACTCCTCTTTCTCTGGTGAAAGTTACAAACTTAGTACATGTTTTTTTTTTTGGTGAAACTGAAAGTTACAAACAATACTGCCTATTTCTCTCTCTGCTCGTATTCCCTCGACCCGTGGGGATGGGATTTCCTAACCCTTACACAAATGCTCTTCCCTAATTAGTAGTTGGTCTACAATCAATGGTTCCTGATAAGATTCGCCAGGGATTGGTCATCGCAGATACATCGCCCCGTTGAACGAAGTGACTTAGGATGCTGCGAGAAATTATGTTTCTTTGACCTGTCCAGCGCGCCGATGTGAGGTCTATATTGCCATAGTGTCCAATGTTTCGTTTTTTAAGTGCCCCTTATGCCGATAGCAGCATTGGCTATACCCCTTCGAGAAATATCTCTGGTGTCTCTTTTCTTGCCTCGGTGCGAACGTGCTCTTAAGAAAAGGAAACGCACAGCAAATACCCCCCCCCCCCCCCCCACACACACACACACCCCGAGTCGAGCAGGTTCTCTACGCGAGAAACGCTTAATTGGACTCTGTGTATCATCTCGCACGTCCCTGCAACGTTGCTAATGAGGGGTGGTGCGCACCTGGCAATTTCTACAAGCTTCCTTAAGTAACTGGGAGAGCCTCAAGAGAAAAAAAAATAATTCTCTGAAAGAAAAGGCTTGCTTAAATATAGGGGCTTAGCGAACGTCATACTGGCGCCGAATAAACGAAAAAAAAAAAACTAATTTTTTCTGAGATAAACGGATACCAGAAATTGGCTACTGGCTGCGGGAATAAGTAATTTATGCACTAAAGATATGTTTCCTCTTTAGCGAAGTCCCCGGTAATTACTACGGTTAAGCCCCTCCAATTAATTTAGCGGTCATTCCCCAATAAATTCTTTCTCCGTGGTGCCGTCGGAGTTAACGAAGTTAATTAGCTGTTTGTGACTTTCAATTTACGGCGACCCGCGACTGCCTATGCTAGCTAGAATCGTAATTCCCAATGTTACTCGCTATTACGCAGGATGTACGTGTAACAATCATGACTGCACCACCACATCAATACGAACTAGATTTTCCTATTTTGTGCGGTTCAATCAGATTACCGATAATAGTCGAATAATAATTCAAAAATTGCTTTTGCGGTCTCTCCGAAAAGTACAATCGAATCCATAAATAAATTTACGAACGAGTTCATTGTGCCGTCTGTTACCCAGATTAGAACGCACGTGATTGGCAGACATGCGCATAAATGGAATCGGGCATAATCCTTAAAATAAAAATTGCTAACGGAAAAAAATTCATAATGTTAAGTTTCACTATAAAGCAACGAATCAACAGAACACGTGAGCAAATTAAAATTTTTTCTTCTTAAAATTATCTCACTCCCGCGTTTGTTTGTTTTTTAAAACAGCGCCATCTTGTTATTTTTTTGGTGGTTTCACTTTTGTCTATCACGCTGGGCAGATAAAAACCACGAGTCATTTTTTTCAGTTCCGCAAAATGCTTGCAATCGGTAATAATCCCCAACCCCCACTGCTTCATTTTTTTAACCTCGTAAACAAATTTAAAAGAGATTTCTTATAATTTCCTACGACTACAAAATAACCAAATTTCGAGAACAGCGGGTTTCTCAGGGTGAAAAATAGTGGTCTTATTCAGTAAACATAATTTTTAATGTTTGCTTATCAAGGCAGATAAAAGGCTGCTGATTAATTGGAGAAAAAAATTGCTGATGCTAACGTAGGGATGTATAGGTGCTGTATTTTGTTGCAAACAATTTCAGAACTCGTTTCCACTAACGGTAAGTTGTTAGATCGTGCAGTTCGTGTTTTTCAGCAAAAGGAATCCAGGACAGGTGCAAACCGTAAATCTCACGATCTGTTTCGGACGGAGGGACAACAGATTTCTCTTGCACTTGTTTACAACAAATACGATCGGCAGATATTAGTAACAACACAGACACAGCGTCTTAGAGCTGTTTGGTGGGTCGACGTCTCCAAGGACCACGCCGTTTAGTGTTTACATTAAACGTGTTACGGCGTTCTTTGGTTACCTATGGTTAGGGATACGTAATTTTCGTATTTACGAAATAGATGCGAATAAATGCTAAATTTGCCAATATAAGCGAATAAATACGAAAATTTGATTTTAACTACTTTTCCGCGACATCTCGATAATTAAAATTTTTTAAAGCGAAAATAGGACGTAATTTCGCGCAGCACTTGCGCCGCGCGTGTCCTACTTAGCATTCGTTACCCAGGAAACCCCAGGCCACGCCTCTTTCCCTCTCGGCGAGTCAACCAGTGCCGCTCAGTCGCACTGGCTGGCTAGCCTTGAAAGAATACGAATGAGCACATGTTTGTTTCTGCATTTCGCTAGTAGACTACAAACTACAATGCTCGCAATCCGTTTGATAGAGGTATATCAATATGGGCCGCCCTAAAGAAGAAATTAGTTGATAGAGTGAAACAGTTTGACTACGAGGTATTGTATTTAAGCGATACAAATATCGTGATATGCAAATTTTGTAATGCTCGTCGACAGGGGTTGCGCTGGCTTTTCTAAAGTTTTCGCCAAATTCAATTTGTTTTCGCCAAAGTGTTAGAACACTATGAAAAGGTAATCGCCAAAGCGTTTTTTCCATCGCCAAAACGATTTCTTTTTCGCAAATTGTGAAGATGGCGTTCGGCAGCACGACCCCTGTTCGTCTAGAAGGGCAAATTGACTCTCCACATGACATTCAACGCAACAAATAAAGCCTACCAGCATATTGGCAGACTTTTTTGTCCATCTGTAGCCGCGATCACACGCACATCATCTTTGAACACACATTTCTTATTGGAAAGCTTATCTAAAGCACCATTTTTTAAAGACACCACGGGATGAGCTCATCGATGGATACAATCATTTTCACGGACAGCTACTTACAATGGTCAACCAAGAGACTCCTGTTGATGTCATACAGACTTTTTTTTTTTTTTTTTTTTTGAGGTTTAACGACCACCGTGAGCAACTCAATGGGCTATAAGCAGTCGCCCGTCCCTAATTTAGGGTCACTGGTTCCAGGGAAGGGAGAGAGCCAGTGCCGTAAGACAAACAAAACATCCATGCCTCACCGGGATTCGAACCCGGACCCCTTCGGACGAATGATCAGAGGCCAACGCCTTAGACCACTGCGCCACCGGAGCGGCATACATACAGACTTTAAAGGCAACAAAATGCTGCTACCTAAACTATGCAAAGGCAGCTATTCAAAGCCTCCATAATTCTGTTAACAGCGTGGATGCTGAAAGATATTTCAGTATGTACAAAATCGTTGTTTCTGACAGAAGACAAAAGCTAAAGGAAGAGAATATAGAGACTACTACAATGTTGTTAGCTTTTAACTAAGTAATTTGGTACTTAGCCTACCAGTAAGTAAACTTTGAAAAACATTCTAAGTAATCTTTGAAAAACAGTAAACTAAGTAAAGTAAACTTTGAAAAACAATTTTTTTGTGTCTCCAGTTTTTGCGAAAAAAAGCGAATTTTTTTATTTTAAAATATATTTTTTTGCGAAATTTACGTATCCCTACCTATGGTCCTTATGTCAAAAATTCTCAAAGAACAAACAAACCATGTAAATACGGTCAAGCTGTAACGTATACTCTAGATTCAGTTTCTTTTTTATTTTACTATCTCTTGTTATTTTATTTTCCTATGCAAATTATCTTCTCACTTAACGAGATGTTGTTTCTCCCGCTGAATTATATGTGGCAACGAGTGTAAGTCATGACGTGGTGGTATGCAGTATATCATCATCATCATCATTGTCAACCATTATCAATCCACTGCTGGACGAAGGTCTCCCCAAGTTTCCTCCACAACGGTCTGTCTTGTGCCAGTCTCCTCCATGTCACTCCCGCATACTTTCGAATTTCATCCACCCATCTTCCATGTGGTCTTCTTCTGGGTCTTTTCCTGTCCCTTGGAATCCAATCTAAAATTTCGGCTGTCCATCGATGGTCTGTTCTTCTGGCAGTATGTCCAGCCCATTGCCATTTCAGGGATTTAACTCTGATCATGATGTCTTCCACTCTTGTCATTTTTCGGATCCACGTGTTCCTCTTCTTATCTCTCCTGGTTACACCAAGCATGCACCTCTCCATGCCTCTTTGAGTTGTCTGCAGCCTTTGTATGTCTCTTTTAGTTAAGGTCCACGTCTCTGCACCATACGTAAGCACTGGAAGGATGCATTGATCAAACACTTTTCTTTTAAGACATAATGGCATATTGCTCTTGAAAATTATGCTGTTTCTTCCAAAAGCTCTCCAGGCAAGTTTTGTACGCCGATTAATTTCTTCATCAATGTGACCCTCACTTGATATCTGCTGTCCAAGATAAACGTACGTGTCTGTTATCTCCAGCTTTTCTCCATCAATCGATAAATCTTCATTTCTTGTAAAAGCATTGAACATCACTTTTGCCTTCTGAAAGTTCATTTTTAATCCCACTTCTTTACTCTTGTCAGCAAGTTCCTGGATCATACTCTGCAGCTCTGATGGGGTAGTTGCAAAAATGACTACGTCATCAGCAAAACGAAGGTGGGTTAGATAATCTCCATTAATCTTTATCCCCTTGTTTTCCCAGCTCAGTGACTGAAAAACACCCTCCAATGTGGCATTAAAGAGCTTCGGAGATATGGTGTCACCTTGTCTCACTCCCTTCCCAATTTTTACGTGTGTTGTATTTTCAAACAGCCTAATCTTTGCACTTGCATTTTCATAGATGTTATTAATAATATTAATGTATGCATCTTCAATACCGCAGGTTTTCAGAGCCATTGTAACTGCTGATGGTTTCACCGAATCAAAGGCTTTTTCATAATCGATAAAAGCCATGCACAATGGAAGTTCATATTCCCTCGCTCTTTCAATTAGTTCTCTCAGCACGTGGATATGATCTATTGTGCTGTAGCCACTCTTGAATCCAGCTTGTTCTCTCGGTTGAGCCATGTCCAGTGTTACCTTCAAGCGGTGTGAAAGAACTTTAGTGAAGATTTTATAAACTACTGATAGGAGGCTGATAGGTCTGTAGTTTCCGAGATCCTCAATGTCACCTTTCTTATGTAGCAGGATCATTGTAGCGGTGTTCCAATCCTCAGGAATCTTTCCTTCATTAAGGCATCGAGTGAAAATTTGGGCGAGTACTGTTTCGATTTCTCCACTTGCTTCTTGTATGATGTCTACAGTAATTCCATCTTCTCCTGGAGCTTTTCCTCGCTTCATGTTCTTGATTGCATGTGCAACTTCTGCTGGAAGGACTGGAGGAACTCTGGTACTGGTATCTTTCATGATGTCTGGAGTGCATATATCATCCCTTTCATATAATTTGGAGTAGAAATCTTTCACTCTTGTCAAAATTTCGCCTCTATTTCTTGTTACAGAACCATCTTCTTTTCTCAGTGCCATAATCTGTTTTCTTCCCTTACTGAGATGTCCCTTTGCTATCTTTAGGCTTTGGTTGTTTTCAATTGCTTTCCTCACTAGTTCACAGTTGAATTTCCTTACGTCTTCAGTGATACTTTTTCTTACTGTCTTGCATAGCTCTATATATTCCACTTTGGAAGTCACATCTTCTTTAGTTGTCCTCATCTTTCTTCTTTTTTGCATCAACATTTTGGTTTTTCCTGATAATTTGTTCACATGCAACTTGTTCTTAGACATAGCTAATTTTGTTGCTGTTTCCATAAGAGCTTTGGTTACTTTTCTGTTAACTTCAGAGATGTCCACTTCTTCCGATGTTAGGCCTTCTAAAGCAGAGAACCTGTTCTTCAGTTCTAACTTGAAGGTATTATGGTGTTTTTTAAGGTTGGTTATGTCAATAGATTTTGTTTGTCCTATGAGCTTGCCACGTTCAAGTTTAGTGTTGAGGTGCATCTTACATCTCACCAATCTATGGTCACTACCTGTGTTGAACTTGTTTAGCACACTGCAGTCTTCTATGACGAATTTTTTGTTACACATAATAAAATCAATTTCACTTGTCGTCCCATTTGGATGTCTCCATGTCCATTTCCTGTGTGGCTTTTTCTTGAAAAAGGAGTTCAAGATGAAAAACCCTTCTGCCTCTGCAAACTCAACGAGAGTATTTCCACGCTGGTTTCTGTTGCCATGACCGAATTTACCTACTGAAGTTTCATTCTGTTGCCGTTGCCCTATTTTTGCATTGAAATCTCCCATAATTATCTTCAAATGCTGCTTACCTTTATTATTTAGATGACAAATTTCCTCATAAAATTCTTCAATTTCTTCTTCAGGATGACTTGGGGTGGGTGCATAAGTTTGAATAATCTGAGCCTGGTATCTTCTCGAGAGTTGGATAACGAGTCGTGCAGCTCTGTCAGAGGAATTTTCAACTTTATCCTTTAGTTTCTTGTTTATTATAAATCCAACACCACTAGTTCTGCCAGTATCTGTCCCACGATAGTAGAAGAGATGTCCACTTTTCAGTTCGATGAGATCTTCTCCTTTTCTCCTTACCTCACTTAGCCCCACGATGTCCCACTTGATCCTTTGTAGTTCCTCTTCCAATTCAAGAAGCCTTGAATCAGAAGATATTGAGCGTCCATTGTAAGTAGCCAAGGTCAGCATCAGATGGCAGCCTAGTCCGGTCCTCCGGGGATTCTTAGCACCCTCTGCCTTCATGTCGCACTGGCCGCTGCCTTGGCCAGGTACATTCCAGCTGCCGGAGACTGAGGGCCAAGATTTAAGTTGTGGAATCATTTTGGAGGGGTTTGGCCATAACTCACCACGCTGGCCAAGCGGGTTGGTGAGTGTGGGATAACATTTCCTCTGATCCCGATGGTATAGTTATACCGCTATGGGCGGTCGTCAGAGCCCTTTTAGTGGGAACAGGATGCACCACGAGAAGGCGGAGGACATGACATATATATATTTTTTAAAACAATATTAGGTGGGAATGTTACTTGCATCCATGGCCTTGCAGAAACCCATTTCCGACTAGGTCTTTGTGGAAGTGAGAAAATGCAGAGTTTTTGCTGGTCCTTGATAAAGCCAAGGCTCAGTATTCTCGACACCTTCTACATTCAGTTGTTTTATTTTATTATTTTTATCTTTTCTCCTTTTACTCACACCGATAGATACATAACCTTTTCTATGTCGTACTTGGTGTGAGTCGAAATTATTGATGTTTTTTTTATTAGGTTTCTCCTTAATAGAATGTGAATTCTGAATTTTCAAAACTGCTGCGTTGCGCGTTTTGATCTTCAGGTTATTTTGCAGCTTTCGTTTTAAATTCTAAAATTTTTTCCTTAGTCTTCAGTTTTGCTCTTCAGTATATATATATATATATATATATAGGCGCGTTCAAGATACCGAAGAGCTTCGTTTTATATGTGATAGGTTCTTCCTGATTATTGATATGCGATTTACCTACATTTCTACGATAGTACGAAAGTTCGGGCTATCAGTAGTTGTGTTATTTTGGAGTGTGTATTTGAGTAATACCAGGAGCTCCCCAATAAAAGGTTAAAAGTGAGTACGTTTTCTTAGTTCATTTTATTGTCAGACCTCTGTCTGGCCGTTAAGTCTATTTCATTGAGTGTTTACGTTAAGGCCAGGGTATATTGTGTTTACCGCTCTAATAAGGAGCCTTCAAGGTACTAATGTACTAAAACCGAAGTTATATCACTGATATTCAAGATAATGAGGAACGCTGAGTAAAAATAAATTCCATATTCTTGGAATTTATTGCACGTGCGTGTCTTACCTAAACAAACTCTAGCACTTTGAAGATTAAGCACACTTTAGTTACGTAAAGTAACCTTTCAATAACCCTAACGTGACTTAACGTAAGCTTTCCTGCACTACACGTCCAGCCGGAGAATTTTATTCATTATAAAGCAAACATTAGTGAAGTTTTCAATGGTAAAATTGGTCGAACAATTTTAAAAAACAAAATTAAAAGCATGATCTTAACTTGTTTTGCAAAGGTAAAAAAATTATTAGATGTAGCTTCTATTAAAAAATTAATAAAAATAAAAACAAGAAATGCTTGAATGGTTTTTCACGTATTCAGTGCATCTCTATGTTCGGTAACAGTGCCAACAAGAAAGATGACACCGAATTTTCGGTTGTAATGATCAATGATCCATCTAAGCTGCGCGTCGCGCAATAAGCATTTTAGATTAAAATTCCCATATCCCTAATTTATTTTCATAAATCGAAAACCAATTACCTACATGAATAATAATAATAAATAAATAAAATTCGGGCTCTCAAAAGTCAAAACAATACTTTCCTTAAATGCCGTTCGCCTCCTAAGTTAGTCTCATTGTCCTCTTCATTCTCAAAGGCTTCTTGCAAAGTAGCCTCGTGCGAGCAGATAATGAACGCGAGAATGCGGATTAGGGATTTTCCCACGCCGAGAAAGAGGCAGATATTGAGTCTTTTCTCAAAACAACACATCAGTGCCAGCCAATCGCAGCAAACCGTAATCAAGTTCTTCTTGAAAGGACTGTCAGATCAGAACGGTATTGTACTTGTTCTGTTTGAACTAATTATTTTACATTTAGTTGTTATTTTGTTTCTTATTCTCTTTGGTATTTTGGTATGCAAAGAAACTGTGTATTATGCGTAAACATGCTTTTCCTAATTTCCAGTATTTTTACTCCAGAAGTAAGTTTGAGCTTCTCACTTTTTATAAAATAAAAATTTTAATTAATGAAATGCTTTTAATAGCTTTTTTTTTATATAAAATCACTTGCGGAAAGAACGGTGATAAAAATGGGGGATTAGAAAAAATAAGGGTTCCAATCCAAGTTCCAACTTCTACTGCATTGATAAGAGAAGCTGAGAAAACAAAAATTTTTGCCCAAGTGGTTTTGATGCCTGCCCAGCTCATTGGGTTATAAAAAATAAGGGTTCCAATCCAAGTTCCAACTTCTACTGCATTAGCAAGAGAAGCTGAGAAAATAAAAAATTTGCCTAAGTGGTTTTGATGCCCGCCCAGCCGCCCCGGTGGCGCAGTGGTCTAAGCGATGGCCTCTGATCATTCGTCCGAACGGGGTCCGGGTTCGAATCCCGGTGAGGCATGGATGTTGTGTTTGTCTTACGGCACTAGCTCTCTCCCTTCCCTGGAACCAGTGACCCTAAATTAGGGACGGGCGACTGCTTATAGCCCATTGAGTTGCTCACGGTGGTCGTTAAACCTCCAAACCAAAAAAAAAAAAAAAAAAAAAAAAAAAAAAAATGCCCGCCCAGCTCATTGGGTTAGAAAAAAATAAGGGTTACAATCCAAGTTCCAACTTCTATTGCATTAGTAAGAGAAGCTGAGAAAATAAAATGTTTTGCCCAAGTGATTTTGATGCCTGTCCAGATCATTGGATTAGAAAAAATAAGGGTTCCAATCCAAGTTCCAACTTCTACTGCATTGATAAGAGAAACTCAGAAAATAAAATTTTTTGCCCAAGTGGTTTTGATGCCTACTCAGCTCATTGGGTTACGAAAAATAAGGGTTCCAATCCAAGTTCTAACTTCTACTGCATTAGCAAGAGAAGCTGAGGAAATAAAAATTTTTGCCCAAGTGGTTTTGCTGCCTGCCCTGCTCATTGGGTTAAAAAAAAAATAAGTGTTCCAATCTAAGTTCCAACTTCTATTGCATTAGTAAGAAAAGCTGAGAAAATAAAATGTATTGCCAAAGTGATTTTGATGCCTGCCCAGCTCATTGGATTAGGCGCGCATTGCCAATCCCGCTTAAAAAGAATATTGGTAATGAGCACATCTTTTGAATAGTTTCTGATGCGAATTAAATTTATCGAAGTTATTCAAAGTCAATGCAACCGTAACCGGTTAGAAAAAAATTATAACTGGATTTCGACAGTTGATAAAACGTCCAGAAATAGAACCACCAGTGGCTAAAAAGTTTGTTACGAAAATCAACAAATGGCGCACAAAAAAAGTTTCTAATGGCAACGGAGACAAAGAGATATTCAACTCGAATAGTTAAAAGAAGAAATATAGAAGGGAACATGCTATAACTATAGGCCTTCTAGGGTAAGAATTTTGCTAAATGGGAAAGTTGAAAATAGGCGAAAATTATTTTTCATAGGAAAAAAGTGTGCTGAGGTAAAAGAACTTTCCAAATACGTCTCCCGGAAGCAGAGATAAAACATATTGACTTTTACGCCCGCTATCGGGAAATCTGTGCATTATTTAAAGAGGATAATGCTCCACATCTTTATTGTAGCGAATGGCCCACAGTGGAAAAGAAATTTCTCAATAGGGTTTTTAGAAGCTGTGATATAGCTCCAAACCGAAGAGCACAAATACCACCTAGCGACGGAAGTATGAACTACAAAACTCCTCAAATACAAACCTAAAGTGTTCCACAAGGTTAATGGCATCCAGAAAAACAGATTAAAAATTTTCGCCCCCCCCCAAGCGGCGAAATTGTGCGTTATTTTGGAAAGAAAATGCACACAAAGAATTTTCATAGTGGGCGGTATATTACCGAAAAAGAAATTTTATATCGGGTTTTCAGTCCCGCAGATACTGCTGTAAACAGAAACGTGAACTTACGCTCTCTAGTGGCAAACTTGTGCGTTAGGAAAAAATTTAAATTGTGCGAATAACATTTCCCAACAGAAACGCTCTCCAACAAAAAAATAATTTTCCAAATCAGACTCTTAGAAGCAAAGATATCGACAAAAATAAAATGTACATCTACGCCCCCTAGCGAGAAAACTATGAGCTAGTTTAAGCAGGAGTATTTTCGAAAGGTTTTACGTGGTAAACGGTATCGGTCTGCGAAATAATTCTTTTTATCGATTTTCGGAACCTTAGATTTTGCAGCAAATACATCAGAAGCGGAAATAGATACTTACGCCCTCTGGTGGCTAAATCAGTCTTTACCAAAAATTAGAAATTATATGCAAAACATTTCCTATGAGGAGTTGTTTCCGATGCAGGAAGAATTTTTCAAATCGGAGTTTTAGAAGCTGAGATAAGGAGGAAAACGCAATTTACTTTTACGGCACCTAGCGGAAAATCTACGCACCCCTTGAAAAAAATCAGTGCCTAAAATAGTCTTCGTAATAAAGGCATCGAAAGGATGAAAGATTTTTTCAATGTGATATTTAGAAGCAAATATGGAAGAGACTGGCACAAGACAGACCGTTGTGGAGGAAACTTGGGGAGACCTTCGTCCAGCAGTGGATTGATAATGGTTGACAATGATGATGATGATGATATGGAATAAAATATATTTTGAATTCGATATCATCTGCCTTTACGCCCTCTAGCGGCAAAGTTGTGCTTCGCAAAAAAACCAACCGGAATGCACGTTTAAAGTTTTGAAATGCAAAATAATTTTTAAAATCGTACTAGTAGTTGCAGAGATGTGGTGTCGACAGGCGGACGGACAAACCGATGACATAAGCACGATTTACAAACGACAGGCTAAAAATGGAAATACACTCCACGACGTACAAAATGAGACGAAACTTACCGCACATGTACACAAGAAGGTCGGAAAGAAGTGATTTGATTTCTGGGGGTTTACATGAATGTGATGGTCGAGGAGACAATATAATGACCTGAGTCAATAGGTTGTATGTCCTCTATACTGCAATGTAAAATATAAGTGGTGTGAATTCACGGAAAATTTCTGAAAATAACGTGCTGCAAAGTTGCCGGTATACGTATCCGTGTTTTTCAGAAATTTCCGGTTTTAAAAGTGCCGGTTTAACTTCCGTATTTTCACAGATGCTCCGTAGTCATAAATTCCGTTTATTTCAGAAAAATCAATGTTAGGTTTTTCCGTATTTAAACTGAAATTCCGGAAAACCGACGACCCTGCATTTTTCAGCCCTTTCCCCAGATAATCCTTCCGCTCCAGTCAGGATTGAACCCGCTCTTCTCGGGCTGGTTGAACAGGTAACGCACGCCTTTAAGCACGAACCCAGACACTCCGAAATTCGAATCATGTACACATCGTAAAATAAATTGCGCGAATATGAATTTTTTTCTTTGTCATTAATAAGAGTGATTTAGTCATTTTATTTTCTGTTGGAGTTTTTTTTTCTGAATATGTTTTTAGTTTTTTTTTTTTTTTCTGTAGAACTTTTCAGAAATTAAACAGTTTTCATCCTAATTTTTCGAAGCAACAAATTGCTTTGCAACTTTATTTTTTTTAACTGACAATATCTTTATCTGTAAAAAAGGTAAAATGTACCTTTTTATACACTGCTGGACAATTGCTAAGGACGGATCATAAACGTCTATATAGCGCATAAATAAGTAAGTGTGTTTGCATGCCAAGTGAAATAAAATAATGTCAGAATGCCAGGACATTACAAGAAAGACAATTTATTGTGCTCTGAAATCCAGAAGGCTTTGGAACGTGTTCAAGGGACAAACAGGCCATTTTGTGCAGAATACGTAAACGTGAAAAAAATGCAATTACCGTCCGCAGGCGTTCCGGCGTAAGATGTCAATACGGGATATGGCCACCATGGAGGGCGATGCAAGATTCCACACGTCGTGTCATGCTTTGCACAACATTATCAAGCAGCTGTTGGGGTAATTTATCCCATTCCTCTGTCAGTGCACGGATGAGGGTGTCCTTGTTTATTGGAGGGCATTGGCGACCAGCAAGACTCCTCCCCAAAGCATCCCACACATTTTCAATGGGATTCAGATCTGGAGAACGTGCTGGCCATAAGAGGCGTTGAATATCCTCGTTCTCAAGACACTCCTGGACAGCGACTGTTCAATGACAGGTTGCGTTGTTGTCCATGAAAATGAATCTATCACCGACAGCACCACGGAACATGCACACATGAGGTAGCAGAACATCATTAATGTATCGTTGGCCAGTCATAGTCCCAGTTGGAAGCACATAGAGGGACGTACGGCCATTGATCATGATGTCAGCCCATACCATGACACTACATGTCGGACATCGGTCCCTTTCCTGTATGTTTGCTGGACAATATGCAGTACCACTATCATGCCAGATCAGTTGTCGTCGACAATCAGACGATAGACTGTATCTACTCTCATCTGAGAAGAGGACAGCAGACCAGTCGTTATCAGTCCAATTGCGATGCTGATGGCACCATTGCAAACGGGCGGTACGGTGACGTCTGGACAATGGGATGCACACAACCTCCTTCATGCAATAGTCCTCCTTCATGCAAACGTCTGGCGACAGTTTTTCGGGACATCCGCTTGCCAGTAGCAGCCATAAACTGATTTGCTACCTCACTAGCTGTGCTGCGCCGGTGTCTTTTTGTTGATAGCACTATGTACCGATCTTCTGCAGGTGTCGTACTGCGAACACGACCTCTCCCGTGACGTTTGCTACACTCTCCATTTGTTTGAAATGATTTCCAAAGCCTTGAAACAACACTGTGGCTGACGTCGAACTCCCTGGCAACATCTGTTATTTTTCACCCGTCTTCAATCTTGCCAATAATACGACCACGCGTAAAATCATCTAGGTGATGTCGGGGAGACATACTGAAAATTGCAAGTTCGTCAATTGATTCTTTCCCTTTCAACTTTGCGTTTGAACAACAACGGTCAATACGCGTCAAATCCTTTATATCTCTTATCAGCGCAATGACGTCACGAACAAGTTCGGGAATCCCAAATTTGCATACGCACAACAAGTCTTACTGTATCCCGCACTTATGCTAATTTCTACATTTTCCTGCCTTCCATTTTATGGTTGCTATCGTTGCTATTTTCATCCGTCCTTAGCAATTGTCCGGCAGTGTAGCATTATTTCACAAAAAAACAAAAACAAAAACAAAAAACTCCTAAATATAAAAGTTACTCTTGATAGCTATAATAATAGCTTTTGTCTTAAGTTGTCCAAAGACTGATACGCAGACTTCGATGTCTTTTCCAAAGACTCGTACATAATAATCGTATCTGAACAATAAGTTAAGTACCCGGTTTCTTACAGTAATATAATATGTACACTGAAGAGCAATTGAATTAGAGACAGCTGGCGTTATGCAAATGTGGCGCTGTGGGTGGCCCTGTAAACGGAAACGACATGACGTATGCAGCGATCCGACAATATAAGGACTGATGCGACAGGAATCAGTAAGAGTCGAACGCAGTATGGGTAAGACGAAGGATCTAAGCGCATTTGACGTGGGCAAATTGTCGGGGCCCGACGAATGGGTCACTCCATCTCGGAAGTCGTGCAGGCACAGGGATTTTCACGAGCCACTGTGTCATGGGTGCACCGTGAGTACATCGAATCCGGTAAAACCATCTCTGCAGGGGCCAACTGCCGTGGACAACAGCGTGTGGATGAGCGGGGTCATCGTCGGCTAGCTCGCATTGTAACAGCGGATAGACCGGCCACAGTGCAAGAAATGACTCGGCAATTTAACGCAGGTGCACAAAAACGTGTAAGCAGCCACACCATCCTGAACCATCTCCTCGCTATGGGGTACAGAAGCCATCGTCCCACGAGGGTATAGCTGCTGACCGCACATCACAGGGTGCCAAGATTAGCATGGGCGAGGAAACATCGCCACTGGACCCTAGACATGTGGGAAAATGTTGCCTGGACTGATGAATCGAGATTCACGTTGGTACATGCGGATGGCAGGATACGAGTACGGCGCAAAACACATGAAGCGATGGATCCTTCTTGCCAGCAGGGTACTCTTCAAGCTGGTGGGGGTGGCATTCTCGTCTGGGGACTGTTTACGTGGACTGAAATGTGACCCCTGGTACGTGTGACATTGTCCCTCACAGGTCAACGTTACCGGGATATCCTGGACGACCATTTGCTCCCGTTTGTGCGTCTTCAACATCCCACTGGGGACCTCATCCTGCAACAAGACAATGCACCGTGCCATCGCTCCCGAATTGTATCCGAATGGTTGGATGAACACTCCACCGACGTGAACTCTCTTCCTTGGCCAGCTTGGTCACCTGACCTCAATCCCATCGAGCACATCTGGGATGCCATCGAGAGAGATGTTCGAGGCTCTGACTCCCCTTCATCAAATCTTCGTGAACTGTGGGAGCTCGTTCAGGGGTCGTGGATCCGTTTGGCTTCCCAATGCTTCCGGTGTCTTGTCGAGTCCATGCCGAGACGAATCGCCGCCGTCATCAGGGCGATAGGTGGTGCTACACGTTACTAGACAGGTATCTCTAATTCAATTGCTCTTCAGTGTATATTAAATAGCTGGTGCACAAAATAGGGGAGAGGAGAAGAAATATCCTGTGCCACAATAAACAAAATTCTTGCGATATGCTATCCACAATATCCAATCTCGCTAAGGAACTTCAAAATTCGACAGAAGATTGAAATTTAAAAGTTAATCAAACCTCAAGTATTCTCACCAATCGCTCCATCACCGGTAATTTCTCGTATTACGGATACGGAAAAAGTGAGAACGGAGTTTTGTCGTTAATATATACGAAAGGAATTGCGGAAAGGTTTCTGAAAATTCAGAATTTTCTGTTAACATGTCTCTGAAACGGTAATTTACCGTCAATATAAAAAAAATCTGCGAAAACGTTTCTGAAAATTCAGAATTTTCCTGTCGTACGAAAAATTCGTAAAATTCAGGTTACTTTCCGTTATTTAACGGGAAAGGTTGCATCAGAAATATGCTTCGTTAATTCACGAAAAAAATGACGGAATTTCAGAAATTGTTTTACAGTGGGGGTTATGCGTTCGGCAACAGGGCGTAGAATCGAGTGGAAGGGTCCCTGGCTAGTGTCTTATCGCTAACCATGCGTCGTTAACCTCTGTGTCCACAATTGATCGACATTACAAGGTCTTGCAGAGTGAGGAGAAATGACACAGAAAGGCCGTTAAGTCGTCTGCCAATGAAGTCCCACGCGTTCTCGATTGGAGAGGAATCTGGGGATCGCGATGGCCAGGGCAGCATCTGGACTCCGTTTAGGCACAATCTGCTGATGTTGGCAGTGTGCAGACGGGCGTTATCTTGTTTAAACTAGGCATCAGGATACCACTGATATACCGCATCAAAACAAGCTGCGACATATCGTTGTGCTGTTATTATACCCATTGTGCGTACAAGAGGTGAACGGCTGTTGAAACTGATAACATCCCAAATCATGACAGCAGGGCGAGATGACGCTTGTGTAACGCTGTACGATTCTCACAGATGGCAACAGTCCGGTGAACACGTCGTATTCAGACTCTCAATCGGCGATCACCGGCGCTGAGACAGAAGCGAGACTCGTCACCAAATACAACATGGTTTCATTCGTCCCTCCACGCATGTATGGTGTACGGCACCACTTGTGGTAAACGGCAGTCATCATCCAGCAGTGGATTGATAATGATTGACAATGATGGTATATTCGAATTTACAGTTCAAAGCAGATTTGTACAGGTCAGGCCCAATTATGTGACGTCCGGGTCGGATACGGGTCCAAAATTTTTGACCCGTTTCCAAGTCTGTTCAGGTGCACCCGTTCCACTACTGTGACGCATGCTACCTTCCTCCAACCACGGTCGCCACATTCGGTGGACAGTCTTTGCATCTCGTTGCGTTTCCGTAGCGATATGACGCAGGGGCCAACCGCCTGTGTGCATCTCCGTTAAAATATACTAACCGTTACACCACCCAGGACAGTGAAGTGCTTGAAACTTCACTGTCCTGGGTGGTGTGACGGTTAGCATACTCGAACGGTAATCGGGAGATGTGGGTTCGATTCCCGCTCCAGGGCGATAAAACTTTCAAGTTGTCTAGGAGGTGTTACATGGATGACCAGTAAGTGTTAGAAGCAAATACAGAATTTATATTCCGTTTGCTTTGAGTATTCTGTCGATTTTCCATGTATTATTATGAGGAATATTTCTTCCTTCATTGATTTACGAATAAGAAGTCCTTTCATGCCAATTCCATTCAATATTGTTTAACAAGTCTCAGATTCAAAGACAATTGTTTCCTCTTCCACTCCATATAAACAAAGAGAGATATTTCTGAGTAATGACATTTTTGTGAAATGACAGTATTTAACATACTTTCACAAGGTTTACCTTATTGAACCTTTCTTTACAAACGAGTTTATAGCAGTTTTATATAAGCTACAGTTTCTCTGTAGATGTAACATTTATATAATTCGTTCACAGGGAGCATATTTGTCTCCACCTTACCGTCACAAGACCTTTTATACTTCATACTCATTACCTGTTTCTCATGGAGACATTCCTAAGTCTGGTCCTCCCATGATTTCCTTGGCCTTCCTCTACCTTTCTTTCCTGCCGCCTTGGCTGAATAAATTCTTTTAGTAAGCATCTCATCACTCATTCTTCCAGCATGGCCAAACTCCCTTAGAATATTTGTCTCCACCTTGGTATCACACGTCTCACACAAGAGCTTTAGTACTTCATACTTATTGTCTTTTTCTCGTGGAGACATTACTGAATCTAATCCTCCCATCATTTCCTTGGCATTTCTTTACCTTTCTTTCTTGCCACTTAGGCTGAATGAATTCTGTTAGTAAGCATCTTATCACCCATTCTTCCAACTATGGCCAAACAACCTACCGTAGATATAAATTTTCTGTCGTCGCTTTCCGCCACAATGATTCAGTGCTTCCCATCGGGTGGCTGAGTGCGCTGAGGTGCCAGCCGCCGATCCCTCCTCAGTGCTGGACTCGGGCCTGAGTCTCAGATGAGACATGGATGGTACACTTGTCTAATGGGACTGTTCCTTCCCTGAAACCAGTGGCCCTAGATAAGGGACGGGCTACTGCTTATAGCCCTGACGGCTCATGATTGTCGTTAGACCCGAAAAAAAAAAAAAGAAAAAAGACTTACTGCAGTTAATATACTGTATTTTTTTAGAGCTCTAACATCTCGCCCTGGAGTTCAGGCCATGCGTCTAAGCGTATTACTTGAAAAAGAATCGTTTCCGGTACAGAAGTTATGTTACTCGTCGCCCACTCAATCTTTAACACAGGAAGAAACGAGAAATTTATTTTAATGAGTAATTTCCTCGTTCGCTCGAGCTTCTTTAATCACAAGATGTCAAAATAAACTCATTTCTTTTTTTATTTTAAATGTTACTGTTGCTTATTTACGGTAAACCACACGCTGAATTCCCGCATTAAAGAATTAAAAAATTGCGCACTTAAAACTCCATCTTGTCTCAAGTACGTCATCTCCTTAATTCGAAAGAAACAAAATTCACGTCCGTTTCCATTCCGGGAGTTGCGGGGTGCGTGCAGTTTGCAGGTATAACCTTTCTGTCATTGACAGTTTCGGTGCTTCGTGCTCTTTACACAGAATGTGAAGAAGTCAACGGGCATTCTCCGTAAATAAACGAGGAACAGAAAAAAAGAAAGAAAAAGAATAGGAAAGCAGACCTTAAACCTCGTCAGTGTTCGTTCGAGAGAAATTTGAATCTTGTTCTTTATATTTTCCAGTGAAAAGGGTAGGCCAGCCTGCACGTTGCCATGGGAACACACTGTTTCTACTAAAAAGAATCAGTTCAGATGTATTAACATGTTGTTGTTTTTTTCTGGGTGCACGTTAAAGCTACACACTAAGGGGGAAAAAATAAAAGGAAGGCTCGGTGCCTCATGAAATTTTAACGCAGCTATCTGAATTGCGTGTTAATCTATATGTCAATCGCACGCACAAAAAGTTACATGTAGATGTACGTCCTTCATATTTGCAAATACCCTATGCGTATTATGTTATTTATTTTCATTCTTCGCATTTGGTTTTCCGGTAAAGACTACTTTTTAAATATACAGATTTAGAACTCAATAGAACATTGTGACTTTCGCAGATCTACGAAAATCGGTGAAGAACTAATAACTTTGATTTTCTAAAGTTAAAATTAACTGCTCAAAAAAGTTAAGAATACCACAGGAGAAAAGAAGTTCCACAGCATGTAAATCAACTGAATGCATTTATTTATGTTCAACATAGGATGTAGAACACAAAATAAATATGAAATGATCGGACAAAAGATGTAGTAGCATGCTTCCTTCAAATTTTGAAGATGACAATCCGATTTTTTGTGTAAATGTGACAAGGATGTTAAGTCAGATAATATCCGAAAACTTTTAATTTTTCTTCGTCCTGGAGAGGGAAGATGAAATGATGACGGATTGTCATCTTCAAAATTTGTATTACAAGGTGTAATCTCGTATTTATTTCATGATTTATCTGCTTCTCCGGGCAATCACGGGATAGGATTCATAACCTCCAGATTCGCTAAACATGAATGCCGGTTGCTTCGATTAGTGAATCATGTGATGGTTATATTCAAATTAATCGGAAACTTGAGACTTGGTCGTTCTGGGTGGTGTAATGGTTAGCATACCCGGGCGCTATCTGGGAGACGCGGGTTCGAGTCCCGCTCCAGGACGATGCAATTTTCAAGTTTTCGGATATTATCTGACTTAACATCCTTGTCACATTTACACCAAAAATCGGATTTTCATCTTCAAAATTTGTATTACATGGTGTTATCCCGTATTAATTTCATGATGCTTCTTTCAACATTTCAATGAAAGAACCTCACTGACTCAGAAGGAATGAGAAGCACAAGGGTCATCTTAATCATTCACTACATTGCAACATCTCGGTTGATCACAGCCACTTGGTACCTTTGGGAAATACTGCAGAAGAGACGATTCGATTTAACTGGGTTTGGATTAGTCTTGTCCATAGACGAGGAATAAGGTCAAAGGTTCTACGAGAGTCGTAGGGGCAGAGTGATACTTGTCTGAGCTTCTCTGCAGGACACTCCAAACGTGCTCGATGGGATTAAGAAGATCGGAAGGAAGTGGTAGTACATGTAAATATGGAATATCACAATCTTCAAACTCGCAAACCACAACGTGAATTCGATGAGGTCGTGCATTGTCATCCACAAAGAGAAAACTATGGCCATCGCACTTTGGGAAAATGTCACCCTGCTCCTCACTTCTAGGTACACGCTGTTTTCATGAGCTCTCGAAAAACACAGAGTTCTATGCTGCCATCACAGCACATCCCTCCACACACCATGAATGAGCTGCTACAGAACGGATTCACAGCAGGTCCGTAGCTAGCCTGAAGCTAGAAGGGGCTCAGGTTTCCCCGCCTACCCGCAAAGCGGCAAGCGAGCCCCCTTCCCTCCTGGAAGGTGGAGGTTGTTGTAAATTCTCTGAACATTTATTTTCCGTGGTTTATGAAAATTTCTTCTGTATTTCATTATGAATGAAATTTACAATATTTATTCATGTATTATACACGTTTTTAAAAAACAAAAATTGAAATGATACACCACGAATGATGGATATCTAAAAGAAAGTACTTTTCGAAGTGAATCAGTAGAAACAGCAACGCCAATGATTCCCTGCCACACGGACATCCGACTTGTTTCTGCTAAGAGAAAGGGAAGGGAGAAATCCTGTCTTTCCCCATTGCAAAAAAGAAATATAGAAAAGGACATTACAAAAAAAAAAAAAAAAAAAAAGAAAGAAACCAGGTAGGCTTAGTTCTGAATGAGCCACCAGTTTGGAACGTAGAGGACTGCAATCGGTGTGTTGGATTTTTGTTTGGCGGCGGTTGCTTTCAGGCGTTCTCGATACTCTCTAGTTCGTTGGGCTACGGTCTTCTTGGGCTTCTTACATTCCTCATCACTTGCTCTTGCAACTCGTTTTGATTATTATTTATTTTTTATATTTCTAGAGAGTTCAGTTTTCTTTCCCATGCTCGCTTCCGTTTTTTACGCTTTCCAACCATAGGTTGCAGAAGCGTATATGCTCCAGCTTTGTCCGTCTGTCCGTCCGCACGATAACTCGCGTAAAAATGGTTCGATTTCGATGAGATTTTAGTATGTGATAGGGAACCACCTGCAGACGAACCTTATTGAAAATGGACGTAATGGGGTCAAAGGTCAGGACATAGGAGCGAGATCCATTCCATTGCCCTTATGCGTCATAACTTGCGTAAAAATGGTTCGATTTAGATGAAATTTTAGTATGTGGTAGGGGACAACCTTGGGACAAACCCTATTGAAAATGGATGAAATGGGGTCAAAGGTCAGGACATAGGAGCAGGATGCATTCCGTTGCTCTTATGCGTCATAACTTACTTAAATCTGCTTCGATTGCGACACAACTTTATCATGTTGTCCCGAAGATGCACTGAACCGGTTCTATTTAACATCATCGAAATGGGGTCAAAGGTCAGGACACAGGAGCGAGATTTATTCCACAGCCATTACCCTCATAACTTGACTAAAAATGCTTCTATTGCAACACAACTTCAGTATATTGTTCCGGAGGTATACTGAATCGGTTCTGTAGAACGTCATCGAAATGGGGTCAAAGGTCACGACAAAGGAGCAATATTTATTCCACAGCCATTATTCTCATAATTTGACTAAAAATGCTTCTATTGCGACAAAACGTTGGTATGTTGTTCCGGAGGTATACTGAACCAATTCTATTGAATATAATCGAAATGGGGTCAAAGGTCAGGGCATAGGAGCGAGATTTATTCCATTATCCTCATAACTTGAGTAATGATTTCTGGTATGTTGGAAAGCGTATCATAATTAATCAATGCATTGCATGGTTTTACTAACTTGTTTACGCTTTCCAACCGTAGGTTAAAGAAGCATATATGCTACAGCTTTTTCCGTCTGTCCGTCCGCACGATAACTCGCGTAAAAATGGTTCGATTTCGATGAAATTTTAGTATGTGGTAAGGAAGCACCTGGGGACGAAACCTATTGAAAATGGTCAAAGGTCAGGACATAGGAGCGGTATCTATTCCATTTCCCTTATGCGTCATAACTTACCTAAAAATGCTTCGATTGCAACAAAACTTTATCATGTTGTTCCAGAGGTATACTGAATCAATTTTGTTGAATATCATTGAAATGGAATCAAAGGTTAGGGCACAGGAGCGAGATTTACTTAACAGCCATTATCCTCATAACTTGACTAAAAGTGCTTCTATTGCGACAAAACTTTAGTATGTTGTTCCGCAGATATACTGAATCAATTCTGTTTAATATCATCGAAATGGGTTCAAAGGTCATGGCACAGGAGCGAGATTTGTTCCACAGCCATTATCCTCATAACTTGAGTAATGATTTCTGGTATGTTGGAAAGCGTATCATAATCAATGCATTGAATGAATTTATACTGACTTGTCATATTTTGAATTGCATTGTTCACTAGTGAAGTAAATTAACGAAAGGAACGAAAATACAAAACAAAACTTCTATCTGCATTAGTGGACGAATATAGTTTGTCGTTGAAAACAGAGCCTACCAGATGAGTCTTCCCCACCCCCATCAACGGATATGAGAGCTAGCTACGGCTCTGATTCCTGATTCACAGGTTGTAAGACAAGGCGATTGTTGGGTGTTCTCCAGGTTCTCTAAAGACCAAGTGTCGGAATGTAGGCCAAATCTGGACTTGTCGCAGGATGCAACGCTTTGGTACCCTTCCTGCCACAATAGTGTTCACCAGGGGCGAATATTTGGGGTGTGCTAGGTGTGCGGCGCACACCCACACAGAATCGCAAATTAACCTACATTATCGATATTATTTTTCGGATTTATTGCTAATAAAACTCGCCAGATTTTGTCCTAAGGCTTCGAGTAGTGGTTAAAGTTAATTTCCGCATATAATGTTTTCATTAAGAGGAGAAGTTTCTTTCAGTAAGCATATCGCATTCGAGCTAAGATTCTCCGGAGTGTGCGGTTTTCCGAGCGCACATCCGACGATGTCAAGCAACTGTGATACAAGGGCTCCCCAGATGGCGGTGCTGAACACGTTATTATTTCCCTGTGATTTCAAACGTAACAGTGGAACTCTCAGGGTGTGCTATCCAAAACGAGCACCGCTTGTAGTCCCACGAAGCAGTGAAATTCAATGTTGCGATACGAGTTGCTGTTATATATATTTTTTGTCGTTGTTTTTTTATGTATTTCCAATAAAACTCGCCGAAGTTTGTCCTAAGGCTTTGCGTGTGTGTGGCTATAATTAATTTCCTTCTGAAATATTTTCGTGAAGAGGAGAAGGTTCGTTGCTTCGTTCAGTAAACAAAACATTGTAAATAATATTTGCAGCTGTAGGAGTGCTTTTTTACCTGCGGACACCCCAGGTCATTAAAGCAACTGTAATAAAAAGTTCTCCAGTTGTTTTTGTTTCCTTGTGGTTTCAACGCAGATGCTAAACTTTCCAGGGTGTGCGCCCTTAAAAGGCACCCCTGGCAGAGCACATTTAAGGAAACAGGGGTCCGGGGATGGACAGTATTTTGGGGCCCCAGTATTAGTGGCACATCTAGGATTTCACTATGGGTGGCAGAATAAAAATACCTACAAGAAAACATTCCCAAAATTTGATGAGGAAGCCACAAAAATATCCCCGCGATATTGAAGTTTGTATCCTTAATTCATGGACGATCAGTGTTACCATGAAAATGTGAAAATGCATCGTTGAAAAATGGATGCCAATTCATTTATGCTTTAATCCCCCCCGCCCCCTGGTTCAACTTGTTGAAATTATATCGAGGTAATGGGCAAAATAATATGAACCAGATATCGTGATTCAAACGAATTCTTAATGTATGAAAATTTCCCCCAATTACAGATATGTACAAAAAAACAACACCATCTGTAATGCTTTCGAAAGATTTGATTATGGACGACTATACTTTTGCGGACTCCTCCTGAAAAAGCGGAAAGAAACAGAATTTTTTTTTACACAAGGCAGTTCTCATAGCTTTTGCTGTGCTATCTGCAAATAATAATAATAATAATAATAATAATAATAATAATAATAATAATAATAATTGTAGAATGTCAATTCTTCAAGCATACCGCATATTTCTGGGGAACTTGAAAATGCGTAGCCCGGGGCTGCAGCCCCCTGTTAAATGGACTGTGACCACTAGCCATACTTGTTTGCGTTTGGAATAGCGTGGAGTCATAAAACACAATTCAACGTTCTGCTACGAGTTACTGTTTTTCTGTCTTTTCGTCGCTGTGTGAATCGATGTGTTTATGAGCACAGATTTAAATATACAGTTTGAATTTTAATACCCACTTAGCATGGGGAACAGTGTTGACGATGTACGAAGTGTCCTATTTTCTGCAAGAAAATAGGACATTTCAGATTGTGTGAATATAGTTAAGGACGATAAGCCTCGTTAAAAAAAATTACACTTGCAGATTGTGTGAATATAGTTGAGGAAGATAAGCCTCGTCCTATATTAAAAATCTTAAAAAAAAATACCGAAAATTCGTTAATCACTCTAGTATTTACACAGGAAATTCAGATTTTTCTTATAATGGAGTGTATGTAAAGATCTTTACCATAAGTCATTAGACGACGGTTAAGTAAAAAAAATTACATGATTTCGTATATTCAAATTAAATGCGTTAATTTCGCAGCTCGGGATAAATAAAATGTGTGCGTGTTTTTTCCGACAACAGCACACACCCAGCCTACATGAGCACGCGACACAACTGGTGTTCACGAGCCCACTCATATCTTTCTTGCCAGGTTGCTCCCAGATCCCGATTAAAACACAGGATCAAGGCCAGGAAAATGGCGAGGTCGCCATCGAAACAAAACCTTTCACCAATGTATAGCGCTGGAAATGTCACGTGATACACACGGCACGATGCATACTTACACTATATTGAGAAAAGCCACCAGACACCCCTTCAAAAGCAAATGAACGAATCGGCTGTGTTGTTAAGATGCGCAGTACAGCTGCAAACGGTATAAAAACAAGCCTGCAGCTGACCGCGATCATATCGCACTGTGAAGTTGAGTGAAAATGTCGCGGCGGGAGAGAACTGACTTTGAGAAAGGAAATATTGTTGGGTGTTATATTAGTGGGTTGTCCATAAGCGAAACCGAGAGGAGTTTAAACATACCCAAGTCAAATGTTTTGGATGTCGTGAATAAGTGGAAGACACATGGCGTGCCTGACGCATCAAAACGTACCGGTAGACCAAAGAAAATCAGTGATAGAGGACGTCGAAGCCTCAGGAGAGTCGTTACAGCTAATCGACGAAGTACTGCAGAAGATCTCAGTGTACAGGTGAGTAAAAATGCTGGAACCTCGATATGTACACGTACAATTTGCAGAGAACTTCATTCCATGGGTTATCGTGGTCGTGCGGCTGCTCATAAGCCTGTCATCTCTACTCGGAATGCTACTCGTCGTTTAGCATGGTGTAAAGAACATTTATCGTGGACCGTAGATCAATGGAAATGGGTCCTATGGACTGATGAATCCAGATATACGATCGATCAGTCTGATGGCGGTGTGTGGGTATGGCGGCAGTCGGGAGAACGCTATTTACCACAGTGTACTGTTCCTACGGAGAAGTTTGGAGCTGGCAGTGTACTCGTGTGGGGGTGTTTTTCGTGGTATGGTCCCGGCCCATTGGTTATCATGGACAAACCTGTTAACCAGCACGTCTACCTTGATATTCCGAACAATTATGCCTTACCAACTCTGTGACGATACTATAGAACAGAGCCGTGTTGGTGCCAGCAGGATAATGCACCGAGCCATAAAGCAAGTAATGTTACGGCGTGGTGTGACGATAATTCCGTATCGTGTGTGGACTGGCCAGCACAGAGCCCTGATCTTAATCCCATATAGCACCTATGGGATGAGTTAGAGCGCCGCATAAGAAGTTTGGAATCAAGGCTTAGTACTGAGCAACAGTTCACGGCAGCATTATGTACTGAATTGAAGAAGCGCATACCTATCGTTGTGTTCCAAAACCTTGTCGAAAACATGTCTCGAAGGGTCAGTGCAGGCATTAAGGCAAAGGTGGACCGACACCGTACTAATGCATGTCAATAAATGCTATGTTGTGTTTCTCTTTTGGGTGTCCGGTGATTTTTGTCAATATAGTGTATGTCTTTCAATCACTGAACTAAGAACACAAGGGGATAAATATTCATGGAAATTATTTAACCCATTTTCGTTTTTCTGATTACATAAGAAGTTTTAAAAGTACCTTCTTAGAGCTGCAAAGTATGATCCAGGATCTTACTGACATGAGTAAAGAAGTGACCTGAAAAACGATCTTACGGAAAGCAAAACTGATCTATAAAGCTTTTTACAGAGCCTGAAGATTTGGAAGTTGAAGTGGCAAATCTAGAAGTAAACAATTCCTACATTTACCTAGGACGACAGATATCAAGTAAGGGCCACATCGAAGAGGAAATTAAAAGGCGTATAAAACTTGGTTGGAGAACGTTTGGGTGAACCCGTACAATTTTCAAGAGCAGTTTACCATTATGTCTCAAAGGAAGAGTAATTAAGCATTTCATTCTTCCACTTCTTACTTATGGATCTGAGACACGGACCTTCACTAAAAAAGACATTCAAATGCAGTAGACAACTGAAAGAAGTATGGAGAGGTACATGCTTGGTGTAACCAGGGCAAAGATAAGAAGAGAAATACATGGATCGGGAAAATGAGAAGACTTGATGTCCTCATGATCCAGGTGGAAACCCTGAAAAGGCAATGGGAGGGACATATTACTAGAAAAACTGATAACCGTTGGACAATTGAAATATTAGACTGGATTCCAAGACACAGGAAAAGACCCAGAAGAAAGCCACATAGGAGATGGGTAGATAAAATTCGAAAGCATGTCGGAGTGACATGAACGAGACTAACTCAAAACAGAAAGTTGTGGAAAGAACATGAGGAGACCTTCATCCAGCAATGATTGACAATGAATGCTTCATAATATCTACAATTTGTACATATATAATCTTCATCATTACCAATCCACTATTGGATGAAGGTCTCCCCAAGTTTCTTCCACAACGATCTGTCTTGAGCTAGTCTTCTCCATGTCACTCCGGCATGCTTTCGAATTTTATCTATCCATCTCCCACGAGGTCTTGTGGGTCTTTTCCTGTATCTTTGTATTCAGTTTAAAATGTCGGTTGTCAATCGGTGGACAGTTCTTCTGACAATATGTCCAGCCCATTGCCATTTCAGGGTTTTTATCTAGTCATGATGCCAGCAACTCTTGTCATTTTCCTTATCCACAAGATCCTCTTATATTTTCTGGTTACACCAAGCATGCATCCCCCATGCTTCTTTCAGTTGTCTGCAGCTTTTATATTTCTTTTTTACTTAATGTCCATGTTTCTGCTCCGTACGGAAGAACTAGATGGAAGAACTGATTAAAGACTTTTCTTTTAAGATATAATAGTATATTGCTCCTGAAAATTGTACTGTTTCTTTGAAAAGCTTTCTAACCAAGTTTTATACGCCGACTAATTTTTTGACCAATGTGATCCTCGCTTGATATCCGTTTCCCAAGGTAAATGTAGGTATCGGTTATCTCCAGATTTTCTCCACCAATCGATAAATCTTCATTTCTTGTAAAAGCATTGTACATGTACATCACTTTGGCTTCCTGAAAGTTCATTTTAATCCCACTTCTTTAACTCTTGTCAGCAAGTTCCTGGATCTTGCTCTGCAGCTGTGTTGGGGTAGTTGCCAAAAAAATGCATATAATATACATAATTAAAAATCCACGTTTGTTATAATAAGTTCTAATAAATTGTAATAAATTCTAATGTAAAATTGAATGCGATCTTCAAATGAGGCAGAAGTTTCAGAAAGGAGTAACAAAGGGTTATGTGAAAATGGAGGGGGGGGGGAGGGTGCAGTGCCAACCCAATATTTTCCGTCTTGTTTAATTAAATAACGGCTTTAGCCTCGTAAGGAGGCGAACCTCTACCTTACGAAGCCAAAGCGATTTATTTTCAAAAAATTGAAACATACCAAAATAAAAACTCTTTTTCCCATATTCAGCACTGCTCATTGGATAAGACACTGGATTGCCAGCAACCCAGGGCCTATTTAACCAACAGGTTCAGGGCGCAGATTTAGTGGAGGGGGGCAAGCTGGGAGGGTTTTTTTTATGAATATTTTAGCACTGCCGCCCAAGAAAATTTGTACTTACATAATTTTACAAAATTTATTAATTTCCAAAACATATTATTTGTAATCGTTACTCCATATGCGTGGACGGAGAGCATTAAAAGAGAAACATGAAGAAAAAGGACCATTCGGTTTTTTTTTAGAGTAAACACGTTTTTTTAAGATTATTCATTCTTTAATCAGTAATTTGGCAAACAGGAGGAAATCATACGAAGTTGTTCTGGAAAGGTTTGAACTTTTCAGGGATTTGAAAGAGACCAGTGCTCGTGACATAGAGGCTAGATCAAATAAACTTGTTCATAAGTACCAAGGAGACTTAGAAAACTTTCTCAGCAACGAATGTCTACATTTCCAGTCATATATGAATGCCGAAGACTTGAACACACCACAGAATATGTACACTTTCACAATTGGTAACAATCTTAAGAGTACACTTCCAAACTTAGAAATAGCTTTTAGAATGTTTTTAACCTTACCAGTCACGAATTGTTCTGGTGAAAGATTATTTTCAGCAGTCTCAAGAATAAACAAGAAAGATGACACCGAATTTTCGGGTGTAATAAGCACGTCTCTTGAATCCGTTCTGACGCAAATTAAATTTATCAAAGCTATTCAAAGTCAATGGAGCCAGTATGGAAAACAATAGTATCTGACGGAAGAAAGAAGTTTTTCAATCGGGTTTTTAATCCCTCAGATACTGATGTAAACGGAATCGTGAGCTTACGCCCTCTGGTTACAGACTTGTGTGTTAAGAAAAACATGAATTTATATGAGAAACATTTTGCACCGGAAACGCTCTCCAACACAGAAAGAATTTTTCAAATCGGGCACTTAGAAACAGAGATATCGACAAAAATAAGATGTGACTTTACGTCCCCTAGTGGGAAAATCATGCATTATTTTAGGAAGAAAGTATCCTCAAAAGAATTTTCCATATGAGCGGTATCGGTCCAAGAAAAAAATTTAGTCGAGTTTTCAGGAGCCCATATTTTGCTACAAATACATGAGAAGCAGAAATTAACACTTATGCCCCCTGGTGGCCAAACCAACCAAACATTAGAAATTATGTGAAAAATATTTTCCATCAGGTCTTGTATGCGATACAGGAAAAATTTTTCAAATCGGAGTTTTAGAAGCAGAAATAACGCATAAAACGCAATTTGCCTTTGTGCGCTATAGCGGAAAGTCCATAATTTACTTGAAAATTTTGAATTTTTAGGAAAAACATTTCGCATCGGAAACACTATCCAACAAAGAAGGAATTTTCCAAATCGGACTCCTAAAAGTAGAGATATTGACAAAAATAAGATATACATCTACGCCCCTAGCGTAGAAACCATTCATTATTTTAAGAAGAAAATGTTTCTAAACGGTTTGTCGACATGAGTACTATCGGTCTACAAACGACATTTTTTTCAATCCAGATTTTAGAAGCTCATATTTTGCTGCAAATACATCAGAAGCGGAAATTAAGATTTACGCCCCCTCGTGGCCAAACCATTTTTTTTTACAAAAATTAGGAATTATGTGCAAACGATTTCCCAACAGGAGCTGTATTCGGTGCAGAAAGAATTTTTCACATCAGAGATTTAGAAGCAGAGATATAGGGGGAAACGCAATTTACCTCTACGCCCCCTAGCGGAAAGTCTATGAATTGCCTTACAATTTTGAAATTATATGAAAAACATGTCACACTGAAAACATTATCCAACAAAGAAGAATTTTTTTTCAAATCGGACTTCTAGACGTACAGATATTAACGAATATACGATATACATCTACATCTACGGCCTCTAGCGGAAAAACTGTGGAATATTTTAAGAAGAAAATATTCTGAAAAGGTTTATCGATGTGAGTGGCATCAGTCCACGAAAGAATTTTTTCAATCGATATTTTAGAAGCTCAGATTTTATGATAAATATATCAGAAGCAAAAATTAACACTTACGCTTCCTGGTGGCCAAAGTATTCTTTACCAAAAATTTGAAATTATATGCAAAAGATTATCTATCAGGAGGTGCATCCACTGAAGAAAAAAGTTTTCAAATCGGAGTTTTAGAAGAAGAGTTATCGGGAAAAATGTAATTTACTTTTACGCCCCCTAGAGGAAAATCTATGCGTAATTTGAAAAAGTAAGTATATCTAAAATACGCTTGGACATAAATGGAACCGAAAGATAAAAGATATTTTTCAATCGGATGTTTAGAAGCAAATATGTGGATTAAAACGTATTTTTGAATTCGACATCATCTGCATTTACGCCCTCTAGCGGCGAAATTGTACATCGTAAAAAAAAACGAGATGATGGATCATCATTTGCATATTTCAAGCTTTCCAATGCAAAAAGAATTTTTCAAATCGGACTAATAGTTGTAGAGATATCGTAGGTACAGACGGACGGACGGACGGACGGACAAACCGATAACATAAGCACGATGTTTTTTTACAAAAGACGTGTTAAAAATGAAAAAAAGGACTTCATTGGGAGGAAAAAAGTTAAACTCACTGTTGATATATCTAAAGATGGTGCCAGCAAGCAAAGAGCTGATTGGCTATTATCAAGGACAAATCAACTGCACATGCTTCCACTGCTATTCAACTGTAAGCTGTGTTACAGTGAGGACGGAAACAGGGTTTTGTTATGAGTAGTGTTCAAGGACCACCCAAAGGAGAGCGTTTTTCATAATGTACACGAGCGAAGGAATTTTGAAAGCACAAGTAATGATCGCAGTAATACAAGTGGCAATCTATCTTTACGAAAAACTTTACTTAATTCCTGTTGTCAAAATGGCCTTTTTCCTTCCAGAACTACAGATAAATACGAAGCTGAAGGATTTACTTCTGAACGTAGGAAAGGACATAACTCTGGGTATAGACAACTCTTCAGTAATGACAACTTTGCCCATGCAAAGGCCCGTCGAAAACTGATGATCATGACATATTAATACACACAATTGACGTGGACTAGAAACATCAAACAGAAGTCATCGCTCTTTCCACGTTTACAAGTGAGTCACGGGAAAATTCTCATCGGCCGCCACCGGGAATCGAACCCAGGGTCTTCCAGTTAAGCGCAAAGACATGCTACCACTGCATCACAGCGTCCTCAGTCTGGAGAATTCAAGGCCGCTGTGATACCGCTGTGGTCCGATGAGAATTTTTCCGTGACTCACTTATAAACGCGGAAAGAGCGATGTCTTCTGTTTGATGATTATGCCATAATTATGGTGGAATCAGACATTGAGTGGAAAAGTGGGAAATTACGTAAGTGTTAATCAAATTTTCATTTGCATCGCAAGTGTTCATTAAGATTGTTTTAATATTTGCTTCTTTTCCCACATTATTGTGTCTTTTCGGGTGCATTATACAGGGTGTCCGAGAATTATTGGACCCATTACAAAATTATGTAAAAAAAAAAACTATGAGCATTTTCAGTTTTTCTATGTCACGTATTACTAACACGGTTTCTATATTTTTGTTTTGCGGAGTTGTTAGTCCCAGAGTCCGATAGATGGCGCTAGGTGTGGCCTGATGAGGAATGTATGATAAATGCGCAATCAGTAATCATGTCATCCGTACAGCAAAAGGCAATGTGTGTGTTATGGCTTGCGGAATTAAAGTCTGTCATTAAAGTTAAAAGACGGTACCGTTCAGAGTATGGTTGTAATCCTCCGTCAACGAATTCAATTAAGCGGTGAATGAAACAGTTTAAAGAAACTGGCAATGTGGAACATCGTGGAGGAGCCGGTAGGCCTAGCATCAGCGGTGAGACGGTTGACCAAGTTAATGAAAGTTTCCGACGAAGCCCCAGGAAGTCCGTTCGTAAAGAAAGCAGAGAACTGTACATTCCGAAATCGACAGTTCACGATATCTTACACAAGAAATTAAATTTCCATGCTTATAAAATTTAAGTAGTGCAAAAGATGCATGTAAATGATCACAATCTGCGATACGATTTCGCTGTGGATATACTGAATCGAGTGGAAAACGACGAAAACTTCCTCAGTACTGTAATTTTTAGTGATGAATCCACATTTCATGTATTAGGTATTGTGAATCGTCACAACTGTAGGATATGGGGCAGTGAACCGCCTCATGCTGCTGTTGAACTGGAACGAAATTCTCCAAAAGTTAATGTGAGGTGCGCCCTATCAAAAAGAGAAATGATTGGCCCTTTCTTTTTCTGCGAAAAAACTATAAATTGTGACATTTACTTGGATATGCTAGAAAATTTCGCTATACACCAGATCCAAAGATATGACAACGTCGTGTTCCAACAAGACGGTGCGTTTCCGCATTGGTCAACGTGTGTACGTAAGTGCCTAAATGAGCATTTCCCCAACAGATGGATTGGGCGTGGTGGTCCCATTCCGTGGCCTCCTCGCTCTCCAGATCTAACTCCATTGGATTATTTCATGTGGGGTTATGTGAAGGATCGTGTCTATCAGACGCCTTGTACTGATTTGCAGGAACTGAAGCAGCGTATCACAGCTGCTATTAATTCCATAACTCCTCAGGTGCTTGCCAATACATGGCATGAAATCGAGTATCGCTTAGACGTACTACGAGCAACCAAGGGATCTCACATCGAAATTTATTAACTTGTGTAGTTACATTGTAAGTTAGTACAGTCAGTTTCTTTCTATCTGTTTAATGTTTTGTTTTGTATAATTTTGTAATGTGTCCAATAATTCTCGGACACCCTGTACTGTTTTATAATAATAAATGTTATCATCATAATGTATTTATTTTTCACAAAATCCGAAAGGTCAATAATTTGAAACGCACAATGGTACACTATGAAATAAACCTACTGTATTTTTCATTAATAATAAATATCATTGCAAAATTACTTATCATAACGCAATAAAACACACACCAGCAGAGGCGTAAATAGGCGTTTCTGCGCCCGGGGCAAACGGCAAAATATTGCGCCCCAATCTGCCTCTCTGTCCTCCCCTCTTTCTTTCTCTCTCTATCTTTTTCTTTCACTCTCTCTCTCTCTCTCTCTATCTTTTTCTTTCACTCTCTCTCTCTCTCCCTTTCTCTCTTTCTCTTTCACTCATTCTCTCTCTCTCTCTCTCTCTCTCTCTCTCTCTCTCTCTCTCTCTCCCTCTCTCTCCTTCTATCTCTCCTTTCTCACTATCTATTTCACTCTCTCTCCTTCTATCTCTCCTTTCTCACTATCTATTTCACTCTCTCTCCATCTCTCTTTCACTCTCTCTTTTCATTCTCTCTCTCTCTCTCTCTCTCTCTCTTTCACTCCCCCCCCCCCTCTTTCTCTCTCTCTCTCTCTCTCTTTCACTCCCCCCCCCCTCTCTCTCTCTCACACACTCACACACACACACACACACACGCCAAAAGAACAGAAAAACAGCATTAAAAATCTAAGCGATCACAAGCTACAGTGAAGAATTTTCAGGAAAAATAGCTTTAAATTAAAGACAGCAAAAAGCAGATACAATTTCAGAAATATAACAGTACTACAAAGACTTTCTAACGAAACTAGGCGTACAAAAGGCACAATCAAAATGTGACTATTTTTACAGCTTTTCACAACTGCTTCGGAGTTCGGACCAAATGGAGCTGACAATCGTGGTATGTAGCCACAATAAAGACTGAATAGCCTCTAGAGAATCTTCAAAAATGTAAACATCCTTATCTTACAACGCACGCATAGTCCATCCAACTAAAGAAATACTAGGGGCCCTCTTGTTGTATAAGGGGGGCCATGGCGGTTCTTCAGTTGGACGGACTATACAACCACACCTTCATTACTGAATGTGAGCAACAAATAACTCCTGAACATGTTGAGGAGGAAATTATCATTTTAATTGTGCCAAAAACTTGTGTAAAAGTTTCAGTTCCAATTGTAATCGTATTCCAAACAGTGGTTTTTGCGCCCTCTCTTGAGCAGCGCCTGGGGCAGCCGCCCGTCTGCCCCGCCCTAGTTACGGCTCTGACTCCAGACAAACAGACACATACACATAATGAGCCCGCACCGTTTAGAAGAACAAATTTGGTGGAGGGAAGGCGTCATCTTGTCTTGTGCCTATGTCGTCAGAGACACTTACTTCGTCTCTGCCAGCACCGTATTGTGTTTGAAACGTTCTCGTGGTATGTGGTAAAATTTTAAAACAATTATCAAAAATAAAATAAAAATACAGAAACGTGTAATCTCTAGCGCCTTTACATATCTACATGTATTTATTTTTTGCGCTTCTTCTTTGTTTGAATGATCCAGCTAATTTCTCATATTTTTTTTATAAGCGTTTGGAAATAAAATCTCTGTGGATATTTTTGATAAGATCACAGGCTAAATCTTATTTTTGAAAATATTAATATTCAGCAAAAGAATATTTCTGTTTCCTTGTTCATTTGCTGATGAACAGTGTTTTAAAATATACGTCGAATCTCGTAATTTATCTTTTCTCCCCCCCCCCCCCTTTTTTTTTTATTTTCCTCCTGACAACGGAAGAGACGTGCCCCTTCCATGTCTGATCTCTTCACCCCCCCCCCCCCAATAATTTGGGGAGAAGTCGGCGCCCTTGGCGGCAAGGCAAATAAATCCGATACCTGATTATAGGCCACAGGTATATTACATAGGTATTTTTCTCGCTTTCTTAGCTGCTCGACTGGTTCAAAATTAAGTTCGCATGTTAAAATCATTTTCTGTTGTTAAAAATGGTTAGAGTAATAATAATAACAAGAAGTTCAATAACGAATAGCTTATTTCTAGAAACATTCTTTAAAGGCGCTCCTATTAAACAAGATACATAGAGCACGGAGCCTGCGGCCATTGCGATAATCAGGCCTTGTTACGCACGCAGTAATATTCATCGTAATGGGCATCCAGATTATAGAACTTTCCAAAATGGACAATTAGATCACTTACTTCGACGTCGGTGGCACTTCTCAGAGCTTCTCGGGTGTGAAGACTGGATGGACATCGTGTGGCTTTTGCGAACATCTGTTGAAGCACCGATCTTTCCGGGACGCAGTTTTCTTCGATGACCACTACTTTCTCGTTCTTCGACACCGCCTTGGCCTGGATAAAAAGAATGGTGTTGACTTCTCACACTTTAAAACACAAGAAAGATTTGCTGTGATACTTGCCCCGGTTTGCAGCATTCCAATGGCATTCTTCCGTTCTCCAATCATCAAATGTCTCCTCTGCAATATTCACAGCTTGTCTGTTATGTTTACAGATGCGCGTTATTAAGACGCACTTTAGCACACTGACTGCTTGGAAGTCCAATTACCCCATCGTGTACCTTTCTTGCGCCTGCTCGTACGCCAGAGCAAATACCGAACCCAAAATTTGCATGCTGCTGCATCTCGCGCTTTCACAGCTTCCTGACCACATTTACATAAGCATACGCCTGGGATTCTAAATCGTAATATCCCAAACTTTTTTTTTTTTTTTTTTTTTTTTTGGAGGTTTAACGACCACCGTGAGCAACTCAATGGGCTATAAGCAGTCGCCCGTCCCTAATGTAGGGTCACTGGTTCCAGGGAAGGGAGAGAGCCAGTGCCGTAAGACAAACACAACATCCATGCCTCACCGGGATTCGAACCCGGACCCCGTTCGGACGAATGATCAGAGGCCATCGCTTAGACCACTGCGCCACCGGGGCGGCTATCACGTCGTTTAACTTCAGTTTTCGAAAGACGAAATACCACCCGTAGACGGAAAACGAATCCTCCCTTCCCAAGCAATACCACAAAAATTTGTCTACAGCTTTGCATCGATCTCGAGAATGACCCAAATGATCACATGAAATGCGGAATTCCGGGAATAAATCTCATTTACGTATATTTTCATTTACTAATTTTGCCTGTACAGAGTCACATTTGAAAAATATCACCTTCATAATTTTGATTCTTTACGTATCTCAACAAGCGATGCTGTGACGGTGGAATTTCCAAAACTTGAACAGGATGAGACAGATATGAACACCCGATGTTCTCGCTAGGCTGTTTTCTTTTTAATTGAAGGTTTAACGACCTCCGTGAGCAACTCAATGTGCTATAAGCAGCCGCCCGTCCCTAATTTAGAGTCACTGGTTCCAGGGAAGGGAAATAGCCAGTGCCGTAAGACAAATACAACATCCATGCCGCACATCGAAGTGTTCCTTCGAACCCTGACAATTCACGGACGAATGATCATAAGCTATCTAAGCTGTCTCGTGTTCAAGCTGGCACGAGGAAGACTGTATTCTCCGGATATATTTGGTAGTGCGGTCTGACGAATCCCCTTGGTATCTAAAAATATTAAAAGTAGTCCATCCCTAAAGTCCAAGTTCGCAAATGAAACAGGAAGGACCGATTTGACAAACCAATATTGTTGTGGCATTTACGTGGCTAAACATTTGATGTGCATTAGGTACAGCTTTTCTTGAAGTCCAACAGAAAACTACAGAAGGTACTTGTGTGCAGTATTCAGGTTATACATAAGACATATACAAATATACAAGGTGTCCATAATTAAAGTTCACATTTCCAAGGGAGCTACAGGTGGAGCTATTGCTCAGAATGACCAAGTTTGATGACTCTACTGAGACGATGGGATTTTGTTTGACGGGTAAACAAAACTGATTTCTAAAAATGACCTCAAACGGGGCTTCATTACAGTAGAGAAAAATGCAAAAAAACTTACAACACAGAAGGTACATTTTGAGGTTACATAACATGTCCTGTTTCTTGCAGCATGCTGAAATTGCGTGCTCAGCCGCAGATCAAAGTGCTCCACTACAAATGTGGATACGGCGCGTAATTCTTGCCTTGAGGTCCACTAAGTATGCTATGTGACCACAATAGATGTTCTTCAGATGTCCCCAAAGCCAAAAGTCGCGCACGTTCAGATCCGGTGAGCGTACTGTCCAAGTTGTACGAAATTGGCGGCTGATTGCTCTTACGTTGGTAAATGTGCCTGCACCAACTTCCCGACAGGCGTTGCTGTGTGAGCAGGAGCACCATCCTGTATAGAAACTGTTGAATCGAGCCACTAACGCTGTGTTGGAATTACGTGCTTCTCCAAAAGAGATGCATGTCTTTGGGCATTGATAAAGCATATAACATCCGCAAGAACGAGTTCCTCAAAAAACATGGGTCTAGTGATGAATACTGCAGTAAGGCCCCACCAAACGGTGATTTTTGGAGAGTGGAGTGGAATCTCACGTACGTTGTAAGTATATTATGTAGCCCGAATTCCGCAGTCCTGCGTATTAACATCACCATGCAGATAGAAATTTGCTTCGTCTGTTCCAGTAGTGGCTCGCAGGTGAAATACTACTTCATTTATAAAAGAAATTATCTGAATGATTTAGTGGATTCTTAATCACACTTTCGTCTACAAGAATGATTTCTGGAAAAATGCTGTGACTCTGAAACGAAAGCTCTCCCGTTTTTAAAAGCAAACTAGAAGTGTGGGCAAGCCGTTTCAAATGGCGCTGTAAATTGATGAACAGAGGGCCTAACTGCGCGTGGGCCATGTGAAATATAAAAGCCGCAGTTCTAGATCACTTCACTCCTGGCCCATGAAGAGTGCCGAGGTAGGAATGTGGGCTTTACTGAATAAGGGGGTTGCTATTTTTTTTAATTGGAGGTTTAACAACCACCGTGAGCAACTCAATGGGCTATAAGCAGTCACCCGTCCCTAATTTAGGGTCACTGGTTCCAGGGAAGGGGAGAGCCAGTGCCGTAAGAAAAACACAACATCAATGCCTCACCGGGATTCGAACCTGGACACATCCCGGAGGAATTTTTTTTGATTGGAGGTTTAACGACCACCGTGAGCAAATCAATGGGCTATAAGCAGTCGCCCGTCCCTAATTTAGGGTCACTGGTTCCAGGGAAGGGAGAGAGCCAGTGCCGTAAGACAAACACAACATCCATGCCTCACCGGGATTCGAACCAGGACCCCTTACGGACGAATGATCAGAGGCCATCGCTTAGACTACTGCGCCACCGGGGCAGCCCCGGAGGAATGATGAGAAGCCATCACTTAGACCACTCCCCGGGTGCCATTCTGAATTTAGACTGTTCTGGTTTCGTCCGCTTTTTTTTTTGAAGGTTTTACGACCATCGTGAGCAACTCAATGGGCTATAAGCAGTCACCCGTAACTAATTTAGCGCTACTGGTTTTATTTTTTTTTATTTGAGGTTTAACGACCACCGTGAGCAACTCAATGGGCTATAAGCAGTCACCCGTCCCTAATTTAGGGTCACTGGTTCCAGGGAAGGGAGAGAGCCAGTGCCGTAAGACAAACACAACATCCGTGCCTGACCGGGATTCGAACCCGTACCCCTTACGGACGAATGATCAGAGGCCAGCGCCTTAGACCACTGCGCCACCGGGGTGGCTACTACTGGTTTTAGGGAAGGGAGAAAGCCAGCGCCGTAAGACAAACACAGCACCCATGCCCCTTGGGATTCGAACCCTGACCCATCTCAAACGAATGATCAGAAGCCACTGGTTAGACCACTGCGCCACCGGGACGGCTTCGTGCGCTGTGTTTAGTAACTGTGCACTTCCGTTTCAGTGGTTTCTGTATTATACTGAAAGTGCGGACTTCAGTTTCGATGCCGTTTCCGGATCCAAGTTAAACAGCCATTTTACGATGAAATCATTGACCGCTATGCTTCCTTGAAAGATAGAATTGACCTTTATAAGAAATAGATGCATTTTTTACATGGATTCTCATTTTGTAACACTTCACCTGCTTTCCTGCTCACGAGCTACCACTGGGCTGTCCACAAAATATTCCATGCCCACTTGTTCAGTTCAATCTGAGTAAGAAACCGCAGTGTGAAATGCTTCTCATGCATCTCTGTCGGGGCAAGTGATGAACCTGGAAAATCTTGTGTAGACAACAGTGCAATATTCCTCTTGAACTTCTGTGGATCATGCTTGCTGAGCTTCATGTTGACAGCCAGTCTTTTTCTAATACTGTGGCTAAATCCTCCATGGTCTGGCTTCAGTCCTCTGCCAGGTCTAACGTTCGAAGACCCTACCTATTCAAACTTCCGCATCATTTTATATAAACCAATTGCAGCGATTGGCAGTTTTTCAGACCTTTTTTTAATGTTTTGAACACGTGCAGTACTTAAGACACAGCTACTATTCTGGGAAAACTGTGGTGCAGTGGTAGCATGTCCGGCGCGTAACTGGAAGACCTGGGTTCGATTCCCGACGGCAGCCGATGGGAATTTTTCGGTAACTCACTTATAAACGTGGGAAGAGCGATGACTTCTGTTCGATGGTAAAACAACTTTACGAAAACTGCATATTTTGGAGACTGTACCATTGCGTTTTAAAATGTTGACTACTCACCTGCCATAAAAGGAGGCATTCCGCAAATGCCTGCTTTTATAGCAGCTTCTTTCCAAACATGCTACATTTTAGGCACTAGTAATCAGCCCCGCCCTTAGGGGTGTGCGACAGGTACAGGGCCTCGCGTATACACCCTAAGAAAAAATAAGAGCTAATTTATTATTTTCAATTATTCTAATTTCATTTTTTTAACTAAGTCTTATTTAATTATTCTTTTTTCTTAATATCTATTGCTGAATTTACATTTACCCAAATATTGGCAGCAAACTACATTACGTCTAGTGAAACGTTAGTATTGAAGCCATATCTTTCAACGTGCACCGATAGTTATCGAAAAACTTGTGCTACGCGAGTTACTTCCATCTGATGTTGAAACTGCTGCCGGTGCTTTAAGATACACGAATAAAATTCAAAATCCTTCCCCAAATGCTTTCATCGCTTACAGGATATTACATACTGTCCCAGTAACGGTGGAAAGCGTAGAAAGCTTTTCACGCTTGAAGCTGATTATATCTTATTTAAGATGGCATGTCTCAAGAAAGATGTCAATTGAACAGGATAAAGCAAGCAAAAGTAAATTTTGATGATTAAGCTGATTTTGCTGGGATAATAGCGAGTTCAATAATGTTAGTACTGTCCTATAATAGGTAGAGGCAAAGCCATTGTGAGATAAGGACGTATGCTGATGGGCTGGTTTTATCTACATCATTAAGACATTTACAAAATAAGTGTTCAAAAATTTTTGAATGCTGTATTTTGCAACTAGTTAATTTTCAAACGGCTTGACGTCTCATAAATTGTATAGATAACTAATATACTATGTTTCAAGTTTAGTGTATATTTTATGTCTAGTGTAGGGAGAGGATA